>JAUNZM010000310.1:1422333-2844666 GCA_033459285.1 Clamator glandarius | reverse complement strand
AAACTGCACAACTTAATACAGCGACACTTTTTAATAGAGTTTCCACAGCCTTCTTTACATCATGGAAGTATGATTTTTAGGTGTTTGTTTTGGTTTTTTAATTGAACCCAAGGACACCTCCTTCCAGAATCAAAAGTATTAGGCTTTCATATGTAGCAGCTGCCAGAGGGTAATTGCGTGCTCCTTCAGGATATATTCATTTGAGCTTTTGGAAAGGATTCATGAGAAAGAACCTGTTTCTGTTCAGCCTCATTCTGCCTCACACCTCAGTACTGTCACCTCTCACAGTGGATGCACAGAAACAATCCTGCAGGCATCTAGAGTTATGTTAGGAAGCATGCCATGGTGATTCAGAGGTCCACATTCTTTCTTTATTCTGGCTGTGGAGGTACCATAGGTTGTACAGAGAGCTACTCATGAGGGAAGGGAGAAAAAAGAAGAGAAGGGGTCATGGAGGGGCAGAGGGACAGGGAGACTGAGTGTGTCAATATCTCCTGGCTGTTTGTATTCAGTAAAGTTCCTGTGGCATTTTTTTACAAGTTTTTAAAGTCTATCTTTGATGTCCTGTCTATATTCCAACTTGTGTGATCTTTCCTCCTGACCTACAGTCACTCTTCAAGCTTGGCTAAATAAGCTATTTCTCATTTTCTGCCTGTTTACCTTTGTTCTGTCCTGTTAGGACTCCCTCTGTGAGGTGTGGAGCCCCCCTGTGATATCCCAAGTAGAAAAAGGTAGCAAAACCTTTTCAGTTCTAGTAAATGTTTTCAAGTTTTCCCCCGTTCTGTAGCTGGAGGAATAGCAGGACATGAATTTGTGTGTAGGTCTTCCCTGCCCACCTGCACAACCAGGACCTTTGCAAAGACTACCCCTCTGGGCTGGATGTGAAATTCCATCTCAAACTGCAGAACACTTACTGAAGTGATATTAGTGAAAAGAGGATTTTTAATTTTTTTTTTTAGGATCACAGAATCACTAGCTTGGAAAGAATGCACTGGATCATCAAGTCCAACCATTCCTACCAATCACTAAACCATGCACCTCATCCACCATCTTTTAAACACCTCCAGGGAAGGTGACTCAACCACCTCCCTGGGTAGCCTGTTCCAGTGCCCAACAGCTTGCAAAGATTTAAGTGGGGCTTTCTCCAAAAAATGCCAGTCACCTCGAGCACTGAACTTCCTTCTGACTTCATTAGCAGAAGGCAGTTTTTCCCAGCCAAATGGATTTAGGTCCTTAAACTGCTGCTACTCTTCCTTTGACTGATGATATGCATGCTCGGTTCAGTGGGCTGTGTGCCATGTGCAGTACAGCTCTCTTTGGTCTGGGCTGTCCATACGCATGTATGCCGTCACTCTTTGTGCTTTGCAAAGGCTCACGTTTGATTCTTAACCCTCACTTCTCCTTAGCTAACATTTAGTTGGAGATTAAACTGGTTTTCCTGTTAAAAATCTCACTAACTTTTCCTTTTCCTTCATTCTTGAAGCTCTGTATGGTGTTATTTCTTCTGTATTTTTTCTTGATTTAAGTTCGCAGTTAGGTCAGTGTCAGGATGCTGCTAGCAAAGACATCTTAGCTGCCCAAACTACCCTCACCTTGCACCCCCACCAATTCACACTATGCCCATTGTCTAGTAGCTCCATTAAAGCTCAGCCTGGGTACTTGCTCCTTGCCTGAGCTACTGTGTTAGTGTAGCCTGATCTCCAGCCTCATCTCCTGCCTGGACTTCATAGATGACCTCTGAACCTTGTTCATAATTTGCCTTTTTGGGAATTGTGCATGGACCCTGATTTAGACTCTGCCTGCCATGTTCAGATGACACAGGATAGTGCCCCATTTGTGAGGACACAACCCATGCTATGGTTGACCTCAGCTCCTGAGTCATTCTCTCTGCATGGAGCAGCCCCAGCCTTCCTGCTCCCTGGCATTTCTCCTTGCTATCTCATAATCTTTCAAAAGAGATCTCTATTGCTATTATTAAGCTAGAAAGAGAAAACTGGAATAAAACTCTGAAATGAATATGACCTTAAAATCATCTGGATTCAAATATTTCCTTATTCTTCTGATGAATCTCTCCCTGTAGATGTCAGGACCTTTATCATTAGTGCCTAAATGCCTCTCAGATTTCACGGAAGTCTTCATACAGAAGCCTTTTATTTCAAAACCTACAGGATTTCCTTCAGGATTAATCCACAGTGCTAACCTCAGATCCAGAATATTACTGTCTATAGGCACTGTTCCAGGGAACCTCTAATGACCCATGGAGTATCCCTGTTTACAGATCTTCCAAATCAAAGAGAGAAGAAAAATGTGAAGTTACATTTCAAGGGGTAGAGGCTTTATCAAGCAATGTCAACAGGGAGACTGTCATCTTTGCAATACTCTCAGAGCTACAAGTTGTTTGTTAATGCAACTGGAGAATTCTAGTGTACCTGGATTGTAGCACAAGTCAGTGGTTCCTTTCTAATGCTTGACACCCATAGTCCATAGCACAGGTGTGCTTGCCTCTAGGGAAACATCCTTGTTACGTGGTCACTGGGAACATGGAGATGTGTCAATGATGCCTGCAGCATTTTATATGCCAGGTCCATGACAGCTGTCTGCTCAGCTACTGTCACAAATGTCAGATCAAATGTGGCTGGTTCATGGAAGAGGTAACCCTTTGAGAACTTGACCTGAAAGTAACAAGCATGAAAATTAAGCTTAATATCCCAATAAACTAAGTCTCATTTTCTCTTGAACTCATTGTAAATTGCAAACAGTTCCAGAGGAGAAAGAAACTGTTTCACATTCAAACATAGATCTCCTAGAATCATCTATGTCAGTCTGTAGGAAAGAGGAGCAATGAAAAAGTGTATGGGAAAAATATATGGTTGAATAGCTAAGCTATCTCCATCCTTTGATGCCTAAAGAGTAAAAGCCACAAGACTCATGATTGTCCTGGGGAGGGATATATAGGATCACTTATATCTGACACTCATTGTGCAGGGCTGATAGATGTTCAGGTATCATGATGAGATTTCTGGGGTACCTCTTCAGAGACATGTGAGAGTAAGTTGTTCTAAATGTTTTAATTATCAGGAGGTATAATATCCCCAAAATGATTCTATTATCCGTGATATTTATCTAAAATCTTTTTAAATATCTCTGTTAAGGCTCTATAGGCTGTATGGGCTGTAGAGTCAGTAGAACAAGGATCAGCTGCCAGACAGGATGTGGCCATTTTAATGTCTTTATTGATGGTGTTTGATTCAGTCGTTTTAATTCAGCCTCAGAACTAGATGCCAATTGCAATGGATGGATTGAGAACAATGTACAGCCTCTTTCCCCAACTGAACACTTGTTAGTCTTCAAAGGATATTGGGCCATGATTGGCATCTTCTATAATGATTATTGCGAAGACTTTTAAAAATATACTTGATTATAAACTCATGCTCTTACATAAATACAGCCATGCATTCACAACACAGGAGGAGCACTGTGGCACATCAAGACCTGTGCTGGTGGTATCACATACAAGATCACCTCTGCCCCCTCTCTCATCCCTATAATGATTCCTCCAAGCCAAATACCTGCATATTGAAACAACTTTCGCTCTTTCGTGAAGCAGTCTTGAGTCTATTCTCCAGAGATGTTTTCCTTGTATGTCTCAGAAGAGGTAGATTAATTGAAGTGTGCTTTCATAAGTGGAGACAAAATTTTTGGCAGAGGAGGACAGAAGCACACAAAAAGACATCCTTTTTCTTCTGGCAAAGGATATTTATTTCCCTGTTATAAAGCTACCTTGTAGTTTCACTTCTGCTGGAGGAGAGTTTCATCAAGGTCTTCAGGCATGTAATTCCTATTGAAATAATTTTGAGTCAGGCACCTAAAACTTTTGAACGGTCAGGGCCCAAATTTTTGTTTCTTTGTTTACAATTCTGATGTCTTCTCTATTTATACATAATCTCTCTGGTACTAATGTGGTGATGCTGAAAGATACCTCAGTGAACAGAAAGCTTACATTGATGTAAGACCATTTAATCAATCTTGCCTCTTGCTACCTAAACCAAAACAGCTGCAAGCAGAGAGATTTTTCACATTTGGTTGTAAGATTTCAAAATGTATTAATTATTTCTAGGTGGTAAGTAAGACAATAAATGCAAGAGATCTGGGACTTTGAAAAATACTTATGCAAAGAATTTCCCTCTGTCAAACTCTCATCCCAGTTGACCCCACCAGGAAGAGGCCTGAAATCCCCAAATATGGTGGGTCAGTTTTAGCCCCTTCTGTTAAACACACACCTATGGGTTTGACAACATTTTGAAAAGGTGTTGTTTAAAGCTGGCAGCAAGAAATTAAACAAATAACACAGATAACAGTCATAATCTCAGAGACAGTGTATTTTTAGTGATCAGAACACTTAGAATAATTTACTATTGTATAAAGTGATGCAGCTGTTTAAAATATTCCTCTCTTCCACACAGAGACTGAGACGTCCACAGGAAGCAGTTCTAGAAAGCCATTTGCATTCCCCTGTGGCTTGTTTTGCTAAATCACTTGCAGCAAAAAATGCTACTCCAAATGGTGCATTTTTCCTATCTTAGTTTATTTTGAACTTGTTCAACAATATAAATTCCAGCAAAGACAGGGCTCTATAATTTTTAATAAGATTTGTTAAATATAGCATGACTGTGGTAAAAGGAATGACCAAAGGAAGTTATTTGTTTCCTGCAATGATTCCTTCTCCTTCACCAGTGACCTTTCTGAATGCAAGAAGAAGAGAAAATATTCACTTTATTTAGAATTCATTGCAAAAGGCAAGAGGGTAGTAGGGCTACCACAACTCTCATAAATTACACACAAGCCTGACCCTGCTGGAAGATGAAGCCTTACTTTGCTGAAGGACTTTCAGAGTTTGGTGCTGCTGTCTCTGACCACAGTGGCACACAAAATATACAGTGGAGAGATACCCGGAGGAGATGGGGGCCAAGATGCTTGCTCAGCACCTAAGCCCAGGACTGTCTGCCTCTCCAGACTTCTGCAGAGGCTAACCTGGGAAGGAAGCCCTTGCCCACAATGGTTCCTGCCTGTTCAAAACAGGAAAAGCATGTGCCTTAATGTGGTCGTGGCTCCTGCTTTTACCAGTAAAAGCACTGGTGATTCGGAGAGGGTGAGCTGGTGAGGACCACCAGTAAATCACCACACAGAAAGTGGGGGAGAACACACCTGGGGGTGGTAAGGGAGATACAGGCACTCTTGTACAAGCTACTCCAGTTACTAGGCAATTTGGAACGAACTCTGTTCCCTCCAAGAGGGCTGAAGGCTCAGCAGCTCAGCTGAAGTGCATTTACACCAATGCACACAGCATGGGGAATAAGAAGGAAGAGCTGGAAGCTGTTGTAGGGCAAGGAGCCTATGATGTCATTGCCATCACAGAAACGTGGTGGGATGACTCATATAACTGGAGTACAGCTATGGTGGGGTACAAACTCTTGAGGCGGGATAGGAAGGGAAGGAGAGGAGGCGGGGTAGCCCTCTTTGTAAGGGAGGATTTAGACACCATTGAGATGGATTGTGGCAATGAGGAGATTGAGTGTCTGTGGGTTAAAATCAGAGGAGCCCCTAAGAAGGTAGATTTTGTGATGGGAGTCTGTTACAGGCCACCCAGCCAAGGAGAAGCAGCTGATGAGCTCTTCTATAAACAGCTGGGGTTAATCTCTAGATGGATGCCTCTCATTCTTGTGGGAGACTTCAATCTTCCTGATATCTGCTGGAAGTACAATAGAGCAGAAAGGAAGCAGTCTAGGAGGTTCCTGGAGTGTGTGGAAGACACTTCCTTGCACAGCTGGTGAATGAACCAACAAGGGAAGGTGCCCTCCTGGACCTGCTGTTTGTGAACAGAGAAGGCCTTGTGGGGGATGTGGCAGTAGGAGGACGCCTAGGACTAAGCGATCATGAGATGATAGGGTTTTCTGTTCTAGGTGAAGTGAAGAGGGTGGTTAGCAGGACAGTAGCATTAAATTTCCAGAGGGCAGACTTTGAACTCCTCAGAAGGCTGGTTGGCAAAGTCTCATGGGAGACAGTGCTTAAGGGCAAGGGAGCCCATGAGGGCTGGGAGCTCTTCAGAAAGGAGATCCTAGCAGCTCAGGAGAAAGCCATCCCCATGTTCCAGAAAAAAAGCCGGCAGGGGAAAACACCAGCTTGGTTGAAAAGGGAGATCTTGAGTGATATCAAGAAGAAGAGTAATGTTTATGAGCTCTGGAAGAGGGGACAGGCCTCTTGGGTGGACTACAGGAGGGAAGCGAGATTGTGTAGAGAAAAAATGAGAAGGGCTAAGGCTCAGCTAGAAATCAGATTGGCAAAGTCAGTGAAAGATAACAAAAAATCTTTCTATAAATATATAAATAATAAAAGGAGGACTAGGGAGACCATACAGTCCTTATTGGAAGCAGAAGGAACAACAGTGACAGGGGATGAGGAAAAGGCTGAGGTACTTAATGCCTTCTTTCCCTCAGTCTTTAATTGTAAAGAAAGTTGTTCCCTCTGTGTACAAACCCCGGAGCTAGAGGAGCACAATGAGGCTCCCATGATCCAAGAGGAGGTGGTCAGAGCCTTGCTAGTCCAACTAGACACCTACAAGTCTATGGGGTGGGATGGGATTCACCCGAGGGTATTGAAGGAGCTGGCGGATGTGGTGGCCAAACCCCTTTCCATCATCTTCCAACAGTCCTGGAAGACTGGGGAAGTTCCACTGGACTGGAGGCTGGCTGATGTTGTGCCCATCTACAAGAAGGGTTGCAGGGAGGATCCAGGGAACTACAGGCCTGTCAGTCTGATCTCAGTGCCAGGGAAAGTCATGGAACAGGTGATCTTGAGTGCTATCATGAAGCACATGCAAGAGAACCGGGTGATCAGGCCCAGTCAACATGGGTTCACAAAAGGCAGGTCTTGCCAAACTAACCTGATCGCCTTCTATGACAAAGTGACTCGGCTGCTGGACGAGGGAAAGGCCGTGGATGTGTCTTCCTGGACTTCAGTAAAGCCTTTGACACAGTTTCTCACAGCATTCTGCTTTGGAAACTGTCGGCCTCTGGCCTGGACAGGCGCACACTCTGCTGGGTGGAAAACTGGTTGGATGGCTGGGCCCAGAGAGTGGTGGGAAATGGTGTTAAATCCAGCTGGAGGCCAGTTACAAGTGGGGTTCCCCAGGGCTCAGTGCTGGGTCCAGCCCTGTTCAGTGTCTTTATCAATGACCTGGATGAAGGCATCGAGTGCACCCTTAGCAAGTTTGCAGACGACACAAAGTTGGGTGGAAGTGTCAATCTGCTGGAGGGTCGGGAGGCTCTGCAAAGGGATCTGAACAGGCTGGACAGCTGGGCAGAGACCAACGGCATGAGGTTTAACAAGGCAAATTGCCGGGTCCTGCACTTGGGGCACAACAACCCTGTGCAGAGCTACAGACTAGGAGAAGTCTGTCTAGAAAGCTGCCTGGAGGAGAGGGACCTGGGGATGTTGGTTGACAGCGACTGAACATGAGCCAGCAGTGTGCCCAGGTGGCCAAGAAGGCCAATGGCATCTTGGCTTGTATCAGAAACGGCGTGACCAGCAGGTCCAGGAAGATTATTCTCCCTCTGTACTCGGCACTGGTGAGACCGCACCTCGAGTACTGTGTTCAGTTCTGGGCCCCTCACCACAAGAAGGATGTTGAGGCTCTGGAGCGAGTCCAGAGAAGAGCAACAAAGCTGGTGAAGGGGCTGGAGAACAGGCCTTATGAGGAGCAGCTGAGAGAGCTGGGGTTGTTTAGCCTGGAGAAGAGGAGGCTGAGAGGAGACCTCATTGCTCTCTATAACTACCTGAGGGGAGGTTGTAGAGAGGAGGGTGCTGGCCTCTTCTCCCAAGTGACAGGGGACAGGACAAGAGGGAATGGCCTCAAGCTCCACCAGGGGAGATTTAGGTTGGACATTAGGAAAAACTTTTTTATGGAAAGGGTCATTGGGCACTGGAACAGGCTGCCCAGGGAGGTGGTTGATTCACCTTCCCCGGAGGTGTTTAAGGCACGGGTGGATGAGGTGCTGAGGGACATGGTTTAGTGTTTGATAGGAATGGTTGGACCTGATGATCTGGTGGGTCTCTTCCAACCTGGTT
Source organism: Clamator glandarius (assembly GCA_033459285.1). NCBI lineage: Eukaryota > Metazoa > Chordata > Aves > Cuculiformes > Cuculidae > Clamator > Clamator glandarius. The sequence continues at coordinate 2,836,542 of JAUNZM010000310.1, read as the reverse complement.
ATTCTGTGATTCTGTGATTTTTCTCGTGCTGGACTGTGCAGCAACTGCAAGACTCCAGCAGGCACAGGCTATTCAAACAGCAAAGCACCTTAATTTTTTAGCCATGCCATAAGAGGGAAAAGCTGAAGAAGGTCCTGCAGAGTTCCATGGTAAAATAATCAGCCCAACAAGACAGATTCCAACTGAAAGTAGGTAGTTCCTTGCAGTTCATTCCTCTAAACTGAACAAGCTTCCTCCCATATCCAGAAGTGATCAGTTTTGTTCTAAAGGACTTTTCTGCAGGTCATTTTTGCCAGATAGCTTGGCCAGTTACTCTGTGCTTCATCTGATTTAATAACAACAGCAACAAAACTTTACAAGATGTTCTTTCCTCTTTGTCTGGCAGGATTAGCAGTTCAGCCAAGGTCTGACTGGCCGCTGGCTCCAGAAGTGAAGGACTCAAAGGCACTTGGAGGGAGCAGTCAAATGGAGCCTTGTGGGCTTTGGGCATCACTTTTTCCTTCATGCTCACCCAAAGTGGCACCATCCTATGCGCAGACTGCAGAATCGGGCTCTTCTGTTGTTGCAAGAATTTTCTCTGAGCAGTCTTCTAGGAAAAGAAAAGTCTGGGAGGCAGGCAGACAGACCAACAACATTTTCCCCTGCAAATCCACTTTTATATGTCTCGTTAGCACTGAAGGACTGAAATAGCAAAACTTTGGAAGTAGCTTAGAAAATTGTTTTCTCCCTTGGAACAGACATCTTTGAATACTCATGTTAAAGCAAAAAAGAGGAACAGATAACATTCAAGCCAATTGAAACAGAAGAATAACTCCCATCGAACTTTGAACTGTTTTAGATCATCACAGAAAGTGGTGAGCACATCTCAAGAGTGCAGCAAAAAGGGACTCATTAACAGAGGCTGGTGAGAGGAGGCCAGGAGGAGGCAGTGATGATTACAGAAAAACTTCATGCTCAAACAATGCAGTAAATGCGATTCTTTTTTTGTTCCCCCTCATTGTCCACATGAGCAGAGAAACTTCTCTTCTAACATTTCATAGCCACAAGACTATAAATACACAATCTCAGCTACGCAGGTAATGCAAACATGAAGGTCACTGCTTATTTTTACTCCCATAGGCAGTTCCCATTTAAGATGTAAATTGCACTATTTTCTCAAAGTGAACACACAAATGTTTGGGGCCACATAAGTAAAGTCAAGCAAGTAAGCCTGTAGGCCAAACCATGCTTCTAAGGAAATCTGATGGCATTTGCCTTTCAGCTTACATGAAGTCAGGATCAGGCCCTCATTCTTCCTACTTACATGCTGAATTTTCCCTTTTTGCTCTCCTTCTACAGTGTAACCGCCTGCTAAATTTAGAATATCTTTTTTAGAAGTTGTTTTATGAACACACACACACACACAAATAATTACATTGTAAAAAAATACAGGTTTTTAAATTCTATCTGTGAAGTGTTCCAACTATGTACAACTGGCTCAGTTACTAGTTCGCAATTGCCATCTGAACATCTATTTTTCCAAGCATTTAAGAAAAGTGATGTGTACATTTTTCATGTGTAATTAGGCAGCGTAATGTGATCTCTTGCTGCAGTCAAGCTGCCATGTGCCGTAGCCTCACTGAATAGCTTCCAGATTTCAACCCAATCTCTTCTGTCTAGACTCTACGTTGCTATTTTTTTCTTTTTTTTTTCCCCTAGCTTAAAGCAGACTCCAATATAAAATGCCAAAACCAGAAGGTTTTGTCCCTCTTTCTCATAAAGACGTAGGACAGATCTGGGAGGCCCTGCCGAGAGCTGGGTCCCAGACTTTCATAAGACACGTGTCGTCTGAATTTGACATTAAAGATTGTGCAGGCATTTCAACAGGTCATGCACATGGAAAGGGGGGAGGGGGAAATGCCCCAAAATATGGTTTTCATTAAGAAAGTGAGTATTTTTAGAGAGGTGTGGTTCAGTTCAGATGAAAAGGAAAGAAAGAAAAATGAAAGCGGCGCAAGAGATCCCCAAACGGCAACATTATTTATATTGCTGTTGAAATGCAGTGTGTTCTCTTTATAAAGCTGCTTTTGGGAGTGAAATAATATAGACCCTGCCAGAACCAGGTGCATAACATGTAGATTGTTTATAATCCAAGTTAAAGGATAGCAGATTTATATCAGAAAGAACTCTCCAAGGAGACTTTGGAGTTTAAGTGTACTGTCTTAATCTATACATTACCTCCTCAACAAAGCGGTTGCCTTCAACAAAAAATAAAATACAGTTTCAATGAGTTCACAGATAATTCCAGGGAATTTTATCTGGTGTGATATAGTTTTAGACTGCTTATTCTGTTCCCAGCTTTTTATTTGACTCTAAGTTATTTTATTTCTGCGTCAAGAAAATGAAAAAGATCAGAGAGGGATAATTTCCACATAAAGATGATTTTGTGTAATATAAGCAAAAAACTAGGCCTTTTCTGGCCTTCATTTCTAGTAGCTTGTCCTGGGATTTGCTGCAGTTTGCATACACTGCAATGGCTATTTCCACCCAAAGCAAAAAAAAGCTCTTGTTTTAGTCAAGAAATAAAGTTGTGCAAATTTTCCCCCATTTTTTTCTGTTTTTTTTTTCACTTTCACATTGTTTTTTCTTAAGAGGCTTATCTTCACAACTATACTGTTGTAACACCGCAACTTATGTTTTTGTTTTGCTCTCAAGAAAATGGGTATTTTCCCACTGAAAACATGATCTTCTGCCTGCTTTTTGTGTAAAAGGCAGATTGGTTGGAAACACAGAAGCACTTTCACTCATTTCTGAAGGGATGCATGCAGTGCTGGTTAAAAATTCCCGTGCTTCTGGAGAACTAACTGTTCTTTTCATTAAAAAACCATCCACCTACTTTAGTAAACTTTTCAATACATTGGCCTGTTTTTTCCTTAAAGTAAAATAGGAAAAGCTTGAAACATTTGAAATAATTGTGCTAATACTTTCTTGTATGTGCAAGCAAAAACTAAACCAAAATGTTACCTGTTCAAAACTGAGCTCCCTGTGAAATTCTACATGATAACGGCAGCCAGGGTAATAATTGGGTAAGTGTTAAAATTACATTTTAAGTCAATGAAATGCATGTGTGGGGTTTTTTTTTCCGATATATCTGATATCTAAAATGATCATGGGAAGTGGTTTTCATCGTTCTGGTTCAGAGAGCTTTGCAGAAATAAAGCTAAGTAATAAAAACATGTTTGAAAAAGGAGAAAAACAAAGCTCAGTAGTGAACATCCCTCTCTTGAGGTTGCAGGACAGGCAAATGGGTACTGCTTGATCCCCATGGTATGGCTGTATAGTGGAACTGTTTGATGTGCAAAGCCAGCTGCACTGGCAGAGATATCTCAGCCAGGTATATGCTGCTGCCACTGAATGTGACCACCTGGCTCCCTGTTAGTAAATCTCTCAGTTTTTGCTCTTAATTTCAACATGGTAATGGTGTGGCATTTGCCACTGCCCATACAGTAAGGAGTCATTTCACTAAAATAGGGATTTTCTGAGCTGTAAATCAGGTTAGAATTTTGACACAGGGGCTAAGGTGAGTCTTTACAAGCTTCACATTGGTAACAGCTTTTTTACTGAGTGTCTATCCTAGACTGTATTGATTTAATAAATCTTGAAGCCAGACGGGACCAATTGTGATAACCTATTCTGATTAATGGTAATAAAGATAGTAGGATTTCTTACAGTTGTTTTGTGTAGTTGTCTTGTTATCATCTGTTGCACATTTCTGGACATTCTGGACAACATGAAAGACCTTGTCCTCATCTTCATTCTGCTCATGAGTGCCACCAAATATATATGTAAGGTTAGCTGCAAAGGCTTTCTTCAGCCTTCATGCAAAACCATAGTTGCCCTGGGAAACTGCCATCCTTCAGGAGCCACATTATGACAAATCATTATATCCAGCACACTTATGCTACGTGTGTAGTTTGAAAAAATAAATCCATTCTTGGTCTGAAGAACCTATTCTTATATTTTGTTCTAAACTCATAGTGTTAGAAGCTTATTTCAGGAGTGAGATATACTTCTGAAAACTTTGCTTTTTGCAATGAACAGCACATGTGGGCCTGGTACCCTCTTGACCTACAAGAACCTTTCGTTGTTTTCCATTTAATGCAAGGGCTCAGATACAAAATCAAGGAAAGTGTTTCCCTTTGTGGGATAATCCAAAGTTTTCTAAGGCTGCACGTCAAAAAATATGAGGCTCTGTTGTGTCATTCTTTTCATCTGTGACAGAACCAATAGACTTCATTTAATCCGGCCCAAATGTCTGTCCTGAATGAAACATCTTTTGCATTTTTCTTTATTTCAAAAGATTATGCCTGAAAGAAATGAGGAACATAAATTGTGCTGAACAAGACAGAGAGCTGAGGTGGTGAGACACACAAGGCATAGGACACCGATCAGGCAGTAACGGAGACCTCAGTCAAGGTGCTAATTGAGAAGCATCTGCCACAGCATGCCCACCTCTGCACTCAGATAGGTCATGTACATCACCAAGTGCTGCAACTCCAGCAGTTACTATGCTCTACTTTAGACACGTAGCCTTAGCAGCTGAAAGTAGGGGGCGGGTCTCTCCCTTCCCTCTGGCTCATCCAGAGGGTGATTCAGTGTCACATCCAGAGCTGAGTCACCTTGTGCAGTGGCCTCTCCCTTCCTCTCCAGCCAGCAAAGAGGGAGCCTTTGCTGAGGCACCTGCATTGGTGCCCAGCGACTCAGCAGTGAGCTTCGACCTGCCTGCAGCCTACGTAGATGCCATTTCTACAGTATGTATAACTTGTTGCACAACTGCCACAAGGCAGATGTGAAAAGAAACCTCTGTGTGTGTCTGTGCATGCATATGTGTGCATATTATTATAGCTTTGGAAAATCAAGTCATCTCCTCTTTGTATATTGCTGAGCTTCAGGTTCTGGGCAAGGGTTGTTTCTCTGCTTCTGACTATAATTTCAGGAATTATTCCATTTTATGGCACAGCCAATGAAGAAATTATGTGGAAACCTTGTGCTGAATTATCTAAATCAAAGAGAGTAAAATTAGGCGATTAAAAATAAGGATAGCTGCAAAGAGATGAGTATAGAGGAAGAACTAAGTCTGCATGCAAAAATCACATTTCTTAGAGGCATGTATGTATGCAGGTCTGCTAGCCAAAGCCATATGTAGAGCTGTATAGGCACTTGTATATAAACATAAGACCTATTCCATAGACCTGAAGGAAAAATTTAGTTTTTTCCCGGTAGCATGGCAACTGCAGAAAATAGAGGAGCAGACTCTAAAGAAGAGAGACAATTAAGATGGTTCACGAACTTAAATCCTACAAAAAATTAACCTATCTGGATATTGGTTCTCTATTTTTTTTTACATTTGTATTAAAAGATGGCCTCCTCAGAGATCTGTAAACACAACGTAAGCAAAGAGAATGCAAAAATGTAAGGACATGAGTAAATACTAAGCAAATAAATTTATGGTATTTAAACTTATTAGTTGGTCTCTACTGAACAGTGTAAACATTTAATTTTAGGGTGGGCTTGTCTTCAGGCATTATTTATCTGCAGCCTGCCACCATTCTGACATGAATATTTTCTGTAGGCTGGCTGAATCCTTTTACCAGTAAATAAATGCATGCTTTAGAAATTACGGCCTTTTATCACCTATCCTAACACTGTCTTTCTGGTTTTTAAAATGTTTCAACTTTAGTTTTCTTATTTTTAATTTTGCCTTGTGCTTGAAGTTTGCAGCTCTTGCAGCCATGCACTGCTCAGCGTTTCTGTGTTAATTCACTAAATGAATTATTATTCCATGAATCTAGGCAGTGATGCAGAGAAAAGCCCATTAGGAGAGGGGAGGAGAAATGCTTTACATGATAAAATAGGAAAACGTGCAAGTTCTAACCCCCATCCCAAACTGAGGATGAATCAGAAGTTCAGTTCTGGCCATGGAAATTTGCATGGCAGAGTCTATTTCATCATTATTTCAGTTTGCCTTACAGGCTGATTTTCATCTCTATCTAGTTTGGGACTTACCTGCTAAAATACAGGGAAAAGAGCTGGCAGTTTTACCTTGTCTTGGAGAGTGAAGATGTTTAGAACAGATACAGGGGAGCATCCCAGCCCTTCCATTAGTTAGATGAGAAGTTTGACATTCTTTAATTTCTCCCATCATTGCTTGTGGCTTCATAAAAACACTGCTGAAATTCATGGGAGTCTTAAAAGTTCTCTGGATCCTTCCTGCCAACATATTGTTTGGGTTTTAATCTCAGCTATCACTTTAAGCAGAAAATAAACCCTAAAAATCAAACCCCCCCAAAAGCAATTATTTCCCTTTCCTTTTAGCCAGCTGTTTTAAATTGATACAGCAGACCTGAATATCCATTGGTGCTGAATATCCTGGTGACCAATATCCCATTCATTCAAATATCTTATCTAACCACATATTGATGAGGTAAATTCCAGCAGCTCTCCAAATGAAATAGTTTCTTTTGCTGCCTTAGAGCTTTTAAGAAGAAATTATTTTACCTTCCCTAATTAAAAGTGATTGTCTCACAGGAGGGACTCCAGAGATCTTCTCAGAGACTGCCAAAATGCTGTCAGTGTCCAGTTCTGATGAAAAGAAATCCATGAATGCTGTAAAAGTCATCCGTTCTGGTACTTGAAAAGGATGCGTCTACATAATTGCCTATCTATCGTGGTTTAAATGTCATTTTTACATAAGAGAACTTTTATTAGTGAATGTCATCCACACCTGTGAGAGGTAATATTTATAAAGGTGTTCCCTTTCTGTTGCCAGACTAGTTCATCTTAAATGATATTTTCATAGGTACAATGTTAATCCTTTCTGATTTTACTGAGGAAATCAGGTGCTGGGATTGCATTTTGCCAGGCAAAAATGTTACACAGTGGTAAAAATAAAATCTCCTGTCCACTTAACTTACTCCATCTCAAAAGACAAAAGCATTCATATATCCCATTGCAGTGCGATAATTACAACCTTTTCATTAATATTCTTCTTCCTTCAGTTCATTGTATTGGAGTGGAAATATCTTTAGGATATATATGTACTAGACCTATTGCTCACTGAGGGCAACTGTTCAGCTGGTCCAAATCTGCATGAGTCTGCAATCTGCCTAGAGTGGAGTTTCTGTGCTGCAGCTCACAGCCCATCCTGCTGGCATTTTAAGAACAGAAAACATGGCCAACCCCTCACCTGTTGGTGTACAGACAACCCAGCACTACTGGATGAAGCACTTATTTTTGTAATAGACAGGAGGTCAAATCTAATTCCTTCTGGTTTTTTTCAAAACAGAAACTTCAAACTTCTAGGAACCTCAAAGCACTACACAATATTTGCCAAACTGTAAAGGGAACAGAGGCACAAAAATGAGATCCAGGTGGATCCCCAGTCCGGTTTTGAAAACCCACAGCACTTGCCGTTGCCTTCCTCAAGACCTTCAGCATCCAGCCTGAAACTGTGGTAAGGTTTTCAGCCCTGCAGTGGTCCAGCCCCCAGTGTGTTCTCCTATTAAAAGACTGTAAGTTATCTGAGGTTTTGCTACATGCTACAAGATACATGCATTTTCATAAGTTCACTGCTCTGAAATAAAAATGTGAAAAGAGCTGGTCATGTTGTTTTCCTTTTTTCCAGATACAGAACTTCAGTATTTAAAATATCTGTTTCAAAATGGTATTTTGAAAACTGTTGAGATGGAAAATGATGTGAACTTTTTTTTTCTTTCCATATGATATTCCTCAACAAGGGGAAGCCCTCGAAGGCCCACACTTCATCTACTGCTACATGCAAGTTTCCTCCTCCCTTGTGGAAGAAAGCTCCAGAAATGAGTCTGCATGGAGGATCCTGTCCCTGCACAGCAAACTAGGGCCAGCTTTAGGGACAATCGCCATGACAACTACAGAGAAATGTGAGCTGGGCCTGGCTGAAGGTTGGTGGCATGGAAAGGGATGCTCCAGCCTCCTACCTGACTAGCCCCCTTCCTCCATCCCTTTCCTACCTTGTGCTGTCATCACAGAAGGAATAACTTACTTTCTGCAGAAACATGAGCTGAAGATTTTAGGTTACACATGTAGGGTTTAAAGGATCAACAGTAGATTGGTTTATTGGGAAGGACTTTAAACATCAGCACCCAAATGCAGCTTGAAAGGACGATGCAGAGCAGCTTTGCAGGACATCTAACAGCTTGCCTTCTGTCCTCTGTGGTGGTGGCTTGTTTGCAGTGGGCCTGTCTGACCTCTCAGCCTGAGAGGCACCGCATATGACTGTGAATATGAAGGTGATGCAGGAGAGACATGGATACGGGGACACATCAATAGCTGGACATGACCTTCATTGACTTTGCTGCACCCCTCAAGGAAAATACAGAATCCAGGGGCGCCACTAAGGGTGCTGTTCCTGCATCCACACCTCTAAGGGTGCAGCAGGAAGCTGACAGCATGGCCAGTGTCCCCCTCTCTGTTGTGTTGTTCACTTTAATAGGAATTATGCATCACACTTTCACAGAGCAGTTCATGGCCATCACGTATTACTGAGAGATGCTGCATATGCAGTGTGGTGAAGTGGTGCGTGATAGGGGCTGCAAGACACCTCATAGCCCACTTGCCCTGCCTGCTGCCCTCCTGCCAAACATTTTTGGGTCCCAGGCAAGAGGCAGCTCAGCCCCCATCTCCCTACAGGGATAACTGCCCCTCTCCTCCTGGTTAGGGTTATCTAACCAGGCAAAAGCAGTGCCACTGGCATGCTATAAGGACAAAACCGATGCCTGCTACAGCCTGTTTTGGGGAGCAACTCATTTTGAGGCCATCTCTCTGGTAGATTTATGTTCTCTGAAGAGCTGAGTACATTAGTGCAGGTAATCTCACTCCATTACCTTCTGTAAAACCGAATCTGTGATTTCCTCCCTGGTGAGCATTTACCATGATGCAATAGGCTACTATTTTCATATTTAACTCATTTGTAAGTCATAAAGTGAGATCTAGTTGCCTGCCCCAAAGAGAAAAAGCTGCAGGACAGGACAGTGGGACAAAGCTTTTGTGAGGCCAGGCAGTGTTGGTGCAGTGTGCTCAGCATCACCTCTTGCTCGACCTCGAATCCCTATCACCTCCCTCCCCCCTCTTCTGCTTTGAAATCGACAAAATTCAGAAATTTACAAGGCTTTTTAAAATCCGAGATGAAGCAATTAAATCTCCAGACTGGAGGATGTGAACCTTTAAAGGCCCTTTGCAGAATATCAAAAGAAAGAGAGGATTATATTTAGCAGGTGTGACAGCCCACGCAGGACATTTCATTGCAAAAGGGGCTGACATGAACCAGGAACCAATACTTAAATTAATATAAAACATCTTGGGGGAAAGGTGTTTTCTTTTCTTTTTTAAGCATTAGGAAATCATAATGCTTTCTGGCTTCTTCAAAAGCAAAAGGTCCAAATATACAGGAGTCATCTGGCATGTAAAATAAAAATGGAGGTAGGGGAAAAGAGGGTGGAGGACACTTAAAATGTTTGGGATGGAGTTGGAAGATAAATGCTGGGAGGCAGAGGGTCTGTGACCATCTGCCTGACCAAGAAAGTCAGTTGTGGTTTCTTCTCCCGTGCCTCACTTGAGAAGCTTTGTGTTGCTACTTGCAACACAGGTTCCTCTGTTCTGGGGGAGGTTATCCAGGACAGAGGCGTAGGATTAGGATGTGGGATCCCAGCCTTGCTGGGTGTACCCCAACTAGGTCTGAGCCTGATATTGCCACTCTCAGTGCTGCAGCTGCCTCCTCTCTCCTGCCATCTCTCCTTGTCATTTCCCTAACTCCCCAGAGACACAACTCTTCATTACATGGGTGCTTTCTTCTGATCTTTCTGCTTCTACTCATATCATAACCTACCAAGCCTCAGAGTGGAAAACTCGAGTCAGTAGTTTTGTGGAGAGGTGTCTGCTAACTTCTTGCTTCATTCGCTAGTGCGTGTTCCTAATTTTAACCAAACTGCTCCGTTTTGATTTTCCTAAGCTGTGGATTTAACGCCCAAAAGCTCAAGTTGTTTTCACGCCCACTCAGTGAGGGCCACACGAGCGAGGATCTATGCTGCCTATCCATAGCAAGGGAGACAGCAGCGGCGCAGAAGGTGGGGCAGGCAACTACATGGTCCCCAGCTCTGCATCACAGCCTGCGGAGAAGGGACCACGCAGGCTCTCCAGAAGATCTCCGTAGATGTGTGCTGCTGTGGCAGGTTTGCAGCAGAGGGTGCTTGGTCCAACTTTCAGGGTATTTTGTCTTTTTGCTCTGCTGATGTGTGGTGGATGTGCATCAGGTTGTTGCTCGGGACCTTCAGGTTCCTAATCAACCAAAAATGCACAGTCAAATAAAAAACCAAGCATCTTGCTGCTATGGCTGTTCCCTGACCGAGGGAAGTGTGTGGTTGCTTGGACCAGTGCATTACTGGGCACCCTCTGGCATAGAGAGAGTTAAAGGTCCTCGGCACCCACCAGCCCTGGTCTAGGCAGTGTCTCAAATCAGTCCTAGACCTGCTTTATTTTTTCCTTAAAAACAGGAAATGGAGGCCTGAAGGCTTTTTAGCTGGAGAGAGTGAGGAGGGGGCATACTCACTCTGCCCATATCCAGCCCTGAGCTTGACCCAGACTTGGGGGTCTCTCTCTGTTTTTTTTTTTGTTTTGTTTCTTCTCCTTTTTTTTTTCTACACTCCCCTACCCCCCCGCCCCCCCCCCCCCCCCCCCATTATTTTGGCAGACTTTTTGGAATGTCTGGGAGCTAAGAGCTTTGGTTCATGGGGCAGAATTCTGAAGCAAGAAAAAGAGAAAGTTATAGACTAAACCACAGAAATGTAAACATGTCTGCAGCTAAAATAACTCCACTTTCATTGAAAACACTCCTCGCTCACAATCAGACTTCTGTGTGCTATGCTCAATAAAACTGCATGCTAATAGCAACCAATTAATACATTATGTAGTTCTACTTTAAAAAAAAACCTGAGACGCTTTTAATTTTTTTCAATTTTTTTTTCTCTTTAATTATTATTTTTAATTAAGGGAGTACTGGTTTTTCTGCTTTGTACGCCGGCTCTCGGCTCTGAGGAGCTCCGGGGAGAGCGGCGGGCGATGCCCTGCGGCCGAGCCGGGCCCGGGGAGGCTCCGGGGGCAGCGGCGGCGGCGGCAGGAGCGGAGGGACGGGACGCACCGGCCTCCCCGGGGCTTCGCCGTGTGAGTGCGGGAGCGTGTCCCAGGTGAGTGTCGCTGCCAGGGTCGGGGCGCATCCCCTCTCCATCCTCCCTGTCTCATCGGGGCTGAGCCCCTCTCCATCCTCCCTGCCCCACCGGTGCTCAGCCTCTCTCCATCCTCCCTGCCCCACCGGTGCTCAGCCTCTCTCCATCCTCCCTGCCCCACCGGTGCTCAGCCTCTCTCCATCCTCTCTGCCCCGCCGGGCGATGGGTCTCTCAGCTCTTCTCCATCCTCCTTGCCCCATCGGGACTGAGCCCCTCTCCATCCTCCTTTCCCCATCGGTGCGCAGCCCCTCTCCATCCTTCCTTATCCCGCCGTGGGACTAGGCGCTCAGCCCCATTTCGGACAGCTCAGTCTCCTCTTTCTTTCTCGCCCCAGTCCCCCCCCCCCCCCTCCCCCCGTGCTTTTATTTCCGCGCCCCGCGTTATTTCTCTCGCTGCCCCCCGGCGGAGCCCCGCTGCTCGGGGTCCAGGCTTTTGCCTTCACGTCGGGTCCTCGCAACAACCGCGCGCTTGTTCTGCCCCTTAGAAACGCGCTCTTGTTCGCCGCGCCGGGCGGAGCGGAGACCCGTCGAGCCCCCGGGAGCCCCGCGTGTGTCCCCCGACCCCCCCCGAGCCCCGTGAGGTCCCGCTCGCCTCCAGCTCCGCCCGCCCCTCTCCCCGTCCCCATCGCTCCCCCCGCTCCTGGAGCCGGGGGGGCGGGGGAAGCGGGGGGTGCCCGCGCCCCGACGGCAGCGGGGGAGCCGGGGAGCAGCGACGGGGCTGCCCCGCGCCGCGATTGGCGAGAGGGAGAGGCGCCCGGAGCCCGGGGACAGCGCGATGGGCTGAGCCCGTCCCGACCGAAGTGACTCACTCGGCACACGCGGCCGTCCCCTCGCCCGCTCCCTCCCGTCGCTCCCAACGCCGCCGCTCGCCGCCTTCCCCCCCGCCCCTTCCCCGTCCCCGGAGCCCTTTCTCCCGGTAAGTCCTTGCCCCGCGGGGCGGCTGCGATGATGTGGGTCCGGGACGGGGCCCCCGGGGCTGGAGCGGGGCGGCGCGGAGCCCGCAGCCGCATTCTCTGCGCCAGCTGCCCCGCTCCAGCGCTCCTTCCAGCGCTCCTTCCAGCGCTCCTTCCAGCGCTCCTTCCAGCGCTCCTTCCAGCGCTCCTTCCAGCGCCGAGGGTGTTTGCTTTCGGGCTGGCTTGCCGGGCATCGCTCTCTGAAACTGTGTCCTCCTCCTCGCCGTCGTTTGTTAGGATTTTCTTTTTTTTTTTTTTTGGAGTTTTTTTGTTTGTTTCGTAATTCTTTCACCAATTCATCATTCCGTTCACTAAAATCTCCATCGCGCCTTTTCAAAAGCTGGGAAGCTCTTCCCTGTAGGATAACCTCCCGCTACCTGAGTTGGTCTGAGGGGAGCGAAGAGTTGCTCGTGGTACTTTTTTAAAGAGTTAAGCGCCGCGATGCAATGCGCAGAGATCTATTTTGGTGACCAGATGACTCTGCTGAAGAGTTTGGACTCTGTGTAATGATATTTACAAAAGTTGAAGTCGCAAGTTCTAGCTAACGTAAACTTTCATTCATAGCTGCCTTTGCTAAGAACCCACAGTACATGTAAACTCACTGTTTCTTTAATGAAGTTTTTATTTGCATTCTAAGTGTCGTTCTCTGAATTAACGCTGTGCTCCAGTTCTGAAGTTATAGTTTGGAAATTACATCTACCCATGTAATTTTGAGTCCATTAGGAAAACCAGGATAGGTCTATGAACTGCACATGGAGAAATGTCACATTCCTTTGGCTTAACCCTTTAACCACTTCCCTGATTTCACTGAAACAAGTGAAGCAAAAAAAGACAGCTTCTCACTAGGGTATGAAATGTAAACTTTTGCCAGGGTATGTGTATCAGGTATGTGATTTCACATGTACCTAAACTGATATGAAAATCAAGGAAGAGAAATAGATTGTCTGACAACTTCCTATTAAAAGGAAATAAATAAAGGCAACCCCCCGTCCCCTGCTAGCCACATACTTAGTATGGGACAAATATATTTTAATGTCATTTATCTTATCTCTTTCTTAAAGAACATCTAAAAACCCAAAGTTATTGCGCATTGGAATAATAACATCCCTTCTTATTTTCTCTTTCATACATGGATGTAGGCAAACATTGGCTAACGTGCTATGCAATTCTTTGAAAAACTGAGCAAGAAAAAAAATCACTAACCACCAGTTTAGGTCTTCTAACAGCATCTGTCCCTACCTCCCACAATTTAGTCCCAAGGTTAAACAAATCATATAGTACTGGATAGAGTTACATGTTACAGGAATTTTATAAATGGCCTGTCAGTGTAAGTTCTAGGTGTGATTAGTTGGACTTTTTGCTCCTAAGGTGTTACTCCATTTGGAGTGTAATTTATGTAGCATTTGGTTCTTAAAGATATATTCTACTAGATATATATTAGATGTTTTTTCCCTCTGATGATTTGTAAGTAGTACTGACTGTGTGGCTTCCCTCTCCTTTAACCCAGCTGGAGCTCTTTGTCAGACACCAAAGAAATCTGGATATCTGAGTCTATTGTGGAGTTTCGGTGATAGGAACCATGAGCTTAAAGTGCAGATTGTTACAAACTTGGAAGCAGCGTCTCTTACTTCAAGTACACTTGTTTGTATATCAAAAAATTAGACCTTTTCTATCTAAAATACCAGTTTGGGTCCTATGGTTGTTAGCGCTGAGATGACAACGCCGCGTAAGATCAGTGCTTTCACCTTCACAATGTGGATGCCTCTTTGCTACCTGCTCTTCCATGGGCAGTGTATTTTCTGTGTGCACATGGAGTTACGTAAACAAATACAGAACCCTGGGATGACTGTTGTAATCCAGTTGGTTTGAATAATGCCACATAAGCAAAATACCTGGCTACTGATGAAGCAGATCTTTCCCCATAGCGCTCTCTCCAAAACACGAGCGCCTCACTATCAAAATGCGAGGCTCATGGTGTTGGTTCTCCCTCTGTAGAGGGCTTTATTGTGTCCAGTTTATCAAGGTCCTCACATACAGCATTTTCTCCTCTCAGTTACCCTTGCTCCAGTGAGGATCAAAAAACATGAAAAGCTTTTGCAGTGCTGATGGCATCTGGTAGCCCTGAAACGTTGCATGTTACATTTCCTTCTTTTCCTTGCCCCTCACATTACTAAGTGCTCCAAGAGTTATTAGCAGGTAACATTTAAATAATTTAAAATGTTTGGGTTGAAATAACCCCTTTCTCTTAATATTATCTATAGCATTAAGTTTTGGGGTTTTTTTTTCCCCATTGTCAGGAAGCTTGCCATTTTCTTCTAAGTGAATATTTCTTATTTTTCTGCGAAAAGGCAGCTGTAAGAGCAAACTGTACTTCTTTTAATCATGCAAGTAGCTCTGTGGAAATCTGCATCCCGAACTCGAGATGGAAGCTGTTGACAGAGGGTATGGTCAGAAAGGGCCCTTTGGGCCTGATCCATATCAGTTAAGGTCAGCGGCGCAGGCTTAGCCTTGAGTGCCTCATGCTGTCTGCAGTGTTTCTCTGCTCTACAGCTGGTAAGGGAGACCAGGGATTAGTTTATGCTTTGTGTGTCAACTTTGATTTAAAATGCTTTTGTTTAAAAAAAAAAAAGGTTCATGTCGGTAAGATATTTTCAGTCTGAGTTATAATGATATTTGTCTTGGGTTGAAAGAATTACCTTTTGTGCAATAACACCACACTGTTTTTCATTATACCTGCAACTGGCCACTTTCACAGCCACTAGAATATTTTTAATTTCCCCATGTGGTTCTAGCCATGCACTTTTTGACAGGCAGGTTTCCCCATAAAGCTACGAATCGCTTTGTCTTTTGCATAGGTTGAAGATTTGAGTCACAAAAATTTGTATTATTTTGGCATTTTAGAAGATAATTAAATAAGTGGAGAAAATCTAATACATTTCCTTCACATCGTAGCTAACTAGCGTAGGTAGAAAACTGGCAGTCTAAAATTACTTTGCTAAATTTAAATGTTAGTGAAAAGTAGGCAATAGGAAAAAATTGAAGGGTATATCTAAATATGGTGTTGCGGACATATCTGTTATATTTAAACTGCATTTTAACCTCTTCTATTTATATTTGGTGGATTGTGTATAATCTGGAGGGCTTGATTGAGTTCAAGAAAAAGTAATTTCACAATGAAAACCAAGAGTTTATTCTACTGGGGACATAACAAAACTCACATGTATGCTATGAGATATATTTTACATTGTTTAAGAGTGAGAATGGTGTTTGATCTAAAGCGAGTATGCATAGATTTGTAAAAAACCTGCTTCCCGTACTGCTGTGGCAAGCGTATCTCTTATTGGCTTCTGTGGCACTTTTTCTTGAGTGGATCATGAGGCTGCACCGTTGGGTTCATTTGCATCAACTTACCTTTGCTATGGCCCATTCTGAAATGTGTCTTTTTAATTTAGAGAGCTGTCATGGGAAGTGGATTGTTATTGCATGCTGCTTGCATCAGATGAAATACCTCCTTGGCACAACTTCATTCCAATAAGAAAAAACTTATTCCAGGAACAAAATACATAGTTATTTTTGTTTGATAATGCATTGTATAAATATTAATTGCCTGTCCAAAGAGAAAACAATCAACATATGTTTTCATTTTAGTTGGAGATACAACAGGCTTTGATAAGGATGGTTTAAAACTAGGGGCCTCGACTTGTAGCCACATGAGCTCTTCAGCTGAACTCGGAGCAACCGCTCATGGCTGGCAGATTGCTGTTGTGCCTAAGTAGCTAGAAGGCTGATGGCTTGTTTTTGAATTGAGGTCTTCTCTTTTGATTAATTTTGATATGGACACTCAGTGATACGATACCCAGGTGCTTATTAAAGTGCCTTGACATTGGCATTACTTCCAGCCTTCTCACTGTCCACTAAGAGATGACATGCTTCTGTTAGTCCTTTTAGAGGGGAGAAAGCAGCAGGCTGCCCAGGTTCTTAGACACTCTGTGATACTGGTAGGATATTAAAAAGATGCTACCTCTTTCAGATGCTGCTCCTGCAAATAAATATTGACTTCTGTTGTGTTTCAGATCTTCTGAATTTGTCAGGTAGCTTCTAGCTTTGAACTACATGCGTCTTGCTAGGTGCTTATTTAAAAAAAGAAAGGTTTGCTTGTAGGAAACAATAAGCACTGGCAGGCCCACAGTTCTGCACGAGGCAAGTTAAACAAATCTGAGCTTAAATGTGGTTTCAGTCAGCTCCATTTAGACACCCAAGTTTTCAGGTTTCTCCAGGAGGTCCATAATGAAACAGGCTTGTTTTCCTTTCACCTCACAAGGGAACAGCTACAGGAGAAAATCCCTGATAGGGTTTGCACCAGTTGAATAACCGGTGGGTGTGGGAGAGCAGTTTGGGGTGCCAGACTTCATGCTGGGGAGCATAAAGGAGTTTGAGAGCATTGCTGTTAAGTCACGGAACGCTGCCTGTGGCTAACACACAACAGTAGCCCTAATGAGAGAAGACTGGGTCCCAGCCGTCACTGCAGCCCCTGGGCTGTCGGCGGGGATGCTGTGGGGTTGCAGAGGCAAGCCTGGATAAGGCTCTGCAGGTGCGAGTGGGTCAGGAATAGGTTCCCTTTCCTGTTAATGTCCTCTTATCCCAAATACATTGCCTGCTGAACTCACATCTTTTCCTTCTGCCTTTTACTGTCTGTGGTCATTAAGGTTCTTTTATAATTTTTTTATTTTTTTGCTAATATTATGCTATTAGTAATGATGCATTTAATTAACTGTTCCAGTCTTTTTCATTTTCCTGTTGCTGGGAGTGGCAGCTTAGGAGTAGCAGCTTGCTACTACTTGTGACAAAATGTTTTGTGAAATCTGATTGATTTCTTATAATTTGTGAGTCACATATGCTTACCAGTTTGAACTTTTCATAATACCTTCTGCCTTTGCATTGAGTTTGTTTTTGAGATTGTTAAATATGGATGTACACAGTATATTTGACCTGATTTGACTGAAGCAAACTGTTTCAAGAAGTTACATACTTTTTGATATTCAGTACTTAATGTGTGATTTGTCTTGGTGCAATTAAATATGTATGTAAATATCTTGTGGATTTAGCAAACTGCACAGTCTATCTTTTTTGTGACTCATTAAATGAGAGCAAACAATGAAATATGGCAATTAAACAATTCACTTTAGACAAATGCTTTTCTATTACGGCTTATATTTTTCAGTGTAATTAAAAAATAAGTCTAGTACTTACACAGAAATAAAGTCCTCTAAGCAAAATTCAGTTTTCTAAGAGGTTTTGTCAGTGCTGAATAAACCCAGCAATAAATTTAAACCTGGTGTTTTAATATTCTGTTTATAAAATGAACTGTTCTCTATGCAGTTCACAAATTGTACACAAAGGATTTATTGTCAACTATTAAAGTAACATTAATATATTGCATTAACACATGCTCTGAGACCAAAACACAAAATCTGCTTGAAAAAGGTGATTGGAGGACTCTTGCAAAGCAGATATTGTAGAAGTTCTCCATCATTTCTCTGAAAAACTGCTGTTAACATTGATTGTTGAGGTTATAGTTGATTCTTCAAAAGCTTATAGAGGGTAAGGTTTTTGCATAGGTTTGTGGTCATGGCATTAAATGCAGATTTGAAAAAGAAACAAAGGATTTAAAATCAAATAAAGATCTAGTTTGGTCCTGGTGAGTATCTTCTGCCTTTTCCCAAATTTCATGAGATTTGTCGAGAATATGAAGCTGGGGATTTAGGACAGTTCTCTTCACTTCTTTGTGGCATTTGTAAGTTCTCTGATATTTTTATGTATTTATAGCAAACATCCTGTAACATGCTCTGTATCTCTTGCAATAAAGACAAACTAAATCATATGTCACCAATATGTATGTCAACATCCTGAATCCACAAAGAGCACTTCTGGATAGGCACAACCAAGGGTTCATTTCAGCGAGGCAGTTCACCACCCTCTTGAAATGAAGAGCATGGAGAAATCTGAACCTTGGATCTCGATTCTTATGTGTGATTCTTGATTCTTCCAAGCCAGTTCTATGTGATGAGACTGAAAAATGGTTTTAGGAGGGTAGGAGTCAACTCACCTAGCTGTAGCTCTCTAAATATCAAGCATCTAGTTAACAGTAATTGTGTAAGTTTCCTCCCTAGCCAGAGGACAGGTTCATCTTGCCAGTCTGAGGTTATGATTTTAGTTTGGGAAAGTCACTGAAGATTAAGCCTCTGTCCATCAGTTTAGGAGGGAATCCAGGTGGCAGGACTAGCTATCTTGGATTTCAGATGGCTGGCGCTGAGTGCAGTGAATTCTGTATCCAGGGACCAATCTAGGCCCCAGCAGGTTATTTTCATGGAATCATAGGATCACCAGCTGGGAGGAGACCCACCAGATCATTGAGTCCAACCATTCCCACCAATCTCTAAACCATGCCCCTCAGTACCTCATCCACTTGCACCTTAAACACCTCCAGGGACGGTGAGTCAACCACCTCCCTGGGCAGGCCATTCCATTGCCTAATGACCCTTAGAGTGAAGAATTTTTTCCTTATGTCGAGCCTGAACCTCCCCTGGTGGAGCTTGAGGCCATTCCCTCTTGTCCTGTCCGCTGTCACTTGGGAGAAGAGGCCAGCTCTCTCCTCTCTACAACCTCCTTTCAGGTAGTTATAGGTAGTATATATTTTAGGGAGACTGAAGGAAAAACGTAAGTAAAAGTATGGCAGAGAGACCTGATGAGTTGTTTACAGTCTGAATGGGAATTGATCTTATTGCTTCTTTTATTTTTAAGTTGATCTAGTACATAATTATGTCATTTTTACTGTCATACTACCTTTTTACTGATCAATTTTACCACATTAGAAATAGCAATGGAAGCCCTTCTACGCTTTCTGTGCTGCTGTCAAGTTCATTGAAAAAACTGAAAAATTAAGACATCAACCATCCTTTTTTATCAGTAAAGTAAGATAGGAATGTTTAATACTGCTGTCTCTCTAGAAAAATTCTGTTCTAGTCATGCAGGAAATAGTAATATCCATTTAAGTTATTTTTGTAAAACTGGTCCAATATCTCACACTGCGCAAAAGGGTTTTACCAACCATATAGGTGATACACCTGGGTCTATACTTTGCTTAAATATCTCAAAACACATCTATGGGAAGCTTGCTTTGCAGAGGCCATAAGCTTTGTTCCTGGCCATTAGCACAGAAACAGTTTTTGGCCCTTGATCAATGTCTTCGTGTGAAATTGTCCCTGCAGTGAGTGTGGCTTAACTCTGAAGCTGCAGTCTTGCATATTAGCTCTGTGAGAGCTAGCAGGATGGAGGGGCAAGCTTCATGTTTGTTGTTTTCTAGTGATTTCCATGACAGTTTACAGGAAAGACACTTGTAACTAAACATGAGCCCAAGGAGCTCAGGTTGTGGTTGGTCTGCAGAGAAGTAATGTGGGATAGCGGGTCAGGTTTGCCAAAGGGCATAGGAGCTGTGGCAGAGGGAATCAGAGCTATTCTCTTCTCTGCCTCTCAGTTAACACCACCCTGTGTGATGTTCTGTGCCATGCCTGGCACAGGATAGGGGAACTGGAGGGCAGCAGCACTGCCCCCTCAGACACCCACAGAGACCCATCTCGCCCTCAATTCTGCCCCTTGTAGTAAGTTAACGAGAGTCCTGATGGGTTTTGGTCCAGGATAGGATTTATGTAACTCCATCTTTGCTATGTTGATTCTACAGGACTAAAGAGGAGCGAGAAGTAGTAAAAATCTATTTTGGTCACTAAAGTAAGCAGACATGACTCAAAATATTCACTGGGAACAGAACTGCTGGATGAAAAGGTGCCATTTTTACATAAGCACTTTTCTGACCATGCCCTTTAAACTCTTACAAAAATAGAATACTTACTCTGGCACTTCTCTTGGAAAGCAGAAATAGGAGTGGGAGCAAGGGTGTTTGCTGCACTCCAGCCTCTGCTTTGAAACTGGACAAACTGTGTGCAACTTTTGTAAAGCATATGAAACTTACATTTAACACCAGGAAAAAACGAAAGAAGGCATTTTAATTTTGTGGGGAGGGGATTTGAGTTTTAACGTTTGTAGTGGAAAAGTGTTATTCCTAGTTCCTGCCTGTTGATGATTGGATGTATTCTGGCTAGCCCCGTGTGCCAATTTCTGGCATTCCTGTGTCTTTGCAGAAGTACAGTTCAGATCAGTAGACTTGTCCAAAGCACAGTGAGGCTCCTTTTGACCACTGACTCTGGGTTCCTCTTGGACAGTGCAAGGTGAGTGGTCTGAGCTAAACATGAGCCTGAAACCACATTGACGTAAGCTATGAATGTTTATGGACTTGTGAGGAAACAAATCATCACTGGCAACCAGAGTTCTGAAGTGGTAGTGTTGACACTCAGGTGAGATGCAAGTACCTCCCACTCCAGAGGCTGTGTGCCTGTCCAGCTCCTGGGGAGACTGTTGGAGCTGAGCTATTCTGCCCCAGCTGTGGACCTGCCCCAGCTGGATCCCCGTCCATATCAACTCTCCTCTGCATTTCATGGAAAGGTTTAGCAAGGCAAATAATTTCACAATAAGTCAGTTGCAGCTAAGTAGGTGATACTGAATTTTTGAACTTGTTTCATTTTTTTTTTATTTTTTAATGGTTTGGTAGGAAGCGAGAGCCTGGCTGGTGCACAGAAACTTGAAACCCGTTGTGTACTGCACCACGTGTGCTAATGGGTGTTCATCTGTCCTGTTGTTCTCCTTTGGGCCGTTGCTGTCTTGAAAAGAAAAACAAGCCTGTTTAACATATTTACCATTTTTGGTTGGTTTTATGTTGAAACAAACCACTAACCCATAAATTCCTCTTCTCCTCCATTCCAGAATAACCCACGAAAGAGTTTGAATACTCAGTTTCTGGTGAGTGGATGAAATCTTGACCTTGCAGAAGTGGCTGAAGCTTCTCAGTTGGTTTCTTGTGGAGTTAGAGCTATTCAAGTTAAGATTTTGTTCTTCAGGTTTCCACTAGGCCTGGAAAACTGTAGCAAAGTTTTCACTCCTGTGACTTCCTAAAGGCTTAATTCTCCCGAGTTACTACATCATTTAAAGGCACTGTTGTTTTAGCACAGGAAACAGACACTGCATTTTCTCTTGATAAAATTTCACTTGTAGGAGCTCAGAGAATTTCCACTTTCTCTGTGTGGGTTCATCTTTCATGGAGGAAGAGATGGGGGTCATACACCTGCAGGCCTTATGACTCCCTCCTGCTGCATCTTTGGCCTCCTTCCAGTCCTTTGTCAGTAAGGAGTCAGTGAAGATTTGCTGTCAAGGTTTTCTGTTTTAATTCCTCACAGGGCCAGGTAGCTTCCTTTTGCAGGGGAATCCTAATTGTCCTGTTTTAAACTTGAAGAGCAGCTTGGATATGATGACATTCGCAGCCAAAGAGTATCACCTTTTACATATCACCTCCTCCTCTTGCAGCGGGACAGGTGATTTCAACAGGCAGTAGAGGAAGGAAAAGCCCAACAATCTTGGTGTACATGCAGGACCACTCACTAAACTGACATTAAATGGCCATGAAGATAGGCTGCCTTCCTCAGCCCAGCTCATATTGTCTGCCAAGAAGCTGAGACCATCATGGGGAAACTTTAAACTCCAGTTTAGATGTTTTCTGTGTTCAGGAAACCTGCGTGCTTTCTTTTACCAGCACTGAAACATTTTCAAAAGACAAACTCACCGAAGGAATAAGCAGCACGATGAAACACAGCATGTAATGAAGGGTTTTCATTTTTTATCTGCCAGTATGGACTGGGCATGGAGGTCGCACCTGGGTGCTGAGGATCCTGCTGCTCTGAGCACAGTCTGCCCCAGAGGGTTGCAGCTGGGGGTGTGCCAGGGTTAGCAGTAGGGTTTATTATGCTGTATGCCAGTGTTTCCTAACTGTTATGAACTGAAAGGCTACAGTTTTTATAATTATACCCCCTTTTTGTTTCATGTATGCATGTCTGGTGATTGTTAGGGGTAGAGGGAATGAATGAGGAACTTATCTTTTAGATAAACAAAATGTTACTGTTGTGCTGCTATAATTACAAGGATTTTAAATTAGGTATTGACAGCAGTTCTGATCTGGTTCTCAGCTATGCCTTCTGGCAAGCAGTGAGATGTCTACCAGCTCCTGAGGGGAGCCTTATTGCAGGCTGTGAGAATAACTCATTAACCAGTTAGTCCATGGTGGTGTTACTTCACATATGTTCCGCGGGCTGCTGGTGGTCTGGAAGACATTAGAAAGTGATCTGAGAAATGTCTGAACAAAAAAGGCAGAAATAACCCCACATGGACAGATTCATGTTCCCACACCACTGGCAGGTATGTGCCTGTGTCCCCCTGAGTCAGCAAGCTGTGCCAGATTATAATTACTGTAGCCCCTCTGGTATGAGCCCAAATGGATGGGTCTCCAGTAATTGCACATGAAAGGAGCCTTTGCTTGATCACATAGATGTGGAACAAGTATTCCTTCATTAAGGAGGATATATGCTTTGCCTCTTCTTTCTTAGGTTTTTGAAACTTGGGATGGGCTAAAGGATGCTGCTTCTGCATCCCTGTTGCTAGCAGTAATGAATGCTACAGGGAAATGGACGGCGGCAAGACCATTTCCTTCACAGTGGGAAGAAAGTAGTAATTCAGGAGACCATTAAACATTAGAAATACTTCTATGAGGTCCCTACAAAGATACACTCCATTTAGATTAGAGTCCCATAGGGCCAATTATCTTGGAAGAACATAAGAACTTAAACAAAAGCTGAATTAGGTATGCTGCCCACCAATGGATTTGAACAAAAATGGATGTAGTGAGAAAACACTCGTGTATTATGGAAGTGAGAACACTTAGAGTAGGTCTGAGCAATAACCTACTTTTACTGTTCCCCCAGGATCAGTATACACAGGAAATATCTGTGGCATGCTTGCTTTTCCTGGAGATGACAGCAACCCTTTGGCAACCACTTGGTAATATGTGCTCAATATTATTCAAAATGTTGGGCTGTTGTTTTATGAATGTGCTTTGATTTTTTCCTAAACTTGCCTATTCCAACCCCCGGGTGCTTCTCTAGTGCCATTTGGTCACTGTGATGGTGCCTCTATTTGTCTCAGTGCTAGCATTGGAATGAGGCTTGAGGAAAATGGAAAGCAAACAAAAGCCCTTTATGGTCCTTGTGTGAAAGGACTGTGGCCAGTTCTGGTCTATATCTGGGTGACTGTATACTCCTGGAGGTGGAGACATGACTTAACACCGTGTTATAGCTGGAAGGTTAGGACAAACCAATTCGAAACACTTTGTTTCAGTTAATGTTTTCTAAGAGTGGTCTGGGTAATTTGCACAAGACTACAAAACAGTGTTTGATACTAGCATTGAACTTAAAGTCTGCCTTTGCTTCAGGTGCTAGATCACAATTTTAGTTGAACATTTAGTTATCTGCAAACAGACCTGAGTGTTGTTACGCACTGAACTTTTAGGCAAGGGATTTTGAAAATGAGTCAGTTCTAAGACAGCGAAGCAACAAGTTCCTAAAAGTGTTTACTGATGCAAATTGGTGCCTGGTCTTCGAACAGCCTCATCTATTTAACGCTATAAAAGAATTGTCTTAAGGGAAGACATAATAAACAGTCTGAGGTCTAATAACTGAACATGCAAGCCTGAAAGGTTTTAAAAGACTATTTGCTTAAATAAGAATCATTAACATTGTAATTGATAATGAGAAAAATGCTCATGTCATTAGTGGTTTACCACTTTGTTTCTGAAAGGATGAAAGCAATTTCGTAAAAGAGACCACAGACTGTCCATTTTCAGCCTCAATGTAGGCTGAATGCTTCAGAAAATACAAACATGATAATTTAAAATAATAAATCAGTATTTCTGTTTGGGAAACATGGTTGAAATGCTCTTTGAACATATGAGCGTGTGGCAATGCAGGGCTTGGTGGCCGCAGCTGAGGGTGGGTGCCATGGCTTACTCTGGTGTGACTCAGGGTGCTCCAGCACTACTCCAGCACCGGGTGTCCCTACCCAGGTGCTGCGGTGGGGCACCAGCTCATCCTTGCACTGGGAGCAGTGCAGGTGTAATTCCAGCCTTCCAGCCTGCATTTGGGCTCCCCACCTGGATGAGCAAATCTCTCTCGCCTTCCCCCAGTAATGGTGCAGGGCTCAGGGGATAGGTGAGTACAGCCTGGCATCATTTCTGTTTTTTCCCTGGTGTTGTGTGCTGCAAGATTAGTTAAGGATTTTTAAAATGGTTAAACTTCAGTTCCTGCTCAGCATGCTGTTAGGGAAAATAAAAGATACTGGGTCTGGGAGGCACCAAGTGCCCCAGGGCATCACTGGGACTTTGTGGCTGAGGAGCAGCATCAGTGGCAGCAGTATGACCTTGCTTAATATGCCTTTTCTTTGAGGATGGCCCCTTCCCCTTCTTTTGCACCCATTTTCCCCCTGGGCAAACTAGGCTGGACGTACCTCCTAGTCCGGTTAGTGAAAGAACTCGTGTTGATCTCAGATAGGACTAAATCAACTTTTTGAGAAGACCTGGTGTTTCCTCCTGGGAAAGCTAAGACTGGGACTCAGTGCACTATATTCTAGCCTTGTCTTCAGTGTGAGCGGCTGGAAGTGGAAATGTTTTCTCAGAGTCTTTCTGTAAATACAACTGCACTGGGTTTTACTGATGCTTCATGCAGCCCTATTACATTGATTCCAGTGTTTTCTGTTACATAAAAATGGAAAGTTTCCCCAGCTTCCTCCCTGGAAAGGACTGTTGTACCTTCTTCAAAATGAAAATCAGTCAAAGAACGAACACATCTGGGCAAATGATAAGGGAAACAGAATACTGCCAATGTGTATTTTTATGGAAATGCTCTCTGAACACTATTTCCATGAAGAGGCTCAGTTTACATGATGGAGAATGTGGTGCATCACACCTTGAACCTGTCACAGTTTATAAACTTTTCACGTATTTTTATAGTTTAGGCAACAGAAAGGCCATATTTAAAACACAAAGGTTTTCTTTAATTAAGTGTAATCCCCAAAGCTAGAAAATGAAAGCCAGGGAAAAATAAAAAGCAAGCATACAGAAGAAATGTTTCATAAATAAAGTAAATTTCAATTATACTTGAAATATAAAGTAAGTTAATCTATAAAAAAGAAAATTTTCAATATCATAAGAAATCAGACTTGACCTTTCAACAGCATTGCAGTTATAACAATGACTTGTAAGCCTGTGTCAACCTGATTGGGGCCCTCTTAGTGCAGGAGCAAGAGTGCCTTAAACCCAGCAAAACCTGGGATTTTTCTCATTTATGTTAGTGGAAACAGGATAAGGGGGACACTATAAAAAGTGAAAAATGAAGGATGATTGACATTAACATTCCAAAAAGAGGGGAGAGGAAAAAAGCACTACAATAAAAACATCAGCCCGTATTTGAACACTTAAACACTTTTTTTTAGATGTTCTAGCCTTTTCAATGGACCGGTCCCCAAACGGCCTATCTGCTTTTACAGCAGGCTTACTAGCCATCAGCTGTTGCAAAGGTTGATTTTTGGAATTTGTTAATTTTCCCTTGTTTCTGGCATTTTTTCACCTCATACCGTTTAAGTTTGAAATGTGCTGAGGAAGCAAGTCCTGTGACAGCCTTGGAATTTTTCAGCCCATTCCTGCATCTCCCTTTCTGAAATAAATGGGAATGCATTTTTTAAAAAATTTATGATAGCTTACGACTTCATGTCACTGCTGTTAATAATAACAATAATAAAAATAATAACAGCAATAACTGTAACAATAACAATAATAATAATATAAAGATTTGTTATACTGACTTCATTGTTTATGTTTCTTTTTGACACTGCTAGTGATAAGATAGAGGTAATAATGCTAAGCATCTTGTCCTGTAATCTCAAAATTTGTCACCATCAAATAGAATATTGCTGTGCACAAATTTTAAAGATAAAGGCATATGTCAAATGCTGTGATGTCTTCATAAAGGTCTGCACTGGAGATTTCATTACAGAAGAACTTTGGAATGGATAGCCCTTGGCTCTGGTAGCTGGGAATTTAGATGAATGACTGCCTTTTTAAAACAATACTTGGTTTGCCAAAAGGACAAAAAAAGGCATCTGAAAAGGAGATTGTCAAACTGTGAGTGGATTTGGTCGCAATGTTAAAAAGAGGTAGAAGATGTGCTCCATCGGGGGTAGGTAGCTCCTTTACTCCTCCATACTAATGTAGGTCTGTTCCCTGCATCCCAGTTGGTTGTGGATCCATGTTGATTAAGGACCTTACGGCAAGGAGCCGTGGCAGAGTGACAGCAAATCACCTTCCAGCAGCAGCACCTGGGAATGCATCCTGTCTCACTGGGTGACAGTGAGCAGTTCTTTGCTCCCCTCTCTGAACCCCCAGAGCTGGCACAAAGCCCAAATAATAAATGCAACAAGCCATGGAAAATGCATTGGTAGCATGTGCTGACATGGGTGAAAGCAAGAAAGTGTTACTTCATTTGACTTTGAAAGGTCGGTATAAGCACAGAAGTGCCAGGAAACAAAAGTACAAGTGGCTTAGCAAATATTGTGGATGGCAGTGGCTGTGCTGGGGTGAATGAATGCAAGGCTGTGTTCAATCTGCTGCAGCTGATAAATTGTTTGTGCTGTGCTTTCATGCTCTGCAAAGTCAGAAATGCATTGGAGTAAATTACAACCTGGGTCTGTTTATCATACTTCTTGTTACCTGAAGACATGTTTCACTACAAGAAGCAATTTACAGGATATTCCCCTAAAAGGAAGAAAAAACTGTTTGTATCAATGCATGACTTCCTACTATCTCTGGTTAACCCCTACCCCCCACATACCCACAAATGTATTCATGCATTGCCTACTTACCACTAGAAAGGGGATATTACATCGCTGGGTTATTTCCCCAGTACTTTTATTTTTCAACCCTCTACAGGAAGGGTTCATAAAGTATATCCAGAAAGATGTTTTTGTTCCCCCACATTGGGTTTCAGTCCCAAAACTGCCAATTAAATTATCTCATAAATCCTCCATTATAGGTAATAAAACCTAATTTTAGATTTCCTGCCCACTCTAGTGTCCTGCCTGATTGCTACCAGTTGGATAGAGGCTCAACCTGTTAAGCAGACAATTGCAGCGAATTGATTGTTTCTTTCTGTGCCACATGTGGAGAACTTTTTAATATATGGCATTTGGTCATAATTCTCTCTGGCTGTTTTCTACCTTTTAGTTGCTCAGACTTTTTTTTAAGGCTGAAAAGTAGACATCTGTAATTTATTCTTTTGTCAGATTTTTTTTTTGTGAAAGAAATGCTGTTACCATGTGGATTAGGAGGAATGTTAACCTACCTGCCACCAGTAAAACACTTTAAAATTCTTATATGATTCCCGTTTAAACTAAAAGCCATGTATTAATAGAACAAACACATTTTTGTGTAAGCTGAAATTATTTCAGGTCTTCTGAATATAAATGCATTGCTTTCTTTCCTGTTCATATGCAAATACACTATTTAGCTGAAAACTGATAATTTTCTGGATGTCAAATTCTGCTACCCATATTCTTATGGAAGAGCATTTATTTCACATACAGTTTCACTGAAGATTTCTATTTTATCCTGAATATGAATGACTCTTAGCTTGGTATGTTTCTTCATAAGCTTTACTGAGGACAAGTAATAAATAAGGTTGTTGCAAAAGGTTGTTCCATCATGGAAATAAGGTGTAAGTGTCTATGCATCCATGCTTTGATCTTTGAACTGAAGGATATTTGCATTCAGTGTGGAGAACTTCTGTAACTGGGCTTTCATCAGAATTCAAATATCTGTCTGTGAGGAAAAATGGACCCTAAAATACTATGAGAAACTGATAACTTTCTTTAGCTCTCTGCTAGATTTGTTGCTGTTGTTAATCTGGTTAAATTCTTCATTCATTCATCAAAATCACAGAAACAGATACTGTAGAGATACCTGAGTATATGCTATACCCCACAAAACACTGTCTTTCTGAATGCATTTCCTACCTGAGCAGATTGGTAATACTTTAACAACTCTGTGTCAAATCAGGAAGATATGTGGCAGCTGGCAAGGGACTTTTTCATCTCCAGAGAACAGTGAAAAGAAATTTAATTCAAGGTACCGGCTGCATATAATCTTAAAGGCATTTGCATAAAGGAAAAATACTGCTAAGAGACATCCCATTAAAGGAGCAAGTGCGGCTTCTCAGGCTATATATTAATATGTGCCATAAATCTGGCTTTGGTGACCCATCAACTGGCTTATGTAAGTAGACTTCACCTGCACTCGTGGGTGACATCTGTAGCATATGCTGGTAATGCTCAGATGATGTCATGAGCTTCTCACTTAGGAAGCATCCATCCTTGCTGGTGAGCAGGACTGTGGGCATAAAAAGAGGTGGTTCTGTTCAGATGGGCAAATTCATTTTTTTAGCGATCCCAGTTACAGGTACCAGCGGTCTATAAGGCGCAAAATGAATCAGCCCTCTTCGGCAGTGCTGTCCTATGTGAATTTGATGAAATATGATGAAATTTAGGCATTGGAACAGTCTGCCAAGGGAGGTGGTTGAGTCACCGTCCCTGGAGGTGTTTAAGGTTAGGGTAGACGAGGTGCTTAGGAGCATGATTTAGGGATTGGTGGGAATGGTTGGACTCGACGATCCGGTGGGTCTCTTCCAACCTGGTTATTCTGTGATTCTGTGAATTCTGTGATGTCTAATTAAGGCTGCTGTTTTTTAGCTTTACCCTTCGTGGGGGCACTAACAGTATTTCCCTGCTTGAAGCTGTTTGCTTCCCTCACTCTTTATGCAATGTAGTATTTTTTAAGTCTGTTAACCCCCTCTTAAATCTGAGGAAAGCTAAAGCTGATGGAAGGTCAAGAAACATTCATATATGCACACAGTGTGGTATCTGAAGCCTCACTGCTTGAAGAACTGGGCTAAAAGTGGTCTCCTTGCTAAATGGATCTTCTCCACTTTGCTTTGTTTATTGTACTGTGTCTCTTTGTGGAAAGATTATCAATTTGTTGAGTGATGCCTGAAGCGCTGTATAAAAAATAAAACATACACAAAGACTAACAAAGAAAAGAAGAAAGGAATTTAGGCCTCCTAGTCACAGCACTGTTTCTTTAGTGGTTGATGAAATGTTATATGTATTTTTCCAGTCGTATTGTTTGTCCAGTTTAGGAACCTGGAAATACGAGAAGGGATGGTCACTTTGGTGAACAGGCAGAAAACAGAAATAATCTATGCGAATTATGTATTGAAATTAAGTGCAAGGATGACAGTGTCCTCTGCGGTACAGAGCTCTATGAACTGCTGCTGAATTTCTTGGACATGTAGTTGGCTCCAGAAATCATCCCTCATAGAAGAATTGTGCTGCACAATCAAAACTTGAGGTCCTTCGACACAGAGTGCCTGTAGAGGAAACCTTGAAATGTAATCCAAGTGATTTTAACTACTCAGTCACATCTGTATGTCTGTAGACAGTATGGGAAAAAATTTCTTTGAAGCAGAGAGCACTTGATTTATCTGTGGGGCGTAATTCCGAAACCTAATCATAGTGTGTAAAATGTCAATACTGTAAACTATGTCCTAGAGGAATGTTTGGTATCAAACTACCATCAACACCTTCATCTGTGCCAGAGGTTTCAGCTCCCCTATCCAGCATCTTTTGCACTTCACTGCATGTTTGTTGTACTCGGAATTTCTAGTTTTGGATCAGCAAGAAATGAAGACAATTTGATACTCAGTCCGGTAACACTATGAATTCTAAACTAATTGATTGTACTGGGCACTTTCATACTTATCTCATTTAAAAATACTAGCTTTTTACATTGAGCTGAGAATTTTGTTGAATATCCAAGATCCTGCACGGGAATGATGTTAATTCTAAGTATCTGGATGCAGAATTTGAACTAGGCTTATGCTGAGCCTACACTGTCTTGAATATGTTACTGTTACCAGAAAAAAAAGTCTCTCTGGTATGCTAAGAAGAACGGACGTGCTGGGGTTTGCAGTTTTAGCATTACAGATTCTTTATTATTAATAGATTAGTGAGGATTTTCCAAAGACTTCTATGAGTCACAAGAGCTCCTGTTACTAAATTTCATACACTCATTTATTTATACAATTATACATGAGGTCTTATGGTCTTTTCAGCCCAGAAGGAGCCAAGATACTCTTAAGTGTAAATGTGGTTTTATGAATTCTGGAGACCATAAATATCTGCTTTAAAATCTGATTTATCTTTCAATATGTGCATTGAAAGAAGTGTCTCAAAGTTAGGAAAGGAGGGACATATGCCACTTCTTTGGACAACCTGCGTATTCAACCCCAGAACGAAACTTTGGCAGAGAGTAGTTAGAATTAAACTGTCACCACCAGGTAGTTTTACTTTATTTACTGCAAGATTATATGAGATTTATAGGCTTATTTATTTTGCTGATTAACAGTCCAGTTGTACTCTTGACAAAATCTCCTATTTTTGTTTTTTTAATTCCTGTGGCTTCCCCAAGATGAGCAGAAGAGATGAAGTCACAGGGAGAAGGAAATGTGGGAACAGGAGTTTCAAGGGAGGAAATTGTCTGTTCTTAATTTCCCCCTCCCAACATAAATTTGTTTGGACTTTATGACAACGTTTTGTTTTCATACCATGCAGAAACCGTCCAGACAGATCTCAGCAATGCAAGACCTCATTATACAATGGCACCAGCTACGGACAGTGCCACGTGGAGACACTTCCGTGCTGGTAAATATCAAGTAAAGGGATGCAATCAACTCAGTGGACTTAGAAGTGTATCTGCTGCTACCAGCCCATCAGGCACACTGGTAGCATCAAAGGTGACTTGGTGGCCACTGATCAAGATGTTTTCCTTTGACCCTCCATCTGTTTGAAGGGCATTTTCCAGAGATTTGTTGCTGTCACAATTAGCATTTACTGCAGGAGCTCACTGGCCACCCATCCTCCTCCTCCATTGCCGTCAGCAATGACTTTGGATATCTCATTCTCCAAACAGCCAGAGAGAGTCTGGGAAACTGTGCAGCAATGTAGCCTTTAAAAAGAAAGGGCTCAGGAGGAATATTCAGTTTTCTGGTGTCATTGAGATCTTACTGTTTTTTTATATTAAGGTACTATCTAGAAGAACTGAAAGAAATGTGTAGCATGTGTTGGAGAAAGGAATCAGGACCAGATGATGGTCTATGTTCTGTTAATCTTTCAGCTTCTTCAGGTTATTTTGTCTACGGGTAGGAAGCTCGTATGATTAAGGGCGGTATATGTCAGCCTGAGTTTGTGTGCTTTGCTGCTAAATGGTTTTATTTCATGATTCGTTTCATGCCAAGTGCAAGGAAAATACAGCAATGTTCAAATACAAGTTTGTGTAAAACAAGTAGGTAAATGTTATGTAGATAATAATAATGTAAGTTAGAGTAATTGTCTTTCATGAAGTGTAATTAAACTATTCAAAGTAATTAGTTTAGGTGATCCTTGTCTTCCTTTGAGTCTTACTTTTATCACATGGGTACTGAGTAGTTTTTGAAAAACTGGCCTCTTTCTTGTCTTGACTGGCTTGACAAAATCACTAGCCTACTTGGAAAATAGTTGCCTGTACTTCTTGCTGCCGTGGAAAGAAACGAAATTACGAGAAAATATTTGTACTAATGTTGCCATTGTCTTTCCTTGGTATCTCACCACTACTGAGGTGGAATGACAGGCAGACATTGTTTTCTTGAAGAAGAAAGGTGATTAGAGAATGCCCCTATTTAATTTCTTTTAGCAGTAATAAAAAATGTTGTAATTAAGAACATTCTGAATAATTGAATGCAGTAATATGAGTGTTTTCAACAAAATTATATGCTGTGGTTTCATTTCCTGCAAGCAACTGAAGGTGATATATCAAGACATCAAGGGGATAGTGATAAAGATGAGGTATACTACACCTAAAGTTGTAAAATGCAATAATAATGTAAAAATATCTGAAAAAAAATTGATTTTGCATTAAAATAATAAAACAACCTGAATACATGCCTGTCTGCACACAAATTTGAAGCAGCTTTGACTTTTCTTTCAAAAGGTCTGTATGGGCTGTCCACCCCATTTTAACAAGGCAGAGAACTTCATCCCATATGCAGGTAGTGCAAAGCTACTTTTTTACTGCATTGAGCTATGTGGCGACTTCTATCATGTTCCCTTTCTGTGGGCCTGTTGCAAAGTAAAAATTGTTTTCCAAGATGAGAGAGAATTTAAAAGGTCATAGTGATAATAATAACCCTTGGGCACAATGGAAATATACGACAGTGTGTGCTGCTGTGACTTTATTCTAAAGAGTATAATAAAGAGGGAACTGGCAGAAAGTAGCATACTGGTTATCCTCCTTCATCTTATGACATGACAGCTGCCCAGTGTGTTATTCTGCTTTTCCTCTGCCATTATGTCTATGTCTTTTTCTTTCCTGTGGAAATCAACATTGTCTTTTAAGAAACTAATTATCTCCTTACTTGCCTCTGTGTTCCGTTGTACATGTTATGCTCTCTTCCTTTATTTGCCTTCTACCTGATGACTGTGTAATGAGAGCCTGTATTCTGAGGGCATGTTAGTTGAACGAATCTGCCTATGAAGTTGCTCCTGGAATGAGTTTTCCCAGTGAATACAGAAAATAGCTATGCACTCTTGGTGCACTCTGATAATTTGTATGAGTACATGCAGGAAGAGCACGCTGGCAGGGGGAGAGGGCATCACCTGTATTAATTTCCAGCAAACTTGTAACTGGTACCCAAGGTGTGAGTTTAAATCTGTAGGCTTGAGTGATTTAAGGTTACGAGCAGTATGACTTTTCTCCATAGATGAGATGAAAAGAAGGAGCATTTATAGGAACAAGAAATTCTCTGTAAAGAGGTTTTGTTCTTAAGCCCAAATTTTTGTTTTTAAATCTCTTTCGTTTCACAGACTTCCACAACATTGGATAGGTGTCCAAAATTGTGTTTTAAAACCTTTATGGTAATAATTTTTTCTTCTGTATGCTTCATTAGCACTGTTGTGAATCCATCCATTGGAAGTGTTGTCCTTGAGCTCTTCCTGTTTCATCCCTAAAAGTTCACAAATTTGATTCCCTTATTGGTCCATGGAAATGCATTTTCCAGGGCTCCTTGAACACCCAGACCTCAATTCAAATCCGTACTGTGGTTTAAGTAGAGTGTGGAGGTAAAATGGAATCTCTGCTTTGAGATATCCTCATTATAGCATTAAAGGGTGCTGTCAGATCGGTCTCCCTCCATCCTCGCTATAGAACTGGGTCCATTTTTGAGTGAAGTGTTTAGCCATAGGATGAAAAAGACTGTAACCCCATGGTTGAAACGTGTGGAAAGCATGGCACGTGCATGCAGTGTCTGCTACAGCAAATGTCTATTTATGTAAAATATAACATTGCCAAAAGAAGCAATTAAACAATACCGAGCCCTGGGGGCAATGGGAGGTGCACAAAGCTGGGGAGAGGAGCTGTGGCTTTCCTTGGTTCCTATAACATCTGTTGGAACCAAGACTGTTCTGAAAACTTAGTTCAAATCTTCTCATAGTTAGGGGTAGCTGAAAGCTGAATTATTTTTCTCTGAAAAAAATTCCATGAAGTGATCATCCCTAAATTCAAAAAAGAAGTGTCTTATTTGGAGTGGTTCTCACCAAAAAATAAAAATATCAACTGTATTCCCAACACAGATGCCACATTGTCCTATTGTCTGCTCTGGAGGGTTTCAACATGCTCTGCTTATGGCTCCATATCACTTAATTTTGATTTCAGAGGATGGGAATATGTTTGTGTTTTTAGGTAAATATCTTTCATTGGATTGTCCTGCCTCTAAGCCGGTTCTTTTTGGACTTTATAGGAGAGATCCCACAGATTGCAATGGAAGATTTGCTGTTTCTCCCAGTGTTAGACAGTTTAAGCTAAGTCAATGGAAAATAAGTTGCAGAACAATTGCAGCTCCCTAGAAACTTTTACTTGAGACAAGTACCCATTTCCAGCCCTAGAGTGAGTAACAGAAGGCATCTGTTAAATTAATCTTACTTCTTTAGATGCAAGTTCAAATGCAGACCCTTCCTCTACTTAATAGCTAAACAAAAGTATGACTGAAGAAAAGTATACTTCATAGCTAGATATTAAATATTTATCTCCTTAAGTGGTACTTCTTGTTTTCTTTATATTCTGTAGCAAGAAATCCATGGGAAACAAGAATTCTAGATTAGGGAGAGAAGCTGCACAAATGTAGTCACAAGGATGCTTGATCCAAACTGGAGATTTGGTTACTGTTTTAAAATGCTAACTCCCCCCCCCCCCTTAGTTACTCTGATCCTGGCAGAGATGTGGAGTTTTTGTTGCAGATGGTTGTCATATACACTGAAAGGACCATATATTTACAATATGCTCCATAAGCTATTAAATGCTGTAAAAGCCTGGCTTTATAGTTTGCATCCTGCCATTAGGGTTCCTTCTGAAGTCTGTTAGAGGGATATAATTCCACTCTAATTAAAGCTATTTCCCCTTTCCAAATGTGAAACTGGCCTAATTAATGGCTAATTGTTTCACAAATATAAAGTTGTTTCTTACCCTTGACTACATTGCCCTTCTTACTCCCAGCTAAGTAGAACCCCTGTGAAGGGTGTTTTTTTCTCCATTGAATTCTGATCCATAGCCAGATAGGGTATATATTTGGAGCATGTTACTTTTCCACTGATGGTGAAAATAGCCTCCCTGAGGTGGGTCCCTAGCTGCACTACAGACCTTAGAAGTGATATGAAGATTTTTCAAATCATTGCGTTTTGTGCATTTCTGAAATCACCAGTTCTTGTCTCCTCCCACCTTTTGGCAAGCAGATGAGAAAAAGTATGTTTGGACCAGTTACTTGAGGCAAGATGTAACTAATATTAGGATCTCTGGTGTTGTGACATAGTGTAGGGGAAGCCCTGAGTAATGTTGAAATCATATGGCACTCAAAAGATATTTTGTTATAGCAAGTTCATGTGTATCACTGAGTCCTTCGGAAATACATAGAACTTCTGTATACCATAAAGGGAGAACATCATACCCATTACTAATGCCATACTAGTTAACTCTCCCCACAGGACATATCCTTCTAAGGCGAAGAAATAAGTCTTTTTTGTTTGTTTGTTTCCTCATTTTGGTGTATTGATCAATCAAGTGCTCTCTCTTCCACTGCTTATTTAGTGTGGGTCAGATCCAAAACCCACTGATATGAATGAGAACTGAGCAGGATCTGGGCCTTCAATCCTTGTAGTTCATGTATGAGACTGAGACAGTTAACTCCTCAAAGGCTTTACTTTTACAAGTATGAGCTGCTCAAAGATGGACCACATGGATAATACAGTCCTGCAAACCTCTAAAAGTAAACTTCCGAGTTGCCGTGTTAAATATCGTAGCGTACTTACTGCAACTGCAAGCATCAAAGGCACTGGAAGTGGCAATACTGATTTTGTAGAATCTTTGCAGCCCTCCTCTGGAGCCGTTCCAAAAGCTCCATTTCCTTCTTATATTGAGGGTTCTAGAACTGGACACAGCACTCAAGGTGGGGTATCACGAGAGTGGAGTAGATGGGCAGAATCGCCTCCCTTGACCTGCTGACCACAATTCTTTTGATGCAGCCCAGGATACACTTGGTCTGGGCTGCAAGCATGCATTGCCAGCTCATGTTGAGCTTCCCATCAATCAGCACCCCGAAGTCCTTCTCTGCAGGGCAGCTCTCAATCATGTCATCCCCCATTGTGTCCTGAAATTTGGGATTGCCCCAACCCAGGTGTAGGACCTTGCACTTTGCCTTGTTGATCCTCATGAAGTTCACACAAGCCCACTTCTCCAGCCTGTCCAGGTCCCTTTGAATGTCATCCCATCCTTCCGGTGTGGTAACTGCACCAGTTTGCTTGGTGTCATCTGCAAACTTGCTGAGGGTGCATTCGATCTCACTGTCAATATCATTGATGAAGATACTAAACAGCACTGGTCCCAGTACGGACCCCTGAGGGACACCATTTGTCATGGATCTTCATTTGGACTTTGAGCCACTGACCACCACTCTCTGAATATGGCCATCCAACCAGTTTCTTATCCACTGAATGGTCCACCCATCATATCCATATCTCTCCAATTTAGAGAGAAGAATGTTGTGGGGTACCATGTCAAAGGCTTTACAGAAGTCCAGACAGATCACATCTATCAGTTTACCTATGTCTACTGCTGAGGTTAACACATCATAGAAAGCCACTAAGTTAGTCATACAAGAAGCCATGCTGGCTGCCATTAATCACCTCCATGTCCTCCATGTGCTTTAGCATATATTATAGGAGGATCTGTTCCGTGATCTTCCCAGGCACAGAGGTGAGGCTGGAAGGTCGGTAGTTCCCAGGGTCATCTTTTCCACTCTTTTTAAAAATGGGCACAACGTTATCCTTCTTCCAGTTACCAGAGACTTCTACTGACTGCCATGACTTTTCAAATATCATAGAGAGTGGCCTGGTCACTACATCAGCTAATTCCCTCAGGACTCTGGGATGCACTTTTTCAGATCCCATAGATTTACATATGTTCAGGTTCCTCAGATGGTCACGAACAGATGGTCTCCTCCCCTACAGTGGAAGGAGCTTTACCCCTCTGATCCCTATCTTGCTGTCCATTGAACTATGAGGGGTGAGGAGAATGGTTGTCATTGAAGACTGAGGCAAAAAAGTTGTTGAGTATGTCAGCCTTCTCTTTGTCTGTTGATAGGAGGTCACCATTTTCAGTTGGTGTACACTTTCTTTATTCTTCCTTTTCTGAATTATTTACCTATAAAAATCCTTCTTGTTAGTCTTCACTTCTTTTGTCGAGTTCAGCTCCAGCTGTGCCTTGGCCTTCCTGACCCCACCCTACACAACTGGGCAGTGTCCCTATACTCCTCCCAGGTTCCCTGTCCCTGCTTGCACTGCCTGTGCAGTTCCCTGCTGGTCTTCAGTTTGACCAGCATGTCTCAACTCAACCACACTGGTCTCTTCCCTTCTCTGCCTGATTTCCTACATCTGGGAACTGAGTGCTCTAAGAGTTTATAAAAGCATCCTTAAATATTTGCCAGGTCTGTTCAACTCCCTTGTCCCTGAGGACTATGTCCAGGGGAGTCCTACTGACTAACTCACTGAAGAGCTGGAAGTTTGCTTTCCTGAAATGTAGGATCCTGAGTATAGTCCTCGCCTGTCCCGTATACCTCAGGACCTTGAACTCCACCAGTGTGTGATCACTGCAGCCCAGGCTGCCTCCTATCTTGATGTCACTGATGAGTTCACTTGCAGTGTTGACCATCAGGTCCAGCACTGCATCCCCTCTGGTAGGGGTGTCTATTACCTTGGTTGAGAAGTTTTCCTCAATACACTCTAGGAGTCTCCTTGTTTGCCTACAGCTTGCCATGCTACTTTTCCAGCATATGTCAGGGTAGTTAAAGCCCCCCTGTAGGATGAGAACTTGTGAGTATGAAACCTTCTGTAGCTGGAGGAAGAAGGCTTCATTGGTAGGTTATACTTGATCAGGTGGTCTGTAGTGTACACCAACCACAAGGTTCCTTTTGTTGTCTCAGTTTTTTAATTCTAACTCATAAGCTTTCAACCTGTTCATGGCTACTTTTCAAAGAATGGTCTTGATATTCCATCCATTTTCTGATATAGAGGGCAACGCCTCCACCTCTCCTTCCCAGTCTGTCCCTTCCAAACAGACTGTAGCCATCGATAGCCAAACTCCAGTCATGGGGTTTGTCCCACCAAGTTTCAGTAATGGCAACCAGATAATAACTTTCTAGCAGCATGGTAGCTTCCAACTCCTCCTGTTCATTGCCCAAGCCATGTGTGTTTGAATAGAGGCACTTCAGATGGGCTGTTGGCTGCATTACTTTCCTAGTGGAACACCTCTTATTTCCCTTAAGGTGTTCCATGGAAGTTTCCTTGTTGGCTCTTACTACGTAAGCAGCTCATCTCCTCAAGACTTAACTGTGCTGTATCATCCTCAGCGTGCACTGGGGCAACAGGTAGAGGGCCTATATCAGCACCCCATCCCTCTACCCATTGTGTATCCTCCCTCAGATTGTCATAGGCAAGCCTCATATTATCCCCTTTGTCTTCGCATCTAGTTTAAAGTCCTGCCATTGTGCCCTGCATGCTCCTGAACAAAGACCCTCCCACCTCTTTGAGAAAGGTGGCTCCCATCTGATACATGTAAACCTGGTGCCATGTAAGCCATCCCACTGTCAAACCCCCCAAATTTATTATGGTGACACCAGACATGGAACCATGTATTAATCGACTGGTCCCATCTGTTCCTTCCAATGACACTGCCTGTAACTGGAAAGAAAAGATCACCTGGGCCCCGGATTCCCTCACCAGCTATCCCAAGGCTCTAAACTCTCCTTTGGTCATCCTTGGGCTAAGTACTGCAGCTTCGTCACCTCTCACATGGAAGAGCAGTAATGGGCAGTAGTCTGATGGCCTTACCAGACCACGGAGTTTCCTAGCAGTATCTCTAAATTAGACTCCTGAAAGGCAGCAGACTTCCCATTGAAGAGGGTCTGCTGGACATATTGGACTCTCTGTTCCCCTCAGCAGGGAGTCACCTACAATTATGACTCATCTTTTCCTCCTCATGGCAGTTGTAGTAATAGGGAGGGGGCGGTGTTGTTCTGGCCTTGGCTTCTCCTTTGATGTAGATGAATTGTCACTCATATTATCCACTGGTTGGTCTTCCACAGATAGAGCCTCATATCTATTGTGGAGAGGCACCTGGGGAGGTCTGGGCAAGGAGGGGGTTCATTTTCTGTCCCATTGGTGGACTCGCTTCTACTCACTACTTCCCTTTAAGTCCCTGCCTACATCTTGGTGGGAGGAGGATACTGAATCCCTTTGATTAAGGGCTCCTTCAGGTAGCTGTCTCTGTTCCACTTTCAGGGATCTGAGGGTGTGCTTTGTTTCTTTTTCATCCTAAATATATTTCATTAGTGGGTTGCACAAAGATGAGACAAAGCTTGGTGTGGAAAGGATACTGATTTACTTTAATTCTACAAAAAAGCAGAGTTGTTGCTGTTATAGATCTGGTATTTGACATTTATACACACATGGCACATATAAAAGTGGAAGAAATTGGATCTATATTTGAAGGAAATATTTTGCATCACTCAGTTAAATTCTTGAAGGTTTTCTTTTTTCTTTTGCTTTTAGGAGTACATTTGTTTAAGGAAATGCAAGACTGATGTTATAGAAAACATAAATCTTAATCTACATGCTAACACATCTAAAAAGATCTTTAATACTGACATATATGACTTTTTAATGGTTAATAATATTAGCAAACACAAAATGAACTTGTAGAACCACTCCAGGGCTTTGAATGTTTACTAGAGCTGTAATAATGCATTAGTTGTGACATGGCAAAATGATGTTTTGGAGAACTGATGAGGCCACAACAGCTGCATGCCTATCCTTTTTATTTTTCATTTTTTTACTATTCTTTTTTTTCTCTTACTATTCTTTTTATGTTGGGAGAGGTTGAATAATTATTGGATGAATCATTTGTCAGCTCTTGCTGAGCATAGGAATGGAGGTGAGAACTGGAAATTAAGAGGATTTTAGAAATAAACTCTGAAAAAACATGAGCAGTTCCCAGGTGTAGTAGGAGCTTTGGAACTGTACAGAATGGTGGAGAGGGCAGAAAGGAAAAAGAAGGCAAATTATTTACTGCTTTAAAACATACTAATGGGTATTCCTTAAGTTTGCACATTTGGGGAAGAGTGGCTGAAATTCAAACAAATATGTAATGGGTGTATAAAAATTTATTCTAAACTTGAACAACCACAAGATCTTATTTGTCCATCGCTCATCATTGTTTAATGAGAGAATTTGACACAGGATCTGTTGTTTTGGAGGGAGAGAACAAAGGCAAATTGTTGATTATAAAAATGTTGGAAATACCATTTCTTGTAAGCTTTACAATTTCAGGTTAGGCCTGTTGTGACAAGGGATCTTAATTGTATGGCTGAACCAAAAGGAGGGAAGACAGCCAACTAGAGGTGCAGGCAATGCATGTTAAATTCCTGTGACGGAATTCCCATGAGAAGGCACCAGCTCTCAAATACCATTGAGGATATATCAGTTTCATAGAAAAAAGGAGTTATTTGGGATTTGCTTGCTGGAGGTACAATCTGAATTAATCCTATCTCTAAAAATGCCACGTGCTTCTGCCTGTTCTGGGAATTAGCTATTTTCTGCAGCAACATTCTCTGTTTGAAAAGTTGATGCTTCTTTCCAGTCACAAACCTCTCCAGAAGTGAGCGAAGCACGTGTGTATAGAGTGGTTGGAGGCTGATCCTGCGTGGCTCAAATCTGTAATGGTTTTGCTGTTTAACATAAATGAGATTGGGTCCTGTTCTAGTTGTAAGCTTTTGTGAGCCACCATGATGGAAGGCACAGCAATAAAGTAGTAAGATAATAAACTTTGGCTGTATTCCTGTGGCAATGTATAAGCCCATCTGTATGCCGTATGTCAATAAAAACAACTAATTACAGAATAACTAAATATAAAGGATCTTACTGCTTAAGAAAACCCTCCTGCATCCCATTCACAAACTTCCTGTTACATCAATGGAAAATCTGGACCATAAGCCGTATTTACTCCATTAAGTCCTGTTTTTGAATTAAAGATAAGTAAGAAGGTAATGGTAACGTTATCCTTGCACAGGTTTATTCATGTCTTTATACAACAAAACTATTCCAATTTGCTTCGGAAGTGCAGAGGTGGTGGCATCTGCAACTCTGCCAGGCTGGAGCCTTCCAAAGATCTGCTGGAAAAGCACAAGGGATGAGCAAAACCTGCCTTAACCATGTAATCACTTTGCTTCTCCAGCTACAAGTAAAATGCATTGCAATTGTTAGTATTTCTTTTTCCCTTATCTACTTGCAAACCCCCATACACTGCTTTTGCTGCACTTTTTGCCCGCTGTGGAATCAGACTTGGTGAGTTAAGTGCATTCCTCTTCACTCTGTTTTTAAACAATGTATGAGGTGGAATACAAACATTTCCCTTGCAATATAGAGTAATAAACATACTAGGAATTTTCAGTTGAGTTTAATGAGTGTCTTTTCCATGTGAAATTTGTTTCTTCACATTTCTAAGTCAAACTTACATCTTTGCTTAGCACAGGTTCAATAAAGTGCTGAAAATTTTATGTTATAGTTTTACACTAACTATTGAGAAACACATTTAGATCCACAAAATATTATTTTTCTGAACACTTAGGTTTAGGCTTTACATTTTCAAAAGTGAAAGGTCTGTTTTTCATCTAGCAAACTACTGCAAAACCCAGATGCTGAAAAAATAAGCCTAAAATTATACATTCAGTCAGTATTAGCTATTTATAGACATTCTTCAAATGCATTTGAAACAACAATGAAAACAAATCTGTGAACGTCACAATTCAAAGCATTATTGAAGATGACATATCCTTCCAAGTACTTTTTTACTAAGGATATGTCATATTTCTATGTTTATAACGCATTGACATTTTTTATTGATAAAGAGAGATTGAAGTTGCAATGGAAGTGCCAGTCTTTCTGATTTGTATTTTTGAAGCACTTTTTGCAGTGCAAGTCAACACTTGATGGAAATAATTTTATTTCTTAAATTCCTAATGTTTATACAGCTGTTCTGATTTTTTTTTTACTTTCCAACATCTGAAATGGAAGTGCCACAAATAAAAAGAGGAATTAAACCAACAGAAAGAAAAGATTTTATGCCAAGGACATACAAAAGGAGTAAAAAAAACATTTAGTAACAGAAAGGAAAACTGATTTGAAGAACTGAAAAGTCTGCTAAGTTTTGCCCTGTAGGCAAATGATCATTTCCAGTGGAAGTTGGCTTAATTTACTAATATGCTGAAGAGGGATCACCACGTATATTTATACTTTATCTTAAGAACACTTTAAGAAAAAAATGGTATTGTGAGTCACTTTGGTCAGGTTAATGTCATTCCCAATGAAATCCTTTTGTCATCCTTAGGATGGAGTTTCAAAATAACAGAAATCCTGCAAGGAATTGTGAAGGGTCATTCATGTTTCTCCATCACCCTCTAAATTGTGCTAGGCTTATATTTTACAGAGGACTTACCCTTTTCTTTTGCTGATGACATCCCATAAGCACACTCGCCGCTTTTACTGATGCAGCAGACACCCATACATGGCTGTAGAAGGGAAGCAGGCACTACAAATGTCATTGAGAACAAAGCTGTGCTGGAGAAAAGTGGTTCAGACACCTCCGCTGACTATTTGATCAAGTGTTGTTTCACTTTCAGTGAGTGTCCATGGCTAAGTCAGGCCTCCTTCTGGAAAGTTTCCATATATGGGACCATTTTTCGCACTCCCTGGAACACCTTAGGTCCACAAACCTAATTGCTTGGATGGGCCTGAATCTCTGTGAACATTTTCTGTACTATAGGGATTGCCAGCATACTTTGATGAGCGACCGTGGGATTTAATTAACATTCATACAGTTTGCTTTTGATTTATTATAACTTGCTTCAGAAGACTTCTTGCTGAGCCCAGTTTAGGGCTTGATATAATCTTCATTCTCCTTCCAGGCTCAGCATTCCCCAAAGGAACCTCTCAAAGGAGGCGCATTTACTGTTCCACCTACAAAGGTGACAGCTGAGCAAATTCAGCACAGAGAGACCCGTAGTGAGATACCATAGCACAAGAAGAGAGTTGGTAGATTGTGACTAGGGTGTAGAGATAAAGGCTGGACAACTACAGCAGTTTGTTCCCACCGATGCTCTGATACTTCAAAGAAGGCATTAAATGTAGCCGTCTTGTGAGTGAGTTCCCCAGGACACATAACTGCCTCTCCTCTGGACTAACCTGCATCACCCTGGACCAACAAGAGTGAGTCCATACACGCAAGAAAAAAACCAACGAAATCATACTGCTTGTTAAAGTAATGATTCTCCTCATTAGGACAAGAAACATCCCCAGAAGCCTAGGGGTAGTAAAAGGAGGACAACTCTTAAGTGCAGATTGCTGAAACGTTTGTTGCATCCCCAAAGTGAGTGCTTGCATGCAACATATTCAGTGCCAGTACATTCTGTTCCTGAACAGCATATAGATTTTTTGAATATGACAACTGAGGAAATTTATTGAAGGCAGAAAAAAATGTTAACTATTTTTTATTTCTTGTATAATTCTAAGCTAAGTGACATTTCACTTCAGTTCTCCTGTGAATTTAATTTTAGAGCCTTCAGATTTTACATATTGTTTTAACTGTAACAATTCCGTTTTCTAAGTTTGGGAGAACTATGTGGATAATCTACAGTTAATAAAGTACCAGTCTAATCTATTCAGAAATTATTGGACGTGCATGATACATGTAATTTCTGATTATACAGATTTAACCAAGTAGTTGCCCTTGAAAAGTCTATGAAATGCTCACAGAATTATTCATGACTTTTTAAAAATACTACTGCTTTGGGCTTATTATATATGTGCCATCAGTTTGTATTAGATGCTTAAATATGATTGAATATATTAATATATTGCCTGAATGTTGTGTGTGGTGCAAAATTTATATTGACTCTTGCCTAGTGCTTTCCATAGGCTTATTAGAAACAGACCTTGTATAATAAAAATAAAATTAGAGGCATAGGTATCTGACAGCTAGAGGGCAGCTAGAGCATCTAGTCTAATCTCCTGTACAGCATCTGTCACTCAG
The DNA here is from genome assembly GCA_033459285.1 of Clamator glandarius. NCBI lineage: Eukaryota > Metazoa > Chordata > Aves > Cuculiformes > Cuculidae > Clamator > Clamator glandarius. The sequence goes on along the minus strand of JAUNZM010000310.1, from coordinate 2,792,483 downwards.
CTTCACACAGCTACCTCTGGCATGGAAAATTCAGGTACCAGAACTCTGCAGAATGCCAGTATTGGCTAATCCACAAATCTTTCTCAGACAAATGGGCTTAAAGTTCAAGAGGAACTAATCAAGGAAGGCTTGAAGGAGCTGATAATGCACACTACAGGAGGTTGATATGTAATTTGTTTTTACTGAATTTGATCCTGTTATATCTCTCTTGAAAACACCCTAATTTGCTTTCATCTTTCAATAAGTGATATTAGTTTTCCGTAGCTCATGACTTCAGCCTCAGAATAATTCGTTATTAATTCTTTTGATAACAGTGAGTGTGTTTTTCTGCAGATGTAATTTTAAGTAGAGTGTTGGCTAAAATGTTTGAAATAGGCTTGGGCTTTCACAGTGGAATGGGTGCAAATTCAAAACTACTGTTTATCACTATATATCTCTCCTGCTGCCATCCTGCTTTTGTACAATACGCCATTTTTCGTTGGAAAGTCATATTTCTGTAGATCACTATGGTCCATAATTATAATCTACAGAAAAAAATTATGTGATGGTTACTTTGTGGCTGTGTGTCTTGCTCTTATGGAGCTAACTGGTGGACACCTTCAGCTAACTGCGGAGTTGAGCTCAGTAATAATAGTTAAAAACACAGAAGACCCACAGAACAGCTCTAGCATGAAATAGAAAAGCAATAAAGTGCACCAAGTAGGAATTCGACTTGATTTGGGAACTTCTCTGGTGATCTCAGTGGTTTTCCACTTGGAGACTGCCATCCTGAATTCATTCATTAACTCTTCCCTTTGTATCTCATCCATGTGTATAAGTATCCTGTAACAGGATAAGCATCAGGGAGTAATCATTAACAAACATTCCTGCATGGTATTAAGATAAACAGTCCAAACTTTGAGCTATGGAAAGTGTTTGGTGTAGTTAAATGTGTCAGACGTGACTCAAAAGTCTCCTTCCTTTCCGAAGATGTTACTTCATTCATGTTAACCACATTTGTAAATGGCCTGGACTGAAGAGATAGTGTTTGGGGAATTCCAAACTCTTATATGCAGTTGAGAGTTTCAGGAATAGCTGCTCTGCATTCCACATTGATATCTAATCCTCATTATGGCTTTGAATAAGTACAGAGTAATTTGCCAAAAAAATAAATAAAAAGTTATTGGACAGAGGTGTACTATATAGGGAGTACTAATAAAAAACATTTTTGGCTGTAGTTTTAAGTTCCTACTGTAAATGAGATAATTTAGGGCTATATCCTCCCGTGAGATCATGGGCTGGAATGTGAGATAAGCAGTAGCTGCACAGATGCTTTTGGGTGTTAGCATAGAACTCTGCCTTCTCCACCAGCTCTGCATTCAAAGGAAAGGAGAGGGAGACATCTTTTCTCTATAGGTGGTTTGACCTCTCCAAGACAGGGAGCAGTCTTCATCCATTAGGAGATATTTAACTCCTTGTACTACCAATTCATGTTCCAATTCCTTAGAAATGCATGCAGATCAGCTCTGTGTCCCAGAAGAAATTCCATCTTCTGTCTTTGATTTCCTTGAACTCCAGAAAAGATAGACATAGCCTAGACAGGACAGACCTGTCTTCTGATAGATGCATCCATTTGCCTGACAGACATTAAGGACCTGGAGTATTGATCTTTGTACAGAGCTAACTGTAAACCCTGGCCATCTCTGCCTTCCCAAACAGGTGGTGACACAGGGCTTATTCTTCAGTTACTGACTTGCTTATGGCAATATTCACATGTGGTCTCACGGTCAACATGAACCACGCCAGGCCCATGTCCACTGCAGACAGGGGCAGGTCTTACCTGCCCACCACTCCCGAGACTCTCCATGCTCCCTCCTTCTGCATGTTATGTTGAGGGCTCTGGGGGCACCACGACTCATTGAAGAGTGGAACTGGGTACTGTTGAAGGGTGGACCCATCAGAGAGAAACTGTCAGACCAACACTTTGGTCTGATTGACAGAAACAGTGTTAACTTTTCATGTCGGACAGAACTTCTCAGTGTGAACCAGTCATAAAGCCAAATCCTCAGGAGGTTTTTCAGGAGGAGGGGTAGGTGGGTAATTTTTCTTACTGCAGTGAAAAAAAAGGGAGGGGGGAAGGGGAGAAAATTAGCACTCACTTCTTTATTAACTAATTTAGGTCTTTCTCGAAAGTGAAAAATCTTCCAGTTTTTAAGCTTCTAGAATTGAAAACCATCAAGGAACCAGACCAAATCAGCTTTTGTTTTTCCCATTGAATGTTGAAACAAATAGCGCCCTGTTATTAAAAAAACACCTTTCAAACACACATAACTGGAAAATTATCAGTGAGTTATTCTTCGGTAATATTTTAATTGCTCCCAAAGAATTTAGCATTTATTTTATATGCTCATAAGTGTCAAAGAGAAGTGTATTCAATTCGCAGGTTAGGAATCTCTCCTAGTCCAGATCTATTAATTCTAGTTTACTACTAGAACAATCAATGCCACCTTAGCTTCACTCCTGCAGCTAAACACATCAGACAGTGTACAGCACATCCATTGAGTTCAGTCCTACAATGGTGGAATATGTGCAAAAAATTTTCATTGAGAATGGGAAGTTGTAGAAATGTTGACTGACACATCTTATCCTGTTTTGGTTTTCTCATCTTTCTCTGTTGTTTTATGCATGGTATCCACCTGTAGTCAAGAAGTCCTAGTAGCAAATACACACTGACTGCAGGTGAACTGCCTCAGCAGTAAGGTTTCTTGAGTGTAGAAAGAAAGCCCTTTCCTTGGGGTTTTATTGTTGAGTCTGCTAAAATGCAAAAAGGTTGCAAGAAATGAAGTAAAAACAAAAAAAAAAAAAGAAAATCTCAAGTGCTTATACAAGCTGAACATAAAAATTTGAAGCCCGTGTTGTGCAGTTCTGCTATGAAATAGTTTAGTGTCAGTATTGGCCCTGGGCTGGAAGAGCTGTATTTCTCAGTCTGCTCGTTAAAGCCCTTGTTTACAAATGCTGAATTATAAACATTCTTATGACTTCAGTTCTGTGCTTTTCCTCACTAGATACTACTACTAGGTTTTGCTCTTTGAGCTGTTTCCCCCCAAGAAATACAGGCCTGCAATGCAGCTTCAGACCCCAGGAGGAGTCCACTTAGGTTCTCGGCGAACCTCAGGTGCGGGCAGGAGCTGACTCCATCTGCTTGCCTGGCTCTACAGTACCTTCTTCTAAACCTGGAAGTTCTAAAGAAGGGGAGGCTTAGGCTTACAGTGCCATGCTGTGCAAGAATTTTATTGTTTTGTTAGTTTGTTTAGTAGTTCCCAAATGGCATGCTTGTAACAGTCTTCTGCTCCTGACTTCTGCACATACCAGCTAAGGCAGAGTGGGTGAATTTCTGGCCTTCTTCAAACAGTGGCAAAAGTCCAGTTTATGTCAGTGGATGAAGATTTTACCTATTCTTTTCTTAGTCTTGTTAAAGGACTTAATTTAAATAACTTAATTTCAATGAAACCCTGTGGTATGAATGAAGTGGGAGCAGCACTAGGGGAAGGACTGCACACTGGCTTTTAATTAGTGGTCCTTGTAGCTCCTCAAATGTGTAGACTACTTCTAAAGTGCAGCAAGCCTAAGTTTGGATTAAATCTGCTATACAAGGGCATATACAAGGGCTCCCACCATAACTGGAATGATTTTAGACTTCTACAAATCACAGAAAGCCTGAAAACCACATGTAGAACATTCATCTATCAAGGAAGTGCAGCTCTAAGCTACAGCAGCAGGAGCTTACGCTATTTCTGCGCATCACTGAGAGGCATCCTTCTGCCTTTTGACTATTCCAGCCTTTCTCTCTTTTACACACTATCTCACCTGTGCCAGTAAGACCCAGATGCACAAAAAGAGATTTCCTGGAAAACAATCCAGATAAGGATGCCTCAAAATTTCTCCAACAGCAGAAGAACATCAGTTCTTATAAAATATGTGACAAATACAGTGTGAGGGGTTTTGAAAGTCCTGCTGGCACTTTCTTGGGATAGTCTGCATAACTGTTTAGGGATTCACCTCCTGTGAGTAATGGTAAACATCCTAAAATTATGCTGGTAGAAATTTGGTGCAATGCCACTCTGTATTATTCATCAAACCAGACTGCACGTCTGCATGTGTGTGCAAATCTCCAGTGCTGTGTGCCCTTAATAGCTTTCCGTGGTGTCTGACACTCACATATTTGTAAAGTGCAGGGTTTTACTAACACAGCAGCAGTGATACAGGGCTCTTTGGAGAGAGTCGCTGCCCTGCAGGCAGAGATTTAGTTCTGCTCTCTCCTGTGCAGCCTGTGCTTGGGCAACTGTTTAATATTGTCTTGGTTCACTGCACTAGGAATCTGGCCCAGCAATTCTGGCAGCTTGTTTGCCGTTGATAAAGCAGCCCTTCATTATCCAGTATTGGATACACATTGTGGCTTTATTTCGAATATTATTCCCTTTGCAGATAAGTACTTGGGGCCACGCTCATCCCCAACAGAACGGCTGTGTAGACCATGTTTCTTTATTTGCTGCAGCCAAGCTCTGCTCTGCATGGGCATCACTTTGCCAGGAGTTTATCTCAGAGCCTTTTTCTGTCACTTTTACTGACTGGCTGGTCATGTTCTCTTGCTGCACTTTGGTGCAGGGTGTAGGATGCATCAGGAGGAACTTGATGTTTTTTTTTCAGGTGGGTAGAGCATGCCAAATTATGGAAAATGGACCTATATTCCTGTCTGCAAGGTAACATGAGTGTGAAAACGTACGAGATAGGGGTGCCAACTGCTCCTCCCCCCACGCAGAGGGGATGGTCAACCTCTCTGTAATTTGTCAGTATATGTGTACATTAAAAAGTCTAATCCTTTTGATAAGACTATAAAAAGGCAAAACAATGTAATCACATCTGGTGAACTCTAGAGCTGTACATAGTTCTGCGACCCTTTGATGTATTTACATAACTCCAAGAACACAGGTTGTATGCATGTGTGCACAGAAAGACAACAGACACTATAGTTTATCTGTCTCCCCCTGTGTAGCACAGGCATACACAGGTCTGGCTGGTTTCCTACAATAACATGGTTCTATCTGATATTTTAATCTGTACAGAACATCAGAGGGGAATTTGTGTCTTGTCTCATGAGCAATATTGCTACTTTTCACTGTTGCCGTTGTTCATTTAAGATGAGTTGGATATATCAGGGGTGTGGAAATGAGTGCCAAGAGCCAGATCCTTGTGAGCATTTAATGCTGCCAACAGCCTCGTGCCATCTATCCTCTCTGCTCAGGGATATGGGCAGGGCATATGAGCCTGGTCTACTGTCTCAGGAGTATCATGCCTTTACTCTGGTGCCTTCTCTCCCAGGGACCTTGAGTTGTGTTCAGTAAATGCCACCATGTATAACTAAAATAGAGCTTATTTTCATTTGGCGAGTGCATGTTTGCTCCTTCTCTACTGAGATGCCATTTCTTCCCCATTCATGCTGTGCTGCAGCCCCACAGCGGCTCTGTAGCTCTGGCTGAGTAACCAGACATGCACAGTCCTACTTGTTACAATGACTTCATGAATGATTAGTTGTTTTATGTGGCAGAAAGGCTTCCCATGATGCAACAGACCTTTTTCCATTTGGATGGTCTGATGGACTTGCATCTGACCATGTGCCAGCAGAAGCTGCAGTGTCCATCACTTGGGTGCTGCTAGGACTGCTGCTGTTTCTCCACTCTCCGACACCTGGGGCGGTCGGGTGCCAGCAGGCACCTGCACCTCTAATGCAGGATTAATGAAAGTTAGTCTTGACTCAGGAAGCTGGGAACTGTAAGAAAACCTGAACCTGCTCTGTGGATACAAATATATCCTTCCCGAGTTAAACCCTAAATCAGGAAGGCACTTTAGCAAGCACTTAAATTTCAGTTTGTGTTATGATTTCCTTGTTTCAGTTTCCTGAAAAGAGAGGTCTCCCTAAACCATGCTTTAGTGTCACTTTGAGTCTTACCTTAGAGTCATGTTAGCCAGTGGATGAAGGGCAAAATCTACACTCACGTGAAATCCTGTGACAGACTGTCAAGCACAAATATGACCAGCATGAAATTTGGAGTGGGGGTGGAGTAAGTTCTGGCAATAAATACCATCTGGTTCAGCAAGTTAGTACCAGATGTCTGGGAGATTCCAATTGCAGCCAGTAAAGGTGGAGCTGAAATAATTAAAATGATATTACTGATGGGAGAAAGCCCAGAAAACTGTCCAGTTTTTGAGCAGTGATTTGCAAGGGCAAAAAGACAAAAGTTATGCATTTTTGCAAAGTAGGACAGGCCCTACGTTAGGTTAGCTGTAAATGAATATCCAGGTGAGAAAGAAGAATACACTCCCAAAGGTAGTTTGAGTTTAAAGCAGAATTCCACCTTTTAGCATCAGGGCTACAGGGCAGTATGGGGAAAAAGTCAAATGACCAAAACAGTTGCAAATGCATCTTTCCAGCAGACATTGGCGAACATTTGCTTGTCTCTCATTCCCATACCATGTGGTATAGAGTTGGCAACTTGTTTGCAAATGTTCTGCGTCATCTTCTCTTCTATAAAGAATTTATCTTCTTGGGGAAAAGATATGATATGAATGGGCTGGCATAGTTAAAAAAATTCTCTGAAACCCTAGTTACTTCAAGCAAGATTGAGCTCTGAAAGAAAAGTCTGTTTCCCATCTCAGAGTGACACGAGGCTTTTCTGGAATGGAGTCCACACCTCTGAGCTCAACACGTGCTTCCTAAGTACAAAATCCTGCCTTTGTTGAGCAAACCACCCAGGCAGTGTGAGCTCAAGAGAGGCAGAAAACCCTGTGCTGCTGTCAGCCATTTCCAGCTTAGTGAGTCTCTGAGCTATAGTAGGCTGGATGAGCTGAGGGTCCTGCATGCTCCACCTCTGCCACAATGTGAGGTGGCATGCAGTTGGTCCTGGGCAGGGGACAGGCTCCAGAGCAGGACACAAGTGGTATTTCTGGTGGACAAAGAGGGGCAGAAGTGCCCACCTCTGTACAGAGTGTCAGAGCCTCTTTGTCCATGTCTTATTGGAAGCTGCTTCCCAAATTGTACTTAAACCCACGTCTCTTCTGAAACCTAGGCTAACTGAATAAAATATTTGTGTAGGGAGGAAAGACAGTGCATAGTTGTATGCTGAGCAAAGATCTTAGAGAAACGGGAATAAACACTGATGCGATACACGTCCCCTCTTTCCTGAGTAGGCTTCTTTGCTGAGGGTGAGAGAGAGACACTTTTATGGCAAGACAGTGATGAAATAATACAAATTGGCAAAACATGGGTTTGAAGTATTTTTCTGTTCAGTTTAAATAAAATTTAGTAGTTTCCAGATTCTGTGTATGATATTTCAAAAGCTTCAAATACAAATCCCATGAATAACATGGAGGGCATGGATTTACTAGGGAAGGGAGGAAGGGACCTGAAGGGCACGTCAGCACTGTTAGTGTTTCTGTATGACTTAAATCGGAACAACATTGTTGTTGAAATTTTGCATTTACCAAAACAAACTATCTGTTGCTTTTGAAGGCATTAAAGTTCTGTGGCAAATGTCTTCACTGAAAACAATGACATTGATATCCCATTTGATCATCTGCATACAGCTGAGGAAAGTGTACAAAATGGGAATTTGGCTCGTTTTAAGGTTTCTCTAATAGGCCATCAAATTAAGAACATCGTTTTCTTGGATTTGAAAGTACCACACTTTATAAGTGGTTCCCTTACATTGTAAGTCTGTCTACATTTGTCCTGAGTAAATAGGTTAAAGCTATATGCAATTTGACTTGCAAGTTAGTATAAATGTGAGAAACAGGTAAGAAAAATTAAAAAGCCAATGCTGAGGAAAAAGATATTTTCTTTCTGATACTTCCTTGCTGCTTTAAAAGGTGAAAGTAGTTCAAGATTATGGGCAAAAGGAAATATTTTATTTGAGAAATGGGAATTTCCAGGTTTTAGGGAGAATAGTGAAAAAACCAGATTATTTTAAATGACATTCACTTTCCTACTTTTTTTCCATGTTTTCTAGTTTCCTAGACAACTTATTGATCTCAATTCATTAGCAGTTATTTGATACTCTTGCTACTAAGCAGCACTTTACAATATTTACATTATTTACATTATATATTGTTATTATTTTAAATTGTTTCAATGGTCTCCCACTCCCTGCACATGCAGGCAAATGTGCCCTGCATTCCCCAACCCCTCTGTGTTTTATTACGGGACATAGCTAAAGGATCCCAGAAGATGCATGCTCTGAAGTGCTGTTAATTGAGTGGCCGGACCAGATTTGCAGCTCTTGTAAATGAGCACAACTTCAGTGAAATGATAGTTATTTATATCAGCTCCAGATCTGTCCTGATCCTGCTGTATGTTTCTAAATTGGGAAGAAGGGATTGTAGAAATCCCTAGTATCTTGGGTGAATGATGGAGTTGTGCAGGGTAGAGCACATCCCAGATTTCTTATTTCGGGAAAATTGTCCATTACAGATAGAGATCAATTTTTCTGCAAGAACTTCTGGACTGACTGTTTCCCCCCATATGATATATATCTTTAATGTGAAATGGAAACAGAAATGTCTTTGAGCTTCAACTGTACTGTTTCTCAAGGAGGTCTGAGTAGGAAAAATGTTTATCAGTCTATAAAAAGATAAGAGATTTCTATTGAAAATAAACTTTTAAAATGTAATCATATGACTTATTTCTTTGGTTATGCAGCTGCCTTAGGATCTGAGCTCCTGGTAAACACGTTGGCCTGTTAAAGGACATGATTCAGACTGTCCCAGATCCAGCAGCTCACATCAAGGTTAGTTTCCTGTTTATTGTGAGTCCTCAGATGCTTAGAGAGTGATACAATTAAAGAATATGTATACATACTGCAGGTTTTCTTGCATGTTTATAAATTGTGCTCCTGCACAACACTGGCCTTTTTATTCTTTGATATTTATATGCTATTGTCTGAGTCAATCCTGCAGTCTTTGTTGCTGGTACCTCTATTGATGTGCTCGGAATTATGTGGATATTTTGGGGATAACTTTTTCTAAGATTAAACCCCTTTGATTGTTCTTTAATATTTGGTATGTTAGATAAAATAGGCCTGCTTGAAAAATGCTGAATTGTCCCCAGTTCTGCTCAATGAAAACCAGTGGTAAACATTAGGCTTAGCTAGAAAAGGAAAATTAGCATAATGCAAAAAATCAAAGCCAAAGAAACATCCTATTGAAAAGATTCAGTGCGTAGTTTTATATAAGTCATAGGAGTATAGACCTTGAACTGTACTATTGCCTTAAAACAAAAATTATTTTACTACATTTCAAAAGCTGCTGTACTGTTTTTACTTTATCATTGCTACTGTTACTATTGTTACTGTGTCCTTCTTATCCTTCTTCACTGAAGACTAAGAACCTGCTAGACTTAGCAGATATAGTTGATGGTGTGTTGTGAAGATCATACATCTGGGGGCATTGCACATAAACAGCAGCATCTGAGCCTCACAAACTGGCTGGTTTGGGGGATACGCTAATTCATCATATAGAGGTTTTGTTACGGAGTGTTTTCCTGACTGCTTCTAGATGAGAACAGTAATTTTCTTGCACAAAATAAAAAGACACTCATATAGCATTATCATAGGTGGGTAAAGCCTGCTGATACTTATGTACAAATAATATGCTGAACTTACATACCTATCATTCACATGGATTTTGCTGGTATAATAGGATTGCTGTAATAAAAGAAATAGATTTTAAGCAGGCTGTAAGTGGAAACTTTTTTATTTTTTCTGACTGCCTCTCTGTCTGTGTGTCTGTCTTTCCTTGAAGTGTCATTTTCTACAACTTCCTTCATGGAGTTTCTTCTCAGTCGACTGCTGACCAGTTAGCAGCTCTCTAAGCTTCATTTTTCAATGTATTTTTAAATGAATAAAAAAGAATATTATTTTAAACAACTCACTTTTCCCGTTAAAAGGCAGTGAATGAAAGAAGCTCTCTATATAGATTCCTACAGTGGTTTTGGGTTGTGTTTAGATACTAGAATGACTGGCAGTAGTATGAGAGCTCATCCCTGCCCTCTCTCCAAGTTTTCTAAAACCTAGCAGTTTCACTGTCTTCTGGTCCTCAGATGTTTTTTTGAAAAGAACAGGAAAACGCCCCCACCATAAGCAGTCTCTGCTCAACATGTCTCACCACTTGCATTTCAGTCAGTAAGATTTCAAAAATTTTAAGGGGATTTAGTACTTCTTCATGCTGTTTAAATGCCTGTAGCACCAGAAATAACATTAAGAAGAACTCGGTTTCAGGCTTTCTGCCCGAACTGGTATCCAAAGCAGGTTTGTTTTTAACCATGGCAGTTAGCTTTGAGAGGGCAAGGCTAGGTATGCAAGCATCTTATTACAGCAAGTAAAAGAGAGCTGCATAAAAATCTCTGTAATTACGTGTTCAAAGGAACATGTAGGAGCCTATTTTCAGCAGAACAGCATGCAGAAGTTGCTGTTACATTGAAAAAGGGTGCAAGGAAGGCAATTACTTTAATACTGTGTTTGGGATAGGAAAACTAGCCAACTAGACATCAAATCCTTCACATTTCTGTTTATGTCATTAGGGTCTGCTTTGGTCTAAACACAGTCTTTGGAAAGCTGCCAGGGATGCTCTGTTCATTTAGCCTTTAAAAGTGGGTGTAACTACATTCTTAAAAATAATCCATAAAAAAGTATAGTATAGTGCATGGGACGTGAGAAAGGATATTTGGTGGAAGGGCCTTTTATATATCTCATTAGTGTGGTGAGATAGAAGAGACAAACTGGATTAATTACAGACGTCTTCAATATGATGTTTTCTAACTGTACTTTGTCAGGTAGGTCATATGCTATTGTTTCTTTTACTTTCTTGAGTAAGCAGTGGCAGCATCATTCATGCACATTTAGAGTTGTAACTTTGAATATAACTTTCTAGGAAGTGTCTGACTTATTAAGATTTGACTTAACATTTAAGGATTTTGTGTGAACATGTGCAGAAAATTAATGTGAAAGATAAATTGAAATGGCAATATGAATATTTGGAGACATCTTTTTTTTGCAGAAATGGTGATTTCGTTTGCATTATGTGAGTTTTTGTGTGTGCTATTTTAAAATCTGCCTTTCCTGCTACCAGGAGAAAATGAAACCAGTCTTGCAGCTCTTGTGGTTCTTTCCTGAATGAGAAATGGTAGGAGCAAGATTCCAGCACCCAGGCGGATCCTGTCCAATTTTGGGAATGTTTTGAAAGTCTTAACGTGTGTGTCCTCATTTTGTTTGGGCTGCTTCATTCCATAGTTACTAAAGATTAAGCTTCACATTTTTCAGCTTGAACGAAGCATCCATAATTGCTGTGGTGAACCTGTGTTCCTGTTGCTTCCTAATGCCTAGTTACACCTGAGCCACAGCCTTGTATTTTACCCAGAGATAAAATAAATAAACATTTGATGTGGGCAAGAAAAAGGATGTATATGTTTGGATCTTTAGTTTTAGTTAAGTAAAATATGGGGAATTTTGACCCTAATCTTCAAACAGTTTCACCCATATTTAGTGCCTGTGAGAGGTCTGGAATAAGTAAGACTACTCACACCAATAAAGTTGAGCATGTACCCAGTTGTGTGTGGAATCAGAACCCTATACTAAGTTTTGCTACTGCTAAAGGCTTAAAATAGTACCACTAGTTTGGATTAGTGGCAAATTGTTAAGAAAATAAGCGCTTATTTGATTTAATGCAAGACAAATGATTTCTTGGTATCCCTTATCAGAATGAATAATTTAATTTTGGACAGTTATATGGGCAGTTTCTGATAGCTGAAAAGGCTTGAGTACAAGACACTTGTACTTATACCAAGGTTTGTGTATTCTCTCACTCTTCCAGCATAGGTTTTCTGTAATGAGTCTGAACGTTGGAGAGGAATTTGTAGACAGGACTTTCTGCAACCAGCTCTGTCCTCATCTCTTACACTGCCAGTGGCACTGAAAGGAGCTGTAATGTTAATTTGGAGTTATAAAATTTTTTATGTTAAGTGTAACATTAAGAAATATTTTTGTCAAGGGATCAAGATCTTTTTGTCATAAGTAGAAGTTTTCAAACACAGCAAAAGTGGATCTATTATTCTACATATCCTAAGGGTCACTTGTAAAAAACACACTAATTTTGCTATCCTTCCAAACTAGTTTTTTTGTGAATCTGCCAAATACAGTTTTCACCAGGAAGCTGAGCCTTGTTTGTCAGTTTGAACTATTTTGCCTCAGGGAGTTTTTCATTTTGGAGGTGCATAAGAATCTAGTTGCTTTGACAGGTATTAAATAAAACAGCTTTAGAAGATTTATGTATCATCAAACTCAGTAGATAGGTTAGAGATGTTTTCAAGAAGTCAGTGGTTAGGTTGTTGCTTTGTATGGGCAAGACTGTCTTTTCCACACATGTTTTAATGTGACTTTTTTTGTTGTTCTGTTATTCATTAAACTCCAGTTCTTACAACAGTAGTCACAGAAACAAACACTTTACAAATGCTACCTGAGTTTTGTGTGTTTCAGTTTTAGTGATGTATGCTTTGTCAATGCTGACTGTTCCATAAAACTTCTTTTTAAAGTTAAGTTCTGCTTTCAGCAGCCTCGTTTGCAAAGATCAAATGCTTATTTGTGTGCCATCACTGCTAGGTGATTTTGTGGACAGAATTGGAAAAAATGAGTTATGGATATTCCTTTGACCCTCATTGGGAGAGGAAAAGTCCAATGTATGGCTTTTAGGTAATGAAATCGCTGCATTTTATCAGGTATGGAGTCTACCCTGGAGTGAATGGATATAGTCTCCATTGAAACAAGGCTGATTTATGTTGGTGGAAGATTTGGTCTGTGTATTTTTATGTGGTCTGATTTTTCTGTTCCTTGGTGATGATTTTGAGATCTCGGATGACTCGAAGAGACAGGTGAAAGGCAGTAGATGAACAGAGGTGCTTGTGGATTGTGTAGCCACCTTTCGCCTGGTAGAGGTTGAGAAATGGAGACACTTTACAACCTAGATAGCTAACTAAAAAGGAAATTTTTAATAAAAGTTCTCAAAGGGCATCAAACACTTCAAGCCAAATTCAGCTTGTCTGTGTGCATACTTCATTCATTCTGTGGATGTGACTGAAGGTTGTTGCCTCTGAATCTATCAAATTGAGGCTACCAAATCTGAAAACTGTATCTATTACTACAATGAAGAAAAAGCTGGTTTCTCAGAAGGAATAAGAATCATTCTTGAATTTAGCATTTATAGCCTGGGCTATTGATTAGGTGGCACATACACTTTGCCATGCACAGCATCTCGTATTATCATTGGAAGTACTACAAAACCTGATTCCAGAGCTCCTTTGCTGGCCAAAGGGTATGTTGGATTTCAAATTGTGGTAGTGTAGAGATGCTTCTGGATATACTTATTCTGTTGTATGTTTAAGTCTGATTTATTTTTAACTGGTATTATTCATAAAGGAGCATATTCTGGGTCTGATATAATCTGTTATTTTTCCTGGAATTGTAGAATCTCTAAATAGGATCCAAGACTTTGTTATGCTGGGAGTTTTGTCTGCACGATACAGTCTGCCTGAATAGGCAAGGGAGAGGGGAGGGACAATAGAATTGCTATTATCCTCTAGGATAAGGAAGATAAAACCAGGCTTTTACTCCCACCTCTTTTTTAGGGTCTTGACTAAGCTAGGAGCAGAGTTTTTGTGGATTCTTTGCATTGCTAAAGCACTTCTTTCATAGCTTATAAAATGATATTTGCGCAGTTCAGCTAAGAGTGAGATCACGGAAATATGAGCCAAAGATACAAACAGCTTTGCCCAAAGTCACATGTGAAGTAAGCTAATGGCAGACACATTGCAGCACAGTTGAGTAGGCGATCCATATGTAGTGTCTAATCTTACTGTATCACAGTTTGTCACCACTGGAGTCAATTTGATAACATACTCCCATCCTTCCAGATAATATGGAATAACTGCTCCCGATAATGTTTGGCTAATGAGCCAAATCTCCTACAGGAATGAATCAGTGATGACCGCATGGACGCATTGCCTGCAGTGGTCTCTAGATGTGAAACAGTACCTTTATCCCTAGTGCATAGAGGTGAACAAGCTACTGTGGGTTGTCTGGGTTGTCTGGATTGTAAACTTGTTGCCTGACAGCTGCTCCAGGATAACTGCTTCATGCAGGCTCTCATCTTACGGGTTACAAATGTCCCTTGGTGACAGATGTGAAAAAGGATTGGTATCAGCACTCCCCAAAGCTGCAATTGCTGAATAGTTACACATCCCATCCCCTTTGCTTACCCCTCACTGTGTATTTCATTTGCTATTCGGGTAAAACTTTGTAAGATCTTCCCCTGCTTTTGTACTGACAGGGTAAAACCACTATTGCAATTTCACTATGTTTCTTAGTAATTACGCTTGCTGGATCATAGTTGCCAAATCTTGTTTGAATGATAGCCATGGTTTAATCTGGTTTCTCATAAAATAAAGTAACAGAATTTGTTGTGAATGTGAGTGACACTCTGCACTAGGTCACCAAAGCTCCAGGCTTAAGATCATGAATAATTCCATCCTCTATCAGTGTATATTAATTAGGGGTAATGATGAGAGAATCGTTACTGTATTTAAAAGCTAGAATCTCCTTATATACAGAAATTGTGATTTACTTCTCAGAAGTTTTGAGTTCTGGATTGTATCCATTTGCTACAGAATTTACATGCCTAAATTCTTATTTTTTTCCTTTTATTTTAAATTTTCTCTTGAACTCTACCTCATTCTCTGTGCCTCAGCAAATACCTCCTTGTTAAAGGAAAAGGGAGATAATGGCTTCTGTATACTGTAATTGATGAACTTTCAGCAATTCAGAGCAAATCCAAGGTTGCTGCCAACAGCCAGATGGAAAACAGTGTTAATGACATGTTCAAAGAAAAGTATGTTATTTTGATAGGGGATGGTCTAGAGACTTTAATCTCTATTGTTCTGTGGACTAATGGCATGGATAATTCCTTAAGCAGGGCCATTTTAAAACAAAAATTATCTTTTTCATAAGCAGGAAAGAACGAACTAAAGAGTACAAAATGCATTTTCAGTGCTCTGGCTGATATATATGCTTTACGCTAACCCTCTGTTATGTGGAGTCAGATGTGTTCAAATCTTACTTATGCAGTCTGCCAGACAATTAGAAGTCTGGACATTTCTACTGCTGATGGGTAGAAATCGTAAAATGGATGGTTCTGGAAACTAGAGCCAGCTGAGACCGAGGAGAAGTTAAGAAGTTGGGAAACACAGGCAAGACAGACAAGGACAAAAAAGTGTTAGGCTTTAGGGAAATTGGGAAAGAAAGATTCTTCCCCTTTCTCTTCCTCTACTCTAGGGTCTGGGAGTGGGACTGAGGGCTCCCAAATATCAGATTTGTTTTGGTGCTTGTAGATCTCTGTCAAGCCCACTACCAAAATAGGTGTCTCATTCTTCTTAGGTCCTGGCCATCTGGGCAGATGAGGACAGCAACTCCAGTAGTTCAAGCTCCCATGATGTTTAATGCCTGCAGGGCAGGACCTTTTGTTTGTGGCTGTAGTGAAAGCACTGCAGGGAAGGGGTACAAGAAAGCCTAGCCTTTGGGGGCTCCAGCACTGTGGTGTTTGGGCAGCCTTAGGACTCAGAGGCAGTAATGACAGTTTCCTCCTTCCTTGAGAAGCGTTTACAGAAACCACCTGCACAGAACTATCCCCGCACAGGTATATAGTGCAACTGCTAAAGATGTGCAGAGATTGCCTCCTGGGGAGTCAGAGATTACTGTTCACTGTAGACTGGATTTTCATTTTACCTTGATCTGACTACAAATATGCCAAGCAATGGGTCATCTTTTAACCTTTCTTGAGGGATTAGTCCCCATGACTCATTACCGTGAAGAACTTCCACAGATGCAGCCACCCTATGGCCCTTTTTCACCAGCCTTCGTATATCTGCTCTGTACAGACCCAAACTCCTGTAATTTCACACTGCTTTTGTTCCTCCTTGCCTTCCTAAAGTGGGAGATTTATAGGGAGAGCTCAGGAGAGGTTGCAAAGTATCCCACAGCTTGTCCACATTAGTTGTGGTCACAGTCCATTTCAGGTGATAGGGGCCAGACAGCTTTCTCCCCCACCATCACCGCTGCAGCTGCATCCAGCCCTGCTGTCAGCTATGTGTTGCTTGGTCACGAATCACCATGTTGTTTTCCTTCTGGTAAAACCTTCTAGAGCTGGAAGGCATACTCCAAGGGCTTTTGCTCCTGGAGCACACAGACAAGGTGAGATGCTTCCCTTGGGAATAGTGATGTGTTTCCTCTGCACGTGATGCTAAAAATTAATCTCTCTCACTCTCCCTCCTTTCTCTCTCTTCCCATCCTCCTTTCTCTTGGATCTCATATTGCATACTCGTACTGACAACCATCTTCCTTAAATCTGAAATAGTACTGGCCTTAAATAGCCTCTGGCCTGGACGGGCGCACACTCTCCTGGATGGAAAACTGGTTGAATGACCAGGCCCAGAGAGTGGTGGTAAATGGTGTTAAATCCAGCTGGAGGCCAGTGACAAGTGGGGTTCCCCAGGGCTCAGTGCTGGGTGCAGCCCTGTTCAATGTCTTTATCAATGACCTGGATGAAGGCATCGAGTGCTCCCTTAGCAAGTTTGCAGATGACACCAAGCTGTGGATCTGCTGGAGGGTCGGGAGGCTCTGCAAAGGGATCTGAACAGGCTGGACCGCTGGGCTGAGACCAACGGCATGAGGTTTAACACGGCCAAATGCCGGGTCCTGCACTTGGGGCACAACAACCCTATGCAGTGCTAAAGAATAGGGGAGGTCTGGCTGGAAAGCTGCCTGGAGGAGAAGGACCTGGGGGTGTTCGTTGACAGCCGACTGAACATGAGCCAGCAGTGTGCCCAGGTGGCCAAGAAGGCCAATGGCATCCTGGCTTGTATCAGAAATGGCGTGACCAGCAGGTCCAGGGAGGTTATTCTCCCTCTGTACTCGGCACTGGTGAGACCGCACCTCGAGTACTGTGTTCAGTTCTGGGCCTCTCACCACAAGAAGGATGTTGAGGCTCTGGAGCGAGTCCAGAGAAGAGCAACAAAGCTGGTGAAGGGGCTGGAGAACAGGCCTTATGAGGAGCGACTGACAGAGCTGGGGGTGTTTAGCCTGGAGAAGAGGAGGCTGAGAGGAGACCTCATTGCTCTCTATAACTACCTGAGGGGAGGTTGTAGAGAGGAGGGAGCTGGCCTCTTCTCCCAAGTGACAGGGGACAGGACGAGAGGGAATGGCCACAAGCTCCTCCGGGGGAGATTTAGGCTGGACATTAGGAAAAAAATTTTCACAGAAAGGGTCACTGGGCACTGGAACAGACTACCCAGGGAGGTGGTTGATTCACCTTCCCTGGAGGTGTTTAAGGCATGGGTGGATGAGGTGCTGAGGGGCATGGTTTAGTGTTTGATAGGAATGGTTGGACTCGATGATCCGGTGGGTCTCTTCCATCCTGGTTATTAAATGATTCTATGATTCTATGATTATTTCCTGCCCACGTTCTAATGCCCTCAAAACTCTTTTGGACTATTTCAGCAGTCCATTTGGTGTCCCGCAGTTGACTTTAGGGTGCAGTATCTTTTGCTGATGTGCTGTTTAATCCTTTTATTTAGATTATTAATACAGACATTACATCATTAACATTTATGGGCATTTGATTAGATAGCTTCCACCAACTCACCCTTTTATTGTTTGCCATAAGTCTTTGCCTGTTATTCTCTAGGACATATAGAGACTTTCAGCGCTCTTTCCCAAGCCGATTCAAATTCTTCATGTGAAAAACATATCTTCCTTTGCTCAAGCTAGTATTGGGGTATTTGTAGGCATGTTTCATTAGAAAGAGAAAGTGATTCTATACTCTAGGCATATTCTTGGTGCAGTTTTGGTTTATTTTTATTGAAAATGTGCAGCATGTCCTTTTTGCCCTGTAAGAACAGAAAGTATAACAGGATGACTACTGTCCTCCTAAATTCCTATGTCTGTCTTGCCAGTAAGCCCTATACCCAACAGGCTCTACAGTGTGTTCCCTTCACTACCAGGTCCTGCTCAGAAATACAGCTTTTTACTGCATAATTTCCCTCCAGATTTACAACATGATTAAACTCAACTAACATGGATGAGCTTTACTCTAAAACGTCTCCTACATCCCCAGGCCAGTATTTCTGTTGCTTCCAGTGAGTTGTTTTTTTTCCTTACACAAAAAAGATCTATTCCTTCTCCTGCTGAGGCCTGAAAAGAGTATTTGGCACGTGCATTTTATGTTTCGTATTTTCTGTGATTATCTTGGATCAAAGATAAACTTGCTAGCAGTCATTTTCACCTTCCTGCAGATTAGCAAAAGTTTGATGGGATACTGTAACCTGCTATTTCAAATTCAGCAAAGTAGCTCTCAGAAGGATATAAATCTATGATGTGCTCTAAGTCTTCCAGAATGAGCTGACATAATTATTTCTCCATACTGCCTTGGTCATATATAGATCTTTCCATGAACCCAGAAACCTGGCAGACATCAGGGCAGTGAATAACATGGGAAGAATATCGCAAACATGAGAAACACACCAGATATTGTTGCCACTGCCCCTAAGGCAACAGCTGGAAGTAGAGAAGGAGCTCTCTTCCCAGCCACGTAACCCTTTTTACCTCTGTGTTTTGTGTTTTCCCTCTGTCATGGGGCCTGCTGTTGTGAACAGTAGCACTCATTTTGTGCTTTCTGGGCAGCAATGCTAAAGTAAGATAACTTTAAAAAGGCAAATGATCAGGAAGAGCCTGGGGATGTGCTGGACAAGATGCTCATGTAACTTTAGCTGCCTTTGGTTGGTATTTATCTTGAGCAGTTTCTGTCTCCCCTTTTTAGAGAATGAGGAGAAACCTAAATTAGGAAGGGGTGAACCTTGAGAAGTGCCTGTGTCTTTCCACAGTTTCTACAGAGCCTGAAGTGTAGGGGCACTTGTCAGTGGCTTTTCATTAGGTAGACTGAATCCCATCTCACATACCATATTCTCAATACGTAACACAGAACTAGGGATACACTCAAGCCTTTTCCAAACAAGCTAGCTTCAAATATAAAAGCAATAGAATCACATCAAGATGACATTTTACACAAGTGTAGTAATCCTTTGGAAAGCAAGGAGTAGATGGCAGACTGTGCAGGAGCAGCCATGTCCCAGACTTAAATCTGAATGTCAGATCAGTGCAGTGATTTGCATAGGAGAACCCCAGGTGGTGTCTGAAGACACCTGGGGCACAGTCCTTGCTGCTAAATTGCCTTACTCCCAGCCTCCAAGCTTCTCTGAAAAGGAAGCTGTGTAGCTGAACAGGCAGGGACCTGCAGGGCTCTCCTGTAGGACCTCTCCATGGAGAAGGTCTGGGGCCAAAGGCTGCAGAGCACAGTGTGCTGTGTGGCGTGGACTCAGCTGGCACATGTGTCCAGGTCTGGGACAGCAGAGCTTCCCTGCACAACATTTTCTCTAAGGGGCCCTGAAAATGAACTCAGAAAGAACTAAAAAATGTTTCAAATTTGAAGTGGAAGCCAACTGAGAATTCAAAGTAATTCGGTTAGAAAACTAAAGGAAGCCACTTACTCCTTAGTTACAGCTTCAGAAAATCCAGTTCTCTCCAAGTTGTTGCAGAACAGCAGCCAGTCAGCTAACAGCGTGTGAGCCATCACAGATACATTATTAACGCAGACAGAGGAAAATATACTTTTAGTTATTACATGCTAATGAAGCACAAAATAAACAAATTTGGGCAACAGAAGCAATTATATCATTAAACATTTAACTGCAAGATAGATTTTTAAATTGCTAATAATTCAAATCAAAGCATGCGTACAAAGAGGAAGTGAGAGGAAGGTAATTTTAACAATTGAATCTATTCAATGCCTCAGTTCAAATGCATGGCTATAAATGTCAAAATACATAAGATCTGATGCAAGAACAGAAGTGGAACCAGAATGGATGAGCATTCCTCACTTCCTCACTTGACCAGATTTGTCTAATTGGGAGGAAGTTAAACACATGGAGTGAGGGAACTTTGTGAGCTGGGTTATCTCCAGAGCTCTCTTCAGATACCAGTTTATGTTCCTGAGCAGCTTTTCAAACTCAGCCTGGAAGCAGTGAACTGAGGCACAAATTTCAGGCTCAGCCTCATGCTTGCTTGAGCCTGTCCACATTCTGCTGCTGTCGCCTGCAAAGGAGAATACGCTGGCTCACTACCAAATCAAAAGAAGGCTGCTATAAGGGATGGCTCTCCACAAAAGAAATGGAGACATTATCTGAAAAAAAAACCCTGCTGTCTGTTGCTCTTCAAATTGCATTGGAAGGAAGGGAGAGACTGTCGTGGGCAGCAGCAGCAGAAGGTGGGTTTGATGGAGGTCAGTGCTGCTGGGGTGCAGCAGGGTGGGATGTTCTCTTGGTTGCAGGGTTGTATTTGTTTTCATAGTTTATGGCAGGGCTGCTCCCTCTGAAAAAGTATAAATCTTAATCAAATAAAACTAATGTGCTGCCATTTTTACCCATCTCACTGGTTGTCCTACATCATGTTTTAGCATATAAGTTACATGACAGAGTTATCCAGGGGTTGCCAGCTGACATAGAAACAAACCCCTCATATTAAATTGCCTGCAGATGTCCCCTTCCAACTTCTGTAAGGAACTTCTACCAGTTCTTTCTCTCTCCTTTTTTTTTTTTTTTTTTTTTTTATGTGTGCGTGCTAAATAAAAGCAGCAGAGGCAGAAGAGGGGGAAAACAATCTCAGTTGAATCCCTGTGCTAGTGCCTCTGTGTGCAGGACAGGAAACCTTAAGAAGACAATGCAGTTTATAGGCAAGCACAACAAAAAAATCCTGTAAGGATTTCCATGAACTTTAGTGGACCAAATGAGCTGTGGTTATTTTTAAGACTGACACTGACTGCCAGGTCTAATGCTGCCAAGGTGGGCTTTTCAGAAGATTCAGACCTGAGGAGGTGAGAAGATCTTTATGTTCTGTCAGCTGTAATTTATTTAATATTAGAATTTATGGCTTAGAGTTTTGACCAAAAATCTACCCCCACCCCCCCTTTTTTTTATATTGATCTAAAGAAATCAGTTTTTTATCTGATGAACCTCTTGTTCTGTTTGACAGAAATCTGTAAGTGAGACTGTGACATTCTTGTAAACATTCGCTGTTTTCATTTACATAATTAGGATTTTTTGTTTTGGTTTTGTTTTCATTGTATGAACTTACTGAAGTTTGTGAACTTTTTGCCTGGCTGTCCCCTCAGCTGGGGAAATCACAGAATGTTGTTTCTTTTTCCTGGCTGGATGAGTATGGGCTATTTATTCATAGTTTTAAAATACGCTTTCTGTGAGTGCTTACATGTTCCTCTTTGCAATGCGATATTTCTGGATGATCAGTCTAGCCAAAAGCAATTGCAAAAGGTTAGTGGAGAGCACAGCTCCCATTTAGACACCTACATGAAATACCGGCCCTTCAAAAGCTGTGAGTGCCAAACAACTCCTGCTTGGAACAACAGAGGCTGGTGAGTGCCTACAGCTTCTGAAAATCTGGCTTCACATGACTTAAAAAGAAATTGACTATCAAGTCCAGCAATCTTTTTCTCTGTACTTGCTTAACTGTGCATGAGAATATTAGCTGCATTTTAAGTGTGCTCAGCAGTTGCAGGTGATGCACAAAAGGTAGAAGGTTCCTCCTGGGAAGATGGAGTCTCAGGCATGTTCGTGGACTGGCAGACAGGCAGATATCTAGGTAGGCAGGCAACTTTTTGCCAGGCTTGCTCCAGAAGAACTTTAGTCAGGGGTGTTGAATTTTGCTAAACAGGTAGGAGGAAAGCCCTGGAGAGCTACTTCTGTAACTCCCCCACATGGCTCTTTTTTTCAATAAGAAAACAAAAGCAGTTTTCCCAGTTTTTAAACTGCTTCAGAAATGACATAAACAAAACCACTCTGACATTACTGAAATAGAGATGACCAAATGGGAAATTATAGTAATATAACTCTTGCATTCAAACTTCATGTCCTGCGTAACTTCCATGTGTGGGCAAAGGAGATAAATTTTCTCTCTGAAGCCACACATACGCTTCTTTCTTTGGATTAAACCTGAAACATTTTCCTCTTCCCTCCTATGATAATGGAATGAGGTCCACAGGAAAAGTAAGATTAGAAATTAATGTTTTGAGAGCTTTATTTCTGAGCTGAGCTATTGGAATTGATTTTTTTTTTTTTTAAATTCAATCTATCGTAAATCACCAGCCATTTTTTCAGTAAAGCAGACCTTTCAAATACAAGAACAATAGGACTGTGATAAAGTGAGGAAAGATTAATTCTGAAAATCAAATAATGACTTTTGGTTATTGTTTCTTTTTAAATGTGGTAAACAGGTTGAGGACCAATATGCTTGCAAATGACCAAAGTCTTCCTTTCCAGTGGTAATCCGTATTCTTTTGAAAAGCTAATAAAAGTGGTGTATGAAAGAAATTCCTGGGGCACTGCAGAACCTACCCTCCTAGGGAGAGAGCCAGATGTGCTGGTTAATAACCTAGCAAGCATTCAAAGCCAGGGCAGTAACCGCTTGGTATCACCTAAGCCAGACGTTCTGTGTTGATGCAAGGCAATATCACATACTGGTCACATTTGCAGCAGAGAGCTGGAGGACATGTGCAGTCTTATTAAAGGAATAAAAAAAAAAGGGAAAAGAAAAGGAGGGGACAGGGAGAAGAAGAAGGAGACAATGTGTCTGTCCTGAGAAGTAGTGAAGTAGCAGACACACTCCTCCACATGTGCATTAGTCTGTCAGCCTGGATTCTGTTATCCAGATGTTGGAGTAGATCCTATGGCAGGGACCACGAAGGAAAAGGCTTTTAAAAGAAATCATATTTCAGTGGTGAAATTAACATCACCAAATTTTTCAAATGCAATCACTAGTGTAATTTTTCAGAATGCTTTAGTAAATGAAGAAATTTTAGATTTAATGCTTTTTACAGACTTATTTAGCACTGCTTCTTCCAAACACAAGTGTATATGTGTGTGAGACTTGTTGATCACTTTTAGAGCCAAGATGCCTTAAACAGCATGTTAAAATTGTTCTGAAATTATTCCTACTGAACTGAAAATTGTTTGTGGAGGGGGTCTTGAAGTCCGATTGGCCTTTTTAAGGCGACACTTCTCAGCATCAAACCCTTTGAGAGCTTTGGCCATCACATCAAAACGATGCTTATGCATAATAAAAACATGTATATTTGCAGCAGCAATAAGAATGCATCAAGTTCACATAAGATTTTTTAAAAATCCCAAATTTACTTTCTCAAGCACAGCAGTAAAATAAATTACTTATGGCATTTATGGTACATTTGTAACTTGAAACTGATGGCTTCATGTTACTGGTCATAATGTGTGCGGCATATAAACAAACACTGCACAAAAAGACAAGTCCCAGCTTTGTCTCTCTGACACTTTGCCTCTGTGACCGGAATCTCTCAACGAATGCCACATGTGTATTTCTGCTGAGCTCGTGTTTACATTGAGCTCAGCTCAGCCCTGTGCTGTTCTTGCCTGCTTGTGGCAGGAACAGGGCATCCAAGGGGAAGCCGGGGCATGGTGACAGGAGACAATGTGCATGCTTGGCCAGCCATGGTCATCACAAGGGGCAAGGGAGAGCATCTATGAATAAACATTTACATGAATGTGTTAAATAATGCGGGTTTTGTTCTTGCCTGTAAATTTTTAATGAAGCCTCAGGAATGTAACGTTTGCATAAAAAGATGGTGATATGCAAATGTTATTAAGCCTCGTATTCGTGACTGGTATAGAGTCACTGTGCTTTCAGCTATTGCAGAAAGCAAAAGGTGGATATGTGAAAACTTGAAGAGAGGATTTTTGATTATGTTGCAAATAGAAACAAGGCAATTTTATATCAATATTAGTAAGGTGCACTTCAGAAGCAGTCTGGGTATTTTTACACATTATTATGATTTCGGTAAAATTGTAAATTTATAGAGACAGCTGGTGTATCTTTTCCCACATTGGAATAGTATCAGCTGAGTGGGTCTTATGAGAAATCTAAGTTTGTAGTTTTGATAAAAGCCTGACATGCAGATGTAGATTCCTTTGTGGCTTTTCACTGTTGGTTATGATCTTGACTCTGCTGTGAACCTCAAAAATTAGTGGCCTGAAAGTAGTTTATTCTTGCATCTGTCACACAAAATACACGGGGAGGAGCAGCACCACAAAACCAGGGTGAAAAAAACCCATTATTTCCCTTTCTGATACATCCAGGGTGTAGGTCTGTGTGTCCAACGGACATAACTGATCTAGTTGAGGTTGGGCCAGCTTTGGTGCTGCCTGCAGCAGAAGCACACTGGAGTGATACTGATGGCTCAATAGTTCATCCTGCTTGGCAGCCACATCGTTTGTATTTGGCATCCCCTCCTGCTCTGAGGGAGGGAAGGAAGGGGTCCCTGGCTGCCTGCACCTAGACTGCTGGGCCTTAAGGAGCTCAGTGTTTTCTCAGACGCCCATTAACCTCACAGTCTGCCCCAGTGTTGAGCACATGCCTCAGACAGGGCTCAGCTGAGAGCTTCCGGGGCTCACTGGGCAAGAGCCTTCCAGCAGAAGCAGCCCGTCATTGCACACTGTAGTTTGTCAGAGTAAGAACCTTGGAGCCGGCAGGGTGTGACTCATCCATCCTGGCAAGGTCTCTGAGGCAATCTGACATTATTCGGACTGATATCATTAATTAATGAGGGTTGAATGTTATTCTTAGACACTGGATTGAGTATTGGGTAGAAAACTCTATGAAAGGGCCCTTTGATTTTGGGAAATTCCTATGGCACTTTCAAATTTGCTAACAAATCATCTGCCAGTTTCCCAGGTTAAGGAGCACATCCCTTCTGGAGACTTGACTGAGTCTCCTCTGCGCCTTCTTGGGATCAAGGGATTATTTGATTTATATTAATGCCAAACAAAAATGATAGATAGCCTTCAAAACACAGTTGTATCAAATCTACCAAGCAGGCTTTGGAGAAAGTGGGATTTTTTTGTTTGCTTCAGCACAGATTTGATCCTCCTCCACCTTTGTTTGCCTCTGTTTAGGTTAATGCGCTCAAGGTGGAAATGAGCCAAACCCATAGTTTCTGTGCAACCCAAGAGCTGGTCACTGGGTTGTACCTGGACTCCGCCTCTCTGTTGGGATGACTTCCAGCCCGCCCCCCCTCCAGACATGGCTAATTCAAACAAATCCCATATTTAATGAGATTTGGGTTTGGTATTGAAAAATGTCAGGGTATGCTCCAAAGCAAATGAAGAAAGCAGCTCCCCCCTGCTCCTGGCACTCATGTCCTGGAGGCTGGTGCTGGTCTTTGCTGTTTCCAACCCTTTTCCTCCCTAGATCCACCTCTTGTCCTGATGCCGGCTGGCTTCCCACTTCATGGGCCTTGCAGGTGTCCAGAATTAGCAAAGCCTTTGCGGTCTTCTGGCAGCAGATAGATAAATTAATGCTATCATTCCTTTTAAACCCCAGTCCCAGCAGGCTGGGAGTGTGGGAAGCGTGGAGCACATGTGGCCCGGCCAGCAATCACACATGGATCCCATTGCAGCCCTAATAATGCTTGGGTGAGGGGAGAAGGGCAAGGCGGCTGCCAGCAGGTCAGCTTCTCCCAGTTTGTCTGTCTCTGGAATACTCTTCATCTAAACAGAGAGGTGCCCAAGTGCAGCCAGTTCCTTGGTTTGCTCTTGCTGCCACAGTTTTTGGGGAAGGAGGTGAGATGCATGGCAGCTGATCTACTTGCTGCGCCAAGCCTAAGGCTTTGAGCTTCAATTAATGTGCGTCACTCTTAGGGTGATGCCCACAGAGTGCTGATAATCGTGTCACTAGGTGTTCATCTGCATTGTGGGTCACATTCATCTTTCAGGAGTAGCACATTGTCCTCAGGGCATTCACTGCAACACACATACATGTGCACACATACACACACAGAGCTGGGAGCAGACTGGCAACAACATTAGCTGAACAAAGCACATGAATGCTTACTATTTGGAGAGGGGAGGAAATCTGTTATCAATTGTGCTAATTATAGAGGTTTAACATGGTACCATACATTCAGCACTAGAAAGATCTGAATTATTTGAATTCCCGGTTTACCTTGGTCTCACTTATATCCATGAAGCAGGCTATAATCTGTAGTTCTGGCTGCTGGAGTGAGGTTTTTTTTTAGGGATATGTGTGTGACTTGCTTTAGATATCTGCTCCAGAGGCGCTATTAAAGCATTTTGCTTCCATTGCCAGAATCAACAGACGAGGTGCTGGCACAAATTGATAAATTACATAGCAACAAGTTACCCAGACCTGGTGGTATTAATCCAGGAGTTGTGAAAGGCCTGAAGAATGAAGTGCATACGCTCCTTCACAAGTGAAATGCAGGAACTCAAGGGAAGCAGAGAACATAGGACTGACAGTCTTTGTACTTAGTTTTAAAAACAAACGTGAGAGAGGGTGCTGGGAAGCACCTCCAAGCCTTACTGCAGGGCAAAAATAACACCTAACTAGTTGCAATAATAAACAATGGCAAAGTTATAAATACACCTCCTCCATCAATTATATGAAAGAGATGAAGTGGGATGTATTTTCCAAAGGAAAATTGGAAGTCTTTGTTGTACCACAATTTTTATAACGCAAAAAAAAATGGATTTGGAAGAATAAGTTATTTTTGTTAAAAAAAAAAAGCTTAAGGAGTTTTCTTGTCAAGGGAAAAAATGACTTTCAGTCACCCAATAAAAATGGATAGGAAAGAGAAAATAAGAAGATAATAATGAACATTCGGTTTTCAGCCTGGCACCCAGAATCAGCAGCAGGGTGTCTCAAATTGCATCCTAAATCTGGCATTGTTTAATACATTTAGTAATGAGCTGGAAAACAGGAAGTGAGGCCCCAGTCAGATTGGAGATGATATGCATGTTCATGTATTTTTTAGGTTATTCAAGGCAAGCTGAAGGAAATACGAAATGTTTCACCAAGCCAAGTAGAAAACACTGTGCTGTGACAAATCAATAAAAAAATGCATATGAAAAGTAATGTAGCTAGGAAAAAAATACGTGCCGTTGAGTAAGCATCACTTTGATTAAATATACTGAATGCTGCTTTTGAGACACACTGCATTGATCTTCCATGCTGAAAACTGGTCTCCTGCTCTTTGCTTATCAGTTTCTAATTTATGGTGAAATACAAACCTGCATCCTATGACAACTGTTCCTCTTTGATAACTTTCTTAAAATTATTCTGCAGCAAGTCTTGACCTACTGATACACTTGTATTCTGTCCAGACCAGTCAGTGATCCATGTGATGCCGCAGCTGACAAATGACAGTGATGGTAATTAATACCATAACTGATTGTTGTTGCTGCTATGATGGGCCCCTGTGCTTGTGACTGAATGTTATGGCTGGAGTGGATAGAGCGTTAATGTGTGTCTTAGTACTGCTTCTTCGCAGAATCATTCTTAGTGCTGCTGCTGTTAGTTTTGGTACAGAGTCTGGGATCAGTTTATTTTTTGAGATACCTGTGTAAAATATCTTCAACTGGCTTGTATTTACTGCCCCTTGCAGTATAAAAATGTTCATTTTTCAACTTATATTAAGAGAAGTGAGAGAAGTTCAGTAATTTCAGGAAGAGAAAAATGGAATATAGAAAAGAAATAAAAAAGATTTAGTGCCCAGTGACATATTGGAAGCCCACTCTATAACTCTCCTGACCAAGGAGTTCTCACTTATTCTGAGACTGTAATACAAAAGACACCTCACCATGTTGTCAAATGGTGTCCTTGGGAAACGCTTTTAGTGAGCCTGGAGGTTATCTGTGGCCCTTTTCAAGATGCTGTATTGTTCTGTGAAATTCCTGTTTGGGCTTCATGTCTGTATCTGTGAGAGGATTGGGCACTGGGAAGGGACTGCAAACTATGAGGAGGGGATGACACATTTTGCCTGGGAGAACAGTACTGGGCAGGAGTAAGCCAGGTGAGCATCCTTCCTGTTGTATCAGTGCCTTTAGGCATGGCCTTGAACATTCACTTGCAAGATGAGGAAATAGTTTGGTCTCTGTCCCTCTAGGAAGCCTTCTGCTTTCCAGAGGGGCCGGCCAAGGTTGACAGGCATGCATGGGTGTAACCTAAGGTGTGGTTAACATCTTGGTTTTTGTGACCTGGATGAAAACCACTACTAAATAACCACTTGTCTGCTGTTGATGACTTCTGGTTGTTGTTGCTGAGCTGTGCTGAGTTTAAAATGGTAATGTGGATGACCCAATTCCTATATACAGTTTTCTCAGCTCTCTCTTGCTCCCAGATATATATACTTGTGGAATTACATAAAGCAATTGCCACATACTTCTTTCAGAGTTTCCATTAGTATCAGTTTGTACAGAAGATGCCAAGTCCAGTTCTCACTTATGTCAGTGAGATCCCAAAGCTCTTTTGAGTTCCCTCAGATCAGGGAGCTGGTGTGGCTGGCACTGACTGCCCAGTGCCACTCATTTTGTCTTACCATCTCACAGTCTTTCTATCTTCCTGATGTCTTAAGGTAAGGCCTATGAAACCCTCCTCTGACTTACTTGCCATTTCTTGATTATTTTATGTCACTATAGACGAGACTCATCTCACCTAGCTTTAACTGTCTGAAAGTTAAGGTATATTTAATCTCATTTTAAAAGAGATTGCAAAGAAGCCTAGGCAACTCTTTTGGCCTAGATGTTGAACTTTAGGGAAGCTAAGGTAAGGTAAAGATAATCTTGCTAAAGGATTTGCATACATTGCTACTTCTTGATTCTGTAGTGGAAAGGTGCATTCACAGGCATGAAGAGTCTAATTAAACTTTTAAACTAAAGTTTAAGTGCCAACTTTATAACAGTGGCTTAGATGGAAAGAAGTTCCACCAACTATCTCAGAAACTGCTATCTTGGGTAGTTTTACTACCCAATTAAATTTATCAGAGGTACAGGTATTAGTAAGTCACTGAATTAGTTATTTTATGGTTTCTGTGGAAGGTGGGAGGGCAAAAATGTTTCACAGCTTCATGGGACTGCGACTTTTGAAAGTTTCATAACTCAGTTTTGTACGTTAATTTTCCTTTCACCAACACTTGTAGGATTACACATAATTTTACAAGTATATTTAACCCAGTGTCTTTAGGAGCTTGGTGAAACATTTCACTTCAATGCTTTATGTCTGCTTTGCTCTTCCTAAAACATAAGTACACATTGATCTTTACTTCTTCCTTGCCCCAGAATGAGATTCTTTTAAAATGGGTTCAAGCATACTACTCTATTACCCAAGATGATTACTAGTTAGGCTCCCTTTGCCTCTTGCAGTTTTTCACTTTTGGTGGCAAGGAGGGCTTTTTGCACCATGTGGTGAGAAACTGTAGCTTTTATTGTGAAGGAATCCCTGAGTGCTTTTCAAACTGTTTTTATAGGAGTCACTTCACGCATCACTGAAATGAAGCCAGTTCTGGGGTAAAATGTGGCAACCATTCAGTGGTAACTGGAGGCTGCAGCACTTTTGGAAAACTACAAATGTTTTGCAAAATGTCAATATTTTTGATGATGTTGGTCATGGGAGGCCAGGTCCTCAGTATGAATAAATTAATGTTTTGGCTTCACTGGTGCATGCAGAGCCGCTGTGATTTCTACCAATAGCAAAACTGGCCCCATATGAGTACTTTTCCGAAGCACTGATTACACAAAAGCCACTTTTGTCTGATTTCCCACTTGATATATCTTGAAGCAGCTGTCG
This sequence comes from Clamator glandarius, assembly GCA_033459285.1. Taxonomy (NCBI): domain Eukaryota; kingdom Metazoa; phylum Chordata; class Aves; order Cuculiformes; family Cuculidae; genus Clamator; species Clamator glandarius. The sequence goes on along the minus strand of JAUNZM010000310.1, from coordinate 2,762,619 downwards.
CTTACCGGTCCTCACCCCTGCTGTTCTCTAATCTCCCCAAGCCTTTCCTGGAGGCACAAGCTACAGCTAGTGCAGCCCTGCATCCTTTGCACTTTAGGATGATGGGAAGGAAAAACAGCTTTATCCTTGGTTTATCCTTATACCTAATATCAGGTGGAGGTGATGATTCAGGTGGAGGTGGTGATCCAGGTGGCCTCTGGTTGTTGTTCTTAAGACAGCCTCGGCAGCTCTGTCAGTTGTGTGCTTGATCTGGAGCATGGCATGAAGTCTCCCTCTGCTTCAGCCTCCTGCTGTTCAGCAAGGAGATAGCATCTCACAAGCAACAAAGAAGGCAGCAGTGTTTTCCCACTTCACCCATCAGTTATGAGGGTAAATTAATCAAGTAACACAGGTAAAGAGCTGCAAGGTGGACGCATAAGTTAAAACCAGACAAACACCAGGTAAAATTCCTGAGGTAAATGATACAAGGCTATCTTAGATGCCCAAAGCTAGAAATCACACCTTTCTGCTGTCACTTAAGACAAATGAAATTAGATATTATCCCCATGGAAGTTTTTAAACAGAAACTGTCTTCTCATACAGTTAAAAACCACTCTTAAAATCTCTGGGGTGTTTGCTTGAATTGGATGCATTGCTCTTGTAAATGCAGTGCTCCTTATTAGGGGGAAATATTGCATGGAAGAAATTAAACAGCAGCTCCACAATACTGTTTCTTGTCTTTAAGATGGGCAAATTCTCACGATCTTGTAAGTGCATACCTTAACTACAGACTCTCCATGACGGGTTTAATGTGAACCCTGGGACCTTGTAATGCAAGACTTCCATGTCACCAGCTGGGCTTTTCTAAGAGTGTGTCCTAAATCCACAGAATCATAGAATCATTTAGATTGTAAAAGACCTTAATGATCATAGAGTCCAACCCTTAACTGAGTACTGCTAACTCGACCACTAAGCCATGTCCCTAAGAATCATATCTACATGTCTTTTAAATACTTCCAGGGATGGTGACTCAACCACTTCCTGGGCAGCCTGTTCCAATGCAGGACAACCCTTTCTGGGAAGAAATTTTTTGTAATATCTAATTGAACCTCACCTGGCACATTTCCTCTTGTCCTATCACTTGCTGCTTGCAAGGAGAAACCAGCATCCATCTCTTAGGTAGTTTCAGAGAGTGATAAGGTCTCCTCTTAGCCTCCTTTTCTCCCAACTATACAGGATCAGTTCCCTCAGCTGCTTCTCATAAGATTTGTTCTCTAGACCCTTCACCAGCTTCATTGCCCTTCTTCAGACATGACCTCAATATCATCCTTGTAGTGAAGGGCCCAAAATTGAACACAGTATTCGAGGTACAGCCTCACCAGTGCTGAGTATGGGGGCAAAATCACTTCCCTGCTCCTGCTGGCCACACTATTTTTGATCCAAGCCAGAGCGCTAATGGCATTTTTGGCCACCTGTGCACACCGCTGACTCATATTCAGCTGGCTATTGTCCAATACTCCCAGGTCCTTTTCTGCTAGGCAATTTTCCAGCCACTCGTTCCCAAGCCTTTAGCGTTGCATGGAGTTGTTGTGACCCAAGTGCAGGAGCTGACACTAAGTTTTGTTGAACCTTGTACAGCTGGCCTCAGCCCATCTACCCAGCCTGTCCAGATCCTGCTGTAGAGCCTTTCTACCCTCAAACAGATCAACAGTCCCACCCAAATTGGTGGTGTCTACAAACTTACTGAGGGTGCACTTGATCCCCTCCTCCAGATCATTGATAAAGATATTAAACAGGACTGGCCCCAGTAGTGAGCCCTTGGGAATACCACTTGTGACCAGCCACCAACTGGATTTAGCTCCATTCACCCCAGATCCTTGGATCTGGCCATGAGCCAGTTTTTACCCAGCAAAGAGTACACCCATCTAAGCCATGAGCAGCCAATTTCTCAAGGAGAGTGCTGCAGGAAATGTTGTCAAAGGCTAAAGTCTAGGTAGAAAAAGTTACTAAAGTTTAGATAGAAAACATACACAGCCTTTCTCTCACCCACTGAGTGGGTCAATTTATCATGGAAGGAGATCAGGTTAGTCAAGCAGAACCTGCCTTTCATAAACCCCTGTTGACTGGGCCTTATCACCTGGTCAGTCGATGCATTCTGTGTGATGGTACTAAAGATGATCTGTTCCATAACGTTGCCTGGCACTGAGATCAGATTGACAGACCTGTAGTTCCCGGCATCCTTCTGGCACTTCTTGTAGATACGCATCACATTTGCTGACCTATTGTGAACTGGCACTTCCCCATTTAACCTGGACTGCTAACAAATGATGGAAAATGACTTGGTGAGGATTTCTGTCAGCTCCCTTAGAACCCTTGAGTGGATCCCATCTGGCCCCATAGACCTGCATACGCCTAATTGGTATTGTAAATTGATAAACATTTCCTCTTAAATTATGGGGGTTTAATTCTGCTCCCCATCCCTGTCTTCCAGCTCAAGGGGCTGAGTACCCAAAGAACAACTGGTCTTAATATTAAAGACTGAAGCAAAGAAGCAGTAAATATCTCAGCTTTTCCTTTGTCCTTTATCACTAAGTTTCCTTGTGCATCCAATAATGGATGGAGATTCTCCTTATCCCTCCTTTTGCTGCTAATATATTTATAGAACCATTTCTTACTGACTTTTACAGCAGTAGCCAGATCAAGTTCTAGTTGGGTTTTGGCCCTACTAGTTTTCTCCCTATGTAACCTAACAGTACTCTTGTAGTCCTCTTAAGTTGCTTGGCCCTTTTTCCCAAAGGTCATGAACTCTCTTCTTTTTCCTGAGTTCCAGCCAAAGTTCAGCTACGCTGGTCTTCTTTCCAACTGGCTTGTCTTTAAGCACATGGGGGCAGCCTGTTCCTGTGCCTTTAAGAGTTCATTATTGAAAAATACAATAAAAATGAGAGCCATAACGTTATGGGTGGAGTTGTGTTGAAGAGAGCTTGTGTCTGACAGCATTTTTTTCCAGGAAACTGGACAGCGGGCCTGTGATTTCAGATGTTTTACTAGACATTGCTGGTGATCTTGTTGAGCAAACCAGACTGCCTTTCTGCTGAGTGAGATTCAGGTAATGCCTAGCCCTGCTGTTATATACTTCCATGTGGTTTAGATATAGAATATTTATATTGTTTTGAATGAGACAGAATGTAATGAGAAGGCAGTTTTGGAAACACTGGCTGCAACAGCAGCACTGTTAATTTTACTGGTTTTGGCATGGCAGGCACAGGAAAAGTCTTTCTACAGCCAGATATCTGACAGGCGTGACAGGGGGTAGCATCTCTTCTGTCGGTCTTGCTCTGCATGTGGCTATGACTTAAGACCATTATTTCTTCTGTGACAAGAAAGAAATTTTGTCTAAAAATTGACTTGGATGTGGGACACGGATTGGCTTTACATGTGTAGCTATAACCTATTGCACATCATCTTTCTCCTTCCTCCAGGGAAGAATTGTGAGGGAGTTTCCTGAAATATTTCAGTGACATAAGCATGAGCAACTTTAGTTCTTTTGGAAGGAGAGGTGCTTGAAAAAAAAAGGAGGAGTCTATAATTACATAACTTTCATTTATGCCAACATCCATTTTTAATGATTTTCATTTTCAGGTAGCAAATGAGCAATCCATTTTCATATCATCTGCTGACTGCATTACCCTGAACTTCAGCAGTGTGAAACATTAAGATGTTTCTGTATCCAATATGTATGTTTACATCTGAGAAAAAACCCAAATATTTTTGGAGTAGCTTTTTTGGTGTTTTAAATAAACAAAAAAAATGATAAATCGTTTAGAAAGGACTGAGTATATGATTATTGCCATTTTTTTAGCTTTATATCAGCAAAAACATTGTCAGGGAAACAATACAAAATGTTATACTTCCCTGCTTTGAGGAGTTCTGCTCTCTGAATGGAATTAGATTGAGATAATGTAGAAAGATTACCTTGGAAACCTGTTAAGAAAATAAAAAAAGACGTAAAATAATTTCATAATTCTTAATTTAAGCATGGTAACATTTCAGAACAAAAGAAAGTCACATGCAATCTACCTTGATATTTCCAGCCTTCTGTCTCAAAGATGAAATTTTGCAGTCATTGAACACGAACAGCCAGCTTGGATGTAACTCCAGGTTCAGAGTGCCAGAATAAAGTTTCTACCAACAGGAAATGAGGAGAAAGTTAATGTTTTTCTTCAGAGTAGGATAAGGCATTTTTGGGCCATTTTTTCACCTGAAACTAGGTTTTAAAACAATGTATAGGCATTTACATAGAATTAACTTTACTTTCAGAGTGGAAGTTGGTTGTGTGGGCTGATGGCCTTTGTAATCTTCTTGGTTTTAAATCTGGGCAGCCTGAACGTAACATCTTAGAAGATGACTCCAGAAGGAGCACAGAGACTGTACTGTCTTCAGAGGAAGCCAGCCTGACTAGCCTAGAGCTTTCATATATCTAGCCTAAGGAGAAATGTATCCTCTGCTTATACTCAGTCTTAGCCTGGTAGGCCAAAAATTTCAAAACTGCCAGAAGTTTACTTTCGACACTGAGGCTGTTTTTAAATCTTCCCCCTCTCTCACACATCATTTTGGCTGCTATTTATCACTTCAAATTGTTCCCTATCAAGCATGAAAAGTGTTATGAGTAGTTAGGATGAAATGCAGGCTCTAAGGAAGACAATGACAAAACTCCTTTGGCTTCACTGGAGACAGGATTTAACCCTCACCATTTTTTTTAGCTATATGTATATACTTTTACTGGTTATGAACTGTATCACTTTTTGCCGCTTTATTTGGCAGAGTTTAATGCTATATAATAGTCTGTATTTTTGGAAGTCAAGTTGCTAGCTTGATAAAAGAAAACTAAATAGTCACTTCCAAACATAATTAGTCTGTTGAAAAAGCAAAGACTGTATTAGAGTGTTAAAAAGAGGAGACAGTAGAGTCATCCCAAGGGAGTTGTCAAGATGAACTGTGAGTGGAGTTCTTCATAAAGCAAGATGACTGAATACTTTTGAACAAACTAGTCAGGTTCTAAATAGTCGTCTTCTGTGGTTGTCCATGAGCATAGAATTAGTTTTTACACATTGTATGTCGTGTGAAGTAATTTGCATCAATGCATTTAGGCTGTGGCTTACTTTAAGTCATTATGTTAATTTAAAAACTTATATTTAAACTGTATAACCAGTCCACTCCCTGCATTTCCTGTAGTACATTTTCTGAATGGATAATCAAGACTAAGCTACAGTGACAGAAACAAATTTGACAGTGCACAATTGTCTTTCACTGAAATCATCCTTCAATAGAGAATTTGAGTAAATAAAGACACTGTGAAAGACACGGTAGAAAGACACAGTGGAAAGACACTTATATCCTTAGCCTGCAACACACCAATCTTCCAGTTTTGTCATTGTTTTAAGTCAGTGATTTCAAAATGCGCCACGTGGAAAACTAAAATCTTGTACATTTTTCAACTGTAGAATATATGGATTAGCAATAACTATTTCAGAAGGGTGATGTAGCACATGGCCTGGTAATTCCCTTTCTGTATTGAGTTAGAATTACAGTAACTCTTGGTACTGTATTTTAAGGGAGTTTGAAGCGAATCGGGTTGATTTTTTTACCAACAGTGGCTACTGAATCTCAAAGATAACTAATTAAAAATGAGCTTGTGGTATGTAAAAAATGCCAAACAGTGAACATTTTCTAAAGCATGCAAATATTTGCATCAATGCCTACATTAATCTAAGTATTTTGACACATAATGAAAAAGCATTAGCATGAGGAATACATTATAGAAAACCACAATAATCACTGAGATTCTATAACATCTTGATGACCTTCCAAAATCTAGCTGATGTAAACTTTGTTAAGCTAGTAGTAGCAATGATGTAATTTGCCTTGTAAACAGCTTGAGAGATTTGGATGAAAAACATCAATCTTGGTGCTTGAAGTTTTTTAAACAAGCCACAAAAAAAATGTATAAACAGAAAAGTCGCATATCTCAGCTTTTCTTTGCTAGGCTTTTTCTCACCTAACTTCAGACATGGATAATTTCTGCATTTAAATTCTTTATCTGAAGATCCCTTTGCATAAGTGCACCTCTCTACACAACAATAATCTCAGCTAAAAACAGTTGCTGAAAATTAACCAGAAAAAAAAAATTCATATGGAACACAGTACTGTTCTGGAAATGGTGTCTCACTGAAAGAGGAGACAACCCCTTTCTGGACTTTGGGAGTAGGAAAGTGTTGTCCTTGGGCAGGTGTCCATGGAAGAGCAGTGGAGCTGTCCAGCAGTGCTGGCACATTGTATCGAGCCGTCCTCGGGGTATGGCCGTCTGCTCTCTAGCTGACAGAAGACATGCATATGGGGAGAAAGTCTTACCTTTCCTTTCCATCACCAAACAAGCACTGCACTTGCATGCTTTTCAGCTGCAGCTAATATCGCTTCTGAAGACCCCTTGTTTGGAAGGGCTAAGAAAGCACTGAATGTGTCAGACATCATCCACAAATGTTAAACACAAGTGGAGCTGGGTCGACGGAAGTTCTCCTTTGAAACATGCTTTTGAAACACTGCAGTCTTCAAAGCTGGCTTACATACCCTGCACTGTGATACACAGCCTTTTGTTTTGCATAAGTGTTTGTTTTAATGAGGTAGTGCAATGCAGCTCATCAAAATCAAAAACATATGATGCACCCTAGGCAAGAGAAAGGCAATAACTATACAGATTTCTGAAGAGGGCTAGTCATACCACAGGCTACCATTATAATAGAAAAAACAACAAGAATTTTAATATAGCTGTCTGGCCAAATATATTAATTTAAATTGAATGGCTTTTTCTGATATTATAGCTGTGAGGCACAGTGTTCTACTGGCAAGCATCTTCAAAACCTTTTTTTAGAAGATTTGCTTCAAATTATTTCTGTGCACCAGATCTTGATGGTATGTGCATTTGGGAGCCTAAGCAAAGGAAAAATCTTTTGATTAAACCAATGACCTTTCCTGGAGGCTGAATGAAATGGAGACTGTAATACAAAAAGCTACCTTCTCCAGATAGCGTTTGCTTCAAAATATTTACTCTAAGCTCCCCTCCATTAACTTTGCCCTTTTTCACAAATGCTCATGTCTTTGTGCCAGCACAGAAATGTACTTTCCCATTTGTAAATCCTTTTAAATAAACTTTAGTTATTTCCATGATCACTTCCCTAAATGGTTTGCTAACCACCAATTTCCATTCTTTGCCAAAAACTGTTGGGTGCTGTTTACCCTTGGAAACATGGTATTTATTGTGCTTACGCCTTGCTGTGCTTCTTCAAAACCTGTTAATGCTTGTTTCCCTCAGCTATTTGCATCTCTTCCTACTTGGTAAATTTTCCTACAGGTAGAGAAGAATGAGTGTGATCATTTCTTAAAAATTATGTTCAGTATTGATTTGACTTTATAAAAAATGGTGTCATCATATCTTAGCAAATATCATTTTATTTATTATTCCATGAAGTGCAGCTCTAGGAACCCACTGAAGCGAAGAATAACATGTAACATCCTCCCAAGCAGCTGACGTTAATGGAAGTTAAGTCCCATGAGAAGACAAACAACTGGTGCAGTATTAGGCTTTGTATTATTAGATTAGTCTTGCTACAAAGCCATCACAGGCCCAAGTAAGAACTGCCGTGCAGGGCTGGTGGGAGAAGATCAGTTTCCTGCTTACCTGGGTGGCCTCAGTTTCACTTGGGTGTGGAGCAACCTAGAGACTGAAGTGGTCCATTCTGGTTTCTTCTGGTACTGTCTGGGGTGGATACTGATACTTTGTGACCCAAATTGTCTTCTACTGCAAAAGAAAACTTCAGTGACCCCCTCAAGGAAGGCTTCTCTTTTTTTTTTTTTTTGGCCTGTGTGTGCCCAATGGAACATAAATTATCTGATAAGGATTTGGCAGTCTGGATCTATGCTCATAATGCAAAGATTATTTAAAAACTGAAAACAAGTGTTTGCTATATACTTTTAAAAAATACAGCATCCTGTTTTTAATTCCTACAACAACACTATTTTTCCCCAGATGCTTTCCATAATTTTGGAGCCATAAGAGTGATTTAAAGCAATTCTGATAAAACCAGATAAGGAAGTCACCTTCTAATAACATTTATCACATCCTTTTTGCATTGCATGTTATATTGTGCTGTGAGTTCTAGAGCTGGTGGGAAAATTGAGTCCCTCACATGAGACAAAATTCTTCAGGGTATAAAGTGACAGCAACTCACCTTCTCATAAAAGAAAATATCTCCCCTATGCATGGAAGATATGAAAATATCTAATGGAAACAGTAGTTAATATTATTTCTATTATAATAGAAATGTGGTACCTTCTCTGAAATCCCCATGCGATCATCCTCTTAAGATAATAGTAGTGTGCCACGGGAACAGAACAAAGGGGCAGCATTCACCTTCAGTGAGCTGCAGCAAAGTAGTTTCAGCAGAAGATTGTAGTGGTTCTATCTTGGTTTCCAGGTTGCATTAGTTGTCTCCCCAGGAAGGTCAGGATGGAAATCCTGCTTGTGGAGCACCACTCCTGACAGTGGCATACAGTCCAGAGGTGTGAAGGGTTTTTCACATCCAGATAATTTTTTGTGAATTTTTCCACTTACCTGAATGCTTCTCTGAGTTCCTGACTTTATTGTTGGTCACTAGCTGGAGTCTGGCACTTTGATTTTCTTCTCACCTTGATGCATTTGATTCCCTGACTTGGTGTTCTCTAGGTGCTGGAGAATGCTCAAGCCTGTGTCAGATTTGAGCATTGTCCAGCAAAATTTCTCACTTATAAGTTTAGCTTTTATAAAGAAGAGATGTATTTTTGTTTTATCAAGGCCCCCCACTGTAATTCTTCTATAGCCAGACTTGTAGAGAGGGTGGTGCCTCAGGACATTCCCTGATTTCAGAAATGCCAATCTTAGAAAAACTCAACGTTCAGCCTACGTTGTGATGGCCCTTTGATCTTTGCTCAGAGGTCAAAGATGCAACAAGCAACAGCTGATTGATGTGTGTGATCAGATATCTCCCACAAATCACCTTTTAGTAGCATGGTGTGCCTCTATTCTGTTGTTCTTCTAATGCTGTATACAGGGATGGTGTTTGTGCCTTTGGGTGGGAGACTACTTTCTAGTCCCATTCACTAAGGTTTTCTTACCAGTTTTTTTAGTAACATTCTTAATCATAATTTACATTCTGTTAACTCCCAATCTGAGTTTTTATTTCCAGTAGTTTCTGTATTTACCAGTAGCAACCAGTATTTCTACCTGCATCTGCCTACTGACCTTGGATTTAGAAAATTGCCTAAGTATAAGCTTAATTTTGAGGATGAGCTTAAATTTCACCACTTTTAATGTGCTTAAAGTGAAACCTAAAATTAAATGTCCTGTCTGAATAAGGATGTTCTCCTGACTCAGATCCTGCATCCATTGCCATAGAGTAGATCTTGGCTATCCTTAGTAAATATTAGACGTGCTGGATGTTTTCAGAAGTGGCTAGTCTCATGAAAGAATTCATCTCAGATTCATAAAGAAACCACACTTTCATAAACCTCATTTCACTTTCAGAAACATCCCCAGTCTGTTCCTTCGATATCATTGGTCAGCTGCTAGTGCTGTAAGAGCATTTGTGCAGAAAGTGTCATAGCCTTACATTTGTATAGTTTAGAGACCTACCCAGCTGCTCACACATAAGAAGCTGGTGTTAGTTTGATTTCTTTACTCGGTGCAGGTAATCCTCTTTGTGAATACAGATTGGGCTTGTGTAGTAGCATTTCAAAAGTGGAAGTTGTCAGATGAAGACCAAAACCTCCAAGACTCAAGAAGTAGGCACAAGATGATAAAACACAAGTACCGCAAAACAAAGAGAGAGCAAGAAGTGTGAAGGGCATTTACACTCCCATGTCACTTCTTCCTTGGCCAGGCAACACACTGGAAACTTTGAAAAGGGTAGAAACGCAGTGTCAATACACAACACGCTACCATATAAGTGTAATACAGGAGATACACATTGTTATTGCTCCTTTTGGTTTGTTGTTGTAAATGGGACATGATTCTCTGAGTATATAGAAACAATTTGTTTTAGAAATGTTGTAGAGGTTTTTTTTTCACATTTCCTAATTTTCTCACTTTAATCCAAAGCAACTCATGGAATTAAAGTCAAACTTACAAATATTTCAGATGGCTCAGAGTTGTATTTTATAAGGGGTATATTATTCACTTCTCCCTAAATTGTGTGATCAGTATTCCTACTGTTACATCTTTGAGTTCTCCTCAAAAAACATCTCTCAGTAAATCCTGACTCCTTAATTATGTGCTTTACTTAGCCTAAATTATCCACCATATCAGGATGTTTGTCAGCCTACTGTATCCTTTGCATTTTCTCAGTACATGCTAAATATTTAGGGAAGAGGGTTCTTTCCCTGTCTTGGCAAAGGAATTACCATGTAATGAATGAGGCTCGAGCCCCAAAAAGCATGGTGATTAGAGTATGAATTTATGTATATCAGTTCCATATGGTACTTAAATGCATGAGATTTATTGTAATCTATAGGTGTTCCAGCTTGAAAATGGCAGGATAACTTAAAACAAACAAACAAACAAACAAACAAACAAACAAACAAACAAACAAACAAATAAAACACCTACAGGGAAAAAGCCCAAAGTAAGAAAATTAGCCTGAGGGAGAAAATTCTTGAAATGAAACTTCTCCTGTATCAGTTCAATATTTTGTGAAGAGCTGGACACACTAAAATCATCAGTGTAATTGAAAAGTCAAGTGTTTTGAGTTCTTTTTTACAAGCTTCAAAATTAATAACAAATTACTGTGTACGAATCTGACGATTTATAGCACACAAAGTTCTGTTGTTTGGTATAGGAAACTTAGCAAAGGAATCCACTTAGTTTTCCAACCTTACTTGATCTAATGTGCATCATTTATTTGTTATCCATTTCAATTTTGTTTCAAAGGATCATTTCTAGAATGACAGTGTAATAACATCAGACTTGCTGTTAACTTCTGTATTTTATATTTTTCTGTTAGAAGCTTATCAGAAAAATGGCCACTTTTGGCAGTTAATTAGAACCATTTGCTATAATTTTTGATGCTGCAATTATATGGTTCTATGTCAAATAATACATTCCAAAATCTTCCGTCATGCAGAGAGTTGTGTGGCTGGCAATGTCTCAATGGACTTGCTTGGATTGTGCTTGCGATACTGGCAGGTATACAGCTTTGGTTCTGCTTGTGCTTGGTTCGAACAAAGCCTACACAAACATAACTTTGAGGGAAATGCATTCTTCTACAACATTATTCTTGTGTGTTACTTGTATTCCAATGGCAAACAAAGCTTCTCCAAACTCTAGATCTGGGGCTGCCATTGTACAGAACCTGGGAGGAGTTTATGATTGAAGGACCTGATCCAGAAAAGCATCTAAGCAAGTATTATAGTGGAGCTTAGTTGCTTGTAATTCCTTATGTCCCACTTTGCAGAAGACAAATAAAGTGTAAGTGGGAGACTGAGTCATGAAGCGAATGACTGGATGATGAAGCTGCTCTCTTGGCAGGTGGCAAGTCCTTCTAGTGAGGGATGCAGGTGATCTGAGTGCTGTGCTTGGGCACGTGCTGGGCTACTGTGCAGAAAGGAGGGGGAAGAGGAAGCTTTCCGGCCTTGAAAAAGTTGATAGTCATCCTCTTTCCTTCCTTTGCTTTCATGACAAGTGCCTGGAAACAAAGTGTTGAATCCATTTAAAATAACTGTTCAAGGGAATAGCCAATGTTTTCAAAGCTGGCTGTCATTTTTATTGTGGCCAAAACTACTCAGCAAGTTTGTCCTGAACTAGCAAATGGCTTCAGTTGTCCCTAAACCATATTATTTGGTAAATTAGTGCATTGCCTGTAAATAAATACAATTTCACTGAAATGTAATGGAAATGTTGCATATGGTAAGAGATCTGTGCAAGACTGGGAACTGCAGCTTGGCCTTGGAGGGAAACAAGCACTGTGACAGAGTGCAAAGGTATTAAACTACCTGATCATCTTAATTACCTGCAGCTAGGTGGCAAAGTAGGCTGATAGGATGAGTAACTCCTTGTGAAGAACGGGCACTAAAATTAGTGTCAGCCACTCAGGGTACGAAAGTCAATCTATCAATACAGGACTGTTATCAAATGGATTTTTTAATATATTTGGTAAGCCCATTGTTAATATCATGTCTGAAAATATCTGTTGAAAACTATCTTCCAAATCAGACAAGGAAGTCCAGGTTCTCTGAAAATTTGCTGCATTTTTTTGCACCTGCTTCATAGGTCTCTTAAAACTCTGAGTATCTAATTGCACAGGTAAAACTTGATTGACCTACACTGGACATGCCAGCCAGTGACTTCAAGCATTTGTGTCTGTGGTATACGAAGGCATGAACAGAAGCTCAGTTATGGCTAGAATGAAAATTTTTAAAAAAGTAAAAATTAAAAAATAAAGGTCCACACCTGCAAATCCCCATCCATAAATTAATTTCTGACACTTCATGTCTTCACTGAAGTCAATGAGAATGTAGTGTTCAATTGTGTAAAGATAAATCCAAGTCTTTGCAGGACTGAAGTTCACATCTGTGGTGTTATTTTCAAAACCAAAATGAGATCATTAAAAATAAATCCAACAGTTACAGTTGCTAAGTGACAACAACACAGGTATAGTAAGTGTCCTTTGTTGAACCTAAGAACTGAAAAACTATGAAATACTAACACTGAAAGAAAACATAAGTCTTGGTTACTTTGAAGTCTAAGAAGAATTTCCCTCTATTTCTTTCCTATTCTCATTCCCTTTCCCATTCCCTTTTATATTTCTTTTTCCTTTTCCTTTTCTTAATGCCAAATAATTTTTAAAAATGGCACTGACAGGAATAACATGTACTCTCCCCTCTCCTCATAAAAAAATTACCATTTTCAAGCCAAACAAAATTTTGTTTTTGTTTCTTGTGGTTGTTAAAATAGAATTGTGTATGGGATACTGGTTACAACTTTATGGGTGAAAAGAAGATCACTCTCCATCAGGGCAGTCGTTCAGTGTAGAGACAGATTTGACTGGAGGGTCAGTCTGGGACAGGTTTGTCCTCAAGGACATGTCTGTCTCAGGTAGATCTTGTCTGGATTTCATAAGGAAACAAAGCTCTCTGCCCATTCGATGAAGTGGTTGAGAGCTCAGAGATAATTGACTTTCCATGAGGTAGTGTAGCTCATTAAGAAGGTGGGGGAAAGAGGCTGTGGGGGCACCAAGGGAAAGGTGAGAGGAGTGTTTTGTGCTCCACTGGGTGCATTTTGCATTGTCTGTGGCTGCAGCTGCTTGGCACACTGGCACCCCTGTGGACCCAGACTGGCTACGGCACCCTGCCTCTTGCACAACATCCATGGGTCACAGGAAAGAGTGGAGTGATTTGCAGTGGGGAGGAAGGCTTAGGAGGCAAAGATGCAAAGGAAACCAAACTGCCTTAAGGGCACAGCTCCTTTTTGAGAAATGCAGAAGCACTTCATATAGAACTGCTGTAACAAGAAACTTCTGTAGACTCGTCACAGTATGTTCTGGGAAATACTGAGCTAATTCTAAAGTGCCTCAAAGTCAGATTAAGACCAACAGAAGAAGGAATAGCTTAAACCTTTATCTTTCAGTTCACACTGTCTGTTGAGATTAAGTAGACACCCCATGGAGATGAGTGCCATGAACCTGAAAGGTCTGGCATCTTCTAGAGCTGGGCCCAAATCAGAGATTGTTTTAGAGTAAGTGCCCCATTCTACAGGACTAACTCTACATACAAAACTTCATTTCTGTTTTGCTGACTCCCAGCAAACTACGAATAGTTGTGGGGAAAGCCACCAAGGTAATTCAACACACATGTTTTAGCAGGTTTTTTACACCTCTGGCAAGCCTTTCATAGTAGGACAAGGCATTAGAAATTCATTCCTGGGCCTTAAATCATGCATTAAATCCCATCAATTATTGGTTCCCTTCCTGTTACTACTTCTGCTCGGTTTTTTTGTTATTGAACAGTACATTTTGTGTCGTAACATGACCCAATTAAAGCCCTTTGAAACTCAGAATTTCCAGTTTGCAGGCAACTATGATAGTGTGTAATTTTGTTTAATTCTCAATGGATTGGAATCTTAGTCCCATGGAGGTGAAAAGATTTTTGTCATCCGTGTCAATGGGAGCCAGACATTGACTTTATTTTTCTTAAAACACTGTGTAACTTACAAAATGCTTTTGATATGGGTAAAAAGATTGTGATGATGATGAAAAACTCAAGGTCCATACAGCCTTTGAGTTAGAGTTATCTTGGCAATTAACTTTGGGGTGTTTTCTTTTTTTAAATGATGAGCATTTTATGTCCATAAATTTATCCATTAAAGTAATTGAAAACTGTTTTGCTGTCTTTGTTGTGGGTATATTGAGCCCCCAAGAGAAAACATTTTGGTTTATTGTTGCTAAGTTCTTTGATTTCACTCTAGTACTTTTAAGATTATCATCTAATTTTCTTGTATGTTGTTGGAAATGTGTTTCTCCAAATGTGCTGAGTTTTAGAAGTTTGGTCATATGGAAGTCTGATCAGGTTTGACTTTATCAATGTGACATTTCCTGGGTGTTGGAAATACTTGGCATTTGCCATCAGGCATTACAGATCCAATGTGTGCTCTTATTCCTTAGAAGAGTTCACAGGTACATTTTATTCTGGTAGTAAAAAGTTATTTTAAAAAGTCCTTGATGGTAGAGAGTTGCCAATAGGCAGTTTCCCAGATCACCTGGTTTCCAAACAAAAGTCCTTTCTCCTATCCAGACAATCCTGCATGAACACCACTGCAGATAAGGAGTAACACTCCCAGAGTTGGGATCTAGCAAAAGAGAGGAATGAGGCGTTTCATTGCCAGAGAAATGAGTGAGTTATTAGTAGCACATGATTATGCCATGATTTGTGACCTATCCTCCTTTCTTCCCAGGCAGCCACAAGAAAACTGCAGTCTATGCAGGCATTTCTCATTGTTATTTCCTTTCAACGTTTCCTCTGCTCTTCAAAAATGGTGATAAAATATTTTTAGTTCAGTTGTATAGCTGAGATTCAAGGTTGACTGGTATTAGTTAGCAATCCCTACTGGGTACAGAGAAATTGTTTCAGTTTTAGCATAAGACATGGTGAGATACCTGGCATGGATTGAGACAAACTAAGTAGATTAAAGTTTTGTTCATACATCTATTGTTTCATTTATGAGGTATTAAACCTCATTCGTGCATGAGGTTTAATAAGGCCAAATGCCGGGTCCTGCACTTGGGTCACAACAACCCTGTGCAGAGCTACAGATTAGGAGAAGCCTGGCTGAAAAGCTGCCTGGAGGAGAGGGACCTGGGGGTGTTGGTTGACAGCAACTGAACATGAGCCAGCAGTGTGCCCAGGTGGCCAGAAAGGCCAGTGGTATCCTGGCTTGTATCAGAAACGGCGTGACCAGCAGGTGCAGGGAGGTTGTTCTCCCTCTGTACTCGGCACTGGTGAGACCGCATCTCGAATCCTGTGTTCAGTTCTGGGCCCCTCACCACAAGAAGGATGTTGAGGCTCTGGAGCGAGTCCAGAGAAGAGCAACAGAGCTGGTGAAGGGGCTGGAGAACAGGCCTTATGAGGAGCAGCTGAGAGAGCTGGGGTTGTTTAGCCTGGAGAAGAGGAGGCCGAGATGAGACCTTATTGCTCTCTAATAACTACCTGAAAGGTGGTTGTAGAGAGGAGGGAGCTGGCCTCTTCTCCCAAGTGACAGGGGACAGGACAAGAGGGAATGGCCCCAAGATCTGCCAGGGGAGGTTCAGGCTTGACATTAGAAAATAATTTTTCACAGAAGGGGTCATGGGGCACTGGAACAGGCTGCCCAGGGAGGGGGTTGAGTCACCATCCTTGGAGGTGTTTAAAAGACAGGTGGATGAGATGCTGAGCGGCATAGTTTGATGGTTGATGGGAATGGTTGGACTTGATCCTGTGGGTCTTTTCCAACCTAGTGATTCTATGATTCTGAGACTTACATTTCCCCTCTTCCCCACTGCTAAAGAATTCACGTTGGTTTAAAGTCAGCTGTCTAAATGTAAGGAGGCTGATTGATACTGGGGAAAAAGATCAATAGGGAATCCATTTTTTTTGCTATTGCTCAAATCCTGAACTACATCTGAGTTCATAATTAGCACAAAGATGTATTAAAGTCCTGGGGTTTTCTACTTGTGTCTGTCTATCTGTCTGCTGAGGTGGAGGTAGGGATATTCCTGGGTGTGTGTATGTATCTCACGGTGTCAAAGGGTGGCAGATTTTGGTTATTAAGTATGATCTGGATTAGCCCCAGTCTTTCTGGGTCACTAAGTTTCAAACACAGATATTTCACATCTGTTTCTTGTTCACAGCCACTAGAAAAGAATACCATAAGAGTCCCAGTTTTAGATGAGTGTCTGGTCCTTTAAGGAATTAGCTAGTTACCTAGAGAGGCGGGGGGAAAAAGCACAGCTATACCTCCTATTCAAATTTGCAGATTAGTCAAAAGCCCAGTGGAAAAAGGTCAAATGAGACAGTTGAAAGCATTTTCTATAGACTTTCTGTCATGGAGGGGGAAAAAAAGCACACAGTCCTCCAAAAATGCTATAAAAGCCAGAAGAGTGTAAGACAGACTTTAATAGGTTCCGTTCTCGATGAAAATCTTGAAACAGCCTCACTGATACAGTCTAGAAATCCAATATACCTGACATATTTCCTGTGTACAATGCCCATCAATCTAGGTATGGCAAGACTGGTGTTCTCTAACAATCAGTTCAAACTACCATGTATTTCAGTTACCTAAAACAGTTGGAAGAAAGTGATGCATAATGTTGGCTTTTGCCCTCACAATTATTTGTTTTTCCTTGCAGAATATTTGCTTTTCTGAAGTGTTTGAGGCTTTCTTTTCTTTGGTTTGGAGGCTTGTTTGGGGTTTTTTTTGTTTGGTTGGTTGGGGTTTTTTTGTGTCATGTGGTATCGTTGTCACTTATCTCTCTCTAAATTAGCATAAAACATAAAACAAATAGCTTTCATATCAGGGGCACCTTTCAGCCAAAGTTTTCAGCACATTTTAGTTAATAATCCATAACACAGTCCTTTCACATTTAGTGGTACAACTGTTAACGTTTTTGAGATGGGAAAATAAAGGAACAATGAAAGAAAAGTTAGGGTGGGATTCATCTCACATAAGCAGAGTTATCCAAAAACCGGGTGTCTCAGGTAATCGTATAGGTTCCCATTGTAGGTAATGAGAGAGAGGGGAAAGTGCTTAAGAGGTGGATTCATCTTAGCTCTTTTAAGAAGCTGTTGAAGATAGTTATATTGGAGAACTAGCTTAGTCTGGACACCTACATTTAAAATCATTGAAGTCTGAATAAATGCACTTATCACGTAGACAGCGATTTAGTTCCCTATCTGCAAGTGAGTGTCATCACTTCCCTGTTATCAAGTACATGCTGACTATTGCAAATAATCCCAGTGTCAATATAATTGTTACTGTGTCAATGCAGTTCGTGTAAAACAGAGCTCCCATCTCATTTCCCATTTCTGTGGTATTTTTTTCTTTCTGTAGAGAATATACCTGATCTCCAAAGATGATCAGAACAGAAAAGCTGGGCAAACAGTGATACAGTCACCGGATGCATTTTAGCTGATAGAAACTTAAATAGCTTGAGTCACAGTTAGACACTCAGAGTCAGTAAATTAAGTACGTCAACTTTCACTTTGAAAACTTCCAACATATCGTTTCTGTAAAACTTTGTCCATTGGAAAACAATCCATTCTTGACTGCTATTTTTCCGTTAAGTAAAGTTGAAAAAACATTACACTACTCCGAATAAAGCTCTCTCCCAACTTTTCATTACTGTGACAGGGAGGAAGGTGGGTTTGAGAGAAATATGTGAAGAGACTAATGGGCTGAACAGGTTATGGCAGCTGAATATAGTGTGGGGGGTTATCTTAAGGAAGAAAAAAGAGTGGAAAAAAGTTTAGCTGTAACCAGACCTGTGGGCGAAACTGACAGTGGGTGCCACCGCAGCCCAAAGAAATCTCTTTTATCTGTCAAAATACTGTTTATTAAAAGAAGTAATTTCTGAGTTTGGAGAAAGCTGTTCGTCCCGTTGTGTTGGAGGGAACGATGCAGACGGACCAGCCAGCAGCAATCTTTTAGAGGGACAGGGAGCACCCTCTAGTGACCGCCAGTGCTGAGCTGCTTGAGGCTCCCAGGGGTGCTCCGGGCACAAGGGATAAGGACATGTTCCTCCTTGCTCTTCTGCGGTGCAGGACCTGATAATAAAGGAAATGAGAAGCATCAAAGCTTGGAAATGATGCTGGAGGAAAGGGTGCTTTTCACGGGATGAGTTCCATTGTTGCCCCAGTAGCCAGGTAGTGATGATTACTATTAGTTACGTGGCTTCACAGGGACTGCTTGCTTTTGACGTAGTATTTTGAGTTTCGTGAAAGTGAATTCCCCACTTCACCCACAGTAGCACCATCCTCCCAGAGTTAACCTCCACGTTTCCAGTCAATGGGCATGAGCCTGCCCCAGAACTGGACCCCATTTTTCCCAGGATGAAGTTTGTCCTGTGCCCTTAGATGTGGTGCCGCATCAAACCTACTCGGGTGTGGAAGGAGGAGGTCCCTTCAGCAGTCTTGAAGGCCCAGGAGTCCTGGGGACAGGGAACAAGAGTCTCATCATCCTGAGCAGCACCTGAGCAGCTGGCCCCACAGTCTCTCAGGGCAGGTTGTGAAACTCCGCTCTCCTGAGCACCCCTGCTTGGTCCTCTGCTAAAAGCCCATTTGTGACACCTTGCTTTGTGGTGAGAGGGGAGTTTCCTCTTCTATGAGCAGATTTACTGACTTTTTCTTCAGAGCCAGATGAAAGCTGTGAATTATGGGGAGGAAGTCTTGCTGAGGGCTTGCTGAAAACTTGCTGGGAGTGTATTTGGCTGTCACACACCGAGCTAATTATGGTCAAATTGATGTTTGGAGCTACATTCAAGCAAAATGCTGCATCTTTTTGAGAGGATTAAGACCTTCACAGTTGTATCTTCATGTGCCATGATGTAGCATTAATTAGCCTGAATTTCTTAAAAGTCTGCTTCTAAAACCTATAGTGTGAAATCTTTTATTGTACCCGAGATTTTTTTTTGATTTGTAGCCTTGTTCTGCCTAGAGGAGAACCCCTTTTTTTACCTGTAACGTTGGTAAGAGGAACAGAGCTCACTTTTTCTTGTCTTTTCTTTGTTCTCTTTTTTTTCTTTTAACACCCACATCTGCAGATGCTGTATGTATGCATACTAAGCATAATGCATAAGGGGAATGTGTCTCCAGCTTGCACAATTATTTACCCAGAGTTATTTATAATGTAAAGGAATCTGTACAGCTAAAGAGATGAGGGCCACGTTATTAGCAGTACTAATAATATTTTGAAAGCAAAAAGGAAAGAAGCTATCTGTGCTGACTGCTGAACAAGCATTGTCAAAGTTAAAGACATAAAGGCACTAGTGAGGATAGCAGAGCATGCCTCCAGTCTCTGGTCAGCCCAGGCTGAGAGCAGCATTTTTGGTTTGGCTCCCAGACAGCAAGATGGATTGCAGATCTGCTGAAATAGGGAATATTGTCTGTATTTCCTACATCCTAACACTCTAGCGTATATAGAAAAAAATCTGAGGACAATGTTGTTTTTTAGAGTTAGTAGCGTTATTTCAGATAGCGTGAGAAATGGACTCTTTGGAAATATTTTACATATGTTTAGCTGTGTTTGTGCACATTGTACATATTCCTAGTACATCTTAGAAAGTCTGCAACAAGCACAACAAATTTTTTCCTTTGGAAATTCAGCTTCTCTGCTTATCATCTAGTCTGACATCTTCTTTTGCATGGTCAGATCAAGACCTTAAGTCTCTACTGGGCCCTGCTGATTTAAGTAGGTTTGTATCAGCACAGATTGGATCCTTTTTCTTCCAGTTTAGAAAGCTCTTCTCTAAAGATGGAGTTCTTTAGTCTTATAGGTAGAAGGCACTTAAAACAGTGTTTAACCCTGTCCGTATTCAGGAAAGAACGTAAGCACTGCTGTAAATCTAAAGCATGTTAAAAAACCCTGTTTTGATCAAGAAACTTAAGGAGATGTGTAATGTTAAGCATATGCAGTAGTGTCTTATTGCTCTGTGATTGCTAGATGCAGAAGAAAATTCTAATAGAAGGGCCCTCAGACAAATTACTGTGACAATCTTGAGGGGCAGAGTGTTAGGTGACTTGTGTGGATTTTCAATACTTTTTTGTGTTTTCCTTCTGTTTGTTGGCCAAGTTGCTTTTTTTTCAAACTCATACAGCATTGAAACAATAGCAAATAGTTGCCTAGCATAACAAAACCATATTTTCTTTCTATTTAGCCTTAATAAAATGCAGAAAAGAGAAAAGTAGTGGAAGTGTTTGTACTATTTTTCTTTTGCCACTGGGTGATGGTGATTTGATAACCCAGTATTTTCCTTTCCTTACAATACCAAGGCTCTGTCTTGCAATTGAATCAACATAAATGTAAGCACAAAGAAATCTGCCTGTGGGTATTAGCTTGAAAGTCAAATAAACTTCATTGAATTCTTTGGCACAGAATGTGTGCCAGTCTAGAATGGCAAAATCCTTACCGGGCTGTGGGCTTTGTAAAACTTATATAATAATAACAGAACTCAGCCAACTGTGATATTTCCTGCCTTATGCTTCCAAAAGCCCTGTATAAATCAAGAGGAGGTTTGTCTGTATGGATGTAGGCTGGAGAAGAATCATTACTAAAATGTGCTTGTGAATAAATTTTTTAGATCCCATCCACTGGAGAGCTGGAACTGATACTTCAAGCCTCTCAATATATTTGAGAAAAAAAAAATACAACCCAAAATATCATGGACTTAACTGGAGTAGAAGTCACCCAAATGAAACATTATACAGTGCTTTGAAACTTCAAGAAAAAGGTTCTGATCTTTTGGCTGTCTTGGTCATTGTTTGGAGATGAAAAGGGAGGAAATCAACATCCCCATGAAATACAGTTACTGTAAATTGCTTTCTTTTCATACAGTTCATAATGAAAAGAGGGAAGTTACCACAAGTTACCTACTTTGGAGAAGCACAGTAATTTGGTGGATGTAGACTGTGAAAAGACATTTAGCAGAGCAACACTGGATTTCTATATGAATCAACTAATGGAGAATATAAACTCTATTTATGTAGTGCTGACACTGCATTGCTTCGTAGTGACCAGTAGTCATGTTTGCAGTGGAAGAAACAAGAGCTCCTTAAAGTGAACTATAAAACTAAGCTAAACTTGTATTTAGGGGTTGATCAGGATCCAGAGCAGGGAGGAAAGGCAGTGTGTTGGCTCTCCCCTTCCAAGTCTCTCTGTTGGGGTCTGGAGTGGGATGGAGGCTTGCTCAGCCGCTTGGCCTGGCTGAGGGGTCCCTGAGGCTTGCGAGGTAGATGGAGATCAGTTGAGATACAAACTCAACTGGGAGACATACATCCACTAATCTTGAAACAGGGTCTTCGTGGGGACAGCTCTGCCAGATCCCAGTTGCACAGGTCCTGTGTCACTCCATTGTGTCCAGGGATTTCCAGCTCTGTGGTCCCCATAGGGCACCTGGAAACTAGGATTTCCCAGGACCTAATGGGTGGCAGAGCCATTCTCATTAGCAGGGATAGGTGGACAAGCCTTTTCTCTGCTCTGCCTTGCATGATATGGAGCAGTGCCTGCAGGACAAATGCCCAAGGGCCAAGCAGGCAGCACTTAATATGCTCTGAGTGCATCTCTGGAGAAGTGCATGACTGCATTTCTCCTTCTTCAGGTCAGGAGAGGAGGGAAACAGTGAATTGTGACTTACTGCTGTCATTGTGTACCATTTGGAAAAAATACATACCAAATAGCAGCAGTCATCACCCCTTAAAGAACAAGGCTCCAATTTCCTTTTCTTTTCCTAAGGAGCAGGAGAGGAAGGCATTGGGAGAGGGTGAGGTCATCTGCCTCCACTAAATAATGCTATGACAGGTCATCATTATTTCATGTACTTTTTATCATACCAGAGTCCCTGATCAGAGGGCAGGAACTTACTACTGTGGGAATTACCTGCCCAATGCTGGAGTGCCTTCAAGCAACCTGTGTCCATGATTATAGGAAGCACAGAGAAATCATAAACTGGTTATAGTAGGACCGGCTTTTAAAAATTACAAGTCTAATTAAAAAGTAATACATTCTAACTTTTTTTAATTTTTCCTTTAATTTTTGAGGATCCTTTTCTCAAGTTTTTCTGTTCTAGCTGAAAGCTCAGAATCTCTTGACACCAGGAACTGTCTCTTCTACAAAACCACGAGACTCATAAGAGCAAGAGGATTGTGCCAGCACTGGATCCTGAGTGGTTCTTTCCATGTGGACTTCTACACTGACTGATGCTGTGGAACTGCTTTGCCTTTCTTATTTGAATCTTTTTTTTAAAAAAAAAAAATATTTTTCTGTTCAGCACTCCTAAGCCCAGCTCTGGGACAGGGATGGTATTTTGTTTGCACAGCTGGTAGTTTTGGGGTGCTCTGTGACAGCCAAGTGCTACAAAATGACAAATAAAAATATAACACTGAATAAAAAATGACTATCATACTTTGACCAGGAAGTGAATTGCCAGTGAAACTGTCTCATTTTCAGGCATTGATAGAGCTGTGAAGTAAAAGAAGAGTGTGAAAAATGTAAAACTCTTCATGACATTCAGGAATTTGCTTTTGAAATTTATGTCTTTTGGTGACTTCCTTTCCCCTGTAAGCAAGAGACATCAAAAGGAAACAACTATCTCCAATCTACTTTCTTCTTTGAGAAGAAAAGGTATGCTGGATCAGATAGGCTAGAAAGTGTCAATAATGCAAGAATCCAGGAATTAAGGTAATGGACAAATGTAGATGTGGTGTAAGCAGGGTTAGATTTCATTAACATATTTGGAGTTACACCCATTTATACCAAGTCTGGCTTTGGTCCTGAATCAGTAATTCCCCAGTGAATAGACTGCATGAAACTAGTGCCTAATTTGGCCTATTTCGTCTGACATCTGCATCCTGCCTCAAAGTGGCATGTCACACTTACTGCACATCAGATCACACCTGCCCATGCAGTCCCAGGCAATTGACTTTTTTTGTTAAAAAAAAATAAAAAACCCATAAAATTTAGCCACATATCATCAAGAAAAACAACATTGTTTTAGGACTCTTATCTCTTCACTCCCAAATATCCTGTTTCTTCGAGCTGCAGTGGCCAGGACCAATAGAAACCTCTTCCTGCCATTGGCTGACTTCATTTCCCAGAGTTAGCACAATCTCATCCGCTCTAAACAACCTCATCAAAACTTCTTTCTGGTCAGAGCGAAGCAATAATTATTATTAGCAATTATTAGCGATCAATAATCTTGATCACATTATGGCAAGCACTATTAAGGTAAGAAAGGGGTACCTTTTTTGTGGAATTATTTTCAGTGGTGTGTTCTTTAGTTTCCTTTATCAACCTAGATAAGTTAGAATTGGGCAACACCCCCACTGCCACAATAGAGGACAACAAGATTTCCTTTGTACTGCCTAGTAAATTTCCTTTTTCCTACTCCAACCATCCGCAAGGCTTAAAAACTTCAAACTCGGAAAAAAAATTGGTTTTTTTTAAATTCACTGTTCAGTGCTGTGGATTGCATATGCGAAGCCCTTTTATGAGAGCTTCTGAAATTTCTTGTAGGTATCATTCTGACAGCTTGGATATGTTTGCGGATTGCCATAAGGGGAGAGGGTGTGCACTGGAAGGAAAGAAAAGGTTCCTAAGAGCGCTAACCTTTTGGATACTTCTATATGTTTCTCTCCTTGATGGGGACACAAATACTTGCAAGCGGGAATGAGAGGCACCAGCTTTTGTTTCTCTTTCATACAGGTGTTAATTATTTCCTTGTCTAGAAAATTGTATCCTGATATATGGTACCTTTCTGAATGTTATTTTAATGGTGGTGGCAAGATCTCATGGGTGTGTTCTTTTTCTTTTGATTTTTTGGAAAATAAAATTATCTTATTGGCTTATAAATTGATCTCGGTGCATGGTTTGGGTTTTTTTTTAAGAATGACTTTGCTGAGTTTTTCAGGTTGTGTCACTCAGGAAGTTAAATAAAGCTATCTATCTATGTATCTAGTTTTTGCTTCTCTGTATGTTGCAACAGAGAGCAGTTACAGATACAGCAATAGCTGTGATTAATTGCAGAAGTCTAACTGTAACTAAACGCTTTGTGATAGTGAAACTAATTTTACATAAAGAGCAAAACAGCACGTACAGTGAGAACTCTGCGGTGTTGTATTATCAGATTTGGGATCAAGGTATTTGTTTTCTTTGTGGCATTGTCTATTTCTGTACTTTTCTAATTATGCCAGAGATTTAGTAAGACATACAAAATAGCAGCAGTGCCTGGCTATTAGCTAAGTGGAGCTGCAGTTTGATTTCTTAGTAACTTTTGCATAGATTTTTATATTTTAAAGATCATTTGATGTTTTTTGTTATAGTTTTTGAAATCTCTAAGTCTTGCCTGAAGATAACGTGATTAAAAAACTAATGAACTTTCTCTTTTTGCAATCATTGATACTTTCAAGAGGCTATCTATGGAGACAAAGATCTGAATCTCTTCTGCATTGCTGGCCAGTATCTATTATATGCTAAGTAGCGCCTGCTGAATTCCCTTTGGGTTTATTCTGCATTTCAGAGCACACAGGACATGACAGGTGCTCTATATAAAAATCTTGAGATTCAGGGAGTCAGGTTTTGCATTGCTAAAAAAGGGCTATGTGCTGAGATAGTAACACTGGTTTTTTTCTGTCTGTTAATCAGAATGTGATATTGGTGTTCATGGGAACTTTTTTTCAAAATTGATGGTACAATGACTTTAGATGTATCCATTTGGAAGAGCTCTTACTATTTCTTTTTTTCCTTTTGTGTTGGCTGAGTTGTAATAAGCTAAATGATTGTAAACAGTATTTTGTCATTATTTTGCCTCCACCTTACAGAGGTGAGAAAAGACTGTGTACAGCTGTGCAGTACACAGCCTGTTAATGCTATACAGACAGTAAAACTCTTGAATGGAAAGATGTGCATTTTTGTATCCTCATCTGGAAGTATGAAACTTGCAAGGGGAAATACGCACCCCAAAACACTGAGGATTTTGGTGCCTAGGGTGCTGGGAAGACCTTATATTCTGAAACAAGGATTTTATTTATTCAAGTGCAAAATGTAAAATGATTGCAAAGAAATGGCAGATGCTTTATAGTCTAGCTGCAGGACATGTACTCTGATATGAAGCTAAACCAGCCCAAAGAGATTCAATTCCTCTTCTATACTGAGTACATAAAGAAGTCATTTAACTGAGAGATTGCTGGAATGAAGAAATTCTATTTGAAGACCAAATGGGTGTTTGTACTTTTGCTGAACGGTAGTGTTTGGCAAATGGTTTTGTAATTTCAATATAATAGTCAGTGGTGTCTGCTGGCAATGGGTAGCGCAGCTGTCCCAGCATGAGCGTCAAGAGTCTATGGCCAAGGAAGGTAGAAAGCCTTATCTGGGATCTTTGTGCTGGGAATTCACTCTCTTCTTTAGGAAAACTGTTGAGTCATTAAATGTCAAAACTGGGTTGCAAATGCCTATGTATTTGTTCATAACCGGGTAGAAATTGCTCTAAGTGTACATACGTGTAAATGTAGACTTCAAGTAAAACTGATTAATCCTATCACAAACCTGCAGACCCGTGGGGCGCTCGGGGCTGCTCGTGAGAAATCAGACCGGCTTCCTGGGGCTAATTAGTGTCTGTGAAGGCAAGCATTTGTGTGCATTTTCTGGCACTGGGGTTGACGTCACAAGCGTGGCTTTAGTGGAAGATAGGTCTCATCTCGTCCCCTGCCCTCCTTCTTCTGCCTCTTTCCCTTTCTCCCTGTGACAGGGAAACCATGTGGTTCACCGCTGGCCACGGCTCTTGTAGGCAAATAGAGCGGCTTCCCATGCACTTCCCTGCCAGCCCAGAGCAGCTCGTGCATTGTTGGTGTTCTTGGTGGAAGGTTTCTCCAAAGAAGGAGGTGCAGTAGTGCCTTCTTCCTAGGCCATGGCATGAATGGCTTGCTGTAACTGTGACCTCTATGCAGTAAGAACAGTCTCTTGCAGGCCAGGAACCTCTCTCTCTGACCAGCAGCAAGTCCATCTCCCTTGGAGGGCTGGGTGAGAAAGTGCAGAGAGGAGAGTGGTGGGAGAAGGTGTGTGCATCCCCAGACAAGGATTTGCTTTCACTCTGCAGTCGAAGGGCTGATACTTCTAATGCATTTGCTTCCCTATACCTGATATGCACATATAGCTAATCTCACTGTTAGGCTTTCTGGCATTTGAAGGATAAAACATTTTTTTCAAGTTTTTCGAGTTCTTTTTAACAGTCGGAATTTAAGAAATAAGAAGACATGTCTCCCTCTTGCACAAGTAACACCTGAGAGATAAATGCAGTAGCACAATGATGCAAAGCACTGAAGCTGAAGACAATCAAATCAATACAAGACGGCTAATTATATGTGTCCCACTAGGTAATGTAAGTGCAACTCTAGAAAATATCAAAGGCATCTATCTTTTTTTGGTCTTTTTTTTTTTTTAACAGAATGGAGCAAAAATTAAGTGTGACCTCGGGATGAAGTAAAAATACTTATCCTGAAGGTAATTATTGTTCACTTCCCTCTCTCCTCCCAATTATTCTGTAGCAGAGGAAAGAACACTAGAAAATTACAACTAGAATTACACTTCCATGCCATGTAGTAAGCCTTGTTATATTTCTCTCCCTGCCTGCCGATGCAATCATACTTACTCTTAGAAATGGCCTTCAGTAATTTATCTTGGCTCTAATATGTCTTAGTGATTATACTTCTGGATATTTCTTTTACGCTAATTTAATACTAAATATGTACATGTCTACTCTTTGTTATTGATTTCTAATGTGCTGCTTACATAGGAGGTGTAATTCCTGGAAGAAAAAATCTATGTATTTGATAAAGGACAGGAGAATCTTTGTGGTTTCTAAGGCTTGGATATACTTATAAAAGAAGACATAGTGGCAAGATTTTTTTTCTTCTTCTTAGGAATCTTAATCTGTGCTTCTCTCTATAGGATTACTTTTCTTTCACTTTCTTTTAGAAAAGGTAACTCACTCAAGTATTCTGAATCCAAGGAAAATGGGAGACAGTTAAAAAAATCTGTTCTTGGTGTATGAAATGTCTAACTTGGTTTAGAGGAGTGCATCTGCACTGAATCCAACAGAACTAATAGACCAATTTGTACTTTTGATCCTTGCATTAAAAAAATATGAAGATTATTCTCTTTTTGTTCTCATCTCAGTTAGCAAATGGTATATTCAAGTCTGTGAATAGTTCCATTAGCTTTGGTGAAACAACACAATCCTTTTAAAGCTAAGGACACACTTGAGTGCACCAGTGAATCAGAAGCAAGAACAGCAAGAGTGTCTTGAATAACTTAGCCTGATCTTGCACTCTTTAATTCAAAGTTTTCACCAATTTCTTGAAGCTTTTGTTCTAATAAAGGCAGTAGAATCAGACCTATAATTATTACCAGGTAAAACAGTATTTCTGACTCAAATACAAATGTACAATTTCAAGGAAGAAACGGTCATATAAGAAAGGAAGAAGATATTTTGAGGATTTTTTGTTGTTTTGCTTTTAATGTGCTGTCATTTAACTCAATTTTGTTCCTGTCAACACATGCCAAAGTGAAGTCAAATATGAGGATTTTGCTTTCCAGAATTAAGGCCCCAGGCAAGGAACACCAGCTGAAAAATGTATTTAGTTGACTGTCAGAATTGGTTGTTTTATTTGTTTTATTTGTTTTTTTCTTGACAACAACTATATTATCTCTTAACAAAATGTTTTTCAGCAAGTTCCAAGAGCTACAAGAGGGCTTTCAGAAATAATGTTAAAAGAATCAAGTGCTCTTGGAGAACGACTTGCTAAAAGATAAATACAGAAATAGTTTTGAGAAATGTGAATGCTAGAAGGTAGTATTTATTTTCAAGTGGCAGTTTATAATTCCATAAAAGTATGTAATGCTATTTACTCAAAAAGAAGCTTCTAAATAAGTTTCAAGCCAACAGAATTAGTTTGAAAACCGCAAAGTAGAGAAAAGAAAAAAGAAAAATTGGATTTGTATCACTTATATAATCAATTTTAGCTAAGTAAAATTGATAGAGTAGCAAATATCACTCATAATTCCAAATCTTGTCAAGTTCACAAAAATCTTTTCATTGATGGCAATATGCTTTCTATCCCATTCATTGTTAGCTATTTAAAAAATAATTTCTTCTGATAGGTGATTATACAATAAATAAATAGTAGCAGCTTTTCTCATTGTCAGTGACAAAAAGCCAATGGTCTGACAAAGTGACGTGTTCTGCTAGTCATCCTGCTATCCTTAATGTGTACAATATGTGTATTACAGAAGAAATGTTGACTCTATTCAAAAAACTGACAACAATACAGAAACTTCAAAGTGCTCGTATTATAAAGGTATCAATACTTTCATTAAAGGATGGATGTGTCTTTATGATTGAAGAGTTTAGGTTGGGTAGTGCTGTGTCCCTCAACTTATTCTGTACTTCCACTTAAAAGAAGGATTGTATAATCCTGTAATTATCACAGTGAACAGAGAGAGAAGTAGTTTCAGGGAATGTGGTGAGATTCAGGTTGCAAATGTGTATTGCAAGGAAGTTATCTCTCTCCTTGGCACACATTGTTAGGCATCAGGTTGCTGATTTTTATTCTGCACATAGTCATCTGATTAGAAACATTAGACATTGCATTCAGGAAAGGGATATGAGTTGGTAATATATAAGTAATATTAGTAATGTCTTTTAGTAACTATAGTGAAGAAACTGGTGATTACCACTTCTGGTAATTATCATGTCATAAACTGAATTTATTTCAATGTAAAATGGAAAAAAAAAGACAATTATTGTCATAAAAATGTCATTGAGCATTAAAAGGTAAAAAAGAGTCATGACTAATTGCAGTTTTTTAAAGCTAGGCTCAAGGACACACCAAGTGATCATCCACATACAATGGCCCAAGCAACTGGTCTTTCAGAATAGTGGATTTTAGAAATCAGTGAGCAGAAGGAATTAATTAGATATGATGTCCCCCTTCACTTACAGTGTGTGTTTATTTGAAATGTATATCTCAACTGATGAGGGGGAAATGGTGTCATTAGGCTGGCATAAACTTTTCACACTAGGAGATGATGTGACTTGCTTAGTTAAATGTATGTGTTGCCAGTTCAAGCAGTGCCTGATAGGTGAGAAGGAAATACAAGAAAAAATTACAGGGACTGGGTATATGGAAATACCTGCAGGAAGGGGTGGTAAATAACTATTTATAGGAAGTGGCAAAATTCTTTAAAATTGCCTTCTTAAGAGAGATGAGAGAGCAAGATACAGAGAAACAGGGCTATAACTGGAAAAAACCACAGGAGATTGGAAATTATATTTATGCTGAGAGAAACAAGTAGCAGCTTATCGTTTCTAAATGGAAGACTCTGCATAACTGCAATGCTAGCTTGTAAGATTTTTTTT
Organism: Clamator glandarius; assembly: GCA_033459285.1. NCBI lineage: Eukaryota > Metazoa > Chordata > Aves > Cuculiformes > Cuculidae > Clamator > Clamator glandarius. The sequence goes on along the minus strand of JAUNZM010000310.1, from coordinate 2,732,905 downwards.
TTAAATCTCAATATTCGGAGTTGAAAAACATCTTTTTTTTAGACAGTACGTTTATTATCCTCAATAAACAGTAAAATGCTGCCACAGCAATTACCTTGATGATAAAGATTTTGTAGACAGATACTTCCTGCGTTCATTTCCTACCCAAATAAGTTGCCAAAATCAGGGACTACCAATACAGGAAATGCTTTCAATAGGAACTTCCTATCTGTTAATATCCAGTTTACTGAAAAGATCCAGGCCCTTCTTGTTTGATATAAAGGTAATGTTCTACCTGTTACTATACAAATATTTAAACCACAATACAACATATCTGCTTGCGTAAAAAAGACCAATTCTGTTTTGTTGAACTATGAAATATCAGGGGTTTTCTCCACAATAGTAGGAAAAGTGTCCCTGCATTTTACAATACTGCAAATCAGGATGCTTGAAAATACATTGTAATTCCATCAGATGAAGGGCAGGCAACCTCCCTCCACCTCCTTGTAGCCTGCATCCTTTTCTTATTGGTATGCATCACCAAATAAAATATGTGTTTCACTAGCTATTGAAGTGGATTTCTCCAACAAATAGTTCAGAGCATGGTCTAGATATATTAAAAGTCCAAGCAATCTCTTGCAATCTACAGTGACGTATATATTCAACAGAAGAGACTCTACGGAGAAATAAAACTGTGACTAATCTGTATGTTTGAACTTCTGCTAGGAAAAAGAGACACCTAGAGCAAAAGAAAAGTAAACAAAGGTAGAAAAACTATTGTTAATCATAACTTCAGGGTAATCGCTTTCAGTCACATGTAGAGAATAAATGAAGATTTAGGAAACCTGAAGCAAAATTGGCCAAAAGGAAGTCAAAAATATTTGGCCAATGACTTTACTGGGGCCAGGCTTTCACCCAAGTTAATAAGGTGCTCAGCCCTAATTTTTGTGCGTCGTTTTGTCAGTGATTCCCCTGGAGTCATTCCAGGTTTCTGTCACAGTGACTGTGATTGGTATCTTGGCTTTTCCCCAAAGAGCCAAGCAGTCTTTTGATATTGTGGCTTCATATATATTGTGCCTTTTCATCTTTCAAGAATAAACCCACTTTTGATTATCTTCTCAAACTACTGTGGGAAAGGCAGTTTGTTACATTCATGCTGTAGTCTAACAGGCTGGGAATCTGAGGTTGGATTTACAGACCAGTTCAGAGATCATGGTGAACGTGTTACTTGAAGCATTGGCTATCAACAGGGGAGCCAGCTCTGTGGGGACCTGACTCAAAGCCCAGTTAAATGCAGATGGCTTCTGCAAGCTGAAGTTAATATTGACAAATAATCTCTGCAAGGCCATGGGTGAAGAAGCTCTAGGAAGTTTCCCCTTGGTTTTGGGTTCACAAGGGTGTTGGGGAAATACTTGCTTCTTCCTGAAAGCAATGTTTCTGCGATGTGGTTAGCCAGCTCTTATCTACTTGCATACATTTTTATTATTGTTAGTCTCTGGCATATTCACATCAGCTTCCCTCATGTGTAAGGTATTCCCTTGGAAGTGCTCAAAATACTTGCTTTTTACTAATCAGATCAACTCACTAAAGTTGTGGCCAGAGACATTTTTCACATTTTTCCATACAGCCATTACCTATTAAAAATTTTTCCTGCTATTTGTCATCAAGTCACAGTTACATGTACCATTTGCATGGAATTCAGAATCTGATTGTTTAGTCTACGTAAAGGGGGAGAAAAAAGAGGGATCCTGTGCCTTTAATGTTGTTTATAACGGTTGGACAGAGCTTGTCAGGTGAAGGTTAATTGCTCTCCAGTTAAAGCAGTTCTCTGCACAGATGGGTTATCAGGGCTGAACACTCGTTACAAGATTAATCTCATTTCCGACAACACTTCCCTTTCCTTCAACTGATTTTTGCTCAGCCATTGGACCTGTCACCAGCCGTTAAAAGAAGGGTGGGTTACCTCTGGGATATTAATGCTGGTGTGCAGTGAAACAATGCAAAATGTGTGTCATATCGGTAGGGAACATCTTTAGGAGACAGCACATTTCAGTGTTGTTCTGAAGGTCGAGATTCATAAACAACAAAAACAATCAGGAACATTTATATTAACCCTCTTAACGAACACAAGCTCCAAACAAATCAACCATAGGCTCCTTTTTTTTTTCCATGTTAATACTCTTCTAAATGTGATATTGTTTTAGTTCCAAAGGATTATTTTTTCTGAAAATTTAGTCAACAAAATAGACACTCACAATATCTGGAATTGCCTTCTGTCCAGGCAATTGACTGATGGATGTGGCCACTTTAGTTAATGCTTGTTTCAGTGAAAGGAAATATATCATGGTGGCCACTTGAAGAAATTCAGACTTTGGGAGTTTTCTGTTGAGCTCTACAGTAAACCTGTTGAATTTGTTTATTTCTCTAAGCTGGAGTATATCAGAAGTGGATCCATTGTATTCAATGGGCTACAGAGGCATAAGATGGATGTAAAGTGAGAGGAGAACTGGGAACATCATGTTCTTATAGTAATACCGCCTTACTAGCCAAGACTACAGTACATCTGTCAGTTCAGGGTGAACCTGAACAGTTGGATGGAGTGAGTTCGAGGAGGCTATGGAATTAACACAAAAGCCTCACTTGGAGTTTTGGGTTTATTTCAGGAGTTCTGATACAACCAAAATAACACAACTTGGCAAAAGTCTCTGGCTGCCAAGTTTCTTCCATGCAGCTTTAGTCAGTAAATTCCAAAACACTAAACAAATATTCAAGGCAACCAACTGCGTAGCTCTTATGTTTCCTCAGAGTTTCCTGTCCTGGCTCAGGATCAGCATGATCATGTTGACGGTGCTGAGTCTCTCCATTGATTTCAGGGAACTCTGAATTGGGCTGGGTTGGCTCAGCCAAAAAAGCAAGCTCTGTGGAGGGTCGCAGGCAGCACAGTATTCATTGAATGGTCTTTGTGGATGCGGTCCATCAAACCACACTGTTGTATGCTGAAGTAAAAACATGTGAGCTATTCCACTCATGTTTTAGGTTAAGAGTGTGCAAATGTGCCTCATCACGCTGTGCTCTGCAATGGTGATGTGACACCCTCCACTTTCTATTTATTAAACTAATAAGACAAATCCAGCACATTTTATACACCTGTAAAGACAGAACTGTCTGCACAAGTACATCATTAGTCAGGTTAAATACTGAGGAGACTTATGACCAGAAAGACATCAGAAAATCATGTTATTTCTTCTAATTTGGAGGAGAATATAGGAAAAGGATACAGGAAGACAGATCACTGTCCTTATATGATAGAAACACAGCAAAAAAGGTATCCTTGTTCCTATGCCTGAGGTTCCTACATAGTGAGAAGAATAAATTTGTATATGTTGTTAGTAATATTGGCTGAGAAACAGTTATTATCCTGAAAATGTTTTAGTGAGGATCTTTACTGAAACTTCTTTTTTTAATGTTTTATAAAAAATTATAAAAACTAGAAAATAATCTTTAAAAAGTTTTTGTTAGAAAATCATCTACAAGCTTCTTTCAACTTCTTTTTTTTTTTTCTTTTAATCATCAGAGTAGTCTAGTGACTTTACTGCTGAATTCTTAGGTTTTTTTTTTTAATAGTGGTCAGGTTAAAAATAAAATATCCTTTGATTTAGAATTCGCAAGTTCTAAGGAAATGTAGTTACTACAATTGCAAAGCCAAAATGAAAGGTAGACAGGAATTTAACTTCTGGATGTCATACTCTGCAGAAGTATGCATTCAGAGCCAAAGAAATTCAACTAAATGAATACCATCAATGGTTCTAGTTGTAGTTGTAGTTGTAGTTCTAGTTCTAGTTCTAGTTCTAACCCTAATCTAATGACTGGTTCCTGGATAAAACAAGTCCATAGTTAATCTTTGCGTTCCCAACTAAATAATTGATGTTTTATGCCAAAGGTGGCAAGTTAGCAAAAAGTCTTCAAATGGACAAGTTTGAAATTTAAAATAAAAACACCCTTGGGTTAGGTTGTTATAACTCTGCTTAGATGCTTGAATAAGGATCTTGATCTTTCAAGGTGCTGATCAACTTGAGAGTTCCCACTTTTTCTGCTAAGTGAAACTTTGGATGGATTTTTGAAGATGGACTGCTTGCTTATAATTGGAAAGTGTTGTTAGGTATTTACCTGTTTTCACCAATGTGAAAAAAACACTACTTAGTCAATATTACCTTTCCAGAAAAAGTAAGGAAAATTGGAAGTGATTAGAACCCTTTTTTTTCCCTAGGAAAAGACTTTGTTTAGTAACATAAAGTACTTAAAAGCTAAAGGAAGACAGTCACATAGGAGACTGATTTGGGCAAAGGGGCTTTGCCATATTCTTTTTCTTGTACTTTCCTCCCAACCTGTAGTTTTAATTAGATGAAATCCCAGAAAAGTGCAGTTTTGCATCTTTTTGTATTTTCCCTCCTACCTTTAATATACAGAAAAGAACACTGGTTTTATTTTACAAAGTAGTAACCATGCTTTTGCGTTTTGTTTTCTCACTTAAGATGTGAAGCTTTAGTTTCAAGCTTTCAAAATGGAATAGCAATTGCAAAGCTGCTTGGCATGCAAGTGTGTTGCAGATTGAGACAACTACAATGTTTTTTTTTTAAAAAACATTCATTCAATTTGATGTTAAAAATATTTTTAAGTAAATCTCAACCCATAAAATGTAGGTGTAAATTATTGACTTTTAACTCATTATGCATAAATTCTTTCTCCGTAATGGTGCCCAGATCCTTTCCAATTAGCATGAATGTTAAATCTTTGTTGTCTTCAGATTAACATTTTTTTTCCTATATCGCACACTTAATCTAACCTTTTAGAACCCAGATCAGACCAAATTCACTTCCGAAGACATTTCTTTTCTGAGCTTGGGCCTTCATAGTGATGTTTTGCACTTTCATAGAGGTTTTATTTGGCCCTAATCTCTGTCAGTCTGAGCCTTGGAGAACGCAATTTTTGCCAACTCTCACAATTTTTATCAGGAATCTTGTGGTATTTAGTGGTTTTCTTAAAGGACAGTTTCTTAAAAACTTGGGGTCTACAGTTTTCATTGACAAAAGACTCTCTAGTACTAAAGAATCTATCTTAAAGGCTTAAAAGCCTGGAGGCAGACCGAAAGTGCATTGGTTTTATATACTCCCTATTTCTAAGGTCTGACTTAAAAACTTTGAGCACTTCATGTAACAAGACTGAACTCATCACAGGGCCAAGACACTGCAGAAGTACGCACACCACCTGGACATTGTTTACCTGCTTCTTCAGGGGCCGCGCGTGGTGTTTGTGCCACTTAGATCTTGATTTCAAGTTATGTGCAGAGGTAGATTTAACACAAAGCCCCTTTCCTAAGGGTCTGTTGTACCCAGTAACCTGGAATTTTAAGATATAGTTAGTAAATATAATGAGTCAGACACATTTCTGGTCATGGTACTAATTTGTAAGCTAGAATTCAAATGGATTCTTGCCATTGGATGTCCAATATTAAGTCTTTGTCCTGAAGCTGTAAAGAAATAAAGCTGGAAATGTAACCTATTAGAGAAATAATTTTTTTGTATAGTAAATGAGAAAAGCTTCAGCTAATTTTTTTAATATCCAATGCTTGTAAAATCACAGGTAAAGATAATGCATCTCTATGTATCTTAGAAGCAATTTTCTCTCTAGATATCGTAATTCATGGGGCTTGAAGTATTATTTATGACACTGGAGAGGATCAATTAAGGGGGCTAGTAAGTTGCTTGAGAAAAGTCAGCATTAAAAGGGGTGTCTGGGAGCCCCAGGAACTGTTTATCTCTTTTTCCCGGTGTCTCTTCTGTAACTTTGCTTAGTGAAAAGAGGAAGACTCAAAGAAATTCAGAAGATTGAATAAGAGGACAAGGGAAAATGTTGCAAAAAGTTCTATATTAAAATTTCAAGGTGGAGGTAGAGAACAGTGGGACACAATATTGAAATTACAGTGACAATAAGGAATGTTATAATTTTGTCAGTAAAAAAATATCCAGAATTCGGGAGATGACATGCGACTTGAATCATGGAATTTCAGGGACTAATATATGTTATATTGTTCATCTTTGTATCTTCCTTTTAAGTCTTTAAATTCACAATATGTTAGCTGAAATCAAAACTAGCAGTGTTAGGTTTTCAGCTGACTCTAGAATTTAGTTTCAAAGGTACCTACTGTTCAGTAAGATCATAAAAGTTAGCAACTGACATTGTTGAAAAGGAAGCCTGATAAATTTTAAAATTAACTTTTTAAAAATCTTAGTTAGATAAGGTTAAGTAAGTAGGATTGGGATGATGCTGAAAATGAAAATTCTACGATTGTTAGTGACACTAAAACTAGATGCCAAGCAGAAGAAGGAACAATGCAATTTGCCTAACAGTAATTTACAAACATACGCAACTGAAGTAATAATAATCAGTGCCAGTCAGTGCTGAAAAACAATAACAAAATGAAAGGTGGGGAACCAAAACCTGTGAAGGAAGTACTTTGAGTTCTGAAGTATCCTAAGGAGGACAAAGTTTTAAACTTTTTCACAGAATCACAGAATCACTAGGTTGGAAAAGACTTCCAGGATCATCAAGTCCCACCATTTCTATATGCCCCTAAACCATGCCTCTGAGCACCTCATTCACCTGTCTTTTGAATATGTCCAGGCTAAACAATCCCAGCTCCCTCAGCTGTTCCTCATAAGATTTGTTCTCCAGCCCCTTCACCAGCTTTGTTGCTCTTCTCTGGACTCACTCCAGAGCCTCAACATCCTTCTTGTGGTGAGGGGCCCAGAACTGAACACAGGATTCGAGGTGCGGTCTCACCAGTCTTTTGAATATGAAGGTGACTCAACCACCTCCCTGGGCAGCCTGCTCCAGTGTCCAGTGACCCTTTCCATGAAAATTTTTTTTCTGATGTCCAGCCTGAACCTCCCCTGGCAGAGCTTGAGGACATTCCCTCTTGTCCTGTCTCCTGTCACTTGGGAGAAGAGGCCAGCTCCCTAATACAAGCCAAGTTGCCATTGGCCTTCTTGGCCACCTGGGCACACTGCTGGCTTATATTCAGTAGACTGTCAACCAACACCCCCAGGTCCTTCTCCTCCAGGCACCTTTCCAGCCACTCTTCTAATCTGTAGTACTGCACACAATTAGCTTGGTATGCAAGAGACACCAGGAGGACAGAAAAACAAAGTCATTATGCTCTGAATTTTCATGACAGGGAGTATATACTGTAATCTCCAGTATTTCAGAAAACATTTACAGGCAGCAGACTTGTGTAAATAAATGGGAATGTGGCCAAGCAAGGGAAGCAGAGGCCTAAACTTCCAAAAAAAAGGCTTCATTTTGCAAGCAAAGAAGTCCTACACAAAATACCACCAAAATTTTCCTGATTTTTCCTGCAAACTAGGCATGTGCAGAGACAATGTAGTGCCCAAAGTATGAACTAAAAATTTGCATTTGCTTTTACACAATAGTGAGCAGACTCTTTTTGTGCAAAGCCCCTTAGCTTCTTTTATTAAATATGATTGTGCTTAGCGGTGAGCTCTATGGTACTTTTCAGCTGCAGCCTGGCAGGGATGCTGTGCAAAGGCTACTCTTGGAGGTCACTGGTGCCAGAGTGGATGTGTTGCCCTCTGCAACGAGGAAACACTTTCCAGGCAAGCTGTGTCTGGTTAAAGACAAGGATGTCCCTACCTGCCTTGTGGTTAGCAAATGGCAGAGTTGTCTCTCTGTTCTAGGGGATATGACACCTGTGATAATCCAGTCCTGTTCAACATCTTTATCAATGACCTGGATGAAGGCATTGAGTGCACCCTTAGTAAGTTTGCAGATGACACTAAGCTGGGTGGAAGCGTGGATCTACTGGATGGTAGGGAAGCTCTGCAAAGGGATCTAAGCAGGCTCGACCACTGGGCTGAGACCAACGGCATGAGGTTCAACAAGGCCAAATGCCGGGTCCTGCACTTGGGGCACAACAACCCTGTGCAGTGATACAGACTAGGAGAAGCCTGGCTGGAAAGCTGCCAGGAGGAGAAGGACCTGGGGGTGTTGGTTGACAGCCAACTGAGCATGAGCCAGCAGGGTGCCCAGGTGGCCAAGAAGGCCAATGATATCTTGGCTTGTATCAGAAACGGCGTGACCAGCAGGTCCAGGGAGGTTATTCTCCCTCTGTACTCAGCACTGGTGAGACCGCATCTCGAATCCTGTGTTCAGTTCTGGGCCCCTCACCACAAGAAGGATGTTGAGGCTCTAGAGTGAGTCCAGAAAAGAGCAATGAAGCTGATGAAGGGACTGGAGAACAAATCTTATGAGGAACAGCTGAGGGAGCTGGGATTGTTTAGCCTGGAGAAGAGGAAGCTGAGAGGAGACCTCATTGCTCTCTATCACTACTAGAAAGAAGATTGTAGAGAGGAGGGAAGTAGCTTCTTCTCCCAAGTGACAGGGGACAGGACAAGAGGGAATGGCCTCAAGCTGTGTCAGGGGAGGTTCAGACTAGATATTAGAAAGAAATTTTTCACAGAAAGGGTCATTGGGCACTGGAATGAGCTGCTCAGGGAGGTGGTTGAGTCACCTTCCCTGGAGATATTTAAAAGATGGGTAGACAAGGTGCTGAGGGGCATGGCTTAGCGTTTGATAAGAAAGGTTGGACTTGATGATCCAAGAGGTGTTTTCCAACCTGGTGATTCTATGATTCTATGATCCCAGCATAACTATGGAAATAACATGCAAAGAAGAGTCCTCGACTCATACAGGCGAATGCATTCTCCTTATCACACATATTGTTTGTAGAGCAGCTCATTTACCCAAAGGCTTAGCACAACATATCAGAGATTCTTGTATGACTATTTGTAAACTCAGCTGGCTCAGAAATAAACTGTGCTGTGATTCCCTAGTTTGTCCTACTGTCAAAAGCCCCAGCAGAATTAGCACGAGAAATGTATTATATCAGCCACTGTGTTTTTCTAAGTTATATCTTCTGTATTTGCTGTAGTATAAACATCTTGATATATATCCATTCTATTCCAGTCTGTTACCCAACGTGTCCACTAAATATCAAATGCTGATTCTATCTTCTTTTAGGTGACAGAGGAATTTAATGCAGAATCTCACAATAGAAGTGTTCAATTCCCTGACCTTCAATATCTTTTTTTCTCATTTCTCTACCAATATTCCTTTCTGATATACTTTCTAAGCTTCCTACAGCTTGAGGACTTCCTGATCTAATGTCAAATATATCTCTAAACTAAACTGACTATTTTTTTATCTAGTTTTGTGAACTGCTCTAAAAAATCCCAGCTCATTTGTCTCCACGTCTTAGAACATAAAGTGATGGATAGTCTCTCATATAAATTGTAACCACTGTGTATATCTTCAGCACACCAATAACTCATGAATATTACTTTTATTGCCTCCGATTTTCCCAGTTTCTCTGGTTGACTTTGTTGTACTCCATGCCTTCCCAGTGCCCCAGCCACCAGCAGAATACTCCAGTCTCACTGACTTAAACATATTTTATAGTCATTCATACTCTCTCCTTCTCTAGATTTCTGTAATCTCCTTTAGGACTACTGAATTTATTCCTCTGTTTTCTTTTTCACTCCAGTTATCTTTTTTTTGCTTTATGTAATCCTAAATCATCCCCAGGTTCTATACACGTGTTTGAAGGGCAGAGTTGGTTTCACACTGTTTGCTGCATCTTCACACAAACATCTAACACCTCTTTCCAGTGGAAACATGGTTCACCTAACTGCAGATTCAGCTCTTGTCAAAATGCGTGTAAGAATAGCTTGCTCATATGTGAAAATATTTCCTTCTGAACTGTGAAAATAAAGGTGGTAGAAGTCCAGAACTCTCCTGTACATATAATCAGTAGCCTCCTAATTACTCCTCTTACTGATAGCTAAGTATGGGACATTTTGCCCTTTTCAATTCCCATGTTGTAACCCTAGTGGGAACAGAGAGTTATGGAGTACCAATGAATCACAGTGAGTTTTGTACACCCGTGACAGGTGATGATTGGGCAGAAGACTGGATGGGAGACTATAGTTTTATCCACAAATCCACAGCATGACTTGAAAAAATCACCAACTATGTATTTTCAGAAACAACTGGGTTTTTTTTTCAGATTCCTGTCTGAGGCACTTCCATTGTGATTTTCTGAGCTTTTCTGTTTTGTACAGAATTGGTCTGGTAACTAAACTCTATGCATTTTTAATCTGGCATGAAATAGGACATTATACTACTCAGCTGCTAAGATTTCATTTGCAGTCACAAAGCCCAGTTAATGCTGAATTTGTTCTAGTGCTTTGAGAAATGTCTATAAATTATTTATATCAATAGAAATGCTCATATAAAAGATCACTGTGGAATGCAAAATTTTTAGCTACTCATTTTGAAAATTAGTAGTGTAGTTTTCAATGCAAGAATTGATGGTTGCAATGACGCCTAAAAAATATTGTGAGAGATAGAAAAGTATCTTCAAGGATTTTACTAGAAATACAGAATCAGGACCTCCAGACTTTGTGAACTATATAAATAAGAGCAGAATTTTTGAATATTTGTGTGTGTGACAAATGTAATATTTCATGTACTCAACACACAAAGCCTATTTGTTGAAAAAGTAGAATACATACAATGTGGAAGGAATTTTAAATGTTTCTAGGAAACACTTTCTCCACAGTCATGACTAAAATCTGAAGATTCAGAGGGCTTTTAAGCAGGTTTAAAACATGCTTGGTCGGTGATGAAACACTCAACATTAGAAAGAAAAAAATCTTCCAGAAACCTTAGATTTGTTTTCCATTTTCTTACAAAACAGTTTGTTTCAAAAATCTGCTTTAGGTTTCAGTGTTACTGGAATTATCTAATAAGAAAGCTTTTAGATATTTAAAAGAAGGTCAGAAGAATCAACTCTCTTAGTGAAAACAATTATATGTTTCTGTTAATTCTGATGAAGCAAAATCAGTTCTCATTGAACAATAATTTTGTTTTGGTAAAATCAGTGTTTGAAATCCTCAGCAATCAGTTTGTATTTGGCTGGCTGCAGAATTGGTGTCTTGAGATCAATTCAGGCTTTGAACAGATGTCTGATTCACACATGGATACCTGACACTGGGCACCTACATATATGTGTGCATCCTTATTATTTGCTTGACTTGCAAATGTATCAAACAAAAATGTATCAGCTACAAAAGCCTCAAAAACTGGATGTGTTCCAGGTGAACTGAATGATATATTAAGAAAGCTCTAAGACTTTCCTTGGTCAAATTCCAGTCTGTCAGGCTCTCAGAGGGAAAATAAAACATGAAAAGCCCACCTTGCTGCTCTCATATCAAGTGCATATCAACTTACTCTTGCCTTTGGTTTACGTCAGCCTTTGACAGCTCCTGACATTGTCTTCCTTTTGGTGGCATGTGCCGTGTTAAGGCATTTGCCCCAGGAGGATGCCCTCTCACCCTGCACAGCTACCTATAGCAGGGAGGGTTTCGGGCTGACCAGAGAATGCACAGGGGCACTTTCCGTATCTCACATTGCATTTACTCCTGTGTATTCTCCCTGCTGCGACATCCAGGGAGGGCCCTGGCAGTCAAAGGGCATCCAAAGGTGGAGAGATCCCACCAGTTTCCCTCTTGCTTTCATGAAGTTGGTATGAAGGGTGAGTTCAGCTAGAGCAGAGCCAGAGAAAGAGGCTCCAGAAGGAGCCTGGACAGGAATCTGTTATTTGTATGGTTTTAGCTGGTCTTGCTCCAGACTGTGCTGAATAGCTCTTTGCTCTTCCTTCCCTCTTCCTCACTCTTTTCCCTTCACCACCATCCCAATTCTTGCAAAGTATCCTTTCATTTTATTTTAGTAATCTTCTTTGTAGCCCATTGAAACTGAAAAATAACCTCTGGCACAACTGTGACAGCTACACTGTGTACTTAGCTTGTGCTTTGTATCCGTTTCCCTCAAACTGAGGTCCTTTGTGAGCTTCAAGCATTTTGTGACAAGGTCTATCTACTGCTTTCTCTTAGTTCAGTGCCCAGTATAGCAGAGCCCATTTCTTTCTTGCATCTGAGACTGCATAAAATTCATAGTTAGTAAATACTGTTGGGGCATTTGAAAGGTCCTTTTTGCAGCAGTACCCTGGCAGTTCCGAACTCTGCAGCAGGAAGTTCGCACGTCATGACATAGGTGTTGCCCCATATCTCCTTTTTTGTAGGGTACACCTTTCATGGTAATGCCAGGTGTTTTGGAATGTGGGTTTTAATTGCAAGTGATTGTGAAGTCTGTGGGTTTGGATCTTTTATCAACAGAAATAAGAAAGGAACCACATTTTTTTTCACTGCAAAAGTGGTGTCTCCCTACCCTAAGATTTCAATGTTGGTCAGATTCTTGATTTGTGGAAAAGCTTTCCAGCTGTGATGTTGCTTCTACAAATGCTTCTTTCTTACTTGCATAATTGTCATGGACAGCAAGGCTAAAATTTTTTACTAACTCAGTTTTATTCCTTTTTTCTGCTTTTGTACCCTTGACAAGCCAGATATGGAAACAGGATTTTAAAACGGCATAGTAACATTTTTCATTGTCTTTTATCATATATGTCTTAATGAGTGATATGCATTATACCTATGGGAGTTTACCAAATACTGGGGAGTTTACTGAATACTGGGAACTGTAAAGATTGCTCAGGTCAGCCAGGAACTAAGTCAACATGATCTTCTGGTATTCCCTTCCTATAGAACAGCATGTATCATTTTGCTTTATTTAGAGCGTGGTTCCATTTTATTAGATTGCAGAGAAGCATAAATGGTGTCTGTTTACATTCCTTACTGATTCAACTTCAAATTCTGACCAAGTATGGCTTGAATGGTCTATAAAAAGAAATGGTAGTTTCTGGCTCTCAGACATATGAAGGTGTTCCTGGAAGCTCAGAACCCAGAGTGCAAATCAGTTAGCCTTCTCGATGATTTTGAAACCTCAGATCCTTTGAAACAGTTGGCAGCTTGCCTGTTGCATATTTACAGTTACACAACTCTTCCTCTCTGTGACATTTAAAAGTTCCTCCTTCCTTTTTTCTTTATGTCCCTTGGCACCATCAAAACAACAGATTCTCTCCCTCTCTCTCTTTCCCCAGCCCTCCTCCCTCTAGCTCTCTCTCTCTCTCCTTGGTATGGCACATTGTTCTGTGGAAATGAGTTGTTTTGAGATCACACTTTGTTTTCCTGCTGTTTTTCTGGGAAGCTGGACATGGCACAAAAGATATGGGAACAGCTTATAGGAAATGGGTTTGTTTGGGGAAACAATAAAAGATAAACAGCCTGCATACCTCTCCTGTATGTTTGAAGGCATAGCATACAGTATATAAAAACATTTCAGGGGTAATTTTTCAATACAGTCCACAGGAAAGTAAATAAAGATCTTTTATTTTAGCCTAGCATAAACTTTGCATCTGCACAGCTCCATTTCATACAATAATGCTTACTGGGCACTTGGTCTTATTATATACTTGGTTTTATAAGCAAGGTATGAGGAAATACAACTTAATGGTTTCTATTGCTGTGGTAAGTGCATATCTTGGAGTTCTGGGCTTGAGAGTGTCTTTATTTGCATTGACTTTCTCAGTTCACTTTTCATCAATGGCAGCAGATGGTTTTATTTATCCTTCTGGAGGTAATGTTGGTGTCATTGAGAAATACAGTCAATATCAGAGTATGGCTTTGGTAGGAGTGGTAATCACTGGTTCAGAAGAGATACTGCTGCAGGGAAGTCTGCAGAATTTTTCTTGTTGCCATATCAAAGATCACCACATACATTTTGCTTTTTTTCTTTATATCTACAAGTAAAAATGGGCCACAACCTGTTTCTGCTGCATATTAGATTCAGCAGAAAACACAGTCACAGAGACACAAGTTACTTAATAAAGTTAAAAACTGAATTTGTGAGGGAGTTCTCAAAAAAAAAAGGAAAAAGAATGGAAAAGTTGGAAAATTTTCTAAAATAATTGTTCAAATTCTGTAATTTTGGATTGCTAATTTTGTTTAGAAAGGCAATGTTTAAATAAAGCAGTAAGAATTCAATTTGAAAGTAAACCCACAGTTGTATTTGGGATTAGTATTTTTTGGAGCAATTTTTTTTGTGTATTTGAGATTTCTTGTTGCTGTTGTTCTGTTTTGTTCTGTTTGGGGACAAACAAAGAACATACACTCCAGCTTTTGACTGTCATAGTTGCAAAACAACATTTTTCTTCTGATCTGTTGGTTTGGCTACCTATCCAAGTGCAATATATCTAAAAACATACCAGTCACTTCATATGATCTCACAGTTAATGTTTGAACTAAAACAACAATATCCTTACTTCATACTGGTTCAGCAGAGCAGGCTACATAGACCTAAACATATTAAACATGAGCATGCAATTAACTTTACTGCTGTTTCACTAAGCACTCTGATATTAATTATTGCGCACAAAAATTACTTAGTATTGTGGCATTTAATTTCATTAGTCATGTTTTGTAGCAAATGACTAAAATGATGTGCTGAACTATGAATCAAGATATTCATTGTAAACAATTATAGGAAAGTATGTTGAGCTATACACTGTAAAGGTTATCGTGACAGGAAGTCATATTTTACATGCACAGTGGACGTACTTGGAAAGTTCATTCTGAATTTAGAAAGATTACCCACCTGAGCAATATTCCATATGACTGTAAAATGGAGAATACAATGAGAAGGGTATAATGCTATACATGTGTATATTCAATGTATGCATGAAGATCCAGAATAAAAGGTGGCCGAGGGGAAGGAAGGGAAACTAATGTAAACAAAGGACTTTTTATTAGTGTTATGCAAAACTGGAGACTTTTCTTAATGTTGTGAATTCTTAAAAAGCAATAGCCATTTACATTTTAATTCGTTATCTAACGCAAAGAAGTTAGATATCAAAATATAAAGAGAAATACATTTGAAAATAAATAAAAACATCCTTGCAGGAAAAAAAACAGTGGCTTAAGCAGTGTTTGCAAAAGCTATCAAGCAAGGAAATTACTTTCATAAATGTTGAATATAATAAATGTTTTCTAAATAGGAAAGTGAGAGTTTTAATGCGTATTAAGGTGAAGATGGGGGAGCATCTGTGACCTTGTCAGCCTGGTGCAGCAGGTAGAGGATCTCCAGCTCCAGAAGGTCCCTGAGGAGGAAGCTGAGCTGCAGAAAAGCAACTCTGCAGATGCCTGAGAACAGTTGCCCCTCTCAGCTGATTGTCATGTCTGGCTGCTGGTTTGAGGGAACCAGCCAGATTTTGTGTGTAACACACCCGATGGACACTCTTTTTCCCCCCATGATTTGTTTGAGGTATCTAGTATTCCATTTGGAGCGAAGATCCTCCATAACTGCAGTCTTTCCAACTAGAAATTGAGTGATCTGTTCATCAGACCCACAAGCACATGCACGCACATACACGTGTGCACGTGCACAAACCCCACGCATAGAGGCAGTACAGGGAAGTGATCTGTCACCCACAAGTTCAAGTTCATGGCCATCATCCAAGTGTAATTCCCTAATGCTGTTAGGCATTCATAAAAACCAGAGATTCACTGGAAAGGAAACTAAACTGGATACTCTTTTTGGTTTTACCCCTGATATTTAGTTCTTTGATTAATGCAATGGTTGTAGAGGTCTGTATGTTCTTTCTTTTACATTTTTCATCACATTGCTGATGAGTTTGCCTTTGCTACGTAATATGCCTTAGAGAAAAGTATTTTAATGCTTAAATTAGTTTTACTTTAAAATTTGTTCAGAGGTTGAAGGTGGAATATCTAAAAATATGCGTGTATATATGTGTATATGTATAATGGGCATATATAATTGTATTTACAAATATGTATGTGGTAGGTCAGCCCACCACAGTTAACAAATATGAAACTTAATATAAATGTAATGTATAATCTCATAGTTTTGGCGAAGCATTAGGAAAAGAAGCTGCAAATGTTCAGTTGTTGATAAAAGTGAACAAATCTTTTGAATGAGGCAGAAAAAAATCATGTATCTTTATGCTAAGAATTTTCTCAATAAAGTTGCCAAAACCAGAGTGCCAGGGCAGTTACTGTGTTCAAGCCGAGCCTTTCGTTCTGTACTGATTACTACCTCCAGTAAACACGCAATAATTCTTGAAGACATCATATTTTAACTTCTGGGTCTACCCATGATGCCAAACATTTTAAGAGGAAACATGAAGAGAACAGGATTACATGCCTAAAATGGGACTGGTGTTTTGTCTTGGGCAGCTGTTTTAGCCCCAACCCTCTTTCCCAATGTAATTTTGGGAAAATTATCATAGTTCATAGGTGTGGCACGCAGCCTCAGCTCACTTCTGACTGGGCTGTGAGCCACTTTACACTTCTGCCATCTGTTTTGATGAACAAATTTTGCTTGAGAGATTGCTGAAGAAAACATAGATGTTTATCCCTTAATAAACTAGAAGGTTGACTACTCTTTCTGATTGATAAACTCCTATTCTAGGAAAGCAAGGTAGCAATAGGTTAGTGCTGGACTGAGGCGTAAGTGAAAAGGAGTTTTATATCCAAATTTTGCCAGTTTTCTAGGCATTTTGAAGCCCTAGAAGTTAACAGTCTAGCATGAAGGAGTAAAAAAATTCAAGCTTTCAGAGTTCATAATTGACAATACTATCAAAATGAAAAGGAAGAAAAGTCTATTGTACTGCCTGAAAAAATACTTATTCAAACTTGTTACAGCTCTTTATAGGGATGGAAGTGCTAAAATAAGCATACAAAGCTACAGATTCTTTAAAAATGCACATACAATATACAATTTGCAGGATACAATTGTATTTATTTTTTTGGCACTGATGAATTAAGGTTGACATAATCATTCAAGAATACATATTCTCAGCCCATCTGTTAACTGTGCTGCTCTAGCCCCGCAGCCACGTAACTGTTCATTCAACTACTGGTGTGATAGGTAAAACCTGGTGTTGCCTCAGCCTTTAAGTAGTTTGCTCATTCAGAAAGAAAAATGGAACCACTCATCACTGTATAGCACCAGACTGTCTGCTTTATTCCTTGTGCTTTTTGATACAGTCTTGTGAATTTTGAGGTCCACTTCCATTCAGAAGCTTGGTGCAGTTCGTCAGTGGTTGTGTGCAGGAAGAGCTGCTTCCAGGCATACCCCTCTTGAAATCACTCAAGCATTCAGTGTGTACTGAGGTGGATGCAGGATGGAAGCTTTTATCTCTACATTTGAACAAGCTTCCAGTGTTGCTTTGATGGTGTCCAGGGCATATAACATATGAAAAAGTTCCCTATTTCCGTTTCCTAACTCTCGATTTGCAGTTAATTACTGTTGGATAAAGACTGCAGGTGAAATGATTGAAATGGCAGCTCTTCAAATAAGATGCTTATGGATACTTCCCAGTCTCTGGAAGTTTGTGGTTCATCAGCTCTACTCAATGTGATAATTTTAGTGTATGAGATGTAGGGTATTCCCAAATATGTCACGGAGCTTGGCATGAAGGAGGTATGTTTTCTGAGCCAAGATCCATTTTTAGTGATTCTTACCAAAGTTTCCCTGTCTGTAATAGTGGAACAGTGATATATTTTTTCTTGTTTTATGAAGAACTTGGAGACCTGGAGTTGAATACCTAGTGCTACAAATATTACCCTGTGATGAAAGGAGGTGACAAAAATAGCTTAGACAAAAATAGGATTTGCTGACATTTCAGGAATGAGAGTCTATATTAGAAATTATGATAAAACACATAGTCTGCGTTTGAATATACACTGTGTCAGAATTTCTTCATTTAGGCACAGAAAGTTATAACTTTAGGCTTATCCATGAGGCCTCTGTTCACTTACTGGTTGTAGTGAAGCCAGGAGAATGATTTACATGGAGAGCTGCAGATCAGTCCTTAAATATCTACTGTTGTTTCCCAGAAACTGATCTAGTTTGCACTTTCATAATATCATTTTGAGTGGCAGTGGCTCTCATTTGCTTCCAAACATCTTTTATAATTTTCTCAGTAAGAGGTGAAGATAATAGATAAGTGGCAGCACTGAGTCTTTGCTTGGATTACCATGGACTATGCAAGTGTTCTTTGCAAATAGGTGGGGGATGTTAGCTGAGCTGGCAATAAGATTATCATGGGTGGAGGTGAGGACAACATCTGTCTTTCCTATCTTGTACTTGCCAAGACTCTTTGTTGTTTCTGAACTCTCTCATGAATATAATATGTGGATTTTTGTCTGACCTAATGAATCCAAGACTCGGAGATCTAGAAGGAAAACATATTCCAGATGTGTGCTGCAGTTCCCGACTCAGGTGACTGCATTTGAAGTAGTAACACTTTCCAATATGTTCCACACACCATATTGAATATCTTGCAAAACCACTTCTTTTGCAAGTGGTCACAATAGAGTTGTAAGAGCATCATGATTAATAAACTATATAAAGGCTAAAACATCAGTCATTTGTCCTTTGTTTCTATTGTTATTGCAATGAATCCAAGGCTCACAGACTTGGCTTTAAATCAGAACTCCAAATATAACTAGAATGTCTTTAAGAAGCTCAACCACAGCTTACTTTGTCATGCAGTGACGTCTGTTGCAGATGTGAGCAGAGCGGAGTTTCAGACTGGAGGACAGCCGGCTGCTCTGCAAGGTTCTGGTGTCCAGTCTTGCGTGTGCTTTCTGTTCCAGCATGGAAATGACATTCCTGCCTGTTTGAAATTAGGTTTTCACTCCAGATAAACGGCTTCCTAAAGCATCAGAGGGTGTAGTCTGAGGAAGAATAGAAGACTAGAAAGTGAGAAGATTGACTCGGTTCAGTCTAGAGTGGCTGTACCAAGGCCACTTGTGAGAAATCTTGCACACTTTCCCTTGTTCTTTCAGTTCCACTTGTATGTAACTCAATTGCACACAATTTCAATAACAAATGCTATCAAGTATAGAAAGGATACTGAGTGCAAAAAAATATGGAAACACTTAGAACTAATTGCATGGTTTTAATCAAAATAATCTTTCCTCAGAAAAGAGGAAAGATCAGGTCTTCTCCAAATGTAACTTTTTTAGAATATTTTAACATCTGCAAAACATACACCAATGCACTACAATTCATCCTTCTAATAAATGCTTTTGTGGAAATTTTTGTATAGCAGCTTTTTGTCTAATTTAAAATGAAAATAAGTTCCAGTTTTGCAGAATTCCTTGTATTTAATTATTTAAGAATTATTTTTTCTGACCAACTGTAGTCATCTGACAAGTGCCAAGAGAGTCTTTGTCTGAACAGATTGTGGCTATGTGGAAGTCTAGGCTTACATATATATTATCATGAAATCAAGTCAGAGAAGAAGTAAGTTGTTTACATTAATAAGGAGAAATATCATAAAACTGGTATAAAAAATAGACTGTGTAAATTCAATGATGTATGGCAAAGCAAATTAAAAGTTCTCCATTGCAGTGTTACTCCATCATAGTCAAGGGTAGCAGGTCCGTTTTGGAGTGTGGGAGTGCTGACTCCACAAGATGACTCTACAAGCAATAAATGTATTGTATGGTCTGCTGCATCTCTCAAAACACAATGAGGGTTGTTGCTGTATTTGTAACTCCTCTTTATGTGTATTTCTTGCCCAATGTCCTACTGTTTTGTGACCAGTGTTTTTCAACATACTTATATGCTATTGCCTGTTAGTATTTTGACAGCACTAACCAGTAAGTTCTTGGCTTTTGAAGTTTTTGAAGCACTTTTTTGAGCAGCAAATCACTTGATAGATTTTGAGTAGCCAATGGGGATAAAAAAATTCTACTAAATCTTTTCTGTTATGGGGTTGAGCAATAAGCATGGAAATATTGGAAGAAATTTTTTAAAACAAAGCTGAATATTTTGAGATATACATGTATATACACACATGCAATGAGCGTACTACCCAGAGACATTATCCAATTTGATCACTGGATAAATGAATGGAAATGGTGTCACATTTAACGTGGAAACTGGGTTGATGACATGGAGGAACTCAGTCTCTGAACAAATGTATTTCTTGCACAAGTCAGTGTATTCCCTAATCAGAATTAACTTCAGAAAAAGTATCACTTCCAAACTGAATGGCCTCTAAATTATTTTAAAATCCTTCTGCAGTACGTTGTCCCTGATGAACTGCAGCACAAGCAAATTATTCTAGACAACTGCATATCTTGTTGTCATCTTTAGCCATTTCTTAAGTTTGATCAAGCTTTAGGAAAAAAAAGTCTTTGTTCTTGATTCCTGACATTGCATATAAAGGACAGGTCAGCTTGCATATACTTCTCATTATGTGAACTATTTCAATCACATTTCCTGTAACTTCGTTTTTTTAGGCCAAGTAATCTTGCATTTGATTAAGTAAACACCTTTGTCCTGATGACTTTATGCCTACTTTAAAGGCGTTGCTGTACCTATTGTTCTACAAATTTGTCAGTCTGTTATTCTTTTTTTTTTTTTAACTTATCAGTAAAGCATAAGTAAAACCAACTTAGAGAAGATATTTTGTTCTTTTCTTATTAGTATGGAAAGTCCAAGTGACAAACCAGGTTTTACATAGTAAAACTGATTAAAAAAACTTAATAAAGAAACAAATTTTTATGTTTTGAGTGCAATGTCATGAGGAATTATGTGGAGAAAGGAAGATGAAGTAAAGGAAATCCATGTCCAATATTGACCTCAAGTAATACTATCAATAGCTCTACTTCACAGACTTGCATGAAAAACCTTTCCCACATGCCACTCTAAGCACTATGTGTTGATTAATTCATATTACATTACCCCAAACACTGGTTAATAGAAATTAAAGGCTTTATTTTGAGATGTTGAGAATATGTTATCGTCATGCAAAATCCAGGAAGATGACTGATCCAGCACTAAAATTATACCATGAAGGTACAAAACTTGGCAATATTGAAAGGAACACTATAGTATTTCTCTTGCTTTGTCCCACTTACTTGCTTACTTGGCTTGATGTTGCCAAACTGCTCCAGAACTAGCATTTATATAGATGAGAAAAAAAGATTAACATGTTAATGAGTGAATAGTATTTACTAGAAATAGAACCAGCATCCATATGTAAAAACCTCATGCCAAACATTGTCAGTTTTAAGAGTTTTGTCTGTGGCCAGACCATGTGGCTACTCTTCATGACAGCAAACGCTGACAATTTTTATCTTATGTTTGGCCGAAGAGCTTGCATTTAGAATTAATGACAGAAAACACATTTTTACATCCCTGTATTTAAGAAAGAAATAACCATACTGCTTTCTGTCTGCTGTTTAGCATAGTAGTTTGCTGTTAGAGTCTTCCTGTCACAGTTTATATAGGGTTAAGGCTTGAAGGCTTTAATTAGTAAAAAGCAGTCAAGGAATGATGAGATGAAATGAATCCTGCAAGGAGCAGCTGAAGGGCATTTTCTGTCTGTTTTAGGGGGATATCAAAATATGCCAGTTTTCAGACATTCTTGTAAAGCTGAGATATTCGTTATGCTGTTACTATGCTTTCCCACAGTATGAGTTAGACATGAGGTTGTATCAGGTTGTATGAGCTCTGATTGTTCACCATCACTGTAACTTGCAAGATCAGTGGATTTAGAAATGCCTGGGTGAAAAGCCTCACCTTTTAAGATCACTAAGAGGAAGAAGGGCAGCAGTTGCCAAACCTGGACACATATCTCCCATATGTGTGTTGCAGAAAAATTCTCCCTTTGCATGAGGATAAACGAGGACCACACATTTCACCTGTAGTGGTTGCTGGTAAATTGAAATTGATGGTCCTGGCTGTAATTGAAGGAGAGTCAAATTGTCGTATAGTTATGCTGACTCCTCAGAATGATGCAAAAGCATCAGGTGGCCAGTTCAGCTTTTGTAATGCACTCGAGGGAGAGGTGACACATGTCCTACTGTTCTTCAAGAGAGGCCAGCAGAGATCAGTGAGGACCTGGAGTGAAATATCAGAGGTTCTCTTTTGTATAGTACTCATTAAGAAGCCTTCCACTTATGGACTGACTCAACAGCATGCAGAGTTGGCAGAAATTCAGTTATTCTTTACAGATCTGTCACCAGGCACTAACTGATAACTAGCAGGATGAAATACAGATGACTGCTGTTAAATCAGAACAAAATTCTAGCTAGCAAACTGAAGGTGTTTTGTCCATTAATAACCAGGCATTTTTTCCTGATATGTGACATCTGAGTCTCATTCTTAGGTTCATTTATGTTTGTCTTGGTTTTGCCATAGTCTTTTAGATATCCACACAACCATTATTAATTGGGCTCATATTTCCAGCATTTGCTGGGAAGTTAAAATGTGTGTGCTTTCGCTCTTTGTACAACATAATAGGCATCCATAGAACAGACAATATTTACAGTCATTAGCAATGCCAATAAACAGAAAAACAGGGCAGGGGAGAGGATTGTTTGTATACATTTACCCTAAGTATTCCTAAATAAATGAGGTGGAGACAGGTGTAAAAGGAAATAGAATAAATTTGCTTTGTTTCACTTGTGTGAAGGAGAAGAAATATATATATTACATAGCATTCAGGGCCTGTTTTGAAAAGGTCTATTGGTAAATGACTTACATAGCAAAATAACATTCTGCCTGCTTCATCTGCAATCTTACATCTGCTTTCTCCTGTATAATTCACGCTTTCACGTATTTAGCGGAACTAGCTCTTCCAAAATCAGTGTTTCATACATGGCTCATGTATCAGCTCTACAGTGGGTCAGAGAAGAGGGAATTGTTCAATGAATAGTATCAGGAGTGGGAGGCCAGTCTGTCTGTCTGTCTGTGTGCATATAGATATATTTATATATTTATATTCATGAAAAACTCTCATGCCCTGTTGAGAAAGAACTTTTTTATTTTCCTTCCAGTTTAACACTTTAATTCTTAAGTTCTTGTGATATGATCCCTGCTACATTACCATCCCAGCGCACCATGTTCGCATGCTCTCTCTCAGCACACTGTAGCCAGGGAGCAACCTTTCAGGAACAAGGGACCAGCATCCACCTCCCCATGCATCTCCTTGAAAAGCAGGAGCCTTCTACAGGTTTTACCAGAAATGACTCATCAGAAAAGTTTCACACCAGCAGCAGCAGTTTTTAGCACAACTGGGCAGGCCAGAGACCCGCAGGAGTCTAGGAGACATGGTAAAAAGAAAAGAAGTTATTCTGGCATCTCTCCTGTTTCACAGAAGCACATTCATACCCCCAGAGAATCAAGGGGCAGCAATATGGTAGCTGGGACCAGGCTGAGGGAAGAACATGCAAAGCAAGGGTGCTAACTGGAGAATTAGTGTAAATGGTGAGTTTGGTGACCTTTGCACTTAAACAACATCTGAATAGCAGTTATGAAATGGTAAAAATCACTCTCTGAATTTTGTGTTCTGGTCTGTGGTCGGAGTTAGCATCAGTGATTCAGTCCAGACTCTCATGACATTTGGAGTGAAGCTTGAGATCCCATTCCTCAAGTCCAGAGATTAAGGAGTGATCTCCATTTTCATGAGAAATAATAAGGAGAAAGTGATGCTCCAGCCCTTGTAGTTGCAGGGAAAACTATGAATTTTAACAGAATTCACCCTAGGGGCTCACAAACCAAGTAAATAGAAAGAACGATAAATGTATACCCCCTTAAAAAGAACAAATACAACTTCTCATTTTTAGGGCAGCATGTGACTGTAGTCACTTGTGCAGAGCCCTCTTTCAGCAGGTGTGGAAGGTGGGAGTCTGCAGGCAGCCACCTGGCTTTCCAGACCCAGAGAATTTCTCTCTCCTCTCTCTGCTATATCCTTCCCCATGGTTTTATTATCCTCCTGTCATCTATTAGAAACGTGATGGTGTGGGCTGCTTTGTGAGGGTGCAGTCACAGAGGGACCACCCTGCTGTGGCTCAAGCTCCCCCCTGCTCCTCTATCCTTTAACCTCATAGTTCCAGCCACCACCAGCTGGCTGCCTCCATGGCTGCTGTTATCTGGCTCTCTGCATACTTGAACCTCCTCCACCATACCAGGGCTGGGGCTTGCTCTCCGGCTGCTGGCAACATGGGAGAGGAGGGGTTGCCAGTGGGAAGAGGGAGTAGTGCTTTGGGTTAGTGTCCATGTACACCGTTATGCCTCGTGTTCACCTAAAGTATCCCCTGGAAACTGGAGACTTCACAGAGTCACACAGAATCACTAGGTCGGGAAAGATCCACTGGATCATTGAGTCCAATCATTCCTATCAACCACTAAACCATGCCCCGCAGCACCTTGTCCACCCGTCCTTTAAACATCTCCAGGGAAGGTAACTCAACCACCTCCCTGGGCAGCCTCTGCCAGTGCCCAATGATCTTTTCTGTGAAAATTTTTTTCCTGATATCAAGCCTGAACCTGCCCTGGTGGAGCTTGAGGCCATTCCCTCTTGTCCTATCACCTGTCACTTGGGAGAAGAAGCCAGCACCCTCCTCTCTACAACCTCCTTTCAGGTAGTCATAGAAAGCAATATGATCTCCTCTCAGCCTTCTCCAGGCTAAAACTCTAAGACTTCCCTCAGAGGGTTAGTTTTAGAGAAGTAGCCCCCCAAGCCTGGGCTGTGCTGTGGGCCAGGAGGAAGGTGGGACCCAAGACTGGATGCCATGGCCAAGGAGCCACCTCTCGAGTGGGACGGGTCCCTTGAACAGCATCAGCTCTTTCTGCAGCTTCCCAGTGGGCCTAGGAGGGCTGCCAGAGCTGGACCTTGGTGCCACCTCCTTCCCACAGCTCGACTGGGACGGAATTGGTGCCAATAACACAGGGATGGAATTGGTGCCAATGCGAATGCATGGCTGTGGGGAGAAAGGGAAGCCTTTCTCCCTCTGGCATCTGTCCAGTCTCCAGCCAGCTGTGATGGCAGCCACCCCAAAACCAAGAGCACAGGTGAACCCTGCTGCCGCCAAGGGCCATAACCACAGTGCTGTTGTGGCCTAGGAAGGTAGCTAGAGATGCCCTTCCCACAGCACTGGAGTGGGATGCCTGGCTGGCCAGCCCAGGAAGGGTTGCCATGAGGGAGGGAAAGAGAGAGAGAGAGAGAGAGAGAGAGAGAGAGGGGTAGCTGGTGGCCACGGTGTCCTCTCGGGGCTCAAAGTGCACACCCCCACCAAAGCCAGCAGTGGATGCTGGCATAAAGACCAAAGTCTCTGGATCAGAGGTTGCACCCAGGTGTATCTAAGCTCCTTGTCCAGAAGGGGCTTGGCCTCAATCCCAGAGGAAGGAAGAGGAGTTCCCAGTGAGTCAGCAAGGAATGGCTTTTGGTTACTTCTTTCAGTGGCAATTCAAGCAGCAATAGCAGCTTGCTTACACTCGCAGCAGATTTAGCCCTCTGCATCCCTACCTAGGATAGAGGAGGTCCAAGTTCTGTTGCCTGTCTTGCCCTTGCCTCCCTCCCAGCTCTTCCTAAGCATTTGGTAAGTGTGTTTGTGCATGTTCTTAGTCACTGGTGGGAAGGTCTTCCCTGGGGAGAGGCTGGCCTTCCTCCGTATACTGACAATGTGACAACTGACACCATGAGTCTTCATCTCCACCAACAAAAGTGGCATCCTAGAAAAGTAATGAGCACTTAAGCATGCTACTGTCTGTTTATCTTCTTGTAAGAGGGACAAGTGCTTTTTTTCCTTGATGGTTATTGTAATGTCTGCTCTGAAACATGGTCACGCTGACTTCTCTTCTCTGGTTTGCAGGAAGCATTATCAGTGGTGAGTGAAGACCAGTCTTTGTTCGAGTGTGCCTACGGATCACCCCACCTTGCAAAGACAGAGATGACGGCCTCCTCCTCCAGTGAATATGGACAGACATCAAAGATGAGTCCACGTGTTCCCCAGCAAGACTGGTTATCACAGCCCCCAGCCAGAGTCACTATCAAGATGGAGTGTAACCCAAACCATGTTAATGGGTCAAGGTAATAAGGCCACTGTTACTGGGGCTCAGATACACTAAATACACTTTTTCTTGTGATGACTGTAGCTCAGTTGTCTAAACCTGTGAATCTAGCACCATTTTAGATGCCCAAGACATCCCATCTCACCACCAGATGATGTTCCAGAAGCCTACAGGTCTCCCATACATACAGGTCATGCCTCCCAGCTCTGTTCAGGTGCTACAGAGTGTTTCGAATGGTACTGCAGACGCAGGCTAATTATGACCATGTGCAATACCTTTTTGAATCTTCTCTATTTGTGGATCATTTTGGATGTGAACTTACATTGCACGCTAGGTGGAAAAGTATATATTAAAGTTAACAAAATGTGAGTTTACTAAAGTCTGGGGCAGCACCATTGATACATCTAAGGGTGTGACATGTGTGATCTAACACACAATGGAAGTTGTCAAAATACAATAGTTTGGGCAGTTGACTTTGCTCTCAATATAACCAGAGAAGCATAGGAAATAAATTGTTGTAATGGCATGGGGAATGAACTATTGATCCTTACTTTTGACTTACTATAAACATAGTGCCGAAAAGCATAACTGTTAAGTTTGTTTTAAGAAGAACTTACACTGAAGAAACAGCATATGTATGAAGGCAATTGAGGGAGCAGAAAGGAACATGAAAAGAAATTACTCAGCAAAACAGGCAGTAGCCACAGCATGTCAGTGCAATAAGTGCAGTCTCAGGAGAATGTTATCAATTAGTCTAAAAGAGTAATGCTGTGGATTTGTGGATATTGACTGGTAGCTTTCCCAAGCATAGGAGCACTCCATGGGATTTCTTCCATGTGAAAAAGCACAATGAAGATTTTTTTTTAAGGAAACTATCTAAACAAGTGCTTTCCTGTTGAAATACCTGACTGTCAAAACAGTTTTCTTTTGGTGTTGCTGAAGGGCAGAGATCCAGAAAGAGTTAGTTGCTCACAATTGTTGGTGAGGTACCAGTGAAGACTGTGCTTTACATCTCACCTGCCTACTCATCTCATCTTCCAGGATCAGTTGTTTAGAAAAACCTCAGCCATGGACCCTGTGGTTACTTTTAACACTTGCTGTGCTAGTGTGATGAGCACCACAAGCAGGTCAAAGTGGTTTGACAGCTTATCACACCTGCACTTTCAGTATTAAGGATGGAAATTGTGCTGAAGTCAAATCAGAATTTCCAGTGAGTAATCAAAGATTTGAGATACATAGCAATAAACGGTGATCTGAAATTACAGAGAATTAAGGGTGGTCTGAATAAGCCTACTTATTCAGAACCAAATTAAATGATTTCTTAGGCTTTTTTTTTTTTTTTTGCTAGACAAATGCACAAATGTAATCACAAATGATGTACTGATTCAAAACCAGTTTCACCTCCTTCCTAAAATTACCTTTAAGTGTTTATTCTGTCATCTCTGTAAGGGAACTGATCACAGTTTTTCTCACTGTAAATTCCACAAAGTGCATTAGAGCAGATAATTAATGTTAATTGTTACTGAGATTAGTGATAGTAATTTGTAATGCTATGTATAACTAAAGTTACACAGACTCCTACCTTGACATACTCCCAGATCTTAAGGAAGAGTCTAGATGCTACGGATACATTTGAAAATGTTGGTCAGTCAGGTTTTTTTTTAAAAATAAAGTGAGAATCCTGAATTTGCTGTCTTGGATTCCTGAAATACATAACTAGCCTGAATATTAGAGCTCAGCGTGTGAATCACAGGTATCTGGCTGTTGCTGTGATGGTTTAAGGGAAAAACAGTGCACAGTAATTCCATCCTTTATTAGTGGAGACCTTTTCCCATCTAATGCTTGTTAACAGCCCTGGTAAGAATTATACTCTGATTTAGGATGTCAGGACCCTTTCTCAGTCCAAAATGTGTCTATAGTCAGATCAGTTTAATTGGATCTCCACACGGACTTGTATAAACTGTGGCTTAGAGCACAGAGTTGAAAAAGTGCTGTCACACACAACACGACCAAAACCAGTAGAGACTGGTAAGAGCTCTAACTTGGGAACACAGCTCTAGGAACTAAGCATCTGGTTTCTGCAAGGGCCACACACCCTGAGGTGCCTCTGCTATTGTAGGGTGCCTGGGGAGGCAGCTGAGCCTTGCCTGAAAGTACTGTTGTGGATAGATGGTTGCTTGGGTGTGCAGCTGGGAGAAATTTTGTGCTCAGTGCATTTGCTGTGCCAATGGATAAAAACAGAAGTAACCAAGGGAGCTGGGAACTGCAGTGCAGCCACCAAAGCAGTGTCCCAGCTGCAGGGCTCAAGTTAGGATCCCTGTCTCTCACTTATACTCATGGTTCATGTTTTACTGCCTGCCTGGCAGCCCAACTTCAGCAGGCAGGACAGGGTGGTCTCATGTTCAGCATGTTTTACAGCCTGGTGGATGGGGGCGTGCACTCAGTTTGGGGTCTCGGTGTCCATATCTCCCAAATCTAAGGTATGTTCACCTTGTATATGTGAACTCAGAGTACTTCCCAGAAATGTATAAGCATTCAGAAGCTCTGAATTACATATGCTGTTTAGACGTATCTTCATAATGCTTATGATTTCTCCTTCCTTTATGCTATTTTCTGTTAATATGTGCATGGAGTGAATCACTTAGGTCAATAATTAGGCTACCTGCACTGCTAATAGACAGGAATTGGCTGGTGGTTTAGGCTGCCCAAGTTACTCTTCGCAAAGAGATGTTTGCCTTTCATTCAGAGGTATCTTGGCCTCTGCAGTAGCCATGTAAGATGTTTGAGCATGTGGTCTGCACTGTTAAAGAAGAACATGCTGTCTACTTTTGCAAGGATATGTAATCTGAGCATTGGGGCAATTGTCTATAAGTCAATATTTTTTGATTAGTCATGAGGCATAATTTTGATTCATACTTTTTCAGCAGCACTATTTATTGCTATAATGGCGTGGCACTCAGGAATAGCCAGGGCATCTAGAAGCCATGACATGCTTTTGCACCATCCTGACCACCTTTACCACCATTCCAGAAGTAAAGATATGAAAAGAAGAAATTTTTTGTACCTCCTCTCTAAAAATTAGCATTAGGTCTACCTACTCCATCATTAGGTCCTGGAGTTTAGTGCAAATCAGCTGAGCCGTACATAAAGACTAAGTTTGTCATTTTTCTTGGGAAGCATCACTCAGAGGTGCTCAATGTGGCCACTATCATTGACAGCTCGGCAGTGGCCATTCTTTCCCAATATCAATCAGGGTTCTTGCTGGCAGATGGGCTATGTTGCTGGAAGAGGCTCTACAGATTACTGCTCTGAACTGCAAAATGGTTTTGCTGAGAACACTGGTTTTCTAAAGGGTGCATTGTGGTTGAAAATATAATGGGAAGAAATGTAATTCTTTCTGTATTGAATCAAAAATAACCTGCAGTGTTGGCCGCAGGGTTTTGTTTATTAAGCTTGGATTTGACAGCCTCCCCTTTTGACAGGGCAATGCAAAAGTTGCTAAATGGACAGAACAAGGAAAATTCATACTTCACTGCAATTCCTAGGATATGACATTATGCTGAAAAATATACCAAGAAAAATAATTTATAGACTACCAAAGATAATAAGAGATTACCAGTGCAAAAAGAATTTCATATATATATTGCATGCTTATACTTAGCACAAAAAAATTGTTATTAGCATACACTTTTTATTTAATCAGAAAACTATTATTTTAGAAGGCCTGACATGCCTGAAAAAATAGACCTTAATAATACACTTTTAACAGAGAATTAGTATTGCGACGTAACAAATATAAATATGTTATGGCATTTCTAAACCTCGTATATGTGCGTGCACATAATATATATAGTTTTAATACTTTGGGAATTGTAATACTTCTTAGTATGCAATATTCCTGCCAACTATAAAAAAAAGTGTGTATGACTCAAGCCTTGCATAAAATGGAATTACTTACCAGTAAAATATTATTGCTAATTGATCGTAACAAATATTCTGACACATTGATTAGGACTGTCAGCATGGAAGTCACTACAGGTTAGTGTGATATACGAATCTTTTACAAATCTGAAAACAATGTTTTCCTTCCTGAAATCACTCTTTGCTTTTGCCATTTGTGTGCTGGTGTTTCCAGATAGATTATCTGCTTTCATCACACACGTAATATCAGCCACAATTTCTTTGCACAGATTAGTGGTACTCTGCCATTCTGTAGGCTACTTTGCATTTTCTTTCATGCAAAGCCTTCCTTAGCCTGCTCATTTGCAGTCCATAAATCTATTTCCTTAAATGAAATGCTCAGTTCTTAAAAATGATTCATATGTTAAAATTCAACACATGCAGTAGCTATAGACCGTGGAGCTGCTTTTCATTTTTAGTAAAACTGTACCTTCTCTGTTTGCACCAGTTTTAAAATCTGGGTTGTCCCAAAGAAGTCTAAAATACCACAGCCACACCTGCAGAGGTGCATCCTCTAGGATCTCTGAATCCTTTGTAATTGTCTTCCTACAGGGAGGCCTGGGTCTGGATACTACTGTGTAAAGAGGATGTGAAATAGGGTACCAGATTCCACAAAGAGATAACCAAAGAATAGTTAGATTTATGATTTTTTTTCTGTCCAGCTCTCCCTTCTCTCCTGTGTTAGGCTGCTTCCTGTCCATATATTCTGTCATCTGGAAGGGGTTATAAAATTTTAGGAGCATACTAAACCTCTTATGTATCAACAATTAAGTATCCATTCAAAGTGGCAATGTACTCACTCTGCTAGGACTCTCCCCAGCTATACTTTGGCTGTAATTGCCCTACATTAAATCTCAAAACCTAGCAGTCTTGAAACTGGCATTACTGTGAATACAGAAGAAATAACATTGAATGAAATTAAAGTTTTTTTTTCCATGTGCTGCAGAGGGATTAGCTACACAGTTTTCTTTAACAGTAACAGTATTTTTAAAGCTAAGCCTTGCTGCATAGCACCAGAAAATATAGCCTAAGGGCCTATCTTAAATTCAGTAAAGCCAGAAGATTTTAAATTAAAGCTGTCATGTACATAGCTGTTGTTGCATATGTAATAGAGATTGTCATAACTGGTATCAAAATGAGTTTCTTCAAATCCACTGTTTTGGCACAGCCACTATATTTCTTCCAGGTACACAAATCTAATGAGACCTTTTATGCCACCATATAGTCAATCTCTCACCCAAATGTCATACTGTTTCCTGTTGGTTGTTGCTCTTGAGTTACACTAAGAGATTCTCCATGTTATAGTAAAGCACTATAAAATAAATCTGGAGATTGCATATGTCATACTGTTAGTTACTTCTGTGTTTATTATTCTTTACATATTTTATCAAATTAAGTATGAGAAATTCTATTACAATGAAGGAATGAGATTCACGTTATGCATTCAGGGTGAAATTCACTCCTGTACAGATGCTGTCAGAAGGCCCTGGGTACTGCTTAAACAACATTTAAATCCGTGAATTTCTCAGTGGTCTCTGTACACCCTTGCATGGGACTCCACCTTGGACATGGGTGGGACTGCACAAAGGTAGCATGGAAGACCTACGTTTACTGGTAGGTAATCAATCTTTTTAAGGGAGGCTGAAGTGCAACGTAGAGTCTTATTCAGGCCACAGATAAATTTCACTTGCTGTGAGCAGTGTGATGACCTCATTGAAAAGGCATTTTGAAAGTTAGCTGCAGTGAAAGTACAGCAGAAGTTTTCCAACATCAGCTTGGCTGATACAGAAGGTTTAAAGAAATGTCAGAAATAATTAGTTGTTATTAAGATTTAATCATGTGTAAAATGTTTTTTAAGCGCTACCAACTGTTGCTCCAAAACCATTTGAGAATTAAATTATTATTTAATATGTCTTTTTTTTGCAGGCTCTTTTGGGAAATACCATTTTCTTTGCATATTGCTGTTCTAAATTTTCATCAAGAGACTCTGTACTAGCTGGGTTCAATGCATCTCTCACACAGGCAGACTTTTTCAGAGTCCAGAGTGACCTCAAGTTTTTGATTACTTTTTTTTGATTTTTTCCTTGATATAAAGTCTCATAAGTGGTAGCCCTTTTGTACTATACAAACCAGCAAATTTGAATGGTAGCAGCTGAGGGACCTTGCACAGTCTAGCCATGTGCCAGCTGATGTGCCCAGCATTCATCCAAAGAGGGCTCTGTATTGCCACCACAACGGGACCATTACACTCCTAGGATCCAGGCTGATGTGTTTTAAACTATTATAGATGAGACACCTCTGCCTTATTCTCCCATCTGTGGTATGATACTCGTGGATCTAGTTAGAGTATTTGCACACCTTGCTTGCATCCAACACATGGAGAAACAGAGTCAGTCTGCAATAATCGCCCTGACATCACTTGTTTTTCAAGGGAATGTTTTTTTCCATCGCTGGAGTACAACCCGGTGGCTCAGGGCCATCCCTTCCACAGCTGGTGGTGTACCACTAGCATGCAGCTCTGGTATTCTTGGTAAACCTCAGATCAGACTAAACAACAACCGTGGTCCAAAATCCATAGCAGTCAATGGGGCTCTCTCCTCTGTCTCCAGCAGTGCTTGAGTCAGCCCCTACGTCAGTACACAGCAAAGCTGGGAGATCTGCTTCAAGAGGATAAC
The DNA here is from genome assembly GCA_033459285.1 of Clamator glandarius. Classification (NCBI taxonomy): domain Eukaryota; kingdom Metazoa; phylum Chordata; class Aves; order Cuculiformes; family Cuculidae; genus Clamator; species Clamator glandarius. The sequence goes on along the minus strand of JAUNZM010000310.1, from coordinate 2,700,365 downwards.
TTTCCTAATGCATTTATTGGCGCCGCCTATATAAAGTAACATTAATCTTGGGTAAAAAAGACATGGTGTTAGTTATCTCACACTGATAATCTTTTTTCCCAGTGACTGGGTGGTTGGTGTAGTGGCTGCCTACTAAACTGGAAAAACTGTAAATTGAGGATCATCTTCATGTAGGGCTTTATATGTGGCTACTTCAAGAAGTTCTTCTTTGCTCCGAAAATCCACCAGCTTAACATTTGTGTGCAAGTGTGTCTGCATGGTTTGGCTCTGTTCTTGAGGCAAGCATGTTGCCAAGGAGAAAAATAAACCCAGCACACCACTACTATGCCTACTTTCTTGGAGGTTTTTGGGAGGTGCTGGGCTAGCAGGTGCTAACTAAGAAGCACTCCACTCTGGGATAATGTGTTCATTCATAATTGGCACGGTTACATTTTGCATTGACCACTGAGGCTTAAATTGTGCACTTACTTAGCTGCAGGAGTTGGAGGGAGATGAGTATAACCAGAATTTCAAAAGTGCTAAGCAACAAAAAGCTCTCATGTGGGTAGTGGAATACAAAATTAGTCTTCAAATAATGACACAGGATCCCACAAGAGGTATGATCACTGTCATTATTCATAACTATTGCTATCATTACTGTTTTATTTCCAGGACACTATTTAATGCATCTAGAGCAGTGATTATGGTGTTCCCCCAGGGTGACATGGTAGAAGCACTGTCAGTAGGTAGGCTGTCTTCAACCCAGCATATTTGGAGATGAGTCTTCTTCTCTCCCCTCTTATTAGTAGGTGTTTAATTTTGATCAGCGTAGTATCAGTGAGTGTGTTCAGTATTTTAAGTTTGGAAGTAACATTTTAAGACAATGCCAAAGGTAGTAAGAAAAAGAAAAGTAGCTAATAATTGATTTTACCGTCTCACACCCATCTGCCTCACAGCCCAATGCTGCTAATCAGGAAAATCAGCAGACGTACCACAGACGTGGGGGATTATGGTTTCCATAGAAGATGTCACTTCAGTTTATGCCTGGCATGCCCTATTTTGCTAAATTTCTATATGATCCCTGCCCACAAGAGAAGGCATATGTGGTTTGGGAAGGGCCCTGTCTCCTGGTATTTCATATTTTATGAAACCACAAATACAACAGTCTTACAAATTCTTGAAATGAAATACTATTTGAGAAATGTAATCTGTTACCATTATAATAGAATTTCTATAAAAACAATAAAAGAAAAACAAGAGAAAATAGGTCCTGAAAGTTACAGGCCAGCTGGGAAGTCATTGTGGCATTGGCCTAGCTATCATCATGTCAGACTTCAGCCTTCTCCCAGGCAGCAATCTAATTGTAAATTACGTATATACAGAACATCATTTCTTAGCTTTGGCTTTTAGTGACCCCTTCCCTTCTTTCCCTTTCTTCACTCCAACCTCACACATAAGAAATATTGAAGTGTTTGCACTAATGGAGAAATGACAACGTGCAGTCAAACTTAAACCAGCTGTTTCCCCACTCTGTGAACACAAAGAGCCAGGCTGGTAATATTTATAGCTTGACTGGCCTCTAGTGAGCCAGACGCTGACTGCCTTAATTTGCCGTGATGGCCTTAAGGCTTGAAGCAGCTGTGGACTGGAAGATAGCTGGGGAAAGTTAAGCAAAAACACAAAAGCAATAAAGGAAAGGTTGTTTCAATTAGCAAAAGTTATTGTTTGATTGAAAATGAATGGCTGCTGCATATACAATTCAATAAACAAGCATCTTTGTTTTGTTTACAGAAAACCGACAGCATCGCATGTGTTGGCATGTGGTGTTTGTGGCCTCCTTACACTGGAGGAAGGGACCAGAGGCGCCTCTATGTGACATGCTGTGATGTCTCTGAGCAACCCCTGGGCCAGCCCCACACAACCCTGGGTACCTACTGAGCCCAGGGCAGCCCACACAGTGGTGTCTTTCCCTGGATATGATGCTATGTGGTGTGTTAGTATGGGGCTGCCCCAATCCTAGCCTCTCTGCAACCCTGGTCTGTTAGGGCTGTTGAAGACCATTTAGGTTGCCCCTGTATAGCCCTGCATGGAGCTGTGCGCTTCCATGACTATGTGGAACAGTGAAGACTTCAGTTTTCCTTTTTTTTTTCCTTTTCTTTTATCTTCTTAGGATTGTTTTTTGACACTTCATAGCAAAGATAAACAGACTGTCATCAACACCAGTTTAAGTCATCTTTAGTCAGTGGCACAGTTCCTGAGGGGCTTTTCTCCTTCTACAGACCTTGGAAGCTTGCTCCCACCCTGTCCCCTTTCCTGTGGGCGAGCATTGCCTTCACACAGCCACCCCACATGGGTGGGGGAGTGACTCAAGTTACAGCTAAGCACTGAGTTACTTACCCACTCACACATTTATTTACTTACTGGCTGGGAAAGTAGCTCTCCACCCCAGTTTGCTAAGCAGTTGCTTGAGAGCCTGTGTGAGAATACCAGGAATATTTCGATCGACATGCGTTTTCTGGCATTTTAATGCCTCTGTTATGCTGTAGTCCTCTGCGGGGAGTTTTGCAGCACTTTAACAAGAAGCCTTGGAAGGGAAAATAAAACCTCTGTTTTCCTTTCAGCAGGGAAAGTGTGGTGGTGCTCACACAGCAGATTTAAGGGCAGGTGCCTGCACAGGAGTAGAGGGCTTGGTGTGCTTGCAGGGCTTGGCCTGGTGCCTGCACAGAAGAAGCTGGGCAATGAATGTGCATGGTGGAAACCTACCTCTGTCAAGAAAAGCATTAAGGCCTCTGGTATCACCACTGGAAGTGCTTTTTAAGGTCTCTCTTTGCAGCTATAGGGAATACCACTAGTGCCAGGGAAACAGCCCTTGTCTGCTAGCGCATCCACGCTCCTGCATTGGTGGCTGAAGAGCGTGGGCTTCTTCTCACTGAAGAGGGTCAGGCTGTCCCTAGAGATTGCTGCCAAAGGGGAATCCAAAGAGGGATCAACAGGATCCCTCTTCAAATGCCACTGCTGTGGCAGATCTGAAGGGATGTGAACCCCACTTATTCACAAAGTGGAAGACAGTGTAGAGTAGAGCAGGGAAGAGAGTTTGGGGCTGCAGCTATGTAACCTTTTGAATTGATATTGTAGACTAAAGAATGTCAGATATGCTTTAAGAAACAGCAATGTACTTCCAGGTAAGAAATCTCAGGCAAGTTTTGGTTTTTACTTTGTGTGGCGAACCAAATGACAAACCATTTCTGGGGGGAGGCATTGATGAAATATACTGTAGCTTGAGTAGTCGCAGTGGATGGACATAAGTCTAAGAATTCTTTGCAATATACTCAATATGAGCTGAAGTTTACATGGTGACATTTTGGCTAAATACAAAGTTATATATGTTGGCCCAAATTATCTGAGGTAGCTGGCTTTGTGCAGTCTCCCACTGCTCTTCCACTTGTATATAAGGACAGGGATGAAACATTACAGCCTTTCTGGGGCCATTCCCCTCTTTCTCAGATCACTGGCATTATGAAACTAGACAGGAGAGGAATCTGTATCCTGCAGAACAGTATGATGTGTTTTCACTAGACCCTTGCAGAAAAAACCATTCCTGGTAGCTCAGCATGTCCTCTGACCTGGCCAGACACAGCCTGGATGGGGACCATGCATGGAAAACTCTTCAAAGATATTCTTACATCTCCCTACTCTCCTGAGACCCCTTTTCTATAAATTATCTAAGTTACCCAAGTGGTGGTTATTAAATAAACTTATAAAGATATGTAGACAATTGGAGAACATAATTTTGTCATTTAGTTCCCTCTGAAATTCAGAAATATTAAATAGAGGGGTTTATATTATGGGTATGTCACAGAGATCATGTAAAATTTTGCTGATTCCTAATCTGTGTTTTTCTGACACCTGGCATTTTAACACAACACAGGTGTTTTATATCACATGTGAAAACAGAAGCAGAGTGGAAAGGAAAAAGTGTGTTTCATACACTTATTTATGAACTTACATCTGCTTTCATCAGAGCCAGTGGTTGGCAAAACTCCTGTCAGCCTCAGTAGTCAAGGGTGCTAAATTTAACCATCAAATCAGCTTGTTTCTAAGTGACCCTGAATAAAGGCGAGTCTTCCAGGTCCAAGGACTCATGGAGAAATACTTTCTTCAATAGACATGTATTGGCAATCAGAGCTGAATCAGCTCAGGACTGGGCACAGTTCTCTTGGGTAGTATGATTGTAGTCTTTCCACCTTTTTCTGTTTGGGTGTTTGTTTTTTTTTTTCTGTGTGTGTAAATTCCAGGTGTAACAGAGTATATTTACAAAAAGTAAAAATAACATGCAACTCTGAAAAAAAAAAAAAACCTCTGGTTTCATTTCAGACCTGGAGCTAAGGATGAATTACTGTAAAACCGCACCCTTTACATTGGGCACACACTTTTCTGAAAGCTGCTGTTCCACTGGCCCTGCTTCTCTGATGATTCAGAAAAAAGCAGGCTCACAGAAAGTCCCAAAGAAAGCCTTTGCAGGCAATCACTCTCTTGTTATTCTGGGTACTAAAAATATGATTTTCTAGTGTCTGCTTGCATTGTCAGTTTTACTTCCTATACGGTAAAATTCCACTCCAGCCATTTGAATTAATCCTTGGTTCAGTGATATGCATAAGCACACACTCAGTTTGAAGTACCTGAGTAGTTCTGCCAGCTCCTATGGAGCTGCTTACATCCTTGAAGTTAAGGATGGTCTTAGAAGATCTGCTGGACTGGGGATTTGATTGTTTGTCCAGTAAGCTAACAGGACAACTCCCCTGACTATCATCTGCTTCTGGATTTTAATAAGAAGTTATTACTTACTTTCGATCTTCTTCCCCACCTCTGTCTGTTTATATTCAGATAAGAAAACCAACTCAGAAGCCCTGTCAAATTGTGAAAAGCTGAGTGCTACAACTGAATTTTTCACATCATTTATGGTTCAGTGTTTACCAGAGTGTTTGTAACGCATGATTGCCCATAGGATTGGTGTAAGCTAATACTGATGTAATATTTCATGTCAGCAGCAAGGCTTTGATGTTCCTGTATCCCAAGTTCCTTTTGACAGAAAACCAAAATAAAGTAACTGTGCCAGTTAGGCCAAAGGATGCTCCTAGCTTACTGTTTCTCAAAATCTTCCCTAAAAAGTCAGTGAATGGGACAAATGGTTCTTTTGTTTTTGTGACATAACTGACCTTGTGAGTCATGATGGGCATCGGCAAAGATATAAGGACAGGAGCTGGATAATGTTTCCAAATATTCATGATTTAGTATGCAGACTCATGTATGCATATATGCCATTTCTATTTGTTAAAGGTAAACAGAAAAAGCCAACATTATAGTCACAAGCAATCCTCACAAAAGCTTATTTTCAAATGTTTTCCATCTTTTCAAATGTTTACATTTGAAAGAAACGGTTATTTTGTTTTGCTTAGTTCTGTTTATACATAAATAATCTGTGTCCCAGAATGATATTTGGAGGTATGTAGTGAGGTAGAAAATTTAAACCTCGGAGGATAATGCACACCTATTCTGGTTCTGAGGGGAAGGGCTAAATTTACCACCACTGAGTGATAGGCAATACCACATGCTGACTGTATCTTCCCTTGTGGTTACTATTTAGTCCAGTGGCTGATGAAACAGTTGCAGTACCTTTCCACTAGGCGCGTTTCATATGCAATATGTTATGTGGCACACAAGATATTTTATACCTGAAAAAAGTGTGTGAGGCCAACAATTACCAGGCAACATTAAAGGCCCTGTTCCTTCTTCTCAAGAAGAATACAGTACTCATTGAATGGTTTCAATTTTTTTTAATATCTACATTAACACAACACAGTAAAAGCTGGTAGCAACACAACATAGAAAAATACTTATATACTTACTTAAAGTATACTTTTAGTGTTTATATGCTAAATCTTTTCAGCTTTCCAACTGCTAGTTATTTTTTGAAATATGTATGTGAGAATTATAACTGCATTAGTTCCTGACTAATAGTAGTGCTGAGCAGTCAACACAATCAAGTTACTTAGGCATTGGATAAAATATGTGCCACAACCTGTGTTGAGCAGACAGTGGTCCTAACTGTATATTATTTTTCCTTTTTTGTCCTCAAACAATGGCAAAACTCTTCCAGAAGAGCACCTGTATACTCAGCATTGATGGGTGTGCAGTGACATTGCTTCCTAATCCTTGCAGTAAGAACTGGGATTTCAGAGCTGGGGAGAGCAAGAGGCTTTGAGTGAAACACATCTTGGGCACAGGGCGCAGATCCTGAAACACTTCTCCAGGAGTGTGAGTCCTAGGAGGGTGTCTTGGTTCTCTGATCTGCAAATTAGTTGGTTTGCAAAGAACCAGAATAAAGCAATGCAATAGGACTTGCTGCTAGTATAGTTTCAAGAGTTAAATGGCAGGACTAAAAGAAAGCTTGTTAGTAGTGAAGTATCACTAAAGAAACCAAAACCCAACTAACACTCTCCTTCCCATGTGATTTTCTCCGTATTTAAAGGTATTCCCCATGGTTCTCTTCTTTATTTTGGTTTTTGTAACAATTTTTCTCTCTCTGATGAAACACATTGTAGGCATTAAAGGACAAGTATGTCTGTGTCTGCCAGAAGGAAAACTGTGATGCAATTAAAATGCCATTAGGGATCCCCCTGTGGGATGTTAAACCTAAAGACTCTATTCAGAAAGCAAAGTCAAAATTAAAGAGGTGTCTGGTTGCAGATCCTCTGCAGATTTCCATTTCTTCACTACAGTACCATGGAGACTGTGCTAGTCAGGAGCTGAAAGTTTTTCCAGTCATGCATGTGGTATTTTGAATCATGGCTTCAGCAAATGTGCCTTTTCTGTTGGCTGTACATAGAAGCATGTCTACACTGAGTGACATAAAGTGCAGGTGAGCATGACCTACATGCAACAGTGACAACAGTGGAGATAGGAAGCTGTCAAAGTCTTGGACAAGCTTTGTCCAAGGTCTGGACAATGGCAACTAATAATAGTTCTCCCTCAGGTAATTTGCATTAAGTGCGTCTCTTCGTTTTCTGAATTATCTGTGAAATGTTTAGAGAGAAAAGTGCAACTACTTGCAGCCATCAGGTTCAGCAAGCTCATGAACAAGCCTCCATTGTAGCCCAATCTCTGGAAAGAAATTGTTAGTGTTTATATGTTTGGAGACATGTAAGAGCCTGACCCTTTGGAAATAAAAATAAATATATGGTCCATTGAGGCTGGTATTTTTTCTGAGGCAACTGAAGAAATCAGCAGTTTCACTGAGTGGTAGATACTGAGTTTTCCAGTGATAGCCCTGGTGCTTGAATCTCATTTTTTTCCATTTCATTTAGCGTGATTCTTTGCTGAGGATACTAGTAGTGACTGGAATAATAATAGAATCACACCTCTCTTCTCTGTCTAGGAATTCCCCTGATGACTGCAGCATGGCAAAAGGAGGGAAAATGGTTAGCAGCTCAGACAATGTTGGGATGAACTATGGAAACTACATGGAAGAGAAGCATATTCCACCCCCAAATATGACTACCAATGAGCGAAGAGTCATTGTGCCAGCAGGTTAGACCCTCAAGCAAAGAAGTGTATTATTCCCTTAGTCTACTAATATTGTTTAAGAGGACTTGGAGAAAAGTGGTAATGTGATACAGGTTATCAGGAAGAAAAGAGCACTAATTCCCCTAAGGTTATTAAGTGAATGAGCTGAGAAGAGGGATAGTGAAGCCACTTCCCTCAACCTGTTATCCCCACCCCCCCCCCCCCCACCTCCCCGTTTCAGCAGCAGAACTGGCTGATTACAGGAACAGATCGTATCTGACTTCCCTAGCTCCTTTTGAAGTATTTTGCAAGTGGGCAAAATAAAGAGCCACTTCTTTTTCCTAACAGAATGGACTAGTGTGGGAAGAGAAAAGGATCACTATACCACATGGTATCCCTGCAAATACCAAATGCAGTCCAGCCCTCAGCATGCTAAAAGCACAGTAGCTTCTGTGAGATCAAACAGTGCATGAAAAGCATTAATCTAGGTTGTCCCTTGAATTTGGGGAGTGTGAAATATTTCAATAAGCAAACTGACAACTCCACTGCAATATAAGAGAACAATTGAGAAATTTTTGGTTAGCCTTGGCAAGCTTGGTTGTAGGACAGTTAATTGAACAAGAACACAATCACTCCTGTGTGCTGTGTTTTTCAAACCAACCTCTGCTGGAAGGTTTGTTGCCTCAGTTTGCAAAACAATTAGCATGCCTATTTCTGAAGTTAAAGCATTAGAACATCATGACATATGTGAGTGTTCATAAACCACTGTATATAAACAGCATAGAAACAACACCTGCAACCTGCAAACAGAAGGGCAAGTTTTGCTGCTAGTTCCTCTCCAGCAGAGTTGTGCCTAGCTGAAACATTTCTGCTACTTCTATATTGCTTAATATTCTTACAGTTTTCAGTTGCTAAGATATGCAAGAGTACTAACTGTGGCCAATTTTGCAAGCTGTGATTATTTCAGTTATTTGTCAAGATATGTCTGGACAAATATATTGCAGTATCCTCTGCAATGGTATTGACAGTTCTATTCTGAAGCATGGAAGAGTGATGCACTGAATAATGAAGTATCTTGCCAACTGAAAGTAGACCACACTGAAACGCACAACATATGAATGTTCCTCTAAAACATTTGTCTTTTTGGTGGTTTGCACTTTTTTCAGTTTTTTAGTAATCCTTAGCATAGTTAGCTCAGCAAGATCTTTTTTTTTCTCAGTGTATTCCTAAAGGTGTGGGTTTGAGGTAGATTTGAGTGACATTCAAGGAACAAGATGGTCACAGTTGCAGTCTTGTTACTTTGATATCCTTAGAAGAAATGTATGGGTAAAAATCAGTCAGTTCTGGCAAACTCCATGGTGTTTGATTGTTTAGTTCAAACCAAACTAAATTTAGTTGTTGGAGTTCTTTGTTGTAGGTGTGCACAATCTCATCCAAACCCTAGGTTTACCACAAGACTTGCATTCCTCTAGTTTGCTACGTATTTCTTACCAGATGGAGGGGACCTTTTAAGTGTTTTATGGTGCACTTCAGAGAACAGATAAATCCTCTGAAGCTCCGGAAGATTAAATATTCTAACTCGCAAGGGCTTAAACCACCAAAAGAAGCATCAGAAATGGAGAGGCACTAATCGGTGAAGGATTGGGAGTGAGCAACAGCATGATAGATTGAATAGTTCCTAGCCTATGGAAAGAGGTCCCTGTGTCTTTCAGATGAGCCTCAACAACAATCAAAAGAGAGGGAATGGCACTGAAGTTAAGCCAGAAGAGTTATTTAGTCTGTCATTGAAGTCCCTGCCGCTCAACAGACTTGCTTGTGATAGACTACACTTCAGTGTGCTCCATTCTTAGTCTTCAGGATATTACAGAATCACAGAGTCATTTTGTTTGGAAGGCACAAACTCTTGAGGAGTTTGTCTCCCCTTGGATTTAATCTTTGCTCTGCAAGAAGTATAAATTCTTCATTGCATGAACTGTCTTCCATTTTGGGCATGTGCACTGCAGGGCCTTAGGCACCTTCATGTTATTGAGTGCCTACTCCAGAACAGGGAAAAGTAGAATGGAAGAAAAATAGTGAAGGAAGAGTTTAGATGCATTAAATAAGTTTTAAGTTAAAACTGAGGATTCTTTCAAAACCACAAGGTATTTGGTCTTACATTTTGCTAAAGATTTGGACTAGTTCTTGTTTATTTACCAGATGGTTTTGCCAATACTTCAGGCAGTAAGTAAAAAAATCCATGCAGGTGTAGCAGTGTATACCAGTACAACACAGCAGTGTAGGAAAAGAAGCACAGAAAAATTTTCATGTGGCCCACCCTAGTTTATTAAATACCTAGCCAATTCTGAGTGCTTACTTAGTCTATGCTCAAGAAACAGTACTTCTGACTTGAGTGAAAATTTCACTTGAATAAAGACAGAAATTAAAAGTTGTTCAGATATACGTCTCAGTGCTGTCAGTGGGTGCTCTTAAATACTTTCCTGAAGAGTTTTCTCTGCATGAGAACAGGACCCTATGTTAATGCATAAAAATAACAAGACCAAACAATTAAATGCGAGGAGGACCTCAACAGCAGAGTGTTTGCTATTAATATCAGAGGTCACAAAATCTTCCTTAGTAGTTTTTCACAGACACTTCTTCTTTGCACAAACAGGCCAAATTATTTCCTCATGTATCTCCAGAAGTCAGTAAACAGGTCTCTCCAGTCTGATTGTATTCTACATTTATTTCGTACTAGTTCAGTGCATGTCTCTCCCCTTTCTGCCTAATTTTATGCTTTGTGATACTACCAGATCCTACATTGTGGAGCACAGATCATGTACGCCAGTGGCTGGAATGGGCAGTGAAGGAGTACGGTCTCCCGGATGTGGACATCTTGTTGTTCCAGAATATCGATGGGAAGGAGCTGTGTAAAATGACGAAAGACGACTTCCAGAGACTGACCCCAAGCTATAATGCAGATATCCTTCTGTCACACCTACACTACCTCAGAGAGAGTAAGCTAGTTTTCTGTCATTATGGTGGTAGCTACAATCAATCTGTGATTGATAGCAGTTTGGATTTAATGGTGTGGATAACACTCAGCTGGGTTTTCAAATGTCTGTTGCAAATGTGGCTGTTCCTAAGAATGCAGTGGGGAACCTGATACAAAGCCTTTTGGAATGATTCCCATTAATTTCAGTTGGCTTTCACTCATGTTCATCAAGGAAAAGAGTTAGGCTATATTTCTATATGTCCATCTCAGAGGAAAATCAAATTGAAAGCCAGCATATTCATCAGCATAATGTAGGAAGAAAATTGTATGGAATTCAGTGCTAATGTTTTTTCTGGTCACATACTCATTTCTTTCTATTTTAACAATAAGAGTGCTAAGCAAAAGTGCAAACGTTGATTCATAAAGTGAATCCCAGGCATGATTCTAAGGACTGTCAGCAGTTTGCTCTACTCTGAGTAGGATCAGGAAGACTTCACTGAATTGAACAAAAACTTCTGTAAATACATGGAAAGAAGGAACAGTCCCTTAAGTCCAAATGCAGATTACTTGTAGTGCAAAGTTAGCATTTCAAAAGGAAAGAAGGGGCTAATGAATTCCTGCCTTGAGGACTTTCATCTAAAGTTGAGGAAATTTTGCAGGTTTGCCTAGTTTAGAGATCTTAAAATGAACATGGTTTTTAAAGAAAAAAGTAACAAGCATTGCAACACCAGTGCGGTGCAGTCTTCTCCACACGCACACTGTCAATAATCAGTCAGAAATATTATACATTCATAATGTTGTTTAAGCTGTAGCACACACACCTCCCTCCAAGCTGCAGACTGGAACTGACTGGTGGTAAACTCATATTCAAACAATCCTGTTAGGGGAAAATATGGTTTAAAAACATAATTCACAATTTTTTTCATTTTGGTGTTGCTTTTTGTTTTGTTTTGTAGCTCCTCTTCCACATTTGACTTCAGATGATGTTGATAAGGCCTTACAAAACTCTCCACGGTTAATGCATGCTAGAAACACAGGTAATGCTGGCACTGCTCCCATTGCTATAGGTCATCTTCTAAAAGCACAGGATTCCTTTTTATGGGTTGCTTGCTAAAAATGGAAATGATAAATCAGGAGGGAGACGAGTTTATGCTCTGCTTGCTCTGTCTGAATTTTATGCACAGATGCAGTGAAATAAGGTGAGGTCACTCATGGCCAGATGACACCAAAATGGTCTTACTGGTAATTTCTTGTATTCTACAAGAGAATGGGGTCCCTGATATATGATAAACTGCAGGCTCTGGGCTTTTGTCTCTGAGGACTTTTTTCTCATTCTGTCTCATTTTACTGTCAGGTCTACTCCTGGATCTCTAGAAAGTTGGTGGAGCTTAAAAGTGCTTCAGCACTTGCCTAAGTGATGTGGTCTCTGGTAAATGGAGACTGTCTCCCCTACCATGCAGTATATATCATATAATTAAATAAAATTTCTGTTTAGGTAGTTAGCTCATCTCATTTATCAGCTATATAGGACTTGAGCTGGAAACTCCATGAAATTTGATGTCTGATCTAAATTTAAAATTATTTTTGTTAGTATTTACCCTTCTGTTAATTTGGCCCAGAAAAATATTGAGTGTAGGTAGGAGAATGATGAAATACATGCCTCAAAAGCATATGTCTTTCAGGATGTGACTTAAAATATTTATGAAAATAATTCAGAACAAATTTTATCTTGCTGTAGTACTTGTGCAACAAAGGCTGGCATGGAATTGTACATGTGGTATGGTGTACACACTGATTAAAGGTGTTTGGAATATTGCATGATCATGCCTGAGTGTATTAGTTACCTACAGTGACCAGAAATAACAATTCTTTTGAGAAATGAAAAAGATAATACAAAGGATAATGCAAAGGAAAAAAACCCAAACCCACAAACCTTGGATTGTGATGTCTCTTTCATATTTCTTTTAGTTTTTTCACTGTGGTAAAGAGCAATGAGTTTCCTAGTAAAATTAACTAGATTAGAAGATCTCTTCCTGAGAAATCTTGAAATAAAGTCCTACTGTGGGCTGTAGGACTGCTGCAAACCCCACCAAAAACAACAAAAATTTGTCCATTGACTTTGATGGGGTTTGAAATGAGCCCTTTTTAAATACATAAGGACTCTGTGGTCTTTTTCATGTCTGGCTTTTCAGATTCTAATTTGTGAAAAAGTTTCCACATATAGTTATCCAAGTGTTGTTCAGCAGTTCTATGTGTTATCTTTTTCTATATATGTGCACTGACAATGATATTTTGAAATTCATTTCACCAAATGAGATTATCTGCATTTCTGTCATTGGAAGTGTGAATAAAATTAGTTGTTCTGGTGGCAGAAGGACTTTGGAGTGAGATTTTCAAAGGACCCCATAAGACCTAGAAACGAGTTGTTCTTCTACCATTTTCTGTATCTAGCTCAGTATTTTTAACTTCTTCCACTCTCTGAAATTTCTGAGGGTCTGACCCAAAGCTTACCAAAGTCTGTGAGAAGATTCCCACAGACAAAATAGACTTTGGCTCAGGCCTAAAATCTCTGTTGAAAAAATGTTTGGGAAGTGCATGCAGTAATGAAGAGAAGACAAAGAATTTTTATTTCAGAAGATATGAAACCTCCTGCTGGGGTGAAGGTGATTGTGGTGAAGGTGTGAGGGATTTCCTGAACTTGATTGTCTCCTCCCTTAACGTGGATTTTGTACAGGCTTTTATCCAGTAATTTGAATGGATACACAGGTGCAAAGCCTATCGGAATTAAATTATATATACGAGTTCTAACACAGAGATTAGTTATTCATAGTCTTCATTCAGACACACTACAAGATGGAAAACATCAATGGATTTAGGGACTGTCAAAACAAATCTTTAGGTGTTATGTCTTGTTCTTTCTCTTCAGGGGGTGCCACTTTTATTTTTCCAAATACATCTGTTTATCCAGAAGCAACACAAAGAATTTCAACCAGGCCAGGTATGAACAATGACCACCTTTTGTGTGCTGTGATCTTATTCATTTCATCTCCTGAAGGATGTCATTCGTTGTCTTTCTTAACTCTCTTTTCATAAATGTTAGGCTAGATTTCAAATACATACACATATTATATATATACGTTTTATATATATGCATGTGTATAAATGTTGCAGAGAGTGAGAAGATCGAATAGATCAGTTTAATATGTCTGTTTCTTCCACATATCTGTCTTTGAAGCAATGCTATCTAATATTTAAAGCAAGAGAGAATCAGAAGACCTCTACTCTGTTCACTGTCTCCATTGCTTTGTGCCAGCACAGTCAGTTTTCAACGTGCTTCAGCTCTCTGTAAAATGAAGGAAGAATACTCCCCTTTTACAATGCTATTTGAAATATATTGGGAAAGAGTAATCTAAAAATGCAGGATACGTATTTGTGCTGCTGTCTACTTTCTACTTATTTCTGAGGCAAATAAACCCCACAACATCCAACTGTAAGTGTAAGTAAAACCAAAATATAAGAAAGTTCTTAATGCTCAAAGGTTGAAGTTCATGAAATCATTGTTGATGTATTGTTTTGTGAAAGGCAAAAGGGAATAATTAAAAAAGATGAGGACAATGCTATGAAGCTAAAAATTTCTTTACATCATCCTTCACCTCTAAAGATACTGAAAAAATGCCTAATATGGACATTTGCTTTTCTAGTAATAAGCACAAATTACTGTGGGACATCGAGAAAAGCTGTAGCAAAACACTACATTTAAAGGAAACTCATTACTGAGCCAGAGGCATACATCCATGTGTTCTAAAGGGACATACAATTGAATTGAAGGAGTTCTTGTGAAAAGTTACATTCTCTGATAAAAGAAGAACTTAACATAAGCATCTTTATTTATGGCACAATGAAAGCCACTGCGCCAGTTGTTGGCCAACATAAAAAAAAGTAAACAAATGAAGAAACAGGGTGAAGGATCATACGGGAAAACTGACTGTACCATTAAATAAATCAGCAGTGTGGCCTTGTACGGAAGGCTGTGTGAATCATCCCTTATCAAAAAGGTTATTTGCAGAATTAGAAGGCACTTAGAGCAAGCCATGGGAAACTGGAAAAATCTTTTGAGCATGTTGAAAGATACAGAAGTTTGAAATCATTCAGCTCAGGTTCTAGGGATGAGAAAACATGATATAATTGTCAAAATAAAGAGTGTCACAGAGTACTTTTTTAATCTCAGTATCAGAAGAAAGGATAATTTTTAATAAAGTGAGATATTTTCATGAGACCGTAGCCCTTTTGGTCACAGGTTATTGTAGCATTCTGGAGCTTTGGATAGCACAAAGGAATCTGGATGTGAATATAGATAAGACAAATCATAGCTTTAGAAACAGTTAGCAACTATGTAATAAAAAATTGGATGCCAGAAGTTTTCAGTAGTATCCAAAGAAAATGGACATGTAACATGAGACCAGAGCGACCTGGATATCCAGCAAGAAATAACCATGCCAATCAAAAAGATTTCAAGAAAAGGCTAGAATGGGTCTGTGAAAGAATATTTTTATGGATATGTTTCCATAACATACTTGAAAAAAAATGTATTTTTTTAATCCTGTGAGAAATTCTATGATTTCAATACTTATTTCATCCTAACTGATGATGGAAAAATAAAATACTAGTTTTGTTTGAAGTAAAAGTTTCTTAAAAAACATATGTCAGACATGGTTAAGTCCTTCATTCATCATTTTTATCTAAATCACATTTAAAATTACACTTACAAAACGGCATGCTTTATGTCAACATTAAAATTATCTTCCTGTGTTGACACAATTCCTTGTGGCAGTTGTAGTTTGGATATAAGGTGTCTCTATCCTTCTGTGTGAATTGGTGTATCCTGACTTGACTTTTCCTACACCAAAGTATCCTGTGATTTGGAAAGTAGTTTTGTTTTTTTTTTTTTCTTTTACAATTGAGAGTTGACAAATGCCCTTAATGTCAGAATTTTCACTCAGCAAAAAAAAATTTTTTTTGGCAAATTTTCATTTTTTCTCAAGAAACTATTTTGTTGGCTTATTCCATGGCTTTTGTTTTAGTCAAATGTCACATTTCAACTAGACTACAAAGAAGCTTTTCCATAACGAAGTGCCTGTCATGTGAAAGCAATAGCAGACGCTTGGGACAATCACTTGATGACATGGAAAAGGTCAAAAATGAGGAGTAGGGGATCAAAAATGTTAAATGGGAATTAGCCAAATACTGGCATAAAAATCTGAAGAAAGTAATTAAGCATTGCCATTGTTAGGGCTCTAAAATAGAAAATAGGAAATGAGTTGTAATGAACTGTAATGGCAAAGACGTATTTCTTCAGTCACCTTTACAACAGAACATGAGGTTTCAGCAAGCTGAAAGTAATACAATTAAGCTATCAGGAGCTCAGGGAGGCCTAATATGGGTTTGTCTAAATGTCTCATCAAACAGGAGCATTCCCATCAAAGATCCGTTGAAGATAAGCACATGTTGTACTAACATCTCATGAACAAGAGCAGATCTGCTTATCTAAATAGCAACATGTTTATCAAGGCAAAACACTGAACTAAGAATGAGGTTGGGATTTTGTGCTATTTTGAGAAAGGCTGATAACTGGATTTTTCTTTTAATGGAGAGGGTGTAGTCATCTTAGGATGTATTGCGTTAAAAGGCAAAACTGCTTTCTCACAGCACTAAATTTGGACACAGTATATTTGAAGGCTGCAAGTGCCACCAAGTACCAACACACAACATCACACAGTCCTGTCAGTGTACAGGTGTCTAATAATTTGGAGGCCTGCAAATGGAGAGGAGGGGAGGGGAGGGGAGATTGTGACCATTTCCCCCTACTTGTCATTAGTCTTTTTGGGCAGGGAATGGAAGAACTGCAGAAAAAAAATAGATTCCTTAGGTCACAAGAATCTCCCTGGCAGGGCTGCCAAGGAACTGGGGTTGTTTAACCTAGAGAAAAGGAGGTTGAGGGGAGACCTCATCACTGTCTACAACTACCTGAAAGGAGGTTGTAGCAAGGTGGATGGTGATCTCTTCTCACATGTCACAAATGATAGGATGAGAGAAAATGGCTTTGAGCTGCTCCAGGGGAGGTTCAGATTAGATATTAGGAAAAATTTCTTCACTAAAAGACACCTCTAAAGAGTAATGCAGGGGGCAATATGTTCCTTTTATTTTTAAAGACAATAAAGATGATAAAGGTTTTAACAAGGAGTAATCTTCCTATTTCAGTACGTTTTCTAATGCAACGGGTCTTGTAGAAATGTACCCCTTATGGACATAAATGCTTTATGCCATATCTGCATGTATTTTTCCTTCACAGATCTGCCTTATGAGCAAGCCAGGAGATCAGCATGGACAAGTCACACCCACCCCAGTCCTCAGTCAAAAGGTAAAAAACATATGCCTTTGCCTATACATACCTGATGCAACCTTGATCGACTCTGAAGTGAACTGATAGGAAACTGCCTCAGCATTCAGTTCTGAAGGATTTTTACCTATGCCTTGGCCGGAAAGCCTATTAACTGTATGTAGGAAACACTGGGTGGAGTCACTGGGGCAGCCACATTCTTCACTGAACTCAGGCTTCATCAAGTCTGTGACTATATAGTCTCAGAAAGCTAAATCTTACTGTCGCCATCATTGAGTGTTGAGCAGTAGGGGTCCCAGGCCTATGATCTGTCACTGCTTTCAAAAAATGGAAAAATAACTGCATGGTTTTTTTTCCATTTTCAGCTACTCAGCCATCATCGTCAACAGTTCCCAAAACAGAAGACCAGCGTCCTCAGTTAGGTGGGTGTCATTTTGTTTGAATTATGCCTGGGTGTGATGAGGTTTATTGGACATGATGAGAACGACAGCTTTCAGATACCAACCAGAAACAATTTGCAATGTCTGATTCAGACCACTAATGAGATCTCCAGCTGGTGACCACTAAATCCCTAGGCATGTATGAGCTGGCTCTACAACTGGATCTGAGGTGAGGGCTCCCATGGCAATTGAAAATTGCTTTTAGTAATGTTTACTGGCAGTGATAACCTTACAGAGTGAAAAAGCTGTTATACAAAGTACCTATGTACAGTTTAGGTACAAAGTTGTAAGTTAAGACTGTCTGTGAGAAGACCATGTACTCCACAATAGTTGAAATTGTAGCAGTTGGAAAATGGGTTACAGCATACAGAAACCTGTCTGAATTGGGGTCCTGAAGTTAAACAAGAATGTCAGAAGAATTCTCAGTCTGTTGGAAACTGAAGGAGAAAGAAGTTTATGAGATTATAGGCTAGTGTTTTTGCAAAATGGGGGCATTTTGTGTTTTCAAAACAGGTAATCCATGGGGTAGGACCTAATCCCTTACTGTCAATTCAGCTGTGTTTTGGACAGGTAGCTAGAAAGCACTACAGAAATTCTGAGTCAGTTATTGCTTTTGTTAATAGCAAAAAGGTAGAAGTAGGAAATAAAAGAGATTTGGAGGATATTCTTAGCTCAGAAGACTCCAAGCCTTTTTTTATCACATGGATTTAAGATCCTTATTCTGTTTTTTATTACACCTAAATAAGACTGTGCGCATGACTACATCTCATTAACTCATATGCATGCTGCCTAGGAAGTATTATACTGCTTTTTGCCCAAATAGTGTTTTATCTAATCTGGCCTTCCAACTATGATAACCTTTCAAAAAATATACTGATGATTTTTATAAGCCCTTAGAACTGTTTAATGGCTGTGTGAGCTGCACTGATTGTTTAAATGTATAGGGAATGCAAAATGATTATCATCTTGGCTGTAAAACTGACTGCCATTTGAAAGCAGCTGTGTGGAGACAAGGCAACCCAGAGACAGGGTCATTCACTGAGGGGCTCTGGGCTGTGCTTGTAACCCATTGCTTTGGCTTTTGTACTTCTGTCACAGCCTTCTTTTTTTTCTTGTTGTATTCTTAAGTTGAAATTAAAATAAGTTTTTGCTTCCAGAGGGAATCCCTTGAGGAAAACATCAAGATGCTATGAGCATTGTGTAGCTGACACAGGCTCTTCTGAAAACCTGAGGTGCGAGGTTAATACAGGGATCCCTCACTGGACTCTTGTGACAGAGAATAGTAAACCCAACCACATAGCTTGTGTTCAGCCATGCACTTTCTGCTCTCTTCTGGAAACATTTTTGGCACAGAGACAATTAGTGGTGGTGTGAAGAAGACAAATGTGATCTCACAAAAAGAGAGAACACTGTCCTTTGTGGATGGTTACCCCATTACCTGTCTGTGCTTTTGGGCCCTGGGGCACTGCAAGAATCGATAGTGCCCAAAGGTGCCTGTGTGTATGCATATTTTATTTAAGAAGGATTCAGAATACTTCTGGGCCAGATTTACAGTGTGTCTGAATATGTGCTTATACACATTAATACAGTACAAAAGGCAAATGTGTATCTTTGCAATTATTCACCTGCATACTTAATTTTAAGGGAAAACATGCAAATACTGCCATGCAGAGAAAGGAACTGCTTCCCTCAGTGTTAGTCCTGCTGCCCCATTGGGCAGTATATATTGCCACTTACAAGGCTAAATAACAACATCTAAAGTATTTGACATCACTGTTTCATGATTTTGAATTTTTCTTTCACAATTTTGTAGATCCATATCAGATTCTTGGACCGACCAGCAGCCGACTTGCAAATCCAGGTGAGAAGGGATTTTACTGATTTAGGAGAATTTATCTTCACTGCTAGTATTCCCACTTTAAGGCCAGACCTGGAAGGTGATGTGACCAATTTTACCACTCTTCAGTATAACTCAGTGGGAGCTGATGGTACCCAATGTGTTTCAGTATTAGATTTCTAAATTACATAAGGGTGGGACTGAGGCCACTGACTAAGACACATAAAGTCATGTATCTTAACATAGGCATCTGTATGTGAGCCTGCTGTCTTATTTCTGATGATACTCATTGGAGAGATACTCTGTAGAGAGCTATTCAAATCATCCCAGAGTAGATAATTATATGCAGTAAAACACCTCATCAAATACCTGGATTTTCTAGAGCCTTTGACATTCTTTCCCATAGTATTCTGCTTGAGAACCAGGCTGCCAATGGCCTGGACAGGCATACTCTCTGCTGGATTAAAACCTATCTGGACGTCCAGGCCTGAAGAGTGATGATAAGTACACCTAAATCCAGTTGGAGGCCAGTCACAAGTGGCATTCCCCGGGGCTCAGTGTTGAGGCCAGTTCTGTTTAGCATTTTTTCCAATGACCTGGACAAAGGGATTGAGTGTACCCAGAGTGAGTTTGCAGATGACACTAAGCTGGGCAGAAGTGTTGAACTGCTTAAGGGTAGGGAGGATCTGCAGAGAGGTCGGGACAGGGTGCATCAGTGGGCTGCGACTAGTGGTATGGGGTTCAACAAGGCCAGGTGCCAGGTCCTGTACATGAGGAGGTGTTGATTGACAGCAGGCTGAACATGAGCCAGGAGTGTGCACAGGTGGCCAAGAAGGCCAGCAGCATCCTGTGTTGTATCAGAAACAGCACGGCCAGCAGGAGTAGGGAAGTCATTCTTCCCCTGTACTTGGCATTGGTGAGGCCACACCTCAAACAAACACTGTGTTCAATTTTGGGGCCCTAATTATAAGAAGGGCATTGAGGTATTGGAGCATATCCAGAGAAGGACAGTGAAGCTGGTGAATGGGCTGGGCACACATTTTATGAGGAGCGGCTGAGGGAACTGGGGTTGTTTAGCCTAGAGGAAAGGAGCCTGAGGGGAGACCTCATCACTGTCTACAACTGAAAGGAGATTGTAGCTAGGTGGATGCTGGTTTCTTCTCGCAAGTCACAAGTGATAGGATGAGAAGAAAGGGCTTCGAGTTGTGCCAGCGTAGGTTCAGATTAGATACTAGGAAAATTTTCCTCACTGAAAGGATTATCAAGCACTGGAACAGGCTGCCCAGGGATGTGGTTGAATCACCATCCTTGGAGGTATTTATAAGACAGGTTGGTGAGGTGTACAGAGTTGCAGTTTGGTAGTGGATAGGTATGGTTGAACTCAGTCTCAGAGTTCTTTTCCATCCAAGCAATTCTATGATTCTATGAACCCCTCATATCAATCGGAGTTCATTTCAGTTGCCTAAACATCAGGATTTTGTTAAATGCTGTAAGATACCCCATCTGGCCTCCGGGTATCCCTCCAGGAAGGCATGGGTCGCTTACCAGTCTGCATCAGATGTGTCCCAGATTCTGTTAATCCACAATACGATGCCACGCAGACCTGGAGAAATATAGAATTTTGGATTAATAACCCAAACCAGCAAAAAATATATAGGTAAAACTAGTAATTCATAATCTATTTGCAAAGAATAACTGGGTTAGGCACGTCAAAAATGTTTTTCTGCTTTAAGAAGAAGGCAACAGTGTGTATTATGGACAGAAGCTTATAGCATATTTTAGCTACCCTTCTTGGTGAGTTGATAACACTGATTGTGAACTGTGCAGATTTCACTGTTGCTGTCCTGAGTCCACAGTACACACTGTGGCCATACACCATCACAATCAACATCATAATCTGCCACAATGGACTGACATTATCTGCACCACTTCCTATTTCCCTTGCTTTAACAGCCACAGTGCTCAGTGTTCCTGGTTCCACATTGCAGGTCTTCTCAACACCCAGTAATAATTTTCTTCTTACAATGATTGTATGGATTTTTAAGGCATGAAATTGCCAAAATACTGACCCATTTGCTTTCAGTTTATTCCAGCTGACATCAAGCACAGTTCTAGATTAGCTTACTTTCTTACCAGTTTTGTATGGCACAGGAAAGCAATGAAGCAAGTGTTAAGAACAGTATTTTCCAAATAGCCTAAGGTGGTGGTTTTCCAGGTGACACTGATCTTAACCAGAAGAGGGGCTGGTGAGCGGCTACTTCCATTTATTTGTTTGCAAACTCCAGCTTTTATGGTTTTGTCAAGCATCTGCTGAGTAGCCTTCATTACTGTGGAAGACACTAACATGACCTGACTTGGAATACTTTTTTAACATTTGGATATAGAATTCCTGCACAGCATCATTACTGTTCTTTAACATGTTTTATGTGTTTATAAATTGGTGGAATAACTCTCTCATTAAAAGGAAATTGACAGCAACCATTTATTTTCATAGGACTATATATTACATTTGGAAGGCAAGTGTTTATGTTAGAACATATGTTGGATTGCTTATTCAAAATTTGTGTTTTATCCAGTGCTGAACTGTTTATTGATTTTCAAAGACTAATTCTTTTGTTATGTTTTGTGTATTAAAACTTGCATGCCTTGCTCATACCATGGATTCCTTTGCTTGTTTGTTTTCTCAGTGCATGTTAATGGAACAGAAGAAATTCATTAAGGACAGTTTGGATAGATATCATTTAAATGAATATGGGTTTCAGTTGAACTGGAATATAAACTGCTAATCAATTACAGATGCTACTCTAGCTTGATATTATAATTTGCAAGTATAAGCTTTCTAAAGAAAAGCTTATTATACTCACGTATCTGGTTTGGAGAAAAAAAACACAAACTCAACCAATTCCTGGTCAGAGATGTACTTAGAAGTTTGCACATACAAACTGGTTGGCAAATTCTGCTGACATTGTGCTTGTGAAACAGATTGTCTTGCAAGCTGCTTCAGCTGTATTTTGCATCATTTCAGTGCTGCTTTATTAAGAAATGCTAAGCTTTACTGTGAATATCAGTGGCGAGGCCCTCTGAAATCTACTCTCAATTGACTAAAATGGTCAAATTTTGTTCCTATAACTCTGGGCAACACACTTATGCAAAGTTAACATCAGACTAATTGTTTTCTTTTTAAGATTAAATGGGCAGAAGAGCGAGAAAAAGAAAACAACATTTGAAGTTTTAACTTCAGTAATCATTTAAACTCATTTGACATAGAATAATGGCAAGAATGTATTTTATGGACCTTTTCACTGTTCTTGCAAATGTTTTGCCCTATGGTTGTATGCAGTGCAACAGCAAGCTAATAAGTTTCCATTCTGCATTTCCCCAAATGCTGCAAATGGATGATATGGTTTGGCACAAGCCCAGCTTTCTCCAAACTTCTCCATTTCGTGTAGGCTTATTCCATAGCAGAGAACATTTAGTTGCAACATAATGCTGTGAGAAGAAACAAAATGTTACGCAAGTGAAAGCAGTTTGTCCTGAACCTTAGAGATTAGTTTCCTAAATGAGCGCTGTACTATTTCCCCATCAGTTGTCTACACCGAATGACATTAGGTAACAAATCTCCATGTAATGGCTTTCTGCCGCTGGATGAGGGAAAATGTGACACATTACCATTATCTCTGTTTTTTAGGATTTCATGAGACAGGGCTAGGAGAAAGGGTACGAGTTAACAGTAAGAAGTAGGAACCAACATTGCAATGTTTCCTAATAGGGTCCTATGTGAGAGCCTGAAAGAACTGATGTCTTAACGTTATTAGTCACTAGTCCTAATATTTCTAATTTGTTTCTTCCACAGGGAGTGGGCAGATACAGCTATGGCAGTTCCTGCTGGAGCTTCTCTCAGACAGCTCCAACTCCAACTGCATCACCTGGGAGGGCACCAACGGGGAGTTCAAGATGACTGACCCTGATGAAGTGGCTCGGCGCTGGGGGGAGCGGAAAAGCAAGCCGAACATGAACTATGACAAACTCAGTCGTGCACTTCGCTACTACTATGATAAAAATATTATGACTAAAGTTCATGGTAAGCGCTACGCCTACAAATTTGATTTCCATGGAATTGCTCAGGCTCTCCAGCCTCACCCCCCAGAGTCATCCATGTACAAATACCCATCAGACCTCCCCTACATGAGCTCCTATCATGCACACCCTCAGAAGATGAACTTTGTGGCTCCCCACCCTCCTGCTTTGCCCGTAACATCGTCCAGCTTTTTCGCTGCCCCTAATCCATACTGGAATTCACCAACTGGAGGTATCTACCCCAATACTAGGCTGCCAGCTGCTCATATGCCTTCTCATCTTGGCACCTACTACTAAATGAGGAAAAGAAGCACCGGAAAAAACAAAGACACTTCTCACTGGGATACAGTCCCTGATGAATTACAATGAACTCTATTGGAGTACTCTATTAAAAGTGCCTTAAGAGACAAATGAAGGTTTGGCTGGGAAAAAAATACAGTAAAAGTAGATGTCAAAAGGACTCTTTGTAGTAGGGATTTAAAGGAAATATTCAAGAAGTATTAAGATACTAAAATGTAATGTATATGGGCATCGATTCTGTGGACCAAACAACAATAGACTATTGTAGGTAAAAGCATGAAATGATAAGAAAACCTACGAAAGCTAGTGGTCTTAAAAAGTTGATAAGCTTATATGTAAAGTTTGATATCTTGCTAGTGTAAAACTGGGACTATACTACAGCAACATAAGGATAAGGCTATAGTGACCTAACATACAACGTATGAATTGTTACAAAAGATGAGGGGAAAGGGAAAAAAGGAAAAAACCTACCTGTATTTAAAAAATCAGAACATATGAACAGAAGAGACTGGTTTAGTGTCGAAGCTGATTTGGAATATAGCAGCATTGTTTTAGTTAACATCAAATGCGTTCCGTTCATCAGTGTGTTATCAGCTACTCAAACTGTGAAGATAACTCAAACTTTAAGATTCCTTGACAGTATTACAGGAACCCTGAGCCAAACATTGGAAATGAGAATGTGCTGAAGGGCAAGTGTATGATTGTAGATCAGAGGCCGGCACCTGACAGAGAAAGCAGAAAGAAGAAGGAGGAGGACAAAAGTGATGCGAATGGGAGAAAAGAAACTGCTTTACCAGTAGAGACTGAATAGACTGAAAATGTAGTAGTGTTGGGACTATGAAGAAACACTTGTTTGGACTTGTGATACATATTACTCAGTATACTACCATTCCCAGTATTACAGGATGAACAGACTTGATTTTATAGTAATTAAAAAGTGGGAAAAGGGAAAAGCAGAATTCAGAAGTCAGAATATGCATCTCTTTTTTAAAAAAGTAAAACTGGAATTGTGTTTGATATTTAAAAGTTACCAGTTAGAACCTCATCATTATTAAGGGAGTTTGTTTTCTATTGGTTAAAGCAAGAGACAGCCCCTGACTGCCAAAATCAGAAATCATCTAAGTATTTTTGTTAGGCGGGCGCCAGTTTTTCTTTATTGAGTCGCGAACGCTGTGCGTTTGTCAGAATGAAGTATACAAGTCAATGTTATTTTTTCCTTTTTATATAATTATTATATAACTTATGCATTTATACACTACGAGTTGATCTCGGCCAACCAAAGACACAAAAAAAAGGGACAATCAAAAATATTGTGGCCTTGAATTTTAACTCTGTATGCTTAATGTTTACATTATGAACATATTAGTACTTAGAATGCAGAATGTATGTAATAAAATAAGCTTGGCCTAGCATGGCAATTCAGATTGACACTGTAGTTTGCATTTGCATTTTTAGTGCCTGGCACACCTATCAGATCTCCTACTCACCATGCGAAAATTTTGTTTTGTGAAATCTGGCCATCAGGAAAATGTAGGACCAAATAGCTATCCCTAGCCCAAGTTCAAAGTAGACAGGTGTTGTGTATCTTCTCTTCCAAACAGTTCTGCTAAAATACTTGCAGACCTTCTTTAGCAGTGCCTTGCCATTCATGTCCTGAGTTTCTTTTTCCCAGAGATTGCAACCATGCCCAGTTTTTGACAACTTCATGGCCAGTATTAAAAATGAAGTTCAAAGGAGGCCTCTAAGGAAGAATACTGATACCCAGAAATTATCTTTTGTTGCCATCAGATTATGCAGCGTAATCTCAGCCTGAAATGTATTTTCATACTGAATCATACGTTGAATTCTCATGCCCCATTGCTATTAATACATACTGTATCATTATTAGTAAATAAAGTGAATAATGAATAACTACCATTATTCCTCACTTTAGAATGTAGCGTATAGTAGTTTGTTAATTTGCTATTGCAGTCCATCCTGGCTGTTTACAAAAGGCAGGCTGCTTTTTTTCTGTTCTAGATTCAGAGGCTGTACCATCGGCCCTAAAATTACATCTGGTGCCTAATGGCGTGAATCCATTTCTTTTTGCAACACCAGAAGAAGAACTAGTTTGGAAAATCAGCACTGACATTTATAAGTGGCTATATGCAGCAGGCAGTGTTTACTGCAGAGACCCCAGACAGCTCAGTCCTCCAACTATATCCCTTTTTATTTTTTTTTGTTCTTTTGTCTCTTTTTCAGACAAAATGGGTGTGGTTTCAGGTTTTATAGCAAATTGTCGGCCTATTTGTTTTGTGGAGCATTAATCAGTGCTGTGCAATGGGAGACTTGCCAGACGCCCATGTTATGAGTGTCTTGGTGGCAGTTTATAAGCACAGGGTTATATTACTAATGTTTGAGACTTGAGCGGTGGCATCATAAGCCTTGTGATTGCTTGGGAAACAAGCACTATAAGTCTATATCTCTTAAAAATAAAAAAACCTCATGGAAAGGTTAAAAAAGCTAAGCTCTTGGAAAAGGTTAGTCACTATTTTAGGAGGCTATGGCAGGCACACCTACATGCTGACTATAAGAATTATAGTTTGCCTTTCAGTGGAATACATCTACAGATGCTTGCTATCTACTTCATGTGTATTTTCAACTCAAAAATCAGTAAGTGTACTGTTGAACCACCTTTTAATTAAACACTTAAAATCCAGATAAAACAAACCTCTTTGTTTAGATTGGCAAGGGCATACCTGGAAGCCTCCAAAGAATCCCTGGTGCTCAGATTGCTGGCTGCAGGATTTCCAGACTGTGTTGCCTGGCTGCTATCATGTGTGATGGGAGCAACATCCTGACATTAAAAGAAAGGGTCCAAATCCTGGGACATGGATAGAGTCACAGCAGATGGCATGATGGAGACCCCTCATGACAGAGAGCAAAATCCTACAGTATGCCATGGGTAAACTCACTGGTGACCCAGTCCAGCTCTCTTACAGCTACACCTTTCCCTTGGACCAGCTCACAGCTTTTCATGACCTTTGGAAAACTTGGATTTTGCACCCAGGAGGATGAAAAGGAGAGTGAAGAATGGAAAGACTCTACTGCTGCTGCATCGGGATGAGTGTCTCTGCGACTTGTATAGCCACCCTACCCCAGGGGCAGCAGACACAGTACAGGGTCTTCCTGTTGGAGGGTAGGGAGCAGCCAGGTGTCCCAGAGCTCTGGCAGCAGCAAAAGACGCAGTGGACTCATGGTGGTGTCTCTGCTGCTCACTGCCTGCTACCCAGTTTGATCCTGCTGCTGGGAGCCAGGAAGACTGGAGTGAGTCCAAAGTTTGAGGTAGTGGTTCCCAGTTCAGACTATGACAAGGATTGGCCCCAGTACAGCTAAACTGCTCAGAGCAACTGAGCAACTCTGCATCCATACCATGAGAGACATTCACGTGAGGCTCAGCCAGAACCCAAGACCTCAGCTGAACATATTGTTTACCATTTAAGCACCTGGATGCATGGACAAAGCAGCCCTACTGAGTCCACATTTGTACGAGTTTATCATTTTGATAACTTTGGCCCTTTGTTTAAATTAGGTCTTCTTCCACAGTCAGTTTTCAGTCAAGTCTTGTACCTTAGTACAGCACTCTGAGGATGGTCTGAAAGCAGAAGCTTCATTTTTCCTGAAATTTAGAAATATATGTGTGCTTCTCTGTCACCAAGAAATGCAAATCTGAGAAGCTGCACTGCAGCTACGTTATAGAACGTAGAAGGCCTAAAGCCATTAAAAGGGACTTCAAGGCACTTGGGAGAATGATCGAGGGCTCTGGGGCACAGGTAATATTCAATTCCATCCCAATACTAAGGAACCAGGAGCAGGAAATGAGGGCTAAGAAACGGGTTAATGAGTGGCTTAGGGACTGGTGTGAGAAGAGGGGCTTTGGGTTCTTTAATCATGGGGAGGCCCACGCACCCCCAGGCTTTCTTACTAGGGATGTGGGACACGCCTGTCTGCTAGGGGGACAAAAGCCCTCACCAAAAATCTAGTTAAGCTCATAAATTGAGCTTTAAACTAGATGTGAGGGGGGAGGGGATGGAGGCCAGGCAGGATGGGAGTGAGCCTGGAGGTGACAATTCAGTGGTAAAGGGGGGGTGTGCTGGCAACGCCTGCCGGTATATCACCACTAAGCAAGAGGGGGTGAGTGCAGCTGAGGATGGTAGGCAGCAAACTGGCACTGTGGCCTTAGTTAAGTCAAGGACCGCTCAGTTGGGGAGGAGCCCTATTGCGAAGGCTGAAGCTACGCCTGCCCAGCTGAAGTGCATTTACACCAATGCACGCAGCATGGGAAATAAGAAGGAGGAGCTGGAAGCTGTGGTAGGGCAGGGAGACTACGATGTCGTTGCCATTGCGGAGACGTGGTGGGATGACTCGTACAACTGGAGCGTACCCATGGTGGGGTATAAACTCTTCAGGAAGGACAGGAAGGGCAGAAGAGGAGGTGGGGTAGCCCTCTATGTTAGAGAGGGCATTGATACCCTCGAACTGGACTACGATCAGGATGGGACTGAGTGCCTGTGGGTGAAAATCAGAGGAGTCCATGGGCAGGAAGGGATTGTGATGGGAGTCTGCTATAGACCGCCCAGCCAAGAAGAAGCAGCTGATGAGCTCTTCTACAAACAACTGAGTGTAGTCTCAAAATCGCTACCTCTAGTCCTTGTGGGAGACTTCAATTTCCCAGATATAGGCTGGGAGTATAATACAGCAGAAAGGAAGCAGTCCCGGAGGTTCCTGGAGTGTGTGGAAGACAATTTCCTCACACAGCTGGTGAGCGAACCGACAAGGGACGGTGCCCTCCTGGACCTGCTGTTGGTGAACAAAGAAGGACTGGTAGGGGATGTGAGGGTTGGAGGACGCTTGGGGCAAAGCGATCATGAGATGATAGAGTTCTCAGTGCGGGGTAAAATGAAGAAGGACGTTAGCAGAACAGTTGCCCTCAACTTTCAGAGAGCAGACTTTGGGCTGTTCAGAAGGCTGGTCGGAAAAGTCCCGTGGGAGGCGCTCCTTGAAGGCAAAGGTGTCCATGAGGGCTGGGCACTCTTCGAGAAGGAACTCCTAGCAGCTCAAGGGAAAGCCGTCCCCAAGTTCCGGAAAAGTAGCCGGAGGGGTAAGAAACCAGCATGGTTGAGTAGGGAGGTCCTAGCAGACATCAATAGGAAGAGGAGGGCCTACGACCTCTGGAGGAAGGGGCAGGCATCCTGGGTGGACTACAGGGAGAAAGTGAGAAAGTGCAGGGAAAAAATCAGGAGGGCTAAGGCCCAACTAGAAATGCGATTGGCCATGACTGTGAAAGACAACAAAAAGTCTTTCTACAAATACATCAACAGCAAAAGGAGGGCTAGGGAGAATCTCCAGTCCCTGGTAGATGCAGAGGGAACAACAGTAACAGGGGACGAAGACAAGGCTGAAGTGCTCAATGCCTACTTTGCCTCAGTCTTTAACAGTAAGGAAAATTGTTCCCTCTGTGCACAACCCCAAGGGTTGGATGAGAAGTATGAGATTCCCAAGGTCCAAGAGGAGGTGGTTAGAGACTTGCTTGCCCAGCTAGATGCCCACAAGTCTATGGGGCCGGATGGAGTCCACCCAAGAGTTTTGAGGGAACTGGCGGATGTGCTGGCCAAACCCCTTTCCATCATCTTCCAGCAGTCCTGGATGACTGGGGAGGTTCCGCTGGACTGGAGGCTGGCTGATGTCGTGCCCATCTATAAGAAGGAGCGCAGGGAGGATCCGGGGAACTACAGGCCTGTCAGCCTGACCTCGGTACCGGGGAAAGTCATGGAGCGGGTGATCTTGAGTGCGATCATGAAGCACTTGCAAGAGAACCGGGTGATCAGGCCCAGTCAACACGGGTTCATGAAAGGCAGGACTTGCCAGAGTAATCTGATCACCTTCTATGACCGAGTGACTAAACTCTTGGACGAGGGAAAGGCTGTGGATGTGTCTTCCTGGACTTCAGTAAAGCCTTTGATACAGTTTCTCACAGAATTCTGCTTTGGAAACTGTCAGCCTCTGGCCTGGACGGGTGCACACTCTCCTGGGTGAAAAACTGGTTGAATGACCGGGCCCAGAGGGTGGTGGTAAATGGAGTTAAATCCAGCTGGAGGCCAGTGACAAGTGGGGTTCCCCAGGGCTCAGTCCTGGGTCCAGTCCTGTTTAATATCTTTATCAACGACCTGGATGAAGGCATCGAGTGCTCCCTTAGCAAGTTTGCAGATGACACCAAGCTGGGAGGAAGTGTGGATCTGCTGGAGGGTCGGGAGGCTCTGCAAAGGGATCTGAACAGGCTGGACCGCTGGGCTGAGACCAACGGCATGAGGTTTAACAAGGCCAAATGCTGGGTCCTGCACTTGGGGCACAACAACCCTGTGCAGTGCTACAGACTAGGAGAAGTCTGTCTAGAAAGCTGCCAGGAGGAGAAGGACCTGGGGGTGCTGGTTGACAATCAACTGAACATGAGCCAGCAGTGTGCCCAGGTGGCCAAAAAGGCCAATGGCATCTTGGCTTGTATCAGGAACGGCGTGACCAGCAGGTCCAGGGAGGTTATTCTCCCCCTGTACTCGGCACTGGTGAGACCGCACCTCGAGTACTGTGTTCAGTTCTAGGCCCCTCACCACAAGAGGGATGTTGTGGCTCTGGAGCGAGTCCAGAGAAGAGCAACAAAGCTGGTGAAGGGTCTGGAGAACAAATCTTATGAGGAGCGACTGAGAGAGCTGGAGTTGTTTAGCCTGGAGAAAAGGAGGCTGAGGGGAGACCTTATTACTCTCTACAACTACCTGAAGGGAGGTTGTGGAGAGGAGGGAGCTGGCCTCTTCTCCCAAGTGACAGGGGACAGGACGAGAGGGAATGGCCTCAGGCTCCACCAGGGGAGATTTAGGCTTGAGATTAGGAAAAAGTTCTTCACGGAGAGGGTGGTTAGGCATTGGAACGGTCTGCCAAGGGAGGTGGTTGAGTCACCGTCCTTGGAGGTGTTTAAGGTGAGGGTAGACGAGGTGCTTAGGAGCATGATTTAGGGATTGGTGGGAATGGTTGGACTCGACGATCCAGTGAGTCTCTTCCAACCTGGTTATTCTGTGATTCTGTAATTCTGTGCAACATGGGAAATGATAATGAGAAAAGGTTTAAAAGTAAAACTAGGAAACTCAAATTCCATCATTCTTAATCAAGATATTTCCATCAATAGTAAATTGGCTTTAGTGAGTATATATAAAAAATGCCTTTGAAGGATGTATTTTACAACACTTGTGAATCTTACAGAAAGATTGACACAAGTAGGAGAGCACAGGACCAACTGTATTGAAGTCCTTCATTCCTCACACTTTCCGTATTCAGAAAAGTCCACATTGGGTGCCTCAAATGCTCTTCAAACTGCCCTCAGAAACACAGGGATCATCACTGATTCAGGCTTTCTTCTGCAAACTCATCTTGCTCAGACTGTTTCTTACACCAGCTAAGACCTAATTTTAAAATAAGTTTTTAATTATAGATGCATTAAAGAAAGGTAAAAAAAGACCACTATACATTAAAGAAAGGTTAAAAACCCACTACACTTTGTATTATATGCTTAATGATCCTATGATCTTTTCCTGTGCCGTTTTCTCAAGTTTTGGAAATACTAAGGGAATGGCTCTCAGAGTAGTCTCTGCTTACCTAAATCACTGATAAGTCAGAATGTCACTTCATCCATCTGAAGGACTCAGTTAACTCATGCCTGAATTTTAACTGCCTCCTGAAGCAAACATAATGTAACACAAGTGCTTTTTTCTCTGCTCTGTGGATGGAGCCTTTGAATATCTTCACAGCATTTCTTGTCTGCCTTTGGTACCTATGTTAAGGAGATTAGGTGCTACCATGGAGATGCACAGTAAACTGTGGCTATTCCTTGGACTTCGCTGGGACTTTGCTGACATCAAGACAAACTCTTTCATGAGTGATAGGAACCTATTTATCTGGTAGCAATGCCCGGTGGAAAACAACAGAGGTTCCTTGTGCTTTCTTGGTAAAGATATTTTTTTCTTAGCTCTCACTAGGGTAGTCACATCCCTCTCTGTTTTGGGCTGTTCAGAGAGCCCTTCCTTATCAGAGCTAAGTGCTCATGGCTCTTAGGGTTCAGAGGAGGCCACCCTCTAAAACTTGGCCTTACACTGCGGGAAGCAAGGGCTAAGGAGTCCATGAAGCTTCCCACTTGATAAGCAGCACTATGAACACCGCCTATACACACACCTGGTCAAGGCATGAAGCACCTGGCTATGCACCCCCTCATGCCTCATAACTTCTGGTTATGTCTTGACCTCCATGCAGACCACAAAAGTGGGTTATACCAGGATTTCAGCAAGGGAAAATATGAAAATGAAGTCTGGGTAGGCCACATAATTTTCAGGAAGCACATGAGGCTGCTCAGAACGCTGTCCTGGGTCCCTGTTTGTTTCCAGGCTTCAGCTACAACCTCCAAAATAGCTTGGCTCCACCACTGCCCCCTGGGCAGTGTGACCACTTTTTCAAGGCACCGGCTGCTGACACTACATCAGGTGAGTGACCCAGTGAGAGCCTTACTTGAATGAGAGAGACCACTTGGTGAGCTGGTTAGTGAGGATATTAGGCCAAATGGAATGTGGAAAATTGTTTCAAAATTGGCCAATGGCCATCATTGTTTAAGAGCAGTATTTTCAGGAAAATTAAATAAAACATCCAGGCTAGGAATTGCCCTGGGATGTACTTTTAAATCACTGGAATAATGACTTCCCAAAACCAGACTCAGAAAGTTTCTTGTGTTATGTACCAGAATCTTGGGCCATTTGTATTTTGTAGAAGAATGAGGGTCAGAATAATTTTCTGTGCACAATCCCAGAAGAAGGGGCGAGAAAGTCCTCTTGGGAAACCCCATCCATCCCTCTCACTGTTATAGATATATTTTCATTTGTATAACTACTGATGTTTCCTCAACCCTCTTCTCATTTGAAGATATCTCACCTCCAGATTATTTCTACACATTCTCATAACCATGAGGCCAATAAGTCTCATTATCAAATAAGTTTTTTTTGTTTTCCTGCTATTTTTACATTTTGCATTTTTTTCTGATTACAATCTTCATGCATCACACTCCAGAGTTCCTAGCCTGCTTCAATGTTTACAGCTTGATAAATACTTGTAGTTTGTTATCACACTCCTTTTGACTGGATGTTAGCCAAGCTTAGACATATTCCACTTCACAAACCTATCGCTCTTGCTCTTGTTTGGTAACTGTTAATGGGCTGTTTTATGTGTGTGTGTACCGTCTCTACACATGAGCAGGCCTGAAGTCTCCTGCTATTAAAAATATTTCTATCTATGACTTCTTGGACTGCTACCTCCTTCCTATGGGAGTCTATGTGCCACTCCCCAGTCAAGCAGTCAATGTGCTTGTAAACTCACCTAGCTGGAAAGTCTTCCTTAAAAAGATAAAATGTCCTTCGACCCCTCAGCTCTAAATGTACTCCCATGTTCTTCTTCATTTGGAGCAGTTTCTTTCTTCTGAACTGAAAAAGCTCCTTTCCTCAGATCTCTCCACTAACAGACCACCGCAAAGATTTTTTGAAACTCTTGTTGTGAACTGGCTGCACTAATTTCACCAGTTCATCTTGCCGAACTGTGCAGTGTTTGTTTTGGCCCTGTGCTTTCTGTGTCTCAGCCAGGCTGAAAGCTGCTTCAGGCAGAAAATGCACATCCAGAGAGCACCCAGCAGTGTGTTGCTGCTTAATATTTCATAATCATGAGTAACATTGCCAAAAAAAAAGTGCTTACACATTTCCAGTTTTCTTCATGTTGAAAATGTCATTCTTCTCCACTGGAAACTTGAAAGCTGCTGTGCAGAAAATGGATACGGGGCTCTTAACACAGGCATGGGCACTTAGTCTAAATCTTTGAAGTCCTGTAGTCATTCCTTAGCAGTCCTGCAATCTAACATCTCAGGTGGGCAAATGGTCTACATGGCTGGTTTGTTGATACAAATGGTAATCATTTTTCAAAACTGATTACCATTTGTATCAACAAACCAGCCATGTAGACCATTTGCCCACCTGAGATGTTAGTGCAGGACTGTAAGGAATGACACAGGACTTCAAAGATCACCTTTCTGTACACTCCTGGAGAAGCACTGCAACAGCAGTGACCATTGAAACGGTCAGTTTTCAAAATAATGCCCCTTTTCAGTTGTGGGTTGTGGGATGAGGGTACTGTATGTTCACCTGCATCTCTGTAGCCAAAATAAAAAAGTGAACATCAAAATATTAATTTGTTTTATGGTTGAAAAATCGTCTCATGCTGTCTAGTTCCCAGAAACACTTCTCTAGTACATTAATACATTTCAGTTTCCTGGAATAAGAATGACATTCAAATGATCCAGCCATGAGTTAGATCCTATCATTCTGGATATCGTAAATATAGACCATGACTAACAGATATTGTTTTAAAGTGCCCATATCCTTAAATACACAAGACTAATAAATATTGGAAGAGGCTGTATTTTTTACCAGGACTAGTTGGACATTTTCTATTTCAGCTCTTTCTTCAAGTAGGGAGGGTGAGGTTGTTTTTTTCTTCTAACATGCTCTGAAGATAAAGCCAGAAAATGTTTAGAAGCAGTTTGGACATTATGATGGGCTCATATCCTGACAGAGATAGACAGCTCACCGTCTGGCTCCTCAAGGGATGGAAGCGTCTGGTGTTCCCCTGAATAATTGCTGGTTACGAGAGTTGTAAGTGGCTACATATGGTTGTAAGCAAGTTGTAAACCTCCTACCATGAGTTTCCAAAGACAAGACAGAAAATTACAACAGTGGCACACAGCCTTTGGAGCAGAGCAGGGCTTGATTCTCAAAATAGTTCTGAAAATAAAGGTTGTTACCTTGGCTGTTACTGGAAAATTAAAGTGGAGGAGGTGGCAGGAAAGGGGCCATACAACCAAGGAGGCCTGGAAATGATAGTTATTATCGGTTGAACTTGGAAAATGGAAGGAAAAATAGGTGGAGAAGGCCAAAATCAAGAGGGGGAAAAAAGAATAAGAGTTATGAAATGCTGTCAGAGGGAATAGCAAAGTGTAATGACACTGGCCCCTAATTAGAAATTTATGGAAAGGGATATAAGTGGACCTTTAAGACATTCTTGCAAGGATTACCTGGTGCTAAATGTTTATCCTGATTTGATGATGATGACATGAAATCAGACCTGAGTTATCAGTAAACAGAGAGCCAACCAGAGGATCAAAATATGGGCTAACAACAGGAAGGCAGCAATCAAGGAGGCAGCCTTAGCTCTGCCTCCTTTTCCCCTCTGGTTGAACCTGGCATGTGGTCAGAGTATGCTAAGAAGCTTTAATACATAGGGAAATCCAAATACGTCATTTTCCTATATAGATATGGAAAGTTAAAGATGGATCTCAGGGATTTAGGGAAGGAAACAGCAAATGAGTATCAAGAGGTTAGCATAAAGAGAGGTGAAAACAGAAGAAAAGTAAACCATATACCCTAGGGAATTTAGAGGTTCAAGACAACCAAAAAATGCTTAAAAAGAAGTTAAGGTCAGGTTTAACTCAAGGCAGTGAGCCCAGAGGAGATGCTTGAGAGGGACATGTGATGTGCACATTGAGTAGGAGGAGGCAGGTTAGCACATCTGGGCTAAAGTAATAGCTGAAGCCACCTGTGCTGAGGAAACAGTGCAGTTTGTAAATTACACTTCAGTTCTCTTACTACAATCACCACTTTAGTATATGTCCAGCTAACATTCCATTACAATTTCCACAAACATTTCATGTCACAACTTCATTACAATGTTGACTGTACAGTGAACAGCCATAAAATAGCCTTGCCAATGCTAGTAATTTGTGCTGGGAATGTAATATCCAGTTCCAAACAGTGATGAGTGTTATGCAAAATGAACTAACCACCATTTTTCATTTCTTTAACCACTTACTTAAACAATTAAATGTATTGCCATGCTAAATGTATAGTACATAATATATCATTCCAGAGTGTATAAAAGCATCAGACAATATATCTCTGTTCTTTTGTCATAAGCTGTGTAAAACTCTTGTTTAGCACTCTATAAATGGCTTTGTTCACTCTTGTTATTTTAACTGTATACCAAAAAACATTAGAGTTTCATGCATACAATGTGTGTCTCCCACTGCAAGCCAAATTCAATATGTTCTACTCTTTCTACTGGATGCAGATCACAGTGAAAGATTTTTGCATAGCTTTCTATGAGGTGGATAACCAGTCACTACTTCAATATTTTTGATGTTCCACTGTAACTACTAGAATAGCTCTTGAGTCTTGTTAGGTGCTCCTAGCTAATGTTACATTTCAATTTCCCTACTTTGATGAAAAGCTGAGACATTCAGTTTGTGATTCAGTCATCTATTTCTCAAAAATATCTCGTGAGCTTTGCTGCAATTGTAATTGCATAATAGAGAATCATTGGGGTCTAACATGCCTTTTTTTTCTGTCATTTTGGTACAATATGATGTAAAAGCAGAGAACTCAGAAGAGGTAAAGCAGTTTTACTTAGTTAGAATACCTGGAAAAATGTAGTTATTTGACTGATAACATTTCCAGAAGACCCCAAGTAGCTTAGGTGCCCAAATCTGATAGACTTGCAACAGGTTTTGTGTCCCTCAAATGTTCCAGAAAACCTTCCCTGGTGCTTTGTCATTTGACAGTCACATTTGTTCAGAAAACTTGAAGCTGAGTGCACAGCCCTGGAGGCAACTCACCCTCCAGCAAGGGCAGCCATCAGGGTCTAAAAAGCCACTACACAAAATGTTCACTCTAAAAAACAGTAGTTCACCAAAGCACTTTTCAAAACTGTGATTGGTAGCTTTATGTCCCCGTGGTGGGTCTTGGGGTAGTCTTGAAAAGAAGAAGAGCTGTACAATGTTGTAGATTTAGGATTGTGTTCGAGTACCCTTGACTATGAAGCCTACAGTCTTGATCTGACACCTGCATGTTGATGTGGAAGCGTGACCTTCTTTCCCCAAGCAAACTCTCCCACACGGATAGAAATAGAAGCGTCACAGCTCTTGGATGTCTATGAAAAATGCCCATGCATTTTAAGCCATTCTCTGGAGCTGCTGGGGCTCTTTATGGCCTTCAGGGTAGTAGCAGCCAACAAGTGTCTTGGCAGTCAACTATTTCAAGGCTACTGAGCAACTGAAGGGAGAAGCACTCTCACAGACTGTGGAGGTGCTAACAAGTTTCCTGAATAATCATAATGTAATATGAGACACTAAGGAAGGTCTGTGTGCCTGCAGCATTTTCTGAGCACCAAGGGATCTGGGCAAGTTGGAATTGATAGTGAACCTTATGGAGAACTGACAGGATTCCAGGGAGGGAACAGTGCTCATGTATACCTGATGGGCCTTGCATGATTTATGCAATTAGCTTTATAATTGGGCTCCTGGAGACTCCCAGATTTAGACCCCTTACCTTATACAGAAAGAGGTGACCTGAACATTTTTGATGAGTGGTATGGTTTGCTCAACTGTTGAAATAAGTAATGTATGCATGCTGGGCTTAGCTTGCAAACACTTCATGCCTCCACTTTGACCCTCCCTTATGGAACACAGTGACTGGCTGAGTTTGCTCCTCCAACTCCTCCTGTCCCTTAACTCAGGCACTGAGATCCAAAAGCCATGGCTCAAGTAGCAACTGGATATCCTGACAGATCAGTCCCTACAGGCAATGTTGTTCACAGAGCTATGAGTGTGCAAGGGGCTGCACATTTTTCTCCTCAGCTAGAAAAATAAAAGATCTGCTTAAAAGAATACAGGAATTGGTCAAGTGAATTAGAAACCCACACGTTACTGGCAGCAGTGTGCTCGGGTTGGACCACTGGGACAGGTCTCCTCTGGCTGTGTTTCTGAAGAGCAGTGAACAAAGCACACTGCCAGCCTGGGATTGAACCAACTGCTGTGGCCATGCCAGCAGCCCCAGTGTTTGGTATCTCTGCGCTGTGGATGAAAGCTTTGTAGGCTGCCAGAGCAGCCTGTGCCACGGGTTGCTGGGGCAGAGGGATGCCATGTCAAAGCCTCCTGCTTTCGTATCCTGCATGGCCACTGCGCTCCTCTGACGGTGGAGTTCCTCTTGCAGCAGGAACCTGTGGGGTTGCGGCTTTTGCAGGCACTGTTGCGGCTTTTGCAGGCACTGATGTACTCAACAGCCCTGTCTGCCTGTCACATGTAGCTGTTCCCCCTCTCCCTGCAGCTGCAGTGGGAGCAACTGGGCACCTTCAGGCATGGCTCAAAGCTTCCCCCAGAAGCCAGAAGAAGAGCATGAGCATGCATGTCTGTAGTTTCTGCACACCTAATGCTCCGTGGTGAAGTGTCTTCACATTCTCATCATTCCCATGCCAGTGCTCTGAGTATTGAGTGATCTGCAGGGTTTTGTGAAGTGGTTTATAACCATCTTTTTGATGGCAGTATTTTGTGACACAAGTCATATTCAGTCTCCTTGCTCTCTCCTCTCATCACTTTCCTCCTGGTCTACAGCTAGGTGGCTGGGGGTAGCTGAAGGCACGGGACATTTTTGGATGCCCTCTGTATTTCAGACACTCCCTGAAATTTCTGTTGGAATGTTTGGGCTATGCCCCTTGACCAAACCTGGAGTAGGGCATTGAGCCTGATACCCAGGGCACTGAAGGAGAAATGGAGATGTATGAAAGTGGAAAATGAAGGCAGTGTGGGCTGGGAAGGTACCACAGATGTTGCTGTCCCTGCTTTGCTGTCCCAGCTTTACTTTACACTGCTTTTGTACTGCTCTGCAGGTGTAATCCTGCTGCTCCCTCTGGCAAGAGCATGAACATTTCCCATTCCCTAAGCAAGTCCTTGTGGAGTGAGTAACAGTGTGCTCACCCCAAGGACAAGTGGCCTCCAGTCTAGTGCTCATCCCCTGCTGCAGTGCTGGTCAGACTCCACCATAGTCATTGTTGAATGCCCCACTGTCCTACTTGGCCTGAGAACATGGTCTTGCTCACAGAAGTCAGTCCTGGTTTGTCTCCTCAAGCTGCTGCGATACTAAGTGACCCAGGAGACCCTGCACCTCCAGTCCTGCCCTGCATACACATCAGCCCCCATGACATCGCATTTTATTCCCCTGGAAGCCAGGGGCTGGCAGCACAAAAAACAGAGCTGCTGTCTTCAGAAGTGTCAGGGCATATTTATCTGTCAAGGCATATTCCTATTTCCCCCAAAAGATGGCACTAGGATTCACCAAAAGTGAACCACTGGGCATCCTGAATATTTTTAAATTTCTGAAAAATGCCACTAGGGCCCTTTACTGTTGTCCCCATGCTTTGCCCCCCATAACTGAGGGATGGTACCTCTGGAGCAGGTAGCCACAAACTTCCCAGGGCAGACCTTAATAGGGCTCTAGGTCATGGGCAACAAAAAGAGCAAAAAATGATTTGCCATCTGCTGAGAGTACATGGTGGGAAGGGATGTCTTGTAGCAGGATGAAAATGCCCCCGTCCCCCAAATATATCCTGTGGTTTATTTCTAAGGCAATGAGAAAAACAGTTATACAATATTGGAATTAAGCTTCTTGTACACTGACATTATCTGCTGTAATAAAATTGACATCATTAGGATTTTTACTGAGAAGTCAATTACTTTTTCATTAGAGCAACATAACTCATAAACCTGTGAATAGAGTTTGTCTGGTATTTTAGGCAATGTTTTAAGTTTTTTTGAAGTTTCTACATAATGACAATTAGAGATTTTTTCATTATTAAAAGAATAAAACTAATGAAAATAACTTCTGCTGAAATTGATTTTTTCCCTGCAATTTTTATAGCAAATTGAAAAGAGCTTTCTATCTGTCAGTAATGCAATAGATTTTAGTCCCAAAACCAATCCCCATTCCAAGATAATGGATTTCTGTATACATTAATGGAGCAATCCCCTGAATAGCTGTTTTTTTTCTTTTCATTAAAGAAAATTATAAGATCATAGCTCTATAAATGAAAAGAAGTTCAAGTATGCAGATGAAGGGTTTCTAAAGACAGCAGAATTCCGAAGCCAAAAGTGTTCTCTCAGTACATTTAAAAATGAAGGAAGGGCCTTGTCAAAGCAGCTCACCTTCCTAGGCAGCTCAGCAGCCTCCAAGGACTATTGGGTCCAACAACTGCCCAAACAAATATTATTCATTAGCAAGTTCAGCAGTGACCCTTCTTGCAAGGAGATCTTTTATTCTACAAATGCTGATGTCTCCTGAAAGACAGATATTTGGTTCCCCTGTGCTTCAAATATTTTTGACCAGACATTAGTGTAGTGTCATTCCCAGCACTAGCAGCCAGGGAGAAGTTTCTTACCTCTGCATATTGCTGCTACTAAAGCATGATTGAAAAACACTACAGGGCAAGGCAATGTGAAGACTGCACTTACCCTTGAACTTACCCGTGTACTTCCCACGTGATGGACCTGGAGAAGGTGAGGTTATTGCAAGGCAGGTGTTCTTCTAACTACATAAGCTTGGAGGTGTCATTTGAGCACGTTACTGTCCCTGAGCATGACCCTGTTTTAACACAGAGAAGCATGATCTGTATGTCCTGCTTATTTCATTAGCCACAAATTTTGTCATGCTTAGCAACTTAGTTCTGCTACTCAAGTCTTGGGGTAGGTGTGTTCAATGGTCTACAAATTGCCATGCACCATTACAGCAAAACTACTAATGAAATAGTAAAGTGCCTATACAGTCTCAGAGAAGAGGACTGCTCTGGACTGGACTCACCCATAGCCCTTCTGGAAGGCAGCAGTTTGCTGCCTTTTGTAAACTCAGGAGACGCTGGGACAGAAAAAAAACCCCCAAAACCAAAAAACAACAGCAAACAACAAGAACAACAACAACAAAAAGACTCTACAAAGTATACAAAGTACAACCTGATTGTAGAAATATACCTCGTGAAGAGTATATTATTCAGGATACAAAACACAGGGGGGGCGGGGGGAGGCGGG
Organism: Clamator glandarius; assembly: GCA_033459285.1. NCBI lineage: Eukaryota > Metazoa > Chordata > Aves > Cuculiformes > Cuculidae > Clamator > Clamator glandarius. The sequence continues at coordinate 2,659,787 of JAUNZM010000310.1, read as the reverse complement.
GTGGAAACTGAGTGTTTTAAAATGTCCTGACGCTAGATGGTGTGGTGGGTTAGAGCAATCCCCTCATTGCTGGAGATAGTGTTTTGAGCACTTTCAGACCCATGCTGAGACCTGGCAGGACCATGCATGTTTGTCAGCCTCTGCTCAAGAGGCACTGAAGGAGCCGTGTGATTTTGGGTCAGGATGCAGAGAGGTTCTCAGCTGCCTGCAGTTTTGCCAGCCTGCTCCGACTCCAGTTCCACTTCTCTTTCACTCACTTTCACAAATAGCATTATTGCCCAGAAATTACAGAAAAAACAAAGCTAATTACCAGAATTAGTCATCCCCAACAGGACAGGAGCTAATCTCTAGCACCAAAACAGACGCCAGACTGAATCTGGCTCTACTGTAGGGACTGTTTTCCCATACACCTTTAGCAGGAGACCAGCTCACATTGACACTGATGGGACTCACCATGGGTACAGAAGTTGGCATGTGTGCACATGTGTTGCCATATCAGGGCATCGACACTTCATCTGGCAAGTGCTGAGCTGCCACAGGGTGCCCTGGCTGCCTGCGGCGCTCACTGATGTCAACGGCAGCAAATGGGATTCCGTGCTTTGAGGATGGCTTGGCACCTTGTAGGCAGGAGGCTTTAATGTGGTTTCTTGGGTGTAACAGAAAACAGCTTTTAGCCCAGGGGAATGAATATTTTTTGCCTTTGTGTATAGCCTGATTTTTGTAGTCATGCTGTTAAATGTGCCTGCTGGAGAGAGGTAATTAACGGACAATATATCTTAGCTGTTTCTTCAGAAGACATTGATTATGGTTGTTCAAGGCAAAATGTATTCTAGTTCTGAACAGATGATTTTTTAACCCATCAACATAGTGAGGATAGCAGCATACTGGGGGGGTTGAGGGCGTGAGGGGGGGTGTCATAGCAATGATGTCTAGGAGGATTTCCTTTGTCATGCTGTGGATTAGGCATGAAATCCTACCAACCTGTGCTGAACTCTCTGTCTTCAGCCACTTCAGCACTGTAGGTCATTCACACACTACTGCAAGAAATATTCTGAGTGCAATATAAACCTGTCCTGGTGTTTGATACTCACCTACTTATTAGACTCCTCTTCAGTTATAAGCACTAGCAGTGAGAACTGGGACATCATGAGAGAGCAAAAGGGGCCTCCAGTTGAGGCATTGCTTTACGACTTATGAAGAACTGAAAACAAAGGAAATAGGAAGCATTATAATAACTGAGTAAAGTCTTCAGCACAACCTGTCATAGATGTTGTTCCTTAAATGTCTCTTTCTGTGGTATTTGAGATGTAAACCTGAGCTTAGCTGCACAATTAATCGAGTTTCTGCTAGCACACAAAAGTTGTGCTAAAAAAGCTTGAGCTTTTAAAGCTTATGGAAAAAGATTACAAGCATGATTTCACTGCCAGGAATTCTGCACCAGGAATTAGAGATTTTTTTTGTCATCCATAAATAGGAACAAAACATAAACAATTGGTTCAGGAATATTTTTTATCAACAACCAAGACAAATTTAGTTTGTGGTGACTCCTGGATTCAGTTTTAAGGTCAGCAGGGACCAGTCCCTTATCTTGCCTGACCTCCTTCGTTAGGGAAAGCTACACAGTTTTAACCATCTGCTCCTGTAATAAACTTCACACCAGGGGACTGTGTTCTTGATTTTTCATTAAAATCCAGTTGGAACTACAAGAATTCTTTCACTTTCATGAGTTTTAGCTCAAATGTGTATTTCTGCCAAACTTTCAGCCACTACTGTGTTTGTTGCTCTTTGCTTCTTTTATTTGTTTACTGTCTATAGCAAATACTATGTTCATCCCTGTTCAAGTGTCCATCTGTCAGTCAGGGAATAAGAAACAAACCCACATCCCTGAGGTGTGTCACATACCTCGTGGATAATGAATCACCATTAAGATGAGGTGTACTTGTGGTGTGCAAAGCAGAGGCTGGAATGTTTTCAGCCAAAACATTCAAAAAATACTGGTATGCATTAAGGAATTCATAGTAGGGAAAACGAGAAGCTTGTGAATGATTATTTACAACCCAAAGAACTAAACTTACAATTCCCAAGTGCTTCTGACGGGAAACCCTGTTACAGACCATTAATTTTGTGTGACCCTAAAACCAGAGAGAAGTATAGAAAATTCATCTGAACTTTGCCTAGGTCTAGACCACAACCTACTCCTAGTTTGGGCGCTATTGGGATAAACTATTATTTGCTCAGTACTATGAGTGCCAGCAGTATAGTTGTATACTGTTATACACCATATACCACACAAAATTCCCTTTATGCCCTAAAAATGAGGCTCTTCTGTCACCACTGTCCACAGGAGAGAGCTGACATCAATGGCACTGGCCCCCATAGGAAGATGCTCCTGAGCTATGATGGGGGCTCCTGCTTCAGAGTTCCTACCTATATCTAGGTTGAGGACCAACAAGGATGAACCCCAATAGCTCTCAGGCAGACTCATCCCCTGCCCATGCATGGGATAGTGGGAAGCCACATGCCAAGAAAGGCCACCTACTCATCAAGGGCTCAGCATGTGAGCTTGGAGGCAGCCTTGTGTTGAGATGACCACTGAGCTCTCAGGAGCACTGAGTGTGGACAAACTTGCTTGTGGTCACCCTGCTGGGACTTTTGAAACTTCATTCTTGACTGACCTGGCCAAGGCTACTCTGGAAGCACAGTGAAAATGTAGGAACTGAATCACAGATCCCAGCACACACATTCACATTGGATGATTTTATAGGTCAAAAATGAATCCTCTTCAAGAGGCATTCTTTTCCCCCCATGTAAAGGTAATTTAGGGTGATTGTTTTCTTCAGAATCTGATGTATGATGTTTTGTTGTTGCTTGAACTGAGAAGTTCACGTGTTAAACACAGTTCCAGAACTTTACCTGATTGTGTCCAGGTTAATAGACAAGCCTTTGTCAAGGACATTGTGCAAACATATTTCCACAGGATATAATTGTCTGGACATTTGAGCAAATATTTGCATAGAAAACGTAATTGACTATTGTTAAGAACTGCCACCTGCCCCTTGGTTTTCTGGCACTCTCATAGAAGGGACTATGGTTTACATCATTACTCTCATCCAATATTTCCATGAGAGCTAACTCTTGACCAGCAATGAAATAAACATTCAGCTGCTGCCATCCCCCAGCAGCCCTCCACCCCCGCAGCCCCTGAAGGCTGCATAGCCCTATTACAAGAAAGGAAGTGTTCCGAAGAAAATGAGAAAGGGCAATCAGCCTTCCTTCAGCAAGAGTGCTACGGGGAAATTATACACATGGAGAGTAGTAGTCTAACATGAGGGACTTGTTGGAGCAGTCATGGATGAGACCAAACAGCAACACAAAGGACAAGCTCATCTGTGTTGTCGAGTTCATTGTGTCAGCTGAAGCTGTGACAAGTGATGACAGTCACGATGCCAGGGGATGGAAGTACAAAAGAAGACTGTGCAGCTGTCGGGTAATATGTGGAGCATGACACACCAGGCAGCTTGAGCAGGAGTTCTGTAACCTCCTTTTGCATCTCCAGCAAAGCTGCCCCAAACAGCAAATAAATGACTTCAGAGATAAACACTTGCTCACCTGCCTTAATCTTAAAGACATATTTATACAGAGATATATTTTGGAAAGCTACACTCTGTTTCTAAGTGGAAAACTAAATATTTTGATGGTTAACCATTGTCTTATCAAACCTTTCGTGTTGAAATATTTCAACAAATTTGATGGAAATTCACAAAAATATTTGGATATTTTTCTGATTTAAACTCTTTTGTTAAAAATGGTTTCATCCAGTTCTGCTCATGAAAATTGCCTTATTATCCAAGCTGATCTTTTTTTTCCTGTATTTCAAATTTCTTCTCCAAAAAAACAAGTGCTGTTACTGTTAGGCTAAGCTGTGCCATGGATTTTGTGGAGGTAGTGACGGGCTAGAAGTAATTCATTGCAGGAGAAGCATTACCTTTTCGGTTGTTCAGTGGAATAAAACATATTGCTACCAGTTCAGAGAAATCGGTATTTATTTTTACATCTATCAGATTCCCCGGCTGACTGCCCCTCAAGATCCTGGCTGTTGCAGTTCTGCTGACCTCTGAGCTCAGCAGATGAGTTTCTTTGACACCTTTTGGCTCTTTCTTCCTCTCAGAGTACCACTGTCCTGTCTTTTTACAGCTTCATCAGAATTTTCCTAATCTTGACCCTTGGATTCCCACTTGTCCTTGACTTATTGCAGAAAAAATGGCTCATGAAATCCCTGCTCTACTCAGGCCTGACTGTACCACCAAAATAGCTCGATTCCACCCTATGCTCTTTCTTATGCATTGTCACTGCAGCCCCCCAGTTATCACAGCCCTCCAGAGACATAGTCCACGCACGGTATTGCATACAAGAGAATTTGTGAAGTCTCTGTGCTTATCATCTCTATTCTTGCTCATAAAATATGATTGTCAAGTGAGGGACACTTGTCCCTATGTGAGGATGACAACAGTTGGCTGGATATACCTGTGTTTTCATGGTAGGACACACCGTGGCCTTAACTCCCATCATCTTCTCCCTTCGATCTGTTACTTTACTTGTGATATGGTAAAACATTGATGCTGTTGACAAGAAGAGTAAAATAGTTTTACCAAAACTTCCCCTAAGTAGCCTCCTCTCCATCACTCAAGAAGCCCTTTTTCAACACCAGTTGTCTACTGCCCACAGCAGGAAATGCTTCCTCCAGTGTGCTTTCCTCCTGAGGGACTGTTAGCTCTGAAGCTGTCATTGTGCAGAGCATGGATTCAATACACAAAAGGCTAAAAACTGCACAGCATCCTGTCCTTGCTATTCACAAAGTGGAGTCCTTCTCTCACTCTGCAACACTGTGAGAGGCCAAAACGAAGGCCAGCACAGGTGCCTAATCCAGTACTGTTGTTAGAGCAGAGCTGCACCCTGGAAAGCCGAATCCTATACCAAAGGCGAGCTTGCTGAAAACAGAGCAGTGGTCACAGAGCCAACACACCCATCACTGCCTATAAAGAGAGGGAAGTGAGACACTGAACTATTTCCTTGCACAAGGACTGAATGATCTGCTAAGCTGAAGGGAAGAGAGATGCTGATGAGTTACAGTTATTCCTACTAGCTGATTGCTGCCAGTACCTTGTCTAACTTCTGGGAAAAAAAATCACAATTGTCCTTCATCATGCAAGTGGCCTTACTGGCACAGCATTCTAGGTTTGGTATGGAAAAGGCGAAGTCTCTGCTGTCCAACACCTTTGGAGAAGGGAACAGAGGAGAGTGAAAGTGGGCAGTAATGAATTGCTGTTGAACCATCAAGAGAGTGAATGGGACAAACATCCAGAAATGCCCTCCTGCTGCTTACATTTAGTCATTGATGCGGCTGGACTGTAGCATGCTGTGGCCTTTGTTGAGCCAAGGTAAACCCAATAATGTCTTCCCCGGTAGCTCAGGATCCAGGGGAGTTTTGTGCAAAGGTTGTACTGATGAAAGAGGAAATAATTTCTTGATGTCCACCAAGGCTATAACTAGGAGATTTGCGCAACTGGGAAAAACCTAGACTTCTCTTAATCTCTCATGGGGAAATTGAGAAGCTTTGTCGCCAAATATATGTTAGAAGAATGAAGAGGAAGCAGAGGTGTTTATTTGCCGAAGGAAATGGGAGGGCTCAGAGGCTGCAGCAGTGACTTTATCCAAGTGCAGGGCATGCACAGGGCATGCTGGGACTCTCATCCTGTTGCTTTGACAGAGCGGGAAGTTATCATCCCTGAGCCCTCCATCCGGCCTGTGCCCACGTTACATTGAGCCTCAGGGGAGTCACAAGCTCAGTGGGATTTTTTTTTAACCTTCGCTTCAAAGACTACACTTTTTTTTTCTCTCTCTCTGTGGATGTGTCTATGTGTCTATGTGTGTGTGAGAGAGATTTGCTTGTTATCCATGCCCTCTGCAGTCCTCTTATTTAGCTTTTCCTGTTGACCAAAGGTCTGATTCCATTCTGGAGAGAGAAAAAAAAAGAAACGTCAGAAATATCTCTCTATGCATCTCATCCATCCTCTCCTTCAGCTTAATAGAAACGGCTCTGTGAATTCAGTGAACAGTGTTGCCCAGGCTGTTCTACTGTATCTATTATACTGCTTTTATCTTCCCAAGAGTTGTACATGATTCCAGGGGTACATTAAATCACCATTAATATATGGTGCATGTTGTTTGGTTTTCCTTTCCCAGAAGAAAAAATACTTGTGCAATGTTGTGTTTTGATTTAGTACTTTTGGGGATTTTAGGATGCACTTTAATAACCTTGTTCCTGTCTGTATGTATTAGAGGGTGACAAGGGCTGAGATAGCCCATAGTTCCTGTGGGCAGATGATTTCATGGTCCAAGACCAGGTTCCAAAGCAATTTTTTCTCCTAGACAGAACATTAAATTTATGGGGAGAGGTTATTGGTGGCAGAAAAGTCATTTTCCACATCAAAGCTTGAGGTAGTCCTTCCAAAATGCTGTTCTCAGGCCTGTGGCATGTCTGTGGCAGCTAGTATTGCAAAGCAGAACTGCCACAGCTTTCTCTTGCAGTTAATATTTCCCATAGTTTTGCTGTGGGCTACATAAGCGAGGAAGCCAAAGGAGTGCAAATGGCCACGTCAGAAGACAGTGATAGTTTCTAGACAATGGGAATTAAACAAAAGTGTTGTTTATTGGTACTGTTGTGCATTACTTAACACACATGGAGGACCTGGGAGCTCCCCAAAACTACAAGCTAAAAGGATTTGCTGTGGTTCTGCAGCCTGAAACCCAAGTGGCTAAAAACTCTTCCAACCACTGCCCTTGGTCAACCAGCACTGTCTTCATCCTCCACATTGGCATTGGGTCAGAAATAATTGTTTTCCCTGGTTATACCCGTCCATCTGGTCTGAAGAATAACAATGTTTATCCGTAGTTGGGACACCTCAAAGATCTGTTAAGTAAAATGTAAATGTTGAGGAAAAGACAGACAGCAATCTGGCATCTTTTTTTGGCCTAAAGCTCCTCTGGGAAATGTCAGGGCTCTGTGAGAACACAAAGGGAAAGGGTGAGTGTATGGGGTGTATTTATCTTCCTGCTGAATGTGAAACTACAAAGTGAGAGCTTCTGTGATATTGGAGGTCTAGGTCATATCATCAAATTGCTGTAGAGGCACTTGTTTTTCATTTTTTTCCTGGGCCACACCAGTCTTTGAAACCCATGAAACAACATAGAGATGATGCCCACAGAGCTCAGCCTAACATGGTGTGTGATCCGTACCAGGGCCTCAAGGCAATTCCTGCAAGACCTGCCCAGCTCAGCAGTGCCACCTTCAGTGTGGGGGACCCATGAAAGCAGCTGGTGTGTTACATCCCTCTATGGAGCTGAAACATTGCTCTGTGCAGTCAGTGGGTTTCTCACTCGTAAGCTGTGTGCACTTCAGACAAGGCTCAGGGTGCCCTGGATCAAAAAAATTTTCTTCATGTGTGTATGAATGTGTTGCCCTCCATCAGCTGCCCTATACCCACTACTACAGAGCCCTTCTAGGAGAATCAAACACACTTTTAAACTATCTGCCCATTTACACAATAGAAATAGGTTATATTATTGTAGTTCCCATCAAAGTCTGGGGAATACGTCCACAGAGCAGCATAATTTGGCCTTTAAACGGGAGCCCTCTTACTAAACTGAACAATGCTGCAAAGACCAAGTCTCTTGTAAATTATTTTACTTGGGTAACCATGGAAAAGGAGAGAGCAGAACAGGAAGGAAAGGGTACCTGCACTTGCAGCCAGCAAGATTGATATCAGCCCTGGAATAATATCTGAGTAGGGATCAGAGAAAAACGGACAAAGATTGTCCTTTGTGTGTCATCTGCAATAACAAAAGGGTATGTAAATGCCTTCCAAAGTAAACAACAAACCTTCTTTCTTCTTTCAAGACACAGAGCCCAGCGACTGGCAATGGCAGGAGCTCATACTCAGACGGTGGTGAGGAGAGGGGCAGGCAGTGAAGCTTTGCAGCTGCTGAGACTCAGCTATAGCTGTTGTGTTGCCAGGAAGCACCACAGCCCCTGGAGCTGCCACAGCTGGGGCAGGTCCATGATGGGGTGCAGGGCAACAGGGAGTACGCGTTGGTAAAGGAGACACACCTGGAAGAGGAATATTTTTAGTACAGCCCTGTTGCTGCCAGAGTTAGCAAATGAGCAACCTCTCTGATCTAGAAGACCAGCATGTGATTCTCTACGTGCTCTCTGAACACCAATCCTGCACTCTGATCCCCATCCCTCCCTGTGCTGGGGAAAGCACCTCCCAGGCCCCGCCAAGGTCCCCCAGGTCCCCAGGCACTGCCAGCTGCAGTTTGAGGCACCTTCTGCCCTGCCCACGTTACTTCGGCCAGCCGTGCCAGTTTATGTCACCCACCCTTACTCTTACTCAGTCCCCTGGGAAGTGACAGTGCTTTTCAGTTGCAGGCGCAGCCTGCAGAGCCAGTGATTTTTATTGAAATCAAAACTACTTCAGAGAAAAGAAAAGACGGAAAACCTGATTCTAGAACCTTTCTAAGGCTTGAACCTTCCCTACACCTGAGGAGTGCCATCCCATCCTCTTTCTTTCCAAAAGCAAACCTGTTGCTTGCTTTTGCATACCCTCTTACTCTGCAAGGGTTTTTAGTTCTGGAATTTCCTTTAGAGTCTTAGCTCTACCAATATATAATTTTCAATGCCCTGGAGACAAGACCTCTGAACCCAACAGCAGTGCTTACTCTCTTTTGATTTAACCTTAAATCACCTTACCCAGACAAACAGTAGGTTACTTCCCTTTTTGTGTTTTCCACAGACTCCTTTAATTTAAAATACACAATACCCGTTCATGGATCCTGATACAGTTTATGTTCTCTTAATAACCTTCATAAAGTCATTAAGTTTATTACCTAATAATATGTAGCTGGGAGTCATAAAAATTATTTACATCAGATAGTTTTCCAGTTATGTGGAAAGTGATTCAGCATGCCTAGCCTGTGTTCTGATAAGGTAAGACAGATTCCTTAAAACACAGGAAGTTTACCAGCAAACAATTTTATTTTTAAATCAAACTAATATTCCTGTCAGCTTTGAGATATTTCCCTGTAATGTGTTGACTTTCAAGAACAGTGTACTTTGTTCTCGTCATGCTACAGTAAGTGAAGTTGTTCATGTATTTTTTTTCCTCTTGGATCAAAATGAGCCACCTGAAAGTCGGCAGCAATCCATCACCTCAAACAGCGCAGTGAGACCTTGGGATGATGGGGGTGACTGAGCACTGCAGTTCACACTACTCATTAGCACTGGCGCTCCCTCTCCATGCTGTGTGTCAGGACAAACCCCAAACTCACCCTCAGATCGCAGCTCACCTGCTAGGGTATGTGCTGCAGAAACATGCTCTTTGTCACCTGGGGACTCTCCGGCAAAGAACTTCCCTGTCCCAACAGGGACCCCAACTGCCCTGTGTGCCCTTCTTGTGCAGGCAGTGGCTGGGAGGTGGCAGAGCAAAGCCCAGTGACAGCTCATGGGGTGGCAGGTCACCTCAGGTTGCTGTCTGAGTATTACTGTTCGCATTTCTTTGGCTTATGGTTGAAAAGGCAGCTTTGAAAATAGGGGAGTTGCCTGGAAATCAATAGGTTTCAGTTTTGCGCTCTGCTATGGGCTTCCTGAGACAGCATGGGAAAGTCACTCCATCTCGCTGTGCTGCACAGTATCTATCTGTGAAGGGGGAAAGGAAAGATAATCTCTCATTTCTTCCTCTCTTTGTTCATCTTGTCCGTTAAGACTGTAGTTTCTGAGGTTAATGGCTATTTTTCATAATCTGTATGAATATGTTGAGTCTGGCCTAGCCAGGACCTGTAAGGGCTACTCTGATATAGACAATAAATAGTAATAAAAGTAGCCATGAAATTGATGTTACCAAATATGAACTAAAAAGAGTTAAATAAATGGTATGAAACTGAGCTTCTGTGCCAGTGGAGACTTCACTAGATCTCTTGGCTATCTGGAGATGCCATGGGAGGTAGGTGTGGCAGGTTCTTGTAATGGCAGTAGGTCTCCCAGTATTTCATTTTTCTGAAAATTTCATGTCCAAGAGTCAGGTAATTACAGCTGAGTCTCAGCCACCACTGAAAACCAAATTTCTCTGCTTTTAGTGGTCCAGAGAAAAGTTTTAAAATATAATGCTGGAATAACAGAGAGAGATAGAGAGAAATGTGGGGGGAAGAGAGACAGAGGAGGAAAAAAGAGAAGGAGAGAGGACAAAAGAGATAAACATTAAGAAAGAAAGAACAAAAGAAAAAAAAGAGAGTCGATATTTTCCTGGGGTTTAAGGTCTCATGATGTTTATCCCAGTCTTAAGATCTCTAGTGGCCTGATTTGTGGTTTCTAAATAGATATTTTGGCCACACAGGAATCTCGTTTAAGACTTTAAACAATTACTTTCTCAGAGTCCCCAAATAAAATGCTTGTGCTTTAACAAACACTGGAAAAGTGAAAGGTTTGGCTTTTTTCCCTTTTGAATCAGCAATGGAATGAATGGAAAACTGGTTCTGTGTGCTGCACTGATAAAAGAGCAAACTTTTTTTTTTTGCAATGTTGGAGACATCAGCTAGGATAATCTGATGCATATTTCATCTGAATTTCATCTGATGCTGCTGGTCAATGGGGAGGTTGTGTTGTTCCTGTCAAAAAGAACATTTCCTCTATAAGCTAAGAGAAGTGTTACCTTCAGTAGTTTGAAGACACCATTGGTGTTTTTGAGTCTATTGTCAGACATAGTGTTGTAAGACAATGGGGAAGGAGGTCTTCTAGAAGTGAGTAAAACACTGATAATAAGCATCCTCTATGAAGCCTTGCTATGGCAGAGTCAAGTTCAGAGAAAGCAGCAATGCATATTTACGGTACAAACCTGCCAGCTGGCACAAGTTCCTTAGCCCAATGCCAGTGCCCTGGCCAGTGTAGTAAGCACGCTTACCTCCATAAACCACAGCAGTACACTTCTCTCCAGCTTGATTAGGAAAACTCCAGTGCTAGGCATAGTACAGGTATCACATGGAGGCCAGAAGTCACAATATCTTTCAAATATCCAGGGCTTTGATCCCCACAAGCAAATCTGTTTCAGTAGATAGTGTTTAGTGTAAGTATTAGAAAATCATCAGGCTCACACTGTCTGTTTTCAGGGTTTGTTGGCAAGGTCTACTGGTTGCATTATGGAAATAAGGGGATGCGGAGGGAATACTCAATGTCCTGCTCTGCTTCATGTATGCCCGAATCCATGGATAGCAGCTGTTTCAGTAAGAATCCTTACCAGATTAATACATGAATTTTCTACTCCTCAGTTATGAATATGAACTCTAGTCCTGGGTCAGTTTTGAGCCACAAACCAAATCTAAGCTTAATCTGGATGTAGACCCAGCCCCTTCCCCCGTTCAAAACACACAGGAATTCCAAAGGCAAAATTTGGAATTTTCCATGGTTTGCGATAGTCTCTGTGGGGCAGTGTGTGGGCAAAACAAGCACGTAACATGACTACTAAGAGCCAGATGAGTGGAAGAAGTTGCTTCCTTTGTGGGTAATACCTTGGAAGGCAATGAGGCTGCTCTCTAGGGAAAACACGGGAAATCAATGGCAGAATCTGGCTCTGCTTCCGTAGCCTTCCGTAACTACAGAGTTCAGCAAATGTGCAAAAGGCAAACCTAGCAGGGAGCACGAGGAGGGCTGCTGCTATTTTTCTCTGCATTTGAAATATTGGGAGGAAAAAAACAAAGGGAGTGTCAGTAGTTTCTGTCTGAGAATCCCAACCTTTGGATCATCTGCCTCTAAGAGAATTTGCCCTGTGAACATCCACCAAAGTGGAGCAAACTATTCAAAATGAGTAAAAACTCTTTCTTGTTCTGAGAGCTAACAAAAAAGGCTTACCCAGCCACTCACACTTAGCAAGTCCCTATTCCTGAGTCCTACTAGGTGGGCTGAGTGACTGCTTGAATGGGTACAGGGTTGCCTCACTGCCAGGAATACTTTTTACCCCTGGAATATTCAGGTGTTTGGAAAGTAAATGCCACCGAGAGTGGGTTTTTTTCCCCAAACACATTTTGTAAAAATGTCAGGCTTCCAGTGTGCAAGTGTGTACAAAAATTAGTGGTGGAGCTGGTTTGGGAAGCACTGGTTGAATTTGCCTAGCAACTGTTTCAGGTGTATTCTAGCTAGACAGCACAAGTGTTCAGATTCCTTGGCTGCTTTCTGAAGTTTTAAGTCTTTACCTTGGCTTCAGGTCTGGATCAGACCAGAACTGCTTGGGAATGATCTTCCTTTATCAGCTACTTTACAGATGGTTTACAAGCAGTCCAAGATGTATATTTACTTTGAAGAGCATATACTTCGTCTTTCAGATAAGATTACTCTCCTACAAGGAAACATTTGGTGGAACAGAAGGAAGAGATGAAAACTACAGACAAAATGAAAAGGAAATGGCTGATCAGGCTATTAGATAGATAGTTCAGGTTGAAGTACATTCAGAATCAGTCAGAAAAGAGATTAGGTGAAATAGTTCATGGCTTTGTAGGAGAAAATGCAATGCTCTACACTGGCTTGTGATCCTTGTGCTGTATTTACCTGGTAAGCTCAGTCGAACTAGACACTGAAAGTTAATTTAGGAAGAGTGTGGAGAGCTACGATAAGTACTGTTCAGCTAAATGTGGCTGTCTGCTGTAGCATCTAACGTTTGTTGCATACTAACCCAAACTCTTGAACAGAAAAATGAAAGCCCTGTTTAAAAGTCTTTTATCTATGGAAGAGATGCTGCTCTAAAGGCCAGGAGATGCCAGGCTTGTACACCATTCCCATGAGGAGGGTTTTGTAAGAGTGAATGTTTGTAACATGCTCCTTTGCAGAAAACACCATGGGAAGCATACCAGACTGGGGAACCTGTGAGAGAGACGAGACAATGATGAGCTGCGTCATCTGCAAACCTCCATGCTGTGTTTCTTTGTGGTGATTAGCTACCTTAGTGATAGACACATTATAAATACCTCCACACAGACCCATTTTGGAGGGTTGTCCACACATGTGGGGAAGCTGCAGATTAGAAATTCCACCCGACTCATCACAGGCAAGAAAAATATTTCCCAGTGCTCCTCTGTCCTTGAGGGTCCTTTCTTTAGAAGATGAGACTTCACTAGTCTTATCAAAAAGCTGTTAGAAAGGCTTGTGAGAGCTGCGTTCAGCCCAAAAACTAATTACTGCTGTTGTCAAGGCCAGTGTGAGGCAGCGCTTGCTGTCAAAGCAAAGTAAAATGATTAGTAGGGAACTGGTGGTGGTTGAAGAGGTGAAGGCTTGACTGTTTAATGTCATCACTGGATTTTGAAATGGAGGGGCCAGTAGCAAGATAACTTATGTGCACCTAGCCACCAGGTCACATAGGCCAAATGTGCATAAAGGACTTAAATCACCTACATGCCAGCAGAAAACTGCAGGCAGGTTTATGTCACTACTCCCATCTCAACTGGAGTTCAGGGATACGAAGTGTCCACCTTCAATAGGATTCTTTAAATTGCAGTTGACATTCAGTACTATGTTTGAACCATCTCCATCTACTCTCTCCCCATGATTTGCGCTCCTGAGGAAGTGACTGTAACACAGATCTACTTCATGGGAGGTTGTCCGTGTAGATGCTTTCCATATGGGTGACAGAAATATTGACAGCATGGTTCACTACATGTGAGAATTATGAACCTCCTAGTTCCAAAACCTTTCCAGGACAGACTGATATTACTACAAATACAATTGTGAGGACTCTCAATGGGCTGAAAACAGTTTAATTTTTGAAAGATAAGTGTTTATCATTCTGATGTTCCAGTGAGCTTGGCTCTAGCCAGTAAAATACCCAGGACACAATCCAGGCCTTGCTCCTGTGCAAACAACGGGAAGCAGAGGAAACGATGCAAAGCCATACTGGAGTGTGCACCTTCCTCTTCATGAAGGCATGAATGTGAAATCACCAGGCTGAATCATTTCTTTCTGATAAATGACTCCGTTAATTAAGCCTAATCACCCTAACATAGCTCCTTATATGGCTGTTAAATTCTTACCATCTTACTGATGATTATGTTTATGAAAAGTAATTGAGCTACCTTTTATTTGCATTATCAGAGGTTTCCACCCCTCACTAACTTGTTCCTTCCTCCAACTGCCAAATGCCAGTTTAACTATTTATGGGGTTTCTGCCTGCCTGAATGGGAAGAAATCTCAAAATTGAAGAAGGAGACAGGTGCAAAAAACTTTTTTAATAGGGTTTTCACCTCCTTATTTGTCACTGGTGGTTCTAATAAGGACAAAGGAACAAAAAGAATGAAACGGGGCCATGTTTATTTCCTTCCCTTAAGTGCCTTTTTTCTGCACTATCCCAAAATTCCTCCTGCCCAAACTGATATTAACATAAGACTTACAAGTGCTCTTGGGAGCCTGGTTACATTCATTGCCTCCCCTTGTCAATGTATAACTTTTTTTTTTCATGTGTTTTAGGAGCTCATAAAAAGCTATACCCTACTTGACATCTGTTATTTTGATTAAGGCTATTTTCTCACCCAGTCAGACAAAAGGATGGAAATCTGTGGAGCATTTCATTTGCCACAATCCACAGTTGATGGTCATTTCTCAGGTTGATAGTATGAACAAATCTAATAAAACAAGCAATCAGTCTATGGACTTAAATAAAACAACAGAGAGGGGAAGAAGTACCAGACCCTCCACCATAATTTTTTCCTATATATTACTTTTGTCTGTGTGGTCTTGTGTTCACAAATGTTGCTATTACAGACTACAGAACTTGCTTGCAAGAACCACTGAACAAGGGATTTATGACAAAGACCTTCCTGTAAAGAGAAGACAAAATGCAATGTTTTGAAGTTCTCCTCTGAATTCAAATACCTGAGCTTAAAATGACCAGTACTGAGCCAGTTTCATCTTACTGATACATTTAGTAAAGTTAGTAGTGTCCACAGTTATATCCACGCTGCTCTTTTACAAGTTGTGATTTTGTTTCTCCAATACCAGCTGTCTAGTGAATGAAAATCAGACACATCAATCAATACAATCAATTTTATTATATTGTCACTGTGTGAAAAGGAAGATTTTTAAGCAGTGTTTCAGATAAGGAGAGTGAGCAAGCTGCAACAGCTTCAACAACAATAACAATGATAAATGGTTGTGGAAAAGAACTATTTCATATAGTCAAAATGTAGTTGGGTACACAACATGGCTGATATGCTCATGGCCATGAAAATTTTACTAACTCCTCAACCACTGAATGGATTGTGCAGCTTCTGATTGCTGCAGAACAAAGTTTATAGGCTATATTCACTGTTGGCACAAGTAAACATAATTACATAGGCTTCCATGGAGTTGTCATCAATTGTTTCAGCAGTAAGTTTGGCTTGTAACCAGTGCGGTGTGGATGCAGAATGATTTGAAGTCAATAGAAAGAGTCCTTGACTTCATGGGACTTTGGATTGTGTCTGGTGTACGATGTGTTCTGCCAGCAAATGAATTAGTTATACTGCAGATAACCATGTACATGGAGATTTGGTGTCATGACACATCCTGACCTGGGAGTGGAACTCGAAATGCATCCCTAGCAGCAAAAGTCTATTTCTGTAACCCAAGGCTGAATCTGGAGCTGGTGTCTTCACATGTAGAATATTTCCACTTAGTACCCAACCCCTCAGTGTGCAGTTTATTTCCTTCTAGCATGTTATTCCACCACCTCCTCAAATCGCTCAGTAACTGCCTGAAAATTGAAGCTATTTTAGATGAAGCTTAATTGGAAAAGATGCGGTTATAAGCTGAGATATTCTTGCCCTTCACCAGCTGTCTGTTCTCTAAACCTAGCTACTAACAATTTTCCCAAGAAAGCTCTCTAGCAGAAATTAGGTAAGAGAAGGATGACAGAAAGCAAGATCAAACATTTTAACTACCAGGTTGGGAGCATTAATTTGCAGAGCTTGCTTTTGTCAAATACTGCCCAGTCTGGGTAGAGAAGTTATATGTGAGCAATAGAATGACTTTTGTCATCACATAACTCAGTTGCAGAGAAAGTCCAAAGAAACATGAAACTCTTCATAGGCTCTGCTTCCTAGTGACTTGGTGAAGTGCCTCAGATGGCATATCTGGGCAGGTTCATGATGCATCACCTGGGTGGCTCTCAGTCAGCCTCACGTCCTTTCTAGCCTGAGTCACAGGTCTCAGCAGCAGCAATCAGTCTTTCCTACTGACAGCTGAGAGAGTGAAATGGATTTTCATTTGTCTGTCTCAGAACAACACGTTTGTGAGAGAAGGAGGCCAAGGACAGAGGGAGACTGAGCAGCCATATAGAAAAATAACAAGGGAGGCTATACTAACTGGCAGGAATGGCGACATAGACTGACCAGGACAGTTGAAGAGGAGAACAAAAATTATGCCAGTAACAGTGGTGTTTATCTTGATAGATAAACATCAGTGTAAATTTGAACTACCTCCTGGATGATAGGAGAATGAGATAGAAAATCTCATACATAACACTTTTCAGGTAACATCAAATGTATTAAAAATGTTTACATGCCTAATGTGACCTAATTGTGACTGAACTGATCTAAAACTCAAGCCTCCAGCTTTGACATCTGGTATTGACACCTCCAGCTTTGACCTGCCGTGTTACCCTTTCTGTTTTGTTATTCTGTTCCACAGCTTCCTAGGTATGAAAAGAAATGACAGTAAAGCATATTGACTGCCTTAATATTGACCACTTCCACTAAAGAATCTCCAACGCTAAAGAGAAGTAAAAGCATAATAGGTAGAGTTTTGTTATTTATCAGCTGTATTCAGATATGAGATAGATAGTTGGTAATAGGATGGTGATATCACATTGCAAGTTTAAAATAGACACTTTCAGAATATATAAGTCCACAGATGAACTTGTGAAATACCAGCTCAGTCACTTACCATGGATTAGCAATGAAGACTAAGTTCAAATTCCAGCTAAAAAGTCAAATGTATGGTCGTAAAATATAGTGTTTAAACAAACCTGTATCCGACACCAATTATTCATCACAAAACAGAATTAGAGCTGGCTACAGTTCTTCTAGGTTAGCATGAAATTACTGGAAGCTTAAAGCTTTTTCATGTTTTGTCACAATCTTGATAATGGGCTTATTATGGGGGTTGTAAAATTTCATTACAGCACATTAATTTCTTGAATAAAATGAGGCTCATATTTCCAGTGGAAATAGTCTGGTCTTGATGATGCTTCTCTTTGTGCCAGAGAAAAGGTTCAGCTGGCTTCTTGGATCAGCTTTATGGCCTCTTTGCAACACCAAGCTGCTGCAGAAAGGGGAACAATGGAGCCAAGAATTTGGCCTCTGGATTTCAGTGACATTAACACCCAGAAGAAATTCCTGGGAAGGATCATTTCCACAAGCAAACCTGGAACCATTTCTCTCAGTCTGAGGCATGTCTGCACATATGAATAAATGTATCTGGAATAGGAGAACCTATAAATTTAAAGTGGGAGGCTGGTAAAATGGAGGAAGTCATGTGGCAATGCAAAAATTTCTTTTTTATTTCTGATGGAATCGGTCATGAAAGTCAGTGAAGTTCATGTAGGGAAAGACACCCACATTCCAGTCTTATAGCATCCACATGAACTATCACTCCCCACTGGAGTTGTTACTTAAAGTTGTTAAATGATTGTGCTGGAGTAATGCCACATACAGACAACCTCTTGTTTTTACGTAGAACCGGGGAATGGTAGACATCTATCGCAGAATAAATTAAACTTTCTTGTTTCTTCTCAGAACTAAAGATTTCCCAGGTTTGTGAGGTTAGTATAAATAAAATCGCCATAATAAAGCTATCAGTGCCTTGCTAATAGGTATTTCAAGAGGAGTAAGCTTTTTTCAATGTATCAGCTGGAAGACTCAACTATTTCTTATTTCAAAACATAAGTTTTGAGTGTCTGTTCTAATTTTCAAGAACTTTGGTTGAAGGAGAAAAGATAGGCTATCATATTCACCCAGATATGAGTCAAAATATGGTTTTAGGGCAATTTTCTAGACAAAAAACCAACTTGCCTTATAGTTACGTAGAACTTATTTAAAGAGGAAAGCAAGTCTCTGTTTTGAAGTACTTCACATTAGAGAAGGTATTCATTTGCTCCTTTTTTCTTGCCTAGCTTTCTGTGAGCATTTCCCCTACCTTTTGTCAGCCTTAAACTGTCAAAATATTAACACAAATCTATAGATTGGCTATGCTTTATGGTCATACAGAACTTGTAGGGATGCTATTTGTTATTCACTGCTATTTTGAGCACCTGGTGTAGAGAACAGATCCTGTCAAAATGAATTCATGGAAGAGAGCACAGGAGAGAGGGAGGGGGGAAGAATCATAAAGATCTCATTGGGGATTACACTTAGCCTCCTTTATGATCTTCCCTAGACACCTAACTGTACTGCTCCAGGACCAAAATGAGTGATTCTGTCACACCTACATTAGTTGGACTTGCTTTGGGAAAGGAACATTGCCTAAAACTTTGTTTCACCCAGGAAAGCAGCTATACATCTACAGCTTTACATGTTGACTTATAACAAGAGTCTTCCATTGGCTATACAGATATATACTGTTCTTCCCAAACTTTGTCTGCCTTTAGGGTAGCATTTACAATACTTTTTTCCTGAAAATAACAATCTGTTTTTTTTCCAATAACTAGTGAGATTGGCATTTTGCATGAATCACCTAATACATTCCAGATCTTGGACTCTGGTACTTATTTTGATGTATTTCTTATTTTGGAGGACAGTGAAGGGTACATTTCACAGACCATTTTACCAATTTCATTGGGTAAAGAATGAATAACAATTCCCTAACTCGAAAATTGTTGTTCAACCACAGTCATTAAGTGAAATCTTATTCTGCTTATGATTCAAATATACATCTTTGTTGCAAAGGAAAGGTAATAAATTATGATCGTAACCAGCATTAGATAATAAGATGCTTAATACAAGCAGTAGAAGGGAAAAGACATTGAAATAGGTCTATGGGAGGTGAACAATTTGTACTGCAAAAGCCATTGATGAGTATTGGAGTCATCTGACCTCTGTTAAGTCTTTTCCTTAGACTCCCCTGTCCTTTTTAATGTGTAGCAATTCAAACTCACTGCATTCTACTTAGAGGCTGGGCTGAAGTCGATACACAGTGATGATGGCCAAAGACAGATTTGTATTGCTGCTGTCATTGACATTTCTGTTCTGCACGAAAGTCAGCAGAACAGAACACCTCCATAGTTCCGGATCTTGGCATCAATTTTGGGTTCATTGGAGACTGCCACACATTTGAATCTCATTTTGAGCTGAGGTCGTGCCAGGTACTGCTCCCTTCTGCTGTTGGTGCTGAGGGTGCTCATCTTGGGCAAAGGAGAGGAGCAGGCAGGTAGAGCCATACAGTCTTTGTCTCATGTGAAAGAATCATGGCAAAATGTCTGTCAGAGCCATAAATCCTGTGTCCTTAAACACCTTCCTCCTCTCAGTATCACTAATATCAATCATGGCATATTTTTTCTCCATAAATATTTACTCAGGATAGTAAAGAAGGAATTAACTTAACTGTCATGCTACATGGTAGATATCACCCGGATATGAGACAATATGCATACTGACTATTCTGGAATTTATTGTTGAAGAGAAGCAGAAAGTGCATGTATATTGTGATACTTGTGGAATTATGTTAATCTGCTCTGTGTACTATGTGCTAAGACAGGAGAGGGCAGCTCCAAATAGTCTCTGCTGAGGGAATACATGATGTACTGGAAATGCTCAAAAAGCTCTTTCAAGCCATTTAAGGATAAGATGTTCAACCAGTGCCTACTGCATTGAAAGGACTCTGTTCTGGTAATCTAATATTTGCAGAGAGTATCTGCTGAAGGCTGAGCAGGCATTCTTTTATTCGTGTAATCTCAACAACATGAAGATGACCAGAACACAATGCTTTGCAGCCAAACAATGTGTTAGCAATAGAAAAGAAAGACTTAGGCATACACAATTCTTTTTTCCTCTCTATCACAGATTTGATAGACTGATCAAAGAGTCTTACCTGTGCTCTTTCAAGATCAGGCTGTCATCAGACTAATGCTGAGCAAATACATTCAGAAGTCATCAAGAAAATTTGTTCAAATCTAGAATTTGTGTTCACTTTTTCCAGTCCTTTGAATCATCTCAGCAAATTGAGTGTTGTGGGTTTTTTTAACCTGGAATCCTATGGAATTGGCAAACGATCTGTCATATGGATGAGTGTGAGTGTGCATGATTAGGGGTTTGTGAGTTTTTTGTCCTCTCTATTTTTGCATTCTGCATTTTCTCGCCTGGTACCTTTTAGACCTAATGGCTATTGGGCCACTATCTCTATTCAGAAAGTTAGAGGAGCACATGTTTCTAGAAGCCACTATGCTCCTCTGTTAAATTCTTGGCTTTCTACAAACATTGTCATCAGTTTGGAAGATGATGTGAAACATTTGTGAAGGATGGTGAATCTGACTCTGGCACAGCCTGCAGTCTAGAGGTTAATTTCTTGCCTTCCTAAATCATTACAAAGAAGCAACAGATATTTTGATTCACCAATCACCTACCTCTACAGAAAAATAAGTCAAAAAAAGAGGAAAAAAGAAGAGTGAAGTATTGAAGTCAAAGCAAATAATAAGTTCCTGTTCAGCTGTGTGCTGTACAAGTCCAAATAATTAAAACAACTTGAAAAAATGTTCTGCTCACTGATAACTCATGAAATAACAATCAAACAAAACCAATAAAAATGTCATATTGCTCACTAAATTCTGATTTACCATAACTATTTTCTTCTGAATGATCTAGTGATTGAATGGAGGATTTATTATACTTGACAGACATATTCGTGCATTTAGTGCACACAGGGATGTGGGGCTACAACACTTTGTTTAGTCTATGAAAGATTAGATTTAGATTTAATTTAAATTAATTCATAAATTAGTGTATTTTAGAACCTAGCATAATCATCCAAATCAGTGATTCCCAAAACTGTGTCTTCTGTTTGTGGGGCAAGGAGAGAAGTGAGAAGGTGCTGCTGCTGGCTATATAGGGACCTGACCTGCTGGAGCTGCTGATGCTCTGTCCCAGC
Source organism: Clamator glandarius (assembly GCA_033459285.1). Lineage (NCBI taxonomy): Eukaryota > Metazoa > Chordata > Aves > Cuculiformes > Cuculidae > Clamator > Clamator glandarius. The sequence continues at coordinate 2,638,582 of JAUNZM010000310.1, read as the reverse complement.
ACCCTTGGGACAAGCAGACATGAAGGCTTTCACATCCTTAGTGATCATATGGGATGGACAGTCTTTACTCTTCGGCCAGGCAGCTTTCAGAGGACCATAGAGGTTTTGCTCTCTGGTTCTCCATCCTGTCAGTCATCAGCTGAGGAAAATCATGATAGCTGTGTTTACACAACCAGAAGAGCTTACCATAAGCAGCAAGAAGTTTGCTGGTGTTTCGTATTAGATCCATGCTGTGACATTTTTCCACTGCAGTTCAGTACCCTACAGCTAAGCATGCTACTCCAAGGCCACTTCTACTCTTCTTAGTTTGCAGACAAAGCAATGGAAGTTTTGTTTGCATGAAAGCAGGAAGGAAAAATATAGCTCATTGCAGAGTTAGACTGTGTTCTGAATTTGGAATGAATGAATGAATGAACGAATTGCAGTGCATTATATATTATATTAATGTATGTATATAATACTACTGTACAGTCTCCACTACCTGATGAATATTTACTTCGACTTTGTCAAGGATTTCTAGTGCCTCTCCTCTCCTCTCCTCTCCTCTCCTCTCCTCTCCTCTCCTCTCCTCTCCTCTCCTCTCCTCTCCTCTCCTCTCCTCTCCTCTCCTCTCCTCTCCTCTCCTCTCCTCTCCTCTCCTCTCCTCTCCTCTCCTCTCCTCTCCTCTCCTCTCCTCTCCTCTCCTCTCCTCTCCTCTCCTCTCCTCTCCTCTCCTCTCCTCTCCTCTCCTCTCCTCTCCTCTCCTCTCCTCTCCTCTCCTCTCCTCTCCTCTCCTCTCCTCTCCTCTCCTCTCCTCTCCTCTCCTCTCCTCTCCTCTCTCTCCTCTCCTCTCCTCTCCTCTCCTCTCCTCTCCTCTCCTCTCCTCTCCTCTCCTCTCCCTGAAAGTTCAGGGAATATAATTTCTGTGATGCTTTTTTTCTTTCCAAGGATTTTGCTTTTGATGTTTTTTCTTCAGGATAACCTACTGGACTGAAGTGTCCTAGTGAACATAGCAGCTGGATCTTGGGGTTGGTATACACAGGAACTTAAGTCTCAACATGCTTCCTTATCTCCCAAAGTGAAGATCCTAAAAAAATTACTGCTCAGCAGCTGTCAAAGCCTGGAGCAGCCTGGTCTAGGCTCCTAAATGGCTGCCACAAAACTCTCTACACAAGTACATTGTTGCAGCTGGGTACCCACAGGACTTCCTAGATCTGACACTCAAGAAACACGTAGGCCCATTGGGACTGGGAATCGGTGTGTGTGTACCCTATAGGGTTCAATGCACTGAAATTTCTTTATATACTAGCAAGAAAGTGCAATAACAAACAAGTTTATTGAAATAGACAGAATACTCAGATAAAAGACGCAAATTGAAGTGTCTGTTTCTAGGGATGGGAAGGGGACAGGAAGAAGAGGATCAAGTTCGTCATTGGCTCTTTCTGGAGAAGGACCAGCTCACTTGCTGTTGGTGAAGCTGTTTAAGAGTCAGTACATAGCTAAGGCAATGACTTTGGAAATTATTTGAGCCATTACCCAGATAAGAATGAATCTGAGTGTATTTTGATTATCAAAACATGGAGGCTATGACTTTGCAGAAGAGTTGAAACATGTGTGCTTTCCCTTCAGCATCCCCAAGCAGCATTCTTTGAGTTATAGGACATGAATCTCAGGTCTACAAAGTGACTGCAAAAACTCATGAAGCATACTCACTTCCTTGCAATGAAATAAGTAATCAGACAAAGTGAAGGAAAACTGCAAGCTAACTATCAATAATTTAAACATTAACATCCTCTGTATGTGGTTGTAAATGAAAACCTGTATGACAACAGAACACAGTACCACATGGGAATTTTTACCAAAAAAAACCTAGGCAGGCTCTGCAATTACAATGGTTTAGAAACCATGCTAGCATTGTAGCAGCTAGGAAATATTCTTGGATTAAGTTAAGTCTCTCTTTTCAGGCAAGTACTTAGATCTCTGACTTCTCACACAGGAGAGCTCACCATTTACATAAAAAACTAGTTTTAAGCCTCTCATGACCCCTCTTACCACCCCCACTCTCTCACCACCTGCAACATGACTCCATTCTTGATGACACTCACTCTTGGTGCCACAGACATCTCTGTGCTCAACCTGCTGTGTTCATATTTAGGCATGAAGTTAGGTTAATTCATTGTATAGAATATTGTATGGCAGATTGCAGGACTGCATTCCACTAGGCCACACAGTGCCAGGAAGCTAAGCACAGTAACAGTAAGTGTAATGATGCCAAAAATCCTTTCATCATTGCAGGTGTTACTGGCTCTCAGGCCAAGAACTGGCCTACAGACTCAAAACTCGTACTTAATACAGCTTCCCCTTGCGAGAGCTTTAAAGGAACAAAATCTCTAGAACTCAAAAAGCTGCCAAAGTAATATAAGTCAGAAATAATTTCTAAGTCCCGTAAAAATAACTGGCCAATGTATAATACCCATGCTATGTGGACACCACTGCTACCTGGTTACCTACCCATAAGTTGATCACTTTAGTCATCTACCAACTCCATGGGTTGTGTGCTGGATGTAACTGCCTATGCTAAGCACTCAACTCTTTCAGAGTCTCCCAAGTATGACAACTTTTCCTGGTACCACAAAGAGATCAGGAACTGCCTAATTTAAATTCCTTTATTAATGGAATAGATTTAATAGACCAAAAATAAAATGGATTAAAGGCATGCTTGTACTTTATGGCTGTCAGAAAAACTAAATATTATCTACAGACATTATACAGTTTTTTTTAAAACCAGAATTAAATATGGTCCATAGCAAAGCAAGCAATCTGTAGAAATGTATTGTTATTATGCTATTACAAACTATTTACATTGGACAAAAACAAGTGTCTCAAAGCCAGCTTTAACCTTAGCTGATTACTGTTATGATTCTGTGTAGCTTGCCCTCATCTCACCTTTTAACAATTATATATAAATCAGGCATTAACAACATTTAAAAAGTAAGTAATCAAAAAACAAGGTCTGAGTAGCAGGGACAGTGAGCTCCCTTCATCAGCACCAAGCACGAGTATTCTGTCATTCTCCTTCAAGATTTAAGGAGGAGTTTACACGTCCCTGCAGGCTCTTCCCACATCCAACCACCTGTCTCTCCAATAAATTTACTTTCAATGCCAGGAATCCCCATGAAGGCAATACCTGGTACAAGAATACACATTTTAAATATATATATTTTAAAGGAGCATATTTTCTTCTAGCAGTATTGTATGCTGTCTCTGCAAATGCACGTTCACAGTACAAAACAGATAAAATAAATATTCGAAGGAATCAGCACAGTGCATCCAGTTTCACTTTCCGGAAAGTGGCGTGTCTGCTTTTAGTGGTGGTATAAGGCAGAGACGTAATACAAATCCAACTTTGCTAAGTCAATATCATGAACAAAGAAATCCTGGGTAATTACAAAATCTTTGATTTACAACTCAGTCAAAAAAATGGATAGGTTTACTCTATATCAGAGCCATTTGCTGAAAAGGATCTCACTGCTGGTTTCATAACAGACATACAGCACAGAAAGCATGTTTTTTCAGTTTGCCAGAAAGATTAATCAGAATAGTTTGTCTATTCAATCAAACATTGCTCTGTTGTAATAACATTGTTCTCAGTTCCCTCTCTCTTTGATCCTCCTGCCTGTATTTCTCCTCTAATTTTTGTTTTTCAGAGTCCATACTATAAAAAGTAGAATCTGCGCTTCTCCTAATCTTCTCAAACTGACTGAAATCCGCAACATACTTTCCATTTGGAGATAGAGAAACCACAGGCACAAATTCATAGCCCCAGTGGATCTCCTCAGGGATGTAGGAAGTCCTGCTTTGGCAGACAGCACTGGTGGACTCCACCGTAGCGTTTAGAAGCACCACAAGCTCAAAGTCCTTCTCTTTGAGATTTTGAGGCGTGAGATCTCTCAAAGGGCTACTTTCATCCAAAATATGATAGAAGGTTAAAGGCAAAATGAGAAAAGGACTCTCTGAAGAGGAGTCAACATTGAACTTGACACTGGCTTGATTCAGCAGGATCCGCTCCCCTTCTTTTGTTTCATATGTCTGAAGAAGTTTTCCAGATAGCTGACATTGTATAAGAAGGCTCTTCCTCATATTTGCTACTCTGATCACCAAACAAAGTTCTCCATTGTGTTTAGTAATGACAGCACAGTGGCTGAATTTAATAGTCTCTGCCCTCTTTTTAGGTCTTGCAATTTTGGCCAGAAAGGTACCTGTGATGAAGATTTCAATCAAGGTGGTGATGACCAGTTGGGCCACGAGTAAGAAAATGGCATGAGGACACTCCTCTGTGATGAAACGAAATCCATAGCCAATGGTCGTCTGTGACTCCAAGGAGAAGAGGAATGCCCCAGTCAGAGAATCTACATTCTTGACACACGGCTCATGCTTTGGAGTGAACTTGTTTATTTCTAAATCACCATGAAGGAATGCAATGGCATAGTAGACAACTCCAAAGAGGAACCAGGTCATAACAAAAGTAGCAGCAAATAAGGTGAGTTTGTACCTCCACTTCATGTCTATAACTGTAGTCCACAAATCTTGAAGGTAGAGTAGGTAAATACCATCGACTTTGTCTATCCGTACGTTGCTGTGACCATTTTTGGACATCACACGGGGCTTGTGTGCCTTAAGCATGGCAGTGTCGATGCCTCCGTTAACCAGTGGGACACGAGACATATTAATCTTTGTGGTTTCCATTCTCACTGCTTCAGTCCTAAGGAGAGAATAAAAGAAGGCTGTTACTTTATGAAACCAAAGCAGACAACTAATTCTGAAAAGTATTTGAAAATGTTGATGGAGAGAAGGCACAAACATAATCTAAACACAGCAGCAGTGAATAAAAGCAGTTGGAATATAAATTTACCATTATACAATTTCTGACATTAAAATAATTTTACATTCATTTTTCCAGGAAAAAAAATCACCCTTTGATTCTGCCAAATATGGAGAAGTAGGTTTCTTTTATGATAGCCTGCAAAAGAAATTTGACCAAGCTGACATTTTATATTAGTACTTTATTTCTGTAAAAAACATTAAATTTTTTTCCTTACGTTTCTCTAGAGAAGAGGCATTTTTTGATTACTGAGCAGGTTTTCTTTAATGCCCTGAAGAGAGACATCTGATCAGAATTAAAGTCGTGTCAACGCTTCGTTTAGATTGCAGATCCAGGACAGCACCTCTGTCTCTTCCTGCGACAGAGGCAAAATGAGCCAGACCAGCTTTCACTGTGAACAATTAACTTCCACAAGTGATTTACTCAATCGGATCTCGCTCTTTGTTACAAACATACAGCTCATCTAGAGGGAAACAAAGCAGACCTGAACACATCAAAGTCGAGTTTTAGAAAGGCATATTTGCACCTGAAAACACTTTAAAGCTGTTTGCACTGTACAGCACTCCAATTTTAAGCCGTCTAAGGAAAAAAAAAGGAGGCAATTCACAAAGTCAGCATTCTAGCTGTGGGCCCTGACCTGAACAAACCCAGCAATCATTGGACTACCCGACTCCTGAAGTTTGTTTACTGTGCATCAGTCCGGATGAAGATTAAGTGTGCTGACACTCAGGACTGAACAAAGCCCACAGAGTGAAGCAGAACAGTGCCTGTGCCAGTTTGATGAGGCAAGTAACAAGACCCGGCTTGCAGGACCAGACAATGATTACGTAGAACAAGGACAGTGCATGTTATAGTCATTTCCAACAACAAAACTTCCTGCTGGCAAAAAACAAAGAAAAAAACATCCCCTGCATCCTTTGTGCTTTGGCAGGTTGTACAAAAAGCATTGTTTTGTTCCATTGTTTTCCTCAAAAAGAGCCTTAAGTCTTCCTTATAGCTACTTAAAAGAATTTTGCAGGAAGTAGAAGATATATTTGTGGTACGCACATGTGCCAGTCCAGGACATCAGCATAATTACCCACTGAAGTACCTTTCCTGTTATGTCAGTTAAGGAGAAATTTTGCTTATGACTATACCCATCACACTATTGCAGGTTTTCTGGGAAAGGGTAATTAAATTTAACTCCCATTAACACCTGTAGCACACTCCAATTTTGGTTTAATCACCAACATTTCTCCTCCATAGTCTATAAGCCTTTGCCATAGACACATGCACACACACAAACATGTGTATATACATATATATATGTGTGTGTGTGTGTGTATATGTATATAAAAGAAAGAAATGCACCAATGATCCCAGTAGGAGACTCCTCATGTGACAGTCAAATCAACACACAACACAGAGTATGTCCGGATAATAAACAGGAAAAAACCTTCAACTGATCTGAAAAAGAACAACCGGAGGAAATGAAGCGGGGGGAGGCAGTGAGGTGGGAGGGGTAAGGGTGGGAAGGAGCATACATGCAACTGCTCTTTAGGCAAAATCAAAATCAAGCACTACTGCCAGTACACAGTAAATAAATGCAAATTCTAATGGGAAAACTTTTGGGAAAATGCGTAACAGTTGGTGAAGAGGTTCAGTTCCCCACACAGAGCCTCACTCTGGGTAAGCCATGGTTATAAAACGTGTGCAAAAATCTGTCCTGAAATAAGTATGCTTCTGCCTTTCAAGCACATTTCCTCTTAGCTATTACTCCCAGGCACAGACTTTACCTTGTCGGAACAAACTTTCCTGCCACAAACTGCTAGGCCAGAAGAGAGCTGGTTTTCCCACCCAGCACTTGGGACGTGCCCCCATCCTCCTGCTCAGTCTACCTGGCTGCCTGCTCTTGGGAGCAGCTCCCCATGCTGCCTGCTTCTCCTCCTCTGAAGGCCGCAAGGATGGAGATGGCAAAGGCTTCACCTTCCCACATCCAGTGGGTGGGCTTGAGCTGGTGGGACATGCACAGCGCTCATCGGCTCAGTCAAGAGCAGACTTTCCTGGTCAAGGTCAGGGAGGGCTCAAGGCAAGGGGCACATGGGCACTCAGCACACGACACTTACCATGACTCTACCATGCCCCAAACCCACTGGCTTCTGCACAAGTGGTTGGTGTATGGGAAGTTAATCTGGTATGTCTGGGATGCACCGGCCATGCTGTGCAGAGCAGCTCTGCCTGGCATGCACTGAAGTTCTAATACTTCCTTCATATGCCAGGCTTGGTACACATACACTGTGCTGTTCTTTTGCAGCACCAGCTGAGTCTACAGTTTCAACTTGCAAAAGGGCCTGGAAGGAGTTGTTGCCTCTGCCTCTGCTCTGCCTTGAAATACGTTGTTCCCTGTCCAGGAGCTCTGAACAGAGAAAATCCTGACACTGCAGCCTGTCACATTTTCAGATCTGGAGGACACCTAACATCTGAGAGATACCAAAGAATTCCCCCTACAAGATGGGAGGTGGGAGCGCAGTTGCGAGGCAAATTGTGTCATGACTATGCCAACAGAGGGACAGCTGCAAAATTTTCCATTGCAGGCTGAACCTGAGAAGTAAAGCTCTGCTGCAGCCCTAGGCAATGTCTCCAGACTCTGTTTCAGCTCTCAACCAAAGCCGTTTCTCGCTGTGCCTCTCTGCTGTGCCCATGTGTAAGGTTTACCTCCACATATGAAGTCAACATAGCATAGATGTTAGTTTTGGAGTCTGACATAGATAAAAGAGGCTGTGCCAGAGCTCCCAAGCTATCTTTTGTGTCCTCCCTTGATTTGTGTTTCTGTATACGACAAAGTAACTCAGCTTTAGAGTGATTTCCTGAAATGGATCCAAGCCAATTTCTAGTGCTTTTTTAGGTGCTAGGGTATTTTTTGTGTTGATTTGCTTTCTATTTTTTTCTTTTACATCACTTTTTCCTCTGTGATCCTGGATTCCTCTGTGCTCTTTTCCTCTCCAGGGAAATTCATCCTGGTTTCCTTTCCCTGCAGAACTACTTCCCTTCTTCTCTGCCATGCTGATGTGGGGAGAAAGAATAGGTCACACCACCTCTGAGCAGCATCACCTCTTCTCCCTTCCCTTATCACTGGCAGCAGCCATGAGCAGTCATGTGGGGGAATAAACCCTGAAGAAACCGACAGTTGAACAAACCTGGCTTCAGGGCAGGGTTCTCTCCTACCCTCCGCTTCCCTACTGCTTCCAGAGTGAAGTAACCAGTACAATATTCCACTATAAATGATTTGTGGCTGTTTGTCTGTATAAAACCCATGTTGTAACACCTACATTAATATTTCCCATCTTATGCCTTATATAAACATGTCAGATACTCTGTGCTCTGACAATCATACCCAGCACCTCAGCTGGATGATTTGGGGTTATTTGGTTTCTACTTCTTTTCCTCTAAATCAGAAATTATGTCTACCACAATAAGTTAATATAACCAAAGAAGCCTGAATAATAATAGTTGTATACATTTTTAAATTAAAACTACTTCTACTGACCATCAGTTAACTGATTTTACACTGATAAACTATTTTTATTACTGTGAAAAAACCCTACTCAAACAGCATCTGCAAATAAAAATGAACTAAAGAACAGGTACTTCAAGGAGGAATAAAATTAAACTATATCAAACTTGTCCAGCACTCTAATGTCCTGTGAATTACCTCCTTTCTTCACTAGCCCTTTGGAACGGCCAAAGGAGACTCCCTACTAGAGTGCATGCTGGTAATGAAGTTTAGTGCAGACAAAGTGAATAAAACATAGAGCTACATACCAAACCACCAACCATGAATACCTTGATATTAAGGTAATTCCAGCAGCCAGGGGTATAACAAGCACATTAACTCTGCTTCCAGAGACCGCATTATCAAGAGGTCAAAGCCAGCTTGCATACATGCAAAAATGTTCTTGTTGTATGAAGCCAGATTTGCTTGTGCAAGATCTCTTTTGGCAGAAACAACTGATTAAAGTGTACAGGAGCATGACTTGTTTGAATGGCCTCAGTTGTTTGCTCTTTCTCAAATCAGAAATGTTTTGCCACTTGAGCAAACCCTCCTGCATGCTTCACTGCCACTCTGATACAGGGGCAAAACTTGAAGTGTTTTATTAACCAACATAAACCATTAGCAGGCTTGGCACTAAAAAAAGTAGAATTGAAGAAAGAAAATATTGAAAAGATCTACGTAATCTTCAGATTGTTTCCTAGGTCTGATGTGGTTCAGTAGGTTATAAAAGTCCCTCCTGAATTCTCAGTGCTCTGCCTAGCATGAACACCCTCCTCCCTTTGGACTATGCACCAGGTTATGCTGCACAATTGCCAGCTAGCAAAATCTTTCTCTGTAGCTAAGTTAAGGAATACAGAAGGAGAAGCAATGGTCACAAAAGGATGCTTCACCTACACCTCCAGCAGCAGTATGCAGTCATACAGCTGGACACTGCTAGTCTGGACTTCATAAAAGGGTCCTTCAGCACTAGATCTGATCAGTATTGAGAGCAATGACAGGCAGGCTGGTAATCAGTCAAATCGTGAGAGATGCTGCCTTTAAAAACTAACAATTTTTTTTTATTATTTTTATAAATACTTCCTCAAGTCCAATCAGTTCCCAAAGCTGTTCATTTCACTCCCCACCCCTCTGTAGAGCAGCACAGGGCAGCCTTGTGAATAGTGACTCTCCCCAGGATCAAGCACCCAGGAATGGGTGAAAGCACAGGTTGAGCCAAGTTTGCAGGCAGGGTAGTGCCTGGGGGCTGCAGAACTGACTGTGCTGGAGTTGAGGGTGAGCAGTGCGGTGGGGTAGTTAGCGGCATGTTTTTATCACTGATGGTAGGGACAGGGCAACAATCATTTACAGACCAGTATTAAGAAAGTGAAAACTCAAATCCATCTTTTTTTTTTTTTTTTCTCCTAGGCTGCCTGCCTGACATTTGGCCGTGCAAAATTAATTCAAGCTGAAGAAGGCTCGTGGTGCATTGTTTCTGAGGGAGATGTGTGCAGGAATCTTGTTCTTTCTAAGGGCAGGATGTAAGGCTTTGCAGCAACTATTGATTTGCGTAGATAAGCCTGTGAAACTACACAGATGCAAGCAAATAGAAAAAAAACAAGCAGGCAGAGAGAAGGCAAAGGATGACTCAAAGCTTATTGAGGTTAATGAGGAAGCTCCCACTGATTTCACAGGTCTCTGAATCAGGATTTCAAGTAGAGAAAAAGCATGTTCCACTAGCATCTGAACAGCTAACATACTGCAAGTGAGTTGTCTATCTTTTCAAAAACCTGCCTCAGGCTCTGCAGAAGAACAGAGGACTTGGCCATGCAGAGACTTCAGTCTGGGAACTTTCACCTACACCAAAGACTTCTTTCAGAAAGAAGTAAGTAAACTGATCAGTTTCTGAAACTCCTTTTTGAGCTTGATAATGTGGTTTGTACAATGCTGCTGGAAAAGAGAGAATGGTTCCCCAGAAACCTGTTCTGCTCTTCTATTTTTTACAAATGGCTTTTCTTCAGCAGTGCAACTTCTGGATTATCTCCCTTGCTGGCATATTGTTGCTCAAATTCTTTTCAGTTTCAAACACTTAATTAGCACAGTTCAGAATTAAAAACCTGCCTCTGCTGTGATGTTTTTCCCACCCACTAACCCTTTCCTCACCATTGCTCTGCAAACCTTACCTGGCTTTTTTTTACATGGACAAGTCTAAGCAGACTCTTGAGAGCCTATCCTTTCTGCTTCTGGGGAGCTGAGTTCTAGAACTACTCTGCAAGGCTGAAAAGGACATTATTCTTGCATTATGCTTATACCAGCATTATGTTTATCAAGCTTATGCCCTGTACCTCCACTTTCATTTACATCTTCAACCTGCTGTAGGAGGATTAGTGACCCCTTGCAGGACTCTGGCACAGGCAAACATCTCAGCAACACCACAGAGAAGGAACTGAGCTAAGGGAGGACTTGCTACACAAGTGGAAGGTGAAGAAGTAGAGAAGGGGATATGTTGATTGAAGACCATGATAAGCCAAAGAATGACTTGTTTCTGGATCTTCTTGCTTAGATATGAGATACTAACAATCCATTTAGTGTCTTACATGGTGCTTTGCGGCATACCCAAATGCAAAGCTGTTGGGTGCCCAGCAAAATGAGGGCCAGAAATGAAGACACCTGTACACGTTGAGCACTTCCAGCACAAAAGAGAAGCTGGGCAGATATTTTCTGCAACATAGTTTTTCACTTAGTCAACTAAGGCCTACCTAAGTCCTACTTAAGTACTTAATTCCTTTTTTGGGACCAAGCTCTTTGCAATCCAGCTGCTCCAGCTGCTGTGTGAGCATGCTTTTACACAACTCCCACTGTCTTTCCCATCCTGACATGAGGACTGGCCACCTCTCTGGAGCCCATCTCCCAAAGGAACATCAGCTGGACAAAAGCACTCAAAGAGGTTGTGCTGCTCTTTCCTCTGATTTCAGGGCCGTGGCTCAAGGTGCTTTAGTTGTTTGCCCAGAGGTATATTTTACTTCTCTTTATGCTTATTTATATATTGTGTAGTGTAAATCACTTGGCTGTAATCTGACCACAGGAGCTCATGTTTCAAGACAGTTTCATATTTCTGTACAACTAAGGGATGACTGTGTTTCCTCCTAGTATTTTAGTTATAGGTGGTGGCTTTTATAACAGTATAGAAAATAATGAGTCTGAACCTATGTGCTGCTCAGGTTGTTAAGGCTGACAAAGTTCATAGGGAAGGGAGTCCCCTCCTAGGTCAGTGAGGAGCACAAACATACTGGAACGGGCTGATTTCTAAGTTTGCTGGGAGTGTCATCCCCAGCTCACTGTAGGTTGTCTTTGTCCTTGTTTTCCCTTCTTTCACAGCAGGTGAAGGACAGTACCTTGTTCTTAATCTGCCCAGGTCTCACCCATGAAATCACAAGCTGGCAGACACCTACTCTACCACTGAATAATAGTAATAAATTTAAATTCAGAACAACTGATTTGCCAGTCTGTAGTTGGTTTGAAATTTTCTGCCTTTGTTTCAGACCTGAAGAAGGGTTAGTGTGACAAAAAGTTTGTCTGGTTTCTTTTCTTGTTTATTTGCTATCTTCTCCAAATTAATTTCTTGGTCTAATAAAAATCTAGTTTCATTAAAAAACAAACGAGCAAACAAAACCAAACCCAGGCGATTACTCTAGATTTTTAATTTGAATTGTCAGCAGGTGGCCGAAAATGAATAGTAATGTGCCCAGTCATAGTTATACAAGAGGCAAGAAGAGAGAAAAGTTAGCACTTTGCTGATAGTTCACAAAAGCTGCTAAAATATCTGCAGTCTGCCTTCCCCAGGGCCACTTTTCCCTGTTTCTCAGCTGCCAGCTGGTACATGAAATGTATTTATCAGGCAGCAGCAGGATATTTCAAATCATTTAGAATGGTTTGTGCATCTCTCTCCTTTCTTGCATTACAGATACCCCAAGCCTCAAATCCAACACTGAACACAAGGTCCCAGCACCAGCCTTGTCTCACTCTGATGAGCATGGGCATCGGCTCCTACCTGTATGTCAACTGTACAGTATGAATACATGCAGTGACTTTGCAGCTCTGTTTTTAATTACCATTTGCGATGCCAATTCATTGCATGATGCATGCACTGTATTACAGTCAAGTTGGGTTTTGTTTTATAATTAGTCATTGCACACCAAGGCTCTCGCAGCTCAATGTAGGTGTGGCTGCAAGGTGAGGCTCCCTGCAGGGTGTCAGGCTTCTGCTGTGGCAGATTTTTTGATGTGCTCTCTTCATATGAAAGCTGCATTTCCCGTAAATCATAGCAGTCCTTGAGGCCACACCACGAGGCATTACACTAATTGAGGAACAACCTTAGTACCCCACAAATATTCCACTGCATGTACACATTCACAAACGCTGCTGAAATAAAGCTGTTTATAATCTTCCATCTCTATGCAGTCATTAAATCTCAAAACTGAAATGCCAGTGTATGAAAATGATTTTCCACAAAAAAATAAAAATAATCTGCGCCTTTTAATTATGTAAAAACCTAAATAGTATCGAAAATACTGGCAAGGATGCAAAAGCAAGGCAACTAGCAAGGGAAAAACCATTTTATTTAAAGGTCTTATACTGGTAACTTTTTGTTCACCTAGTGCATAATGCAGACAGAATCAAATTTAACTGTGGAAATAGCACACCTTGACTCAATTTGAAGATGGACTCTGTTACAGAAACAAAACTTTCCCTATGTGACAGTTTCTGGACCTCTCCTACCTATACAGTGTAGCTGTTTTGTGCCACTTCAGAGTTGTTGAGCCTGGAGAAGAGAAGCCTTCAAGGAGATCTTACAGCAACATTTCAGTAGCTGAAGGGGGCTACAGAAAAGCTGGGGAAGGACTGTTTACTAAGGCTTGTAGTGATAGGACGAGGGGGAATGGCTATAAACTGGAGAAGAGCAGATTTAGGCTAGACATAAGGAAGAATTTCTTCACTGTGAGGACGGTGAGACACTGGCACAGGTTCCCAGGGAAGCGGTGGCTGCCCCATCCCTGGAGGTGTTCAAGGCCAGGTTGGATGGGGCCTTGGGCAGCCTGGGCTGGAGGAAAGTGTCCCTGCCTATGGCAGGGGGGTTGGAACAGGATGATCTTTAAGGTCCCTTCCAACCCAAACTATTATGTGATTCTGTGATTCTGTGATTCTGTGATGCTGTGATCTAGGCAGAGTAACAATAAATGCAAAGTAACCTAGTAAAGAAACCAAATTTGTGGCTTCTTTGCATGGCCAGGACATAACAGTGAATTTGGTCTTATGATATTTGCAATACTACAAAGCACATTTCCAAGACAGAAGAATGGGTTTGTCATGTTTTCATCTTAAAACTTGTTACAAGCCAATTTTCTAGGGAGGTTATTTGAATATGAAGGATTGCCCTACCTGTGTGAACAAGTTTCTACTGTGAAAAATATTTTTAAAAGTCACTCTTCTTTCATGCTAGCAAAATGCAGCCTGTGAGATGAATTATCCACTTCCCTCAACTAAATCTAGTGATTTTTAAATTTTATGTCTTTCTTTCTTAGGCAAAAAACCAGAAGATGGGATAAGCATAGCAGAAGCATATATAGATTATTTACTTATTTTTTGATAATTAATTATTTTATTGTGAATTACAGAGCAAATGTGGTCAGTATTCCCTTTGAAGGACACAATAAAAAAGTATTCATTCCTACTCCATTTTCTCTGCATTACAAATATTTCAAATTGTACCACGTACCAATTTCCCGTCATTGTCCAAGTCTAATAAACAGAGAGCAAGTTCTGCTTTATGTGAAACAAATATTTGGTCACTACTTAACAAAAAGTTATTAAAAATTTTAAATACTGGAAAGTATTTAAAATTCAATAGTGTCCAATAGAATCAAGAGGTGTGTTGTTTCACAGGCAAATATATATATGTGCTTGCATAGAAACCATAGTTTTATTTTTACTATTGAAAATATTTCTTCATGTTATATGTGTTTTTATAAGTGCGTACTTTACCTATCCTGCAAAGTACAAGCAATTGCAAATACAAAGTATCAATGTGGGAGATTTTGGTGTATCTAGAGTCAGTTGTGAATGCATCTTCTTTTACACACATTTCCCTTCACACTAATATTACCCTTAATAAAGTCTCTAGATCTTGACATGGAATAATTTTCTCAAAGAGCAATTCTCAGACACATCCCTCGTGGCAAGTAACCACAACCTCTGACTATGATCTCGGAGCAAAGTCCTTGCTCGATTAAGTGTCTCCTTGAGCTCTGACAAAGCACAGCACAGTCTCTGGGAGGCCACTGTGCCCCCACCCCTATCTTCATCCCTGGCTTCATTCCCACCCTGGACCTGTCACTATGCCCAGCTAAGCTCTGTCTCCTCATTAGCTTTATGGATGGTGGCCACAGCTCCCAAGTGAGACAGCAACAGTCACAAAGGTCTGGTAAACAATTAACATGCTGCACAGGTGTATAAAATAGAGCCTTTCATTTGCCTCTTTGAAGTGGTCAGGGAGAAACTAGAAATATCTGTGACACTTTCATATTGGTGTATGGTTGCTTATTCTCAGTACTGCCCAAGAGTTTTATTTTAGGGCAGCTTTCTCTTTTTTCTTTTCCTGATCAACCCATGGATGTGGTTAATTTAAAGTTTAAAAGGTTTTTTTCTCACACATACACACACACCCATATATGTTTTCCACTGAAGTCTGTACTTTTTCCTAGACCCACCCAAATTCCAGTACATAGCTCACTTGTGTGCCAAGCTTTCATACTCTCCATGCAATGAATGGAAAAATGTCCTTTTTTCCACTTCTACACAGTCTGAGGGGAGGAGGGTGAGCACATGTAGGTGAAAGGGAGGAAAGTCCTCCAGAGGAGTTTAGTTATATTTGTTGTTTTGTAGCAGAAACAGAAGAGAATCTCAGTGACATCCATAGGATTACTCTGTTTTGACCGTGGGTGGAGATACATGAGGTCGGAGCCCCACTGCTTGCTTGGGATACTGAGTTGTATTTGTGGAGTGCAAAGGAGATTTAAAAATTAATAATTGCAAAGTAAAAGTAGCATAACCTGCTGTCTGGTATGCGTTTCCGTTCTGTCCATATGAAGTACTTCAGTAACACTCTCAAAACTAGTTACGTTTTATGAGAGGGATGAAAACAATCAAGCTTAGTGGTAAGATACATTGGGGAGTTTTAAATGGAAATGATAATTTTTAGTCCTTTCATAGGTATTCAGGCCATGAGCATCTTGGTGAAAGGTGGTAGAGAAACGGCTTCTCTTGTCACCCACAGCAGCCTGGCAGAGGTCAGGCTACAGGACTACTCCCTTTCCACCCCTTCCCAAGCCTCTCCTCCTACAAGGGCTGCTGTTGTAGCTCATAGAGTGGATGTCAGGTTAAGGCTGGAGCCCCTTGATTTCCTCTTCTCAGTGAAGGTATTTATAAAGTCTCTATGACTTACAGAGCCACCTACTCTCATGAAGCTTGTTGGAACATAATTTCTGAAGCCTCTGTTCACCTGCCAAGTTAAGCTGAAATTAGCCTGTGGATTTAATCATGAGGGCTCTTTTGTATCCCTTCGTTGTGAAGGGATGGAAATGAAAATATACTTGTTTAATTATTTATCCTTTCCATCAATAAAATCTTATTGTTATACAGAACATTATTGTCATTAATATATTGCAAAAAAACTGAATAAAAAAATATAGTTTTTTTAAGTAAAAGCTATACCCTGATTTTCTTGACTGGGAGGTTACAGAGCCCAGGGTTTTCTTCCAGATAAACTCCCAAAGAATCAGAGGTAAGAGAATATTTGTTTTTCTCACTGCTTTCCCAAATTACTCAATGACTGCCAATTTCCATGACACAGACCCCTCAGTCTGCTGCAGAGACTGTGGCTTCTGAAAGGGAGGAAATAGCATGAATGTACTGGTGCACAACAACATTTTTTGATTTTCTTGCCAAACCAAAAATATCAAAACAAACATAAAAATGCAAAAAAAAAAAAGTTTCAACTTCTCTGGCAAAAATATACAAAAAAAAAAAAGTCATTCTGGACTTAAGATGATGTGTATTTAAACGAAAACTAAACCTTTCCTTTTGCTTTGATTTTTATACAGGTATGTGTTCGTGTTTAATTTGAATCAAGTGGAGAATGAAACATTGTTGAAGTGACAGTTCACAACGTCTTGCTTCCTCAAAATCAAAATGAAATTTTTTACTTTTCAAAACTGTTTTCAGAGTCTTTCAGTCTAAGCCGCTCTATCTTGTTCACATTAGTTCATTATATCTTCACCTAAGTCTTCATTTTCAGCCCATAAGTCTTGACTGAAAAACCTCGGCCTTCCATGACTGTAAAGACCCCATGAGTTTCGCAGCTGGTTCAGTGACAAGTGAAGCTTGTACAATGAACTACCGTTCCTCTTGGGATAACATAGCAGAAGCAATATTGTTTGCATCTGGCATATAATTGTGTGATTTATTAGTTATTTTTCTTTGTCCTATAGTTTCTTGGGAACCTCCATAAAAGCTTTGTGCTGCTGTGCTACAGCAGTTTGAAAAATAGCAGTGATAATGCACCCAAATGGTAAAAAAAGAGCTCAAGCTCTTTTTCAAAGTTACTGCATTTCCTTATACTCAACAGAGGTTATTTTTCCTGTTTATTTACACATACCTTATCTTTATGACTGTTCCTTTACAATCCCTTGTCATCTCAAAAGCTCCACAATCTTTTACAACTGAGAACTTGGGAAGGTCTAACTTTGATCACTGAGGTAATTAGACTGAATAGAACATTGTTCATGTTGTGCTGAGAATAGTTTCCAACAATATGCAGAATACTGCCAACTTATTCATAAAATTAAAAAATGTTAATCGACTCCTACCTTGCTTTTTGTAAGACTTACAGGTGCCATGAATTTCAGAAGTCACCTTGATGTTTCCGAAAAGCCTGATTTATGAGAACAAGAAATACCACCATTCCCCAATGACTTTCTGTTGCCTTTCTGTTATAAGGCTTGGTACATAAATGGAAATATAATCTGGCTGAGAAGTCCAGGGATAAAGAACAACTGAGGCAGGAGGAAATCAACTGCATCTCCCATAAGACATCAGTCTTTCAATAGAAAAATCAAACTTTTTGATCTCTAATCCTCTGTACTTTTCCTTATTATTCAATTTAATAAATCCTCCATTTTCATTGAAAAACACACATGATAGGAAACACGTAACTAGATCTAGTAGATGTTTATATGTTATCTTATTGCTGTTTATATGCTATTTTGGTGCTATTGGACAGAATTAGTATTTTGTAGACAATTATTAAAGATAAGTGATTTCAAAAGCAGCTAAGCAGGTCTATGAATATATCTCAAACTGCAGTAGTATATTTCATATGGGGTTAAGATACTGCTGTTGCTGAAAGTCCCAAAACCTGAGACTCTACCAGTCAGATAATAGCTTCATAGCAATGCAGAAAACTCCTTCATTCACTGCTCTGGTGACACAGTGTCATACCTAGTCTTTCCCAAAAGGACCATGTCCTTTCTGAAATTTCCAGCTGTTCCACAGCTACTGCTGACCCCCATAGCTCTGCTTTCCTTTGCTGTTTGTTGGCATCATATTCCTCTTTCTCATCAATAGCTATTCCTTGTGACTTTTTTTGCTGGCTTTTAGATTTCTCTTATGCCATTCCAAAATAGCTTCCTGTTTGACATACAAGAAATTCCCCTCTTCACCTGCTTCCAACCAAGTGCTGAAAATACACCTGTTTTGAGACCAATTACAAGTTCAAGAAATATCTGCTCATCATTACATTCACCTAGCAAGTATATCCTTTGTGTTGCATCATGCCTCACTGTTAGATCTGAAATCATTTAGAGCAGGTCTAAGGTTTTCCTCTTCTTCGTTCATCTGACTGCACAGTATGTTGCTGATGTGCAGCACTGTGAGAAATATCCTGTTCTGATTAAAGGCTATGCTCAGCATCAGCTTTGGCAACAAGAGATTTGTTTTGTTGGAGGCACTCATTTTCCAGTGATTCTGCCTACTACATGTTTGGGATACCTTGAATAATACTTCTTTATATAACAGTGAGTTTTGTCGGAAAGAAATTTGGAGATATGCTTTTCTTAAAATTTGCCTGGGAATATCATAAATCGGTAAACCTCACTATGAGGCAGTAGTTCTGATTTGGCTGCCAATCATCTACCAAACAGCCGTTACAAAAGGTGCACACATTGCAAGGCCAATTGGTGGATTGTGAAGGTTGAAATAACTCTCTGTTCATGTTAGTTCTGAAAAATGTTTCTAACTAGTCTGAGCTAGTCTTCCAAGGCACCAGGGAAAATCTAGAGAGCTGGACACCTCCACACAGTGTGTCTGCCTCTTCTTCTAATGCCTGGAGTTGTTCATCCCCTGATGAGCTGAGATCAGACCTTTAACTTCTAGGCAGCTGAGGTTTATCTTTTCCTTGCACTTGTAGAACAAGACCAATGCTTCTGAGAGGTGCTTTTATGGAAATTCACTGTTGCAGTGCATGTGAAGGTACCCCCACTATTTTTGGAAGCATAAAACTTCCACTTGTATAGGATATAGTACGTGTATATTTTAAGCTGGAATATCCTAAATAAACACGTCAGTCTCACTTATACCGATGAAGCCTTTCAGGTCAAATCCCATAGAAGATGCAGTGCAGTGTGGAATCCAGTGTAAGATTATGCAACATGATGTACCCTTTCTATCACACGTACAGTTCAGTAATTGTAAAAGAATGTAAATTATGCACCGAATCAGATGATCAAGATTCTTATGTAAAAACAAACTATCTAGGAATCTAAAGATGCAGGAAACGTCTGTTCTGTTTTACAGGTTCTTGCCTATGACATTCCCTGCTACAGGTCAGTTTGTTTGTCTATGTCCCTTACAAAAGCAGGGATTCGTCATGCTTGTGTCGCAAAAGGCTTCTTCACCCATGTACCTCCAAAAAATGATATCTGGACAAACCTGCAAACAACCTGCATCCTACATCTTTGTCACCATTGCTTCTTTCAAATGTTCCCCTTTTCACAGTACAGTTCAAACCTATCTCTGCTTTTCACTATGCCTAACCTGCCATTCAGCAAGATGGAGCTAGTAATCAGTTGAAAAAGAGAAGGAAACTGAACCAGAGCCATTCAATGGCATATATTTTCTTAAGGTGAGTGAAGTTGAAGATCAGAAGTACTTTCTGTTAATAGCACCTGGAGTTTTGAAACTCAGCAAATTCAGGAACTTTGACCACTGTTTTCTTCTGAAGTTGGGGAACGCAGATCTGGTCCTTCTCCCAGCTTTTTTGTGGATTTCAGTGTTAATGATTGAGCTCATACAGTATGTATTATTAGCAATATAGTTAAAATTTCCTGTAAGAACACAAAGGTTATTGACTTCTGTGACACTGTCAGTCTTTATGTGACAGCTTGGGTGGTTAACAAGTTTCTTAAAATCATAAAAAGCAATCAGAAACAAAAGTTTTAACTTGGTTGTATAATCAAGATTTATAAAGTCTAAAGAAATAATGTAGCATTTAGAGGCATAGTGCCCCTCTAACATTTTCACTGCTTACAAAATAGAACTGCATCTACAAAGGCGAAATCCCACATCAAGTTGTGATAAGATCACTGGGATTGCTCCACTGAAATGTTCTCCTGGATTTCTGCACATAAACACTAACAAATGGCCTTAAAATTAGATTTTATGTTCCCTGTCACCTGAAACCTTACAGAAGGGAGAAAGATTTACTACCAATAAATATTATTCTGAGTCATGATCAAGTCACCGCTTTGGTCAATTTACACTGACAGAAAAAGAAGTCAACACTAAATTTTGTACATTTTTTTGTGCCAAAAATATATATTAAGCTTCAGTACATCTTTTGGGAAAGAACTCCTCAAGACTTGAGCTGAAGCCCTGATAATGCTGTTACCTATACTGGCAACTGGGACAGTGGCTTGTAGCATTAATTGTGTTGGCATAATTAGCTCAAGTAGAGTAAGGATATGAGGAAAACTAAGTTATATTATGAGGATTCCTGGTAGTATGATAGACATTTAGACATCTGCAAAGCAAACTGAAGTACAACAGAAGTCTATCAGTTTTGCTTGTTGAAATCTTTTCTCATAAATGAAGCCAAAGAAACCTCAACTTGGAGCTCATGATGTAATGCCAGCAGCTGAAGAACCCCTTCTGACCTCTATGTTTCCCATAGCAGTGTGAACATGTGAAAGAGAATTAGACCTGAAGCCTTTTGTTTGTCCATTATACATAGATGATAACAGCATTGTTAGATTTCCCACACCTGCCTGAGTTGTGTTCATTCAACTCTAGTCTTGTGGAAGCATTTTACACTGCAGACCATTTTTTTTTGTGCCTTGATAGGAGCTTTCTGCACATTTTGCATAACACAATTTACAGAAGGTAATAGACATATTGATGGCCAGAATCCATGACCTGATGTTCACTGTGTTAATTTATAACTTATAAATGGAGTCTCTTGTAACAACTGACTTTCTGCCTAACCTTAGGGAAAGAGGAGTTGTAATCTAAAACCAATAAACTGAGAACAGTCAAGAGATGAACTACCACGTACCACAGAGACCACCAAACATGCCAGTTAATGAAATCCAATATGTTAATAAAATAAAAAGTTGTCTTAAACGTTTTTCTTTTTTGCATTCTAAGCTATTGCGTAGTTGTGAAAATGTTATGTCATTTGCTTAAGAAAATGAATCAGAATCGCAAGTGTTCTGTATTGCTCGAACACCTGGCATATGCTGATATAGTTTTGGTATGTGAATGATGCCCAGCCTTATTCAAATGCTGTGCAACTCCCATCATTGCTGGTCTTCCCTGTCCTTTTACCCATTGCTGCAGTATGCAGAGTTGTGGTTTACCTATTTATTGTGGAGAGAAGGGATTATTGATAGGTTTGGTGTGTAAGTGTTTGAAGAAGTAAAATTACAGGAAACATTATTTCCACATAAGGCAGCAGGAAACTGAAGCCTGTTTGCTTGGGTGAGAGGCTGGAAGAGATTCAGAAGAGAATAGCTGGCATGGAAGTTTCCAGGGGTAAACGTAGGCAGCTTTGAGTCAGGATCATCACTGAGCAGAAAACAAGGTGGGCAATTAGGAAGATCTTTACAGATCAGGTCAGAAAAATTCCGTTTTTTTTTTATTTCACATTTTCCTTGAAAAATGTTGACTGAAATAAAAATCATCCAAGCAGGAAAAAATTATTTACTGCTCAAAATGTTGAGAACATCTATTTTTATTATATGTTTTTCTCAGGCTATATAATTCTAGTGAGAAAAAGGGGAATTTTGATCACAATGTTTTTTTCCTTTGTCTCTTCATCAGTTCATGCTAAGAATACACCTTTCAAGTCATCTAAGTAGGTGTACTGTTTCTTCCTTACAGATTACGATAATTTATTCAATATATAAACATTTTTATCATAATGACTCAGTGCAAAAGTGCTAATTGTAGATAAGGAAAAGTTCATAATGTAAAACCAGAGAGGTATCTTGCAAGCTATGATCTAACCAAGAGTGAATCACCCCAGTTAAAGCAATGGAGATTAAATTAATCTAATCAGGCCATACAATTGTTCCACTCAAAACTTTACTTTATCACTTCTGATTTACAAAAAGAAGGTGGCTTACCTAGGCTTTCTAGGCGTGGACAAATCTCGTTGACAATCTTCATGAGAAAAACAAACCAGAAAGGAGTCATGTGGTTTTAAAATGCACCAAGCTACAGTTCCCAAGCTTTAGACCTCCCCTTCACCTTAAAAGCCACATAAAATAGTGTATGCCCTGAAGGAGGTCAAATTGCAGGACCTACTTTGAACCAAGTGGAAGAGAGATATTTCTTAATCAAGAAGCCTTCCTGGGAGACAATAGATCTCCTCAGCTACGAGACCAAGAGGATTCTCAGGCCTTCAAGACTAAAATTTGCAAGACTTCTCAGTATCACCAAGGCTGTCCTGCGTACATAGAGAATCTGCTCAACGTCATGGTACTTCCCTGAGATACAAGCTGGGTCCAACTATGTTCCAGCAGTTCAATTCCAACCTTTCACCAAAGGCAGCGTAAAGTTTGTCAAGGGCTTTGCTGGAATATGACATTTGCCAAACACCTTTCTCCCCAAGGAGTAAAAATGACTGCAGATATGTTATCCCAAAACATATTTTGTCCAGTAAAGCATGATAATACTCACAGCATTCATGTTGTTGCTTGCTCCCTTTTGTCTGACCATGATCTCTAACTTGCTGTGAACCTCAGAATGTGCTTACAAGGAGGGAAAGATGCTATAGTTCTTGCCATTTTTAATTCCTTCGTCCAGCCCTATTTGCAAGGTATCCAGTGTTTTCGGCTGTTCTCCATGTGTATTTCACAGAATTCAGGCTATATAGGTATAGAATGAGCAGGCATTTCAATTCATCAACAGCCAGTATAAGGGAAGTACTTTTTCCAGCTGTGCCCTGTTTATTCCAAGATCATGCACATGCTTAATGCCAAGCTATTTACCAGACTAATGAGACAAACACATTGAGTTCTAAAATGATCCTCAAGCCTATAGTAACTCATTAAAGGATGTCATCAGTGTTCCCTCATCCCAACGGGTTTAAGAATAGCTCAGCAGGAAGATAGCTTTCAAATATTTAACATTTAGTGGATTCATTTGGACCACAAAGGTTGATTTTAACCTTTTGATAATCTAATCAATATTTTTCCTAATTTTTGTCTATGCAGTATAGACAATAAGGTAAAGAATTCCTTCCATTAAAAAAAAATTTACAAAGAAATCATCCCATAACCTACTTTGTTTTTCCTGGAAGCAAGGTGAATCAAAATTTATTTCAAAATGTTCTGAGGTTCAGCGTGCAAAACAGTTAAGTTTCTGTTTTTCTTGGCTCCTTGCTAGTGTACCACACTCAACAGCTTTGGTCTCTACCTGTTCCCAAAGAATACAGCCTTTCTGTGTGAAATGTGTGTCTTAGGAGAGAGAAACAGGAGAGGAGGAGGGAATAATATTCCTGACTGCTTTAATGAAATCTGGGCAAACAGTACTTTCAGATCCAATCAGGGCTGTGGGTTGATGCCTTGCTTTTTTCATGAGCTAGGATAAAAAAGAACTATTAGTTTTCATTTGAAATTCTATAAAAAGTAACAGGAGTGAAGTATTGTATGTATGTTGGAAGACTGAAGCCCAAGTCATCTGCTGCTGTTTTTGTTTCTAGGCCATGCCTCATTTACCGGGATGAAATTCTTGGGGAAGTTTTTGGTCTCGTCTACATTCTGCTTTACAAAATTGATGCCAGTCTGTACTGTACAACCAGCAGTATATTACATTCTGGGCTTGTTTCTGCCCTCCTATAAGCTGATTATTAGAGAGTGCAGAGAGCATAATGACATTTTACAGTCAGGCAATTAAAGAAGACATTTCTGTAACAGCAGATTACCACCTTTCTCTCTCAATTTTAAAAGAAGAAATCACAGGTAATAATATCACAGGAGAACACATAAAATAGGCTTGGCAGATAGGTACACAGATGCTGCGATCAGAAAGACCCTAGAAATGCCTCTCATTACAATACAGCCAAAAGCAAGTTAAAAAGTAATGTAGATACTCATGCTTCACAAAGTCAGCTTTGTTCCATTTTATGACCAGCACGTCATGGAGAAAAAAACAACTTATCTGTATATCTCTTTACGGCATGATCCCTGTGTGAAAATAAAAAGGGAGGAAAAGGGAGCTACACAGAGTAGAGGGGAATTTGCAACACAAGCTCAGACTGTGATTGCTGAGGATAAGCCAAACTTGTTGTAAACAAGTAGTGTGATTACACAGACAAAAATTGGAAGAAAATGCATAATGTTCTCCAAATCGGACACTTTCACATTCTTTATACCTACCACAGAAACCTTATGTAATCTTTTCTTGTACAGATAGGTAACAGGAACTGCATAAAGTTCTAGTCAAGTTCTCCCACTATGTCAATGAAACTGATTGCTGGATTAGAAAAAAACAAGAGCTGACTGAAACATGTCATTCTAAGTCCCTGAAAATCACTATGTATTTCTGTAAGAAAAAGTCTCTGGCAGGCAAATATTTACAAAGATAGGTTCAGTATCTGCCACCCTCATCAACATACAAAAATATCAGCCACATACATTGCAAACCTCACATTCAGTACCTTTCATCAGTGGAAAGACCAAAACATGACAGCTTTTTCTTTATCATTGCTAAACTGCCTGTATCTCAAAGATAGAGAAGGCATGATCTTACAAACATTTTTCTTTTACAGACAGTTTCTAAATTCATAAATTACTAAAAAAGAGAAAAGTAGAAAAAGAACCTACTCATTAGCCTTCAGTTCCTCATAGTTTCCAAAGCACTGCTAAGCATGTATGCATTTTTTGACAAATACCTCTTACCTGTAAAAGAGCAATGGTCAGATTCCTTACGAGATGTTATCGTCATGACAAGTCAAACAATCTTTTTTGTAAAACGTTGGATGTCTTTTCAATACAGCATATGTGTATGGTAAAAAAAAAAAAAAACCAAAAACCAAAACCAAAAAAAACAACAAATAAAACACAACCCTCAGAGAGTCTCCCTTCCCTCAATGTCAGTCAAAAACAAGTTGGAATAAGTCTGAGTTGGAATTACCTGAATAAAGAAACTGGAAAGAGGGAGGGAGGAGAAGAAGGGAGGGGGAAAGAGAGAGAGAAAAAAAAAGTAGTCGGAGAGGAGACTCAGTGATGTCAGCAGTATGTCTTAAGGAAATCTACAGCTGAGCCCAGCAAACTTTATAACTACATAGCACTCGACACCCACTTACGTGGTAAGCAAATACCTGCTTAAGAGGAAACTGATGTACTTTAAAGAACGTCAGTTAATCTTTGAAGAAACTTTAGCCAGGCTGATCAAAGTCCCTTAAAGGCCTTGTTGCCTAAATAAATAAGGTTACAAGTGGTTGTATAATGCTAAGAAAAGAGTAAGAAGAATAAAAAGTCAATATCATTGATTACCCCCTTCCTGTTGGCAAAAGGGAGGCTGAATCTCATCTGAAATAAATTCATACTATGGTTGTAATGCACTGAGCTGAAGCAGCCACGGACACAGCTGAAATCCCTGACCACCAAAGTTTCCAATATGTTTAGCCACAACACTCTTTTCCTTTGATGACTTATTCTGGGTTTGCTTCAGTGCCTTTCTGCTCTTGTTTCCTAGATGCAGAAATCACAGATAGTGTTGATTTGAATTGAGGAAATTCAAGTGCCTTGAACTTAGTGAGGATGGATATTTGCTGTCTGTAAAGCCTGTACGCTGTTGTTGGTACTACTCTGGTATTTAATGGGATTCCCAGAACGGAATGAAAACAGCAGCAGTGGAAGGGAAATCCCTGCAGCTCTAGAAAGGCTAAAGTGATAGCCCTTGGATATCATCCTTCTGTAGCCATAAGCACAGGGATGCTGCTTCCAGGACTTGGGTATCTCAGCAAGCTAGTCCAATACACCTGTAGCTAAGCATCACTTGTAGGGACATCACATGGTCCAGCCAGCTTCAGGATAACTTAATTACCTTTTGCTTGGGGGAAAGAGGAGATCTACACATGGGGTAAATGGTTTACCTACAAAATTCTACCCACCTCAAATTCACAAATAACATATTAGCAAAAGCAAAATCTCAGCAGTGTTGATAAACAAACATTGAAATGTCATTAACAGTCTTGAAGGATGTCATGATTGCAACCATAGGAACCTACAGGCTGGAATTATGCTGTCAAGTGATCAGGTTTGTAGGCATTCAGGCAGTGCAAGTAGGCAGCAGCTGTTTTATATTGAAAAGGACAACAGTTAAATCTGACTTTTTTTCACTTTGCCAGAGACTAAAGAATTTCACATGACTTGAATTGTTCCCCAAATCCATGAACCTGTTGCACTGGCATATCTTTGTCTATATTTACTTTGAGGGAGATGGCAACAGCTCCTATCAGTTTTCATTATATATCTATTTACATACATATATATAATGCTATTCTGTTAGCAGAGCCCTCTGCAATGTCACAGGATGAAGCTCCATACTAGAAATTCTTTTTCTTTATTGAATTAAATTATGTTTACCTGTAACTGAACTATACATTATTAAAAATGCCCAATTATCACTTTCCTTTTCTTTCTTCTGGCAATGTTTGGGAAACTGCCCAAATCAATGTGAATATTCTAAGGTGCTAGTCCCACACATCCTCCAGATCAGCATCTGTGGCAACACAGTGCCTGTGAAATCAGCTGTAGCTTGAGGGGTTGTTTAGAGAGCATAATACGGGGATATGCTCTGAAAAGTGCATTTTACACTTCGTGCAAACACACTGCAGCTCAGTTTTTAATTCCTGTGCTGTTTTGCTAATGCTCTGTGGATACCTATCCCATTCCAGAAGACAGATCAGCAATACAGAGGGTACAATTTAAGTTGCATGGGCAGTTCCCAGCTTTGCATACTTGACTAGAAAATGCAAATACTTTTTTTTGAACAGTTTTCCATTCATCCATTTAGCAGAGAAGCCACAGGTGATCACAGTTCTTAGCAAGAAATGATGATTGCAAAACTTCTTTCCCAGGAAGCTATGGAGAGACTCCAGATGATGAGTGAGTTGAATACACTGCTCATGGCTGCGCAAATTGGTCTTCCAGTTTCTCAACCCCCATTTTCTTTTTGCTTTAACTTCAATCAGTAATGCTGAGCAGGAAATCCCACAATGATAAGAGACATGCTCAGGACGTTTTCAGTTCTTATGTTGTCTCTGGATGTAGTTAAGTTAGGAAAACAGACAATAAAACTAGAATCCCTGCCAGAAAAGTTAGTCCTACACAACAGGTCTGCACATCCAGTTTATCCTTGATCTGTCAATTCTTCTTTTACCGAACATTTGCTTCGGGCCTCTGATGTGGAGAGTGACCTTCATGAAACTGTTCACAGCGGGAGTGGGGAAAAGCCACAGTGACACTTCAAGCCTTAGCTCTTTTTCTCTCTTCTAGCGAACCCCAAATTAATGAGTTAAAAATCAGATATAAGATATCAAGAAATCTGGATTGTTATGTAAAACAATTCATAATTCCAGAAATTCTTGCACAGAATAAGTTCAAGGTGTCCTGGGAAGACATCGTCACTCAAGAACTGCTAAACACCTATTTGTACTTTTATACACCTAAATATCTGTGTAAAGCTGAGCCTTGTCTACTCTTCTAGGGATCCCTAGAAGTACTGAGGAGCACAGCTCCCAGAGAAATCACACTGGTGTCTGAACACTGTTGCATACATGGTCTCTCAGGACTCAGCCTCCCTCTGTAACATTGGGATAATAGTATAGTAAAACCTTAGAAACACTTCAAGACAAATACATTAAAAATGGGAAGGGAAAGCACAAAAATTTATCTCTTGTAATAGTGCATTGATTTTTAGCGCACACTCCAAGTAAAATCAAGCTAGTGAGGAGTTCAGTTCTGCTGGCTAGAAGGCAGAACTATTCTGCTACGATTCATGGTGCTCTGCATTCTGCAGCCATTTCAGTCCTGCAGAGCAAACATTGCTTTTATATTTCAGTATTAAACTGTTATAACTTAATGTTTCCTGTGTCTGCTGGCTGGCTCTCCACCTTAATCTATGCAAACTATTTTTTTTCTATTTTTGTTGCCGGCTTTTGTTAGTGAAAAGCTGGTAGGAATGCTACCTAAGTTGTCCATGGACTCATTACTTCTAGATGTGTCTCTATTTGAAAGGAAGTGCTATAAAACCAATGCAACAGAAACTATCCATTTCATTTTAACAATAACAAAATACAATACACAATGCAGAACTAAGCCTAAATACCATTTTGTCAAGCATTATTTGACTTATATTTTATCATTCAGTACAAGACATCTTCAATATTGAAATTACATTTGTTTAAAATGGTAAAAAACTTCACATTGCTGTGCACACAAAAAAAATGTGATTGTAAAATTAAGAAACTAACCTAAAATTTATTTCCTATTCATATGCTTACTAGAAGATCCCCTGTGGCTAGAGTTTCATGGACTTTCTTATATGGAAGTAGAAATATATACTTTCCAAACCAGAATACTTGAATATGAAACGTTCAAGGTATTTAATCCCCAAATGGTTTTCGGTTAAACAGAAGAGAAACTCTCATGACTCTGCACTTTCTTTACCATGTTTTGTTCATTTGTTTTAAAATAGTCTCCTATATTTTTAATATTTTCCTCTATGTATTAGATTATTCATCTAAACAATAAATAAAACCATTCATCTGTTTCTTATTGATTAGTTTCTCGATAAAAAATAATTGAAAAGGCAAAAACTCACATTCCCACGAGATTAGGTAAAGCATTTGATCTGAAGGTGCTGTAAGAAATGCAATTCTCCCATCATATGAACACTAATGGGCACATGAATATTTGCACCCCAAGGAAAGCAGAAACCATGCTCCAATTGCTTATGTGTGCTCTTAAGGTGGTTGATACACATTTTTCCATCTTGCTTCTTTGGTCACCTCTTTGCTGACTTTGCGACAGCAGCCACACCAAGGAATTCACAGCACATTACCTAGCCTGCTATGGTTTAGACAGGTGGTTTGTGTACAAATTCTCCACTATACGTTCTTCTCATTACAACATGTTGTTGTTAACACTGTTGTTCTTAAAGGACATTTGCACACTTGAAAATCGTGTAATTCGAGCTGGATTTTATTCCACTTGTTGAGATTCACACAGAAGGAGCTGGCTGAGGAAGGCCCAGCTCTGTTCTCAATTAAACCAGCAGTGACCTTTGTAGAAACCCTGTTACCACAGCAGTTAATGTTTTCAAAATCTTCACTTCATTACAAGAAATTTGGCTTTGCAAAGATTCCACTTGCTGAAATGTGTCTTATCTATTCTCATTAGGAAAGGTGGTTGTTCTTCATCCAAGTGGCTTGAGTTTTCATAGCCTCAGCTAAGCTGCTGGCCTTCTAGGGATGAAAAGATTTTGATGGAGAACCTCAACTTCCAAATTTAAGCTCATGTCTAGAGGTGTTGCTTCTTGCTAACAGAAGTTCTTACATGTTACTGCCTGAGATGTCAAAAGAATTACCAATTGTCAGAAGACTCAGGAGAAAAAGAGCCCCCCTGAGAAAAGCTGCTCATTCCCAGGCATGTTTGGCTGCCTTTTCCCCAGCTGTGGAAACAAGCATCCTTCGGTTTTGGCTCTAGCCCAGAACTGGGACAGATTCACAAGCAGTAACCCAAATCCAAGATGACCTTCCACACCAGAGTGAAAATTACAATAGGTTTCAGATGCAAGAGGGATTTTAATTGCCCCTTTCTCATCAATCTGGTCAAAATGTCCAAAGCAGCCAAAATTCACCTCAGATTCCTGGAACTGGGCCACATGTCTTTGCTTTCTGAAACTCTGTGGTGGGTATATGCTTGATCTGCCACATCATGAGCCAGCAGGATGCATAAATCTCCCCATGGGGATTATCTGCTCACATTGCTGGTAGCACCCTAGCAGGCAAAGATGCTTCCTGTGGCACTTCCATGCTCATTCTTATGAGAGCAAGAGCAGACAGCTCTCTGGGTCACTCAGATTATAGCTCTAACATAATATTCATTTTTCTTGCAATAGGATCAAATTCACAGCCATGGAGAACAATGCTCTTCGGGTCTCAATCATGAAAATTGCTCTTGGCTACAAAAAGGATATCTGGCCAAAGAAATGGCCACGGGTTATGGTCCAGAAGACATGCTCCAGGGCACGTTAGGAAAAGCAGGGCTGAAAGCAATCGGCTACAAGAACCACTAACCACGAGAAAGAGGAGCAGCTTTCTCTGACCTAGCATTTTCCTCCAACTGACCTCTGATGGTCGCTCCCCCTGGTGTTCCTGTGGCTTCTTCTCAAGCCATGGCCTAGGCAGTTTGTATTTCCCTGTTTAGAGCTGCCTTGAGGACCAGAAATCCTTCTGGGAAATGCTGGAAAGCCTCAGTTTCTCAGCCACTGGATCCTTCCTTCTATCAATGTATTTTCAGTGGCACAAAGAACATTCTTCAGCCAAAGAGAAACTTGCAAATTCAATACCTCCTAGCTATATCCTGTTACATATCTTCAACAGCACACTTCAGAGAACAGCAAGGAGAAGGAAAATCTCTCCCAGTCTGATTTCAGTTTATTTGGGTTGCTTAATCTGGGTGAGTCCACTCTGAATTCTCCCTCATGAGGCCACTGTCTCTGATTCTCAAACACATTTCTTAGCAGTCTCCATCAGGTTGAATAGTTTCATCACGTTTAAAACTCATTGATATCTTAATGGAGGCTTGCTTTGCAGTCGTTTGAGAAGTAATAGAATATTTTACTTGGAAAGTTATTTTCATAAGCAGTAATAAGAGCCCTGTGAAAGCACCTATCCTGGACTTTCTTTACTGAATTTCTTCGAGATGTACAAGCCTGTGACTATCTGGGAACAAAAATGTGGCATTACTATTACCAGTTTCAGATGCCGAGACTGAATGGCCTCTCAGGAAGTGGTACTAAAAAGGTAGAAAAAAAAGTATATGAGTACCTTTGTGCATTTTAATAGTGTTTCCTGGAAAATAGCATCTGACTTGAAGGAAAGGAACTGAAGTGTGTACTTTTGCCATACTCTATCAAACAAGGATTATGAAGTGAGCCTACAGACAACTACTGGTTGTCAGAGTGCATGACACTACTGAAAGTGCACAAAAAAAGGGTAATAAAGGAAAGGGTTCAGCATTTGCACCACAGGGTGTGTGTACAAAGACTATCCCAAGGTTTACTATTGCCAACATAGATCATGGCATTCCTACTACAAAAAGATTAATAAAATTATCTACCAAAAGCAAAGTATAAACATTTGTACAGACAGTGATAAAAAGACCCAAATTTAAGGTAAAATACTGTAGAGAGCAGGTTTGTTATCACTTATCTACTCAACTCAAGTTTAAGAGGAAGTAAAATATAATCATAGAATCATAGAATAACCAGGTTGGAAGAAACCCACCGGATCATTGAGTCCAACCATTCCTATCAAACACTAAACCATGCCCCTCAGCATCTCATCCACCTGTGCCTTAAACACCTCCAGGGACGGTGACTCAACCACCTCCCTGGGCAGCTTGTTCCAGTGCCCAATGACCCTTTCTGTGAAAAATTTTTTCCTAATGTCCAGCCTAAATCTCCCCTGGAGGAGCCTGTGGCCATTCCCTCTTGCCCTGTCCCCTGTCACTTGGGAGAAGAGACCAGCTCCCTCCTCTCTACAACCTCCCCTCAGGTAGTTATAGAGAGCAATGAGGTCTCCTCTCAGCCTGCTCTTCTCCAGGCTAAACAACCCCAGCTCTCTCAGCTGCTCCTCATAAGGCCTGTTCTCCAGCCCCTTCACCAGCTTCGTTGCTCTTCTCTGGACTCGCTCCAGAGCCTCAACATCCTTCTTGAGGTGAGGGGCCCAGAACTGAACACAGGATTCAAGGAGCGGTCTCACCAGTGCCGAGTACAGAGGGAGAATAACCTCCCTGGACCTGCTGGTCACGCCGTTTCTGATACAAGCCAAGATGCCATTGGCCTTCTTGGCCACCTGGGCACACTGCTGGCTCATGTTCGGTCAGCTGTCAACCAATACCCCCAGGTCCCTTTCCACAAGGCAGCTTTCTAGACAGACTTCTAGTCTGTAGCATCGCATAGGGTTGTTGTGCCCCAAGTGCAGGACCCGGCATTTGGCCATGTTAAACCTCATGCCATTGGTCTCAGCCCAGCAGTCCAGCCTGTTCAGGTCCCTTTGCAGAGCCTCCCGACACTCCAGAAGATCCACACTTCCACTCAGCTTAGTATCGTCTGCAAACTCGCTAAGGGTGCACTCAATGCCTTCATCCATGTCATTGATAAAGACACTGAACAGGGCTGGACCCAGGACTGAGCCCTGGGGAACCCCACTTGTCACTGGCCTCCAGCTGGATTTAACACCATTTCCCACCACTCTCTGGGCCCGGCCATCCAGCCAGTTTTCCACCCAGGAGAGTGTGCGCCTGTCCAGGCCAGAGGCTGACAGTTTCTGAAACAGAATGATGTGAGAAACTGTGTCAGAGGCTTTACTGAGGTCCAGGTAGACCACATCCACAGCCTTTCCCTTGTCCATCAGCTGAGTCGCTTTGTCATAGAAGGTGATCAGGTTGGTTTGGCAAGACCTGCCTTTTGTAAACCCATGTTAACTGGGCCTGATCACAGGGTTCTCTTGCATGTGCTTCATGATAGCACCCAAGATCACCTGCTCCATGACTTTCCCTGGCACTGAGGTCAGACTGACAGGCCTGTAGTTCCCTGGATCCTCCCTGCGACCCTTCTTGTAGATGGGCACAACATCAACCAGCCTCCAGTCCAGTG
The DNA here is from genome assembly GCA_033459285.1 of Clamator glandarius. NCBI lineage: Eukaryota > Metazoa > Chordata > Aves > Cuculiformes > Cuculidae > Clamator > Clamator glandarius. The sequence continues at coordinate 2,605,706 of JAUNZM010000310.1, read as the reverse complement.
GAACTTCCCCAGTCTTCCAGGACTGTTGGAAGATGATGGAAAGGGGTTTGGCCAGCACATCCACCAGCTCCTTCAATACCCTTGGGTGAATCCCATCCTGCACCATAGACTTGTGGGTGTCTAGTCGGGCTAGCAAGGCTCTGACCATCTTCTCTTAGACCATTGGAGCCTCGTGTTGCTCCTCTAGCTCTGGGGTTTGTACAGAAAGGGAACAACTTTCTTTACAATTAAAGACTGAGGCAAAGAAAGCATTAAGTGCCTCTGTCTATGATATTGTAAGAGAAGAAGATTATTGTTTCGTGACAAGAAGATGGGACAGAGGTGCTGGATGCACCCATTACCACTGTAATTACACCATAGTTTCCATTGCAACTTCTTATTTTCATATGCCATAAGCATTGCAAAATGCTGACCTTTGGGGCTGCATTTTTCCATGCTTGCTCTCTGCCCCACAGGTGAATTCTTTCAGAAAGTCTGAGCAAAATGTTTTCAGAGACCATAGCTATTACTTTTTGGTAATGACCAGAATGGCTTGCCTAGGGCAGACTGTATAGCAGCTGCTTTGTTCCTCTGAGCTATAATAAATCCTACCATCCATCATGTAAAGAAGAAAATTAAAAGCATGAAAAATAAATCAGAGCTCTCCTGATTTTAATATTTGCAAGAATGGGTTAGGCTTACAAGTGGCAGCAGATGAGAGATTTAAGTGGAAGATACTGAACTGAGCAAGTCTCATTTAATGATAATTACTAACACCACCATATTCATATCAGGAACTCCTAGGTTACAGAGACAGCTAATTACAAGTGGTCTTCAACACGTGAAAATAAGAAGCCATGTGACAGTAGACCCAGTCTGGGTTTTTTGAGTGTCACTTAGATGGGATATTTGATTTCCCCAAGCAGTTCATTAAGAAGTAAAAGGGTGTGCATTCCCATCCATTGCCACAGGTTAACTGGTTTCCTCAAAGGGTGGGTAAGTTAGTGCCAAGAGTATTATGTGGTCTGCATTTTTCAAAAGCAGGACGCTTGGAAGAGCTTTAAAAGATGGACAGAGATGCTGAACTACAGGTACTCACTCTTGAAAATGTTCGTTCATGGCTTTAAAGGGCAAAGTCTATGTATTAAGATATGCATGAGCAGAGCTCAAAGCCAAAAATAATCCCAAAACAGAATCCCATACCTAATATTGAGATATAGCACCCAGGTGGCCTCATATACCCCACCAACTCTTTTGATTTTATCATTCACAGAAAATATGTCTGAAAGATACTGTACAGACTGGAAAAGCCGGTATCACTATAGGCCACAATAAAGTCTAGAGCTGTCCAAAGGTCTCTGGGAGTGCAATTGTGTTTGTTTCAGTAAGTCTAGTCTCTGGGGATGTACACCTTCCAGATTACAGCTTCATTTGGTGCCAAGTTTTGGGCAGAGAAAATTTTATTGCAGTATGATTTTTAATACTGCACCGTTGATTAATATTCAGCTCTAACTTAATTTCCCATGGTTCAGTCTTACAGAAATTTCAGTCACAGCTTTTAAGGCAGAAGGTACATGAAAATCTGAGATCAGCTTTCTAGAAACAGATAGGATGGCTTCAGTAAAACATCACAACTGCTGTGCAGGAGACAAAAGACAAGTTACACCGAAACCTTAATTATACATCAAAACTTCTACAGGCAACAGTGATTGATCTTTCTAAATAACTTCTTTCTCTGATTCTCCTGGGCTTTCAGGAGACACCGTGATCAGAGCAGCGTTGCTACTTTTCCCTGCCCAGGGACATGTTTCTCCACTGAGTCCAATTTGGTTACATCCCTGCATAGGGCACCAGCCTGCTTACCTGAACCCAATCAGAATAACCTGTTCAGTCTGTTCCTGGTTGAACTGACCTTGGCTGTATTTGCATGACTATCTCTAGCATTCTGTTATCTGTTTGATTTCTTCAGTATTTCCACCATCATAATCTTTTCAGGTTCAGTTATTCCCATGCCTTGATTTCACCTCTTACCCTGCTTCCAGTTTCCTCATTTGTCTTCAAATGATTGTACTTTACATGGGCTACTGTTCCAGCTTCAGCTTTTGTGTGCCTGTTTATCTACTTTCCTTGGCTACATTATTCAGTCCACAAAACCAGACTGTTCCTGCAATGTCTTGTTACATTAGTATTTGATATTAACTATAACACTTTAAAGCAATACTTTTAATCTCAAACACAAGAGAATGCCTAGAAAAGACAAAGTTTACAAGGTGCATAAAATATTCTGTTTGTTTTACAACTTCCTTTTTCTAGCTCAACTAATTAATCTACATGATAATCATTGTGAAGTGATTTCTCCAGTTTTGTATGCTATCTAAGAATATCTGTCAGATATCCAATTGCACCTGCATATAGAACCATAGCATTGTTTGTGTTGGAAAGGACCTTAAAGCTCATCCAGTTCAAACCCATGGGCAGGAACACCTCCCACCATACCAGGCTACCCAAGGCCCCATCCAACCCGGCCTTGAACACCTGCAGGGATGGGGCAACCACAGCTGCCCTGGGAAACCCGTGACAGTGCCTCACCACCGTCATCAGAAAGAATTTCTTCCTAATCTCTTATCTAAATATTCCCCCCACCCAGTCCAATTTAAAGCCATTCCTTCTTGTCCTATCATTACATGCCCTTGTAAAATGTCCCTCCCTAGCTTTCTTGCAGACCCACTTCAGGTACTGGAAGGTTGCTATAGTTCTCCTGGGAGACTTCTCTTCTCCACACTGAACAACTCCAGCTCTCTCAGCTTGTCCTCATAGCGGAGGTCCTCCAGCCCTCTGATCATCATTGCAGCCCACCTCTGGAATTATTCCAACAGTTCCAAATCATAGAATCATAGAATCATGGAATAACCAGGTTGGAAGAGACCCACCGGATCATCGAGTCCAACCATTCCTATCACACACTATAGCACCCATTCTCTAGTGAGATAATGAACAGATCCATCTCAAATTAAAAAAAAAAAAAGAAGCTTAGACTTGCCAGACGTCCCAGTAGGAGGCGAGATGTCCAGATCAGAACACAACCTGGGACACTGAAAGTCTAAGCATCTCCAGTATGGCTTGCAGTGAGGAAGGGTGCTCAACCACACTGACATGTGCTGGAGGCCACCAGGAACTTGGAGGCCAAATAAGCAAGATCCCATTTCCCAGGTGCTGAAAGGACATATAGTTGCCTTAGACTTCAAAAGCCCAACTTCTCACAGTGACACCTAAAACACTAGATGTGGCTGACCTCCTTCTTAGATTGAGGGTTCCAGAACTGGATGCAGCACTCAAGGTGAGGTCTCACAAGAGAGGAATAGAGGTGCAGAATCACCTCCCTCAACTTGCTGGCCACGCTTCTTTTGATGCAACCCAGGACACAGTTGGCCTTCTGGGCTGTGAGAGCACATTGCCAGCTCATGTCAAGCTTCTCATTGACCAGCACCTCCAAGTCCTCCTTTGCAGGGCTGTTCTCAGTCACATCATCCCCCATCCTATATTTAAACCACAGATTACCCTGACCCATGTGTAGGACCTTGCACTTGGAGTTGTTGAACCTCATGAGGTTCTCACAGGCCCTCTTCTCCAGCTTGTCCACGTCCCTCTGAATGTCATCCTATCCTTTTGGTGTGACAACTGCACTACTCAGTGTCATCTGCAAACTTACTGAGGGTGCACTCAATCTCACTGTCAATATAATTGATAAAGATATTAAACAGCACTGGTCCCAGTATGGACCCCCGAGGGACACTGCCATTGAACACTATTCTGAATATGACCGTCCAACCAGTTTCTTATCCACCAAATGGCCCACCCATCAAATCCATATCTCTCCAGTTTAGAGAAGGATGTTGCGGAGGACTTTGTCAAAGGCTTTACAGAAGCACAGACAGATTACACCCATTGCTTTTCCTGTGTCCACACACGGATCTTAGCATTGGACCACTAGTGCCTTTGTTCTCTGATACATCTAGCATATGTAATACCCACTTGAAAGCAAAAAGAGTGATGAAGAAATTTTTTAATCCACATAAATCCTTACGGCAATGTTTTACAGTTCCAGGATAGCTTTTATCAGTGCATTTACGTGGAACTCCCTGTGTCTCTCCTACTTCTCATAACATACCTCCACTGAATGCCATGATGAATCCAGCAGAAATAGTGACAGTGGGGTCACAGTGGAGTGCTTCCACTCTCCGTACTTTTCCGCGTATCTATACCTTGACCACGGCAACGTATCCTGATTTTAAAGTCAAACTGCCTCTTCCCCCTACTCTGCAGCTAACTGCAGGCTGTTGACAATTGATTTCATCAGGACTATGAACTTATATGTCTGGATTGCTTGGAATGAAAGGAACTTTTTTCCTCAGGGTTCATTCAACTATTTTCTTTATGCAACTATATTGAACCTCAGTTTGCTTCAATATACCTTTTCAGATTCTTTTTCTGCTTTTGCAGAATTTGTTCCTCCAGCCCCTAAAAGGCCAGCTGTGCTATTTATTTATCCTTGGCAGGCATCTGCTTTAACTCTTTCTTGGAGCAGAGTTTTCTGATGAAGGAACTGAGTCCATTTAAGATTTTCTACTATGTTTGCATTGCAAGCTTCTAAAGCTGGCTAAAGCAGGCTTCAAAATATTTCCTCCATATTTGCTTCACCTTTGTGGTATGTGGTTCACCACTCTTTTTTCATCCTAATTGTTGCTATTAAGGACTCAACTGTAGTTCCACAGAAATTAACCTTTGCCTTGCTTTCTTGATCTTCCCTCAGATACTTCCCTGCTTTTCCAGCCTCAGAGAGATTTGCTTGGTTTTCTGCAAGATACATTTACTTCTTCTCTTTCCCTTCAGCCTTGGCTTATTTACATTTTCCCCATATTGTCTTGTTTTATTGCTTGTCTAGACTGTCATTAACTATGTGTACTTTCCAATAACTTCCTTCACTTTGTTTTGTATCACTTCCTTGAATATATTCCAGCTGATCTGCCACAGGATTTTTTCATCCTTGCAAGTCAGTAGCCTGAAAAGTCACAAAAAAAACACCTTACAGGACTGCCTCCAAGAGCTGTCCTTTAAAACAGTCCTGTACTTGGACACAGGAGGTTTGAGGTACTTTGCACAGGTGAACAGAATCAGAAAAGCCCTCTACCATCTTGACTGAAGCCATAAGGTTTCTACTGAGTAACATGGGTAAGGTACTATGGAGCCAAGTGGCAGGTGGGGTAGGAGGCAACACAGACTGCAGGCAAGCAGCTCACAGAGCTACACAGGAAAGTGTCTCAGAGGACAGACCTGAGTTCCCACCTGGATGATGGAGACCGGCTTTTTTTGGACAGCAACGTCTGGTCCTGGCCACTTGGTGGGCCCTTTCATGGCTCTTTTTCTTACTGAGTAGAGTAGGCTGGACAAAAAGGCACCCACTCTGTCCAGAAGAACACAGTGATCTACACTGTTCTTTTCTGGAGTGTGGCCATCAGGCCTAGGCCATGGAAAGGGCTCTGGATTTCCAATAAGCTGAGCCTACAGGAATCTGGAGCTATCAAAACTGAGCGAGACAATTTAATTCCAGCATTGGCAAGACAGTATTTGGATGCAATGCATTACAAGATGTCCTGCCAGTTCTGGTTTTGGGCACATACTCCAAAGCAGGTGAATCCTTCCTGACTTGTAGTTCCACAGCAAATAAAATTCTTCACACAGCTCTAGCAAAAATGAAAACAACCAGCTGCTATAAAGAGTAGGCTGAGAGAAGCTGTCCACCTCAAAAGAACTACTATACCTATTGCCAGCAATTTCTGAAATGAAAACAAATTAATTTAAAATAATTGTAGTCTATGTCTATATCTGCATGGAGATAGGTACTAGTGTGCGAATAAAACTTTAATCTGTATACACAAACTCATACTAGATGGCACATGTGTTTTGTGTGCGTACAGGAGCAGAGACACTATTTTAGAAGTGAACTTTTCACACTTTCCTTGCAGACCAAACCACCTTCATCTCCTGTGATCCTAGATAACATGGTGTAGGAGAAGGAAAGGGTCTTTTGCTACTCTTAGGTTTTTGGAACTACTTCATTTCAGGGTCTTTCTCATTTTTGTATTTCTTCTTCTGACATTTGCCAAAGTACATCTCTATCTCCCTCATTCTCTCACTGTCATGTTAGGAGTAGGCCAAGTTTTGTGGATTTTGGCACCTGAGTCCTCAAAAATGAACTTCAAGAACTTTTTTACAGAATAAAGAGAATTAGGCAGCATGGTGTTGCCAAACTTTGCAAAGCTTCTGTAAAAATGTACATTTTCCTATAGTACTGCAAAGCCCAGATTTACCTAATAGACTGTCAAGAGTCCAAAGGAGCTTCTACAAAATTTCTAGTAATAGTATTTGTTTTAAGAATTGATATGCATGCCAAAAACAATGTACTGTGTTTATCAGCTTGGAACTATTGCAATCTTTTCAGTAAATAATATCCTCGTTTCTAAAAAAGCCTAAATGTGTACCTAATCCAATTGTGTCACCTCTTATTTCCTTCTAAGAGGAGTGAAGAGGCAAAGCTAAGTCTGAAATTCTGTTTTGAATTAACTGCCACTTTATCTTGAAGTGACCTCTTTGTGCAAAACTTTTAGTGCAAATACTGTCTCTATGATCATTCAGTCATCTCCGACCCCTTCAGAGCATAACTACAAGGTAGTTAATACTATCAGCACTATCCTTTTCCAATTGTGCAGTGCTTCTCATCCAGAATGTTTTAGCTTTAGAATGTTTAGAGTGATCTTCCTCTTCAGGGGACCCGGATGCACCCTTCTGGGATGCCCTGCAAAGGGCAGAGCATCTGGGAGTAGCAAGGGGTTTAGACATTTTAATGGCATTTCAGTGTGCCACTGTCAAAGTGAATAACCTTCCCTAAGATGAAAACCAGTAACAAGTGCTCTGCATTGCCACAAAGCCATTGAGAGAAGGAAATGAAGAAAATTCTGGATATTATTCTCAATTCCACTCAGTGCTTTTTCCATCTCTGTGGCAGTATGGAGAGGCCTCAGTGTAAGAAAGGCTCAGACCTCTTAACAGAAAATGCAGTGCTAGAAAGGGCACTGAAACAGAAAGATGTGATTATTCAGGGTGTCACAGAGCCCTGATTCTAGTCAGGGCAATCTGGTGTAGTACAAGTTTGAATATTTCAACTGGAATGATTGAAAACCCAATTAGTATTCTTCATTAGAACAAAGGCAATTTAAACTAATTATGCTGTTCTTTGTTGTCAGTCATGCCAGCCCCTCACTCTCTCCAACTCAGACATGCACCCACAAATACCTTTCCACACCAGTCCATTTGTTACTGGTCCCTCCTTCTTGCCTTCCTCAGCAGACAGGGGCTCCTTTTCTTGACAGCATCTCGAGTGTGTTGGCAGTTAGTTGTTGAGGGCCGAGCAGCTCATCTCGCCTTTCTTCTGCTCCACTGGGTACTGAGGCTCTGTTGTTTCTTTTAGTCGGACCTGTTCCTGACGGCTCCTGCCTTTTCCTCCCTCACAGCTGTTGGAGGAGGTTGGGGTGGTAAGCCAGAGAGCTGGAGAGCAAAGAAGAAAGAGGAGAATTTGTACTTTGGTATTTTGGAAGCTGCAATCCAGAGAGAAGCTTAAGAACATGACTTGAGGCCAAAATGCTTGGATCTCCAGTTACAGAGTTGAAGTGAGGCAGGTTTATTCCTATCGCAACAATGTGGCCCGTGTCTTGTTAGAAGCTGCCAGCTTCAGTATGAGTTCAGTGCAGTGGGTTCAGAAGAACCTCTTCTTTGCTTATATCCTCTCTGCAGTGCTGTGTGGGGAAAGGGATAATAGAATAATTAGCAGCACTGCAAGAAACTTGTCTGAGATAGACCGGTCTACTATGAAGTGTAATACACACCGCATTACAAGATCGTGCGCCTAGGAGTTATTATGGGGACATCTGGAAGTTACAATTCCTCCTGTCACTGCCCTCCTCAACTGTCCTCCTTTCCGCTTGTTCCCGCAGACTTGTGGCCTTCACACTGTTAATTTGGTCTTTGACTACCAGCTCATTTATCCCAGCTGTTAAGTTAGGGTGAAAAAAAAAAAAAGCAACATCTCTGAAAATAGATGCTGCCTCTCTACTAAGCAGACAAATTAAATGTGTAAAGCATAGGCTATGTACAATGTTGATTCTTTGTAAAGCTTTAGTGTTTTTATCCTTGATATTAAAATTCAAAGTACCTTGCATTACTTTCTTTTTGATCCATCTGGATTAGGGAATTATCCCATTGGCATTTCTTATAGGTACTGTAAATTAAATGGATGAACAATTTACCATAGAAATGATAGTAAGGAGAAAAAAAAGCCCCGAACCTCACTTTTACTCCTGTAGAACACACACAACTTTTCTAGCCTGCTTTTCTCTACTGTTATTTTCATTTCTATGAAATTTTTCCCTATATCCAACATGCATTACTTTAACACAACGGAGTAAGCCCCAACATGGACTTGCATACACACAGGAACACAGGAATAGTGCTCTACACAGAGATGCTGAACTAAAGCATTTTCGGCATGCTGTCTCTCTCAGAACTTTCTGGCTTCCAAAAAAGCCACAATATAATTTACTATATAGTTAGCAGAACCTAGACAAACACTTACCTTTCTTTTAGGACAGTTCAATAATTAAAGCTACCTCTACTGCCTCTGGGATATAAACTAATCCTTTTGTTGGAAACACCTGATCACTGTTTACAGTTCTATGGGAACACAGCAGTGCGCATAGTGCAATAATCTTGAAAATTTGAATCATAAATGCCTTTAATTTTCAGATATTTAAGTTAAGCAAAGGATGATCTTTGCAACTTCTTAGATCTACAGATTGCTCTGAGGAAAGACAGAGAGTTTGAGGTCTACCAGGGCCAACAGAATTAGGGATTTGTTAAAGTTTCAAGATTTTGTGCCTGAAGTTACATTAAATATAATATGTATATGAAAGCATATCACTGTCTACATTGCTGTCTGCTGATTTTCATCTCGGTAATACAAAAAAAATAAATTACAACAAAGGTGGTTTGGCAGCAAAGCCACCTTCAGGCACACTTGGGGAGAAATGAGTGGAAGAAAGAGCTAAGATTAAAGTCAAAGCATGGCAACTGCAGAATTTAATGCATTGCATGTTTATATAGGTTTTCATCTCTTTCTGTCTCTTTTGGCACTTGCAGTATCTCTTTCAGACAGATCCCAGCAAGCTGCCATGGACATTTTGGCAATCACTCTGTCTAGGGGAGCAGGTTAGAGTAGTGGTGGAGTATTTGGAGAAGGTAGTGGCAGAATCTCACACCACAAGGCAACCACATTGACTGACCCTTGTGGTCCTTCTATTAGATTTTCTGCATTGGCCTTAAAATGACTCAGTCACTGTTTCACCTGATTTCTGTGAAAACAGTTTGAATGGGCAGAGATGTGAAAAGAAAATCTATCACGCTCCTCACAATACAAGATGGGGCAAGATCTACCTTTGCACTGTTCTCCTTGGAAAACAGTTGTAAAAAAACAGCTGTGCTTGAAGCAGGTCATTTGACTTGTTTTAATTTGCAGACACCTGTTTTAATTGTGTATAGACAAATATCTGAGATTAGACGTGTTATCAATGTTAGAAGATTCAGAAAACCCCCCATAAGCACACTCTTGCATGCTCTCTGGTAAACCGAGGCTAAAGAAACAGGAGAGAGTAGGACTGCCTGATCCTTTGCATTCCTCTTGATCCAACCACCTAAAATGTGGAATTCTGGTGCCATCCAGATCCCTTATTGGAGTCATAGAATCATAGAATCACTAGGTTGGAAAAGACTCACTGGATCATCGAGTCCAACTATTCCTATCAAACACTAAACCATGCCCCTCAGCACTTTGTCCGCCCGTCCCTCTACTCTGTGGCCAAAGGCTTGCCTTAGGAGTAATCCCAGACTATGAAGAAGCAGGCTAAATACTGAACCTGTGTTCCTCCATCAGGGACAATCTGGGTGTTGAAAAGAAAACCATTATATACTAAAATAAAACATCATAGGCACATCTTGTGAGTGGGTCTGATTATGTCAGGGTGTCATAAGTGTCCTCAAAACACACTGATGTGAACATTGACCTCACAGCAAAACATGTAAAGAAAAGAAAATAATAGGTAAATTCTGCCTCATGGACTAGGCAGAAACTCAGAGCTTAGTTTGTTACAGAAAGAAAATGATGGCTATGGGCAAAAGCAGAGCTGTGTGTTTAATGAGTTGCTCTAAACTGATCAGAATGAATAGCCTAGTTGAGTATATAGATCACCGAACTAGCATTTGTTACCCAGTCACTTAAAAAATAGCTTCTTTTGTTAATGCCCCTGTACTGGAGAAGGGAAGTGTATTGCTAGGAAAATGCTTTCCTGAGACTTATTTTGTGATAGTCTGACTTGTGAATGGTTAGTGAGGCTTAGTTGATCAATATAGGTTTTACACATGAAGAAATTAATTCTTTCCTATTTGTATTTGAACAGCAGACATTGCTTTTTCCACAGATCACTTAGGTACAAAGTAATTTGCTGAGTCCACTCATTTATCAATACTATTTTTTATTTGTCACTGGGCAACTATTTTCAGCTAAAACTGCGTTTAATGATACTACAGCTGTAGAGTAAAGACACTCTGATGAATCCATTAACTGCAATGGCTATTACAAAATCCCTCTTTTCTGCTTCTTGTGATAGCTAAGAGTCAGTGCCAGTGTGACATCCTAGTGGGCAAAGTCAATAATCCAAAGGAGGCTTCCACAGACAACTGAAAACTTGTGGTATTTTTACAGATAAAACTACATTCTGTTTTGAAAAGAGAAAAATAAAGTGCTCATTTTAAAGAAGACATCATGCCAATGGTAAAACATGTGCCAAATCACTTCTGAAATCACAAGGGACAAGATTCATCACTTATTAGTCAGACAACCTGCAGTCTGCAAGTACAAATGTTTTGTGCGGCGCAATGGGAACAACAGTGGTATTAGACTTTTGGTTCAATAACATCATTTTCCACAAGGTTGAATATACCATTAAGATTCCTGTTATGTAGGAACTGTATTCTGGCTACATAACCATTCCTGGTGAGCAAAATTCTGAAAATGTGCACTCAGCCAGTTGTTAAGTAATCAAGGGATGAATTCCTATCCTTAAGTTATTACCCTCACAATTCCTACATCCTTTGGCAATTAGAAATCCAGAGGTTAACTGAGGATCTAATCAGCTTCTTACAAATGGATGGGGACAAACTTTGTTCAGTGGCTTATTCACTGACATGCCTGTGTGAATCAAGCTGTTGGGATTTGTCCGTTGTCATAGGGACTGAATGAATTCACTGGTGAGTGAGCACTGCAGTAGAAGAAGGTGCTGAATCAGGCCTTTCTCTCAGAAGAAGTTAGCACCGAGCAAGGGAATTGGGAATAAAATTGACAGTTTAAACTGTAGTGTAATTTTTATTTAATTTGACAGATTTCAAACTATACATCCTGTAAACTTTTGCAAAAAAAGCAAGACCTGACTGTTGTACTAAGGTCCTGGAAATGCCTCTCAGATAATACCAGAAATAATTAGAAAGTATAAAAGTACAGTTTGCATTAAGAAAAAATAAATTAGGCCATAGAGATCAGATTTTCTCAGTGTTAACACAAAGATCAAGGTCAGAAAACTGAGCCAAACCTCCTTAGCTATCTTTTAATATGAGGGTTTTTTCCCTTGTAGTGCTGCCATAGCAAAACAGATGATAGAAATTCTTACTCCAAGACTCTTTGCTTTTCATCCAGTTTTAAAGCTGTGGTGATATTCCAAGCTAAACTCACAAAGGAGAAGAAAATATGCTGGTGTTTTCATTGTAATATGAATTTTCCATTGAAGATGTGGTTGAATTAGCAGTTCATTTTTTAACTATTACTTTAATTTGCTCCTTGTGGTCAATTTTTTTTTTTTTGTTTCTATAAAAGTCATGCCGCAGTCCTATGCCTTTTGTAACACCTCGATGTAAATTGTTTTAAAGGGAAGGGAACTGTCTAATTATATGTCTGTAAAATGGCTGGAGAGCTTTGTTTGTCTGGAGTAAAACAAATAAGAGAAAATGTGGAGGAATGTGCTGCTGAATAAATTTGGACATACCCATCTTTTTCCCATACAGGGGAAGTAATATTGAGGTGTTGGGAGTGATTCTGAGTCTAGACATCCATTACAGAGTTTGTATTTTCAATCCCTCTTTTAACTTGTGCCTGGAGCAACTGATGTGTTCACACACTGGGACATTTAAAACACAGCAGAATTTTTTTCCCCTTTTTTTCTCCTCAGCATACAGAAAGTGAAGAGAGTGTTGTGCTTCTTCTATTATAAACTTCCCATGTTTTATCTACCTCCAAGGTGCTATGCTTTAGTGGTTCTGCAGACCTGATCCATGCTGGGCTTGCAGAACAGAAACCCCTTCAAACATTTTCAGTTATGAACCGTTTTTCCAGGAGGTAACTTGTGAGGAATTCAAGTCTTGTGGATCCTCTTTATCTGGACACTCCATGCAGAGATGTAGTCTCAAAGCCAGTGTTGACCTCTATGATTATGTGAGTGGGATAAATGCAACCCATAACCCTTTTCTTTTATGGAAGTTAACAGAAACTAAGAGAGGTTTAAGCTAATGAGGAAGCTGGCAGTAGGAAACGCAAAGATGAAGCAGCCAACTGAGACCCTGATCTTGAAGCTAAATAGGAAAGCAGTGAAGTCGGCTGACTGAAAAGACAGAGAGGTCAGTAAAGCTGTGGACTGTGAAGGGCAGCAAGGTCTTTGGGAAGCAAAGATGTCTTTTCCCTCAGCTCACAACAACAATAGTCTGCTTCCAAAGAGAGAGCATTGGACAGGACTTCAGCTTTCCACCATGACCTATAACAAGATATGGCTACTATATACATGCTTTATGCCAAGGCAATACAAAGAAACCCTAGGTGCCCTGTGCAGACCTTGATGAAATAAATGTTTCAGTTACATTTAATGAAGTTAAGGCTATTTAGAAACAGCAGCCGTTGTTAGAGACTCAAAGTGAAAGCACAGGCTGGCAAAACTTTAAAGAGCCCAATGCCTGTAACTGTAACTAATGAAACAAGACTTTTTAGTGATGGCTGGATAAAGTTGCCTGGGGGTTCTGTTTTCTTGCCTAAGGCAGCACCAGTGGGAGATCAGATAAAGTTGTCTGGGTGGTTTAACTGGATGTTTTCACAGGTTTGGATTCTTTTCAGTTCCACTTAAAGTCTACATTTTATGAATGCTTAAATTTTCCTGCAATCCGTAATACTTTTTCAGGAGCTTTCTCACCTAGGTAACAGTTGTTATCTCAATGCTTACCTTAATTTGATTGCACTACAGTTTTTAGAGTACTCTCAAATTCAGGTTTTGCTTGAAGGTAATTTCCCTTTTCTCAGTGTGTTTTCTCAGTCTGCCAAAAAACAGAATGAGGAAGGAGGCCAGTAAGGACCTGACTGCCCCTATGCCATGTCTGAGCACAGAAGTTAACAGACTTCTGATAATTTACTGTATAAGTGCACAACACTTTTTCAGTCACTTCTGCTACAACATTTAATCTGGGAAGAAATAGGATGGTGTTCTAACAACATAAGAAAACCTCACACAGTGCAATAATTCATCAAGTGCAAAGCATAATTGTCAGGTTAAAAATACATTCTGCAAGACAGACATATATTACTTCTTCTATTATCCATCTGAAGGGACAAAAATGTATGTAATTAAAACTGCATCTATTGGTATATATGGTCCTAATAAAATAGTCTGTTTTGCCATTCAAAACTTAACTTATCTTCCATAATAATACATTTTAATACTATCCAAATTCATTAAATTTTAACCTAAATTCTGTCACATACACTTGCTATATCAAAATATACTTTGAGATAAAAAATATCAAACAGCAATGACTCGTGATTGCCACTTAGAAGGACCTTAGTACTCAGAAGCCAGAGATTCTGCAGCCCTCTTTTAGTCTCTATCAATTCCTTCGAGACAGTAGATTTTCAAGAGTCTTATTCTGAAGGGTAACCCTAATTTCTGGGGCTGGAGAAGAATATGAAGGCTAGTTGCTCTTCTGGCAGTATCTCTTCAGCCATATTTCATACCCAGAAATCCTCTCGTGGCCCTTGTAGCCCATAAGTTCAGCTCCTGGCCCTCTCTCCCCTTTATTTTTTCCCCAAAGAAGCTGAATATGAACCAGATTCTCTTCTATTTTGCTGTCACTCTCTGGATAGGAATAATCATTTACAACTGTTACTGATTAAACCAGAAGCAAACTGTGTCCTGATGACTGGTGATTTTTATATTATTTGACTGCAATAAGCACAGTTGCACTCAGGGAGGCATGACTTACCTCACTCCAGCCAGAGGGATTTCCTGTAGGAAGAATGGCTCATGGCTGAGCTTTAGATTTTCAACCAATTAAGAACCTGATACAGCATCAAAGTTGAGCAGGTGCTTCATCTGCATTTACCATATTACCTTGTTCAACAAAGCACAGAAGCTTGTGACCCCCTCCACTGACACTAATTCCATAGAAATCCGTGCCTAAATGCTTGCAAAATATATGAACTTCAAGACATGCTTATATCTTTATCCATATCTGCGCTTCCCAAGCTGTAGGAAACAAATTAATTTGAATATGTCAGAGGTTCAGGTGGGAATCTAAGAAAAACCTGCTGGGTAGGTAGTTGTGGTACTCAGATCCTGGTGACAGGAAAAGGAATTAAAAGATAGAGCTGGCAGATTGCTAATGTCACCTGAGAACAGACTTTGTAATAAAGATATGAGATCAGTGACCCTATCTGTGTGAGGGGTCTAAAAAGCTTGAAGCTGATCAGCACAATCCCTACAAGCTCTCAGTGGCACATGTAAACCAAAATCTAGTTGCATTTCACAAGACAGAGGCTACTGAAGCCCTTCTGCTTTCAGCATGCTGCTTCAAGATGCTTCAAAAACCTTTGTTTTCTTTGTGGAAACCACCACCTCAACATATTAGTGAATAATGTACCCTGCCTCTTCCCATTGCTGCATGGGAGAAAGATGATCCCTCCTGTTTTTCGGGATTTTTTTTTTCCACACTTTTGAGCTTGGATTGTGCTGAACACTTTTAAGATACCCTAACCACACCTAACAATCCCTGAACTGCAACCATGTAGTCATGTACTACTGTATTGTTATTGCTAGTTGTAAAATGTAAGCTCAGTACTGAGTGCACAAAATCTCAGTACTGAGTGCACAAAATCTCAGGACTGAGGCTTCTGGGTCTTGCTTATCCTGAATTACAGCTTGACCTGACTGCAGCTTTCTTTTACTTGGTTTAACTGTGGCAGCAATTTCTCTAATTGACCTGGTGTCTATGGCTAATTTGTTCTACTTTTATTTATCTTCGTGTGGTACAATCATAGATTTAGATCAAATAACTGCTTGTTAATGCTCTCTATACAGAAGGAGGTATTTATGACTCCAAAATGATGATATTCTGTAAAGAAATACAACTCTGATACGACAGCAGCATCCTTAAGAAAAGGAGACACGGGTTGCACCCATGGTCAGTTAAAGACATGCCAGACCTGTATCTGGACAAATACAATTTTAGGAGTAACAAAGAAACAGTATTTAACACATGTAAAAGGCCCTGTATATGGTAAACTCAGATGTAACAGGGTGCTGCACACCAACAAAGGCCAAGCAAAAGTGTAACAGCATGTTAGTAAATATAAAAGTAACCCCAAGAGTCCTAGAGGCAAGGAAGAACTCTCAGCCTGAACATCCCAATCGCCCCAGGCGAAGACTGCATGCTGACAGCTCTCTAACACCACAGGTACAGCAATAAATCTGCCAACATTAGTACCCAGAGGTGTGGTGAACAGGTGTGCATAACATCAGAATAATTGTCAGAAACTAAGACTTGTATGGATATGAATTTGAATTCAAGCATTTTCACTTCTTTTGTAACTATTATATCTGGAATTGTTATGATTAGATTCTTAAGATTTCAATAAAATCATGGCCTTTTTGCTACATAAGGTGTGCTTTCCTTTTGCCGTTCAGAAGATTTTAAAAGTAGCTTTGTTAGCTTTGCAGGTCTGACTCTGACTCCCAGCAGAGACTTCAAGTCAAGAGGAATGAGCACTATGAATTTAAGCATATACTTCAAATTTCATGGAAACCAAACAGACTGACACATATTTACATACGCACATGTTCAGATCAGGCTGGGGGATAAGTGCTTTCCCTAGCAAAGCTCTAAATGCAGTGTTAGGTTAGAGACCCAACAGTGCATGCTATAAACAGGAGACGGGGCAGGGTTTGGCTCCAACACCGCTCAGATCCCCTGTGCACTGTGCCCATGCACAGGGACTCATTTTGATCCAACTTCCCTCCCACAGCCCATCTGATTCCCCTTTCTCACTAAAGTTCAGCATCTGTGCAGCTGAATTTGCTACTGAGAGAGCTGTGCAAGTAGACAGGCCCAACAAGAGCAGATCAATGGTACTAAACAGTCCATAACAGGGACCTGACTATGTAGTCAGTGAGTGTGACTTCAAACTTTACTTAGCCTGGGTCTGCAGTGTGAGCACCAGCAGTGACTGGATCACCAAAGCACACCTCCCAAGCAGGCACCATGCAAAACCACTCTGGTTTATTCACTCTGTCCCCTACAAAAGCACGGTAAGTGGGGATGCCAGGGAGATCACCCGCAGCAGACTGCTCCTAAGCTGATCCAATATGCCTGTATAAGTGGCAGCACCCTCTAATAGTCCTTTTCCACTGCAAGCATTTTGGTCAGAGAATTACCCTTGTGAACTACTCCTGGGGTGACCTCTGGGCTTTCCCCCTCTTGTTAGCCTTTGAGGTTGTAGTCTTACTGGTTCAGCTGCCCACCTTCTCTAGCTGCCGACTCATCAGCTATGTACACGAGCTTGCAGGACAATTATTTTGCTGCTCCAACCGTTCCACTTGAAATGGATGAATTTTGGTGATTCCTTCTTTATTTAGAAATGGAGAATCGGTTATTTGATTAATAACAAAAAATCACTTTAAGGGGTGATCAGCATTCCACTTGCTATTAGGAGAATATGTGCAGCATTTCGGTACAAGGTAAATACGAAATACTTAAGTTTTGCCAAAGTTTAAAATACACCAAGGTATTTCTAAATTAAGTGATTGAAAGGTGCATGCATTTTAAAACTTCGCATCAAGTTAATACTCTCTTTTAATCTTAAAGAAAGCTTGAGGAGGAAGTTGTCTTAAATTCCAGGTAGGTTAAAATTCAGATTCTATGTTTAAGCAGAAATGAGCATCAAACTTTCTATGCATAGACTGCTTACTGGTAGGTCTCAACAAATAATGGGTAATGTAAACACAAACCAAAGAAAAGAGACTTACAAAGCAAGTGAGTTGAGCTTTGTAAGGAGTCATTTCAGACAGAAAAATCTAGTCTGCAGAAGGCAGAAAGCCAAATTTAAGTACTTTGTTAATGTTAATAAAAAATCAAGCTACTGGTGACTTGTGATTAACTGAGTACTGAGGCATATGAATTCGGCAATAAAAGATGTTACAAAACAGCTCTCTGCTGGCACAGTCAGTTTTGTTTTCACAAAGCTACTGGATGACAGGGATGTTTATTTGCTGCACAAAGTGCTGTCCAAGCTTCAACAAGTTTACTCTCACAGCTCCAGCAGTCAGCGTGGGACTAGGAAATTAATGGCTGGACAATCAAACCTGCTGGAGCTCCTGGTTAATGCCACATCCCCTCACACAGTAAAACCACAGAGGGATGTGGGACTGGCCTCAGGAACTCCTAATTCCCTATTTTGTGCTAAATTTCTGTATCCAAAAAGGGGGAGAAAGAGGCCAACTGGATTACCTTTCACCTTACTGAAAGATGAGGGGGCCCAGACAGTCAAGACTATCTGAAATTAATCTCATTGCCTTGATTTTCCATTTATTTTTCTCTACGTTCTAGTCATTTCAGAAAGTGAAAGCTTTCAGACTTTACAGTTCAACAGCAACTGTATTAGCAGTGGTGCTGACATCACTTTGCTGATATTTAGCACTTATTGTGATAATGTCTTTCAGATGCCACGGAAAAAGCTGACTTTAAAATTTTTCCTCATGGTTTCTTTTTCTTATTATTCAACATATCCTCATTCCTTTATTCAAAGGCAGAGCCAGGCAGGTCAGAGTTACTTGAATGGCTTTGTGAGGTGCAGTTTATCCATAGGTTGGTTGAAGACATAATTAAGAAGAACTCTAAACTGACATTTAATTATGATGAAACTTTAAAATAACAAGTCAGTCAACAAATACTTGAGTAAAAAAGGTTGTAGCAGCAGAAGAGGGAACTGTGGACCTGTCAGTTAATTAAGCTGTAAACACCAAAGTGAACATGTAGAGCTTGGTCTCGGCCAGAATGTGCCAGGGAATGCTATATAACAACACAACATGTTTATAAAGCCAGTTACATTAACATGGAATAAACTATGTGATTTGCTGAAACACAGCCATTAATTAAGTTTTATTTCATAATTATGTCTTGAAACCAACTTACTGGCATTTAGTAGTATGCTAGCTTCAAGATAATGAACTGAAGTGTCTTTTATACATAAGAATTCTGGACAAAGCAACAAAAAAGCAAGAAGTATAATACAATATAATCTCAAAATTAGAAGGATTTTTTCATTACTTGTGGTTAATTATCTCAAGAACTGCCAACTCTATGCCATTTGGACAAAGAAGTGGAAATTTGTTTCCTCTTCCATGAAATAAATACTGCATTTATGCCTCCTGAATATAGAAACCGGTTTTGCAGCCCTAATTATAAACGGTTCTTTTTCTCAGCTCAGAATCTGTAATTTGTTTAGTAACAAGTAACATCACTAACAAATAGACTGATCCCATACTGAAACCTTCAGTAGTAATTATAGAGCAGGACAGCATACAGTGTGATTTTAGAAGGGGAGTGTGATACTGGTATCATAATTTGAAAATTATATTGTACTTTTTAGAAGATACCACCATTTTTGTGCTTTAAGGTGATGCTTGAGTAACTAAGAAGGAAACCATATTTTAGAGCAGGAGGTTTGCTACTAAACAGCAGAAAAAATTGATCTGTCTGCTTTCTTCTTTCTTATTTATTTTTCATGGTCATTGTGGATTCACCTTAAACTAGACTGGCTCCTCTTTCATCAAGAAGTTATTTTAATTATTTATTACAGAAAGTGCTACAGGTCATAACAATGATTTGGGTCTAAGTGTTTTTGATACCATGTATCAGGAAAGCTGGTTGGTAATTTTCTGTTAACAAGCTTAATTCTTCTGACACTTTCTGGCTTCCCAGCAGACCATCCCAAATGAAAAGTTTCGTTGTGGTTGACCTTGAGCTACTGGCTGCAAAATAAGCACCTTCCTGGCAGCCAGGTTTTGGCTATAGCCCAGTATGAGAGAGGTGTGATAGGAAGGTCTGTCAGATCAAGCAGATCACAAGTGAGATGAGTTTGGAAACAGCCCACCTGTGAATGCCAGCACATCTTGCCAGCCAGTCTTGCCAGCAGGTCCTAACCATGGGATAAGTGCCCTGACCTGCCAAGACTGCACAGGACCTGTGACCACCAAGGAAATATTTTTGTAAGAAATAATTTTGTCAGCATTTCTGAGGGAAGGCTTCAATGGAGAAAGTGTTTTGGGGCCATCTAGGCTGTCATACTTGTCCTGCTCTATTACTCCAACTCTGTGTGATTTGTACCTGCTCATACTCAATGCTGGCAACAGAGCAGAAAGCAGTCTTCCAGATATATCATCCAGTCTCATACCATTAAACTATCTCTCATTCACTTATTTCTCCCATTGTTACATAAATCAAAGAGCTACATATGTGGTTGTATATAAAAAGCAAGGGGGACATAAGCCTTTTTCTACTTATCAAGAGAAAGGAAAGCTCTATCTTCTCTGTTTTTCAAGATTTTGATCATTTCTCAATCTCAGGACCACAGAGGTGGGATGTCCAGTCCTGACCTCATAAAAAAAGTGATGCAAGACTTGACAAAATAACAACTTTCCCCTGATGATTCAGGTTAATTATTACCACAGTTTGTAGAAGATGGGTTTGCATTTAAGCATATCAATAATTGTTGCAACTTTCAGACTATTTTCTTCTTGACATATCTTCGCAGATCCCTTTCTCCAAGATGGCTCTATCAATGAGATGTTTCTCGTGAGTGCAAGAGCCACTTAATGGACCATGTTGCAATAAGCAGAATTTCCCTACTGAATTTTGAATTACAGGTCCTTCTCATCCCAGTCACAGCATGAGCTTTCTTTTGCTATGAGAACAGGCATCACAATAGCAGAAAGAAACACCTTTGCAGGACTTCAGGAAGTCTTAGGATTCGGCAGTATCTTTCAGCATCTGTAAGTTGCCATCACCACTGCTTTCAACCTTGGTATGTGACCAAGGTTTTCCTCCATTTTGGACACATTGGCCAAGTCACTGGCTAGGGTATTAAGCTGTCAGTGATATGCTATCTATAATTCCATTTTATGCTGAAGACTCAGTCAGAGACTATCTTTTCATTCTGTACCTGCGCTAGTTGTGCACTGATAAATATATCAGAGGAACCACTTGATTTTTTTTTATTTTTCTGTATAACAGAAACTAAAAACATTAAAAACATATGCCTGTTCCATCCTCTTGTCAATGCAAAAAAAAATATAATAGCAGCACACTTAATAATATCCATATGTATACTACATACATACAACATAACATCTAATAAAAGCATTATTACAATAATCCACATTCATAACATCTTAATAGCATCCAAAGAAATGGCTATCACTTTCAAAGTCTTTTCCATTAGAAGCTATTGACAGGCAAGCAGGCCTCCCTACCACCATGTTTTCCTTATAGGCGACCTAAACTTTGCTTCAACTCTTTCTGGCCCTTGTAGCCTCTAGTAGCCACATAGCTGCCCCTTGCTTTTTGTAGGCTCCAGCCTTTGCAAAAGACTCCATCCCCTCCCTGGCACTTCCCGTAGCTCTACATGTCAGGGTCCTTATACTTTTCACAAACTGGTTACTCTGTCCTTTATCTCTGTGTATTGATGTTTGCTGGGGTAGCCCTGTGGAGCACAAGTGAAGTTATGTGCAGTTTTTCCCTCTTTCCTTTGTTTTTGTTCTGTATAATGGCATTAATGACATTTAAAGTCTTCTCCACACCAGGCTTGCTACATCTATGCCATCTTCTGGATGTTCAGTGAAACATATTTACCCTAAAGCATGTCTGGTAGTTGCATGTTCTGACTTCTGTGTTAATCTCTTTAACAAATGTTACCACTTCCTGAAATCAGGAAAGGACAGATGAAAGATACTGGGAGGGGGACAAGGTTTAGGGTCAGGGTCACAGCTTCAGATGTGGTTGCTCTGCTGCCCAGTGAACTGTCACTTCTATTCTAAGAATAGTTATTGAATTTAGCAAAAAAAGCCTCTTTAATAGGGAAGCTGCTCTTACTCATCTAGGCAGTTATCAAATGCTTATTTTTATGCATGGAATACCTGCTTAGAATATTTTGCTGAAAAATGTTAAAGTTTTCATTTCCTTCCCAGTATTTTCTCATCTTTTATGTCTGGGTTTCCTGTCACTGTTAAATCAAGACCGGCAGCTAGACTTCTTTCAACTGTTTTAGGAACAACTGTATACAGGTGATGTATAATTTATGATTTCTCTGGATGATCAAGGAACATCCTAATTTTGGTCATTCTTCTGTTATAACTTATATATCAATTGAATTGAAAATAATACTGTCATTTTTCTTAATGAAAACTATGTAGAGATCGTCAACAGTCCTTGTATAGAGTCTAGAAGTAGCAAGGACTTCAGTCAATAAACTAATTATTTCTTGCATGTTTAAATGTTAGCATCTTATTTGAATGATTTGATAAATCACAGCCTGTGTAGCAAAGACTCGAGGAAATAATTTCAGCTTTAAACAGAGATATGATGAATAATACTCATTACTTAAGTTTTCTACTTAATCTCCTCCATTGTCTAAAGAAGTGTAAATAATTCCTTGGAAAATCAGGGAAACAATAGAGTATTTTGTTATTTTAAATGCTGCTTTTAACAAGCAAGCAATTCTAGACTCATCAGTGAGGCTCTGCTGATATAATTTCTTGACTTTGAAGTCAAAACCTTGATTTCCAAGTCAGTTTGGTTTTGAAATTAATATCAGATTTACTACAAAGCGAGACTTCTTATGAAATCTAGCTATCTTGGATATTAAACTAAAAATAAGCATATAAAGGAATCAAACTTTCTTCTTTGGAAAGCATTTACTGCAACTTACTGTACTGAATGATACTTTCATAGACTGATATATCTTACAGTCAGCTGAAAAAAATCATTGTCACTCAGTTATAGAGTAAGACTATGCACAGGAATTAAAGTGTTGAAATTCCTTGATGAGAGTTATGCTTTTTTCCCAGGTTATTGGAAGCAGAGAGCATTGAGATATTGCATTTCTATAACTTTTTTTGAGATTAAGAATTTCCACTGTATATCAGAGACCACAAATTTATGAAGTGCCAGGGACTTAGATAGCCAGAACAAACTTCGAAATCTTTTTGACTTCATGAATAGTGGTGAGTGGAAAATACCAGCCTCACACACCAGTCTAGTGATTGTATGACCTCATTTGACTTCTTAAGGAAATCCTGACACAGAGATGGCAGAACTCAGACAGAGCTCTGGGACAACTGAAGCAGAGATCACTGGAATGGCCCTGGTAAGCAATATGTGCGCTGGGCTATTAGCTTGACTCTTATTCTGCTTCTAAGTTCATGTTGACATATCATCCCTGAATAAATGTGTTTCAGTTTCACTTTCTTGTCAAATAAATTCCAGAAATGAGAAAGATTACTATTCCAGCTAAAGTTCACTCAGAAAACTCAGAAACCTACATCTAACTTGTTCTACTCCACAGGTAAAGGTAAAGATGTGGAAATAAAAATACTTCTGGCCCAAGTCCTGTATCTTGTCAAGGGTGGATAACTACAAATCTCAGGACACTTGGAATTATCTTGCTGTTATCAGGTTTGCTGTTATCTCAAGGGAAAGCACAAACCTTCCCTCCAAGGAGCAGTTCAACAGCAGGCTGACCTCTTACACATTGCACTCATTCCTTTTAATTAGGAGCTTGGCCAGGGTAAGATAAACCAGGAGTTAATCAGCTATGCTGGCTGCCCCTCCCCACTTGCATAGATCCAAACATGCTAAATCCCTTCTAGACCAACTCCTGATTGAATCTTATGGTATTAGGACCTGAACGATGTATTTGGCAAGAGGTTCACCACCTGCAAACAAGAGAGCTTGCTACATTGATGCATATAACCTAGCTAGTATACTTACCAGCACAGGAGGCAGCAGTTTGTAGCTAATAAACAGGAAGAAAATTAATAGAAATCTAAAGATATGTGAGAATGAAGATAAAAACGCTTGTCTATAACATGCATATGCAGGATTTCAAAACACTTGAGAAATTCCAATTTAGCTATCTGACAGCTGTAGATGGAGAGAACAAATAGAGGTTCAGTCAAGCATTACTGAAGCATTTGCTTCTTTTATGGTGTCAGTACTTTTTGAGCTCACCTTTGGGTTCACATGCCAGCAGCCTATGGATCCTAAAAATAGGGTTCAGCACATCATACACCTAGGTTTCAAAGAGGCTGAGCATCAAGTCTTCATTTACAGAGTACAATACCATTGCTCGCTATCTCTGGAGATCAGACAGCTCCATGGACAATTTAGAAAGGTGAAGCATGAGGATGTATCACAGTCTGAGCAAAGTGCAAGCAAAGAGACCTAGCAATTTTCCCTCACACACCATACTAGGGTGACATTGATCAATCAATGTGGACAGGGAACTCCAAGGGGCAATTCACTCTACCTAATTTTAATTGGATTTTACCAGCCTCATCTAGATACTTAGCTGGTGGCTGGCAAAAGTTAGGTGGAATGGGACCTACTTTGTACAACTTGAACCTAGAGATTTTCATGGTTTGCAAAGATTAAATTACTAAAATAAAAGAATAAATGTTGATAGGGATCAAGAAAGGTATTGCATTTAGAAAGGAGTCTGGAGAACTCAAAGGCAAAGAGAGAGAACCCCCAGCTTCTCCTCTGTGTGAGAAAAATGGGAAAGGGGATAGACATAGCAGAAGATCCAAAAAAGCAAGCTGACTATAACTCTTAAAAGAACAATAATCCCCCTGCTCTGAATTATATAATGTCTTTGCCTAAAGTGAAGCAGTCCCAGCCAGCAATCTACCATTATGAATTGTCTTGCTCTAAGTGTAAGAATAGTCCATTTCACTTCAAAATGAATCATAAACTTCTGGAAGGAGGACTGTAAATGAGACCATTAAATATTCAGCACTTGGCATTGTTCTGTAAAGAACCATCTCTAATCTAATGATCTGGTCCAGTATATTTATGGTGCTGCTCTGAAATCCACTTTGTACTGATAACAGTTTATTTCTATCTAAGTAATGGGGCTATGTCTTCTTTGTTGCTTATTCATTATTTCTTAAATAATTGATGTTAAACTCATAGACTTTTGGATGAATGCTCTGATATATTTGCTGTAGGTTTGTAAACAAGTATTACAATCCCCTGAATACACTTTTATTTTCAGACTATATGCAAAAGCTGTGTAGCTTACTGAAGTATGCTCTGCAGTAGAGATATGTGTTTTTAAGACCCTTGCAGGCATCAGTCTGGTAGAGTTGACTAAACACAGAGAAACAAGTGGCTTAGCCAAGTTCCCATGCTAAGAGTTTGATCCTTTGAGGAGATGGGTATGCTTTCCCTTGCACTGCAGTCAAATAAAGCATGACCTATGCTTAAATAAAGGCTCAACCCAATTTGATCTTTGCTTAAAATGCCCAGAGTACTAGCAGACTATATGAGCCAGGAAAAGTGAAATATATGAGTGAGAATGGGAAAATCCCACTCATAGAGAGGTCTGTATTTGTATGTGGCTAACTGAAGAGATCAAAGCTACATTAAGCATCTACTGTTCTCCAAGAAACCCAAATGCACAAAGAGATTTCTTGCATTCACAGTAAGGGAAGGTTTGGGCATTGAGCAGGAATCATAGAATCATTGAATAGTTCGAATTGGAAGGGACCTTAAGGATCATCTAGTTCCAATCCCCCTGCCATGGGCAGGCACACCTCCCACTAGATCAGGCTGCCCAAGGCCCCATCCAACCTGGCCTTGAACATTTCCAGGGATGGGGCAGCCACAACTGCCCTGGGCAACATTCCAGTGTCCCACCACTCTCATGGTGAAGAAATCTAAATCTGCCCCTCTCCAGTTTATACCCATTCCCCCTTCTCCTATCAACACAAGCCTTTATGAATAGTCCCTCCTCACCTTTCTTGTAGGCCCCTTTCAGGTAGCCTTCTCTTCTTCAAGCCGAACAAGCCTAGCCCTCTCAGCCTGTCCTTGTATGGGAGATGCTCCAGCCCTCGGATCATCTTTGTAGCCCTCCTCTGGACCTGTTCCAACAGTTCCATATCTTTCTTATGTTGTGGATTCTGGACACAGTACTTCAGATGAGGTCTCACAAGAGCAGAGCAGAGGGGCAGAAATCACCTTCCTCAACCTGCTGGCCATGTTTATTTTGATGCAGCCCAGGATACAGTTGGCCTTCTGGGCTATGAGTGCACGTTGCCAGGTAATGTGGAGCTTCTCATCAACTAGCACCCCCAAGTCCTTCTCTGCAGGGCAGCTCTCAATCACATCAACCCCCATCATGTATTGAAACCAGGGATTGCCCCGACCCAGGTGTAGGACCTTGCAATTTTCCTTGTTGATCCTCACGAGGTTCACATAGGCCCAGTTCTCCAGCTTGTCCAGGTCCCTTTTGTCATGGATCTCCTTCTGGACTAGGAGCCATTGACCACTACTCTCTGAATATGAACATTCAACCAGTTTCTTATCCACCATAATATCCACCCATCATACCTCTCCAATTTAGAGAGAAGGTCGTTGTGGGGGACCTTGTCAAATGCTTTACAGAAGTCCAGATAGATCACATCCGTCGGTTTACCTCTGTCCACTGCTGAGGTTAACACATCATAGAAAGCTACTAAGTTGGTTATGCAGAATTTGCCCTTGATGAAGCCATGCTGGCTGCCATTAATCACCTCCATGTCCTCCTAGCTTCTAGGAGGATCTGTTCCATGATCTTCCCAGGCACAGAGGTGAGGCTTATGGTCAGTAGTTTCCAGGGTCATTTCTTCCACCCTTTTTAAAAATCGGCACAATATTACCCTTTTTCCAGTCACCAGGGACTTCTCCTGATTGCTGTGACTTTTTAAATATAATGGAGAGTGGCTTGGCAACCACATTGGCCAATTCTTTCAGGACTCTGGGATGCATCTCATCAGGTTCCATAGACTTATATATGTCTATATACATTGAGCAGGAAGACACATCCTGCCTCAAGTTCCTCATTGCTCTGTTCCTCAGGGAACCATTTTTATTGAGTCATACAGCCTGCTTTGTAAAAGTGAGTGGACTAAGCAAGTGCACAAGACAGAGAAGCTGACCTAATGTTAACTTCAAGTCACCCTGATTAATAAAGAGGTCCTCATCTTCATGTGTGGAGACAAATGGCAAGGACAGTTCGGCACTGAGCAAGTTTGTTAAAAAGATGACCATATTTGGTAGTAAATGTAGGATTTTAAGTTAACAATCATAACTGCCTTTATTTCCAGAATGTGAACATATGCATATGTAAAACGCTTGCTACATCTGTGCTGATATAAAAAAGTGCTCAGGACAGTTCTTTGGCACCAAGGCTAAAAGGCAAGTAACAGCCACATTCATACTAATGCACTCTCAGCTTCTTTGTCCACTCAGCTACATGCACACTATTTATTGGGAACTGTCTCTCAGAAATGCTAACTCCCTGACAAGGACTAAGAGGTACTTGGGAGAGCCCTATCTGTCTGAGACTAAAATCATATTAGGCACTGCTCTAAAAGTTATACTGAATAGGAGACAGATTTACAGCAGCTGTGAATGTTTTCTGACACTGTTTAATTTACTGGCAGAGATGTAGCCTCATAGCCTCTATAAAAAGACATGGTTAGTAATCTAAATAAAATACACCCCACAAATTTAATGTTACAGAAGGATTTGCAAAGAGAGATAAATACATAGTAGGAGTGACGCTCAAACTATATTCGAAAGTATTTTCTGCCTCTTTTTTATCTTGAACACCTAGTGTAATTTCCTTTCAATGATTTATTTTTCAGATGAAAGATTAGATTCTGCCTAGAAGTCTGTTGTAACTGGAAATGAATTTTTCATGCTGCAGCATACTGAAAACCTTTGACTCTCCAGTACAGATAAATAGAAATATATATATATATACCCAAGTCACCTTTGCAGCTTCCAGTGTTATTTCCCTCTGACTTGCAAACCTAGCTAATTGGCCATCCATGCTTAATAGCTGCATTGTGTTTAAAATGGCTGTCCCTCCTCCTTACCCAGCAGGGATGGAGTAATTAACTCTCTGGTTCTGCTGTGCTCCCGGATGTATGGGTCCCAGCTTATATTTCCATTTGTTTACTGGGATCTGGAACAAGCCCTGCAACAACAAATCCAAGAGTCTACTGTATCTCTTATCAGGGACAGACTTCTAAACAGTCAGAGAAAAAGGGTATCATATTTTGTGATGAAAGACTCATAATTCAATATGTAAATATTCATACAGAAGTGAGGTTTCATTAACACCTTCAAATACTGGGTAAGACCCAGAGAAATTCCTGTTTAACAGCTACAGGGCTAAGGCTCCTGAAGACTTCTGGTGAGCAGAGGCTCTTGAAGCACTGTTGTTCCATTTTTGACATGGCAAACAGTGTCAAAAATGACACAGTTTATGCAGAACAGGGAAAGGGAAGCAACGCCTGGACCTCCCAATGTCCTCCTCTTTAGGTCTACTGGCTCATCAGGAATCAGAACAAGTCAGATGTATTAAATATTCCTATTTTTTATTATAAAAGCTAGCTACTGAATCATCTCTCTATAGCAAGTGTAAAAGTATGTAATCTTGTGGAGAGCTGAAAAATTTTTGCTTTAGAAAAAGTGCTTTTTTTTCTTACCCTTTTATTCAAATCATCTGGAGGGTGAAGATTCAGGGCAGTTCTTTCTCATTTCAGCTTGACTAAGGTCAGAATACAGCCCTGAAGCAGCCCCACTTAACACCAGGCCATGCCAATGCACTTCAGTGACTTTGTACACACAGAACTATATGAAGTAGAGTTATGAAAAATTTTTAGACACCAAATGAGGGACTACTACTGCTTCCTTCCACCTTGAATTACACCTGTGTACTTGCACTGCACTCAGCAAGGCTAGTAAGGGCTAACCTGAGGTAGAAATTAAGAAGTCGGCAGGCTTCATCAGCCATAAATCCATATGCAGACAACAGTGTCCAATTTTAAAAATTACTTTTATGTCTTAGTTGTAGGAAACAGAACACAGTTTTGAAGCCAGTGGCATGTGACAATGGTACTCTGATAATTCTGTTACCAAATCTGAAGCAAGCAAAGCAGAACTTGCAATTGCTTTCAATTGTCTCACATTCTTTTCCCCTTCATTCCTCTGCAAATTGCCTTTCTATTTGACATATTAAATCATTTTACCATGTTTTCTTCACAGCTTTTTTATGTACATGAAACAGACTGAGAATGAAAATACTGTGTGCACCACCCAGCTGCTGTTTCAATTGCTACTCCAGGGCTGGAAGGACCTGTACCACTGCTGTAACCACTGACAGAGTTCTTGTCAGACAGGAAAGGTTACTAGGATCAACACAAAACCTGTATGGTAAGGCAATATACCCAGGCTGTTTAGATACAGATGTTCACTTCTAGGGGAAAGATTCAAAGGCAAGTTATGAGACCAAGCAGCAAGACTGAGAAAAAGAATTTGGTAGTTTTTGAAGATTATATAAGCCACAATGGCTATAAAATGAGCCTTAACTAATCAGTAGTGGATATAAAAAAAGGATGAGGCACTAGGGTGAAGGGCATTAGCCTATATCAGCCATATAGGAGTGCAGTGCAATAAGAGCAAAGCAGCTGTTGCTGAAAACCTCCACATTAATGAAAACTTCAGCATCCCTGTGCAGCTTCTGCTCCAAAGCAGTCTGTTTAGAAAGAGAATTTGACAGTGTCTAATGGGTATTGTAATTGTTACCACTACTTTGTTTTTAGGATCTTTTGCTAAGGATTCAAAGCAAGGATTCCACCTAGTTATTGACCCAGCTGGACACACTGGACAGAATGATACACATAACTTAGGCTGCAGAGTGTTTTGGCTTTGCAGGCATTTTACAAACAGAGGATTTTTTCTTTTTCAATGTCAGCTCAGACTTGGCTGCTATATTTTTGGAGTGATAATAATAATGAAAATTTCTCCCTTATATTTATACTTTATAGCGACTAGACTCTTGGATGAGGGAAAGGCTGTGGATGTGTCTTCCTGGACTTCAGTAAAGCCTTTGATACAGTTTCTCACAGCATTCTGCTTTGGAAACTGTCGGCCTCTGGCCTGGACGGGCGCACACTCTCCTGGGTGAAAAACTGGTTGAATGACCGGGCCCAGAGGGTGGTGGTAAATGGAGTTAAATCCAGCTGGAGGCCAGTGACAAGTGGGGTTCCCCAGGGCTCAGTCCTGGGTCCAGTCCTGTTTAATGTCTTTATCAACGACCTGGATGAAGGCATTGAGTCCTCCCTTAGCAAGTTATCAGATGACACTAAGCTGGGTGGAAGTGTTGATCTGCTGGAGGGTCGGGAGGCTCTGCAAAGGGACCTGAACAGGCTGGACTGCTGGGCTGAGACCAACGGCGTGAGGTTTAACAAGGCCAAATGCCGGGTCCTGCACTTGGGGCACAACAACCCTAAGCAGAGGTACAGACTAGGAGAAGCCTGGCTGGAAAGCTGCCAGGAGGAGAAGGACCTGGGGGTGTTGGTTGACAACCGACTGAACATGAGCCAGCAGTGTGCCCAGGTGGCCAAGAAGGCCAATGGCATCTTGGCTTGTATCAGGAACGGCGTGACCAGCAGGTCCAGGGAGGTTATTCTCCCTCTGTACTCGGCACTGGTGAGACCGCACCTCGAGTACTGTGTTCAGTTCTGGGCCCCTCACCACAAGAAGGATGTTGAGGCTCTGGAGTGAGTCCAGAGAAGAGCAACGAAGCTGGTGAAGGGGCTGGAGAACGAGGAGCGGCTGAGAGAGGTGAGGGTGTTTAGCCTGGAGAAGAGGAGGCTGAGGGGAGACCTCATTGCTCTCTACAACTACCTGAAGGGAGGTTGTAGAGAGGAGGGTGCTGGCCTCTTCTCCCAAGTGACAGGGGACAGGAGGAGAGGGAATGGCCTCAAGCTCTGCCAGGGGAGATTCAGGCTTGAGATAAGGAGTAGAGCTGTGTTGAAAAAATTCTTCAAGGAGAGAGTGGTTAGGCATTGGAACAGTCTGCCCAGGGAGGTGGTTGAGTCACCGTCCCTGGAGGTGTTTAAGGTGAGGGTGGATGTAGTACTTAGGGGCATGATTTAGGGATTGGTGGGAATGGTTGGACACCATGATCCAATGGGTCTCCTCCAACCTGGTTATTCTGTGATTCTGTGATTCTGTGTAAAGTTTCCATAGAGGAAAAAAAAAGCCAGCATCCGTTTTTTCTTTGCCTTGTTAGTTTTTTCCCACTCTTTACACCAATTGTTGATGATCAGTTCTAAAACAGATGACCTGAAAAAAAATCTTGGAAGGTTTACAGCCAGGCCAAGCATTGATCTGCTTTCAGCAGAGAAGGAAGAAGAAAGACCAAAAGAAATAGCCACAGAGGGAATAAAGAAGAGCTATGTAACTGGAAAAGCAAACAAAGCAGGCTGAGAGAAGAAGCCCTTGCTATCCAGGTGAAGAGTAAAGTCTAAATAATACCTCTCACATGGGAGGAGTCTGCTGCACAGTGAACAGCAGCAGGCACTAAGCAAAACAAAGCTCTTGACTGAAGACTTGGAAAAAAAACTTTTATCTACCTGCTCTTGGAAAACAACCCGCTACTGATAAGGATGTCAGCGACAGAAATCCCTCCTTTCCCCTAGCTTTGAATATCTCCTAACTATTTTCTTTTCAACTGGTGTTGGCAGTTGGCTGCTTGAGCCAGTGGGACAGAAGTAATTTTCACCGCTGTTGAAGGAGACTCATCTAGCAGAACAGTACTTTTTACCCATAATAATTTCCAGTCTCCCTCATACTAATAGTTAAGCTTTTCTTCTGTGCCAGTTGCTGACAACATGTCAGTCACATTTCATTCTTTGGTACAGCTCTTTCCTGGAGTTTTGCTTGTGGCGTTGGTAACATAGGCTCAGCTATGGGAGATGACAGCAAGCAAACCTTTGGCTGCAACAACCATTTTACACTGTGGGGCTTATTATTCATATTTTTGAGCTCATTTGGAGCATCATACAGAACATCAACACTCTTTACTGCAACCACGAGGGCAGCAGTTCGCTTGCCTTAGAAACTGTAGCTTTACCATGATGCAGAGGTTCTAGTATAAGCAACAGTGGGCGACTTTTGTATCATTTCTTCAGCACAGATAGAACTCCAAGGAGTTGAGAAGCTCTTCCATCATCAAAATATATTCAGCTATAGAGGCAGAGATTTGATAAACCTGAGAATGCAAGGGCCAAGTTCTACAAGAAATTTTGCCATTTTGAAGGAACAAAATGCCTGTAATGTTTTTGGTTTCTGACTCCCACAGGTAGTATTTATAGCCCTGGTTTTAGTATCAAGGCCCTCCCTACATAGTGTTGGGAGGCAGAGTCCAGCTGAAACAGATAGTTTTCAGTGTAACAGCCTGACAGAAGTTCACATG
Organism: Clamator glandarius; assembly: GCA_033459285.1. Classification (NCBI taxonomy): domain Eukaryota; kingdom Metazoa; phylum Chordata; class Aves; order Cuculiformes; family Cuculidae; genus Clamator; species Clamator glandarius. The sequence continues at coordinate 2,573,671 of JAUNZM010000310.1, read as the reverse complement.
GGACCCCCATTCTCAGCACAAGGAACCTAGGGATCTGCCTTTTGTGTAAAAACAGCAAAAGTCAGGGCAGTCTCCCCACATTCAGGTCTTTCTGTAGCTCAAGTTAGCACATTTAAGCTCTTGGCAGACAGAATGATCAGGCTTTCCTGATAATAAGAAGAGCTACTCTAGCATTGTTTTGGGACCAGGCACTCGAGTAGGTATTTATAGATGAGAAAAGAGTAGCAACAGGGAAAAGGAAGGAAAAATGCAACTGACTTAATGTGTGAGTGATATTTTTCATTTTTATATTATACCTCTGCAGAGTGATCTCAGGAGCTAACAACTCACATTCTGTTCTCCAAACATCTGACTTCCTCAAGACATTTTAAGGGCATTGTAATCCACAACCGTGGATTAAGAATAAAAGCTAAATTTATACATAATGCTCTGGGTCTTTAAAGTCCTTAGTGACTGCTGGTGCAGTAACCCTTTCTATATTCTTTTTATGTAGGAAGCAAACACTGGTCCTGTTTAATGGCAAAGAATCACATGGAGACAGTCCTGTCTTCAAGACCAGCTCTCATACCTTGGGTCTCCAGGCACTGGCCAGGTCCCTGAGTAACTCAGAGCAAGACCTGTGTTCCTGGAAACTGAAGGCAACGAAGCAGCCTTCCAGAAACTGATCTGGAATAAGGATTGCTGAGGGAAGAGCTTAACTCCGGGGCACGATATATTGGAGTATATTGCCTTCTGCACTCTGACCAGTTCAGGACAATAAGGAGCTATGTCCTCACCACTTACTGAATTATATGGAGATTAATTTCATCTTGCAGGCATCACTTTGTGAGCTGTTAACCTGCTTTGGAAAAAAAGAAAAAATTGCAATAATGAAATACTGATATACAGCTGAAATCAGCCTTCCCTCTGCTCTGAGTGTGAATTCAGGCTCCTTCAAAGCCAGCCTGAGCGTCTCCATATTTAAAGCCTTCTCACAGTATAGACTTTATACTATTCATCAGCTTTTCTGAGAAAATGGGTTACTCTGAGGTGGATATGCATTCATTTGCACTATTGAACCTGTTTTTCTCGTCATCAGGACAGAGGGACAAAACAGGGGGAGGGTAGTGAATGAGTCCCTACGTCTGAGGCCGGACTTCTCAAGGACTTTTCCAGCTGTCAGCAGTTTAGGAATCAAGGAAAGCAAAAATCACTGGGTTTGTTGTTATTGGGTTTGTTCTTTTTTTTCCACGCTATTAAAGGCTCTTTGGGATGTAATCCGGTGTCCCCGTATGTCCCCATGACAGGGATGCGTGTCCCCCGGCAGCCGCGGAAAGGGGACGGTGACAGTTGGACGGTGGCAGCCCGAGGTCCTTCTCCTCCTGCAGGGAGGTTCTGCAGCCTTTTCCACTAGATGGCATCTCCGTCCTGCAAACATCTCCAACTCCCGTGACGTTATCTAACCCTCCTGGATTTACATGCTCATAGAACATAATTCTAGCATTTAGCAATTAAAGATGGGCCAATATTTCATTAGCTTGCGTCAATTTCCACTCCAGGATACCTTATAAAAAAGTGGCGCAGACTAGCAACATCGGAGCACCTTCCTTGCTAACTTCCCTTCAAAACAATGGTTCTGGTGTAAATGATCTCCTGGTGACAGAGAATTTGTTCTCTCAGTACTTCAGTACATCTGTTTCCAGGTGTGCTTCCCGATTGGGGCAATATTTTCAATTCTGATGGCAAACTGTTGAGATTTGTTATACTTATGGGCTAATCCACACCTCGAGTACTGTGTTCAGTTCTGGGCCCCTCACCACAAGAGGGATGTTGTGGCTCTGGAGCGAGTCCAGAGAAGAGCAACAAAGCTGGTGAAGGGGCTGGAGAACAGGCCTTATGAGGAGTGGCTGAGAGAGCTGGGGGTGTTTAGCCTGGAGAAGAGGAGGCTGAGGGGAGACCTCATTGCTCTCTATAACTACCTGAAGGGAGGTTGTGGAGAGGAGGGAGCTGGCCTCTTCTCCCAAGTGACAGGGGACAAGACGAGAGGGAATGGCCTCAAGCTCCACCAGGGGAGATTTAGGCTGGACATTAGGAAAAAAATTTTCATGGAAAGTTGTTGATGGGAGATCAGGAAGCAAACGCAGAGACCAATGTGATCAGCGAGTGTTCGATTTATTGAGCTTAGCCCACAAGGGTATCTACAGTGTATTATTGGTTAAAGGTAACTGTCCATAAAGCTGTTACTAACATATTATTGGCTAAACTACTGCACATGCTGAGAAACCAAGTTACACTAAAATTAACTATGTTGATATTTCTCTTTAATTGTTTTTCTTTCAGCTGGTACTCGTTCCCACTGAACCAGCTCTTGTATTCCTTCCAGCTGCTTAATAGAATGCTATCTTTTCTCCTCACCGAACTGACCTTTGTTTATCTTTCCATTCTCTGTTTCAAGGCCTTCTTCTCTGTAAAATGTTCCCACAGAAAGTGCCATTGGGCTCTGGCAGAGGCTGGCCAGGAAGGTGATTGATTCACCTTCCCTGGAGGTGTTTAGGGCACGGGTGGATGAGGGGCTGAGGGGCATGGTTTAGTGATTGATAGGAATGGTTGGACACAATGATTCAGTGGGTCTTTTCCAACCCAGTGATTCTATGATTCTAATCCATCTGGTCAAAGATTAGTAAAACAAGGTATTTATTGACACTGCAAAATTCCATCTGTGAATTGCATTATAACATGTGCAAGCTAAATAATTTGGGCCATGACCAGTGTTGCGAACAAAAATATCAGCTGTAACAGACTTCTCCAAGTCTCCTGCACCACAGCCTCACCAGAACTTGTGTTGCCTGAGATTTGTAATAAATGGCCAAACTGATGTGTGAGCGACCAGGGTAGCTCACTGAAGCTGTATCTGCTACGACTAGTCTGTTCACTGCATCAGGAATACTAAGGAGCATTGCTTTAGTTAACTGGGTTAAGTCTGCTATGACTAAGGCACAGCATTATCCTGGAGCAAAAGGAATATATTTCGATGAATGCTTCTAGGGAAACCAAAACACCATGCACCTACCCCTCTCCTCTACCAGTGAAGTACACCTAGACTAAGAGAAGAGGAGCTGATGCAAAAAAACTTATCTAGATTCATTAAGATTACCTGTTAAGGCAGAATAACAGAGATATATAGAAACAAAGCCCCAGTGCTGCCACATGCAACTACTGTTAATAGCAGTCCTTCTCAGTGGAGTCAATGGGTTCTGATGCTAAAGTGACATTATATATATATATACACACACACATCTCTCTCATATATATGTGCATATACCCATATATATCTGTGTATATATGTATACATATCCATATCCATATCCCATCCTAGTCAATGTATTTTGGTGCAAGTCCTAAATTACTCAAACTAATTCACTCCCTGGACAAGTGGGAGAACAAAATTTCCGAACTTTTTTGATGCAAATGCACCAAAAGAAACATCAGGCATCAACCCAATAGCTGGCTAAAGACAGACAGATTTCCATCTAGGGAATTCTTCTGTTTCTGCAGCACTTTCTTGGAATCACTGTAGCTACTGTAATTGGGAAAATGTGTCAGGGAGTAGATTAGCTTAATTTCCAATGGAAGATACCTTTAAGGTGTATATGGTGATAAAAAGTTTATACTTCATAGCCTTTGAGATAAGTTAGACCCAGACAGACCAATTACCCCTAATAAACTGAACTCAAGGAATAGTGTAGATGCCATCATAGTGTTAGTCGAACAAGAGTTTAAGCTGTAACTTTACTCATGACTACTGCATGACACAATTAAGAACAGTTTAGCTAGAAGAGCAAGGAAGCAATATAGATGCAAAAATAAAACACTGTGATCATGGTTGGGTGGGCACAAGTTATAAACTATTGAACTGAAATTTTGGATAAATGTCATTTGATATCATGGTGTTTCCATTGCTTTAACTATTGTGTACTACACAAGAATCCTGGTATCCCAGCCTCCTTTTTTCTTGCAAGTTGCACTGAGAGTGACAGTAAAAATATTGTGATAAGGAGCAAATAGTATCTAAACCTCAGGTACCAAGTGACAGCCTAGTGAAGCACTGTGGATTTCTGAAACATCAGTCTGGAAGCCTCAGGGCCTATGTTTAAGTTTCTCCTGTGCCTCTGGCAGATCCTGTCCCTTCAGGCATCTCTTTGTACACCTCTATTCTGTGGTTTCCACCAGCACTTGGGATATCCAGAACATCCCAGTACTTAAGTATGACCCTTACCTAACCAGCACTTCTCACACAAGTGAGGGTGTGATCCTGCAGTTTCCGCAGTCTTGAGGCAACTGTAAGTTCAAGTGCTGAGAGGGCAAATCTCACACAGCAACAAGTCATTTTTAAGTTGCAGTCTTAGGGCCACAACAGGTATGGAGCATATTATTATTCCTTCTCACAGGCTCACATTCCCTGAGGGGAAGATTTTTCTCTCAGCTTAATGTGAAGTTTTTTTCATCAATTTTACTTCCTCTAGCAGGGATTCAATGGCTTAGGTATGAAGAAGAAAATACATCCACTGAGTTTACAAGCTTGAGGGGCTACCTGAATATGAGATCCTGGCAAGTCTACTCTGTGATAATATATCATTAACATCATTGCCCAAAGAACATCTGCTTTAAAAAAAAAACTGGTTTCTTCTGTGTGAATGTCTATTGTTATGGTAATGCTGATTAGATACAGTTAAAAGCGTAAGGATTTCTTCATTCATGTATGTATTTCTTATAAATAAACAATATGTCAGGAGATCTCAGGTATGGTTTTTTGTGAGAAAAAATTATGCCCCAAGCCCACCGTAATTGGTTTGACTTTTTTACTCGGGTAGTCAATTCCTTTGAAAAATTAGAATTATAATGAAGGAAAATGTCACCATCTGCCCGAAACTGGTGCACAGAGTGAAATTCTTAAAAAATGCATATTATTCCCAAAAGTAGTTTTTCATTTTGACCCAAAGATAAAGAAAAATTACTATGAACCCAGTATTATACTAGTTACAAAGTCCACGTACTCAGAGGCTTTGAATTTTTTTTGTTTCTTCTAGACATTTGACAGCACCTGCTGATGTCAGCTCCAACAGGAAAGTACTGCAGGTTGAGCAAGGAGCAGATAAATCAGAAAAGGTAAAACAGAATATGGGGAGCCTGAAACCCCTAACTCCTAGCACAGTGTTGACACTGCCCCTGGAGCACTTCTCTGTGCAAGTAATGTCTGTATGCAGCCTACCGTGGGATGATTTGTGTGGCCCACTATGCCCAAACAAACTGCAAAACTGAGGTGGTACTTCTGCAATAAAATCGTGAGTGTAGTTAGGGAAAAACAAGTTCTGATCAAATAAGAAAAAGATAAGAGCACTTCATAACTCTCCTGCCTTGTCTTCCCATTTCATTGCAGTAGGCTTTGTGCTTTCCCTTTCTTCCCCTCTTCTTTTGATTACAGTCTAGCTGAAATAATAAACCTCTGTGTTGAAAAGCACTGGTAGGATTTTTATGTCCTGTCCCTAGTGAGAGAACGTGTTGCCAAAGTTATAAAACATTATGTGGGAATATTTCAGTGAAGCCCATGACCATCTTACTGTTAATTCTTAGGAATTCACCTGCAATTTCTTCGACGTGCCAAAGCTCCGTATCTCTGACTATAGAGGGTATTTCTAAGGATAATGCCTTAGAAAACAGTTTCCTTTCAAGATGTGGTTTCATTAAGAGGAACAGTCACTGTTCTTGTTGCAAGATACACAGCTGGGAATTGTACCATGAGAAGTCATACTCAGCTTTACCACATGTCATCACTGCATGTTGTGATCAGTCCTTTGGTTTTACTACCTTGTCAGCAGTATCAAAGCTTGACAAGAAGCAAGTAACTTCAGGGTTGTCTGGAATGTCTTGATTCCACAGGGGTTCTGCTTGAATTTCTTCACACTGTTTACTTTCACATTTTGCAATTACATACACAAAAAGGTTGAAAAAAAAAGAAGAAAAAACAAAGCAGAGATTAATATTTTGTCACTCAAATTCCTCCCTGCCCACAAGTCCCACATTGAAATAGACACAACACTGTGACTCTCAAAAACTGTAACAGTCCTATATAGAACATGATATTCAAAAAACTTAGAGAGTTTTACAGATGGGGTAAATTCAACCTTCAGTGTTTTATACATGAAGAAAGTATGGAAGAGGAATAACTTAGCCAAGAACATACAGCAAATAAACAGCAGGACTGAGACTAGAACACAGATACCCCATGGCACCATCAACTCAGTTGTCCTAGTAATGTACTGTCCTTCCACAGAGGTCCTATTGAGCTCCAACCACTTTCAGAGCCCAGAGATGGTTCAAGGAAATTTTTATAAGTTATCACTGCATGAACACTTTCACTCTGATAACAAGTTTCCACATAATCATAACTCTCTAGTCCTTCATTCTTTGTGTCCATTTCTTCATAGCTCTGCTTCTGATTTCTGTCACAGTGGTCATAGTTTGTATTAGTGCACATCTGTCATCCAGCAGGAACTTCGCCACAAATTATATAATTCACAATTCACAAATCAAGTCTTTGGACTCTTCCCAGAAGCAAGGAAGCTGAGAGAGGTCCCAGCCAGAAGGTGGGAAGGGTTGTTTGGGACAAAAGGGTATGTAGCAACCTCCTATCTGCCCAAAGGAGACTCCCTCAGATGGGCTGAATGGCCCATGGTGACCCCAAGGTGTCACTGGGAGCCTGATGGCTTGGCCCATATGGCAGAGAATGAACAGTACCAAGTAAGAGACAATCAGGCCCATAATATTTTTTGAAGCAGTGTTACAGCTGAATCTGCAGGAAGCTGGTCTTTGCCACCACTCGGAGCTGAAACTCAGCCCTGAGAGAGAGAACTGTGCCCTTATGATTGGTTGCTTGCCTTGCGCTGTCTTCGTTTGCTGCTTTCCTGCCAAGATACTGAATTGCTTTAATCACATGTGTAACAGAGACTATGGATATCCTCCCAGAGCTCTCTGGGCTTGTCCTGCCCTAGAGCAATCACCTACAATCACAGCAGTCAGGCACTTTAGAGGCAGAACTGGGAATACATGGCTTTTTCTTGGCAGTTTGTTAAGGGAATAAGGGAGTAGGCATGGAGGAGGGAGCAGGACTGCACAGCCCAGAAGGAAACAGCAGAGGAAAAGAAGACGCTCACCTGTCATTTTCCTGAGCAGAAATTTTAGAGGCTGAGAAGCATAAGCTCTGGATTCAAAGCCAGTTCATAAGCTCTGGATTCAAAGCCAGTTCAAACTGCTTACAAGAGCAACAAATCTCTGCTAGCAATCAAGGGTGTGGCAGAATTTAATAATAGAATATCTGAACTTCATGAGAATAAGGAAAGTTGTTCTGGTTTTTATCCAGACTGTATCACATCCCAATCCCATTTATTCCACCTTTCAACCCTGCTGATGTACCTGTATGTGGCCTTTTAATGTAGAGTTGAAGCAGGAATGACTGTATTAGAAATTAAGCAGGTTTTCCTTCACATTTACATTGAGAGACGCAAAGAAAATTAGTTTAGTCAAATATTTCAAGCCTTCACTGCTCACATCATTCTCTTTCTCATTTGTTCCTGTCTTTTTTTCTCATCACTTCTTTGAGAAACTCCATCTCTCTCCTGCAATGGGTTTAATATAACTTGGGACAGGTCTAAGAATCCTGCTATTTCTCTCCACTTTCACATTTGATCCAAAATCATAGATGCTGTAAAAGGTGATCCTTACCTGAACTGTGAGTAATGCTGAGACCCAGGTTGCCCATTAGGAATAGAACTGTCCATCCAGATACATGGGGAACAGCTTAGGGTTTGCCATTGCCTTTGCACTGTCATGAAGAGCTTTGCATAGCTCAGGTTCCTTGCCTTAAAAGCCCACCTTGGCAAATAATAAACAAAAATAACAACATTAATTAACAAGGTTATCTCTGAAGTTGGTTCCTGAGATGTTGAGATTATTTCTATCTTATTTTATCTCCAAAAAAAGGATTGATAGCAATGAGACGCAAAACGAAAAAAAGAAAAATCAAGAGCAGTTTACAGAAGGGAATTCTTCTGTCTCACAAACATGACCTTCTTACGAGCACAAGGGATTTGCTCTGTTAAAAATCAGATTTGATCCCTAGATTAATATAATAAAAATCTTAACATGCACAACTCTAAAGTGGTGTAACCATATACAGACTCTGAGGAGGGGAGTTGTATGGGATTATGTTTCTTCAAGTTATTTGGCAGACTGAAATAGGTTTCGCAAGAGGAGTTTTACAGGCTTTGCAGAGCCTCTGGGGATGAAAGTGGGGAAATCTTAACAAATGGAAGAGGAGGTAAGTCCAAACCTAACAGTTACATGGGAACATTGGAAAGGCATTTTACAGGCAGAAAAATCACCTGTTGTGGCTGTTGACCTTGTCCGGCTGCCTGCTATGTACCCAGCTGCTCTTCCACTCCCTTTCCTTGATGCTGCAGGATTGCGTCTCACACCTTTTTTGACTCGCTTCTTTCTCATACAACTGCCACACCATGTTCCCTACCCTTTCTTAAATGTGTTTTCGCAGAGGTGCCACTAGCTTGGCTGATGGGCTTGGCTTTAGCCAGTAATGGGTCTGTTTTGGAGCCACTTGGAACTGGCTGTGTCTGGCACAGAGCTGTCCCAGCCTCTTCTCGCAGAGGCTTTTCCTGCAGCCCCCCCTCACTACCAGAACTTGATATGCAAAGCAAATACACCTGTAAACTCTGCAAATCTTGGAGACAGTCAGCAAAAATTACATGGATTTTCAATGTTGACTATGATAGATCTGTTTTCTTCTACATAAGTCTTGTATCATATATCTCTCAATGTCCTCTTCAAGAGATACAAAACCTTCAGTCATTCTGCTAACTGATGCTCAAGTGTAGTTATTCCGGCATCCCTGCCCAATGCCAAGGTGCAGTACCTCACCCTTCAGCAGTTACCCAAGAAACAGCTTCAGTGTTAACAGGATGAATATTTGGATTGCAGTGCTTTTCAGGGTCTCTGTATGTGTGTGTGCTTGTGCACATTCACATGTTGTCTTAAAGAACGCCGAGAGTATCTGAACCCTTGGGGAGAAAATCCCTAAAACTGAAGGATACTCTGCTATGAAACAGAACAGATTGCTGGACATGGTGGCAACTCTCCAAGTCCAACCATGTGAGAGATGCTGTAGTGGAATTGCTGCTCAGACTACTGATATACAAGCTGCTCCCATGAATTTAGGGTTCATTTTAAGGGCAACTAGCCTCATCAAGCAAGCAATGTACAATAAAGCAAAAAGAGGAAGTGCAGGTAAAAGTCATTTTCCCTCACGTTCTGCAATCTTTTACTGATCTACTGAAATTTATTGACCCAAATTGTACATATGCATGGACAAGTCCCAGAGGGTGTTATCCTGCACAATCTCCTATAGACGGATCATTGATCAAACAATCAGTGACGATTAGGCAGTTTTTTTTATGAGCATGTCACTCAGTTCAGATGCCAAAATGAAAACCATGCAACACGAAATGAAATGCTGCAGTCATGTGGGTTCTGATAAATGACTATGCTTCGAGAGGGGGAGCTGCTTGTGAAAAACATGGTATTTCAGACTATCCCTGGTGTTTAGCAGTGTTTTCTAGTGCAACAAAGTCCAAGACCTGCCTCTGACTGAGGAGCTGATTGGGACCAGAATGGCTGGAGTAGAGAGGCATGAATTGTCCAAAGACCACCCACCTTGTTGGCTGCATTGGGTCAACCTGGCAGCCTCTGCCAGTAGCTTCTCTTCCGCTAGCCCCTCTTCTGCTCTGTCCCCTGTGCTTAGAAAGGGGGAAAGGTGAATAGGGTTATGTTATTACTGAACTCCCATTTCAATCAAGTGTGGCTTTCTGTAACCATCATATAATCACCAGGTTCTAAGCCAGATAGCTCTGAAATAACTTGTATCTAAATTCTCACCCTGGACCAGGAGTCTTGGATGCAGTGTAAAAGATTTTAGGAGGAAATGAGGTGATTCCCTAGACAAAAGATGTGGATTTGAAAAGCTTAAGGAAGTTCAGGATTACAATTGTTTCTTACTTTTTCTTTTTGGCAAGTTCCAAGAAAGGAAAGTGGCTAATTTGGGATGAAGGGAGAACTTTATAGAACTATTTAAAGAAATATGCATAATCATCTGAAAATTAGCACAATTAAATTTTGGTATTGCAGTCTTCCATGGTTGTTATCTTTCATTGGCCGCATTTCAAATTTGCCAGTTTTCCCTGTGGAATGTGTGTTTTTTAATTCCTACATTCTTTGTACAAAAAAACCTCTAAGCCTACAAATCCAAACAATGCCTGAGTAGAAGAAAACTCCAAAGTCAAGTTAGGAACATTCTGCCCTTCCACAAGCCCCAGACTAAAACTCCTGCAATTGCTGCTGCGAGAAATGAAGCAGGGGTTTCTCTAACATAGCTTGTTTTTTTACACAGGTAAGCTTGTTTTCTTAGAAAGTCTAGGCTCACTGACTCTCATTACCCTGGAAAAATGTTACTGTTCCTGGAAAACTAAAGATATGTCCATAAATGGGAAATGACACAGAAATTCATAGAGTCTAGGAAAGAAAATTAAAAATTTTTTATTTTAGCTGGCTATAAATACAAAGTGAGGAGGACGAGTGGCAGAAAAACTTATCTGTCTACATTTTAAAATAAGATTTCAAACAGCAGCTGAGCAAGGAGGATTTACAATCAACATTGTCCTAGAACTTGGTGCATCTTCTTTCTACCTCCAACTCATACAGAGGGAAAGTTCCAGTCTACTTGAAATGAAAACTGGGTCCTTCCAACCTTTGTCTGACAGTGCTTTGAGGATAATGCCCCATTTGTCACAACCCCAGACTAGCTTGGACCTTGCTCCATGGTGTCACTTTGCATAGCTGATGGGACAAAAGGGACCAGAGCTCTTGGGCCAATAAGAAATAGCTCTAGTATAATCTTCAGTTTCAAGGCTAGGAAATACACCAGGACAAATCACAGCTGGGCACAAACTTGTCTCAGAATATAAATCGTCCTATACAGTCAGCCTGTAGTATCTCACCTAGCTGTGTCTATAATCAACTAGATTCCTTCTCTGGTCATTAGACAGTTAGAAATAGCTTTAGAGTGAGATTCATTTAACCTGTTCTTCATTTAAAGATGTGAAGAAATCCCACTGGAAATGTTGATTTCTCTCTCATGGAAGAAACCCTGATAATTGCCTTACGTGAGATATCTATCTTGCAACTGGGCAAGATAAATCCCACTGACAATAATGACCCTAAGAAGCCTCACAGAAAATCTCCCCTCTTCTAGGATCCCCAAGTATAATTAAAACCATTCTCTGTGGTTGCGGGGGATCAACAAGTGTTGATCTGCTGGAAGGTCGGGAGGCTCTGCAAAGGGACCTGAACAGGCTGGACTGCTGGGCTGAGACCAACGGCATGAGGTTTAACAAGGCCAAATGCCGGGTCCTGCACTTGGGGCACAACAACCCTAAGCAGAGGTACAGACTAGGAGAAGCCTGGCTGGAAAGCTGCCAGGAGGAGAAGGACCTGGGGGTGTTGGTTGACACCTGACTGAACATGAGCCAGCAGTGTGCCCAGGTGGCCAAGAAGGCCAATGGCATCTTGGCTTGTATCAGAAACGGCGTGACCAGCAGGTCCAGGGAGGTTATTCTCCCTCTGTACTCGGCACTGGTGAGACCGCACCTCGAGTACTGTGTTCAGTTCTAGGCCCCTCACCACAAGAAGGATGTTGAGGCTCTGGAGTGAGTCCAGAGAAGAGCAACGAAGCTGGTGAGGGGGCTGGAGAACAGGCCTGATGAGGAGCGGCTGAGAGAGGTGGGGGTGTTTAGCCTGGAGAAGAGGAGGCTGAGGGGAGACCTCGTTGCTCTCTACAACTACCTGAAGGGAGGTTGTAGAGAGGAGGGTGCTGGCCTCTTCTCCCAAGTGACAGGGGACAGGAGGAGAGGGAATGGCCTCAAGCTCTGCCAGGGGAGATTTAGGCATGAGATAAGGAAAAAATTCTTCACGGAGAGGGTGGTTAGGCATTGGAACTGTCTGACCAGGGAGGTGGTTGAGTCACCGTCCCTGGAGGTGTTTAAGGTGAGGGTGGATGAGGTACTTAGAGGCATGATTTAGGGATTGGTGGGAATGGTTGGACTCGACGATCCGGTGGGTCTCTTCCAACCTGGTTATTCTGTGTGATTCTGTGAAACTCTTTATCCTGCAGAAAAAAAAAGATAGTCAAGAGGCACAGCTTATGGATGTTTGTAAACCATTCACATACCATGGCCAACTCAATTAAATAAGTGTGTAAGCCCTTGCACTGACCATGCAGATTTTCATTAAGGACTTGTTCAAACAAGAAGACTCCTGTGAAATTGATATGGAGTGAAGAACAGAAGCTATATACAGAAACTATCTCCACATAGACAACTTTTCCATTTTCCTACATTTTTGAACATTTAAAAGATGGATATATTCTAAGTCCTTATGTCTTGCATGCCCTGGGGACTATGAACACATTTTCTACTAGTTTTCAGGGGAAAAAACATGAAGGCACTTGAGTCAATTTCAAGCATCAGTTGGTGTTCACTTGACTTGGTGTACAGCTGCCAAGTCCCAAATTCTTAGCATAGATGTAGGAAAAGTTGCAAGTAGTTGTAGACTAAGATTATATTCCTGCTGACCTTAAGGCAATTTGATTGTGGGGTGTTTCCATCAGTGTCAAGGTTACTTGCCAACCTCCAAGTCTCTTTTCTGAAGGATCTGGCGTTTTTTAGCTGTGTGACTGTTTTGTGTAGTCAAAGAAGTTTAAAGAAGCAAGAGGGCATCATAGTGCTGGCTCAGAGTTTCTCTGGAAGGTGGGTGCAAAAGGCTAAGACTCCCCTAAATCCACAGTCTTCTGGAGGCTCCAAAACAAACATGGCACAGGATTAGATTTATCCAGGGGACAGGCTCTAGTCTCAGTGCTAATGTACGATTTCCCCAAGCTATTCTAGGATAGAGAGACCTTAAAACCACATGCTAGAAACCCAGAAAGTTGGTTGTTTGTTTGGGTTTTTTTGTCTTGAACAGACAGCTGAAATATCAATTTATTTCTTTCACTTCCTAAACAGAAAGACCACAGCAGGACTGAATAATTTGCTTAAAAGCAGCCTGATTCATCCAGATAAATAAGAACTGTGGAAGAACAGTGTAGTACACAGCACAGCAAGCAGATGATATATAGAGACGCAGCTTTTACTGATGAACGACGACTCACTGCAGCAAGCCCCGGTGACAGAAAGAGGGAGAGATATCTTCTTTTACAGTACTCACAAGAGCTGTGTGTGGAGGACTGATTTCTTCTCTTCAAGGCTCAGCACCTTAACAACACTGTTAACCACTTCATAGCTGGCAGCATGATAATTAAAGAAGACTGAAGGCTTCTCCAAGCAAAGGACTGATCTTGGAAGATAAAGCATAATAAGGAAACAGCTAGCCTAAACTGGCTCCTGCAGCCATCAGCAGGGTAGGTCAACAATAGAGATGTGCTGCTGCTAGTGTCAGAAAGAAACTTGACTTATTTCCCCTTAAAATCAAGCTGTGAAAGCAGGCAGAGGGCCTGGGCAACAAGGAATGCCAAGTTCAGTGGATGTGGCAGATTTTTTATGAACTCTGTTTAGTCCATTCGAAATTGTACTCCCTTTTTCTAGCCAAGAAACCAAGAGGGAGAAAATTTCATGCTCTCTTACAACAAAGTCAAGTAGAACTAAGCCACGAGTACTCTTTTGAACTAAAAGCTAGATGAAAACAGAACATGTTTTCTCTGAAGTATCTTCATTGCATGAACTGGAAAACAGTCAAGATTTCTAAAAGTTACTATTGTGGATAGTTTAGCCAAAACTGGCAGTTGAAAGACGAAACACCGTGAATAAACAAACATTTCCAGACTAGCTTATCCCAGGAAGTTGATGAATAAGCTGAACATCAGAGCAAAACTAATAAAGGAAATGTGAAATTGAGTCTTTAATGGAGGGTTTGCACAGGAGTTGTATGACACATCCTCAAAACTTAAGAAATCCATTAACTTGATGCTGTGTGTCTGCCCAACTGCAAATTTCTCCCTAAGCAGACTGGCATTTAGAAAGAAAATAGTGTCCCACCTAAGAATGTAGATTCAAGTGCCACAGTAATTCAGTATTTCATATACACTGTCAAATAATTTTGTATGCCTACTCGCTCTTTTTAAATGAAGGAAACAAAGCAATAAATGTATTATCAATTTGGTAACTCAAGTGATCTGATTTTCCTTGTGTGACCCAGCATTCAACTTTTTTAGAAGTTTCATTATACATAAATGGATTCAATGCTTACAGCCCTTGTGCTGACAATCTGCTTACATCAGTACAAAAGTATATGTACCTGGCTGACTACTATAGTCACTACAGCTACACAAATGCATTCACCTCTCAGGGCTGCACCATTTTCACCGTATTTGTATGAAACAAATGTCCATGTATAGGAAAAAAACACCATTAGTAATGCATAAAGAACTATCATTAGGATGTACCTAAACTGAGTAGTCAAAGCTAAAATGAGCAAACATTAAAGGATAACATAAATTCCATGTAAAGAGCTTTTATGCATGAAGAGGAGCAGGAAGTTCTAAAAACAGCAATTAAACAAAATCAAAACCTACAATTTCAAATCAGGCAGGAAGCAAAGCCAGAAAAACAATCTAGAGAGCAGAGGAGGCCCCAGTCTTACAGTAGCACCGTTACAGTCTCATTGCCTATCTGAGATAATCAAGCAAACCCTCAATTACAACATGGAAATGCACATGGTGCAGTTGACTTTTGAAGTATCAGACATGAGTTCTAAATGTTAATAGCACCTTCCTGTAGATTACTATGTCTCCTTTGGCTGATGTTTTGAAATTAAACATTGGAGTGCTTGTTTACCTGTATATTCTGTTTTTTTAATGGTTTTCAAACACATTTCTACTTTCTTTATTGTATTCTTTCTTTAGAAGTGTGCTGCTTTACTATACCCCTGCAATATAAAAGAACAGCTGTTTCTACTGTAACATGCTACTCAATCATTATTTCAAGGCAAACAGGTATATATATTTATGCTGTTATTTGTTAACCAAGAAGCCGTTTAATTAGAGATAAACCCATACAAAAGATCAGCTGGGAACCATGATATATCATACAAATTACTTCTTCGGGGACATTGCCATGTTTGCTGTGTGCCAAGAGACTGGGCATTTACACCCACTTGGGCAGATGGGCAGATGGCGTCTTCTTAGAAAATATACAAGGATCCTAAGTGTATGCCTAAATCCATGTTTTTCAGTCATCCTTATGGACTTAATGTTTTTACTCTGACCTTCATTAAAAGAAAGCCCATGGCTTCTTCAAGCCAAGCCATTTAAGCATGGGGAGGTCTGGTCCAAGCAGGGCTTGCAGCTGAGCCCATAAAAACAGCCTGTTATAGATGTCAGGAATCACAGAGGTCTCAGGAATTAAATCTCAGTTTGCCCCAGTGTAGTCCAAATGGACGTAAAAGGTGCATGTCAAAGATTGGTATGACTCTCAGTGGCAAACATGGAGCCAGAAACTGCTTGGACCTGGCAAAATGAATTCCTCCTTCTCTCTGCCTCTTTAAACTCCCTCCACACAGCTGTGAACAGCTAGGTGAGAAGGAGGATGGGCAGCACACGTGTGTTGGCACTATCTAGAGCAGGCATGCTCTCCCTAGGGAAGCAAAGCCAGCTGAGCTCAGGTTAGAGCAATCTCCAGGCTGCTGCAACCAGACACAAATCCTTCATTATTGGCTTCCTTGGCAACCTCAGCCCCAGCAGACCTCGGCTGCAGTAGAGACTCTGACCCCAAATTCCCTGCAATTCCCAAAGTATTCCTGTGTTTAAAAAGTTTCAGGTCTCATTTTCCACCATTAAACCTTTCTCACAGAATTAATCGCTGTCTGGGACAAAGGGAAGTGTACTTCACTATTTTTTGCTAACCAAAAGCTGCTATTTCTTTCAAATACTATTACAAAGGAAACTTATATATAAGTCTGTTGTGATCAATGAAATTCATGCTGCCTGTACTATGATAGAGTCAGCCATGAGAAAATCACCTAACAAAATTCGAAGTCTGATAGAACCTGTGAACACTGATTTGTTTTCCTGGTGGTGTAATACCCGAGACAGAGCTAGCAGCAGAGAATTGCAAGAAAGGGACTTAAGAGATGAAAATGGACTAGTCCAAGGCTCCATGACAGGTAATAGCTATGCTCAGAAAACATTTCAGACATTTCAGATAAATAATGGAATGAAAGCAAGCCAAATACTGCAGCAACATGATCTCTTCTTTCCTCAGTAAGGGATGCCTAGCATTTTTCTCCCAAACTCACAGGCTCCTGAGCAGCATACTGTATAGTTCTCCCTGTTCATCCATGTGGACAAGCAACGATTATTGACAATTAGCATCTCTCTTTATAAAGGCAAATTAAATGCTGTGAAAAATCCAAATGCCATGCTAAAAAAATAAAAAAAGGAAGAAAGGAAAGAAAATGCATACAGGCTAAGACAGCATGCATGTCATTTAGGCATTTTTTAATTAGAAAGCTACCTGGGTTTTGCTTTCTGACTTATTCAACAAAAGACTATTAAATGAAGCTCCAGGTGAAATGCAGTGGTGATTAATGCAGTGTCCCACTGTTACAAAGCGTGGTACCATAGAGAGGTAAGGAATTAGTAGAGAGCAGCCACATTCACAATACTAATATCCAAGTTTGAAATAGGATTCCTCCAATTCATAGACATGGTGCTCCAAAAAAATCCAGTCAACAGCCCACACCTTTGGCCACTTTACAGTTCTCTAGCATTCAGGGAAAACAAAAAAGTAGTATGGATATATTGCCAGCATATCTGTATAATGCTCATCATCATAGCTTCTGAGCAGCTTTCTAATGTTAGATCAAATGTTAGTATGAAATGTGCAGAGAGGAAGGAAGAGCAAAGGGAGCCAGCTGTGCTTGAAAGCAAAGACAGTGCAGCAGCAGCCAGCCTAAGCACTCAGCCCTCCTCGGCAGTATCACCAGATGGGCTTCACTGCAAGGTCCCAGAGGCTGAAAGGCAGTTGGGAAGACATCACAGGGAAGGCACCCATGTTACTTATGCATCAGGAAGAGGATATGACACACATCTGAAGCCAGGGGACTGGTGCCTTCCAAGGCAGTTTCTTTAAATGCAGGTCCTACGAGGAAATGTGAGTGTGCAGGTAGTCAGCAGGTCCATGTTTTCCCATTCCGCTGGGGATGGCTGGCCTAGCAGGTCCTCCTGTCATACCAGGACCTGCAGAGAAGCAGCACCCACTCTCCTAGAAATGTGTGAGCTGGCACCACAGCAGAGAACCGGGAGATGCAGATGATTTTCAAAAGATCACAGATCATTATCTGACACTCTGCCCCTGGCCAGAAAGCTGTGTTAGATGTTATTCCTGCCCTCAGTTTAGGACTCCATCTGCAGTCCTTCTCTAGACTTCTGCTGTTTTGTCTTATTTGATCCCAGCTGAATATCTTTGCAGCTCACAGAGGATAAAGGTTACGTAGTCCTAATGGATAAACTTGTCTCCTACCCAATGTGCACCATAGGTACAAGACAGAATGACTAAAGGCATCCAGAAACTCAGGACGTGACGGTTGCCATGAGCAGCAATGAAGTGGTGAGCAGACAAATACAAAGGCAAGTGCACTGTGCAAACAGCTTAACTACTTTGAGCACTGGTGCATACCATCCAGGAGTGCTCATGCACTCAGAAGCTGCTGTTTTGAAGAATATGGGGTTTTTTTCTCTTAACCATGCCTATGAATTGAATATGCTGTAGCTAATCAGCAAGTCCACTTTAGCTTTCAGGCAATACTAGCACTCTGGTTTTCACAGGTCATGTTTCTGTAGAAAACAGCAGAAGTACTCTTGCAGATAGACTCTGACCTTGGAAGGAAATTTGGCTGAGTATGCATGTGCTCAACAGTGTGAGGACATAGGTATTAGATTGCTAGCAGTGAAAAACTGTGTCTACTATCACAAACACCGCAGAGAACACAAGCTGCCCAGTTTCCACAGAGCCACTGCACACTCTGCAGGCTGAATCTGCCCATCAAAATAGCAGCATCCTCTGAACGTGGTAACATAACCAAGAAAATGGTGTTGTGGAGTGATTAGTTTCACAGAGTGTGCTTCTTTACCTACACCTAGAAAAGTGTTGCCTGTATAACTGGAAGAAAAGACAGGTAGCAGACACCAGTGCCCCATGTCCCTGTTTTGAGGCATCATCTCTGTTATCCTGCTCTCCAAAGGAAGGAGCTCAGCTGGATGGAAGACTTCAGGAGCATGCACTCAGCTCTGCTACAGGGCACTGCTAGATAGATGTCACCAAGATCAAACAGAGGGCAAGAGGAAATACATCAAGCTCCAGTCAAGGTCCCAGGCTCTGTAGGCTCCTGAAGTACATTCATTAAAAACAAGCTGAAAATGTACAAATGCCAGCAAAGCAAAAGTCCTTGAATACAACCACCACCCTCACACCAAATGCTCCTTCCCTCCTGCCCAATTATTCCTATCCCTGCTCCTTTCCTGTATGGGCTCTATCCAGCTCGTTCTGATTCGTCTGCTCTCAGGTAGCCCAGGCAGCATTTCCATTTTCTATAGATGAGAGGGTGGGCAGGTGCTCTTATTGATCTCTTCTCCTACAGATTTGTCAATACTATGTAGGCTTGCAAGGGCCAAAGTCACTTCCAGCAACCTGCACCCATGCCCTCAGCTCACAGTAGCAGGCACTAGTGGCAACAGACCCCTGATGTGATTCATGTGCTGGATGACCCATCAGACCTCCTCCGCCCGTGCATGTCTGAGCTGTGCTAGAGTCATGCTGAACAGTTGGAGTGATCAAATGGAGCAGGACACACTCACCACAGGAATCAAGTACGTTTGCTGTTGATTTCTGCTGCAGGGTTAATGGTGGATAAAACCATTCCTCTCTCCCACAAATTATTTTACAGAGCTCTCGGCATGAGAAAAGGATCAAGGAATCACTCCAGTGATGCCTGATTATTTGGCATGCAGTCTTTAAATTCATGTCCTGTTTTGTTTTAGCTCTATATTCAATGATAAACATAAGGAAAAAGTCAGAGTCAACATAAAAAATGTGACGTTGAGTCAGAAAATGGAGTCCCATTTTAATCAAGATAAAAGTTCTTACTATGTCTAACAAAATATAGTGATTATCATTATCAATTCAATGTAACAAAATGTCATTTTCTGCTTAGGAAATAACTAGTGCGTTTATGACCATATTTAATTTACAGACTAATAATTTCCTCCTTACTTGTTCATAATAATCAAGGAATGACTGATGCCAAATTTAGAAAAATGAACTCCCAGGAATTTGGATTTGTTTGTGGTTTTCTGAACATAGAGGATAGTCTTTTTACTAAAAGATGATCTCAGTTCTTGACAAATGGAGGTCCTCACTAACCATGAATCTTCTAATTTCCAAGAAAATTAGTGTCAGTCAGGTATCTAGGCAAATCCTTTCAGAACAAAATCCTGTTCCTTAGTTAGTCTGTGTGGTGTTCATCAACAGCAGAAGATTATATAAGTTTATATAGTTTCGATCTGATATGCTGAGCCATATGGTACAATCCTTTTATAAAGAGAGGTCTTCACTAAAATGAAGTTTTCTATCAAAACTGATGTAATGTATTTTGCAGATTCCTATACAGTAGCTGATATTGCCAGGAAGCTTAAAATATTGCCTTTAATACATTGGGAAATAACAGCAGGTGTGTTAGGTAATGTTCATTGTACATAATAATAGACACCTATCCTTGCTGCCTAGTCTTCTCGAGCCACTCTGGAGTCACTGGAAAAAGACAGGCTTCTTTCAGGGTGATCCAGAGTGAGCAAATTCAGTTTTGGCTTAGACTCACTCCCCCGAATTAATCTCTCACACTTTGCAAAAGACAAACTTCCAAAACTAAGTCTCCTCATTTCTTTGGTTTGGTTTGGCTTACTTGCTTCAGGGAAAGCTTTCAAACCTGGGTGTCTAGCATTGTCCTGCATCATATAGCTGGGCATGAAAATATTTGTTCTTCCTTTGAGAAATATGTGCATATTCAAGTCTTAATCTGCAGCAGAGTAAAACCAGGATTCTTCAAGTTGTTTGGGAAAGAGAAGAGGGAATATCCTCTAATAAAGGCCAGATAATCAGTGGTTGTGGGATGCAGAATGACTGAGGTTGACTTTCTTGTCTACCATACATTCTCTAGAGCACATGCTACACATCCCACGTGACAGTCTGAGTCCGTCCTTTGGGATAAATTGGAAGGAAGAGGTGTATCTTGCTCTTTGTATCCTCCCTTTTACCTCCTGTATTTTATCCCCCTGTTTCCTTTCTGGATTAGAGATAACACAGACTGATGAACACCTGTGATGTCTGAAAGCAATGCATGCCTGAAAATGTCCCAGTTTTTCACACATTTGACAAAAACACTTCCAAAACCTAAAATACTCCAACCTGCTCAATTCTTACATCAATATTTAAATATTCAAGCCAGAATGTCCCACTTATAAGAAGTAATGAACAATCCAAAATTTAGGCCATGCACGGTACCTAGCATTCTTCATTTGAACACACCTAAGAAACAGAAGTCTGGTAGTTATGTAATTGTCTTGGGAGAAAAAAGGTTGTTTGAATGTTATTATATACAAGAAATCACCAGGCAAAACATTGTAGAGACTAATTTGCTAAATAAAAGGTCATTTGGTTTATAAAAGCAGTAGCTTTAAAAGATAATAACTGTTTCTATTAACCTTACATTAAGGTATTTGATACAGCTTTACATCTCAAGACTTTTAATACAACTTTTATTATGCCAGTGCAGTATTAATGTCATTAGCTTCATATATTCCTACTTGCTATTCAAACCCCCTAGCTGACAGCTTAAAAACCTGTGAGTGGAGACTTTATATATGAAATGTCTAATAACCATGAGAGAGACAATAAATAGCATTTTGATGGAAAGTAAAAGAATATTTTGAAGAGACAGGCTTAGGAAATGGGTGGGAGTGAAGGCTCATGACCATATTTGATTCTTCTAAGGTTACGACTGTGCATTCATTTTTACTTTTAAAGAAGCCAGAATAGTACTGCGAACTGTAAGTGAATTAATTTCTATAATTACTTCACAAATAGAAAATGCTGAGCCAGTTTGCTCCAATTTTGATCACTAGAATGGAACTAGTATAATATGTTAACAGGTCATCAGTCTGTCATATAAAATAAGCAGAACAAACACAAGTGATAAGGCTAAAATGAGGCCACAGCATTGCATTATTTTTCCATAGGGAGTTGGCATAAGCTATTCTGATATTATAAAAAGATAAACTAAAAACATCTCTCCGCCTCATATCCAAGCTGCTTGGTAGATTTATTAAGGTGCCAAAACAGTTCCTGGTAGTGAACTGATAAACAAAAATCTTCCATGCATCCCAATTAAAAGGTGAATCAATTAGTCTTCCTTAATGGGATTCTGCTTTACAACAAAACCACAGCTGGTTTATTTCAAAATATGTGAACATGGAGAACAAAAAACACTCTAAGCAGAATGAAATTCTGGCTGTCGCACATTTTTTTAATCCTAGGTCTACTTCATGGAATTAGAAAGCAAAATGTACTGATACAAAAAATCCTAAGTCTTTGAGTATTTGTATCATCAGAAAGTTTATTCCTAATACACACAGCACACTGCACTCATTTAAGACAGCTAATCAAGTTGCTGGGAAACACTCAACTTATTAAAAATACCAGTTCCAAACCATTATGGTATGGATATGTTCTCTGATTATCCAGTGAGGCTGTTCAGTACATTCAGACAGAAAGGTTCAAATAATCTACCTTCCCCAAATTTTATGTTGCTGTTCATACTGGGAGTCACACTTTGCTTGCCTGGCTGTGATCATTCTCAGCTTTGGACCAGTAAGTGAGCTCCCTTCCTTACCCTGGTACGATCACATTCAATAGCTAGGCTGACCCTTGATGTTTCTTTCCATCCTGTCACAGCTTACTTTCCACCTACTAACCCTTTTTTGTCTCTAGCCTGTATAAACTGAGTGTACATTTCCCTCATTTTTTTCTACACACACACTGCTGCTGCTTCACAGTGAGTAGCCATTCACCCTTGGAGCTGGGGTTTCTTTAATGTAGATGTATACCTTATTTCTATCCTATATATACCACATATATGCCTTATAATTACACATCTATAACATATGCCATCTTAGATCCATCTTTACACTCACCAACAGGTAACTCTAGACAGTTTTCTCCATTGGCACATTACCCCTCCACCTACCCTCCCCATTCCTAAAGCTGACTCAATGTCCACTGCTGAGGAGATCAGTCTGAATTAGCACTAGCTTGTAACTTGGCTCACAGTGCACGACAAGGCATCTTATTGAGCAGGACAAGCCAAATGAGGGCCAGAATGGGGAAAAGATGCTATTTTCAAATGCTTACAAGAGTTTCTCAGAAGCTGAGGCAGAGACTCAGGTAGAGACTTCCTGACTCATAAATTTACTAGTATTAGTGAAATAGCCAGTGTAGTCAGTGAGCTCACAAACACTTCTGCACACACTCACACCCTTTCCCCATGTGCTGATAAAATTTATACTTAGCAGGTTAGGTCTAGGTAGACCTTTTCCAAAATGTGTTGACTTTTAATTCCCTGTGGACTTCTCATGAAATTTATGATGTTTGGTGGCCTAGGATGTAAAACGAATTCATAAACTGATTTTAGTGTTCCACATTCCAGTATTTTGTCTTGTACAGACTGATGAACTCTAGGTCAGTCCACTGGTGTTGTCTGTGCAGTGAGGTGCAATATAGTAATACTTACCTTTTTATCTGAATTGTTCATACTGCACAGAAGAAAACCACTGTGGGTACCTATAAAGCCATATACCTATGTGTGCTGCTTATGATGATGAACACAATTAAAACACAAAAGAATTAAAGCACAGAATTATTTGCTCTTAAAGACAGGGACACCCAATGTTGGAGTGCTTCCTAAAACAGAAATTTAAAAGAACAGGGTTAGAAAATAACACAAAAGTGGGGGCAACACATTTTACATTTTAATTACTGGGGATAAAATATCATTAGCACACCAGTACTGGAGCATGACAGTAATAGACCAGAAGTGACACTGACAGTGGAGGCTGTAGCTATGTAGGCTATGTAGACACCAAATAGATACTAGATATGTGCACTGAAATTCACCTCTCCCTAGCCCATAGGAAAGCATGCATCCAAGGCATGATTTACTGACTCAGTGAGTTGGTTGTTCTCCTTTGTCAAGTGGAATAGTTTCAAATAAAGGAAGAATTTCTTTCTTCTTACCCTGCCTTGTAGCCTGGGACTGCTCTAAGGGAGGAGCTGGAAGTCTGAATCCCTTAGGGCATAGAAAGCATCCAAAGGTCCCGCATCCTGGCTGCGTTCAGTATTCACGTCCAGTGGCATTATGCCCATCAATATTGTTTCTGAGGACACTGATGGTTCTGCTTCGTTTTCAAGACAGAAAGCATTTGGACTAACCTTTCAGAGTCAGGAGATAAGCATCTCTTGCCAATGCTGGTTGAGACATCTATGCTCCAGGTTTGAGATATATCTTTCTACTCAGATTTTGTTATTGATTGCTTTGGGTTGTTAGTGGTTTGTGTTATGACAGGCAGGAATGTCACAGTGTCCAGATCTCTGCATTTGCAGCACAAGGTGAGGTGGTGGCTCTCTCAAACTCAGGGGCACTGCAAGAGCAGCCAAAACCATGGCCAAAGGATTTTCCCCAGCACCTCTGTCTTGCTTTCTAAGGGGCTGCCAGTGTCTTTTCTCAGTGAACGTGACAGTTCCCTGATTTCACTGGGCTCTTCCTAGTATAAAAACATTCAGTCCCAACAGAGAGTCATTGATGAAGATGTAATGGCTAGAGTAAAACATTTAATGGTGCAGAGATGGGCATTCCTCTTCTTACTGCTCCTTGTAAATGCCTCCAGAACCATTTCCTTGACCTATGAACTATTTTTTTGTACAGTTACATCTGGCTTCAGGGCACGGATACAACCAGCACAGCTGGCATTTCTTTTGCTATACAGCATGCTCTTATAGAAGAAATATTTCTACTGTGCATGGATTTTTAGAGAAACGACGTTCTATAGTGTATGTTTTACATACTGTTTTACTTCATCCCTAGGAGAAATACAGACTTTCTGATATGTGCTTATTAGCTTCACTAAACAAACAATATTTCTTGTACACACAAAAGATAAAACTTTGACAGCCCAGTCACATAGACTGTACATGCCATGTTATTCATCTTATCATGACAGCCAGCCTGTTTTTGAAAATACTGCCTTTTGTGGCTAGTTCTTGCAAACACTGGGTCAGAGACATCCAAATACAAGCTTTGTTCTGACTAGTCATTATCCTTGCTAGTAAATAATTGGCCATTTCTTCCCCTACGGTGGAGCTGCCATCAGCACACACTCCGCATGGGAGAGTGTAGGGAAAGGGCTATGTGCTATGGGTTAGTTTGAATCTGGTGCAATGCAGAATTGTGTCAGATCTGTGTGAAATTTTATTCCCCTAAAATAGGCTTTCTAACACCAGATGGTCACCTTACCATAATGTCTGTCCCTTGGAGATGCTGAAGTCATACAAGGAAGTAAAGGACAAAGTCAAGCAGAGCAATTTTTCTCAGTAAGCTATTGTAGAAGAAACAAACTTTGGAGAATAATGTACTTCCATACTCCCACCTCCCAGCAAGCATTCATAAATCATGGGTAGAAATAAAAAAAAAAAAAAGCCAAACAAACACCAACAAAGAAAAAGCCTAGATTTGAAGGTTTGAAGGTTACTAGAGCAATTTCTAGAATTTATAAGCTATATAATGTCATATATTTCTGGAAAATTTTATTCTCAGCGGGTGCAAAGCACAAAGCACAAGCAAGGAGACCCTTCCATTATGTACACTTAAATACAATTCAAGAATCTAGCTGTGAGTACATAAGAAAGGCATCCTACTTGTAAGAAATGTTTGGGTTACTTGGAATGAGGTTGGTCCAAAAAGTTTGCTGCAACAATTACCATAAGGCTATTTTCAACACTTGTTTTGATGGCTACTCACACCTTCATTCAAAACAATTACAGATTACATAAAACCACTATGTGTTTAACCTCACTTTCCAGACATGTCACAGAATAAATATTAGCACCAAAAGTGCAATGTTGACTACAATTTCCTTCACCAGATCTATTAATACACCTCAGGAAAATTACACTCAGTCTTTACAGTTTGGTTTTCACTAGCATTAGTTTAACTTCAATGACTGATTAACCTTTCCTGAGAAAAACAGCCCTCTTTAAAGATGTAACACTCTCCCCCTTAAGTGAGATCAAATCCGTTCAACACTCCCACTCATGTTGCTCTTGAAAAGAACCAGGAAAGAGAGGAGAAAATATATTTTAAAAACATGCCCAGACATTTCTTAAACAAGGTAAGGTGACATAAAAAGCCAAATCTTTCAAAAATACTTTGCATGTCACTTTTACTAACAGTTGTCTCCTTCTTATGTGTTCACCACTCAGTTCTATTCTTTCCAGAGCAGAATGGTCTTCTGTCTTGCTGGATGCCCACTCAGAAGTGCTAAGATCCTTGATGGGATGGATATTAGGGTAGCTGTGACTAAATCCCCCCAAAACAGATATCCAGAGCAAAACAGAGAGAGGCAGAGTTAACACTGAAGCTTAAATTCAGACAAGAGTCCTGAGGCCCAGATGTGGAACCGAATTGCATCAGGAGGCTCACTGTGGAGGAGTACCCCACTCTCCAGGAGATTTCTGGGAGCTGGGGAGCATTTCTTCTCATAAGGCAACACTTTTGCACTGGGAGCAGTTAGGCATGATGACAATACTGATTACAGCTGTTCTGAGATCAAGGCACCAGCCGTACAACTCATAAACACAGTATCTCCTGTATTTCTCATTGGTAACTGGGAAGCTGGCTGGTTACTGTCTCTGAGGTTCACACTGCTCCTCAGGCTGAAGGCTCACACAAGGAGATGGATGCAGTACATAGCATGATGTCTTGCTTATATCAACATACCAAAACTGTAATGAGATTTTATAAAGTTAGCAGTCACAAACTGGAGACACCAACCAAAGTAGGTCCCTAGGTAATACCATCTGGAATGGTATGTCTGCCTTTAAAACAAGTTTGCCTTCAGTGTAATAGCATCCCCAGTACCGTCTAACATTACTGTACAACCGTCAAAGCCCGCCTCATATTTCTTTTCCTTGCATAAATGCCATTTTAGTTGTAAGCATTCATTTGAAGTCCTTCTAGTCATGATGAAGAAAATTTCCTGATCAGCCAGTGGTACTGCACTACTCTGATATGCACATCACCTTATGATGCTGAGGGTTACTTAAGCTCCCTACATGGACACCATGCTTTCTAGGGCTGCACGGGACATGGTGCTGAGAAAGGGGGAACCACTGTCCTCTCCTCTGGTACCAGCAGCCAGCATGCATCTGCCCTGGATATCTTCCTCCTCTTCCCCCTCACATCCCTTCACAAGAAGCAGGACCAAAATCCCTGGCTAGTCCCTTTAGCTCCCACACAGCAGCACTGCAATTCTGTGGTGCCCAACACCAGAGACAAAAAGTTTGGTAAGGACGACACTCACATTTGCTCAGCTTTAGGCCCACAGGAGTGCCTGAAAGAAATTAGCCCCTAAGGAAGACTCGCAAAAAAACTCTTAGATGTTTAGAACTGGATACAGAGTGAAAGAAATAAATAATACAATTTCATATTCCAGTGGGACATGTCTCTGCCCATCACAGGGGGGTTGGAACTAGATGATTTTTAAGGTCCCTTCCAACCTATGATTCTATATTCATACAGTGAAGAGGAGGAAAATAATATACAAAAAACGCAGTCTTAATATCTCTTTTCAGATTTTTAGACAATAAGATTGGTAAAGTATTTTAAATAGCCCCCAAAAATTAACTTGAGCATCAACTACCCATTAAAAAGAAGCAAAGCAAGAGTCAGCACAAGCTTTTCCTCGGGTATTGCTCAGCATGCTCTCACCGTTACCCTGACAACCAGTTGGCTCTTGGCTCTTCACCAATTGCTGTAGATGCAACAACTTTTAGGTTTCTTATTATAATGTTATTGTTGTTATAAGGCGCACAGAAAAAAAAGCTGAAGGAACAGTAGTGTCAAATTTAGACTATGTGCCTCAGTAAGGAACACTTAGAAAGTCTGACTTTTAAATAGCTCCTAATGACTAGGGCACAGCCTAATTTTATAGCACAGTCAATCAACAAAAAGGTCTGTAGGTGCTTTGATTCCTCCATGTTGAGAACCCTCCAACTACCCAGGCAGTCAGATTTTGAAATGCAAACTCCCCATCTGGATTTCTGAGCCTGGGACATATGCTTCTTTCCAAAGGCAAGAAGGCTCTTTATTTCCTGAAAAGGTAGGCTGATATTCATGCTAGTGATCCCAGTGGCTACATTTATTTGCTTTGCAGAGCTTAAAAAATTCTTTGCCTTGACCATAATAATTCTGCCCCAGGAATCTAAAATATGTTATTAAAACTATGAGACCTGAACCAAACTGAAAGACTGGATTTTTCCAAGATACAGATGTACTTAAATTCAGTCTTCACCTTTTCCCTTCCTTATCAAAAAGCTTTTCCATTAAATTAGATGTCTGGCCATCATCATCTTCTGGCCATCCAGGAAAACACAGTTATTTTAAGGGTTTAGCTCAGGTGGAAATACTTCCAGCGATATGCATAATAATCTAAATATAGTTTGAAAGCAGCCCAAAGCAATGCTGCTTGCTTTTCTTTGACTGTCACCCAACCCCCACTACTGTCTCCAACCCCATCCATGAGAAAAGGCGAGCCAATAATTGAAATGCTTCTGGGACACGTTATGCTCCCAACTGCTCTGGTGTAAACCTGGAGCAATTCCATCAGTTCCCCATTTTAGATAACTCCACATTTATACATTTATACCTCTACACAAGAACAGTGGTTTTGGCTTTATATGTGCTTCTATCCAGCTCTGTCCAAATATACTCAAAAGCACAGTCCCTTCATCAGTCTAACACATTACCAGATACTGATTTATAATGTGCATTTTAGACTCTTGGCCAGAAAAAGCAGACATGAATCAGCTGTGACAGCATGTCTTCTGTTAGCACGCAATCATGCACAGACTATTGGCAAAGCCAGTGAGCGGCTGCCATTTACATCTTTGCAAGTTTAAAGTTTAGATGTCACGTATATGGAGAAGGCTTCATTTCACTCTCACTCTCTCCTAAGAACACAGTTACCCACAAAGTCTATGTTCATTAGCATGCAAGTAAATATACCATCCTGTCATTCTTCTCACTCCTATTTATATTCATTACATTATTAACAGTTGTACTGTTTACCAAATAGAGGCTTTCATGGATCATGCAACAGAAAAGAGAGATAAAGTGATCATTTACTTGTAACTTTTAAGCTTGATAGTTACACGGTTGATTTAGAACATAATGGGTTTATTAATACTTCTGGGCAATCGAGGACAAAACCCTGTTTCTTCAGTTTGAAGTAAATCTCACAAAACCTGTCCTTTGTATCACGCTCACCCAAACATATTATCCATCAGAATGCCATGCTATTGAAAGGCTTTAGGCCAAAACCACAGCGGATGAAAAGTAACCTCCTGGTAAGTTTTAGCTGGGCAGACATTGCAGTGAGAGTGTATTTCAAAGTTCAGTTTGCAATCTGTCCCTCATACAAAGTCTTTTTATTCTAGGATCCTAGAAAGAGTTACAGAGTGAAGAAATGTACTCAATAGCTGTCCAAATTGTTATATAACCTCTCTAGTATCACCACTGCACTTTGAAGACTGCCAGACTGATTATAGCATCTTTGCATCTTCAGTACCAAACAAATTTGGAGCTGCAGGATCCAAACTCATGGTTCTTAGGGATGGTCATCTATGTCTTCGGGTCATGGGATCCCATCATAAAGCCAAAAGAACAACCCAATCTAAAGGCAATCATTTCAAGGTTCATCAAAACAATGTTAGACTGGTCAAGAAATTATCATATCTTTGTTTACACATTAATGAAACAACTACGTGGCACTGCAGATTCTCATGTCTCTGTCCAAACTTATCATGGTCAAGAAAGCATAAGTTCCAGCTTCCCAGACAGAACTGATTCCTTATTAGCTTCTAGGCAAATAAAACCTGAAAATTAAATATTGGACAACCAGCATGTTAGACATATTTTTTAATTAAGTGCTACAAAAATGCTGCCCCGATTGTAAAATTAAGTGATAGAAGTACTCCTGTTTGCATTCTGTTTTTGAACTTAGTATGATATGCTAAGAATGAACACATTAAACTTCCTCTAAAGCTAAATTTCCCAATGCATTATAAAATAATAAAATATAGTGTTGCCTGGTGATGTGCATGTTCACTGCCGCAATGAAGTACTAGTGAGAGGTACTTTGCCTCAAAGATAAAAATACTATATGTGGCAAAAAAAGGACCACAATGCCCTGAGAACAGATCATCGGAGGTTTTCACTGCACAGAATGTGCTGTATGAAAACCATGACTACTGAAGCAACTGCTTACAATGCACGCCTCTGAATCACTAGACCCCGTAAGAGCTCCTTACAGTTTGCAGGAATAAAGGATGGGATGAGGACGCATTTCCATAAGGAACTATCTCCAGACTCCTCATTGAGCAGAGCCCACTGGTGAACAGATCTTGCCTTACTAGTCTGCACAAGGGTGTAACTTAGCAACAGAGGTTTTGTGTCCAATCATTTGCACCATTGCCCCAGAGCAAGAGGCCTGCTTTTGTGCATCCCCAGCTAGCACAGCGTGATGCAAGACTATCTATTGACAGGCTTCTTTGGGCATATCCAACCTGCCCAGGGCTTTCTCCATTGTCTTCCCATTGAAATGTTGGTCAAATTAAAAATATTGGTGACTTCGATTAAGGGATAATCAGTCACCTGCATTCAGCATCTGTAAGTTAGCCTGTAAAATACAGATGAAACTTTTGGTAAGAAATTCTGTTCCCTCAGCTCAATGACATTTCTTTCATAAAGATGAAGATGTGGCATATCTCTTCCACCTTTCATTTGCAACCAGACAGACAGCAACACAGACCTTCAAAAACTGTTTGTCTAATGATTTTCTGCCAAAGTACTATACAAAGAAGACAGTCCCAATGAGGTAAGTCAGTCAAGCATCCAAGTCCTGTAGTAGTGAGGGATGGTGTAAGGATTTTAACAGAGGTAAAAATGATGAAACTTCTGGTTCAAATAATTCAAATAAAGCTTCTTGTGAATGGCAAACAACCAAATCTGTGTAGCACAAGCTTTCTTTTAAGTTCGTAACTTTAAGCATGACCTTAAAGTTAGACACAAATTTAATTACTTTGCTCAGACAGAACCCTTGAGAGCTGCTCACTCAAATGTGAAGTGTAAAACAGAGTTTAACAGACACATTTTCAGGCTTTCTTAATTGTCACTGCCATAATTCAGTTTTCCCTTAATAACATGCAATGACATTTTCACATCAACACTGCATTTTACAGCTTTCAAGAAAAGCAGAGACTAGCAACAAAATACCTTAAAAATCACTGTCCTGTTGAAAGCAGTATATAGTTTGCAGGGAGAATTATTATTGTTGTCGTTACCATCATGATTGTTATTGGGTTTTTTTAGTAACTAGATAGCAGAAAAAAAAACCTTTCAGGCATAAATTCTCCTTCCCTCAAGCTATCACTTTTAATGCAAGGACAGAGACATTGCAATTCATTACAGAAGAAATGCTGAACAGAGACAGGACTGTGTTGGAGAAACCTTGGCCACCAAAGACAGCATAAAGTAAAATGCCAACAAAGGGAGAGGAGCTGGGCAGCACACTACCCCTGTTTCTGTCTGTTGGAGGAGCTGCATCTTGCAGATAACACAAATGCAGCCAGTGGGCATTCATCAGCTTTCCTTGGTGATGGGGACAGAAGGTGTAAAAGTGACGTCCTGCCTTGCAGACCTTAGATGACCAAACCACAGTTACGTGTAACCAGATCTTGCCCTCCACTTCCCTGTGCCTCTCTTCCCCACAGCCAGCATCCACCCTGGAGGAGACAGGAGGCAACCCTGAGGACAGAGTGAGGGAGGAGGTGGTGGTCCAGTGAGCATTCAGAGGCAATGTGCATGGAGTCAGGGGCTGCAGACCTTGGGAACACACCAAGGCTCCAACCTCTTCATCCCTGGTAGGCACGTCTCCCTGGTACAACACAACCTCCCATCAGCCACACCAAGGCAGCATCTCACTGGCCTGATCCTTCCCCTCTTCCCCTGCCAGCTAGTCCTACACACACAAGATTTTGCAGCTGCATCTTGTAAGGCCATTGCAGACTGTGGTGTGCATATTGTTTGTTATATTCAAGCCCATGCTAAGCTTAGTTATCACAGATTATTGAATATCAGACTTGTTCTATCTCACCTTCTCCACTTTGGACCCAAAGAGCAGAATAGAAGGAAGAATACTATGAAAAAGTAATGTGCAAAAAAATATCCTTCACACAAGTTGATACCCCTCTGCAAAGTCTCCCTCATTTATATTCATGCATTTGTGTACTAGTAATAGTTAACACCCACACCAGATTTCCCTCGTGTCCTAAATTTTCTGTTCTTTTTCAGTCAGAGATGCCAAGATTCATAAAATCAGAGCTCTCTACAATTAAATACTATATGAGGACAAACCTCTGTACTGCTTTGCTGACTGCCCAATTCTCACTGTCAAAGCAATAATTACTAAGGTAAAGTGAAAAAGAGACTATAAATACTGTGTGCATGTGCATGTTCATCTATGTGCACATTAGGTGATAGGAATTGTGCTCATTCGGTGGATACAGATGAAGAGAGAAATTCAGAGCAGGACCTTGACAAAGTCATGCTCAGTGTTGAGTTCCTAGCAGAACCCAGGACCATTTGCTCACCAGCTCTGCCTTTTAGCCATCCCACTTCTTAGCTATCTCTGAATGCGACTGCCTCTGCTCTGCTTGACACAATTTCTGCAAGATGCTTTCAGTCAGCCCAGCTGATACAGTTGAGCCCTTCTTGGACCACTTCTGCCTGAGGATCCTAAGTGCATACATGGTTTCTGAAGTTTAGACAAAATCTCTCAGGGACTTTCTGGTACTCTGCTTATCTCACTGAGGTTATGAAAACCTGTGTGGTCCCTTCATCCATGTAAGAAAATAGCTGCCTGCAAAAAAACTTAAACCTCTCACACACAAAAGAGCTGTAAGCTCCGAGTTTAGAGACTGTTTCCTGCTTCTTTTGTGCATACTTGCTTTTCTTTTGGATAGCATATTTGTCACAACCAGCTCTAGTGTTCCCTAGGCAAGGGAAAAATAACTCATTTCTACTTCAGACTTTGCAGTACTGTAGTTTCCTGAAGGGTCAGGGACATGCACTGGGTAGCTGTAGTCTATATATGTGCACAAGAGTGCAATTAAACTGAATGATTAAAACATATTCTGATGAGTTAATCAAATGAATAAAAAACTTCTCCAGCTCCAGTGAGGTCAAGGGAGATACCAGCTCATCATTCCTCATGGGTATCATAGGATATATCACATCATACATCTGTGAGTTTCCTCTGTTGTGCAATGACACTGAACATCACCCTGGCTGTCCCAGTCCTATGCAAAACAAGATGTAAATGATTCTATCAAATCAAAGAGCCACAGAGGATATTTAGACATTGAAAAGTTCAGGTTAAGCCAAGTATGTGTTCCTCTCCTCATACACTTGCTGTAGCACTTGAAAAGATTCTGACCAGTCTCTACAGTAAAGTCTATCCCTCATAGGATCTCTTACATAAAAGGTATTCAAACAAATCCCAAACTGGCATATTTTACCACTCTCTCCAGTTCACAAGGATGAAATTTGATTTGCACTAATCAGTATGAAGTGATGGGAGCCTGAAATTAACTTCACACTGTAATTTAGAACTTTATTGATAGTTTTGTGTCTATCACACACATTAGATACTGAGAGTTGTATTCAGACTTCTTTTAGACATTTGCAGCACCTAAAATTTAGGTCTTGTACCCCACCAAGGGGATTCAGACTATCTAAATTAGATGCTTATGTGATCTTGGAAAAAGAGTCAGGTTTTTCTAAAAGCCTTCAGAGAGTAGTTCAGTAAGCTTATATTGATAGCGCAAAGTGTGCACTTTCTTGCGAAATGATTCAGTGGCCCCATAGAGTAAGTCTTGCAATTTAAAATGCTGAGTTCTCTTTTGGCCCATTGCATGGAGGAAACAGATGTCCTTTATGAGTTAGATTATTAGACGTATTTGCTAGAAGGGGACACTGGGCCTGCCAGCCCCTCTCAGCTTAAGTCCAGGACTCCCAGTGACATACAAGTGTTTTTAATCCAAGCAGGACATGGACTGCTCATCTTTTTGTTGCTAGTGGTAGTAGCTGCAGTCCTATGTCATGTAATTTGTCAGCCAGGGTATCCAGTGAGCATCAGTTTTGGCTATAGTGGATATCTGGGGCTGGGTGACCAAGACATTGTATCTGCAAGAGGCATTTCACTTACTTTTTGCATTTGCTGCTTTAGGGCCACTACCATGCTCACCAGCCACCCTGTTTCCCTTTCACTGATGTCATGGAGCATGATCCAAGAGTCCTCCAACACTGCTGAACCCTGGTGGATATACACCATTTCCTTTCTGCCTTTAGCCTCAACCAGTGTTCATGTTTTTCATAGTGGTTTGAGGAAAACACAATTATTTGGCTGTTATGCTCAAAGCACAAAATTTTGTCCCAGTTTTTATTATCACTAGGCCCTGTCTGCTGCAGAGATCCTCAGCTCTGGATTGTCCAGAACCTCAGTTAGGCTATCCAACTCTTTTTATCCAGACGCTCACTTAGCTTTATGAACAAAGTTCAGTCCCATCAACTCCAGTGCTACAAGTGCAAAACTAACAGGAATGGAGATAAACTTGTGCTTAAATCCTTTGCTAAATTAGTGTCCCAGAGAGGAAGAGGATTAAGACTCATGTTCATTGATCATGTGTGTCTTAAAGCTGTTGTAGATTCTATCATACTCTTTCATTAGAAAGCACAGAAGGCCATTCACTGTGAAAAGCAGTGATTATTTTATTTCATTATATCAGAACGTAGTTTTAGTTTTTCAGTAGCCTATGAAATTGAGCCTGAAACTTTCTAGGATCCTACTCAGCTTTCATCTGTGAAATCAGCAGCTTTCTGTTTGCTTCAGGGTAAAAAACCCCACTAAACTCCAGCCTGGAGTGAAATTTTAGAAATCAGAAACCTGCTCCCCCTCAGCTGAACCAGTTTGTCTTCACGCTCCTGGCCATGCGGTGGGAAGCAGAGTGCGATATCCTGAGCTGTCCAAGGTATTTCAGGACTACAGCACTGAACGTGATGGCAATGGTTAAAATGCCTACTTAGCAATTCCTAATTGAATATGTAAATTGAAAAACCCACATTAGCATCTCAGAAATGTGTGATTCTGTACCCACTAGTGTTTATTTGCAGTCTGAACAGTTTGTTTCTGGAAGAAGAAGAAGAAAAAATGCTTTCAAGCTTGTCCATTAAATCATTCTACCAGCTGTCACCTTATTAAAATGTCTGCAGTTATTAATAAAACTACTTTAAACAACTTGCCAAAAATTGCAAATTTAAGAACAAGCTCCCTTCCCCCAAGACTTCCTTGTGAAGGTTCTCAGAGACACTCACAACCTGAAATACATATATCTTATCCTGCCAATATTCCTGTGTGCAGTGCAGAAGAACCTAATGAGAATATGAATGCAGATTTTCAGATGCAAAGGTGAGAGGGAACAGCATGGATTTATTCTATGACAACAACTGCCAAAACACAGTACAAAACTTCTGATAAAGGGAGAAATTATAAGTAAACATTTTTCCTTTTGCATATTTACATAAAAATGGTGCAAACTAAGAAATAAGCCAGGAAGAAACAGAGCACATGATTTATAGAGGATGGGAGAAAACTGAAACAGAATTGTAAAGAAGAAGATGTACCCCTCTCTTATGCACCATAGAGCAAAATATCTAGATTTATCTGCAAATGTAATTCTAGGTCAAGAGGAGTCAAGAAAGTAAAACTTCCTTACCATCCTCTGTCATCACAGGTCTTCACCTATTCTAGGTCAAGAGGAGTCAAGAAAGTAAAACTTTCTTACCATCCTCTGTCATCACAGGTCTTCATCTAAAGAAAAAGACTTCTTACAGAAAAACCAAATGACAGTAGAAATCCCCACTCATACACAGGAAAACAAAAATAAACTCAGAAACAAATTATGGTGATAAACACATCAATTCCACTTCACACAAAGATGAATTGTGACATCAGATGAATAAGCTGATACAATTTAAGGTATTAGGCTGTTCTGAAAGCTCTGCTTGTATGGATTTTGCTAACTCTGCCCCTCTAGCTTATTAGGTTGCTATCTAGAGCTCATCAAACTGGAATTGGCACAGTTTATGTCCATTTATTCTGAGCAGGAAACAAAAATGCAACTATTGCTGGATTTGAGCCATGACTATCTCAAGTGTGGGGCAAATGAGGTAACCACCAAACCGAGACCCAGAACATAAGTGCTAGTGAAAGCCTGGAAACAGGGAAAGGAGATAAACTTTCACTTCATAGCACTCCTATCAGCAAGAAGGAAGGGGGAAGCTGCCATGTATTTCCTATTTTTAAACTGGGAAAGCAGATCACTGTGATCACAGTCACTGAGATTATCTCATTAAAAAAAAAAATTAAAAAAATCCTTGCAGTGAGAAAGGCAGAAAGAATGAGAGAAAACAGAGGGAGCTAGCAGAGATAAGTTTTTTTTTCTTTGCCTCCAGCCCTGGCTCTGGCCCTGGTCCCATCTCCTTTCTAGATCCCCAGGATGGACCCTGACCCTTCTTCATGCCCTCGCTGCATTAAGAGTGGTCAATAGAAAACATTGATCCTCAGCTCTGCCCACGCAGGTCTGGTCCTGTAGGATAGTGCCTTTTGGTGAAGGCATAGCTGGCACTGGGGTCACTTTAGCCCCTCAGGAACAGCCAGCCTTTGTTGTGCCCTGGCAGACCATTTTTGATTTAAATGCGGTAAGTCTGAGCAGTCTTGAACAGTTGAGATGATCCTTTTAGAAACCATGACAAATTCCTCTTTTTATTTCCATTTCCCAGTTAGACTTTTCATAGAATCATAGAATAACCAGGTTGGAAGAGACCCACCAGATCATCGAGTCCAACCATTCCTATCAAACACTAACCCATGCCCCTTAGCATCTCGTCCACCCGTGCCTTAAACACCTCCAGGGAAGGTGAATCAACCACCTCCCTGGGCAGCCTCTGCCAGTGCCCAATGACCCTTTCTGTGAAAAATTTTTTCCTAATGTCCAGCTTAAATCTCCCCTGGCGGAGCTTGTGGCCATTCCCTCTCATCCTGTCACTTGGGAGAAGAGGCCAGCTCCCTCCTCTCTACAACCTCCCCTCAGGTAGTTATAGAGAGCAATGAGGTCTCCTCTCAGCCTCCTCTTCTCCAGGCTGAACAACCCCAGCTCTCTCAGCCGCTCCTCATAAGGCCTGTTCTCCAGCCCCTTCACCAGCTTTGTTGCTCTTCTCTGGACTCACTCGAGAGCCTCAACAACCTTCTTGTGGTGAGGGGCCCAGAACTGAACACAGGATTCAAGGAGCGGTCTCACTAGTGCCGAGTACAGAGGGAGAATAACCTCCCTGGACCTGCTGGTCAAGCCGGTTTGGATACAAGCCAAGATGCCATTGGCCTTCTTGGCCACCTGGGCACACTGCTGGCTCATGTTCAGTCGCTGTCAACCAACATCCCCAGGTCCCTCTCCTCCAGGCAGCTTTCTAGACAGGCTTCTCCCAGTCTGTACCTCTGCACAGGGTTGTTGTGCCCCAAGTGCAGGACCCGGCATTTGGCCGTGTTAAACCTCATGCCGTTGGTCTCAGCCCAGCGGTCCAGCCTGTTCAGATCCCTTTGCAGACCCTCCCGACCCTCCAGCAGATCGACACTTCCACCCAGCTTAGTGTCATCTGCAAACTTGCTAAGGGTGAACTCAATGCTTTCATCCAGATCATTGATAAAGACATTGAACACGGCTGGACTCAGCACTGAGCCCTGGGGAACCCCACTTGTAACTGGCCTCCAGCTGGATTTAACACCATTTCCCACCACTCTCTGGTCCAGACCAGAGATCCAGCCACTTTTCCATCCAGGAGAGTGTGCGCCTGTCCAGGCTGGAGGCTGACAGTTTCTGAAGCAGAATGATGTGAGAAACTGTGTCAAAGGCTTTACTGAGGTCCAGGACGATACATCCACAGCCTTTCCCTTGTCCAGCAGCTGAGTCACTTTGTCGTAGAAGGCTATCTGGTTAGTTTGGCAAGACCTGCCGTGTTGACTGGGCCTGATCACAGGGTTCTCTTGCATGTGCTTCATGATAGCACTCAGAATTACCTGTTCCATGACTTTCCCTGACACTGAGGTCAGACTGACAGGCCTGTAGTTCCCTGGATCCTCCCTGCGACCCTTCTTGTAGATGGGCACAACATCAGCCAGCCTCCAGTCCAGTGGAACTTCCCCAGTCTTCCAGGACTGTTGGAAGATGATGGAAAGGGGTTTGGCCAGCACATTCACCAGCTCCTTCAATACCCTTGGGTGAATCCCATCCCACCCCATAGACTTGTGGGTGTCTAGTCGGGCTAGCAAGGCTCTGACCACCTCCTCTTGGATCATGGGAGCCTCATGTTGCTCCTCTAGCTCTGGGGTTTGTACAGAAATGGAACAACTTTCTTTACAATTAAAGACTGAGGCAAAGAAGGCATTAAGTACCTCAGCCTTTTCCTCATACCCTGTCACTGTTGCTCCTTCTGCGTCCAATAGGGACAGTACGGTCTCCCCGGTCCTCCTTCTATTATTTATATATTTATAGAAAGATTTTTTGTTATCTTTCACAGACTTTGCCAATCTGATTTCTAGTTGAGCCTTTGTCCTTCTGATTTTTTCTCTACACAATCTCACTTCCCTCCTGTAGTCCACCCAAGAGGCCTGTCCCCTCTTCCAGAGCCCATAAACATTCCTCTTCTTCTTGATATCACTCAAGATCTCACTGTTCAACCAAGCTGTTTTTTTCCCCTGATGGCTTTTTTTTCAGAACATCGGGATGGCTTTCTCCTGAGCCGCTAGGATCTGCTTTCTGAATTGCTCCCAGCCCTCATGGGCTCCCTTGCCCTTAAGTACTGTCTCCCATGAGACTTTGCCAACCAGCCTTCTGAAGAGTTCAGAGTCTGCCCTCTGAAAATTTAATGCTACTGTCCTGCTAACCACCCTCTTCACTTCGCCTAGAACAGAAAACCCTATCATCTCATGATCGTTTAGTCCTAGACGTCCTCCTACTGCCACATCCCCCACGAGGCCTTCTCTGTTCACAAACAGCAGGTCCAGGAGGGCACCTCCCCTTGTTGGTTCATTCACCAGCTGTGCAAGAAAGTGTCTTCCACACACTCCAGGAGCCTCCTAGACTGCTTCCTTTCTGCTCTATTGTACTTCCAGCAGATATCAGGAAGATTGAAGAAGAGAGAACAAGAACGAGAGGCACGGATCTAGAGATTAACCCCAGCTGTTTATGGAAGAGCTCGTCAGCTCCTTCTCCTTGGCTGGGTGGCCTGTAACAGACTCCCATTACAAAAACTACCTTCTTATGGGCTCCTCAGATTCTAACCCCTAGGCACTCAATCTCCTTATCAGCACAATCCATCTCAATAGTGTCCAAGTCCTCCCTTACAAAGAGGGCTACTCCCTCTCCTCTCCTACCCTTCCTATCAAGAGTTTGTACCCCATCATGTCTGTACTCCAGTTATATGAGTCATCCTACCACGCTTCTGTGATGGCAATGACATCATAAGCTCCTTGCCCTACGACAGCTTCCAGCTCTTCCTTCTTATTCCCCATGCTGTGTGCATTGGTGTAAATGCACTTCAGCTGAGCTGCCGAGCCTTTAGCCCTCTTAGAGGGAACAGAGTTTGTTCCAAATTGCCTGGTAACTGGAGTAGCTAGCACCAGAGCTCCCGTATCTCCCTTAACACCCCCATGTGTGTTCACCCCCACTTTCTGTGTGGTGCTGTACTGGTGGTCCTCTCCAGTACACCCTCTCTGAATCACTAGTGCCCCATGTCCAGGCTCGCTCCTGTCTAGCCTGGTCTCAATCCCCTCCCCCTTCACATCTAGTTTACAGTTCAGTTTATGAGCTTAGCTAGGTTTTTAGCAAGATTTTATAACGTTTTGAAACACAGCTGCACCAGAAAATTTTCCTCACTTCCTTTTACATTGTTCAGCCCCTTGTTTGTAGCAACAGGGTGAAGTTTGAGTGCAATGTCTGTAGTAACTAATTCCTCCAAGTGTGAAATACACAGACATGAGGCTCAACAAAAGCTGTAACAATAGTGACCAAAATCAAAACTAGAAAGAGGAGAAAGATCCTCTAAAAAATCTCTACAAAATAAGGCGTTTGAAGGCTTCTTTCCAAAACCACCTGCACCAAAACTTTTTGTCTCTCCAAAACTTCCCATAATAAATTTATCAGCCACCTCTCCTTGCTCTCCAGCCCACATACATTTTCAACGTTCCTCATTGTCTCCAGCACATTCACATGCCCTCCCTAGAACAGGAAGCTTTTAAGTCGCTACAGTCCACAGCCCAGCATGAGGAGGTGTTGCTCAGTGAGTCCCAAAGCAGGGTGAGTTGCCACTGGAACATGCAGAAAAGAGACTGTTGTGCCTTGCTTGCTGCCCTGTAGTCATTCCTTGCAGTTCTTGATAAGAACAGCAGCTTGAAATGTGAAAAAACTTGTTTACTGTTCTGTTTTCACCACTCTCCTAGGTCATGTAGAGCCTACGGAGGTAGACAGAATATTTGGTCTCTTGTGACTTTAGGCTGAAATGTTTGTGTTACAAACCTATATTTTATTTTAATGCCACTACCAGAAAGATCTCACATGGCAATGTCCCAGTACAAGTACAGACAGAAACCCAAATACTAGAATTAAGGCTGTTGACCTACAAATTCTTAATGTAATATGTGGCTTTAGTCATGTGCTCTACTACTTTACTACAAGTTAGGATTATAAAGGAATATGTGAATCAAAGAAAAATATCTGTTTTCCCACTGAACCATTTTAATGGCATAGAATCTGTCACTGTGAAAAAATTATTAGTCTTTCAATAGTGTATGTAGATGATTTAATACACACAGACTATCAGTTTCAAAATGACAAATCTAAAATTAGGTTTTTAAGCTTGCATATATAGGATTTTCAAAAATAAGGGTTTGATTTAAAAATCTCACTAAAGTCAGAATACATTTCTGCATTAAGAACTGCAGTTTGCTGAGCTCTTATGACTTGTCAAAGCTATTAGAATGTTTTACCAGACAGATATGACATGGACAACATTTATCAATTTTTTCAGCAATTATTATTACCATGATTTCATTATCATGGATAACAAATCTAAGCAGTAAATAAATTTATATCAAAGGTGAAATTCTACTAGTTATTACAAATCTAATAGAACAGGTATAAGACAAAGAACATTCAAAACATATTTTTCAAGTATGATTAAAAACCTAGATGTATATATTAAAACTGTTTTTTCAAAAGCATGCATACAGGAATGGAGGTTCTATCAATGCTTACATGAGGCAGTGGAAGAACACTTTGTTAATTTTTTTTCCATTGTTCTAGGTACAATTTTCTCTGTACTGACCTGAGACTAAATCAGCCTGAATAAAAAAATGTCAATTAGCAAAGCAAGCTCCAACATGACATTTTTGTGCATGTAGTTTGTCATAAAAATTATTTTGTTAATTGAAAATATGCATATTCAGTGTAACCAGATATCTGAACCTGATTAATTATATTCAATGCTAATCACATCATTCTCATTATCTGTTGTGTAGCAGCAATGCAATGCCTGTGATCCAGGAAACCTTGTTCTCAAAAAAGTGGATGCTGACATGGCAGATATTGAGTCCATGCAGATCCAAATCTCACCTGCTTCTGAAGAACTGCGTGAATGCTCCTTGCTGGGACCACCCAGCTGGGATTCAGCAATTCCATGACACATCCAATCTGTGCTGATAAAAGAAACCGTTCTAATTTAAGATGCTTACACAACAAGGGTAGATAGAAAATAGGCTGTAGAGAAGATACAGCATATCTTTGACAGCCTTTAAGTGGTTTCTTCGTGAGGAAACTTTTGCTTTATGAATACAGTATAGAAAGTATGCAGCCTTTGCAATGCCAAGGACCTTATCTGAACATAAATATTTGTATTCTGGTAGAAAACATAAACAGTGAGCAATTTCTAGGACTAGTTGGCTCAGTTATTCACTGTTGTCAAACAGAATCAGCCTCAAAGGATCTATCTGATTAAATATACCTCAAAGGTAGTCACAGGCTTCTCAGTGTATTTGAACAGGGAATAAAGACTCTAAATTATATTATTTTCCATTCATATAATCCTCTTTCTTTAACTTGCTTCAACACTTTCCTGCTTCTCAGTGGAATATTTAGCAAAAATTTCTAAGTGCACTTTACTGCCTTTAAAGAGTGACCAGCTGGGGAACTCCTCA
Organism: Clamator glandarius; assembly: GCA_033459285.1. Taxonomy (NCBI): domain Eukaryota; kingdom Metazoa; phylum Chordata; class Aves; order Cuculiformes; family Cuculidae; genus Clamator; species Clamator glandarius. Next base: position 2,531,775 of record JAUNZM010000310.1, on the reverse strand, counting down.
AGTAGATCCCTGAAAACAGCATATTAAAAATAAGGAGTGTTACTATAGGAAAGCTTCTCAGTATTTTCTCCTTGATATGACTTTTCACAGGGAAAGGTCATGAATGGTCCCTTGGCAAGCAAGTGTGTCCTGTCATGAATGGTCCCTCTCAAGCAAGTGTGTCCTGTCTTGTTCTGTGGCTAAGCTAGGCTATCTTATAGAGGGTATCTTCTAATTTGTCTAATGTCTAGATGTTAGGCTACTTGTTCTCTCAAAAGTCAACAGAAAGGTAGACACCGCCATAACGCAACTCATCCCATCTTTGAACAAATGTATCAGACAGAGCGTCTGGATTGTCACCTGCAGCTGTGTTTGTGGGCAGCCTAGACAGACAAACTCAACCAGGCACCTGTTATGTGAATCACTCATCTACCTAGGTCTCCAGTGCCATGTGGGGCTGCCTGTCAAGTCCTGCCTGAATGTTTCTCCAGCATTTCTTATTTCTTTTCTGCCAGCCTTATGTGGATGTCTCAGATATCCTGCAGTGTCTCAAACTGCATTACATCCCAATACTTTGGCAATTGAATGATCCTCTGCTTAGATGCCATGTGTTTATTTAATGTTTGCCATAACCTATCACATGTGCATACAGGAAAATTATATCCATTCTGCATTATTCTCAATGACAGAATTACTAGAATACATTTTATTTTAAATAATTCTTGTCATAATATTCTAGACAGCAATGCAGCTGAGCATGCATAAATACATTTTGCTATGAGATCTTGGGGTTTCTGTCCCCTGTCCTCTCCTCATTCCCAGTCTCTAGGCAATTGCATAAGCAAATGCTCAGACAGATTATCTCTTTCTCCTTCATTTCTCCCAGCAACTCTCCACTTCTCTTAAATTTCTTGCTGTTAGTGGTACCATTATTGTCGTGACTGACATCATCACTGCTTTTGTTGCTATGGTAATCAAGTCACAATTGTCGTTTTCACCACTCATTTGTACTAATGCCTAGAAGCTTCTGTTCAGAACAGTAACCTTGTTCTACTAGTTTCAAGAAACAGTATGTGCCCTGAAAAGCCCAAAGTCTAAACAGATAAGAAAATAATACATTGGAAAAAAAAAATAATTGAACGCAAATATACATCCTCATAAGCAGTGTCTTCATCATAGTTTTCATTGAGGTAACTTCTCTTAAAAAGCTAGCAAGGCCGTAAATACCATTAACTGTGCTAATATACATCCTCCAGCGTACACCCTTACCATCAGAGCTTCTGCATAAGATTCCCAGTAGCAGGGTGGACTAAGGCAGCCAGCCCTGGATCTACTTAATCCTATTGCATCAATCCTAGTTTAAGGTCATGCTGTGACAGATTGTTTAAAAAGTGGACAAATAAACAAAACTCTACGTGTATCCTGAGAACTTCTTTACCCATGGCAGGATTTAATACAGTTGACAACATAAAATAATTTATTAATATTAAAAGGTTGTAATAATATAATACAGAGATAGGCATATCTATCACCTGAGTATTTTTAATTTAGTTTCATAATTTAATATTTTAGGAAACTAATTTAATATTCTTTGTTTCTATATTCTGGATCCATCAACATGCTTTAATCATTCTGTTTGACTTTCCATTTTCCATTAATTTCTGTCAGAGTAGTACTGCTCTAAGATTTCAATAATCTAATCTTTTTTCTTGTTGATTTATAATTTAAATTTAAAATTTGATTTGGTCTTTGATAATTTAATCTGGCTCTTAAAAAATCATATACGGTACTGGAGTCAAATCTCTGTAACAGAAGATAATAATCTCTTTTCAGAGATCATCTTTCAACTCTCTCAAAAAATGTAGGAAAATTAATAGGCTGAGGCTAACTTACTTATTATGAAATGAGTTCTTCAAACATCCACATAGGAAAGGTGAGTTCCTCCTGACACATTGCTAACTTCTGCAAGGATTACAGAAGTACTTCAGAGTGGATCTTAGAGTCACAAGCCTAGAGTATCCTCATACACAGTTGTTATCTCATCCCTTGTTTTACCTAATGTAAGTGAACATGCTTGATAAAACACCACTTACAAATGTAACAGAATCCATATGCCAGCTGATGTCAACTAAATAAAAAGGAGACAAATACATTAGCTATCTAAAAATGATAGTTCTTAGATAAAGATGCTATTACACAGCAAGAAGCAAATGGTGAATGGGAAAGCTTTGATTTGCTCCTATTAAAATTGACTGGACCGCAGTGAGAAGACCTAACTTACTAAGCCTGTTTGTATTTACCTCCATGGGATTCTGCAGCAAGACATAAATTTTGGTAATGACTGAATGTATCAGTCTTGCTAAGGCTCAGTATTCAGTGAATACAACAGTTTAAGAAAGCAGGAAAAGCAGTACTTTTCATAAGAGTTTGGCTGGGACAGGAAGTTAAATTGCAAAAGTTTTGTTGAAATTTTCATTTCACCTATATGCAGTCAACTGAATGGACCTCTACTTTCAAATCAGGGCAAAATAATTTTTTAAAAACAAAGTTAATCTCTTGGAAAAGCTTTGCAGGGTATTTTGGCACATGCCATTACAATATGGGAACACTGAATAACAACACAGAGGCACCTAGTGACCAAGAAACAATGACTTCAGAGCAGTGTGAGATGATTTAGACAGTCAGCAAACTTCAGTGATAGCTGAGATATTACAGTCTGCACAAAAAGCGTCAGTGGTCCACATCACAACAGTACAAACTGCAGTGTTTTCATTTATTTTATGTAATAGGAAACTGTGTCAGGAAAATGCTATTATATTTACTATACTGCTAATAGTTTGCATTTCAATCCCATGACTAGTGCCATCAAGGATCCATAGTCATCTCCCCTCATTCACTTCTCATGCCTGTTTCTAGTCTGAGTACATTTGCCTGGCAGTTCTGTGGCTGCTGAGCCTTGGTATCATCCACTGGGCTCCCTTTCCAGGCTCTTTCTCTAATTTCTGTTTTTCTTCCCACTGTATTTTAATCTGTTTTCAGCAGTGGAAAATCGGTTGTATGTCCTACATTCAGTAGCAGAGCCACTGAGAGCATTTCTTGTCTAAGAGTGGAACCCTAAGTTGCCTGCAGGTGTCTGAAGTTGTAGTTACAGGAAATATCCTGCTCAGCTTAGCTCTCAGCTGAAACATGATCATAGACATGAAATTGTAGAAGAATGCCTCTTGCTAAAATGTATGTTTAAGTTCCAGGTACATGGAGTGCAGATTTGCTTCAAGAAAAGATTATCAAATGTTTCACTGGAAAGAAAATCCTGTGTCTTTTCCTTGAGCCTATTATTGAACACAAATGAATTGAGTTAAGATCTTCTCTCTCCTTCCAAAATACTCATCTAAGGCATATCATGTGTCTGGAAAAGTTTCATCTTAGTGAAATTTAAGTTCACTACACAGATAAGAATTAAATACATGCTCTTATGTGGGAAGTATTAAACAACTCAAATAACATTGAATGGTTCCTCCTCCACACAAAACCTCTATTTATTTTCTTTCAGTTGCATAAGGAGCTATACTAACCCCAGCAGTTTGCAAGCAATATCAGGCTTTTATCAATGTCATATTTTTTATTTTTTTCAAACAAAGAAATAGCTGAGAAGCAACTGTTTATGTTTAATTTGCTTACAAGAAGAAAGGAAAGTCTGCATCCATAAATAATCTGGCCATATTGCCTTTATGAACTAACACCATTTTGTATACTGGGATCCAAAAATGAAGTTGCCATAATTCCTACTGCACCTATGTAAGAAAGTCATTATGTCCTACATTATGATCATTTAAATGAGAAGAGAAATGCGACTTAAGACTATGTGTGTTAAGCTTAACTCTTTGTTAACTCCTATACTTAATGCACTTTCTGCTGAACTGCTGAAAAATGTATGTTACACAAATGCTCTTAGAAGTAACAGCATCATTTACAAACTCAGTGAAATTAAGTTGCAGTACAAATTAGCTAATAAAGGACTTAATCGGCATTTTTGTAAATCCAAACACCTACTAGGAAAAAAGTGACTGCTATCTAGTCCTTATGTGAAAAAAGTATTGACACAATATAAATGCAAAACCAAATTATCGTAGAAAGGTAAGAAATGTCATGCCTTAAAATGCAATGTACACTCACTGCAAATTCACAGGTACCTGTGTAGATTAATCAAGGGTAAAAACACCTTGCCAAAAACTGCAAGGAAAATTTAATTCTGAAGAATATATAATACTCGCAGCCCAAGAGATGTATTAGTAGAGTTTCTCAGTACTTCACAGTCAATATGACCTCAGCAGCTCGACATGGCATGTTTTTCTTACACATCAGTAGGTATATAAATACCTTTCAAGAAACCTGTCCCCTCTCTTTGGGAGTATAACTCACAAGGCTAAAGGAAAAACAGTATTCAATGAGTACTTAAATTCAATTTTTGTATCCTTTTGTAAATAACTTTGTGGACCAAAGTAAACCACTCCACACATAAAGAAATGCATTTACATTTCAGAGTACAAAATAAGTGCTCTGACCCCAGCCTCAGCCAATGCACACTTACGCAGTGTATAAACAGACATTTAGTTCTAAGAAACTATAATGAATCTTTTTATGTTGGTTTGGCTACCTCTGAGACACCTGTGGAGATACTTGCCCTTTTTCACCTCTCCATCACAATGATGACCATTCAGCCTTTTTTGGCTCCCCATGCAGAATATAGTGAACGATTCTGTAGACTGCATCCCTGCTCTAGCCTCAGTGGAAAGGAAATCTCTCCAGCCATGAGCAGTGCTCTGAGCCCACCAGCAGCTTAGTTCCTATCCCGTTCTCCGTGCCACTCCTCAGTTTTCGGCGTGCTATTGTACATAATCTCTGCTATCCAAAAAATACATTTCATTCTCTTCAATCACAGAAGTTAAATGAAGGGAAAAGCAGGTTGCTGCTTTGCTCATCAAGTTTTATACAAAATCAAACAACTTACAGCAGGTGTTACCATACCTGAATAATGTGTGTGAAACACTTATGAGTGGGGCTGGAAAGTACAGACACAATTTGTTTGAGCTCTCAGATGTAGTATCCTGAAGGCTTTTTGGGTTTACATGCTACAAGTGCCATCCAATGCCACCATTCGCACAGGTGCCCTTGCTCCTTCTACAGGCCCCTCAGGCCAATGCCATCCTAAAATATGAGATTCATAAATGGGGGACCCAGCCTAGGAGATATCCAGTCACGTTATGGAAATGCATATCTCCCACATGAGCAGGGAAGTCGCAGGGTTTGTCTGCTGCAGGGGAGTGTAAGGATGTATGGAGCATAATGCCATAACTCCTCCTGCCTTTGAGCACCATGTGCAGCCAGGGAACAAATTGCAGAGTTGTTGGTCCAGAGCGTGTGGTGAAGAGCCCTAAGGGAAGGAACGGTAGGAACAGCAGCACTAATGTGTGAGATGTGGCATGGCAGTAGGCAACTGTGAGGAGACAGGTGCTAAAAGATCGAGCACTCACCACAGGGAACTTAACAAACAGGCCTGTTTGACGTCTGCACAGTACAGAGGAATAGCAGAAGGTGCAACAAATCCATCTGGGAGCCTTAGTGCAGCAGGCAGTTATAGGTCAGGCAAGAATTGCCACAGAAAAGTCCAATTCCTTGAATTCTAACAAACTGAGAAACTACGACTTTCACCACGTCAACAGGACAAAACAGGAGAGGCGTGAGAGCCAGGCCCAACTGTCTGCTCCATACACCTCCTACCACCAGCCAACATATGCAGTTGTGGTAGCATAAGGCTGCTGCTACAATGACTGGCAGTAGTTGCCACTAATCTACAGTGCACTAACTTTTTGGCATGGCTTTGTTTCTGTCTGGCTCAACTAGAAAAAGGAAGATCTACTTCTTTTTTACAAGGACCTGCAAGGAGATCATAAACTGGTTTTGAAAATAATTCTAGGTTGACTCCATTCATCCTATGTGTCCTTTCAGAGCTTTCCACAAATCTACGTAGTGCCTAGTGTCTTCTAAATGTTGCTGATTTTCCCATAATTATGTAATAGTCTTTCCCCAAACTGTTCAGCAAGAGTTGAGTTGTGACAGAGATCTAGGTCCCTTTGCTTTGTCTTTATATTTTACACAATCTGAAAAGTATTGGGTTATGGATATAGCTTGTATTTACACATAGCAGTACTGCCTCTGTTCTGGAATCATCCTGTTGTTTCCAGAACAGAGAGTTCATTGCCAGTATTTCTACAAGTGACGTCTGTTGGTTTTATATGTGATACACAAGAACCTTCACAAGGATCCCTATGGAATTGTCTACATCCATGAGTGGATGTTGATTGCAATAATATTTAATTAGCTGTTTCCCAGCTTGATGGAAAACTATCAAGGTCATCCCCTGTTTAGGGGAAAGCACCTTTTGACTACCCATTTATGGAAAGGTCAGACTTCTTGTTGCAGAGGTAGGTAAGAGCCATTACTTCTAAGATTTGGAATAATTCTTTTTCTACAAACATCCACTGTCACATACCTGGGGATGATCTACACCAATTAAAATAAAATTAAGTACTACAGGCCCAAATTGTCACTCGTTGTTGTGTGACTGTGAAAGGCAGAACCCTTTCAGTATATTAAGAATTCCTAAAGCTCTAATATATCTTATAACTGACAGGAAAAGCAAATTACAGATAAAGATAACACATTCTCCTAAGTGAGCATGCAGAATTTCTTTAGAAGAGTATGTTCCCTTACACTTGAGAGGAGATTTTTTTGATTACAAAACTATGAAATAGCAAGGATCAGTAAGAATCAAGTAACCATTTAAAGATTCATTAACTTTCAGCTGAGCACAGGAAAAGAAAAATCATTTTGGCTTGGAGGGGAAGAGAAAACTTAAGGAAGGAAATAAAACTACAAAACAGAAAAGCATCATGTCACTGAAGATAAAAGTTTAGTTTCTGGCATCTCATTTATCTTAATAACTCGATAAAGGAATATAATGGATGCTGCTTTCCAAATTTAATTCATACATATTTGTTGATAAGGAAGTGCTCTTTTGACTTTTTCATAACCTACTGGAGATAAACATCCTTAAAACAAACCCTCCAGCACTTTCAGAAGCCAGCCTTCCATCTATAATTAACAGTGTTTTCTTCTTCTCAGTGTTTTGACCTATCTTCTATATGGATTTCAATAATACTGTTTATTAGCTGCTTTATTATGTCTAATATGTCAGACAGTCTGTCATAAACACAGCTTAAAATGCAATAATCAGGAAAAGAAAGTCACTAGCTTTATCAATCAATAACTCCCCAGTCACAGCCTGATCTGGGTATACATTATTATCATACAGTCCAAAACAAGACTGGCAAGGTGGAATACAAGAACTTGTCAAATATTGCCAGAAACAACTTAATAGATATGATAATACAGTACATTAATTACTATTTCAAGCTTGCCAAAGGCTTAAATGAGTGAGAATATCTGAGGTTGCCAACTAAAGGTAAGATGGATATATACAAATTACACAACCGAATCCTAGATTTTTTTTCCTGATGGAGTAGAAGGTAAGGGGGAGAAGGATCACTACGACAATCTGCAATTGGGAAAAAAATAGGTTTCATAAGAGTGGACTCAAAGACCAGTTTTGCAACTTATGATGAATCCCATTTTCTAAAGATTTCCATGTGAAGCAGAACTAATCAAATTCATTTCCTAGAGACACCTGTCTTTCTTTTCTTGGTTATTGCAATAGCCCCTCATTCTGATACTCACTGTCTCTTGTATAATACCCTTCTAGGGATGCAAGAAGAAGTGTGGGTGGTACTAGTACCTATCGTTCAAGATATGTTCATTTAGTTACAATTATTTTGCCTATCGTGAACATCTGTTAGTAGCTAATAGATTTACGTGCAGAAATGCTAAGTTGTCCCACACTGGGGCAATAGTTCAGGTCTCTCTGACACACATTGAAACTGATTTTCACCAAAGTTACAAAAAAAAAAGATCTCTTGGTAATATGCAGGTCAATTTGCCCAACATTTAAAAAAATATGAGAGGGTTTGATTGACAGATGGCTTATACCATACTCATTTATTTTGGAAACTAGACTAAGAAAAATAAACAAAATTTGCTTCTGAGGGAACATATTACTGGAATTCTGATACCTGATTTGTGTATTTGGCAAAAGATCAAGGGAAAGCAAAGGGAAGAGGAAGGATCATTAAAAAAAAATAATGATCTTTAATACCCTGGTCCAGCAGATGCTCTCTTCTGTTGGCAGAGCTCTAACGCACAAATTTAGAGACAAGATATTGAGTTCGTACTGACTGTTGAATTTTGTCTACTGAGGCATTTTTTTGCACAGAGAATGTTGAAACAGGCTTATCCTCCAAAGCTTTATGAGCTGAGGCTATAGCTGATGGCATACGTTGGCCCACTGTAATAGCAGTATCTGGGCTTGCAAGGCTCTAGAGGCTTACACCGTGAAGGTAAAAGCACGAGTCCAAAAAGGGGAAGGTTACTGCCAGAAATGCTCTGGAAAAAAGTTGCCAGAGAAGAGTAGCTGAAAGGGTACAAAGCCCCCAGGATTGCAAGGGGACAATCTTTAGTACTACAGGGGTTAATTCACCCAAGGAACTGTGCAACACATTGAATTGTTAACGTTTATCTTGCTAGTTGAGGACGTTGCTCTGAGCTTTTCAGAATATGGAAATCAGTAAACAAAACCAAATACTATTACTGCATTCTGTGGCATTATCTGCTCCCCAGCAGCATAAATCTGTGTCAGGAAACAAAGAGGCAGTAAACTTGCAGGTATGAGAGTTTAGAAGCACAGAACCTCCTCCTTCCTTGAGCATTGATTTCAAGGCACAAAACTCATCAGTTCAAGCATCTTAGAGAGTATGAGTGCCCCAATGGCTCTATAGCTATAGTCAGTTCTATATAAACCCTCTCCAGGTTCTCACCTTCTCTCAGTTTTAGTTGTACCCCAGTGACACGGTTTCAGTTGTGCGGCATCATTTAAGTCAGTGTCTGATTTCCAGGTTGCAACAAAGCCCTTTATACATGAGCCATGAAGAAATATATAATGTAACTCACAAGAGGCACAGACTCAGGGAAAACAATGCTGCCTTTTCTCACAAATGAACCTTCCCACTATTTTAGTGTGAATGAATGTGAACAAGAGATGTCGATTGCTGAAGGCACTCCTTGACTGAAACTGTAAGAGCATATACAAGCCACGTATATGATGAAAATGTGACAAATGAGCAAGTCAGAGGTTTGCGTGTCTCACATCCCTTTTCAGTTGTATAGGACTTGGTGGGTTTAAGCCTAAGACATGCCGTGACAAAGCCATTAAAATGCATGTAATAGGAAACTAAGTTTCCAGTTCATTTACCACAGATGGAATTATTCTGTTTCAGTACAGTTGAGTACCTGGTCATGCTGCAGAATAAATGAGAATAGATGACTTCAGGTTGTCAGTCAAATGGACTCCACAGCTAGGATATATGCTGTTTGATCCTAGCTATATGAGAGTAGGACTACTCGGAGTCCTCTGGTGTAAACACCTCCTTCATCTATGTGGGGTATGTGACTTCCATGACCAGACTATGCCCCTAAAGCCTCTGCACTTGAAATATGGGTTGTTGCAGGGCAAGACACAGCCAGAGCTTCTACCCAGTCTAGAAAAATCAGGTGGTCTCTTTGAATGGTTAGACTACTAACGTGCCTCCTTATTAAATCCACCTGCATTTATGTCTCAATTAGGCTAGTACTTTCCTCTGCCAGGTCAATAGGACAGCTACAATATTTCACTTCTACCAAGGAAAATGTCTGGAAATGCCAACTGCCTTGGACAATAACGAATGAGAAAAGATCCACATGCAAGATAAGGGGATCATTTTAGATTAACAGGAACATAACAATTTGACCACTGGAAAGTTTTAAGAAGAATGCATTTTTTTAAATTTGAAGCAGAAGGAAAAACAGGCGAATTCTGCATACCTTTTCCATGCAGTAATCTTTCTGTCTCCATTACCCACCGTTTCCACTGTGCAAGAGGTATCTGACAGATGCCACACTGTTTCCTGCCATGCCACCTGGATCTACAAGCCACACAGTTCCCTGATTCCACTCCCACTCAGGCTCCCTGACTCACAGATCACTTGTGCCCAACACAATGGCCATGAAGCAAGAGAAAAGCTGGAGGACTGCATGCAGCTGTGGTGCTTATGCTTTGGACAACATTCCTTGCCCAAGGCACCCTTTGCAGAAGATGACCTGTTGCTGCAGTGTGGTGAAGAAATTTCTTGTCCATGATGTGATCCTACAAGCCTATGCACACATCTCCCTCCCAGATACTAGGGGAGCAGGAGGCTACAAGTCTGGCTCAGGCTCTTTAGATCACTGGTTCAAGGCAATATTTCTTATTCAAAAAAAACCTTATGAAAGAAGGCAAAGCAAAGTAATAAACCCAGTCTATGAACCCTGAAATCCCCCATAGGCCTCCATGTAACTCCCAAAAAGGACCTTGTTCTCAGTTCCATCTTGAATCAATGTTGGACAGGCTCTTATTTGTAACAGTAAATAGTTGATTGTGTGCCAACACAAAAGATGAGAAGATTGCTGTTAGTCTGGCCCCTTGAAAAGTAGACTGACCTCACTTTGCTCCTAATTCCTTCACACACTGGCAATACAGCGAGCCACCCTGGAACACATTTGCCTTGGATGAAAAAATGCTGTAAAGCATGAATTTTATCTGAAATTATTAGGGGAGCTGAGAGACAGGCAAGGAAAGCAGTCCTAGGACTAGGTAGGGAAATAGTGAAAAAGCTGAAAACAGCTGTTGCAGTCTTGTTGGAAGAGGCTTGGTCCAATTCTTTAGAAACGAGAGCAAGTTCCCAAGCTATCCATCAAAAAGTGGCTTGTACCAGCTTCATTCCTCTCACTGTTATTTTTTCCCGCAGCAGCAGGCTGTCTGTGCTTGGTTCAAGGGGCAGGTCTTTCTCTACCTTTTGCTGCCTTCTGCTTGGGCACAGAACCAAAGTCCTCATTCAGTCTGCAGCAGGTAGTCCTTGCTGGATTCCTGGCCTCAAGCCCCAGCCAGCAGTCATGTTTTTTTGATTTTTTTTCCTGGCAGAAGAATTTTCTGGGAGATTGCAGAATTTCAGGTCCAGCTGTGGTGTGGAGGAGAGAAAAGAAGCTGTTCCAGCCAACAGAAATTATATGGGGGCTATAGCCTTCTCAGTCCTCCACCTGTTCTAGTGTTTCGTGCTTGAGAAGATTGTGCTGCTTCCCTTAGCTAGCATCCTTTACACACCACACCGACTAAGTACCACTGTAGCTAGAAGTGCCATGCTGGACAGATAACTAACTCTGCACAGAGTATAATGGAAGGAATTGTTAAAGACTGCAGAAGATAAAAAATATGTCCATGGTATGTTCAGTGGTGTTGTGAAGAGGAACCTAAGCTACTGGTATCATGCTATTGACCTACCCCTACATGGAGCTCAGCACAGGCCAAATGAGCCTGTTTCTCCTTCTTCAGATTCATTCCTCTCTATTTCTCTGGCACTAGCTCCTGAATGTGTCAACATAATATAAGAGGAGGAAGACCATTTTTTTTCCTCTTTAAAAATCTTCATTTTCTATCTCACCTGGACAGCTGCTGAGGCAATATGGTAATGTTCTGGCTAGCGTCATGTGCTGTGGCCACTTGCAGTGACTTCTGCAGCCAGTGGGAGACCACCATCACTACACAGCACATTGAGATTTGTAAAATTTTCAAGAGAAATCTCTCCATAGTCACCTGCCATGCTATGAGGATTATCAGCAATTCATCACTCACAAAAATCTGTTGTATCTATATCCCATGTAACAGCTTCCCATTTTGCTCTGTTTTATTAGTCCTTAAGGGTGCATCAAGAATTTGTCTTGGATCTCTTCCTGAAGAAGGATGCTTGCTGCCAAGAGGATCTCCTCATACATGGGCCTCCAGTCCCCTTACACTCACACATGCGTATTCCCATATGTCCGATGAATCAAAAAATCTAGAAAAGAGTGGGCAGATTCTGTTGAGGTTACTGTACTCTGCTGTACTTATTGAAATTTGAATTATATATTTACTTTAAAAGCATCTACAGCTGAATTTAACTTTCATTTCCTCTGGCAGCAAAGTTAATGGGTTTGGTTTTTTATTTTCCTTACAGAGATGTAGGTCTCTTATCTTTAATAGTAAACATGACTTTGGTCTCCAGGTAAATTGCTTCCTCACTCATCCTCCAGTTCTCCCTCCACGTCACATTCCTGTAGCCCTCAGGCATAAGGATGAGATAGGGTAGAATCTGTTAGCAGGTCCTTTTGGGGGCACTTTGAAACTCTCAGAGACAGTAATCTCATGTTAGTTCCCCCAAATCTACTGCACAGCTGATTTAAGGGCATTATCTAAGCTCCTGCTAAATTCCTGCATTTAAATATGTAACTCTGTCCACAGGCAGTCACTCTTCTGCCACCGCAAGAAGCAATGCGCAGCAGAGGACTGACTGTGTAGGGGAAGGATGCGTGTGGCTAATGCTCTATGATACCCACAATACTTACGGGCTTCCACCAGCAAGGGTGGTTCTAGTGCCTGAGCAAATCTGGGCTTTGTATCACAAGGTGTTTTTTTAAAGAACAATTTGCTAATTTCCATCTTGTTTTCATACAAAGCAAGCTCCACATCCAGCTTTTATTATTTTTAATTCCTAGTATTGCTTTTATTGTGCAAAGAGATCTTGTGATTGTACTTTCACTGTTTTAGTCCAGGACTAAGGTTGAATTGTTCTACAGTTACTCAAAAACACATATACACAAGGCTCATAATTAATTCCATTTGCCCTTGGTTTTCAAAAATCTGAAAGGGATCACAAAGGAGCTGAATAGGTTTGAGTGACTTCTTACTGATATTTTAGTATGAAATACATTCTAATATAATCTATCATATTCAAGCCTGGGACCAGGAAGAAGTGTTTTCCCTGCATCACAAGAATTTTTGACATTTAAAAAATAAAGTTTTCTGGATCAAAATAGTTAAATACAGTGCTGAAGATTTTGAAAACTTTTTCCAAAACATTTACAGTCAGGCTACTCATTGCCATCATATCTCTTTTCAAATGGATTTGGAGCTTTTTGGGGAAAAAAAAAAACAGAACAGGAAAAAGGAAATAAGAGTTGTTAAATGAATCACTGACAAGCTCTATTCAAGATACCCAAAGCACAACATCTGATTCCATTCTGCATCACATCAATATTCTACAGCCAAACCTTATTGATTTCTAGAGTCCTATGATGACTATTTCTGTGAGAGTCAGTTGAACAGTGAGGCATATAGGAACCAGAACAAAAACGCAAATAATATGGGATATGAAGAGCCAAGAGAGTAGAATGTAACTCTCTGAGCTGAAACTTCTTCCCAAAAATGTCAGGAAAGTACATTTGTCTCAGCAGTCTTTACAGTAGTCCAGAAATAGCCTGTCCCCCAGACCCAGGCTGAATCTAGCAGAAATCCACATCATATGCTCAGTCAAGGTTAGGGTAGATGAGGTGCTTAGGAGCATGATTTAGGGATTGGTGGGAATGGTTGGACTCGACGATCCAGTGGGTCTCTTCCAACCTGGTTATTCTGTGATTCTGTGATTCTGTGATTCTAATTTGAGGAAACAAATTTTGTTGCTCATACCCAATCCAGTTGAAATTGAGAATGCCAAGTTAGTGCACTGTCCAGTATAAAGAGCATGAATGGCTGCTGTAGGCTGAGGCAGTCAAAATGTAAGGCAATATCACATGTACACTGCCTCATTACAAAGCATATGATTTTAATAAAATTAATCTAGTGTTTTAGCACATTGTCAAATCCCAAGCTGAAAATTTGTAAGCTGTAAATTTGACCTGTCTAATGATTGAAAATGAAATGAATTCATGAGTTCTGCACCTAGCATTTCAGCAAAAAAACCCTACCTACCGTGTATGGCTAACAGAAATATTCCCTTAGCCCCTTTGCAACAAACAGGGAGCAAAGTCTGCAGAACCTTCCCTTCCTGTGTTCATTCCTAGAATGTGAAATGACAATGGAAGATTTTTGCAGCCATGCACCAGGCAGTTTTAAAAAAGAAATTCTGCATGTTTCCCCTGGGAAAGAATACACAATTTCCAGTCAGATTGCATTCGTACAGGCCAGGAGACTCTGGGAGTAGGGGACACAAGCACAAGGTTAGAAAACAAAACTCAAGTAAAATGCAAAGTATGAAAAGACAGAGGAGACAGAGCAAGAGCCTATATAAGCAGGTAATGTAGTTTCAAAAATAAACTGTGCTTTCTACTTCACAGCTGTGTGGCAGAGTGGCAGTTGCTTTCTTTCCTGCAGGAGGCTGAAAGTGGCAGGAGGAATTCTGAACCTCAGGAGCAGGCAAGTGTCTCAAGGTCTTTGCAATACATAGTAAAAGGAGCAGGTCATTAAATATGATTCAAGATTGCCACTGATGCAGAAGAATTTTTGTGTTTGATGTTCTTGCAAGGGTGCAACTCCAGATCAGAGATTGGGTGAAGGAGGTTAATAAAATCCTGTGGCTCTGAAACTGGTGCCTGATATGAGAAAATACATGACACTATGACAGTGGGGATAGAGGGAAGAATTAGAGACATTTAAAAATCTCCTGGTATATCAGTGCCTACCTAAGAGATATCTTTTGGTGTATTCCATGTCTGTAGCACAGATAAATGTCATGTTCTTTGCAATGAATGGATACAGTTTTGTTAGGATCCCTAGGATATTTTAACGTAAAGTCGATGGATAGATAGATAGATAGATAGATAGATAGATAGATAGATAGATAGATAGATAGATAGATAGATAGATAAATAGATAGATAGATAGACAGACAGACAGACAGATAGATAGACAGACAGGCAGGCAGGCAGGCAGATTGATGAGGGGAAAGGAGGTTTGCTAACAACCACTAGGGTTTCCCCATCTTTTCCTAGAAAAACAAAGTTTATGCAATTGTGCAGCCTGTCTGTCTGTCTTCCTACTCTAGTAGCCTTTGAACCTTTCACACGAGGTCATCCATATTTCATAGCATCAGGCAGCCAAACAGTGCATCTGTGCTGACAGAAGGACTGCTGTATCCCTAGCTGCAGGAGAAAGAAATTAGAGACCTCTGTAACATGTACCTGTTGGGAAGTGGGTTTAATCAAGTTAGACTTGACTACAGTCTTGCTAACATCAAAAACTCTGAACGCTTTCACATCATATGTACTGCAACTGTGTTGTCTGCTCTCAACCTATCTATACTTGCAGAGTTCTCTACCAAAATGTCGCCAGCATACAAACAGTGTCGTATAATCAGCAATACTGCTCTGGAAGGCAAGAAAAAAAGCCCTTGACATTACTTCTGGCACTTGAGCTGAAGTATGACAAGAAATTTAACATTTGCTTCTTATATGCTCTGTATGGGTTCCAGAGGAGACCCAAGCCAAGAAGTACACAGTGGCCAAATCACTCCAAAAAGATCAGAAGCTCTTCCACAGTATTTTGGCCTCTGGGTCAGGGATTGCTCCCTGGTGAGGAACTGAATGGACATACTTGAGACTTGTGCTTACAATACAAGAAGAAATATATCAATGAATGTGTTAACCATGGTATTGCAATTAAATGCTGCAAATGATAGTGAAAGGAAAAGGTGAATGGCAGATCATTTTCAGGTGCTCTGATGTGACTGAATAGTTCTTGCAGGCATTTTGTTAGGGTTTAGCCTTAAGTTTCTCCACTCTCATAACAGCTGTATTCACAAACAGAACACACCACGTCAATCAGCATTTGCCATAAAAGATCATCTGTGCAAGAGCTGAGTGGAACTGTCATACAGTCCCAAAATATACTGTTACACAACTTGTCAAGAAGTAATTAGCTCATTAACTACTGAAACAAAGTAAATTGTGAAATAAAATTGTCTTAGTGAAATGAGTTATTATTTTCTATTTGCATCTCCATATTAAGTTCTTGAAAGAAGTTTCCAGCAGAGATGTCCCATTGATCAGGTGTGAGCAAAAGGTTTTTCTTCCAAGTCTGTGTTGGAGGGGAGAAGTGGTGCAATTTCTCTCATCTGCCCAAGCGAGTACAAACTTGTAGCTCCCCAGGGATTTTTTTTTTCTTGCCAGCCTGCAATCTGTGTTAATTTCTTTAACTGCGATACATAAATATACAGCAAATATGTAGTATCTGCTGCAGCAATGGTAGAACCAAGCAGGAGATCTGCTGGAGTTTACAAATTATCTATGACAAGTGAACACAGCACCATGTTTCGATGGAAACAGTGAATTGGACACTTGCCTCATTCAGCAAAGAAGCTGTCTTTATAATTCACATTTCACCTAAAATTTATCTGGCCCCTAGTTTTATTTCAAGAAGTTGGCTTTCAGCTGACAGGGTTTTTTCACTCTCTCCAAACTTAATTTCCCTTGAAATAATTTCTTAAATTAGAAATGTTATTTATCAGTTTTCAAGTATAAAAACCAAATTTGATTCAGCATGAAATGCAGTTGCAATACAGAACAAAGCTGAAGGACTGAATCAATAGAAAAAGCTGAATGAAAGAAGATGAAACTTTCCAGACTATTGAAAGTAGATCTGGCATTTGGGTAATGAAAAGCACCTAAGTAAGGTCTTGTTTTTAAAAGAAAATATCTTAAGTCCAAATCTTAAAAAAAGTAAAGTAAAACATTGTTTGTGAAATTTAAATCCATAGAAAACAAATCAAAGTCCAAGATGTACTCCATCTGGGTATCCTGAAGAGAAAGAAGGTATGGTAGGCACTAGCAAAGTTTTTGAAGGTACTTCCAACTATTGGCCAAACTCTCCTTATACAGCTGACATTTGTCTCCATGTTTCTCCATGATTAGGGCCAAATGTGATTATATGCAGTCACTGGATTGCAAATTCCAAAGGTATTAATCTAATGTAAATATCTGGTAAAGTTTTGCAGCTGCTTTTAATTGCTGGGATGTTGGCAGTGCTGATTTGGAGGACTGATAGACAGACGTGCTATTTGCTCCCAGATTTATCTGGCTCTTTCACTTAGCAGTGTAAAGATGCATTGTTTATAATGCACAGACACATCTGAAACGACACGGAGGCCTTATCTGTTCTTGTTCAATAAAACTGCTTAGAGTAAGAGATGAGCCATGGCACCTCAACTTTCTGTAGTATCACTTCTGATGGAAACAGAGCAGCTCTAGGGACAATTGATGTGCAGGCATATTAGTCAGTTAGAAAAACTGCAGAAACATTAGGAAAACTTAGACAGCTTAGCTTACTGAAATATGCACTGTCTGCTAGTAAAGGCCTTGAAGACCCTGGATGTTAAGAGAGCTCATTAACAGACATTCACTGATAAGGGAGAAGCTGGAATGTGCACAACAGTAGAAAGCTGACTGCACCTGCAGCTGACCGCAGCTCAACCAGGATGAGAATGCACCTGTGCACAAGATTGGCTTCAGGGACAATTCAGGAGGAAGATGAAGACTACTTCAGCCCTGAGCCCCAGACCACAACACTGCACCTGTGCAAGTATAGAAGAAGCTTCTCGAAACTAATTATAATAAGAAGCAGGGAAAGGTCATGAATATGTAATAGGCACTTATGAATAGGCACATTTTCACACTATAACTATCTGCTTGTTAGACCGTACAGTGTGCGTGTTAGGAGGATTACCCCCTCACACCCACCGGTGAATAAACACATACCTGCTTTATAACCCTGAACAGAGTTATAGAGTTTTGATTCCACAAAACAATTTGGCGACCCAAATGGGACACCCTCTCTGTCCGGCTTCAGGACTGGTGGGGAGTGGGACATTCTAGGCGCCGCTGGACTATTTCTCCGGAGAATCTCCCATCCTCATCCGACCTCTGCGGGGAGAGAGACAGCCCACCAGTGGGCGGACAAGGTATGTGACTTGGGGGTATGGATACTTGGAAATTGGAAAGAGGGGATGAGTCTGTAAGTCGTGCATGGGACGCCTCATGCGATGACAAGGAGCTAGATTGCTTGCCCCTGAGAACTGGTGGGCCCAATGAGACATGTAGTAAGGTGAGCTGTGGGGAGGAATTCCCTGTAGCTTGCCAAGACCTTGTAAGGTGTCAGGACGCATAGTGAGGTGAGCTGTGGGGAGGGACTCCTTATAACTTGCCAAGACCTTGTAAGGCATCTGAGGCTGGAGATAGCTATCATTGTATTTCAAGTGTTGTATGTGCCCAGTACCGTGTGTGGTTTAGATATCCATAACATCAGAAATTGTAGATCCAATTCGACTGATTGTAACTAACACTGTGTGAGTTGGGCTGGCTCTGAAATGAATGGCTGTGTGTTTGAGATGCAGCATCGCTGCAAAGTGAGTGAGGAGTTCTGATTGTTGTGTGTTGTTAATTTGTTCTGTGCTCCATGAATTAGTTAATGTATGATAGAGTGCTGGAGTTCGGCAAGAATTTAAAACGTTGGGTAGTGGTGGGGAGAGAAGCGGGTATGCCAGGGTGGGTTCAAGTAGCCGACCTGTACCACCAGTGAGTTTCAAGTACTATGCAGGTAAAACTAGGCAGGACAGCTCGCTCACTCTGAAAAGCAAGGGGCACTGCCAGAGACAAAGCGCTTGAAGCTTCAAACTTTTATAAAACTTACAAATTAGTTTTGAAAATATCTAGCAAAAAGGAAATAAAAATGGAAAAACCCAGCCTTGCAGCTGTGTGTGTGTGTGAGTGCCCCCCTTTCTGCTTCTTTGTTGAGTCCACGGGAGTTAAACATGTTATCTCTGTAGGGAGATATTGTGTTATGAACAATTCTATTCACATAAGCATAATGAGAAAACCGGCTATTATAGGAATTCCTAAACAGGCTTTATTAAAAGATGGGAGAAATTATCCTTAAAATTTTAAGAATGCCAACTATTGATTTTTCCAAAATTTGTTGTGTGATTATTTCTGTGGACAGTTTTATTGTGTATATTTGGGGAACAATACATTCAGGTTTGGTATATGTGTGCATATATTATGTTTATCAGTAATATAAGAAAGGTCGAACTACTGCCTAATTGGCAAGGGCAACACTTAATGTTATTTAATGGAAAGTATGATCAGTAGTGGAAAAGAAAGTTTGGTTCCAGAAATCCAGGACCTTGATGGGAAAGACCAGGAAAGGGCTAAAGAACAGTGTGAAGAAAAAGTTTTAGTGAAAACTGAGAAAGAAGGAGGTGAAACTAAGGAAAAGGCAAACTAAAGAAACTAAAAACAGAAAACAAAAAGAGCCCTCTGGGGTGTGTATTAACACATTGGAGGGATGTTGTTTGGAACTGGGAGCACTGAAACAAAAAGACCCTTATTAAATATTGTAATCAATGGTGGCTGCTTTACAAATTTGATGATGGGGCAAAGTCACCACTTAATTAGACAATAGATTATAACACCGTCTTACAATTAATATTGGTTTTGAGGAGAGAAGGAAAGACGGATGAAGTGTCTTACGAGGATATGTTTTTTACCCTCCATAACAATCTGGAGTAATAAAGGGACTGTAGAATTGTGCCCCCCACAGGACCTTCTGGCACTGCCCCTTGAGCGAGAAAATAACAAGGAATCTGGAGGTAAACTGAGGCAATCTTTGTTCAGTGTACAGCATTGGACAAAAGTGCACAAAGTTAAACAAAACTCGCCAGGCACCAGAACAGGATCTAACTGATCTGTTTAAGCCTCCCCCGCAATCACAGGAACAAGATGCCGACTCAGAAAGGACCCCCACTCCTCTGGATAGCCCTGTATCATTCCACATCAGAAAAAGTCTGCTACAATGGTCCTGCAGGCAGCTCTCTGGGAGGCAGTAGGACCTGATGGAGAGCCAATGCTAATCAAGGTACCTTTTCCACCATTGATTTAGAAGCATAGAAAGGGTTGCCCAAGACTACTGGAGTGATCTGGTAAGCCCCAATAGGGGCAATCTACAGTTATTACTGGAGTATTTGACAAAGACAGAGAAACAATTAAACAGTCTTAAAGACTGTAGGGGATTTGGCCGAAGATTATTATAAATGAGAAGGGGTGAATGTTAAAGATTATTTCCCTCTTCAAGACCCAAAGTGGGATACGAACAGGAATGCACATAAAGAAAGGCTGAAGGCATATAAGGAGTGGATTCTAGAAGGGATGGAGAGAGCCACTCCCAAAACAATAAATTGCTCAGTATTATATGCAGTTAAGCAAGGTCCTTCCGAGTCACCATCTGAATTCCTGGATTGATTAAGGGGCACAATGTACCACAGTACACCACTGGATCTTGGGTCGGAGGTAGGAATACAACTAATCTCTTTGTTCTTGGGTCACTCAGCCGAGGATATCAGGTGTAAATTTCAAAAGCTGCATTCCATAGGAGATAGGAACCTGCAAGTATTGTTGAATGAAGTAAAAAAGAAATGAAAGAGAGCGGAGTAATCAGAAAGAAGAGATAGTGGCAGATAGTACCCCTCGCACCTGCCAGCGAATAAACGCATACCTGCTTTATAACTCTTAATGGAGTTGTAGAGTTTTGATTCCGCAAAACACAATTGTTTGGGAGAGAACAGAGACAGCTATGTGATACCACTTCATAGTATTTAGAAAGTGATTGATATAAAAATGTGAGTGTATGCTTCTTATTCTTCACTTTACAGCAGGGAATACAGCATTTGGCAATGCAGATGGGAGATACAGTTGGGGCTGATTAGAAGGGGTTGAAATGTTTCCTACTTGTTCCTAGAAAAATCACTGCCATTTAAAAACAATAGTAAACCAGCCCTCCAAAGAACCAAAACCAGCCTCCAGGAAAGTTTTTAAATGGCTATGTTTGGTATGAAGAAGGGACTTTATTTGAATAAATATGAAAAGTCTTTTGGTTGGATTAATCTTTTTAAATTATATTTAGTGTTTCATTAAATTGCAACTAAAGAAAAATTGTAGGAAGTATTTTTACTGCAGTAAGGGGGAAATGTGTAGAGAGTTGACAGACTCAAAAAAACATTGTATAGTATAATTTCTGGAATTCACTTAATCTTAAAGAGATAACAGGAAAAAACTGAAAAATAAGGAAAAATATCTAAAACTACACCATGTCTAGATGAATCACTGCATGAAAAATGCATCTGTGACAGATGAAGTTAAAGCTACAAGACTTCTTGGTGCAAATTACATTCATGGGACAATTAAAAGTAACAAGGGCCAGATATTTTAATCAAATAAATGAAGTGTGCCTCAGACT
Source organism: Clamator glandarius (assembly GCA_033459285.1). Lineage (NCBI taxonomy): Eukaryota > Metazoa > Chordata > Aves > Cuculiformes > Cuculidae > Clamator > Clamator glandarius. The sequence continues at coordinate 2,510,462 of JAUNZM010000310.1, read as the reverse complement.
GTAGGATTTATTCAACATGATCCCAATTTAAACTCAGTTTTGATCACTGACAAGATAACAGTGGACTATGCATCAGGGCCTAGGATGCCAGCATAGTGACTTGAAATATAGATTGAGACAGTTTTTGCTATGTATGTTGCGTAAAACCAGGAAAGACTGATACCATCTCAATACAGTATAGTCTAGACTACATTTTTGGAGTAGTGAAGAGTGGGTGTTTGTCCAGCTGTATAACACTGCTACTATGCCTGCCTGCAGTGATTAGTGGAGACCCAGGGAGGAGAACCAATGATGTCCCTGTGAAAGCAAATTATTCAGCAATGGCATCACCATCTGCTGGGCATGGATGAATCTCAATGTTACGCACAAAAATAGAAACACTCTGTATATTTTAAATTAAAAATTATGGCAGAGTTACCTTTAAGCTGACACTGAAGACCTTCACTGGTAGAAGGTTTACACAACCTCACTCTGTGGACAAGAAGATAGGACCCCCAGTAGACACAAATTCAGGGAGAGATAATACACCATGAGAGCTATTGATATCAAGTAAGCAAAAGACAAGTGAGCTTAGCAGCTATAGTATTAACCTATACTAGCTAGCTTTGGATTTCACTCACTTTTAAGATAATTTTCTTGCAATGTAATCAGACATCCCCACTTAAAAATACATTGTGGTACTTGTTATTGTTGAAATCCATTTTTCTTTCTTAAGTGGGGAGCAATGGTGTGGTGGAACTGCGGTTAAAAAACATTGCAATGAATAGTATTCTCTGGAGTTAATAGGAAGCAAACATCATGCGGCAGTAACTAGATAAAATGTTTATGCTACAAAAAAAAAAGAGCAGCTAGCCATCCAGTATACTGGTCCAGTATGTGTGTGCAGAATGTCCAGTGTGTGTACTTACTCTTTCCCGACTGGCCCTACCAATTTGACAGAAGAGGCTTGTACTAGGCTGTAGTAATCTGTAAAGACAAACAGGCTCTTTTCTATCATAACTGAAGGCTCCAGAGGAAAATCCTAGGAATCATTTTCAAAGCAAAATGAAAAACCAGTGTGCACTGAGACAACTTCTGTTAGAAATGCCCTTCATCAAGACCAGATGCATACCTGAACATGAGCCAATAACAAACTGAAAATTTCTTCACAGGAAAGACAAATCACAGGTTAATTTCACTTCTGTAGCAGGTAGTAGACTTATGCAGAAGTCTACACACCATGCACAGCTCCACTGATGGCCACCATTGATCCCACAAGCTCACTGATTCTCTTGCAAAGATCCAGCAGTAAGATTAGATCCTCCAGAGACTTCAAAATAATGTACAAAATGGAGACAAGAAAAGGCTTATAAATACATGTGCCTTTTTAGTCACAGGCCTTCCCTAGATGGGAGAAGGTGAATTTCCAACGCTTATCCAAATATGAAGTGCCTTGTTCATGACCACGCTCAGGAACTGAAGGGCAGGGTTCATTCAGAAACAGGGTTGCCAGATCCTCACTGAATTAGATACTTTTACAAAGTATCATTTCCCCTTACTGCAATGTACAGAAACAGTTGGTGACAAGCATTGAAAATAAATTGTGCCACATTGATTCATTTTGTTAAAATGATGTAACAGCATTTTATACCACTTTAATAGAAAAATCCTAAAGCAACAGCAAGTTTCATAGAACATTAATTTTTCTAGACTGCAAAGATACTCTGGCTTTGTTGCATGAAGCTTAAATTGGTAGCATGGGAAACACTTCATCAGTACTAGGCTTAATGAGAGAGCTGATGCTTTCCTAATGTCTCTCATGTTTTCCAAGTTTGTTGCCTGTCAGCCTTTCAGGTTTACATATCTACTAGAAAATTTTGTCACTTTCAGGTAGAACAATTCATTCCAGGTACTAGTGCCTATTTCTCGCTCATTCTTTTTTCTCTGTATTTACTTCCTCACTCAAGGTTTGACATCAGATTCAACCTCTGACATGGTTACATTATCCACTAAATCTGTTGTTACAGCTTACATACTGCTGCCTCTAGCCCTTCATACTAAAGCCTTCCTATACACATCAGCAGTGAATAAATAACTTATTCACATTATAAAAGGGAGTAAGGGAAATAATAAAGTTGCAAATTTACTCCTTATGTGCAAGGAAATAACAGAACTGTTGTTTTCTGTGTAATTCCAATTAAACTTTTCTGTGTGCATGCATGATGATGAGTCATACACACCTTTCTTCCACATGGGAGCCTTATTTCATTTCATGTACAAAAAGAGTAATAATTACCCAAAGAGTTGCTCTACGATTTCTTTTTACTGCTGTAATTCAGTCTGTGCCCCAGCCCACCTTGCAAAATCAGGACTGGAGACTAAAATGTTATCTTTTATATTAGTTTATATATGTCGCTCATGACAGGTGTATGGAAGACTCTCTCCTGCATGAAAAAAAATAGCCTTCAGAGCACTCCAGTGAGATTAGGTGAGTACTATTCTTGTTTCACACCTGGACGTCTGGAACAAATAATTATCTGCAGGGAGGGTTCTCTCTCCACTGACTAAAGAGAGAGCCTACATGACAAGCATGATTTTTAATAGCTTAATATTAGGTAAGATTTACTGATCTCACCAGCATAATTTTGCAAATTCTGTGATGCAGGTAGAAAGAAGCAGCAGGTCTCTTGGGCAGCATGAGGCTCTTTACATAAGAGACAAACTTTTCTCCATCCTCATTTAACATGCATCTCTCAGTTTTGGCAGCAACCGTGTAAATGTCTGACAAAGGTGTTCTCCGCTATTTGCAACGCATCAGTATCAATGATCAGTATCACTGGTGGATCAGGAGCTGCTTCTCCCACTCTATCTTCTCAAAGTACTCATTCTCAAACCTTCAAAACTCTAAAATTAGGCAAATATGTGTTAAGATATAAAATTTCAATTCCTAGCAAGATGTGACACCAGTAATACCTCAAGATGTCAATCACTGGGGCAACCCTACAGATCTGCCAAAGCATTTCCTTTCATCACGGTCCCAGCACAGGATTTAAGTCACCTCCTTTAAATCTACTTACTTAATTTTTTTGTTTCGTCATGGTCCCAGTATAGGATTTAAGCCACCTGCTTTAAATCTTCTTACTTAATTTTGTAGTTTAAGGACCATGACACTTATGTACTGTCACAAATTCATTTCAAACTCTTGCCAAGGTGGCCCTGGAACAACTGCATGGGCAGGATGAATGTCACTAGCAACAGCTGCAGTGGTGCCTATTTGCTGCCTCTGCTCCACACAAGCAAAAGGCAGGGGAGGAGCAAAGAGGGAGGAACAGCTAAATGTGGCATCTTGAATCACATGTATGATAGCTATCTCTAAGACAAGGATGACAGATTTCTACATTTATATCCATCTCTACAACAAATGACAAGGTTATGCTTTTTTGACAGAGGGCATGGCTTTGCAAGAGATCAGATTCTTTCAAATTCTGAGGCACTATGTTGTTGATCAACAAGTCTGGCTTTTGCATCTGTGAAAGAAAAAAGTCATTATCATTATTTTCTCAGGTAGAGCTTTACAGAATCATGGAATCATAGAATAACGAGGTTGGAAGAGACCCACTGGATCATCGAGTCCAACCATTCCCACCAATCTCTAAACCATGCCCCTAAGTACCTCATCCACCCTCCCCTTAAACACCTCGAGGGAAGTCGAGTCAACCACCTCCCTGGTCAGACTGTTCCAATGCCTAACCACCCTTTCCATGAAGAATTTTTTCCTTATCTCAAGCCTGAATCTCCCCTGGTGGAGCTTGAGGCCATTCCCTCTTGTCCTGTCCCCTGTCACTTGGGAGAAGAGGCCAGCTCCCTCCTCTCCACAACTTCCCTTCAGGTAGTTGTAGAGAGCAACGAAGTCTCCCCTCAGCCTCCTCTTCTCCAGGCTAAACAACCCCAGCTCTCTCAGTCGTTCCTCATAAGATTTGTTCTCCAGCCCCTTCACCAGCTTTGTCGCTCTTCTCTGGACTCGCTCCAGAGCCTCAACATCCCTCTTGTGGTGAGGGGCCCAGAACTGAACACAGGATTCGAGGTGCGGTCTCACCAGTGCCGAGTACAGAGGGAGAATAACCTCCCTGGACCTGCTGATCATGCCATTTCTGATACAAGCCAAGATGCCATTGGCCTTCTTGGCCACCTGGGCACACTGCTGGCTCATGTTCAGTTCCTGTCAACCAGCACCCCCAGGTCCTTCTCCTCCTGGCAGCTTTCCAGCCAGGCTTCTCCTAGTTTGTACCTCTGCATAGGGTAGTTGTGCCCCAAAACAGATGTTGTCTACTGTTAATATAAATTACTCATTGGCTGAAATCCACTACTGTGAAACTCTCTGTAAAAATCATGGATACTTCTTAAAATTTGTAAGCCGGGAGGGTAGCTAGTGAGCAGACATTGCATTCTACATTAAATAAGGGCAAATACATCAGCATTGGCTGATACACCTTAAACATTCCAAGTACATGTCAACAGAACTCTCTTTTTTAACAGTCTTCTCTTTATTTCAGTGAAAGAATGAAAATATTATATCCCTTTAGCTGAAAATATTTATGAACTAACAGCAGAAATACTCGTTATAATTCAGCACTATTTTCCTTTCTATCATAATCCTGATTTTAAATTAGGACCAGCGATGCAATCATTTGAAATTACTCTTTTCAAGGAAAAATGAGTCATTTTTTCCTCTTGCCTCTCTTATAGCTGGCACTTTTTGGAGCAGATCCACTGCAAAAGATTAGAAAACATAAGAAACGTTAACTTTCATATTTGAATGAAAATGCTAGGCTAATAATAAGTGTATGGATAGGTTGTATTTGTTTTCTCTGTTTTAGAATCAAGATAGTTACATAGGCCATGATGTACAAATGTGTTTACACAGCAGGAAAGGCCTCAGCAGCAAGGGAAGCAAAATATAACAACTCAGGCTGTAGCTGAGGCATCATTCAATAATCCACTCAATGTCAGAAAAACAATGACTTGCTTGATGTCAATGGGAAGAGGATAGGATACAGCAGACAAAGGTCCCGCACATAGTAATGAACAAAGAGCCTGAAGGAAATGGAAAATCTAACAAGTCTGGAAAATCTGACCAAGCCTTGTTGATCTACATGTGCTTTCCCTTGTAATTAGAAACCTGCATGTTGGAGAGCTGATTGATCAGAAGTACTTGTAGGAGGTGCATGACTGCAGCATCTGTCTTGTTGATCACTTAAAATATACCACATAACAGCTCCTTGATATTTTTCTATGCTTGGCATAAATACATAGATAACGGCAATCTCTGGCCCAACATCTCTGCCTTGTGGTGTAGTCATTTTGCTCATTTTCAGCCACTACGGACTGCAGCCTGTTAAACACAGAATAAGAAAACAGATAAATGCATATATGTGAAATACTGTTCTTCTCTCTCTGACCTTAACATAATTCAGCCATTGCACTAATTTTAGGCACATGGAATCATAATCATTTATATGCTTCTATTCACATGTCTTATCTTCCCTGTGTTTACAATGCACTGGCCAGCAGGGAAGACTTTAAGCTGCACAGAGACTGAAGGGCTTGGAATTTTCGCTGTAATCCCACATCTACCCAAGATGCAAGGCATATAAATGTCTCTTAATCCTGTGATAAAAACATTAAATCTGTCCTCCTAATGTGCGGGACCATGAGTTGCCCACTGAGCCTTGCTGCAGGACACCTTTACTACAGACAAGATGCATTTTCAGAACAGAGGAACTTGCCTTTTGAAAATCAGAAGAATTCGATGTATATTGCCCATTGCATACAAGTACTTCTAGCAAGGGGACATGGTACGGTTTTACATATAATTCCTGATTTTCATTTTTAAGTAATCATGAACATGTTTCAGTAGCTAAATGTGAATTCATTCTTTTTCTTCCAAACATTTGGATCTACTAGTGTTTACTTGACAGGGACTGCTTATAAAATGGTGCAAAAGCCTGAAGAAACACTTTAAACCCATGTAAGCTGGAACAAAAGCATTCAGCAGGGACAAAGCTACATCGATGTGGACAGACAAAGTGCTATGGACACATAAATGCATGCTGCAGGTCTGAATGCAGCCATATCAGAAGGCTGTTGTATAGGGCCTTTCTTCCCTCTGTTCTTTTCCCTGTAAAACAAGGACAAGATAAGGTGTGAGTCTATGGAAATGGAAAAAAGCAGCTCTTGCTGCACAGTTCAAGAAACAAGAGAAGAACCTTATGTAAATCTGAAAAAGGAGGGAAAAATTGTCTTGCTTTTTGCAAAGGAAGGGAGGAGAGCCATTCTTTTCCTCCCACTCTTTCCTGCCCTTGCCTCTGAGGACCATATCATGTTTACTCACAGCATATAGGTCATGCAAGGGTTAGTTAGTTGATATTTGTACAATATTTTGCTCATGGAGAACACTGTGAAAGTATTATCATTATGTGGAAAAGCTCACTGCAAATGTTACCCACAGCAAGTGAGATAAACCAGAAACTTCAACTTGAGATGTGACTCATATGCCCATAATGATAGTCCTGGAGATTCTGCTGTTTTCAAATGCAAGCATCAGATATCAGACCAAGACTAATAATTGTAGCCCTATTCTAAGGAAGACAAATGTGGAGTGAATTGTGAGTGCAAGTAAAGAGGAATTAAGAGTCAGCACTGTCATAGATGTCCTCAAAATAATACAAAATCGTTAGGACTTTGCAATCAGTTTCCACCAAGCATAAACAATTCACAGAGTTAAAACGAATGTTACATAAACAAACAAATGTTGCGGGTTTTTTTTAAGATATAATGATGGGTTGTTCACAAACACATTCAGACTTTGCTAGAGGATACTGGCTGAGAATATAAAATACGTTGCTTATTTACATAGAGAGACATTTTTAGCTTGAATTTTAAACCCATTCAAGTCAATGACAGCTGCCAATTTTAGAAACAGTCCAATCAGGCCTACCAGAGAAGAAAATATTGGCTTGCTGAGATATCAAGTAACAATCAAGAATACAAATGCACAAGCATTACCACAGGATAAGAATTCAATATGCATCTGCTGATCTCCTGCAACTCTCCACTAACATGTACATTGCAGGCAGTAAAGGAAAAGTAATCTGAGTTAACTCAGCTAGCTTTAACTGAAGAAGCTACTCTTGCATAATCCACATCCTCTTTTGTAGGGGAAATGCAAAGCACACATGAATTGCGATCATGTATCAACTGTTGTATGAAAATCTATTTTCCTGTGATAACCTGTTTTGCTATGCCCACTGTGAATTTAGCAGATCTGAGTTCAATTTGTTGTAAAATCTCTCTTCAGCTCCTTCACCTTTGCTCAAATACACTTATTTTTTTAAAAAACATAAAATGTACTCCTATATAAAATATAAAGGTAAATTCAGAGGAGATGTGATTAGGTCTGTAAGCAGTAATCAAAACCTACTGTCTGTATAGAATATTGCAGTAAGTGTATTTTTATATTTCACAACAATGAAAGAAAGAAGACCTTTGTGGTCCTTTATGGAAAAACTGTCTGTTATTCAGTGTTTCCACATGCCCACAAGGAAATAAAACATGGAAAACAAGAAAAAAAATTGTTCATTTTGATCACTGCCATTGTCTACTCCTGCCTCAGGATAAATAGAGAACTGCAAGGATCCCCAAAGCTTTTCCAGGGTGGAGCAATTCAAGTGACTTTTTATACTTCTCTTCAACAACACAGATATAATATTTTTAGTATGTAAATCTGTTTCATGAAGTCTAGCCACCCTTTTGAGAAGTATACAAAACCAAATCTTGTTACTGCAGCTATTCAGGTTGTCCATCACAGTAGAACTGTGAGCACTTCCGGTGCAACAACCAGTTGGCAAGACAGCACGTACTTAAATTTGCTGTTTGTATGCTACCTTGTATGCATGAATCATAGAATGGTTTGAGTTGGCAGGGATCTTAAAGATCGTCTAGTTCCAATCCCCTTGCCATGGGCAGGGACATGTCCCACTAGATCAGGCTGATCAAGGCCCCATCCAACCTGGCCTTGAACATTTCCAGGGAGAGGGCAATCTACAACTTCCCTAGGTAACCTGTTCCAGTGTCTCAACATCCTCATCATGGAGAACGTCTTCCTACTGTGTAATCTAAAACTTCCCTCTTCTAATTTAAAGCCATTCCACTTCATCCTGTCACTATATGCCCTTGTAAAAAGTCCCTCCTTGGCTTTCTTGCAGGCCTCTTTCTGGTACTGGAAGGCAGCTGCAAGGTCTCCTTGGAGCCTTCTTTTCTCCAGGCTGCATAACACCAACTCTCTCAGCTGAAGATTCCAGAACTGGACGCGGTACTCCAGGTGGAGTCTCAAAAGAGTGGAGTAGAGGGGAAGACTCACCTCCCTCAAACTGCTGGCCATGCTTCTTTTGATGAGACTCCTCTCACATACTTTAGGCACCTCTCTAGTGTCAGGAAAATGTCTGGGCTCCATTTTCATGTAGGAGAGTGAGACAAAAGTCTCCAAGATGTGATTCCACTCTCTTTGTTGATTACAGATGGGACTAGAAAATAAACATGAACTGAACATGGTGAGCCATGTGACAGAAGGTGAGCCAGCTGACAGTAATGTAATTAAAAATTTTGCAACACAAAACTACCCAAACAGTTGTCTCTGTATACGAGTGTGAGTTAATGTATTGACACTAATGTCTTACTCAATCAGGTTAATTTGCTGTAGAGCAACACCCCTACAAGTAAAAATCCTGAGGACAACATATACAGTTGGTGAAGACACAGAAAATTATTCCAGTATCCAAAAAATATAACACATGTGTAGAGAAGCTGACCTACCTTTCCATCATCAGGCAGCAATACACATCAGCTTTGAGGTTCTTTTGTACTGGCAGTGACCATGTCATAACTTAACAATTCCTATGTAGGACTAGGACAAGTAAGGATAAGCTTATGTGTATATGCATGCACACACCTACCACAGACACATTTTTCCTCTCCCATCACCCTGCCCTCATTTTAACTGCCCTGAGAAGTCCAGATCTGCTTTTTTTTTCCCTTCCTCGCACAGTAGGTGGGAAAGTAAATTAGACTCTTACCAGTCTTACAAACACAGGTGGTAGATGCCACATTTTTTAATCCCTAAATTGCTTCTAGAGAAGAATGTATTCCAAGCGTGCTCCTATAGTATTTGTGGATGCATGTCTAATATGCAGTGGTGAGATAAAGACCACTTCCCTTGCTGCTGGGCAAAACATTGGTTGATTGGACATCTCAGTGGTGAGCTAAGCCCCAGATTTAGGCTCTAGCCTGCATTTCAAAACAAACATGCAAAATGTAGTCCTTTTATAGCTTTATTTTGATAAGTCTTCATTCTCCTAATCAGTCATATTGTTAGAGTGGCACTTAAAAGAAACTGGAGCTAGCAATCTAACAATAGCAAGATCCATATAGGTCATTGAATCACCAACTTTATGAGTCACCAACAGTACAGCACACATTATCTGAAGGTAATGTTTAGTAAATGATTTTATTTTGACAAGGAGACATATGCTTCATTGTTGATTCACTAGGTGGTGTTTTAATTGTGAGACGTTAGTCTAGTGTTTGCACATTGCCTTCTTCCAGCTCAGGCTCTGTTGAATGAGCTAAACAAAGCGGGCTTCCCAGTTATCAGCTCTCAGCCCATAGACTGGTTATTTTTGAAAGAAATCCTGTCTCTAGTCTCCTATCCTCAGACACAGGTCTCCTTGTTCTCCGGTGTACACTCAAAATTGGGAAATAAAAACTGCCAGATTTAGCTTGAATGGTGGTTTTGGACAGAACATGGACAAATGGTGCCACAATTTTCCAACTAAGCTTTTTGCATAGGTTGGATAAAAACCTACCTTGAAATTGAGCTTTTTTAACCATAAACTGGATTCTAAATTAAAATATTAACAGCTGTACTCTGGAGACAGAGATGACAAGTAAGTGACTAAGTCTCACAAAAAAAAAGGCAGGAGTTGGGTGCTCTGTACTACGGCATTAAACATCTCCCACTAAGCCTTTCTATTAAGCACCCAATAAAACTTTTTGGTTTCAGATCTTTATTTGCCTATCCAAGACTTCTTTATTAAATCAGTTGAAATGTTGCTCTAAGTGTTGAAGATTATTTTCTGTTTCTTCTTGGAAATGGTGAAAGAAAAAAAAATCTACAAGAGCTTAATACAGAGGCAGTGGCTATCAGCCTGAGGTAAAATTTTAGGAGGGGTGTAAAACCAAAAAACAGAAGTCTGCCCTAGAATTTGCAAGGCAGGCAATTCCCAGCCTCTTTGTCTTCTTATACATGATCTATGCTGGGACCTCCCTGTGAGCGAGACGTAATTGTCACCCTCCCTCAAATGCTGCTGAGTATCCAAGACAACTTCAAGGACAAGGGGCACTCAAAGCACCTCGGTTTTTATGCACCAAGTCCCACTAGTCTCAGAAAACATACTTTAATCTGTTGCCATCCATACCTTTCTTGCCGTATGTGTTAGCCCACCTGGTTAGGCTCATGTCTTGGAGCACATTTTAAAGAAGGCTGTTTATCTTCCTATACATGGGATATTGATGATAACCTTGGTAATGCTGCAATAAGACTTTGTACTACAGTTGAGATGTCCAGGAATAGAAATAGTCTTCTGCTGTACTTTACAGATACACTGTGCATTTGTTCCAAATGCACTTTCTACCTCTTGAAAATCACTCTTTTCCTCAATAAATCAGTGCAGTTCTGGCTTACTTATTCATGGAGGGAGAGAGAAAGGAGAGAAGTTGGCCATCTTGATTTAATTTCCTCTCTAAAGTGGAGCATATTTTGATTAAGGGAGCCACAAGGAGACATTCTCTATAGGGACTCAGTATTTGAAATTTAATTTCCTTCTTATTGGGCTGTATGTTGTTGTTGTTGGAATCAACAGGCAGAACAGCTGACCAAGTGCTGAAAAGACCTACTTGAAGGAGCTGTAACAGCAATTTTCATTTGAAAATTCCTGCTTAGATTTCATGGACTTTGTGACAAAGGGTTGCAGAATTTCTTATGCAGTAATTTTTCCATAAAATACATAAAGCAAATTTTGAAATGCACAAGATCAACTACCTGTGCAGAGTAAATTGTACAGCAGTGTGGGAATAGGAAAATTCCACATCTGAGCATTTAACTTTCATATACTAACTCTTACTGGCTATGGTTTGGGAGCTACAGTTCATCCTATTTGTCAATAATGACATACCAGTTGTAAATAGTGAGGTATTTTGACTGGGCAGTGTACAATGGATACAGACAATCCTCTTTCCTTTTGATCTAGCTCATAAGGCTACATTTTTCTTATCTCTCTTCCTCTACACTCCCTGGGTGTTCAGCAGGTGTTATATAATGAGGATAATTTAAAAAATGAAAAAATGAAAAATATATATTTCAAGTCCACAAGAGCTTCCTCCCACAGGGAGAGACAGGCCTATCTCCATCCAGACAATTACGTCCCCAAAGTACCCTGAAACTCCTTCACAGCAATAAAAACTCAACTGCGTGCACCACTATAGGGGACAGAGTTATAGTCTAGAGTACAACAGCTTTTCCTCTGTTATGAAGCTCTGTGAGGGTGTGCTTGATAATTATATATATTCGGAGCCTTCAGGTAAGCTTGCATTAGATAGCAGCAAACATAGCATTTGCTATTCAATGTACAAACACACACCAGATTATTTATAATCAAAACAATAACTACAAATCTGAGAGCATCTTGCTGTAAAATGGGATGTCATAAAATGTATATGATGCCCAGCCTATAGAGGTAGCTCACACAGTTAGTGGAGAAGTTTATTCTTTTAAAACTTAATCAAATAAAGCACATAAAATGTGCAAAATTTCAAGTCCCTGACTCTAATTTTAGGCTTCAGGATAAGCACTAACTTAAGTGCTATGTTGGACTCAAATTGTAATGCTAATTGTTGTACCTCGTTAGTCCCAATGGGGTCTGTGGAAAGCAGTGTAACTTAACAGAAAGTTTGAAATCTGCACTATAATAAAATATCCTCTAGTTTGTACAAATTTACTAAACTATTGACAAAGAAGATAAAACAAACCAAACTATGAAATTACAAAAGGCAGTATATTAACTCAAGCAATGAATAAGAATCTTGGCTTTTAAAATAAATTATTAGTTGGAGACAGCAGCTTCTGCAGATAGCCATTTTTTCAACACCTATATAGATTAGTTAATTATTCTAAAGAAATTTTAACAGAGCTTTACCAAATTTTCCTTTTTGATAGTTGGATTGTCCAAGAAAAAAATTCATAATTTTCTCTGCATCTCCTTTCTTCTAGCTCTGGAAGTAAATTTAAAGTCAACCCTTGAACAGATTTTCTCTCAATGCTCATAAAATGAAAACAATACTAAGGACCGATGCTAAAGTACATCCACAACTTTTATGCTTATAATTTTTGTTAGTGATGTATATAGTAGAGGCACATATCAGACAACTGAATGTACAATGTTCTCCTTCATATTGTAAGCAAATGTTGTAAACAGAAATAATATAAAAGCAGAATATCACTAATTCAGACTAACGGCTGGCAGATGAACTGTGAATTATCATGGCTTGCAAATTGTTGAATAATTAAAGACAAGCCATAAGCAAGCATAATGCTTCACATAATATACTTTGCTCATTAACACTGATAGCAACCCTTAAGTTCTCTTATTTATGCTAATAATTCTCAAGATTGTCGTGGTGAATGAAGGTTAGTAAATTTTGTACCAAATCCCACTGTCTAAATAATAAGACTTCACTGCAATATCTCACTCACGTATTTTGCCAAGACTAAACAAAGACTACCAGGTTCTTGCTGAGTATCATAAAATGTACAGATAACAAGGCAGTGTTTCACATGCATTTTAAAAACTTTTCTACTTTTTTCCCTCAAATTGCTTCAAATCTTCCCCTGAATTACATTCTCCTTTCAAACCTGAATAGGGAAGCTCAGAGGTTAAACCCAGTAGGAGCCTTTGTAATTTACAAAAGACAAAACCCAGCCTAAATAGATCAAGGAGGCCTATCCTACATGTATTTGCAGCAGCACACTTTGGAAATGTGCTATGCTACTGATATTTCAAAGGATCTGAGTTATTTTTTTAAATCACACACTGAAAAATCATTTGATTTCTCTCTGAGACTTTCACATTGCCCCACTGCAGACAATCTAGGTCTTTTTCTTTATTAAATATTCATTTTATAATCTTTTCACCTATGATCTCATAAATGGCCTGCTGGGCCTTTTGCTAGTCTGACCTGCCTTTTGTCATTATTAAAAACAAGATTTAAATTGGTTCTTTGGAAGATACTAAGTTTCAGTTCACTCTCATAAAATAGGGCTTCCACCTTTGACCTCAAATATTAAAGAAAAAAAGGTCACCCTATGCTTTGCAATTCTATTCTCCAGGCAGACAAATGCAGTTGCATCTCAGCAGTTTCCACAGTGATCAAGTGTTGAAAATGTCTCTGTGCAAACATTCACATGTTATTCTGAGGATGATACAATATAAATAGAAAAGTCTTCTCTAAGTCTGAATTCTTATCTTGCTCTGCAAATATTTTATTAAGAGAGTTTTCCAAGTACTTCTATAGGACAAGAGATTCACAGAGCTTATTTAGATTATTTAACCTGCAGTCCTTTTTATTGCTATATTATTCTTTCTCCTTAACTGCAAAAAGAGAATATAATAAATGCTATATACAAGTGCTGTGAGGCTCAAGGATTTGGGAGGCCCTTTCCTTGGATTTCGATTTTTGTCTTGGTTTTGTTTGTTTGCTTACTATAGATCTTTAGAATACTCAAGTTACCTTTTTTTTTGTTCAAAGCCTGCCTTGCCACCTCTTGAGCCACAGTTATATCTAGAGTGTATCCAGAAATCCATCATTAAAACTGAAACCAGGTGTGAAGATTACCCTGGAACAAGAGCAAGATTACCCTGGAACAAGAGCAAGATTACCCTGGAACAAGAGCTCACTGTTTACAAAGGCTGTTTTCTGGCAAGCGACTGCTTTCTAGTCTGCATCCTGGTGCATCCTATCCCTGGGTACTTTGTAGAAGGGTAGCACATCCAGAGCACATTCACTCTACCAGCATCCTGATACCTTGATACTTACACCCGCTATGATGGCAAAGGAATTAACATACATGTGTGATATGAATACAGATTATGTAGAAAAGGGAGATGAAAATGTGTGTCATCTGTTATCTGTGTCTCCATTCTCAAAAAAACCAAATCCTTTTGCTGCACAGGGTACCCTGCACTTCCAATTTGCTTACATGTTTGATTAAGAGATGTAGCAGATGGTGTAATACCTAAATCTGCAGCACATTGTCTCCAAAGTTTTGAAGCGAATAAATGAGTTATCCACAGCAAAGGTTATACATGTTTGCTAGTCTAATTAATTTAATCTCTTTCACTGATGCTGCCCTCCTAGCCTTCGATAAACTTGAAGATGGTACAAACTGCTGTGAGAGTACTTCTGCCTGAGAGAAGAGCAAAAAGATTTTCAAGAACAATCCCTGTGTCTGAGACTACTAATTTAGTACCTTCACTAAAGTGAGAGAAATGATAAATAACAATTACCAGTATGCATGAGGTTCTTAACAGGATTCAGTGAACAGTGTAGGTGGGGTTTAGACAGAAAAGGTCTAGGGCATCATTCATCTTTTCCTAAGCTAGACATTTCAAACAGATTTAAAACAGCAGTATACCTTCCTGGAAACATGCAGCTGTCTTAACTGACCACAAAACGACCCGGGTGAATAGTACAGATGCAGATTCAGATTTGTCTAAAATTAAGTTAGGGAAATCTGACCCTGAGGACTAACATGACTTTTAGATAAAATAATTGCATAAAATCTCTAAGAAGAGATCACAAAACCAAAGAAATGATGCCACTCAGGGCTCTAAGGGCCACAATTCTTTGGAAAAGTTCCAGGATATATTTATACTGTCATGACCTAAACTATGTTATAAAATTGCAGCTCCTTTGACCCTTACCTCTTATGTCAGGGACTGCAGATTTCCTGTTTCCGCACCCTTACTTCACTGGTTACATCTCCAAGAAGAGTAAAATCACCTCAGATATCATTCTGCAAAAAACATTTGATTCCACAACAGAGCTCACTCCTCTTTCCCATCAGCCAAGGTGCTCCCTTCCTCCCCAAGATGATTCTTTTTACACTCTCCAAACTCTTATTCATTGGGCTACTTCTTAAAAAGTTGTCTGCCTCATATCAATCTCTGCTTGTCCCTCTGCTTTTTCTCTTGTATTTCAATAATCATTCGTAGTTACAAGAAAGCCTTTGAGTGCTTTGGAGTTTTCTGCATTTCAAACTTCCTTGGCTCTATATCACACCTTACAGCTTTTAAAAAACAATCAATCAAATTTACATGCCTGGTTAGCTGGTCTCTGCTCCCTCCGTTAGAGTCCATGTGAAGCAAATGCTGTCTAAATACAAGAGGACTGCAATATTATAAAATGCGAAACTCTTAAACAAAGACTTGAAAAATCTGAGGCTCAGAATACTTGGTACCCAACATTTTCTTCTAGCTGGCCACAGTTTGGACAGGAGACATTTTAAGAAAGGAAAATGTCGTTCTTTCACATGTCATAAGTCACTGTAGTTGTTTTTAACATATTCTCCTTGCAACCCCCAAAATATATCCTTCAAAGTCTCTTGATTTTTCCCTAAATGATGATTTATACTGTGACTGAATGTGAAATGGGCTCTAAAGCTGACTTTGTGATGAATTCTGTTTCTTGCCTTAGGCCTTGGTACATGTGAATACCAAACATTTAAATACCAATCTGATGAAATCCCTGGTTGGAATCTTTTCATGTCAACTCCACTGTAAATATTAGGCTTTTGCTGATGCTAAATTGTCTAAACCCTGAGTCAGCTATCAAAACTCCACAGCTCATAAGGGATCAGGCTGTGCTTAATATCTCAACATTCATATGTGAATTGACTTACAGCTCACATTAAGTAAATATATTCTTAGCTCTGCCCATCAAACTCTGTTAAGAGGCAAGGAAGCAATGATGAAACCTGTGCAGTAACTTTAGCTTTGTTCATCATCTGGCTTATTTACTGTTGCTAGATAGAATAGTTTTCTGAAAGACTGAGTGAAAAATCACCCCTCAAAAATGGAAGGCGAAATGTATGCATGCAAATGCAAAGAGACAGGATAAGTCAGGGTACCAGTGTAAAAATCTTCCGCAGCTGTGCCAGCAATGTACGTTCCCATCACCCAGATCACCACTCTGTCCAAGATTAACAGCCAGGCTTACATGGAGCTACGAAGAGGGAAAAAGGTTGAAACTAAGGTAGTGAACAACCTACTCTAGTAAACATAAATGGACATCCCAAGTAACAACTGCCAGGGAAGCACAGAATGGCTGGATTTTTGCTCTTAATGCTCTTTGTGCCCTGAAACAAAACAAAAAAACCAAAACAAAACCAAAATAAAAAAACAAACAAACAAAAGTGGTTGGGGTAAGTAGTGTCAGGAAGGAAAGGGTGGATCTGGGACCTATTCATACAAACAGGGTCACAATTGTGACGTTCCCAGTTGAAGCTGAAAAACAGACAAGAATTTTCATAACTGACCATGTCGTTTCTACATTTGCATCAAGCCTGAGGAAAAATACCAAGAAGGGAAGAAGCCTTTTCTGTAGCCAAGATAATGAATTCTATCACGCATCTTTCATTTACATTTGGTGATAGGAAGTTTAAAATATATACCAACTTCAAATATTCTGCAGACAATATGGATACACAGAAATCCCACTTCCACACAACTCATTTGCAAGGCCACCAATATTTATGACTAAAAAAACCTTAGCAGAATTTAAACAAACATACCTTCTTTTGGGGTGAAATTTTACATCTATTTTTATTTTCTGATAATTTGACCTCAACAGTAACAAGAATAGATTCAGTGAGCTGAGCCCTCAGCTATTGAAAATGAAGGAACATAAGGCAATATGATTGACCTAACGATGTAGCTCAAAGAGATAATCCTTTCAAATTAAGAGCCATTTAATATTCATGATATATAGCCAAGTGCAGTTTATTCAAATGAGAGATTTGGGTTTTTTAAAAAATCAAACTTTTTCTTATTTAAGTCAAGAATTCAGTAGTATTAAGTCCAAGTACTTCTTCTTTTGGAACCTTAGTGTCATCTATGAATCCATTAAAGCAGAAAAAAAACTACTACTATACTATGAAGAGGCTGCTTACGCTTTCACCCTTCTTAAGGAATAAAAAAATGGCCATGGATCCAAAGATTTTCTTTACTAGTAGAAGTATTCTAATTTCATTTCCAAGAAAGCTCTCAATATTGTTTGTATACACTATCATATGAAGAAAAATCCCACACAGCCATGTTTTTCTCAAGATATTCAATGACATATTGAGATTTTCTTAACAAGAGCAGTGATATGTCTCAGGATATATTCAGGTCCACTCTTCCTTGCTGATTGCTCTGTGTCCCCTGAAAGAACTGGAGAAGACTGGTATTTGCAGGTTTTTACTATAGAAGGGCCAAAATCAGCAGTCACTTCTTCCACTCTTGAATTCACAGAGCAATTGTCATTTACTCTGCTTCAAAGCAAGTGTCCCACATTTGAGGACATGAATTGGATCTGTACAAAAAGGGGTAATTATGAAAGCAAAACATGACCAGCTCAACTCCTAATAGTCAACTTCAGAAAAGTTGCCAGCAATTATAACTGATCATCATTTCTGTAAACTTTTATATCAGTCATTGTCTATTTAGTCTAAAAGGACTTTGTATGTAAAAAGAAAGCAAATCACCTCTCAACAACTCACAAAATATTAAAATCAAAACAGATGATCAACGTAGTATGCAGACTCATAGTGTTCAGCATACTCAAGGCATGCACATCTCTCTCCCCTCCTCAGTACCACTCCGCTAATTACCTTTTGCATATGTTTGTCTGCAAGTAAATGTTAACTTTATTAAAAATCATTAAATAATTAATGAACTATCAAAAATCCTGTGCCAATATACTTTCCCATTATTTATTTTTTAGCTACATCTAATGATTTTCTTCTCAATAGCAGACAAGAGCAAGAAGGACCAAAACAGATTCTTTGTCAGAATCTCATTTGTAAGCCTCATACATGAAAGCATAAAATGATGTGCACTGTTCCAGTCTCTTTTAGCAAGGAAATCTGTTCCCTCACAAATGAAAATGCTGAAACAGCTGTTAAACATGATTCTTTCTACCAAATATTTAGAGCTGTGTTATTTAGCAATACATAAAATCCCTGTATGATTATGGTCTATTCATAAAAACCTAACTTTTCTGTACTTCACATTAGCCTAACAAAATATGTATGCTTAGAGTAAGGATTTTTTTCTATATAGAGGAAATACAATTTATATTACAGCTTTGCATAGATATGGATTGTCGAGTGTCAGACTTTCCTATCATATTTATCTGGAGGTAAGCCTATACAAACAGACTTGCACCCGTGGAAAAAAAATTAGTAAACCCATTAATAAATTGAATGTCAGGCTTCTCTGTTAATCCTGTCTTTACAAAATCTTCATATTTTTACCATATACAATTCTGCCCAAATTAAATAAATATGTGGAATTATATAGATGTTCCATATTTCAGTCACTTTCATGACCCGGTCAGTCTCTTTTGCTCTGTTACTGGTAAATATCTGCATACTGTCAGTGCAACAGCCAAATGCTTAGAATGGTTTGCATAATGATGATGCTGAAAATCCTACTGACCAACAGTCATTGTGCTTTGGTGGACTCACAGCTAGAATCTGCTAATGATAAACGTGACAAAAACAACCCTACATATATATAGTGTTTAAGAATAACAGCAGAATTGCACATCAGAACTGTGTTTCTGTTCAAAAATATAGAAAAATACTTAAATGAAATTTAGCATTCATAACTGCTCAATACTCTTCTGTCTAAAATTCTGAGTAGTTAAAGAAAATCCATGGAACAATGTAGGTTTCCATATTCCAGTCTGACATACCATGGGAAAATTCTGTTTTGAATAACAGCAGAAAAATCTCACAAGGTAAGTTTTAAAGAGTGAAGAGCAAAATAGGAAGTGAACCCAACATAAACTGTATGAGTATCTGTGTACATTAATTTGATTACTGAAAGACATGAATTAGAATACAATGCTGCAAATTACAGCCCCTTTTGTAAGCACCATGAGCTCCAAGGTGTTTTGGTCAACACCTTCAAATAACTTATTTCCAAATCTGAACTTTGCCAGTTCTGTATAAAGTAATGCCCTCTGTTTTACATGGTAACATGTCATTGCTGATACTTAGTGGATACATCACTAAGATGAATCAATTAAAATTAAAAGCCACAAAGAACACAGGAGGAAGAGTGGGGAGCAAGGAAGGGAGCTAGGAAGCTACTTTTCAGGAATGGTGCTTAAAAGACTTTCTGGTTTTGTCAACCTTTTATGATTTCAATGAAAGCTGAATTACATTCCTAAGAAATGTAAAATGTGTAGAGATATTTTGATAGGCATACTGAACAGTATTATCAGCTTACAATCTAATCTTTACTAAGTACTTCAGTAATAAAATCTAATGAATAACGCAAATTAATGTGTTTTCACACCATAATTGCATTATGTGTAACTCACCCTTGTTGTCTCCTTACCAGATGGTATGCTGGTAGAATTTAGTGTATATATAAATGATGGATTTGGACTGAAATAAAATCAGCCTTCGTTTGTGAAATGCATTTTATATTCCATTACTGATTTCAGGACAAAACTCTGAAATGTAAAAGCTGGAAATTCAGCAGCAGGAAATAACAAAGGTGTGTTATAACACCATACAAATGAATCATTGCAATTTATGCTCTTCATAGACTACATTTTTCTGTATGCTCAGCTCTTACTGATGTAGCAAGAGCCAGAAACATAAAATTACTATTTATGAAATTTGTGGAAAACACAATGAATTGTAAATAATACTGAGGACTGATCAGTTATACGATGCAATCTGAATTGCTTCTTAAGCTGAACATACTGAAGTATTATGCAGGTAAAGAGTGGAAAAGGCAAAGTTATAGGAGCAAAATTTGTAAGGTTCAGCTAGGAAAACTTCTAAGAACTCAATAATTGACGCTGGTGTCTTGACCAGCAGAGTTTGTGCAACCATCTTAAAGTCATAGGAGTCACATAGTTCAACACAACAATATGTTACAAGAGTGTTTGTGTTTCCATAGGGAGAAGCAGCAAAAAGATGATTTTACAATGGCAGTGATAAGAGTGATATGGGCTTGTTATGATGAGCTCTACAGTCCACAGTCCATAAAGAGCAAACAAAAAATGAAAAAAAAGCTACAGGAAAAATAAATAAACCCAGTGGCTGGAAAAGCCACAGAACAGTTTGAGAGATGGAAATTTGAAAAAAATAAGAGTTACTGAGGAGAATATAGCACAGTCACCAAACTACTGTTTCTAAATATCCAAGAAATGAGAAAATAATTTACAAAAAAAGGAAATTTTGGTCTAGTGCAAATGGGTGTTATGAATGATGGCTAAATAAAGTCACATCAGATTTAAGACAGTTATTTTCAACAGAAGTGTGATTTATTATGTGTGAAAATTACCATGATGCCTTCCATTCACAACAGGATGAGGGAGTGGGTATTTGGACTATTTGCTTTAATCAAAGATTCAAATACCATGCAAAATTCTTTGAGAAAAAAATTGAAGGATGTAACATTAGATTTTTGGGTGATCTTTCTAAGCCTTAAAATCTCAAAATCTCAACATAGTATTCGTGGACCAAAGGTAGCTGGCATAATGTTCTTATAGAGACAGAAGTCAAGGCAGAGATGCCAATTTTTTCAAGTAATTTAGCTATGTAATCTTCTGCCCTCCCTGTAACAGTGCAGATAGCAAATCAATAGGGTTTTCATATTTTATTTTCTGACCTTAAGATCTGTTCTTCAGTAAAAGAAAATATTGGGCTTGTCTACATTTTTTCTCCCTCAGTTATTATTCATACAATCACCTCCATTGATATCAATTTAATATTAACTACAAATAGTATTCACCATTGAAGCTGAGGTGTTCATGGGAATTAGGATTTTTAGTAGGATGCAAATCCATATTTCTTTAACTCCTTAACTGCCACAAAGGACTGGAGGATTTGGCTGTCAATCCTAGAAAAACGACAGCCATAAAAAATGCTGACTCATCTCATCAATATATCTATAAAACCACCATTACGCTGTTATCACTAGGAACAACACTGTGTGGGTTGTTCATGTGCAAATGAGCACAATATCACAGCTGGTATTTCTAATTCTGTCCAATCCAATAGATATATGATCTCCGAAGTATCTGAGATAATTACACAAACTAAATCAAACCCAAATACTGAATTCCCAAGTGAAAAAAAAATCTCTAATAGATGTCATATATAACTATTGAACCATGTACTTCCCATCTGTGTGCTCTCTAATTTTTCTTGTCACATACTGTAATTATGAATAATGCTTATAACAAAACACATGTTTACACCTCTTCCATCCACTGCTCCAAACCCTGCTGAGAGTACACAAACTTGTTACTCTAGCATCCAGTCCAGATTGCATAATAACTCGAAACTTCAGCAGGCACTAAAACAAAAAATGATTGTGTACTACAAAAGACATTGCCAAAATGTATTTTGTATGAGTAGAGTGGGTACCACACAAGAAATTGCTTTTTTAATAAATATTCTTTCTTTCACTGGTTTACCAACATAAGGAAAAGCATCACTTTTCTTACATATTACATTTCAAGACAGACTCTATTCAGATAGCATGCAATATTTGTAATTACAACTTTAAATTGTATGGAGTTAGCCATAGAACCATAGAATCATAGAATAGTCAGGGTTGGAAGGGACCTTAAAGATCATCTAGCTCCACTCCCCTGTCCTGGGCAGAGACACCTCCCACTAGATCATGCTGCCCAAGGCCCCATCCAATCTGGCCTTGAACACCTCCAGGGATGGGGCATCCACAACTTCCTTGGGCAACCTCTCATAGTGAGGAAGTTCTTCCTTACATCAAGCCTAAATCTGCCCCTCTCCAGTTTATACCCATTCCCTCTCATCCTATCACCACAAACCTCTATGAATAGTCCCTCTCCAGCTTTCTTGTAGGCCCCTTTCAGGTACTGGAAGGACTCATCAATGGCCATTTGAATTATCTTCAGGGTAATCCACTACTGCCAAACCAGAAGGCCTGCTAAAAGGTCCGAGTTAATGCAGAATGCATGCCTTCATCTCAAATTTTGTTCATCACAGATGGATCCTATGCCTCCAAGTAGAGAAGTTACCTTTGTAGCTAGCATCAATGCCAGCTTCATACCATTGCATCTTCTTTATTCATAATTGCCTTGTTACAGTGCATGTAATTCACAAGAATTTTTACAATAGTGACACTGAGAAAACTTCTTTTCTAATGTAACAAACCCCATTGTAGCATTTCATCTTTCTACAGTGCAGAAGTCAGAGGCTTTTCAGCTCAACAGAGATTTCAGCATTCAAGGAAGGGACTTGGACATTCAATACAAAAGGGACTTGGACATTCAAGAGGAATCGATGGCTGGGGGAGATGGAAGAAAAGGATAAAAAGTTGTGACCGTGTCTACAAATTCATTTGCTAGAGCTTTGTTTATATTGAATGCAACCCTGCGAGCAATTGACTCATGAATAGCTCTCATGTTATATGCAAAAAGTAATTAACAGAGAAAGCAGGCAGCATGTAAGTTTTTCCATAATTCAAGTCATTGAAATACCAAGCTCAATTCTGAGTAGGATTAATACAATTTATTTTGCTTACATTCATCATTGAGTTTATTTCATTACAACTATTTTTTGAAATATTTTAAAATGAAGCAGCCTGTCCTATAAAGTTATATGTAACGGTAAAAGTCACAGACTCTGAAAATACTTTTGAAAAACTCCTATCAGCTGTGGTATCTATGATACAGGTATACTCTGCAAATACACTGCATATTATACACCTACATTTACATGTATGTTTTTTAAAAAAAGTATAATTTTGTCTTGTATTCTCCAAGTCACTTTCATAAGGTGAATTATCACAGAGTGAACTAAATCCTGATCTGTAAGTAACTTATTTCAGCTGCTTTTGCTTAAACAGAATCAGCTGTAATTAGGGCATAGTCCTGCCCTGAGATATTCATGCAGGTCTTCTTCTAAAGTCACTAAGAATAGGTGACTTTATTTGTAACCATATGCGAAAACTGAAATTATTCCATGAGTTAGACTGCTTACATTTTTCTCTCCATGTGTGTTCCACTAAATAGGGAGAAGTCTCTTGTTTAGCACCTCTAAATAAAGATGCAGAATAAGTGACAGTTTATTTATGAAATATTGTATGATTTGGTATAGCTACAGCTGGCACAAAAAACCCTTAAACATATGTGATTGTTTGCAAACATGTCCAGTGAAGGTGAAAACAATAAGATGTTTTTTCTTTAACCTTTTGCACCTGAAAATATTGGATATAAATCATGAAGCTTACAAGTTATATTTTTTTAAATACTCTCCTTAAAATACACATAGAAAATGTGCATTATATTATAAGCACACGCTTAAGTAGTTTTCATTGCATTGTCTGTTTTGTAAGTGGGAGTTGTTCATGCAAGTGCTTAAGATGTACTTCCATAATGCAGCAGGGCTTCACATCTACAGTTGCTTAAATGTGTCTTTAGGACTAAGCTGAAAGACAGATTGGTAAACCAGAAAGAAAACATTTGTCCTTATAAATGTATTTAGGGAGAAGTTAAGTGCAAACCAGTTAAGAAGGCTGAGAGGCAACCTGCAACTCTGCCCACTGCTGGGGTAAGGCACCCAAATGTGCTCTTGCCTGCAGAGCAAATGATCTCCACTGTGCTTTGCTCAACCCAGCTATCTGAAGTACATCCCATCTGGTCTCCTGACTTCATCACATATAAGTCTGACACCAGGCAAATAAGAGGGTTGCTGTCCCTCCCACACGGCTGCTAGAATCACCTGCTGGCAGAGCAGATGGGACTTGTCAGCTTGAACCTGTGCAGACTACCTGCCTGACAAAGCTGGGTCTGAGGGGCTTCGTCAGCCATCTGAGCACAAAGCCGTGCTTTATCCTGCAGTGCTGTGTATGGAGCCTTTCTTCAGACTGAGCAATTCTTTTGCAAAAGATATGATTTTTCCCATGGTCACATATCAAATGAGTGATGGAGCTCGAAATGGAATCCAGGAGTCCCAGATCAAAGTACCCTAATTTATAGCTACTAGAGACAGAAAGCCACAACAGGAGGATGAGGGTGCCTCTGTCAGCTTTCAGGGAAAGCATCTTGCTGACAAGGTTTCACTATTCAGTGTTAAGAGTTTGATTTCTAAATGAACAGACAGTCTGAGAAGTGATTACTTAAGACTCCCTCAATATTTGCATGTCTTCTGTCTCCACGTCCCCAGCAGTTCAGCATGTCACTAGAGTACTGCTGATTTTAATGACTGGTTGCCAGAAAATGGTGCAACTGGGAGAAAACATGGAGCTGGTTGCGCTGAGTAAGCTACTGTCATTTACTCAGGGTGGACATGGAGTCACAAGCACAGAAGATGCACAAGTTCAGACTGTCTTCCTCCCTTCATCTTTCAAGTCAGTTCTTCATTTCTAATGTTATTCAGACACCTCAAGTCTCAGCGATAAGCCTGAAATGGAAAACAGTCAGCATTTCCAGGGTGCAAAAGCCAAAATCCATGTAGGAGACAAAACATCTCCCACTGAAATAAAAATGATGCTGCAAACTACAGCAGAGGTAAATTAGAGTTACGAGAACTTAAAGCTGATTTTGAACCTACTGTTTCACAGACCTAACTATTTATATAAACAGGAGGAGATGATTTTATATATTTATACATCAGTATGCAAGTGTATGCTGCAATTATAGTGTTATGCATATTAGCATTTAATAATTTGTATTAAATAGTTTATGTATGTAAACCATATTGTACTATAGTACTATACTGTACTAACATTAGACAGCTCCTCCTTTCTTAACCATGAATGGAGACATAAAGTACAGATGAACTTCCAAGCACATTTTACTGCAGAGTGAATAACAACTTTTCAGTTAGAGAGAAAAAAAAACTTATGGATAGTCAAGACCCAATGATCTGAGTAGCTTCTCCCATCAACAAGCAAGAGAGCACTTCAGTGACAAAATACTGCATGAATCTTCCAAGAAATAAGAAAACAAGCAAGTTCATGAATCCTCAATACTTAACTCTCCTCAACCCCACCGAAGAAACACTTTTTCAAAGAGAGTTAAATATAACCAACCAGTAAAATAAATCAATATAAGCCATGAAAGACAGGACTGTGTAGGGAGTGAGGGAAAATTCTGACAGTTCATGGAAAAAAATGAGAACTGCAAAGTTCTGCTGATCTCCCCAGGCAAGTGAAATGGTCACAGTTTTTTATCCTCAGATAATAAGGAGAATTTATATGTTTCTGTCAATAAACACGGGTTGAAAAATAAACTCCATAAACTGATAATCAGTCTTCTTTTCCTACTGTGTGCAAAAAAGTTGTCTTATGTGATACAAATGACACCACAGAGCATGTCATGCAATTGTATCCAAACATTCCCTAATTAGCACCAGCCTTTTAGACTTATCTCCCTGCAGAGCCAGGACTGCAGAGGGGCCTCTAATCAGAAGTTTCCTAAGCAACCACAGAACCTTTTACAAAGTCATTAGGCCCAATTAAAATTCAAGTCAAACTGTACAGTTGGCCTTTCCACAGACCAGACTAAGTTTCCTAGTCAGATGGAGGTAAACTAAAGCTACCTGAATGTGTCTCAGCCAATACTGGTTTTCAGCAGGAAGTCTGGGGTTTGGCTTAGCAAAATTTTATTATAATACCTGCTGCAAACAGAAAAGAATCAGCTTTTATCAAAAGTTGACTACCACAGAAGTTTTTGTTTTTCCAGTAAAGGAAAACCACTTGCAAATTTTGTCACAAAAATCCAGTCTTTCCAGTATTCCCATGCTGCTATTCTGGACTGTGAGCTGGGCCACTGAAATCTCCCAAGCCATGCCACAGACTCAGAATGCACAACAAGAGCTCAGGGAAAAAAATGTGGTGCATCAGCAAACAAGTATTGCAGTTTGTTGGCCAACCCACTGAATGCTGGTGACAGAAAACATCTAAACTGTAACTTCTACTGTGTACAAATGCATCTCTTTTCAGCCAAAGTTTTTAAACAGAACGAATATAATCTTTTGAATGATTGAAGCAAGATGGTCAAAGGCACAGGTCATGCTATTGAGGCAGAAGAGTGCAAAATTCCTTCTCAAAAAACATCAGCACTGTCAAAGGACCTGATACAAACATATTAAGTCAATGAGATTCTTTCTATTAGCACCAACTGGTTTCTATTTGATCTCACAAAGCAAGATGGAAATTTTACTCCTTTGAAAGAACTAGTGTGGATTAAAGAGCATTTCCAGTGGAAAGACCTTCCTACTCTCATATTATAGAAGTTGTACTTCTGCCATTCAAACAGAAATCCTGATGGTTTAGCTCAATATAGTGTATTTCACTCCATTTTTTAAACATTTTGAGAGACAGAGGGGAGCGCAGAAGACACACAAGTGGTAGCATCTTCTTTGCTCAAAAAGAACTATTTGCTTTTCAGTGCTTGAGCCACAGTAGATAGAAAGTCATTTAGACCCTGGCAAATCAGGAAGAATCCACCAAATTACTGGCAGTTTAAATTGCACAGTCCTACAGTAGTCCACCGCTTGGCAGGGTTACCAGAAAATTACAAACTTATAGCTACCTTACTTATAAGCCATTCTCATAGAATTCCTACTTAAAAGTAAGAATTCTGGATGGCAGAACAAAGCCAGGAAGACATGAAGATTAGCATCAGAGAGAGAGAGAAGCCAAAAGAGGCACAGGTAGAGCAAAGTTAGGCAGTGAAAACAGTAGGAAGAGGATACCAAATTAAAAATAATCGTCAACCCTCTCAGCCTCTGGACGTGACTCATGTCTGTCCAGAGTTTTACATGACTACATGCCCAGGCAATAGTTCCATGGATGCCCAGAGGCAAAGTCCTTTCTTCAGTGCTTCTTTCTGGGTGGGAGAACATAAGTCTGCACCAGTCAAAGGCTGACCAAGCTATGTAGAACAGAAGCTGCTCCACACAGGCATTGAAAACAACCTACACATGACTTCATAAATCTAATTAGGCACAGCACAAAGGAATGAGAAGATATTTCCATGCCTAAGTTCATTGCAGCCTTTAGCTTCACTCCGGAGGCTACCAACAAGGTTACCACTGACTGCCAAGTGTAGCAATGGTGTCATAATGGTAACACCTGTCCAAGGGACCACAGCAGTACAGCTCACCCACAAAGGCCGCCAAACAACAGATGGTAGCAACTTTTGATCATGACCAACGTGGACTGGATTTGAACCAACGAGTTTAAAGTAAAAGTATTTCCAGTTCATTTCTTATTCTCTTCAGCTATTTTTTTCTCTTGCTAATGTTATACTATGTATTATCTTACATTAAGTCCTGGCAAAGGACTTGATTAAAAAAAAACAACACAACCTTCTCGTTGCTGTGTAATACAAAATAGAACTGGCACACTTGGATGCCTACTGTTTACATTTGAAACTAAGAGGGCAATTTCACACTGCCTACTACTGATGCTGCAATATATCCATACCCAGTTTTTGTTTGCTTGTTTGCTTTAACTCAGTTCATGCTGGAATTAAAATCAGAAGACTCGTGCCTTCTCCATTATAAGGAGTTGTGTCAGGCCTCTGCCTGCATTTTTGTTTTGTTATAACATTGATCCATTTACAGAACCAGGTCAGCTCTGTTGCTGGCCTGGATAAAGCAGCAGGGACCCACTCCAGTTCCTCCTGCCCATCAGCCAGCCTGTGAATGTGCCCCTACCCAGGTGACTTTTTACTCCACTTGCACTTGTAGGTCTGGCCTCACTAACCCAACCTTTTCCACCAGAACCACTCAAGGCACAGGATTTCTTTTTACCTGAAATCATCTAACCTGCTCTCACTCAGATGTCTTTCACTGTCCATGGAAACTCAATGAATCAAAGGCAAAGCAGAAAGCTAAAAGTTAAAATCATCCAAGTGGATTGCTGAAAGCATACATCGTAAGGCAGGCATGCTGCAGAGATGTGTGGGTGGTTGGCTGCTTGTCTGGCTGCCTGCCCACCACTCTTCACATGCAGGCAGTACACCTCCAGGATGCTGCCGTACCATAATCAGCCTCAATGGCACAGGCTGCATGCGCTTCAGGAGACATGCACAGACCTCTTGAGTTTGGAGAGCTTTTTGATCTGCAGTTGTTTAAGCTTCTATTTATGAGCCTGTTGTGTAATAAAAAATGTGCTAAGGGACAGAGAGTGGTTTTTCTGTATCTCAGACATTATTACTTTGACAGAAATTAAATTATAAGCCCTTATCACCACTTAGGAGTGGAAAGCACCGGAGGCTATAAACCCCCCGGGTGAAACCTTAACCCTGTGGAATGCAAGGACAAAATTACTATTGACATTAATAAAGCCAGTATCTCACTCTACATATTTTTGTGTGTGCACGTGTGTGGTTTGCATTCTCACAAAGAATCGGGATTACTTATTAGCTGACATGCAGAGACTGCAGCAAAGACGTCCCACAGTATCATCAAAGCTTATGGAAAAGTTCCTAAGATTCTTGCTTCCTCTGAAACTGCCTGTACAACCCAAATAAGAATGTCCTAAACCCGGTATGTGTTTTGATTTGGATGTAACTTATTAATAAAATATCATGCTTGAGTGATTACATGGGGGTTTTTGTTGTTTTCTGAGATAAATATCCATTTGAGAAAATGGAAGAAGGAGTGAATTATTCTGTGTTTTATTAAATGACATTAGTTACTGAGCTATAACTGGCCTCCTTAGTTGGAAATAAATATCAAAACACTAGCTAGTAACTTTAGACTGTAGATACTGTTTAACAGCAAACTGGCTGTTCATGCACTATTTCTAATGCAGTACCTTTTATTTTATACCTGTCATTTCTGACTTTCCCAGAAGCAAGATGTGTGTGGTGTTTTTGTTGCTTTTCAAGCAAAAAAATAAGAATGTAAATCATTTCTAATTCATCAATTTACTTATTCTGACATCTCCATCGAACTAGAACTCTGAATTTTAAGAAATTCTGCTGTCTGGGACTTTTCGTCTAAGCACTTTCTGGAAAAGGCTGAACAACTACAGTCCCTTTGTCATACATGGAAATATAACAAGTAACTCCACTGGAAATCTGTTGCAGGCAACCAAAATACTGTTCTTCTTAACATCTCCTAAGTTTCACATTAAGTTGTATGTCTGAGTATGAAACAATTGAAGAGAACTAATAGCAGTTGGTTTAACATAAGCTCTGAATTTAGACCTTTGCATTTGTCTCTGTCATTTATAGATACAATATTTAATATTGTTTTAGAATAGCCATCCCCTATAATATTTTTTCTTGTCCTGATCAGAAGCCTCTTCTGCTTTGCCTTAAGATTTCTCTAGCTGAGTGTCATCCCCGCGTTGACTTTCCCCAGTTTTCTCACACAACCACACTTATGTTCCCACACAACTCCCTGGTGACCTGCTTCTGACTGAATGGAAATGGGGCCCTTTTTCTAAGTTTTATCCCCTCAGCCTTTCTTCTGCTTCTCCAGAAGCAGTGCCACTCAGTCGCCATTCCATCTTCACAGTTTATTGTATCCCCGAACAGGATTCATTTCAGCTAACTGCAGCTGTTCTGATGTAAGTATCTAATCTACACGGACTGTAAAAGCCCCCAAAGAGCCCCCAGAGAGGGAGGTATCAGGAGGTAATAATTCATCTCATCATTACTGCAAACAGATCCTCAGCTGGCCAGGTTGCTGAGGCTTATACACCTGTACCTTTTGTCGTGCCAAATTCTACAAAAATGTTGAGAAGTTTTTAAACTCCAAAAGGCAAGGATGAAGTTGAATACAAACTAGAGTGATGGACTTTTAGATAAAGTAAGCTGTTACATGACAAGGGAAGACAGAAAATAACTGGGAAGGATTTAATTACTACTTTCACCCCCTGCTCCTCCCCTTGTTTCAGTGGAAGGTCTCAACCAACCCAGGGAGCAGTGGCAGACACTGGATTATCCTGCTGCTCCTGCACCATTCTTCCTGCTGTCTCTCATCCCCATGGCCTTCCTGGTCCTTCCAGCAGCTTCTCAAGCTCTCGTTGAACAGCCAGCCCTGAGCACCATAATGGGAGATTCTCCTTGCTCCTTCTCCTATTCAGTGGTTTCCAGCACCTGCTACTTTGAGTAGACTCTGCAGCTTCTCTTGAGAAGTGGCAAACTTCCTTCCTTTACAGTGCTCTTCCTCACCCATGCTCCTGAGATGAACATGAAACCACTGGGGAAAAAAAAATTAAAAAGTTTAAATATCTTCCATCACTCTAGGATAGAGTTCATAGAGAAAGCCTATTTAATTGTGTAGCTGAGTTTTGGATGAACATTAACTCAAATGGCCAAAGACAGCAATGCAAAGCAAGTATATAAAATATTTCACTCAGATACGAAGATTAACAACTTCAGCTGTATCTACTTTCCATAGATACAAGTGCTGGTACAACACATAGAGCACTGGGAAAAATAAGGTTTCTGGTCTGAAAGAGAGTTTAGAGCATAAAGTATTTTTCAATATCTGGGCATGGGTTCTTTAAACATTATTTGAAAGTACAGGTGATTTACAAGCACCTTTAATTTGTCAACACAACTGGCACCTTCTATTAATTGACCATGAAAACCATTGACTGTGCAACAGAAATACCATCCAGGCCACAGAAACACTAGACAGTTTCACTTTGTCCTTGATCTGCCCCTGTGTCGGGTTTTTTGAAGCCTTGGCCTGCTAGATCTCACTGTTAGATATTGGAAGTCTAGTGGGACAGAGAACAGAAGACCTAGCACCTTCACACCAACCTAATCCTGTGCTGTCTCAGAGGTTTTAAAGACCTCTTAGAGCATAGACACTGTTTTGCTGATTTGGCAGGTTATGCCAGTCACCACATTTGCCTAGAAAGGACGTGTCAAGGCTGCACCTACATGCCTCCCAGTCCCAGACCATGAAGGGCTGTGCACAGAAGAGAGCGTCCTTGTGCATAGGAGAGAGTGTCCTCAGGAGATGTGCCAAGTGAGAAATCCCAGGAGCTCATCCAAAACTTTCAATATCACTTTGCCCTGTATGAAAGAGCTGTAAGAGGGAAGTATCTCACAATTTGTCCTTTTACTATGAGTAACCAGTTTTTTCAGCATCATATGACTGGGACCAATTTCTTAGCTTGACTTCAGAAGGGATAATCACCAAATTACCAATTCTTGTTTTAATATTAATGCTTATATAATAATGTTCTTCAAAGGGGAGTGTATTCACATTTTGACTACAGAGCGTAGCCACTGTAGAATTGTCTGTAAACAATGTCCATAAATAGGAATCATCTGTAAACAATGTCCATAAATAGGAATCGTCTGTAAACAATGGGTGGATGGAATCCAACTTCCTTAAAAGTCCCTAGCAGAATTACCCTCTCTGGATGTCATTCAATGTCAGGGTACCTATTTGTGGTCCATATGATCAATCTGTAGTAGTTTAACTCACCACCATTTTTGACCTTGAAACTGAAGCAGGAGCAAAAAAATAACTGAACTAGGATAGCTGTTCCTTATATGCCTAAATCTAAATAAATAAAATTTGGTTTCTTGTTTTCTTTTCTTTTGTTTTCCCTTTGTCTTCTTTTTACTTCAAATGAGGACAACATAACTATTACAATCTACGTGGCCTTTTTTTCTAAATTACCACTAGTTTTGGGGTTTTTTAATTCATTTCCTATACAAAGATTTGCTTTTATTGAAACAGATCTTTTGCATCCTTAAATTCAGAACCACTTTACCTATGGTCTTTGAAGAAGATAGCTGCAACAACACAAATAGCAGCTGTTTGGCCAAGAATTAATGTATTTGTAAGTACCTTGTGCCCCTTTAACACCACAAGAGATACAAAACAAATAGAGACAATATCAGCTTTCATATCTCTCCATTTAGGGCAAGGGACTCCTTGCTTACCCTGCTGAGTCAGCCTGAAATGTACTGTGGCTCAAAATATTATTGTTTTATAAGAGCATAAGGCTTTTAAACTAGTTATTATACTCTTTGGAGCCTTACCAAAGACACCTACCCCCAGATACAATTGTAACAAATAGTGGTAAAGAGAAAAGTAGCTTCTGCAAAGCCTAATTAAGTATTTTGATTAGTTCATACTTGCTGCATTTGGCTACTGTTTATAATTACTTTTATTATCTGATGTCTGTCAGTGCTGTTTTTTTCAACTACTTCTTTGTTTACTTAATTGGGCGGTTTTTAATCATCAATTTGGAAAAATAAGTTTCCTCTTTGCTTTTGTAACTGATCATAATCACTAAGCTTTTTTGCCCTTTAAGTTTCAATACCCTTCATAACACTCACAGGATTAACCCCAAGAAACAAACCAGCTTTCCAGTTGCAATAACAGGGTGCTGAGCATCATTTCTAACCTGCAGCAAAACACAGACCTTCCTTTACCTTCAGTCACATTTCCTGCAATGTTCACTGTGTTCCTCTGCAACAGCAATTTATTTGAGTCCATAGTAATGAGTTATTGCACCCACAGAGAGACCCATGGCAGAGGAGTGTCTTGTGGACGTGGCAGTCAGCCCTGCCATGAAATGACTGTAGTGCTGGAGCCAGTACCACAAAAACCCAATTTTGCAGTAGAAAGGAGCCACCATCATTTCTGATACCCTACATTAGACTTCAAATAAGGAGACTCACATTTTTCAGTTTTGGACTTTTGAAGTAAGTTATCTCCTTTCCCCTGTTTGGGCAAGGCAGTAATTCAGTAAGAAGAGGAGGGGCACATAGCCAGAACTATTTTATATTGCAAATTAGCAAAGTATCAGTTAAATGTGAAATTGGAGCACTGCTGTTTATAAAACAGGAAAAGTGGGAACAGTGATCCTTGAAAGCTAGAGTAATAGATATGGGATGAGATTTAACAGTACAAAGTTGTGAATTAAACAGAAATACCTGCCCTAAGTAATGAATATGATTGGACTGACAAGTAAACAGAAGGAATTGACTGTATCCTCCTCAGTCAGAGGATAACAGTCATGAGTACAATATAACTGTAAAGAAGTAAATGTGATCCTACAATCCTTCAGCTAGGACATTTCCTGTAGGGAAAAGTGAATATTGTTTCTGTTGTACATGACACTGATGAGCCCTTTGCAGTAATACTGTCACATTTCTGGTTACTCCTGCATCAGTAAAATTAATTTAAACTGATATTGTACATAGGAGGACCAGCAATCTGGAAAAATGGAGAGCTCATAGTACAATGTTAAAATATCAAAGATTGATCTAGTTCAGCCTAGGAAAATAAAGACTAAGAGAAGATTAAGTTATTCAGTATAAATATATTAGATCACACGAAGGGAAGGGAGGGAAAGAGGCAATCATGGTTTTGAATTTGTAGAAGATTTACTACCTGAACAAAAATATTTCAACTAGATAAGCAAAATTTTGAAGTATAATGTCAAAGTGAATTTCTAACCATCTGAGGAGTGAGTAATGCTTCAGGAATTGTAGTAGGAATAAATAAATAAAAAATAATGAATTGGTTTTACAGTAAACAGAAGTCACTGGAAAGAAGGAACTGTACAGCATAATGTAGATAGATCCAGTGCCCTTGCACATTGTTTCTAGATCTCTAGCCCTAAACAGAATGTGGTAAGAGAGCAGAAAATTATTTAGAAAACAAATGAAAGACTTGAGTAGAAGAAACAGAGAGAAAAGACTACATAAAGTGGCAGAGAAGTAGCAATGGCCTGCTGTATAATATAAATAAGGAAGACCATAAATGCAATATTTATTCTCCCCCACAACAAAAATTTACCTGTTGAAAAATAAAATTCATAATTTATTTAGAAATCCCAGCCAAACAAGAGAGGTGAAGGAAGACACTTGAGATTTTAAATGTTGAAATAATTACTCATAAAAGGAGTAGAACGGGATTAAAATTAAACAAGCCTTGATTAACAAAATTTGCTTATGAGTGGAAAAAAAGTTTCATATGATTGCCGTGTGTCCTGCAGTGTACAAAGAAAGAGGAATACTCAGAAAGATATTTATCATCCAAGCATGAAAATACCTTATCAGATAAGACAGTTTGTACGTCAAATAGGATGCTGTGTGAAACATGGGAGATTTTGCTTCTGCATACAGCAATATTCCCAGTTTGCCATTGTGTCTCTGCAGTGGTTGCAAAACAACTTTACATAAGCAGCTTTTACAATGTTCCATGAGGATCAATAGCTTTAGGTTGGCTTATTTGTTTTGGTTTGTTCCCCTATTACAAAAGTACTTGATCGCAGATAGGAAAGTTGCTTTGTAGTGCCAAGTACCATACAAAAATATCAGGAAAGACAGACTTTAGCTTGCAGAATACAGAAGGTAAATAAAGGGCAAAGTGGAGAAGATTATTGCAAAACTCTCCCTAATAAATCTTGGCAACGGTGACACCTGACTCCATATTTATACTCATTCCCTGTCTTGACATCCAGAAATGGGAAGGCTAGTGACTGAAACAGGAGCTTTTGCACAGTAAAGCAATCTTAAATATCAGAAAAGTTTCCAAAACAGCTGTGCTAGATTTACCAGATTGCATTATGGAAATGTTAGACACCAAAAAATCATGCATTGATGTGTAAATAAGGAAAAAAAATGGGGTGATAGGCTGGGAAAGAGAATTCCCTCCAGTATTCTTCCTGCCAGAAAACAAAATCAGACAGCTCCCACCCACTAGTCTCTTCGTGTCTCCCCTCCAGTTTCCAATGGCTGACTCTGCACAATTTCCCCAATTCCAACAAGCCATAAAACCTACTGAGGATTTCATATTTCTATTAGATTAACAAATTTTGACCCTTTGATAGTATTATCAGGTTGTGCAAACCAAAACTGTTTTAGCTGATCTTTAAGCAGACATTTCTAACTGTAGCTTCTCTTACTGCTGTGGAAAAAGCTTTCAGTGTCGCCATATGGTCTGAAGCAATATCTTGACTTGTGCTTTCTAGGCCAATGAGAAGAAGTGTAATAACAAGACGAGAAGCAAAAGAAGCTCTAGTCAAGAAGGTTTCTCCAAAGCTGACAGATTATTTGTGGAGGTATACATCTTAGACATAAAGCAAGGTGCTTTTTGATGCATTTAGGGCTAAGTTTGATATCTACAATTAAATGCTGCAATTTTAAGAACAGTGGACAAACTTTGTCTTATGTATGAAACACTATTCTGTGGCCAAAATTCTTCTGCAGATACATTTTTGATTCTTCTACTTACCCCTCCCAGAGGAGAGGAGGGACATATACCAAGAAAAGTAAACATTCCAGAACTTGAAGGGAAGAACTGGTAAGTCTGAATCAATTTAATTAGACTTCAAATATGCAGTGCTTGTTTTTGTTCATGGTATTACATTTGCAGAATGCATAAAGCAAGGAAGCCCCACATGTTGGCATAGGTGATTCAGCACTTCACTAAAGTACAAGTATCTCCAGTCAGCAAGCTTACATCAATATTACTCCTGGAGAGGTGCTAGTGATATCTCCATGTGTAAATACCATGTTACACTGGCAAACTGAAAACAGGAGGAGGATAACTGTGCACCAGATCACAGATTAGGCAGTTAGTCTCCATATAATCTCTCCACAATCTCTAGACCTTCCCAAGATAATTAAGAGAAGACATAGGAAAAAAATCTTCAAGAGGATAATTCAGAACTGATGTTCAGTACAGGTGTACTGAGTAGCCCTCTATGGATTCCTCTTTCTTCAATGGCCTAAAGTAGAGCAGATTTCTAATGCAAATCCCTAAAATTAGGAATCTACAGTAAAATATACCAATCCCTTCCACTTCTTATCCTTATCAACCCATGCCTTTATTTCTTCAATTGTTTAAAAAAAAGTACTCTCCAAAACATATTCCAAAAACCTCAAACTAATATAAACTTCAGTTCCTGACATAAACTGTTCCCTCAGGCAAAGCACGAGTTTGGTGAAGTCAAGTTGTTTCTGGGACTATTCATCCAAAGGGAGACAGGAGGGAACTCTGAGTCAAAGCTCATTAACTGAAATCACCCTGAATAAGCAATACAGATTTAGAGACTGACAGTTCAAGTACTGCTTTGGCCTTCAGCTGAAATAGAAAGGAAAAAGAAATCTCAGCAACCTACCAGTCAGGCATTTGCCTGGCACCTTAAGAAAGTAGCAGGCTTTCTGTGTGTGCTAGCATAAGTATTAATAGACTCCGAGAGGTTCTGCAGTGAGATTCGCGAAGCTAGCTTAGAGAAAAATGCAACTGAGACAAATAGAGTGAAGGGGGACAGCAGGCAAAGTATGAAATAATTATTTGTGCACCTGTTCAAGAGCCATTTTAGTTAGTGTGCCCCAAGAGAAAAAGTGCCATGTGGAAAGCACAAGGGTTTTTGCAACTTAATGATGCTATTACATTTCCAAGCTCAGTGTAACTATCCATATGCTGATATCCCTGAAATATTTAACAATTAATAAAGATAAAAGGCCCTATCACACATCACATTGTGTCAGGAACATGACATCAGGAAGGATAAGTTCATACATATCCTTGTTCCACAGAAAACCTTTCTTCATTTTGAATATGCCCACTTTTCCCACTGTGTTGGCAAATGAAAGCATGAAAATTTGGTAACCAGTGGAGCAGGCTGTAGAAAAGCAACTTCAGCTTGGAGGACAGATACTATTTCAGTAGATATACTCCCAGCAAAAAGGAAGAGATTTAAAGAATGATAGATAGCAAGAAGAAATAAATAGTTGTGCAAATCTCCAAGGAAGAAGAGGCCTTATATTGCTCTTTTCAGTAAAGTTCCCTTTTATGGAGAAAGCTTAAAAAACCAGAACACAGCCATTTTTTTAGACTAGCATGATATAATGCATCCACAACATGAATGCACAGACTCAGATGAGATTAGACAGAGGAAAAAAAAAAAGATTCCCAGAAACTAGATAAGGAAATGTAGGAAGGTGTGAAGAGGAAGAGTGAGGTGAGAAAGGAAATGCAAATAAGGAGATTTTTACAAGCTAAAGTGGTGCTGGTTTAAAATACTACTTTAGTCTCAAAAGGAGAAAAAAATAAGGACACTGGTGATCCATGGTCACAGAGCACAAATGGGCTGTGGAGCTGGGCTGTCAGCTAATCTCAGAAAAAAAAATATACAGAGAAACTGATACGAGTTGTGAAAGTGGAGATTGCTATTATTAGTAGTACCTGAAGAGCCACAACCCCATTCTGCTTCCCAATTAATCAGTTCATTAGTTTGGAATAAGGGTAATTTAACACAACATAGACACAAAAAGTAAAGTGTAAACTGGAGTAATCTCTTGCATCTTACAAGCAAAATGATCAGTACAGTGTCTGATATATGTCTTCTTTCAGGTAGGTTTTCTAAGAAAAGGAGGCTTAAGTAAATGTCTGTTAGTGTCTGTACACGTGCACTTTGCTGTTTGTCTGTCCTTCCTTCTCAGGAACCTGCTATCTGATGGCTAATTTCAACCAAATCTGAGAATAGGGAAGCAGTGTCACAGATACTGCCTTAGCACGAAATAAACCAGCGAGGAGGATAGGTAAAGATGCTATTAAGTGCCCTAAAGGAGGCAGAGGCTTGTTTGCAGTGCAAGATCAGCCCTTATTAGGCACCAAAGAAGTCCTGCAGAACACAAATCCTGAATATACCTGGGGGCTTTTTGGGGGCACCTGGAGGAGGTGGGATGGTCCCGAAGCTGACGACGGTGCACAAAGCTGACAGAGCTGGTGCCTGCGCTCCACCAAGGAGAGAGCCAGGACATCGCCCCTTCCCACAGTCGCTGCACCACCTGTCCCCACGGGAGATGACGACATTCTCTGGCAGGGCGGCTGCCCTCTCCCCGCCGCTACGTAGGATCATAGAAACATTAGGTTGGAAAAGAGCTTTGAGATCATCAAGCCCTACCTGTCCACTGCTAAATCATATAGCTACAAGAAGATTGTTGAGGCTCTGGGGCGTGTCCAGAGAAGAGCAACAAAGCTGGTTGAAGTGGCAGGAGAACAACTCTTATGAGGAGTGGCTGAGAAAGCTGGGATTGTTTAGCCTGGAGAAGAGGAGGCTGAGGGGAGACCTCATTGCTCTCTACAACTACCTGGAAGGAGATTGTAGGGAGGAGGGAGCTGGCCTCTTCTCCCAGGTGACAGGGGACAAGACAAGGGGGAATGGCCTTAAGCTCTGTTCAGGCTGGATATCAGAACAAAAATTTTCACAGAAAGGATCATTGGGTGCTGGAACAGGCTGCCCAGGCAGGTGGTTGGATCACCTTCCTTGGAGGCATTTAAAAGACGGGTGGATGAGGTGCTCAGGGAGATTGTTTAGTGATTGATAGGAATGGTTGGACTCTATCATCCTGAGGTCTTTTCCAATCTAGTGATTCTGTGATTCTGTAAGCACTTAACCTACCCATCTTTTAAACATCTCCGGGGATGGTGACTCCACCGCCCCCCTGGGCAGCTTCTGCCAGTGCCCAAGAACCCTTTCGGCAAAGAAATGTTTCCTGATGTCCAACCTGAACCTACCCCGGCGCAACCTGAGGCCGCTCCCTCTCGTCCTTATCACTTGGGAGAGGGGACCAGCACTCACCTCCCCAGGATCTCGGCGAGGCAGTCGCAGGCAGCCATCAGGTCTACCCCGCCCCGGCCGCCCCGTCGGGGGGGGGGCGGTGCGGGCGGGGGGCAGGGCGGGAGGAGCGCTCCGCCCGCAGGTGGCGCTGCCGGCAGCCGCGCTCCGAGCCGCCGCCGCGCCGGCCGGGCGAGCGCAGCCCCCCGGCTCCGGCCGCAGCCCCCGGGGCCGCGCCTCCCCCGCGCCGCCCGCCCGGCCTCTCTCTCCCCGGCCCCGCGACGCGCGCAGACGCCGCCGCGGCCGTCGCGGCGGAGCCAGCCCGGAGCGAAGCCCCGCGGACGGCGAGCGCCGCTGCCCCGGCGCGGGAGGCGGTGCGGGGCATGGAGGCGCCCGGCGGCGTCCTCGGGGACGCGTGACGGCGAGCTGCGCTCACACGCGCGCACGCACCCACGGGAGCGGAGCCGGAGCGGAGCCGGGCAGCAGCGCCCTGCCCCGTCCCGCGGGGAGCCGGCATGGACTGAGCGCGGCGTCCCGCCGCCAGGTAAGACGTGGACGGGTACCCCAAGGGAGGTCCCGGCTCGGGGCTCGCGTTTCGGTGCTTGTGCCCTTACGGCTCGTTGACGCCGATTTTCTCGGCACCGTTTTCCCCTGCGCCCCGTTGCTCCCCTCCCCGGCGCCGTTCCTCAAGCTCCCCCCCGGCAGCCGGGGCGGCGGTGCCGGGAGGCACGGGGTGTTTGACTTATGTAATCGGGGGGCGAGCAGCCTCGGCCGCTCTCCGCCGGGAGACGCTGAGTGGGGGCCGCTTCCAGCTGCCGTCGCGGGAGCCTCCCGCACGGGAGCCCCCGGTCCCCGCGCCCTCGGGCGAGAGCGCTGCCACCGCGACGGGGACGGGCTGAGCCGCCCGCCCCTCGCCCCCAGGCTCGGCAGCCGCGCACCTGCCGGCCGAGGGGAACGTGTCCCTCCCGGCCGCCCCCTCCCCAGCGCCGGGGAAGAACTTCAAAGCGGAGGTGGTGGTCGTGGTGGGGATGTTGTTCTGGCTGCTCCCGTCTCACTCCTCCACGGGGAGCCGGGGTCACGCTGGGGCTGAGGGGAGCCGGGGCCAGGTTGAGGGAGCAGCGCGGCCCTGGCTCGCTGGTGGCGGGGGAGAGGGAAGGAAAAGCCTCCGGCGGGAGAGAGGAACAGCGGGAGAGGAGAGGAGGGGAGGGGGTGCTGCACACGAGGGGGTGCCCGTCTCCTCTTGATCGGAGGGAGAGCGAGCTCAGTATCACCATGGCGACCTAAGGGAGGAAAGAGCTAAATAAATAAATAAGTAGGAGACAACTCCCCCCTTCCCCTCCCCCGGCCCCCCGCCGCCGCCCCTTCCCGGCCCCACAAAGATCTGGTCCCAAAGGTGGGAAGGAAGGCACCGCAGACAAAACTTTACTCTCGCGGTAAAAGGGGGCGGCGGAGAGCCGGGGGACCCTGGTGTCTCAGCCAGCCGCGAATGCAGAGAACCAGCTGCCCCCGAGTCGCGGCGGGAGGGCGAAGCTGCTTCGAGGCGAGCTCCGCATCGCCGCTTGCTTCTGCGCCAGCCGTGCCCCCCGGCCACGCCGGCTGCGGGCTCTGCCCGGCGCTGCTTCAGCACCGCGGACAGCGGCCGGGGCTGTGGCGTCAGCACCATGGTCAGTTCCCGGGCGGCGGGAGCGGGCGGAGACCCGTTCGGGGGCTTTGGGTCGCGGAGCCCACCGCCCGTGTCCCCACGCCAGAATCGGCTGTCTTTCTCTGCTAGAGCCAGTGCCAAGCACGGTGCCGCTTCCCACTGGGTGCCAGGAGCCGAAGGAAGCGTCGCCTAGGGCCACTAAACTTTCCTGAGCCAAATGCACGCAGGAGCTGAGAGCAAACGTGTTAACAAATGACATCTTTACACGAACTCGCTCAAGGAGTGCCTTATGACTCTTTTGCAGTGGTTCTCAGTATCTTGTTATAGCTAACTGGTTCCCCATCAGGACCATTGACACGCATGACATCCATAAAACGAGTCCTGCAGAAACTGTGAAAAATATGTGTTTCCTTAAGAAAGCTTGTCAAGAAATGGCACTTGAAGAAATTGCACTCTTAGCTTAGGGAGCTATCCTGCTGCTGAAGTGCACAATTACACAGGTGAAGTTTGTGCTGGTCAGACAGACACAGTAAAACAATCAGAGAAACACCTCCTTATCAAGAACAGTTACCCTCAGACATTTGGTGATCGGTTTAAAGAAATACACGAGGGGGATGGGGAAGGAGTATTCAGGTTCACCAAAAGCTAAGAGATATTTATTGCACTGGTAGGTTGTAAATTATTGGCTCAATTTTCCTGTATATATCACGCTAGTAGTTACATATGCAATTATTGGTTCACACTATGAAAACATATTCTCAAAAAGCAACAGCATAATGAATAATATTCACTAGGAAGACAGAGGTGGATTAATCACTTCTGTGCTGTTCACTGTGTCAGGATGTTCCTTTTTTTTTTTTCATTAAACAAACAAGATTTATTTAGTCTTGCCTTGGTCCTGACAGGCAGTAAACTATAGATACATGTAGAATTATTCATTTTGAATCCAAATCCCTAGCCTCTTGAGATTATGCTTTAGCTGTAATCAAGCTGTCAAATCACACCAGCTAGAGGGTTCCTTCTTTGCCTGCTTTCCTTCATTGTTATAAATCTTATGTTTCAAATAAGTCCTAGCCTACCAGAGACAACCACATAGGTGAGTTCTATGCATGCATGGGAGTTTGTTGGGTTTTGTATTTATGCAGGGAATCCAAGCAAATTAATCTTTAAGAATAACAAGGTGAAGTAAAGTCTTGTTAACTGTGGATCGACATTTTGCCCTAACTACGCTTCTTGACAAGTCAAGTAAATAATGACTTAAGCTTTTATGGAAACAGAGACCTGAATTTGTTAGTTGTGGGCCTCACATTTTCAGACTTATCTCATAGGGAGTATGGGAATAAAGGACTGAACTGAAAGTATGGGCTTGGGAACTCATTACTTTCCTGTGGGAAAGTGAGAAGTAATAGAATACAGCTCTTCAGGGCAGTTACCTGATCATTTATAACACTTCAAGCTATTGATTTTGTTATGTAAGGCAATACTCCTGCCGTGTCAGAATAATTTTATCAGATAATTACAAAATGATTTTGCCCTATAAGCAACGTAAGAAAAAAATTAATTATAGGAACATCAACAGAAAATCTCACACCCTTAATCAGTTTAGTAAAAGACAGAATTCCTTGTGGAAATTCTGCCAGTGCATTTACACTACTTTCAATATGAGCTTCCTAAGACATAATTTCACTGCAGAAAATACTTATTTGTTTTTCATAAGCATGTATTTTTAGCCTTGGTTTGTATTCATTTTATTGAAACATAGTATTTTGGAAGGAAGACAGATTTTGTCCTTCAAAATGTAAAAGAGAAACAGAATTTAATTTATATTTTTGTAAAATATCCATGACAAGAGATTTATTCAACTATTTCACAGGTATTAGCTCTATATTGTTCTTTCTTTCACCTGTAAAATTTCAGGAAGTCTGGACACTATTGGTTCAAGGTTACCAGGTTTGTCATGATCTTCTCATGGTATTTTCACATATGCAAATATATTTTTATTCAGGAGTTCTTTATATGCTTCTATAAACGTAAGAAATAAAATAATTCATACTAGCAGTCTCCCAAATAAATTAAACTGTGTCTTAAGTAATACTGGCTGAAGCATCATAGAGAACACATTTCTATTTTATTATTTCTTTTGTTTTCATTGTTGTTAAAGGCTTGGATGCTCTATTCAGAGTTTCCATCATCTGCTTCCTGCAGAATATTGTTTTTTTAATTGGGATAATTAAACTCTGATAGTTTTTTTAAAAGAGATATGGTTTAGGTTAATGTACTTGTTATATTCATGTGGATGTGCAGTGTTTACTGATGGAGGCAGTTTCATACTAGATAACAATATTCCTGGTATATTAAGTATCAATTTAAATATTTATCATACAGAAAGAGACTGATGCTTCTTAAACAATGAACACTAAATTTGCTGAGCAGTAAACCCAAGTAAAGCATTTTAATCTCATTCCCACTTGGTAGTTACTTCCTGGAATGTAGTTACTTCCTCCAAAACTGTGCCTCAGATTCTTTACTAGATTGCTATTGATACTGGGAATACAACTTTATTATATGCATGTTATGAATAGCTGGAATAAAAGTATTGAACAGTAGGATGTTACAAACTCCACTTTTTCACATAGTGATGCAGTTTTAATTATGCTCAAGGATGCTGGCTGTCATGGAAGCTTGAAGCTTTCTCACAGATCCTCATGACAGTGTTGTGGAGCGTCTGTCAAATGGGCAGCCCATACCAGACCACCCTATCCCAGTGTAGTGCAGGAGTTGAATGAAGGGAGTCCTGGACATGCAGGGGCTGGTGGAGGAAAACCTCTGTAATCAAAAGTCATGTGCAGAGCCTGGAAATTTTCAGTCATATACGTTAGTACGACAGCTGCAAAAGTGCTGTACTGCAGGTATGAATCATGTCCATAAGAAGGCTTAGAGCACCATTCTCTTTTGACTCAATCCCCATGGTCTACCTAGTACAATACTGTAAAAGGCCAAGGGAATTTGATGACTGAGGAAAAACGTCTTGGTTTTATTTTAAAGGGTCATTAAAAGGGATTTTTGCTAGCTAATAATATGTACTCTATATATGTGATTTTATATATGGCCAGTAGAACATCCTGTCTTCAGATACTGGACAAAAATAAAGTAAATTTTAAAATTCTTAAAAGATTGCAATTTCTACCAGAAGTTTACATGAATGCCCAGTAAAATCAGTGAAGATCTGCATAAGTGGACAGATTGTACACAGTCCTGATGGAAGAAGCCCTGATTCACACCACAGGTTGCAGAAGAAGCTCTAACGTAATAGAGAAGAACTCTTAACAGAAGTTTTCTCTGGGGTATTAGTCAATAGAATTTTGTATTAAACAAAAATAACTAAAATATGAAAGCCAAAAGCCTTCCCTTT
Organism: Clamator glandarius; assembly: GCA_033459285.1. NCBI lineage: Eukaryota > Metazoa > Chordata > Aves > Cuculiformes > Cuculidae > Clamator > Clamator glandarius. The sequence goes on along the minus strand of JAUNZM010000310.1, from coordinate 2,466,469 downwards.
CCTTCTATTTGCCAGTTACAACTTCAGGTCAGCCTTAATGGTATCTGGGTGTGAGGTAGAGCACGACATTCCTCATATAAATCTCCACAAGTACAGGAATAATAGTATTACTGTACATCTAACTGACAATAAGATCAGAAATGCCCTCAGAAGACACAATGTCTTAGTACAATAATAAATATATTATAAAATAAATATAAAACATAAGGCTCTTTCTATCAGGCCTCAAAATGAATGCAAGGATATGATTGGAAGTACATGTTCATGATATACACCATTCTTCAGTTTGATAATATTTACTTCCAAGAAGCATTTACTTTCTTGTTTTACTCTGGTAGAAAAATAATGTGGTTTATCCAAGGGCAGAACCAGCCTTACAGTCAGAAAACTCCAAGGGTTTCACACATAGCTTGCAAATTATAGGAGTAAATTATGATTCCACAGTGATTTAAGTTTTTCAAGTATTTGCATTAATAGTATTTGCATTAATAGCACTGTACATGTTAGTGCAGGCAGTGAAAGTTCACTCAAATATTTAAACCATAGAACCTGCTATTAATCCTTACTGCAAATAACCTAGCCTCTCTGTTACGTGCATAGTGTGTGGTTCAAACTGAATGAGCTCAGCTTCACATTTTGACGTGTATGCGGATGTCTGAGCCTTCATAAAAGCCTCTGAACCAGAGGAAATATCTTACTTATCCTAGCATAGATACTTTAGGACACTGTCAAAAATTTAAATGTGATCTTTGCATTTGGTTTCGAAGCAGTGCTACCTGATCCTCGTGTGCCCCATGGTTAAAGGCAGTGGTTGGAGACATTATGAATGGGACAAGGAACTTCAGCACAAGCTCGGATATGCTCATCCATCCCATCACAATCCTGCAGACACAGCCTTGACTTTGATTTCATTTCATACTCTTTGATCTGTATTGAGGCTTTAATTTCAACTATGCCTTTAGAAAGAGAAGTCCTAGGTCTGATTGCAACTGTCACAGCAGAGGTGGCATTTCATAGACAAATAAACACTAAAGAATCATAGGTTTTTACAGCTGTGCTGCGTTACCCTGCATTCATTTAATCTACATAGACTGTTGGAGCCTGACCTGAAGAAGCCACCATGCATAGGATTTGTTGAGACTTGATGGAGCAGAACACAGGGGCTTGTTTGCTGATGAAAGTCAAGTACTGGCATTTGTGCTGAATTCTCAAAAAAACTTCTGGACAAGAAAAAAATAATGTGCAGATTGAAAGGGTGAAATAGAAGGCTGAAAGAACGAACATGATGATGAGAGAGAGCACACAAAAGCACAGTTAATTCAATGCTCTAATCAACTGTGTTCTGCAGTGCTTTATCGTAAGCATCCCTGCATTAGGCTCACCAGCTCAGAGTGTTTTGCAGCATTGCAGGAAATCTGCTTTTTGTTTCCCATTTTAAAAAAATAATCTCATTTTGTCTTGTCAATACAGACAACTTTATCAGTGAAAGCAAAGAAGAAATTATCATATAATTTAATATTTATCATAATCAAGAGCAGGGGTTCATTAGAATAATGAGCAATTGCCAAATTATTCCTCAAAGTATTAATTTGAAGAATGAGAAAATAATGACATTTCCTACCTTCCTGCTTTTTCTCCACCCATCTCCTGTTGACACATACAGTCTGCAGTTTCTATCAGCTTGTCAGATCAATTTCCCATTCCTGAAAAGAAGCATTATGCTAAATGATTGTAATTAATGATTGTAATTCTTCTTCTAGCTCAATAGCTGTCTGGACATGGAGAGGTAATTCTTCATTGATTTCCATGAGTCCCTGTTTTCACAGAACAATCTTTAATAAGCAATGCCAGCTTTGCAACTGTAGCCTTCCTGGGTTCCCTATAGCATCAATGAAAAGAGCTGCACAATGCTAAAGGGCAACTCTAAAGAGCAACTTTAGTCCACCAAAGATCTCAATAGGCCTCTAGAGATGTCACATTTTGGTGCTTCAAATTTCATGGTATGCATCTCAAGTAATTAAATCAATGTGGCTTTCTGCAGATGGAGAAGGTGTGCGAGTTGAAACCCTGTCGTCAGAGTTCCCAAACAGAACTGTACCCACCAAACTTCTTCATTTGCATGGTCATGCATTACTGTCTTCCTTGCTGGCTTACAAAAATATGAAGATTATGTAGAAGTCAAGCCCTTTTTGGGGAGGTTGGTTTTTGTTGTTGTTTTTGGTGGTGGTGGAGGTGTTTTTTTGTTTCTGACACTCTCCAGCTGCAGGATGAAGTGTCTTGGTACTTCCTGGTCTCAGAGGTGGCCTTAATCTATCAGAGCTGGAACAAACAGTACGAGCAGGAAGAACATAGTTACGCAAGCAAATGGAAGGAAACATTTTTTAGCAATTAAAACCAGAGGCTGCTTAAGGATAGCAAGATCACCATCAATTGCAGTGGGTTCTGAATCACAGTCTCAGTGTGGATGCAGAGAGGAAAGGAGGTTGAGCTAGAAGGGAAGCAAAGAAAATTGTGCCAGCTTTGGTACAACCCTAGTGCTGTATTCTCCTTAGTATGCTATTAGCTTTCTCTGGTACAAATGTAGGAAAGCATATCAGTTAGATGTGAAATAAATAAAATGCCTCATTGAATTCTTTACTGAAGGGGAGTTTGGGATTATCATGCATAATCCTCACCCAGCATCATTTTTACAAGGGAGAAGGAGAAAGGAAGATATTGGGTCACAGCCCATTAGCACTACCTAGTGTGGGGTGTGTTCATCAGTTCATGAATCAAAGTGTCTCCCCAGTAAACTTGCAATCCATGGCTGTTGTGAATTACTGCAGATGAATTCTAATACTTCAGGTAGTTAATCATGTTAAATAAACTGGATACATCAAGTATTCAGCAGGGATATGAACGATCTTTACAAAGCTGCCATCTATTAGGCATAATTACATTAAAGCATGAAGTACATCAGAAGTTTTCCAGGATTAAAAAGTAATATTAATCTAATTTTCAGAAATATACCAAAGTTACTATTAAAATCAGAAAGAAAAATAAGCAAACAGAAGAATGCCATTACTAAGAAAATATTCCAACAAGATCTGTAATATTCTAGTGATGGTGACTGTAATTGTGTAGAATATTTGCAATATTATTTTGTGGTACTTTTTTGGTAAGTGTTGACCTTGTACTTGTGAGTATACACTGTGTGAGAATACAGCTCTCATGTAACTGGTCTCTACACATAAATTACCATTATTATTTGTCTACTACTGGTCTTAAACTTTTAAGAGGAGACCACAAACCTCTGCTGCATCCCAATGTCAAATTCTTCATTAGACCGAGTTTTCCAGTGTTAGTCAGAGATTGCAAAGCTAAGTAAAAATTATGAAGGCCAGAATTTGGAAGAGCTGAGAAGGAGAAAGGCTCAAGGAGGCGGAGTAAAGACATTTTTAAAAAGAAAGGAAAATAGCCCTAGAATAAAAAATGTTCCTATATTCAGAACAGTCCATTATACACTTCTGGCATAGCTCACTGAAAATGTAGTGTAAAGTGCAACACCTGGGCATTGCTGATCACTATTTCCCTTCTCTCTACCCCTGACAGTAGCAAATGTATGGGTTTTATTTAAATCCACCAATTCATGGGGCTTAGAAATACATTTCAGAAGAAGCTACAGTAGTTATACTCTAACTTAACAATACCAAAGTCTTTGCCTTCTGTATATATAAAATATAATTACAAAGGCATTCTAAGCTGCTATCCAGAAAAGAAATAGTACCCAGTGTGTATAAACAGCAAATGCTTATTATTGTCACACTCCATTCCAGCAGTGTTTGCCGCAGGAAATAGCTTTGCTCTTTCATGAAGTAAGAGGCAACAATAGCAGATAGGAATCCAATACATCTAAAATCAGATTTTAAAACAAAATACTATGTAAGGTCAAAGAAGTTAAAAATAAAATAAAAAAATGGACAGACATAACTAGGAAGATGTTCTGGCTTTGACTGCAAAGAGCACAACTAACGGTCTGTTTGTTGTTTAGTTTTTAATTACAGCTGCATTCAGAACCAAACTGCATCTTAGAAGAGAATTAAGCTGCTGGCTGGTAGGAAGTCAGGTAGGACCTTAGAGACACTGAAGAAGAATATGTATGATATAGTCATGAGGGGAAATACTAATAAGAAAAGGAACTGGTGGAAGCCTTGCTGAAGGTGTAGAATTATAGAATCGTAGAATGGGTTGGATTAGAAGAGACCTTAAAAAGCATCTTGTTCCAACCCCCCTGCCGTGAGCAGGGACACCTTCCACTAGATAAGGTTGTTCAAACCTCATGTAAAGGAATAGTAAATCCTGCCAGGCTGTTACAGAAATAGAATCACAGGAAATATGTGATCTTGTGCATGCACTTTAGTCAAAGAGCATTAAAGTCTTTCCATTAACTTCAGTGGGTTTCATATCAGACCTTAAATGTAAATTTATTTTAAATAGGCTACTATATAGGAAAGAGAGGTCTGACATATAGCTTCATTATTACATCTCAGGACGACTTCATTACTTAAAACTGTCACCAGAAATCTTGTATAATCCAGTCTAAACATTGTTCCTATTTGTGCTATATAATTCTAAGTGTGCAGCCAGCAGATAAAGTAAAAGCAATTAACTAAAGCATTCTAGAAACGTCTGCAAGTATTGCAAATTCTTTTCCTTTATCGTGATTTTAAGGTGAAGGCTCTCATATTTTTGCACAGTGCAAGCACATGGTACTCCTATGGGAGTTTGGAGCTATCTGGGAGTAAACATAGAACATTTTCAACAAAGAGAGCAGTGTATCGACCCAAGCCTTTACAACAAGTTGGAGCCTGAGTATTTCTGCTTAACCTTTAGTGAAGATCAGCCTGTTTTAGGGCCAAAGCATGGATTTAGAAATAAATATGAAAATCTATTTCAAAGCAAATTATTTACAAATTAACAGTTGTTGCAACTTGCATGCAATGTCAGCCATTAGTGGTCTAGGAGAGCACAGCTGAAATGGTCAAATTTGAGTCATAAAAATATTATCTGATACATTTCTTCACATAAACAAATGAAATATATAATCATTTTTAAAACTCTGAATAAAGTCAGATTCATGTTATTACTTCTTTCCCATAAGGTAGTTTTCCATAATCAAGTACTGCAGGATCAGACCCATATCAGTTTATGGCAATAAGTGTAGCTATTCCTTCAGTTTAAGAGCAAAGTATAAGTAGTTTAGACCATCTGTTCATACAGACCACTATAATGAAGGAAATAACTGAGAGAGAGGGAAGGATAAGTTTTTACTTTAACAGATACTGTGGCTCATAATTGTGCTCGACTAGATCCTGTGTAAAGAGGACATTTTCAGTAGTAAGCAAACATTAGATCAAGCCTAATGGAAAATTCTTTTTTTGAACAGTAGATCCATTAAAATGTCAAGTGACATTGTAGTTATCAAGTGTGTAGGCAGGGTTACCCCACATGGTTCAAGACAAAGACAGGCTAACAAGTTGGGCTGTGCAACTGAGAAACATGAGAGCAAACAGTGGCAGCTGAAATGACTTTGTGTTCTTGAAAAGAAGGCCTCAGGCACCCCCCTTATAAGCAGAAGAGGGAGAAAAATCAGGCTTCATTAGAGGAATTACACAGAGGAAGAACTACAACTTTCTCCGACAATTAGATTTCTGGCTTCAGGCTAGTTTTTCATTTCAATGAAATCTGAAGCTGAGTGAGGCTGGATCCTAGGTGTGTATTCCACAGTTCAGCACAGTCACAATCTAAAGACTGGATTTTGTGCATTTTCTTCATAGTCAGTTGTGCTTTCTTGGTAAACATGTGCCATCAGGAAAACAAACAAACAAACAAAATAAACAAACAAAATCATCACAGACAAGCCAAAATCACAGAAATCCCACACCTAAACAAACCAAAAAATCCCAACCCCAAAACCTGAAGTTAAGTCTCAAGTCTTAATCTTCAGTTAGAATTGTAATCATCAAAGTCATCCTCAATAACCTAGAATTAGCACTTCTACTTAATCCTACACATCAGCGTGGGAGGCAGAGGAGGAGAACAGTGTGGTTCTGATGCAGCTAGATAAACATTTATTAACAATTAGTACAGATGCCCCTGTCCAAATAAAAATACTTATCCAGGTAACTGAAAATGCTCTACTTTTATACTGTCTGTGAATATTTCCTCTGTGCCAATAGTCAGGGATCTAATCGTATATGCCTCACCAACTTTCAGACTTTTGTCCACATGACAAAGACTTTCATTCAATGTATGTATAGTTATTACTCTAACTTAACCCCTATCATGGATTTCTAATGAACTCAGAACAAAACCTAATGAGCATTACTGAATCTAAGAATTATGAGAGCATTTCACAGAATTATATTAAAAATAGAATAGAAGGGACCCCTGGAGGTCTCTAGGCAAATCTCACCAGTGCCAAGCAGAAGGCAATAATCTCTTCCCTTAGCCTGCTCGTTGATTTGTTACTAAGGCATCCAAGTATAAATTCAGTCTTTGTTGTTAAAAAGGCACACAGGTGATTGATGTGCAGCTTGCTCTCTGTAAAACCACAAGCCTTATCCTACAGTGTTGCTACCTAGCACATTGGTCTTCAGCCTGTATCATATATAGGGCTTTGCATTTGTCCTCATTCAACTTCATGAGGTTATTGATAGCCAATTCCTCTTGCTTGTCTATGTCCTGCAGAGTAACATTCCTACCTTCTCTGTGGATCAACTGTTCCTTCCATTTAGGTGTCATTTTGGAGGCTTCTTGAGATGTCTTCAGTCCTATTATGCAGATCACTGGTGAAGACATTAGCACTGGCCTAACTGATATCAACAGCTAAGGAACACTATCAACTGTTTAACTTGAAAATGTAGATCCTTCAAATTTAAAACTCTTGTCAATTTTCCACCCTCCTTACAGTCTACCTGTCTGGTTCAGTTGTCCTTGTTTAGCTAGCAGAAGTTACGGGATAGTGTTGAAAGTCTTGCTAAAGACTTGCTACTCTTCCTTCATTGACCAATCATTTTATTGTAGAAGGCTGTCTGACTGGGCAAGTGTGATTTGCCAAGGGAAAATCCAAGCTGACTCTTCCTGGTCATGTCCTTGTCTTGCATGTGTCCAGAAATAGCTTTTTTTTGATAATTTGGTTAGTAGTTTACCGAAGGACTGAAGAAAGAATCAGTTTCCTAAATCCATCTTCTTGTGTTTCTTAAAAAGAAGGCATATAATTCTCCTGGTTTCAGTCATCATGGAACTCTTTATGTATTTTGATTTTTAATATTCTCATGCTCATCATTCTTATTTTTAAATTGCATAATTCTTTCTACTTTGAATATTCTTGTATCTTGCTGCTAACTTGGCTGTTTCTCAGGGTATAATTTGATTTTCTGTGTGAATAGTCTATCATCAAGTGATTACTTTGCAATCGTTTCCAAATTTGTGTCACACTTCTAGAAGATTCATATTTCATTTGTGAAGTTTTCTCCTATAGAAAGTAAGCATACAGTATATCAGCCCAGAAGTGGATTTGGAATTTTCCTTTATGAATTCTTACCTTTATAAAATTCCTACCCTTGCTTAATACTTCGTCTACAGTCTTTCTGTGTGCATGTATACTGCAACAGGAAGCTACATAATCTGGAGAAAATTTAACTCATTTGCAGCAAACAAAGGTAAATGTTAAAAATTAATCATTTGCTTGGCAAATGTTACTTTTGTGAGTAGCTCTGCACTGCTGAAGTCCAAAGAGCTAACTGGGCATATGCAATTATACACAAGAGTATAGGTTTGATTTGATTACTTCTGAGTCCTTATCATGAGCTTGATTTCTTCTGATATTTTTCACTGTGTATTTTTGACACTAGTCATACTTAAAATGTAGATGCTTCTTCTGAAATGTGTGAGGGTTTTCCGACTCGTTTTAGAGGGAATACATTGAAACCTTTAATTGAGTTTTGTCATCTATATCAGTCTTCATGGAAGAACTTTAGCATAGTGGTATTTTCCTCATAGACATAATCTTGTGGGATAGTAATTGAAAATGTGAATTAACTGCATCAACTGTCACATAATGGCTGGGGGGGCAGGGGCACAGTTCTGAGACAGTCAGATTTCTGATTGACTAACACTACTACAATAGTGACTTGTATTAAACCATATAAGTCCACTAATAAAATCACATCAAGAGCATTACAAGGGATTCTGAAACAAATATAACTCTGATCTGCTATGCTTTTGATTTAACTGTTTTCCCAGCTTCTTTCGCAGTTCCACAAATACAAATGTCTCTAGACTCCTGGCTATCACACCTGTTTCAGTACTGAAATAAACTAAGTACTCATTATTTACTCCTCCTCAAGTGGCTGATTCTTCCTTTACCATCTTTTCCCCTTGCTCCTTCTACTGCTCCTTATATCTATAAGGGAGCAGGGAGGGGAAAGCATTTTTGCTTTACTCAGTTTGTCAGGGCTGCTGAACAAAGCCTTTTATACCCACTGGGCCTCTGAAAATGTGACATTTTTAGCCTCCACTCTTGGAGGGGCGTCTCACTTTCCTCAGGAAGGTGTTTTTCTCTCTTCTTCAATGTACATTAATGAAAAAGCTCAGGGGTACAGTAGTGTATTGAAAAGTGGACCAATTATCCTATGTGAGGAGTAAGCAAATTAAGCAAATACTAATTTGCCTGAATAAAAAGGGAATAAACTCCATCCTCTAGTACATCCCCTCACCTGTACTTCAGTGGTTTTCATTTCCCCACTGGAACTCACATATTTTGTCCCCAAGAGTATGCAGGAATGAGGTGCTGAGAAATGCTAAGGAACACCTCAGAGCACTAAACATGGGCAGAGTACTCCTTTGTCTAAACAAAAAGCCATTATGTACCTTATTAACCTGTACCCCTTCTAGAGGCAATGGGACAAGATCCAAGAACACAGTCCTCCCTTAAACAAAAAGCAGAGTTTAAGTTCAGGAAGCAAAGCAGTACATTAGGACAGTTACTGGGATAGCAAAGTTGCAAGGCTCTGTTTATTCTCTCTCAGTCTTATCAAAGAATTTTGAGTGTTCAGATGACACACATTCAGTTTAAAGTCAAATAACGATTCCTCCTAGTTGCTAGCACTTTGAACTTTTAAGTAATAACTCAAAGTGAAGCTGTCCTGCCTCTAGCAGTTCCCACAGAAAGGGAAACTTTTCAAACTTAGCCTCTGTAGACTGTATAGATACAGCACACAGCGTCTTTACAGATCTACATTATTGGCAGTGCCATAAAAAGCAGATGTGATGGAAAGATATGAAGGAAAAAGTAACTCCTGATTTGCATGCCGTACAATTTCACTGCTGTTTTATGGAACGGATTGAGTATTGGAGGACAGAAACTCAAAGGCTTGCTGAATACAGCAATCCTATACCAAGCAGAAATTCTCTACATAGCTAGTTCTTCAGCATGACTGGGCACATGTATGGGAAGTTGTTTCACAGATGAAATAATGTTTTCCTTGTCTCAACTGGGTTCTTTGCTGACACAGAACACACAGCTGCTCTTTATTATTCTTGCTGGCTCTTAGTGCCTTCAGTCTAGTGCCATGGGTAGGGAACATCAAGATTCGTAAAGCTTACAGAGTGGTTTCTACTGACTAACATATAGCTGTGCCCACTTGGAGATTTCTGAATGACAGAAGAATGCCATGGTCAGCTATTGCAAATGGACAACTGTTTGCACCAAACTGAGGCCACAGGAATGTAGTATTAAGTACACAATTGTGCATGCTTTTTATCAGGTCACTGAATTAAATCCATAGGCTACAGCATGTTATTACATACATGGAGTGACTGACATTTTGCCTGGTAAAATTATCCCCTAATCCAAACAATCCCTGTTAAAGAACTTTGTTCTCTTAGCTGTCACAAACTGAAGCTGTTCACCTTTATAAAGAAATTCAGTGCTTCGTTCCACTGTCACTTTCTTTGTCAAGTAATTCTTGTCTTTTCCATGCTGCTGCAGTATTATATAACCATCCCTGTACAAAACCCAAGCTCAACACTGCATGACTATGTTCAATTATGTATTTGGAGAAAGGTATGAACTCTCAGTTGACCAGTTCTTATTACGAAGTAACAATATTCAAGTGCTGTAAGCTTGATACTTCCCTGCCTTGAACTGGAGAGTCATGAATATACCTATGAAAATCAGGGTGGGAAAATTTTACATCCCCTTTGCAAGAGTATGAACAGCATGCAGAATCACTAGAGCAGGTCTCTAAACCAGCATATTTGCATTAGCTTGAGGTGAAGTAAATCCTCCTGTTCAGTATGACTAATTCCGCATTTGTACATGCAACATTTGCCCATATAGGGCATAATAGACAGGAGAATCAAGTCTGCTGTTGGTGAAAGACAGGGTGAGGGCAGTGGTGGGTTGGAGAGAGCTGAGACTGATGTTTTAACAGCAGGGTCCAAGAGAACACGTTATCTTTCTGAACTTGCTGACATTTCAGTGGAGTTTTAGTCTTTCAGCAAGGGTGTAAATTTCTTCCAATGTGCCTGAACAGAGATTTAAAAGAAACCACCAACATAAAGGTCAAACATCATGAGCACCAGTACTGATTACTTATTAAAATCCCACTATTCAAGATAACAAAAGGTCTTGAGCTCTGTTCTGGTCATATAAAGCATGCCATAAAATGTAGTGCTGGGTCTGAACTGTGGCCCAGCTACTTTCAGATCAAAAAATTCAATGTGGTACTGCTCTCTGGAAAATTACTCTTATCAAGAGGCAGGATTTCTTCAGACACAGACACAACTTTTGAATCCAAGTTAACAGTTCTGCACAACAAATTGTCCCACCATTAATTTACCACAGAATTCGATGTTTCCCTTACAATAAAGCAGCAGAATTCATCTAGGGAGCAGGTCAGTAAGCCACTAGCCCAACAGCTCTGAAAAGCTATTAAATGCAAAGGTAAAGGTATTCAGCACTAGACATGCCACTTATTAGAATTTTGTAAGACTCAACAAGAAAAGGTATGAAATTGGGCCATCAGATGAAAAAATTATTGTAAACATTTTAACACAGAAAACCTCCAAAACAGATACAATAGATGATTGCATAGGTTTTGCAACAGTACCAGTAACAGTATAGAAGGAAAAGGAGGGATAAAGTTGGCTACATCTGTCTTTGGAGGCAGTCAGTTTCCAGCTCGTGAGTAATCATCTGTGAAGATTAGGAAAAAACACATCATCCTTGTAAGCAGAAAAAAACCCTATTCCAAATCTATTATACAAGAACTCCTCAGAGGATGTATTACTGCCAAGCAATCTGTGTCTGAACTGACTACCTGAAAAATTACTCATGCTCACTTGTACCACACTTCTTACTCTGGACACTGATAGTACCTTGAATGAACAAATTAAAATTTATTAGGAACCTCAGAGAGCTGGAGCAAAGGACTCGGGGAAACACAGGGCACAGAAGCATCAGGGACATGAGCTTTGCCAGTATGTTCAGTGAAGGGCCAATTTCAGAAAAGGGTAAAATCCTGAAGCAGGATTTTAACTGCCCATGAAGCCAAGAATGAGAGAAACTTTCAAGAAAAATTTCTTCACTGAAAGGATTGTCAAGCACTGGAACAGGCTGCCCAGGGAAGTAACTGAGTCACCATCCTTGGAAGTATCTTAAAGATGTCTAGATGTGGTGCTTAGTGGTGGACTTGGCAGTATTAGGCTTATGGTTGGACTCAATGATCTTAAAGGTCTTTTCTAACCTAAACAATTTTATGATTCTAGGTGTGTGTAAATACCACTGACCTTAGCAAGGACCTAAAATCAAAGACATGCATAGGGCCATTCATGAAAAAGTCATAACATGAAGAAGTGACCAAGTGCATCAACCCATTGAATGAGTCTAATTCTCTCTCTTTTATTTCCTGTCTTTCTTGCATTAGCAGAGACATCTTACTAGATGATCAAGATAATGAGTTAACTGGTCAACACAGGCTTGTAGAGATGGCTGACACAGTAGGCTACTTCAGTGCCTATCCAGCCATATTATGTATAGGGAGAGAGCACATGCAAGTGTCCAGGTAAAGACAGAAGAGGAAAGGAACAAGATCCTAATACACAGAGGATTTAAAATATGTCACTGAACTAGAAGAATCAGTACATGAATACTTTTGTGGGTAATTTGAAGAATCTCCCAGATTGCAGGAGCTGTTTGGGGGAGTTTTGTAGAAAACTACAGCACTTAAGGAAAGCTGTCCTTCAGAGAAAGGGCATACACCCACACATGCAAACACAAAGTGATCCAGATGAAGTATAAGAAACGTAGTAAGAGATCAGCTGAGCTAACTTGCAAATTTTACATTGACCTTACAAGAAGGACGCACACACAAACAATGTGATAACATTGAAGATAATTGCTGAAGGAAACGGCGTAATTCTCGAAGCCAAGAAACAAGAAGAAATTGGGCTTGGAAGAGGCATCAGTGATAGCAAAAAATTAATCTATAAGTAGATTAGTAGTAAGAGGAGGTGCTGAGAGAGTCTTGGCCCGCTGCTCAACAGGAAGGAAAGCTGCAGATGATACTCAGTAGGATAAAAACTATTTTATGTGGGTCTTTTTGCATCAGCTTTCAGTGGTAAGCAAGGGACTAGTACCATTCAAACTAAGAAGGATGATATCACCCTGTAGCTGGAAAAGTACAAGCTACTGTGTACATAAAGCTAGATGTTTAAAAATCAATTAAACCTAAAGAAAACATTGAAGGACTGCTGAGACAACATCAAAGCTACCTGAGATTTCATGGAGAATGAGGGAAATTCTAGCAGATTGAAAAGAACAAGTGTGGAGCCTGTCTTTGACAAGAAGGATGTTTGGCATCAAAAAGGAAGAGAAACTGGTGAATTATGAACCACTCACCTTAACTTAAGCTCTTTAAAAAATAAAAACTGTTTTAGGCACCAGAAACTATATCCTGAGAGCTGCCAAAATGGTTTTCTCAACAGCACATTGCATCAAGCCAGTCTAATTTCATTCCTCAGTATATCAACATAGGCTAAGAAAGAAGCTGAGAAGGTCATATATTTTGATTCTATTAAGACATTACACCATCTGCCACAGTATTCTAATAAGGAAACAATGAAATTTGGTCTATAAGTTATCTAGTCATGGTTATAAAACTAGTTGTAGAAATGTGCCAGGGAAGAATTACCAGTGGTTTACTGCCAGTATGGAAAGGTGCGTCAAGTTGGGTCTTTAGAGTGTCCAGTTCTGTCTTACAACACATTGATGCTTTGAATGATGGAATTAACTGCACTTATAAAATATGTAAGCATTTTAGAGAACAGTATTAACATTCAAAATGATCTTGACAAAGTGAAGAAAAGGTCTGAAAGTCCTGATTTGAATTCAACAGCATCAGAGGCTATTCCCATAAAAAAAAAAAAAAAAGAAAAAAGAAAAAAAGGCTACAAAAACAAAGGACTAGAAAGAATTGGAGAAGAGTATACCGTTCCCATACATGATACATCTTGTGTATTCCATCCTGAAATATCTGATTCATCTCTCTTATTCTAGGGAGTTAGGCACAAGACAGGCCATGCAAGCTGCTCCTGAGAGCAAACATCTAACATCTAGGTTTGATCATGCCTGATTTTTCACATTCTCCTTATGCTTTGTTATCACAGTGCCTCTGCTTTAAATGGCTTCAAAGTTGTTTTATGTTGCTTTTAGACAAATGTTTCTTCAAGGTGTTTAGCATTTCAGAAATGTAGGACAGCTGTTTTATCACATAGCCTGTAAATTACAACAGACTGGTTACGTCTGCCATAAGCATCCTGCCCTGTGAGTGGATTTTGGGAAAGATTTAAGCCTGCTTGGCTGCCTCACTGAGACATTTGGTGGAGGAAGAGGTAGGAGGCCTTTACCAAGAAAGGTTCCAGAACACCAACTGAGTCACCCTGGACTTGGGACTCCACAAAAAACTATGACTCGGGAGGAGCCTTGATACCTGACCAAAAATGTCGTTGTCTTGAAGTCCATACAACAAGTAGGATGCATAGGAGAACAGACTGGGAAAATCATCCATGCAGAAAAGCATATTCTGATAAAGAGGATGCTAAAAAAATCAATGTCATTTTCAGTCACACATATTGAAGCAACTGAATGTTCCTTTCTCATTTTTGGGTGGAAATCACAAAAAAACAGATGTTACACTATGTTAATTTTTGTCACTGGCATCTATCCCCCTGGCAAGATTAAAACAACTGTTGGCATCTTTGGAGCAGCTGGGCAGCAGAGCTGCTTCCTTTACTTACAGAATACCATTATGAATAACCTTTGACCCTATTCTGGAGCTTTGTAGTCTATGTTTTGTCAATCTTCTCTTGAACTCTCCCTGTTCAATTATGATATACCCCAGTCCTTACAAAGTCTAGCATCTACACCTTTCTTACACTGTAAGCTTTTATGAAAAATGAATGTAATACCCATGACATCTATGGCACTTGTTTAACTTCCACTGCAGAAGGAAGGACATCTTCAAGGATTATCTTTCCAGTTTAACTTAGTGTCATTTTTTAATTCAAACTTAATCAATAAAGCACGATAGACAGACTTCAGTACTGTTTCATATGTTTCACCTGGACATCTAAAATAAGTACATAATTTTACATAAAAAGTTGAATACTTCTGAAATTATATGTGTGATTTAAAAGTAAGAATGGCAGTCACTGCCATTTGAAGAATGCATTCCAGCATTTATAAGTGGAATAAGAAAAATTATTTCTTATAGATTGCAGTTCTTTTGCTAGGAGCTATATGTGATAACTTGTTGGGCAAAAAAAGGAAAAAAAAACTGAACATAAAAATTATCTACGTGTCGAATGAACAACATTAGGAGTGTGTCACTGATACAATATGAAGAAGCAGAAATAATGTATAGCTGGTTAGACATAACTCTTCCTCTGTTTTATTTAGTTCTCATTAGGAAAGAAAAAAAAAGTCCAAAAGTAAATAGATTATCATTTGTGTAGGTCTACACTCTAAGTTGTAAGATCACGCAATAAAATACTGGGCATTCTATATGCAAATCCTATGGGTGGATTTTCCAGCAGTAAAATAGGAGATATACTTCGTAACTAGAAAAGAGAGTAATGATTCAAGGGAGAAGGAGAAAAGCTAAATGGAATACTGTTTCAACAGTCTGAGCATTTTAGTATTTTTTACCGTAATGTCTGAAGAAAGAAAAACTAAGTTTGTTCAAAAGTTATCTGTTAAAAGTGTTTTTCTGCAAAATTTGTAAATAGATATCTTTCAACTAAATGACCCCTTATGCAGCCAGCATTGTAAGCATTTCATTTCCCCTCATCAAATAAAAAGCTGAGTGAAATAAAAACTTTAGAAGAATCATAAATGAGCTCCGTTTCCAATTACATCGATGTAATAGAGCTAGCTTGCCAGAACTGATGGGCTATCTGTAATATAATAATAGCAATTTTATATGACTTGGAGTTTAAACACCACCTGACCTCCTAGTGCCCACAGGACATGTACTGTTGCTATGACAAAGCCCAACAAAAAAGGCTTTACCAATGCTAAGTGTCTCATAAAGATAAGAAGTGGAGCATATGTTAGTAAGACACAGTGATCATAAACTAATGCCTTAGACCATTCTCTGGCATGGAGACCCTCCCAGTCTCCAAAACATGCAATTATATTCAAATTCCTGGTCAGGAATGGGCTTTGGCCCAGACTAACTCCCAAACAGTACTTCAGGGTAGGAGACCAACAGTTGACATAGGCCAAAACTATGCTCATGCACACTCTAACAGTTCAGAATTACAGACAACTGGGTTCCATTGGCCGCATAATTTGTGCACTGTTTTTTCACTTTCTCATATAGACAGAGCCTTGGAGCACGGAGGAGTTCTAAGCAGCATCTTGATTTGTGCTATCTCAACTATTGCCCTTTAACTCTGGAAAGGAGAACTCAACTGCTCAGTGCTACTATTTCATCAAGAATGCATAATACAATGGTCAAAAATTGTAGTAATATCAGTATATCTTAATAACAATCAGCTGTTGCAGTCATGCTAGCTGTCAAAAGCTTAGGCATTTAAAGTAACCTTGACTGCTCCCTCTGCAGTCAGTCAGCAAAGAGAAAATAAATATTTTCTATCTCAAATTCCGTTTTCAGTGGGATAAAATGATTTTTGGAAGTGCCTGCTTGTAGCCTCATGTTGCCTGCCTGTCTTTGCCTCCATTGACTACAGACAGAGCAGAGATGGCATCATCACTTAAAAAGGCAAAAGAAGGTGAAAAGAATTCCACCACTACCACATAAGATTTCTTTAGCTTCTGCAGGCTTGGTGAATGTATTATCTAGGGCAAATGTGATTGCATGGAAAATTCCACTGAAAGTTGAATTTTATACATCCTCTTAAAAAGAAAGAGACGTGTTACTAAAGGGACAGCAAGTTGCTGCTAGAATTAAGGAGTTCCTAGCATTTAGCCTTTGTTTAATACACTGGATCTCACCAGCTGAGACAACCTGCTACATTTGGAAGGAGTAAATATTTTAAAGGTAGAATGGTGTGGTAAAACAGTTCTTAAAAAAAAGTTTGGGGAACACATTCAATATGTCCTCATGAATAATTTGTGAAGTATCTGTCTATATTTTTCTTAAGATTTTCAGGCAGCACTGTGCTTTATGGAATGAACTTGAAGTAAAATGGTCCTGGTATGGGGATATGCTGTAGCTAACTGTTTTTCAGATTTCAATGGACATATGTAGGAAGGAGAATAACTACCAAACATACATAGCAAAACTGAATATTTTTTAATAAATACAGAAAAAAATGTACTAGATTTATCATATATCTATTGATGCTGTTTATGTCTCTTTGGGAATAATAGACAAAACCCTGCAAGTTATATTTTTAGATTACTGCATGATTTCACGTGACTGGAATCTACATTTAATCCAATATTAAACCAAGAAGCTACATTATTTTAGGTTTCTAGAAGCTGAAGACCATCCCAATAGATAATTCAATACCAAAGCAAAGAACCTGACATTCAATGGGTACAAATGTAAAAAAGTATCTTTACTTAACAAAAGAGGTCATTTACAAGTTGATAAAACCAACAGAGTGTGTCACTCAGGGACACAGAAGGGACTGCTGTCTAATGAACAGAGAGCTGTCATTGAGTTAAGCATTCCTATAGTTATATGTTTTAGAACACTCTGATTAAAATAAGGTGATTCAAAGGCTATTTAAGTAATATATTCAGATTCCCTGTCCCTTCTGGGTTGAATGTGGATCTATACAAAAATGCTTAAAGGATCAAAGTCATTAGGACATCTGAACATACAAGCCCCAGTTTCCCATGGATATCTGCAGTCAAACCACATGTATTAATAGCAGCCAGTGCTTTATTCCCAGGTCTGTCAAGCATTTAGCTAAAATTCTGCTTTTTGTGGGGCAGAACCTGTAAACCAAGGGAACTGCATGATTCACAAATGCCTTCTTCTGTTGTTTTTAAGAGCACAGTCACCATTAGTTCTTATGCTCTTACTCCTGTAAAAATCAGATCATACCACATAACCCTAGATTGGTAACTTGTCTTTGGCAAAATCATATTTTTCCAGGCTATATCCAGGTATTGACATGAGACCTCAAGAAGTGGTGAATAGACATCTACCTGGCAGCTAGACACATAGGTCATTATACAAACATTACTGAACATGTGTGCCTCTCTTTTTGTACATATTTGTCTGGCTTTAACTTCTCTCTGTTGTTTCTCATTACAAACACCTTCCTCCATTACATCAGATCTGCAGAACTAATTGATTAATTACAGAACTGGAATTAAATTGTCAATTAATTTCATAAAGACAAAATATGGCAGTAGCTTCCAAGGCACACTGATTTAAGCTTAGTATAAACTACAGGCTTAGTAGAAAAATGTGTTCTCTCTTCCTCCGGCTTATACAACCTATTAGTCTATATCCAGGCACGTGCCCTTTGTAACAATCTTTCACTCCCTCCAGTGTTCCCTAGCTGGCTGTACCTACCCTCAGGTAGCCTGCATTGAAGTCTTTTTAAGCCACAATACATTCAGTTATTAGTAAGTCTAGAGAAACGCTAGCTCATAATAAGACAAGATGAAATATTTAAACATAAACTATTTTTGTCAGGTCTTAAAATTATGAAAGCTTTCCAATCCTATTATATATGCAGTTCCATGCCTCTGCTTCAACACTGTAAATCTACAAGCAATTCTTATTAACTGTTTTTCTACATTAAAGGTTATGTAGTCAGAAGTATGTGGAGGACTTAGACTGTAAATAGCAAATTTTCCTCACCAATTTTCACTGTGAATCACCATTATATTCTCCACTGGTTCTGTGAGCACAAGATGCCTTGCAAGCACTCTAGGGGTACCATGAGTAAAATATACAGCATGCATCGAAAATGTACATTGTTGTCTAGAGAGAAGGTTTTTTTTCCATATATTGCCTTTCCTATTCATTTGCCATGAAGGGAA
Source organism: Clamator glandarius (assembly GCA_033459285.1). Taxonomy (NCBI): domain Eukaryota; kingdom Metazoa; phylum Chordata; class Aves; order Cuculiformes; family Cuculidae; genus Clamator; species Clamator glandarius. The sequence goes on along the minus strand of JAUNZM010000310.1, from coordinate 2,447,892 downwards.
TTCAGGAATCAATCAGGAGGGAAGAAAGGAGTCCATTAAGATCACTGGTGGGAATAACAAGGAAAATAAGTGTAGCAAAATTAAAATGCAAATTAAATGAAGTCCAGACAGTATGTGTGTTTGTGCCTACATGCTTTCATACATGCAGACGTGCAGAGCTGTATGTGCACATTTGTAGACTCGTGTGTATAAATCCAAAGGGAGAGCTAATTAAATAGCTTTACTTTGTACCAGTCACCTATCTTGTGACAGTCAACTATGTAGTGTATGTATGATCTACGATAGCTCAGCGCAGCACAGAAATATGCAAAAATGCTCAAACAGGTCTTGGAAACAGCAGTTCAGATACTGACAGTAGAACAGGTCATCCACCTAGCATTCTTCAAAGGGAAATTAGCCTACCTGTGTCTGGTTATGACAATGGTCATGATACCATTCTAACATGCATGCTTCATAAAGGTGAATGAGTCCATTACCAGTGTGTAACTGGTAGACAGGGCAATAGCAGGAGATATGGAGCTAAAAAAAAATAAAATAACCTTAGTGACTCAAAGTCTCACAGGATTCCTCCAGCACAGCAGACTGCAAGATTCAGAATTTCAGTGCCTTGATTGATTTCTCACTTCTTGGAGCAATTACAGTAAATTTGAGGAAAGGGAATGCCACCGCCACCACATTCTTCTAAACAGATCATCCTTCTATCTCCTCAATTAAAAAGAAAGCAATGCACGTCTGAGGCACAAATATTTCAAAATCTTTAAATTTTCAGAAATCTAACTGGGTTAAAGCAAAATTAGTAAGTCCAGATGATGACTAAAGATTTTCTTCTTCTTTTAAAAAGACAGTGTGTTTAGTTCTTGTAGGATATTGAACTCTTGTTGTGCACAACTGCCATTGAATCTGCATTGAAATGGAAATGTAGAAGATTCCAAGTCCCAGCATGTGTTTCCAATTAAGATTCTTCATTTTCTGCCCAGGTGTTAGAATATGACCCAATTAGCTCTGCCAATTATCAGAACTCAGCTTCTGCGACGACTTATCTTATTCAACAACTAGGGGCTGACTTTGTATATATGGAGAGGAAAGAATCCTGTCCCTCAAGGATCAGGGTAACGTTTTGAACTCCACTGGAAACATGGAAAAATTAGTGTGGGTCAGGGGAAACACTTTCAGCCTGTTTTCTACCTTTGAGTCTCCCTTGCCTGCTCATACACTGTAATAACAAGCAATTAGCACAGCTTAAACTGCAACTTATAGCAGTGCAGTTTTTCAGGTACAACCATTTCACATTGTAGAATTTATTCCAGTAGAATTACCTGAAAATTGTTAAGGCTTAACAAAACAGGGAAAGTTATTTCTTTCTATCTAGGATACCTTGATGATGTTAACAAATAAGAAGAAGTCCTTTCTTAATATCTACTGCCCTTTGTCAGCAAGAAAAGAGCCTGTGTATTATTTATGGAAAGCAAACAATATGGTATCAGAGTGGAAGAACTGATGTAAAAAGTGGTAGATGAAATGCCAGTTTAAGTCTGAGCTTTGAAAATGCATTTTATGTCGCACATGAAATATATACAGTATGAACATTAAGTAAATTGTATACAAATATTAGGAGATATCTTTTTGTCTAAGTTTTACTTTAGGTTTTAATTTCAGATAGTGTTCACTCGTATTCAGATAGGGTCATAAAAATCCTTTTTAAGGCACATCTGTGTCTTACAAAAGTAGCTGCTTCCTCTCCTCACCTTTCCCAAAGGCATACCTGTACATATTATGCAGCAGTCTTTAGTGTCTTGTTCTGCAGCAGCAACAAGAAAGAATAACTATAGAGATGGGGAAGGTTCTCCAGCTGAGAAAGGGAATGTTTTTAGAACAGATCTGCATACGCGAAGACTCAGCCTGGAGGTGGATGTTAACATAACTTTTTAAAAAGTGACAGTAAAAATCCAGTGCCCATAAATGGAGGGCCAGATGGATCTCTCTCTGCTTTCACGGGTTGTGCCTCAAATACCGTGATGCATATATATTTGGTGTGTGAGGTGATTTTCGTTCTGGATGAAATATACTCCTAGTCATTGCACCCAAACCTTTCAGTACTGATAACGCCATAGATAAACTGGGAGTTTTCCAGGCACTTACACTTTATTGACAAAGGTGTCTGTTACCTCTAGTTTCATCTTTATGTTTAACCCTAGGCAGCCTGTAATACACTTGTCCATAGTGAACCGCAAACATACCTATGTCCAAAAGAAATGAGAAGACTATGTGCTTTGGGTTCATTTGGAGAAAATCTACTGCACCCAATGGAAGGGTAGAGGAATTCTCTTACCTTTATAAAAAATATTCTTACCCGTAGCTTTGCAGAGTTATGTGGGATTGCAGTGATGTAGATTGTACTCTGCTAGAACTTTCTAGCCTGAGCTGCACTCCAGACTCCCACAGACTTGCAGTAGAAATTTTAGGCTCATAAAGTCTTGATGTAACTTTTCAAAGTGGGATAGCAGAACCTGTGTCACTTGGATGCTTCTATAAATTAAAATTCTTTTTGCTTAAGTCTAGATCCTAAATGTCTCTCATTACCAGTCCTTTCCAATAAGGTCACAGTAACTGAAAGTAGAAAGGAGCAGGTAATTAGTGTGCTTACTGGGGGAGGGAACAAACAAAAGAAAAACAAAAGGAGCTTTACATTTCTGTGTAACCATGAAGTGTGTGTGGGGAGAACAAAGCCCTTTTTACTGTGCATTAGGGAGGTTCGTCACATCTTGTTTCAATAATGGGAGTAATCTCAAGAAAAAAAGAGTCAAGAATGTACAAGCTTGTGCCTTCAGTCTCCTGCTGAGAAATAATGGAAGTATAACTAACTGAGGGCCTGACCTAAAGCCAATGGCACCAAGAGAAAGCCTCCCACTGATTTCAATAGGCCTTGGATCAGCTATGAGTTTGTGCAGTGTCAATTTGAGTGTACTAAAAACACTATAAGCCAATGTCTGCTTTCCATCGAGGTGGGCTGGATTGTGCTCTGTCACATCCAGAGTTGGCTCAGAGCTTCTCAGGATCAATGCATTGTCAAAGGTTACTACTCCAAAAGGGCGAACTTGAGCAAAGCGGCTCTTGATCTGAGAAGGGTAAATGGGCAAAACTGGTAGAGAGAGGCCTTGGAGAAAGCTTGAGTTAGCCAGCTTGCTGCTTCTCACTCCACTAGTTAGATGAGTAAGAGGAGAAATTAGTACCTCTGCAAGAATTTCCCTCTACTCACCAGTGGTGAGACCACAGCTGGAGAACAGTGTCCAGTTCTGGGCTGCAAAGAGACGTGGACATACTGGAGAGAGCCCAATGAAATGAAGGGCCATGAAGATGATTAAGGGTTTGGATCATCTCTTATACGAGAAAGGGTTGGAAAGCTGGGACTATTTAGCCCTGTAGAAGTGAAGTCTTAGGGGGACATCTTATCAATGTATAGAAATACTTGAAGAGAGGGTGTGAAGAGGATGGAGCCAGGCTTTTTCAAGTGGTGCCCAGTGTCAGGGCACAACCTGAAACATAGGACACTTTGAATATCAGGAAACGCATTTTTATTGTGAAGGTGACAGAGCTGGCACAAGTTGCCCATGGAGGTTATGGAATCTTCCTTCCTTGGAGATACTCAAAAGTCATCTGGACGTAGTACTGGGCAACCAGATCTAGTCAGCCCTCCTTGAGCAAAGGGTTGGACCAAATGACCTCCAGAGATTCCCTCCAGTCTCAACCATTCCGTGATTCCATGAGTTTGTCCCCATCTTCTCAGGCATACTCATATCAGCTCAGCAGCATGAATTCCCAGAGCTCTGGCTAGACCAAGCTGCAAGACAATAGCTATTTTGAAATTCCCTATAATCTGTTGTCTCCTTTTTCTGTGTACAAAACTAATCCTGCTCTCACAGATGACAGTGATCTTTCTACCACATTGTTCAGGTAGCTGTTACTTGTTGAATTGTAAGAAATGAAAGCTAATGGCTCTATAAGGGAATGACACTTATTTAACAATTTCTTTTATCACAGAGTCCTGACCAGTTTGGTGCTAAACTGTTTGTAGAGAACAGAAAATCTGTAATTGCATTATATATTTGTCTTTAAATTCCACAAATGCTTCTTTTCAATTCTTTGGCCATTTATAGTACATTAGCTTAGTTCTTAGTAAAAAAAATAATTCTCTGTAGTTTCCTAGTGTGGGCTTACCTACATCACAGTCTTTACATACTGTTCCTGAAATCACTCTTTAAAGGCTATGACACAGCTGACTACAAAAGTTGACATATCAAAATCACAGGGAAGAAATATATTTGAAAGGCTATTTGTAGTTCACACAGTAGTGTGGAGAACCAGACCTTTGATTTCCAGTGTTCTATGATGTATTACTCCTCATCCTGATAGAAGTTTAAGTTCAAACTTTCTGGGGGCCTTCCCACATGCACTGCTTCAGAGTAATCACACCTTTTACCTGCCCCAAATCATGAATAAACAAAAGCCTACGCAGGTAATATTTGTTTACTCCTTTGTATTCTGAGTCAGCAGATTAAATTTAGAGAAGAAACAATGTAACATGTTAACAACTAGGGGAAAAAAAAGAAAAAAGGACTCACTCACCCATAGGCAAAAAACACAGAACACAGTCATTCTAGTCTTAATTCCACCATCAGCAAGAAAACTGCCAGATCAGAAACGATCCAGCCTGGGGAAAAAAAAAAAGTATCTTCTTTCCATTACTGTATTAATTTTAAACTTTAAAATGCATGTTTCCCCCCCCACCCCAGAAAGGGGTGGGAGGATGGTATTAGTAAGCAGAGAACAAGAAATTGTCAAAATAATTTATCAAGTCGGGTGTGTTACAACACAGGTTAGTTTATAGTCATGGACTCTGCCAACTTCTAACATCTTCTTCAGCCTACTGGAAGCAGGAAGATAAATTAGCAGACTCTGGTACAATGGCAAATATGGCAAATAAAAGCATATCCTCAGTTCCAGTCAGAAAAATCAAAAACACAGGCAAGCACACAAGAACACACATTATGCAAGCTGGGAAAATCAATCAGTCTTCCCAATAACCAATAAAGAAGGAAAAACAGAACCAGGAGTCAATTTGTATCCTTTTTTATTATTATTCTTTAATCTACCAATTGTTTAATGAATGGTATTGCTGAATCCAAGACCTGCCTTAATAACTTGCAGTATGTGCAGAAGAGTAAACTGACCCTGACAGGAAAATAGAGATAACCAAAAATCGCTGGTCCTTACAGGATGGGTTCTAGGTAGATGAAGTAACTAGATTCAGATTGTCATTGTTTTGTGGGTGTCTCCTCCAGGTTAACTCATAGCATTGCCTTCAATTTATTCAGATTCACTCCTAGATGCTATTTGATGTATATTTTCTTTTTAATCAATAATCTGTTGATAATAAATTCTGATAATCAATCTTTCTTTCTTGAAAAAGAAAGAAGTAAACATGGGGGATAAAGATGCAAAATCAAGAAAAGTAATAGAGAGTAAAAAACTTTAAGAAGAAAAAATTAAGACAGCAAATTTCTCTAGAACAAAAAGGAAGAGATTTTTCCCCTTTCAGACAAGCAGTAATTTGCCTTCTGAGATGATGCATCAGAATGTCAATGAAAGAAAAACATATATTTCACTTAGCAAGGTGATTTACCCTCATAGGCTTAAAACATGTGTACATGAAGCACTCTGAAATGTAACATCACCGTTACCATTATCTTGCTGCCACCAGCAGAAATCTAACCTTGTCCAGTAATGAATGAATCAATTAAAACATTGCTTTCACAAAATGCCAATGCAATTTTGGTGCAATTTTGGTCTTCATATTTTTCAGTAGACATTCATATTATGCAAATGACAGATAGGTAGACAGATAGACAGACAGACAGGTAGGTAGATAGACTGACCAAAAAATAAACAGATAAAGCTCATAAACATAGACATACAGACATACATATATATATATTTATGTATCATTGAGAAGAAGCTTGTGGCAAGAAATCTTGTGTTAGACCCGTACTGCAGGTGGTGATTTTAGGTAACACAAGGGGACACCTGCTCTGTGTTTAAGTAGATCCATTCAAGCTCAACACGGCCAATGAAAAGCTCTCTCCTGAGTTTACCTTCCATGGGAAAATAAAAAAAAGAACTATAGCAAGAAAGGAAAAAAAAAAGTAATGCTAGCAAGAAAATATTGAGAGAGCTGCATTTTTAAAGTGTTAGTTCCATAGAAAGACACAAAGCAGTTCTTCAGAGAGACATGAAAAATCCTTCCTTCAAAGACATGAAGACTTCCCAAATGTTCATAATGCACCAAGAGTTCTTAAAAAACAGGTTTATTTACAAGAGAATTCTCAAGTCAAAAATAGGAAAACTGCAAATAGGTAGTTTTTCAGATTCTCTTTAGATGTTTGTGTGATCTATTTGTTTGAAACACAATCAAACAAACTTCTCTAGATGAGTTCCAGCCCTATCCTTCTGACTTCATCCAAAAAAATAAAAGAAATAGTATCTCTCAAACAATTGTTTTCCCTTTCTCTGATTAGAAGAATGATGTTTTTTTTCAGGATAGAAGACAGGTGTCCGTGCAACTGGCTTTTGACTAGGGTTCATAAAAACACCCAGAGATTTGAAAAAGAGAAAGTCAATTGAATGACTTGTCCATAATCCAAATCAGTCTATTTTTTTAGACATAACAAAACACCTTAGGGCACTTGTGGAAAAAACATATAGTTTTGGTTTCTATTCTAAACAGTTCAAATATCTGGACCAGAGCCTAAAGAGATTACTTCTGGCCAAAAATAAAATGTATATTTCAAAGGTTAATTTTACTTCTGAAATCTTTGCTGAGTGGGAAGTATTGCTGACATTTGCTACTATTAAATTCTAATTTGTTCAACTTGAAAAAAGCATTATTTTAACCTAATGCTTTTTCCACAAGTAAGAAAAATACAGAACACACTGTTGGGCACTTGATAAGGCATGTGAAAGTATTCTCATCACAGTGAAGAGATACTCCTATAAATATATACTCCTATAAATATAAACAAAGAATAAAATTTGACAAGTACAGCACAACAATATCCTAAAAACGCCTCAAAACATGTTTCAAAACCATTTTTCAACACTGCCAGTACACACTTGGTGTTACTTGCAGCATAGATTACAGCTCCCTTATTGAAGAATTAGTATTCCTAGTACTAACAATAGAAGCAATGCAACTGTTGCATGTTACTTATACATTCCTGTTTAGGGTAGTTTACCCTACTAGTCTTTACTTCTCCAGAAGAACTAAGAGGGTCAAAATAAGTAGATGTGTCCCACAAAGCACTTTCAGAACTGGCTGGACATCTAGTCCCATCCATTTCTCAGTGTCCACACCTGCCTAAATGTTTCTGAAATTTACACCAGTCTCAACGTGTAATCCGAACAGATCAATTTTCTTTATGATCTGACATAATGCATCCCAGGTTGGCAGAGCATGAAAGAACAGTGAAAAGAGACCACAAGTAGAAGGTAATAGGATGTGCTTTTTCTGATCAGTGCAGCCTGCAAGGTTAAACCAAAGTAGTACTCTTTTGGGCAGCACTGAAGGAGTTAAGCAATTCACAAGAACTGGCAGACAGATGAATTAATTTCCTGCAGGAAACTCAGCAGTTCGATCAGGAGTATTCCTAAAAGGAGGTTGGATGTCTTCTTGGGTTACAGTCTATTTGAAGAAAGCGATAAATGGCAATAGAGGCCATAAAATTTCCCATCTCACCTCCCCCTATCAGTTCCACTCCTGATAGACTGTACACATATTAACAGCTTTCTGTGTCTTTCAAGGGTATGTATTTCTGGCAAGGACATATACTTTTCTGACAAGGTTTACAGAACACTTTGTTCTGCACCATGTATACACATGCTGCTGGATCTTATTCCTGTCGTATATTCAAACACCGCTCATAAGATTGCCATCACACAATCTGTCTTGAGCTGTCCCGATAAGCAGAAAATGTCTGAACTGTGGTGTAAAAAAAAATAATCACCCTTTACTTAATTCTTATCCAGAATCATCTGGCCTGGTCTTTCTGTACTGATAGGCCCATTTTGTGAGAAAACCACTTTTCCCACCCCTCCTCAGCCATTCTTTCATTCATCTGCACCCGCACTTAATAACTTCATGGAGGTTTGTCATTTCAGGAACATCTATTCATAATGGAAGCATTCTATCAATACAGGCCCTCATGCCTTTCTCTGTTATGCCACCACAAAACAATTCCAATGGCATTTAAGCATCTGCTTAAACGTGTACCGTTGCTTAACTGACTAGAGAGGTTTTGCAGTGCCACTACCTTAATCCATGATGAAGGCTGACAAGCAGAGAAATAGACTTTATCAAGGATTCTAGACCACTAATATTTTTCAGCTTAGTCAAAAATACTACAGTGCTAAGTGTACTTTGTACTGTCAGCAGCAGGTCATTTCAGCAAAGGAACTTAACTTATTGCAGAAGAAGGGAGAAAATATCGACAAATTAATTTCTAAAAGGGATTAATTGAAGCATATTTTACATTAAACTGGTCCTCTTGCTCTACTACGGAACAACTTTACTTGGGTATGGATCAAATAAAAAGTCAAAACAAGTTTTCATGGATGATGTAAAACCTAAGAGACTTCTATTTAAAAAAAAATAAAATAACGATCTGTTCTAGTCAGGAGAGTTACCCAGCAAGTTATTCTCCAAGACTTACCACATCCAGAGCAAGGAGGACATAACTTTATATTCTTCTCAGAATACACAGGACTATAGCAAAATGAGAAATACAAAGAGCAGCACAGCAACAGAAAATTGTGCAAGCAAGGCTGTGTGCAATACATTTAAATAGAAATCGTTCCCTGATTAAAGTTTCTATCCCATACCCAGAAACTTGTAACTTAACCAAATACACTAAAGGCAGATATTACTCTAGAGCTTAAATTGTGCCCTGGGGTAAATATATAGACTGTCATGGCTTACCAAGGCCTTCAGGGAGGCTACTTAAATTTAATGAATCATAGAACCTTCACCGTTTTAGCCCCTGAAGGTACATATTCTGTACCATCTGTGGGTAATTCTTTCAGCAGCAGAAGGCCCAAATTCCTGTGGAATTGTCCCATATGAATTCTCCACTGCCTAGCAGTAAGTTGAGTTCAAGTGATGGCTCCTTCTCAGCTAACAATTTTCAGAAGTATTTCAAATCAATTAGTGTGACTGAAATTTCTAGCTGCTCTGAAAAAATATGGTTGAAACTGATCTCAAAACTGCTGAAATGTTGTTAGAAGAGGACAAAAAATACACTGTAGTCACAGCTGACTTATTTCAGTAGGAAATTAGAATAAAAAAGAATGAGCCCTGGGGTCATACATAAATATATTTTATGGCTGAATTAGTAATAATAATTTTTTAAAAACAACCCAGAATTTGGCATAGAAAAAAGTATTAACATCAATGTCTCTAAACAGAACAAATTAGACCTTTTTTTCAGTCATATCAGATACCAGTCTTTGCTATAGGATCTCCATTAAAAAGCAAAGAAGTGGTCACCAGTTTAGACTTCCCTTAAGCATCACCAGGAAAGACTAGTGATGAGTCCATTTAACTGCCATTGGTTTAGCTGGGTGAAAAAATAAAGGGAAAAAAAGAAAAACAAAATAAAAGAAGAAAATAATTATTTGGATACACATGTCCACACAATCTGTTTGAAACTGAACATTGTCTCATTTCTGAAGTGATTTTATTCAGCTCTCTCCCTGTTAAGCTGCTTTCATACCCTTCCATCAAAGAAGTGGAAGCATCTTGGACCTTCATGGTCTAAAGCTAAACTCCAGAAGTTCAGTTCTTTTGCCTTTTCCTCAGACATCATGCACTAACTCACCAGTGTCCAGCCTCCTGAGGAAGACCTGAATAGGCTGGTACCCCCCACACAGCACATTTTAGATGAATAGTTGTTCAAGACCCAAACACAGCACAGCCATGTCATAGAATCATAGAATCATAAAATCATCTGGTTGGAAGAGACCCACTAGATCATCGAGTCCAACCATTCCTATCAAACACTAAACCATGTCCCTCAACACCTCATCTACCGGTGCCTTAAACACCTTCAGGGAAGGTGACTCAACCACCTCCCTGGGCAGCCCATTCCAGTGCCCAATGACCCTTTCTGTGAAAATTTCTTTCCTAATGTTCAGCCTAATCCTCCTCTGGCAAAGCTTGAGGTCAGTGTAACACTATGCCCTAGCTAATAAGCTCTGCTCCTCAGCAGGCTGGCTGACTCTTCTAGGAGATTCTGCAATGCTGACACAGCCATTCTGACTCTGATCTCCAAACTGGAGCTGTGCTCTACCATGCATCCCTCCCCTCTTTGCTTTACTCATGTGGGTTTCTCCTGACTTTCCGTGCCTTTGAGCTCCTTCAAGCATTTCTACCCCTACATGGTATTTCCTCTCCCCTATCTGACGTTAATCTCCCATTGTCACCCTTTCCCCTACTCATGAAGCATGAGCTGGTTCTGCTGAAGGCAGCTGATTTCCTTAGGGCTAAATACAGAAAGCCAAATTCTGATGCTTCTTCCCACAGAAAGCAGCCCTGCTAATCTTTTGAGGAGTGAAGTACCACTCAGTGTGACGGTGCTCAGTAGAACGGGCCCTGAAGAAGGAGTTCAAGATTTTAGCTAAATTACTAAAATCATCATCAGCAATAACAAGAAGTAAAAGAGTAGCAAATGAAAATTTATATATTTCAAAGACAACACATTCTATAGATCAGAGACCTATAGATTCAGAGAAAACCAAAAAAGTCAGGCTTAAGTCATGATGCATTTCAACAAAATATACAACCAAAACACAGAAAATACCATATTTGGCTATGCATCTACCAAGAAAGAGGCCAGATGGGAGGTGAGACAGGGAGAGTGTGGACAGTTTATGTCTCTCTTTGATTTCTCTAAGCTCAGATCGCTATCACTGTACTCACTAATGGAGATACTGTGCATAACTTCTGTAGGAACAAATGCACTGTATTGTGCTAGGCAGAATGAAGAAAGGATTTTACATCATAATAAAAGTTGTTCTCAAGAATACAGCCTGGGGGTCTCAAAGTAGTATGACAGATTTTATTCATTAAAGAATAGTAGTGTGGTGTTTCTCTTTTCAAATAGGGAAGTATACAATAATTATAAAGTGCTGGGATTATATAGTCTGTATACGTTTTCTGGAACTGGAGCTGTGATGTGGTAAACCCGTTAGTTCTTGACTACTGTAAATTATGTGCTTGAGGGTGCCAAAGTAATTTTCTGGACCAGTTTAGTAAATGGTAATAATTTCTTTCTCCTTGAATCTAAAATTCCCCTAAAATCACAAAATAAGTGATTTTGGAAATGATGTGACCTTGTATGATCAAATAGAGCCCATAAACAAAACAAAAGACAAAATAACCACACAATCAAGCCAAGCCTGCCTAAGCAGAAAATTAATAGTTATCCAAAGGTGCTAGAGGTCTCATGCCTGTCTGAAAATGTGAGAAAACCTTCTCCTTCAGAGACCTCAGCAGCAGAAAACAAAAGGTAATTACCATCTGACAGTTTTGTCTATGTACAAAGAATTGGTAGCTCCTAATGGGCAGGTGTCCACGTTAGAAAAAACATTAATTAGTACCTTTGTTGGCAGGCTTCACTGAGAAATACATGACTCAATGAGTATGGAAACTGAAGTGCCTTCTGTGATGATAATTGCATGTACCTATATTTATTGTAATTTGGGATGTGATTTTCCATTTGGATCTGAATCACTGAAAGGGTCTAGTTGTTGTGACAACATACAGGGATAATGACTCTATTAAAATGTTCAGGGCATAATTTCCAAAAGTATTCATCACCCACTCCTTTAACAGGATCAGAAAACTTATGGTGGCTTGAAAAATTTGGACACCCATCACAATTTCAGTGCAAAAACTGCCAAGTGGGAATTATGAGAAAGCCATAAAGTAGCAGTGACTGTCAGCACAATGAGAAGTAACACTGAACTTTAAAAGAATAGATTTCATAAAAATGAGGAGCACACAGAAGTGTAAGAGTGCAAATGTTTTGTTTTCTTTCATTTTACATGAAAAAAAACAGTAATAAATTCTGGTCCTGGGAATTATACACATCAGAAATTTCCTTTAGTAGCAGAAACACAGCCTCAAATACTATATTAAAGATGAATTGTACTTTTCACAAGAAGAGGTTGTAAGCAAGTACAGAACAATATGGAAAAGGCAGGTGTCATTTAAGTGTGTCCTCAGAAGTACTGGATGAAGCCTTTCATGAAAGCCTGGTCCCCAAGGCTGCAACGCTGAAATAGCATTCTAGGCTCCAGTATATTGTGGCCCTATCTGCAAAAAAGACTCCTAGCTGTAACCTGGGAAGGTCTGGGGTTTTCGGTTGATGTTCCATAAACCTGATTTATCCAACCAGTTGCAGAAACAATTCTATGCCACCTCATAAAGCCCAAACAAGTCATTATCCCCTCATGTAAGTGTTTGAAGTGCTTGCTTTAAATTTTCCAATTGCTATTAAAATCATTATGGTAAACATCACGTTCTTTTAACTTGCTTGATATGAAACACTTTGTAGTCATGATTCGTAGCACCTTGCATATTAGTAATTATCTAACAATCAATTTAGCAGAGTGAAAATCATTCTGATCTGAGGAATTGCATCACAGGGTTGATTTCAGAGTGTAGGCAGAGAAATTATATATTCAGAAAAATGAAAAGAAGAACTGATTTCTCTCCAATAGAATGCACACCAAGGTAATCACTTTAATCTGGAACTTTTCAAATACTACTGAAAAACCTGGAAGGAAGTCTGAGCCCTAAGCCCTGACCCTACACTGAAACATCTGTCTAGACTGAACTTATCTGTGGTCTGACCACATCATGCAGAGCTTCATAAAGATGTGTAACAGGTCTGCCTGCACTTAATTTCTCAGTCAGGGCGTATATGCCTATGTTGGATAGCATTCTCTGTGCTTCTGAGGCTGAAATTACTCTGAAAAGAAAGAGAAAACCAGAAAGACATGAAAAAATAGACCCAAAAGTTCCACATCAAAGCAGAACAAGCTGTTCCATTGAATGCTTAGAAAAGCCTGGGACTGATCTGTTGTAGTACGAATGACTAGGAGAGCTTTATTTCTCTTTAAACAAATTTTTTAAAAAGGAATTATAACTAAAAGATATCAAGAAACGACAAAACATCTTACCTAAACCTTGTTCCCTTTTCCTGTGAGTAAAGCTTAATTTAGCCTTAAATTACCTAGAGTTTTCTGAAGTCTTAAGCATTTAAGAATTACACAGCAGACATCAAAATCAAGTCAAATTGCAAAATTCAGAGGAGTTTTGTTTCTCATCTATTTTGCATAGGGGTAGAATGCTTATGTTAATAGGACAGATTGGGTACTGTTATGTGCTTATCTTCTTACTAACCAGGTTTCCACATAACTCAATGAATGTTGGTCATAATTTAGAATTTTTGGAGGAGAAAAGACATCATTTCAATATTGAATAAGGATGTTTTTACAAAATTGAGGAAAAATTCTTAAATACTTCTGACTACATTTACTCTTGCTCAAAATGTTACAAAGCAGCTCTTAGGAAATATATTTGTAATTCTGAGTAATAATGAACATCATAATTTTAAATGCAGGAATTAAAGAAGATAACTGTAATGTTTGTCTCTCAAAATGGTAACCATTGTTAAGCACAAATAAATAAAGGACAAGACCAAGAAACCACAGAATCAGAATAACGTAACCAGAAAATTCACAAAACAAACTTAGAGACTTCTGACTTTTATACCACCTAGTGCAGCACAGTGCAGCTCTATCCAGCTTGTCTTGTCAGTGCATCTCAGGGCCAAGCTGATGAGATCCACGTATAGTGTTGCAATAATGCAACTTCTCAGCCCAGCCCCTCCATGGGCATGTGGCTGTATTGGGTCACATCAGCAGTTGACTGCACTGTGTCTGACTGTGCCCTGTGTACCGAGAAGCCTGGTCATAAATTTACAGGTAAATGCTCTCAAGGAAACAGGAACCAAGAAGGATTCCCAGTTGATAATCAGTTTGTGCTTGCTGTGCAATAAAACTCTGATGCTCTTGTGAGTGCCTAACATTGCCCTCTCTGAGTACTGGCTGTTACAATGAAGGTCTGAGGCAAGATGAGCACCTCACTTTTTCATACACACACTGGGCCTGAGAATACTTCTGCTCTCTCTGTATCGTGGTATAAGGTGCTCATCCACACTGGAAGTCTTCAGGCTTCACTCAGGACATAAGCTCTCTACCATAGTACTGCTTCTAATCTATGCATGGAGGCATCTCAGACAAAAACAGTAACAGTAGTTAAGAATAAAAATAAAAAAAAACTGATGGAGGAAAGGTCAGAGCTTTGTAATGTAGAAGGAGGAGGACTCCTTTGGAGTGATAGTGGGAGAAGGGTGTATGATATAGGAGCTTGGAGGACCCAGGAAAGAGAAATTGGAGGAAAGTGGTGGGCAGTCTTCCTGGAGATATCAAGGTACAGCAGAGGAACCTAGATGATATATCTGCTAGTGGTAATATCATTACAGTTTGATAGGAATTAAATGCTTTATCCCATCCCATCTCTGTTATAGCAAATATTTTTCCCTTGAGAAGCTAAAAGCTATTAATATTTTATTTCTATTAACACTTAATTAGATTAAAAGCAATGGTGATGGCTAGCTTCATGAGCTGATGTTTTGACAATCAAGCTAGTATATTTTGAAACCTCTCCATTATATGGTAATGTATGCAATGTACACTGTATATAAAGTGCAATCAGCTGTACTATCTGAGGAACACAAAGATTTGCTGTGTCTGACTTGTAAATCTTTAGTCTGATTCATGCAGTTTGTCCAGGTATTCCAGTTAAAATGTATTCAAATCCCCTAGACAAAATACAGATGTCTACATGGCATAATATAAAACATTTCTAAGTAAAAATCTAACTCAAGTACTAGCAGTGTAGTTATATTAGTGCAAGGTTCTTGCAGGCTAATTTACTTGTTGACAGTTATGGTTCTTTCAGAGGCTGCTTGGGGATCTCTAGGCAGCATTACGCTGTGCCGAGACCGCATTCCTTTGCAGAAAACAGACTTTAAGTTTAAAGCGATCAACATGAATGCTGTCTCTAGCCTCAGCCAACAATGAGCACGAGTCTCCTAGAGCAGTCAGAACCCTTTTTAAGCTTGGTCAAAGTACCAGGAGAATGGTGAGAGCAGCAACACAATGATTTTCACCCTGTTTTGCATTTTTATTAATGATAATAGTTCTCTGTCATTTTGCAGTGATGTATAATATAATACATTGTACACATTGTTAAAATAGGAACTTGTCCACAGAGTCTAAGGACTTGAAGTGATGCTGTGATTGAGTGTGCATATTTCAAGAGGTAGACAGTACCTCCCTCAAAGATGTACAGTCTATTTAGATAGGATATATAGTATTTGTGGGCTTGAGGGGTAGAGAGGGAGACATGCGTGTTATGATAGCAACAACACCGTACTTGTTTCGGAAGTGTGGAAGAGTGTGAAACGAGGGAGAAAGAAAGTTATTAAGTTAGGTAGAAAAGTAAAGGAGAGAGCATTTTAGGAAAGGTGATTGGCTGGATAAAACAAGAGAACAAGAAGAAACAGCATGTGGAAGGGGGGAGAATGGGAGGTGATGGGTATGAGAAAACCTTTAGCACAGCAGAAGGATGATAGTCAATACCACAATAATTTCAGAGAGAGAGGGGGCTTCATACTGCCTGTCTTTAGCCATAAAGCAAGTAAGTGGTTCATTTACTTGAGACACCTGAATAACTTGGTTTTGGAGGTGTTGGTTTCCCTTTATTGATGCTATAGGGAGTCTAAATAACTTGCTTCGACTGTATATCCAAATTACTAGTTGGCTGGCATGAACTTCAAGCTATATATCCCAAAATCCCTTTTTTGACTGTTTCTGCTCCAGCTCCTATTACTATCTTCATTAGCTTTGAAAAGATGGCAGATCGAAAATCAGGGTCGTGACTTTGTGCATTTGGGGAAAGAGGGAGTTAACCCTAAGGTCACTGTTAACAAAGTAATCATATGGAAAGTGCTGCATTTTCATTTTCTGACTTTTCTGTGTGGAAGACCTCAAATTGAGAACAAAATGTCAGCGCTTATATTCAGAAAGGCTGTTTTAATTCAGCATTTCTCTTTCTCAGTGTTTTTGCAGTTTCACTGAAAAAGATCTGTGTAAGATCAGCCTGAGTATCAGCATAAGTAACCAAAAGTTCAATTTTTCTTTCAGAGAGTAGTAATGGAAGGTATTTTCATGTATTTTTCAGTGGGATGGGGAAGTATTTTCATTATTAATGCTTTTGCATCATCTGACGTGTTACTTGTTATTTTCAATATACACGCTTCTGAAAATTTTTTTTAATAGGCTTAAAAGCAAAAGGCTGCTAAAATTGGATACTGTGTGAGATACTTTGGTATTATTCAATAGGAGTCAAATTTGGCACTGAAGACAGTTCTAAAGAACTTTAATTGAATGAACATGATCATAGCATAAAACAAAGGAAAATGTCAGTTCCCCTGGTTTTGTGTTTATCACTAAAGTCTCACAAGGTACCTGAAAATACAAGTTCAGTTTTGAAATGGTTGATCTTTTTGATTCAGTTATGAATTATTTTTACAGTGCCTCAAGGCAAGTAATAAACAAAGCATAATTTATTACACTACTCTCTTAAACAGTTTAAATAACAGTTTCTAGATGAGTTTATGCATGCTTCTGCCTATAATTTTTCATGTGAATCTGATAGTCTTTAAGTGATTCTTAGTGAAGTTATACAATCATAGAATTATTAAAGTTGGAAAAGACGTCCAAGATCATCAGGTGCATCTGTCAACCCAATACCACCATGCCTACTAATGTCCCATGTCCCAGAGTGCCACATGTACATGTTTTTTGAGCACCTCCAGTAACAGTGACCCCACCACTTCACTGGGCAGCATCTTCCAATGCCTTACCACTCTCTCAGTAAAGAAATTTTTCCTAATATCCAATCTAAGCCTCCCCTGATGCAATCTGAGCCCATTTCATCTTGTCCTATCACTTAATACTTGAGAGAAGAGACCAACGTGCACCTCACTACAAACTCCTTTCAAATAGTTGTAAAGAGCTATAAAGTATCCCCTCAGCCTCCTCTTCTTCAGACTAAACAGCCCCAGTTCCCTCAGCTGCTCCCCGTAAGATTTCTTCTCCAGACCATTCATCAGCTTCATTTCCCTTCTCTGGATGCATCCCAGAACCTCAATAACCCTCTTGCAGGGAGGGGCCCAAAACTGTTGCAGCCTCACCAGTGCCAAGTACAGGGGTATAATAACCTTTGTACTCTTGCTGGCTGCACTATTTCTGATACAAGCCAGGATGCTATTGGCCTTCTTGGCAACCATCAATGAGGAATTTAATGTTATAAGAATACGAACAATCAGTTGAGATTTTGCCTTTGGGGAGCATAGAAGCAATGAGTTCATGATAAACTAAACATACACATTATTATGAAAAGATTGGGTAAGAATTTTTAAGTCTATTTTCTCTAATGAATCTCCTCTTTTTTATTTCTACCAACTTTTTAAAGTAAGGTAACTGTTGTTATCTCAAGTTAACTTACATTTCTTCTATTATTGTTCCAAATATGTTCATCAATTATGCCTTAAAAAAGAAAACAACAGTTTCTTTAGAGTTTGATCCAAAGGTCTTTGAATTGGCAAGAACATTTCCGCTGATTATAGAGCTTTTCACCGTGCATGAATTGTATACAGCACCTTACCAGCAGTCTGGAGATTTAGATGACAAAGCAAATGTAAGATTACCAACTCTGTCTTGAAGGCCATTTGCTGAGATATAATTTATGCTGGTTTGTCCAATGTAGTTTAAACAGTCCTAAGTTTCCAGCCTTTTCAGTATAGCATCACCACATGCCATTGTTGCCAGGATGTTCTTCTCTATTTTCAGCTTGTACTTACAGTTCCATAGTTTCACTATATAGGCTAGAAATGTAGTATGTAAGATTTAAATACTCCATTGCAATTTCTTTCATCCATAATTTGAACACCCAAGCTGAGCATCTTAAAACAAGCATTACATATGGTTCATTGGCTCTCAAAGTACAGAAGTGGAGGCTTTCCTAGTGTTTAGTCTTATTGTCTTAGAAGAGAAGTGTTTCTACTAGGGTCTGTGGGAATCAAAGACATCTTCAGACATTCTGTAAGGTCTTTGTAACAGGAGATGAAAATCGAGCTGTTGTACTTCACCCTCTACAACAAAGAAACTAAGAAAATATATCTGCCTTTAATCACGTAATAATACCACAACATTACTTAACTCCTACATTTTGTCCTTTAGATTCCCAAAATATTTCTTTATTAACCTATCACTGTGTAATATTCCCATTAGTTCCTTAATGGCCATTTCATATTAATGCTTAAGTGGCTCTTACACAGTTGACAGCAGAAGCAACTGGTACTTAACAGCATAAAAATGTAAACCAGAATTATTCATAAAACAAATTGCATGTAGCACCATTACCACAATAAATTATGGGTACTTAAATGCTGTAGTTCTGATGATTACTGCCAAAGATAGATTCTAAATATTTTTTTGATCATGTTCTCTGTAAACAATTTTACTAGTTTAAAAATCTGAAGTTCTTTAGGTTATTTAAGGAAACCTGGAAACCTGAGACTAACTACACCTTAGATCTCAGTTAAAATGTCAAAATCATAAAGTCTCTCATCTTTTCTTTTTTCTTTTTTTCTGTTTGATAGATGTGAATATTCTCTCCTGCAAATTCTTGGATTATTTTTTTCTTTATCTTGTTCAAACATGATTTTTTTATTTATTGTCTGGTAGGTGCAAATACACTAAAGAATGTTCACACGTAGTCAACAGCAGTCAGTAACATGTATTTATGCTGCTTATCTTCCTAGAAAGGTTTTCTACCCTCACAATCACCATGCACCAGCCTAACTATTTATTATGTGAACATTTGTTCCTGTTAGTTAGAGAATGACTTTGTATTTGCAGTAGATTTAATACATGACTCTGTGAGATTTCTATCTTGAGTCTGAAAGGAGCTGATAGGCTTCTTTAGAGTTGCTGTTTGATTTTCTGCCTGGAAACAAACAGTGATTTTTCCATACATATTTCACAGACCAAGTGTGAATGATGAGTAAGTTAACTGAAAACCATGAGAAATGTAAAAACTAAATTCTAGAACTCAGAGAAATAAATTCAGTTCCTCCTGCTGTTAATGCAAATATCCTTCATGTAAGTCATCTTATAGCAAAGCTATTGAGAGTGCTTTATGACATCTGAACACGTTAATGAGCCATAGTCACCCCT
Source organism: Clamator glandarius (assembly GCA_033459285.1). Classification (NCBI taxonomy): domain Eukaryota; kingdom Metazoa; phylum Chordata; class Aves; order Cuculiformes; family Cuculidae; genus Clamator; species Clamator glandarius. The sequence continues at coordinate 2,428,407 of JAUNZM010000310.1, read as the reverse complement.
ACTGCTCGATAAACCAAGTGAACCTGGCCTCGGTAATACCCTCGGTGAACTTCGGTTACACCATCTATTCAAGTACTATATTTTAAGCTCATTCTACTTGAGGCACATTGAAACCATCTCTTGTGCCAAGCACAAAATGTATTCTTAGCTATTCAAACACTGGGATCACTGTAAGGGAGTGTAGATTACTTGCTCACCTTTAAAGCTGAGGATGAAGTCAATTTGCTTGAGATCACACTGTGATAGGTCCTGCACACATATAGTCATTACAGTCACTACTTGAAGAGTTAATTCTAGCAGACAAGATAAAACAGGCTACTGAGACCAACTACCTTTCTTGGGTTGGGCAAGGCAGAAAAATAAAACCAAGTAAGATGTACTGCTTTTTAGCTTTGGGACAGGGAGGCATGAAAAGCAATTCCCATAAATCTGCACAGGTCTTACACATGGCTTGAATATTAATAATAGTAAAATAATACAATAACATGGTGCATCTCATTGTTAGAGGTTATCAAGCTATTTTTTCCCTTTGTTGGATATGTGTCCATGTATATATGAAACTTCCTATGTTGTTTTTCAAAAGGAAGAACTCCAACTCCTTCCAGCAATCCCTCTCCACCTAAAATAAGCTGTGCTTTTGAAAGCTGAGTGTAGGCTATTGCTAAAATGAATAACATATAATGAGTGCTGCATTTGCCTACACACCATTGCCTAACAACCGGTATCTAATTCATTACTGTAAAGTATTTGAGGATGTCACGAGTATGAAAGACACCATATAAAATGAAATTCTATTACTCTCATTTAATGGTGTTTCAAACATAACACCATCCCCATGTAGTCTGAAAAGTAATTTAAGATATCCCAAGATAGATTACTCTAAGCTAAAGTTTCAGAAAAGGTTCTTCTTTGCTACTTGCTGTTCGAATTTGCATTTAGTGATTGAATAGCTATTGCCTTAAAAGATACATCAATGACATTACTAGGGATTTGCTACTGAATTACTTTCAAAAGTAACAAAGCCCCACAAAATGTGTGTGTGTAATGGGTATAATGTGTTTAAGTTCTGATCTGTAGCTCAGCCCATAGAGGACTGATGAAATAATATTAGAAATTTCAGCCAAAGTTGTAGACTACTTCAATAGATTACTAGCATGTCAGTGCACGTCTGCACTTGTAAACAGGCAGAAGTACAAAACAGGTTTCAGTCCTGCAGTAAGCAAACAAAACAAAGATAAGGATCTGATCAATTTATGCCAGCTGAAGCTAACAGCCAGTTGAAGAGAAAGTTACAGGATGTGCCCATGTTCCTCTACCAGAAAAATTACATGAAGATCATACGCTGTCTTGCCCAAGAATTTTTGCCTACAAGACAAGTGACCTAGGTACTCCATGTGTTGATATCCATCTGGAATTTGATGCAGTCCTCACTCTCTGCTCATGCATGATATTGAAAACATTTGAACTGCCTTGTTGGTGCTATTGACATCTTATGTGCCCTCTGACAGAACCTGTGACAGACTGTGCAGCACAGGAGGTCAGGCAATGAGAGCATTATACAAAGGCATCTGATTTTTCTGTGACTAGGAAGTGTGAGCACTTAGGGTATCACATTAAACCCATTAATATTGCAATAGCATTGTAATAATTTTAGATTAAATTCAGTGCAAGGCAGGACATCGCAGTCTTAAGATTTTGTAGGATTGGGCAACAGTTCATTTATATGGACTTCAGACCACTGACAGGCAAACACAGAAACATTTACTTTGAAAGTGAATATTTATATTCACTGCAGCAGTTGTGGTATAGCATGTTAAAGAAGAAAGCAAAAATTCTCAGGCTTAGAATACTGTCATCTGCTTAAATTTCCCTGTTTGAAAGAATAAAAGACTGAGAAATTTTATATAATGGAAAAAATCTTTATACTTATCTGACTATTCTGTGAGAAAAGGCACCATGAGTTAATAATATATTTTGAATTTAACAGTAGTGTCAAACAAACTCTTCAGAATAAACTAAGGCCAGGCACCTTAGTGAAAAGAAAAAGAAAATGAAATTTTTTAAAGGGTGGGGGAAGAAAGAAAGAAAAAGTAAACAGTTCCACTAGAAAAGTAACTTAAGCTTTTTCTTACACCCTCAGATAAATTAAAGACCTCACCAACGTGCAAAAGGTATAAAGAATCGTTTTAAACAGTCATTTGACTAGTTGAAGTTTCACATGTCAATTTACATTTCACATGCCCCTTCTTGCATCACAACAGTGTCATCTATTACTTACACTTCTCATATATATCATTTAAAATATGAAGAGAAAGATTTCTTTATTTTTATGCATCCAAGAAGACAGTAGTCATCTCACACCGGTAAGCAAGGATAACAGACATCTGCATGCAGCCCACTCTCTTAAAAGAGCAGAATCTGTCTCTGCTGCTCCCCTAAGACTGTGGAATATTTGGGTTCTTGGCCCCAGAAGAGGTCCACTGTCAGCAACAGCCCATGGATTCAAACTTTTGCAGAAATAACTCCATACAAAAAATAGATGAGCCCCACTGTGTTAAGAGAGATGGAAAAATAAAGCTTACTTTTCTTCATGGGCTTCCTGAGGAATCTGCTCTTAAAGTTGAGTTCTGTCCTGAGATGAAATGCTATGTTGTTTGTTCATTTGTCTTCTTTAAAAAAAAAAAAAAAAAGGCAAGTCTTACTGTGTACTGTGATCTCCGTCTTTATCCAAAATCACATCTGCTGAAGTCAAAATTATGTTGATTGCACCCCCCTCGAACTCATTCTGTCAGAAAGGATAGAATTCTTCGTTTATCTTCCAAGAAAAGCCAAATTCCTTAGAGGTGTCCAAATTCTCTTAAAATATGCCATTTTGATAAAGCAAACAAGTGGAAAAACTTGCTTAGAGTTTCGAGAGGAACTTCATAGTGCATATGTGTGCATGTACCAGCGATCATTGAAGCAAGAGAAAGATGCAAAACGAGAGACTAAATTCACACAGATTCTAAACTTCAATGATCATAGAATCATCGAATCATAGAATAACCAGGTTGGAAGAGACCCACCAGATCACTGAGTCCAACCATTCCTATCAAACACTAAACCATGCCCCTCAGCACCTTGTCCACTCATGCCTGAAACACCTCCAGGGAAGGCGACTCAACCAACTCCCTGGGCAGCCTGTTCCAGTGCCCAGTGACCCTTTCTGTGAAAAATTTTTTCCTAATGTCCAGCCTAAATCTCCCCTGGTGGAGCTTGAGGCCATTCCCTCTCATCCTGTCCCCTGTCACTTGGAAGAAGAGGCCAGCTCCCTCCTCTCTACAACCTCCTTTCAGGTAGTTATAGAGAGCAATGAGGTCTCCTCTCAGCCTCCTCTTCTCCAGGATAAACAACCCCAGCTCTCTCAACCGCTCCTCATAAGGCCTGTTCTCCAGCCCCTTCACCAGCTTCATTGCTCTTCTCTGGACTCGCTCCAGAGCCTCAACATCCCTCTTGTGGTGAGGGGCCCAGAACTGAACACAGGATTCAAGGAGCGGTCTCACCAGTGCTGAGTGCAGAGGGAGAATAACCTCCCTGGACCTGCTGGTCACGCCGTTTCTGATACAAGCCAGGATGCCATTGGCCTTCTTGGCCACCTGGGCACACTGCTGGCTCATGTTCAGTCGCTGTCAACCAACACCCCCAGGTCCCCCTCCTCCAGGCAGCTTTCTAGACAGACTTCTCCCAGTCTGTACCTCTGCACAGGGTTGTTGTGCCCCAAGTGCAGGACCCGGCATTTGGCCGTGTTAAACCTCATGCCGTTGGTCTCAGCCCAGCAGTCCAGCCTGTTCAGATACTTTTGCAGAGCCTCCCGACCCTCCAGCAGATCCACACTTCCACCCAGCTTGGTGTCGTCTGCAAACTTGCTAAGGGAGGACTCAATGCCTTCATCCAGGTCATTGATAAAGACACTGAACAGGGCTGGACACAGCACTGAGCCCTGGGGAACCCCACTTGTCACTGGCCTCCAGCTGGATTTAACTCCATTTCCCACCACCCTCTGGGCCCGGTCATTCAACCAATTTTCCACCCAGGAGAGTGTGTGCCTGTCCAGGCCAGAGGCCGACAGTTTCCAAAGCAGAATTCTGTGAGAAACTGTCTCAAAGGCTTTACTGAAGTCCAGGAAGACACACCCACAGCCTTTCCCTCATCCAGCAGTCGAGTCACTTTGTCATAGAAGGCGATCAGGTTAGTTTGGCAAGAGCTGCCTTTTGTAAACCTGTGTTGACCGGGCCTGATCACCCGGTTCTCTTGCAGCTGTTTCATGATAGCACTCAAGATCACCTGTTCCATGACTTTCTCTGGCACTGAGGTCAGACTGACAGGCCTGTAGTTCCCTGGATCCTCCCTGCGACCCTTCTTGTAGATGGGCACAACATCAGCCAGCCTCCAGTCCAGTGGAACTTCCCCAGTCTTCCAGGACAGTTGAAAGATGATGGAAAGGGGTTTGGCCAGCACATCCGCCAGCTCCTTCAATACCCTTGGGTGAATCCCATCCGGCCCCATAGACTTGTGGGTATCTAGTCAGGATAGCAGGGCTCTGACCACCTCCTCTTGGACCATGGGAGCCTCATGCTGCTCCTCTAGCTCCTGGGTTTGTACAGAAAGGGAACAACTTTCTTTACAATTAAAGACTGAGGCAAAGAAGGCATTAAGTACCTCAGCCTTTTCCTCATCCCCTGTCACTGTTGCTTCTTCTGTCTCCAGTAGGGTCTGTATGGTCTCCCTAGTCCTCCTTTTATTATTTATATCTTTATAGAAAGATTTTTTGTTATCTTTCACTGACTTTGCCAACTCTTTCAGTGATTTCAAATGCAGCAAGTAGTTGAATCTTGTCTGTCATTTCTTGTTCTTTCAGATAGGTAAATTCGAGTAGGTGACAGTATCATAAGCCTGAGAACCTTTGCTTTCCCCTTTAACGTACTATACTGTAACTGCTGCAGTGAATATATCTAGTCACTAAATGTTTCTGTGCTTGTGTGTTAGTGGCCTGAAGTCCTTACTGGAAGAAAAAGTCCAATCTGCTAGTGCTTGCCTCTACTAACTTCTTCAAAACAAATATTTGATCATTAGCAGAAGTCAGAGGCTCAAAAACTTCAAACCTCTCCTTATGTATTATATTCATTAATTTTACTTTAAAAACAAATGATATGCTAGTCTCCTATGTCCTTGTGCTAGACCTCATCATTAGTAAAAAATATTTAATAATCTGCAAGAGCAAAGTATTAATATTTAAAATCATGGCTTGTTATTAGTCTAATAAATCCAGACTTCCATCTTCAGGGCTCAATAGTGTTCTTCCCCAACCATTCATTCCTGATAAACTATAAGATCCCTAGTGGGAGGAGGTGTTTTAAGGTCACATTGTAAAGCAACATGGACACAAATTACTAATGATTTTCACAGTGCTGTGCTTTCCTTTGATGAATATCATGCAAGAAATTGCCATATAGGACCTTTATTTAATTATTTTTTAACTAGCAGTCTTCTGCTATTTCTTTATTCCTCCTATTTTTTCTTCCATAGTAATGCATGAATCTGATGCTGAACGCTGCATTATCAGCCTGACTTAGGCATTAACCTCACTACAAATTCAGGGCATATCCTTAAACATTTTTCTTAATATAAAATGTTCTAAGTTGTATGCATGCAGTCATGAAGCATTATCTGCTCATTTCATGCATGCCAATGTTTCCTATTACTGTGAAATATAAGCTTTTTGTTAGCAGAAGTCGAGCTTTCAGAAGTGCAAGTAGTAGCATCTTTGGTATGGAAATGTATTTTACAGTTTTTTGCACCAGATGGAAGCCAGTACTGGGATAAGACAGAGATGGACAGACCTCACCTCCACTCCCATCATAAGATGATCCTACTCTTTTAAACAGAGCAGGAATTCCACCACATCCATGGGCTTATGACTGACCACGCCTTCTGTCAAAACAGGCTTGACTACAAGAGTTTCAGCAAGTGTCTGAAACAGGAAAACAAAATTAGATTTAAAATATTATGCCAAAAACAAGTGACAAAGACAAGAAGGTTTGATTGGGAGTCCCTTATGTAGCAAAGAAATAAATGACACATTACTTCAGTCAGTTCATTTCAGTATCAGATCCAGTAACATACCACTTACTCCAGCTTTTGTCTGAAATTTATTATTTCTAAGTAAGTAATTGCTTTCCTTCTATAAGTCTGTTTTGTGGGATAGTTGTGCTCATATATTTTGTCGGGAAGTCCTAGCACACTTGCAAATTCTAGTGTGGAGTGCAAACAGAAGAGGATTTCCTCCTCTATTATCAGTTTGATTGTATAACTCCAACTAGATACACATATGCACATTCACACAGAAATAAATGCAAGTTTTATATGTCATAGTTGACACAGTCCAGAGACTGCAAGAATAAAGCTATTTAGGACTAAAGTTGCATCTTCAAATACAATAGAAATATATATAGGATTAATGTCCTTACCTCACACTGACACTGGCACTCAAGCTTGTATTTATTTACATAGACTTTATATATATATATATTTGTGTTTTTTATTTTGTCTGTTCCCCCAGGAGAAGCCCAAAAGAGAAACAGAGATGGCCAAATTGACAGATTCAATGAGTGAGTACAAATAGGAAGTTCAATCACTTTTTTTTCCATCTGTTCCCCTCCCTTACATAATGCCACTAAACCAGAAAATAGCACTTGCATTCAAGGATCTCATTCAACCCTGTTCTTCACTCCTTACTTCATCAGAAATCATTCCACTCTTAAGGAAAAAGGAATCCCCAAAAGAAGGAATGCCAGACTGCCATTTCTTCATGCATTTGGAGCTAAATCTAGCAAAGGACCTACTACATGTTTGACTTCGTGAGCCTGAGTTTTACTTAAACAGATTTGTGGATTTCATGAGTGCCTAATTTTCTTGACTTAGGTTAGGGCATTCCTTCACAAGTTTGCAAAAAGTCGCACTAAATCCAGAGCAATTATTCAGGATTGCTGCCTGTGCCAGATTTTCCAATAAGATTAATGCCTATAGATACATGTGGAAAGCTTTCCATTGATTTCACTGGTTTCTAAGAGGTGTGTATTGTCTTAGTTATGTACCAACAAGAGGCAGTTGGTACTTCTGACATAACATGGGATCTAGATAATGGAGTAGAGACCATAAACATTTGTAGCAGGGAGACTTAAACCAGATAATCTATTTCTGTGCAAAATTTTGAAACAATTTAGAATTAAATCCTTGCAGACCACCATCTTTCCCAAAACATATCTCCATGGCCTATGCAAGCTTAATTAATTTAACATTAAAAGGGAGAAATCTTTTACTCTGCTTAACCAGAGACTGTAGGAAGACACAAACACAGACGTGTAAGACTCATTTACATTAGAAAGTTGTTTCCGGTTATTTTTTTCTATTTCTGTACAGAAGGAGTGTTCCTAGGGTAGCACTTCCCTGCCTTTTGCTCTCACAGTTCACTTTGTTTCCTTTTGGAATCATTCTATATATCTCTTTACATGTGCCATTGCAGGGTAGAGTCACCACTACTAGCTATAAATATGTTTCAGTATCAGAAACAACCTATTCCAGAAAAAAGCTGGTGCAGACCTGGGATCAAAAATGGAGGCCACACAACGTCCGTGTAGCAAAGGCCCTGTTCCTAATGCACAGATACAGGATGCAGAAGTCAACATGAGAGCTCCTCTTTCCATGGGGAGAGCATTGCTGTTCAGTAGCAGAATATGGGTGATGGCACAAGATAAATGCCAACTGCTTATGGGTAGTTAAACTGCTATTGAAGCACCTGATGGAATTCTTGCCATGGAGGTGTGCATTGTTATCTGAATTCTGTTGTGCCCACTTCTTCTCACCCACTGTCTGCATCTTGAAAGACATGGCAACATTCAAGTTTCTAAGGGAGATTCATAGATGAGTTTTTAAATGTTTGAGATACCAACAGGTTCCACATTCCTATACTTTTTGCAGTATTCTTAAGTAGAAAGAAGTATTTCTCTATGGTGCAGAAAAGCCTAGATTGTACAACGAAAAGGTCAATATTATAGTTCAGTAAGGCCCAAAAGGACAATGATATCAGACCCTAGAGAAACTCTCTGCTATAAGGAATGATACTTTCACTCCATTAATCTCTGTGGATATATAATGTAATTCTTAAAAACCACCCTGCAACCCCGTCACTTCTCTGGTGTTACTGAATGCTGGATAGCTATGTAATTATATCTTGATGGATGGGTAGGAAATGGGTGGAACACTAGAGGAACTTGTTATCCAAGGTGGAATAACATAAATCATATCTGCCCTATGCATTAGGTACTTGCACGTTTTGCACAACCTTTCTTAAACAAGGTTAAGGAATTTCACCAAAAAGCATTAGGGGAAGGCATGCAGAATGGTCTGAAGAGTCAAGAGGAGGAGCCTCTGTAAAAGTTCATAATAGAACACCTGCTCAAAAATACACCATGCAATTCCTTTAGGATTCCTATTTGTCTTTCAGATTACTTTTGTTTGGCTTCTTTAAGGTAGCATACTTCTTAAAAGGATTTACTGCTGCTTTGTATGAGGATTTGTTCATACTTCAGGCAAGTCTTTTATGAAATTTTCAGATGATTGCATGACAGTTTTAAATATTTTTAATAAATCATAAAATGCATTGCAATCTGAAAAGAAAATTCTTAGTGAACGTACTACAACACTTATTTTAAAGTTAGTGCAGATTAAAAGGAAAGAAATGGAATGGGGAAGCAACAAGCTGGCATAGGGTGGGCCTTTGGCTTGAACTGCAGGGCCCTTTTCTTGGAACCAATATAATAAAACTATTATCTGCCTTTCAGTTTCATCTGAGACCTGTGCTTCTTTCCTCTTTCCTCTGTTCATATCTTTGCACAGTTCCAGAAAAAATGAATCACCTCCCCTCCACTGCTCTATCTTTTTTCCCTCTGTCAAAATGCCCTGATGAAGTTACCAAGCACTGCTCTCTGCCTCTTCTCCTCCATAAAGATTCTCTGGATGTTTCTGCAGTAAGAAAATCATCATACCTGAGATTCGCGTCACATTGCATGCTAAGACAAAAACTGAGAGAACACTGATGCAGTAGTTGTTCCAAGTCTGTTATCTTCACCAGCAGGGATAGCAGGCTGTATTTTTGTCACATTTTGTATGTCTGTTCTCAGGGGATCTGTCACATTGTAGGGAAGACTCGTAAGGAAAAAAAATGCTTTAATGCTTTCTGTCCTAGTTCTAGTTCTGTAGAACCTTTATGATGATAGAAAGATAGGAGGTATCATGACAAAGCCCTGCACTTGTGTGTGTTGAGACGACTGTCTTCCTTAAAAGATGAAAAAAAAAGAAAAAGCAAGAGGGGAAAATAATTTTAATACAACAGTTAATGTACAAACTAGAAATAAATGTTGTGATAATTTTTCTGGAATAGTCCCTTAGAGCTGATACAGAAGCAGAAATGCATACCAAATAAGACCACTCTTTGCCCCAAGTTATTATTTTACAACACTTGCACAGAATTAATAGAAATTCACCATAATTACACTGAGCCCCAGGGAGCTGTCCAAGAATTTCTTTATAATATCTTAAAATCCATATGCATTTTGAAATATCTTTATAGCCTGAGTTGGGCAATTTTCCTCATGTAATCTCAGCATTCTTAAAAGTGGAGGATATGAATGAAACCAGAAACCAAATAATTTTTCCCTTTTTTTTTGTTTTCTTCTGTCTGTTTTTCTCACACTTCTCGTGCACTGGTGGTCATTTTTAATCCAAGTGATGCCATGATCTTGCCCACAAATAGCTAAAGCACACCAAACAAGGTAGGAGACCTAGTACAAACCAGTACAGGAAGGTATCAGATGTTCAGCCTGATGTATTTGGAAGATATGAAAAATTAGGTATTCAGAGAAACATCCTGTACAGAACTATTCAGTCCTCAGGAATGATCACCGTTTTGAATACTTTGGCCCAATGACAATTATTACAAGACATTTAGCAAGAAGCTATATATGGTGTTGTCTTGATAGTACCTAAGAAAAGTCACGTTAGGGTCTGGTGTTCTGATATTGAAAGGGGTTTCCTCTCTAGTTCCATCAGTTTCTTGTCGTGCTATCCAGTTAGTCAAGGTATGCAGCAAGTTCCTGTTGCCTTGGATGAAAGAAAGCTGTCTACATTATGACTCTTAATTGGCATCTGAGGGATGTCTGCCTTATGTCAGGGGCTAGCTGGTTGCTTCTTAAGCAACATGATGACTCGCCTGCTTGGATAGCACCTACAAAACTCTCCTCAGGGTCTTGATATTTCTAAAAGCCCTGCCAGAGGCATGCTTTTTCCTGAAGACCAAGTGAGAAAATTATTGTGTCACTTCTCTTTCATCCACACTGAATTCTGACATCTCCAAGTGTACAGCTGAGTCTGTACAAACTCTTCTCCTTAAGATGATAAGGAAGTCCATAGTCACTTTCATCTCCAAATTATGCAGAAGCATGGATCTAGTGTGCCACGTGGTGGCTGCAGCATAATCAATGTGTGATATGAACAGTGTGAAGTTACTGGAGGCTAGAATCAAAAATGGGCACGATTGTCTGCCTTAAAGTATTTAAACAGAGAAGTGACATCCAATTAAGATGTTCTCTGACAGTAAGGGCACATGAGTAAATATTCATGTTTGTTCTGCTACCTGGTTAAGCCACATGATATGCCTTCAGTCAGAGGCAGAAGAGTTGGTTTAAAATAAGGATGTGTCTTCATTTGTTACAAAAATATGTACTCCAAATGTCTGTAAATTTACTTCCAAAACAATGAAATAACTAATACTGAGACTTTTGCTGGCTCCATATAAAACCTGCTGAATTATGGATGCCATGAATTTTATGGGGAGGGAGGGAGTTAAAAAAAAAACCATCAAGCTAACCTGAAATAATTTCGGAAGCAGACAAGCCCCAGGAGAAATTTGGTTTGTGATGGAGTGCTTTTCCCAAAAGCTTTATTTTTCTTGTCTCCAAGATCTAAAGGTGAAGTGTTTTTATTACTCTTATACACGAAGAGAGGGTTTATAAAGAGAAAAATGTTTCACTTTGAGTTACATAAAAGTCACAGTATTTTCAGATTTACATGTACCAGGGTAGTCTGGAATTGTCTGAGAAGTTCTAATTATTTTGAATTATCTTTTTATGACATATGAAATATATGTGGTAAGCTAGAGTAAATATATATCCCGTATACTCTCTCTTGCTATAGGATATTGTGGCCTTTCAGCTTCAACTTTTTTTCTCCAGTCCTACACCTTTGTCTTTTTTTCAGAAACCTCATCTTTTTACTTTCACATCATGAGTTGGTGGTGCATGCATAAATGCTCTTTTGTGTGAACACAACACCAGTTGTACATACACAGGACTTTGAAGAACTGTTCCTAAAGCCTGAGTGGCCATCTCATCAATCTAGAATACTGATTCTTTAGTCTCAGAAACCATTTCTAAGTACAAATATGCAGCTCAAAATTTTCCACTGATATTAAGTACCATCAATTTGTTAGAAAAAGCAGATGCTTACAATGCAAAATTCAAGTGCAAAAGCTCCAAAGCATTCAGAAATCTCATTCAAGAAAGACATTTGCCCATGCTTGAGGAAGCTAGAGCAATTTATTTTCAAGATGCCCAGTTACCCTTTTATGGTTTGCTTTTTTATGAGGCTAGAAAATAGAACAGGAAGGCTGGTTTTCCCACAATATTTACTTTCATCATTTCTTACTTCTCAGGAAGAAAAGAGTTCTGTTGTGATAGCTATTTCTGGAGGAGTAGTTTTGGAGCAAATATTAAGTCACAGAGATAAATGTTTTATTAAGTAGAATGTCTAATTATTGTTGATTCGATACTGCATATATATGTTGATAATATTTATTTCATAATTAACTCCTTAAATCTTTGATCAAATTTCAATTACAAGTAACCAGAATATGTATTATTTTTATTAATAATAATAATAATAATATTGTTGTTGCTATTATTTCAGAGGAAAGTAGCTGACACTTCTGATGAAAAAACTAGAAAGAACAATGGTATTATCATTATATGAAAATACAGTCTTTCCTTGATGATAAAGGTGAGGTTTTGAATGGAGAATGAAATTTTAAAATAGGAGTTAATTATGCAAGAAAACAAGAAGTTCTGTTATTTCACTGACACACTGGTGGGGGCTTAGAACATCTGTGAACAATAAGAAATGAAAGACACTTGTCTTAATCAAGAAGCTGATTGAGAGTATTTCCAATCCTCAGGTTTACAATAATGTGAAGAGTATTTGCTTCTCATTGTCTGAATTTTTAAGGGTCTTGTCTTCAATTTCTCTCTGCAAGTGTGAGGGAGAGAAATGGTTTTTTTCCTAAATGAAAACCAAAATTCTCATATAGTCATACGATTCTAGATGCTTAGATTATTCAAAAACACCTTAAATTTTTATATCACTGCTAATATTTCTTTGCTAAGCTAAAATCTTTGTGAAAATTAAACTCAAAATATCAGGGATGAGACAACCATGGGCTGAATTATGAATGAAGTAAAAAAATCTGGTTTTCTAGCTAGGAACAGTCATTACATGTAGGCTACATTGTACTGCTTCTGACTGAAACACAGGATTTCCTGTTACTTACACCTTTAACCACATTTAGTCCATTGAGGTTGTAATTTTCTATGGTAGGAGCGTGTTTCAATACTTCCCCTGCTTTTATTAACTCAGGATTACCCATTTCTAAAACAGAGGCTACATGCAGTCTGAAACTATTTAAGAATTCTTAGTGTCTTTCCCTTGCACTGCCATGGGCCATGGTGCAGCGAACCCAAGTTTCAGTCACATGCTTCAGAGAGCAAACACTCATCATCTATACTAAATCTAAGTCATCTAGACACAAAGCTATTAGATAAAACACCTTCACGGCTTCCCCCAGCACTGTACTCTACAGAACAAAATCCACAGTCATATTTCAATAACATCTTCTGATTAGTGGTAGGGGTTCGCAGTTTTAATGGTCTTCTAATGCAAAGCTTTTTCTATATTTATTTGATATGAATTTAAATCTTCCAGAGATGCTAATCAACAATGGACTTCAGCTAGAGAAATGAGCAGTGCGCAGTCCTGAAAGAAAAGCCCATGTAAAGAACAAAAGTTCAAGATAAAGAAGTCATGAAAAATGTCTGATCAACTGTCTTCACAGAGAGCAGATGAATTGAATTAAATGGTGAAAAACAAGATCAATATTTCTGAAAGCTGTAGAATACTCTCTGACCTGGATCAGGGTTATTGAGCTTTCAAGCAGATAAGAGATCACAATGGATTTTAGTTTTAGGAAATTCATAGCATAATGAATAGCAAAGAATGCTGGTCAACAGTTAATGAAAAACTATTTGATGTGAAAGAGAAATACCCCACTTCTTAGGGAGAGGGGCTCAGTCACATTATTCAATATAAACAATGACAGAAATGTCTTACAATGCTATATTTGACAGATGTCTTTTAAAAGCCTTATAATTGGGTATTAAATTAATCCCTAAACCAAGGCTATATTCTCTCAGTATTTTTCACTTGCCTCCATTACTGTTCAAACGTTTGATAGGGGATAATATGGACTAAATTAACCATATTACAGGCAAAATAATGTCTATAAGTCAAAGGCTTTCTTATGTAAATAACACATTAATTCAAAGTGTATTATTTCTGAACCACTGCCTGCACTCATAGCTCAGGCTCTTCCAACTTTATTTACTGCTATTCCTTTTACCATAAAATATCTTGAACTACATGGAGGAGAAAATGAAAAAGACTCCAGTGAGAGTCATTGCCAGCAGTAAGACAGCTGTTAAAAGATAAACCAACAAGGAGGACAAGACCAGTAAGCTCTGCGCTCTTGTGGGTCAGTGCAGCATTGTTTACAAACAGGGGGATAGCTGTGATTGTGCAGTGGGGCTGTTCTGCTCCATCTGCCCCATGTTGCATAGATACATTTCTCTAAAGGAAAGGAAAAACACAGTTGTGTGCACCGGCTGATCCCCACCATAAGCACTGTGCACTGCATGAAATTCTACCATTGAGATTGTTCCTTCTTCCTATTATGATCCCTCCTGTAAATAATACCCATCTCCTTTTTTAAATATATGCTGGCTTGCAGAACCACTCTCTAGTCAACTCATATTTAAACTCCAGATTTAGATTCTATAGTCCACTTCAGCATTCAAAGCCTCCAGTCCTGGTTGTTCTTTGCTGAATCCCCTCCACTTTGCCACTTCATAAGCACATTTCTTGATCTGCATACCTATAAGCAAAATAATGGAAAACAGAGAGGCTTACACAAAAGAAAAAGAATACTGTTAGCAGCCAAAGCAGGCATGCAGCTCTTATTCACTTAATTGGCAATTAAAAAGGAATGCTTAAGAAATGTCATGTTTCTTTCACTCAACAGAGAGGTAGCAGTAGCAAAGTTGTTTTGAGAAGCCTAGCTCTTGCATTCGCATATCCCTTTACATCTGGAAATCTACTGGCTATTTGAGTCAGAACCCAAACTTCACACTTTCAGTTCTTAATAAAAAGCAAGTTGCTATAGCTGACCATTATTGAGTGACAGCCCAGATGATGGAACAGTACCTTGGATAGGTGCCTTTCTCATTACCCTTCCTGATAGCACCAACCTGGGGAGAAGAGAGATGGCTAAAGGCAGATACCAGAAAAATTTAATACCATCACATCTGAGGAAATACTTTTCATAGAGCATTAAGTCTATGAAACATGTTGCCACAAAGTACTACAGAGTAGATAAAGAGTTTAAAAAAATCCTGGTAGGGATGGGCTGGTGGGCTACAAACACGCAGTTCAGTAACTCAGACAATAAAATGCAAGGAAATACAAGGAGATGATCCACTAGGAGGAGGGTGAGAAGGAAATGATCCACTAACCAGTAAAGACTAGGGAAAAAGATCTTTTACGGCGGTTCCACAGAAGAATTTCATGTCAGTCTGCTTGAAAGATTGCTTTCTATCTCCTTCTTCATCATCTATTAACATCATCTTTTACCATGACCACCACCAGCCCCACGTTAAGAGTATCACTCAGAAGTTATAACTTTCCCTGTCTTCCTATACTTTTAAGGCCAGTGTCAGTATGGACCACCTGTGTCCACCTTAGCAATAATAAGAGCTCCAAGCATGGCTATAAAGCTATTCCAGTTTGGTCCTGAGACATCAGAGATCCTATTATATTCGCAAAGGCAAGGTAGCAGCTTACAGAGAGACAGAGAAACCATGACACTTCTGAAGCTGAGAAGAGCGAGGGATCACTTTTACAAGGGCTTTCACTGAGCTCTGTGCTTCCTTGGCAGGGACTTTCCTCACCCAGCTAGTGTGAGGACTGCGAGCAATATGGCCAAAGAGACTGGAGGCAAAACCCACAATATATTTGACTTGTATAAACATATATTTTCTGCCTCATCTCCATCAAGTCAGTCGAATTTTAGTGGTATGATATATAAGTGATTGGGCTTAGTCCTTGAATGTAATTTAATTAGTTGTTTTATCTAGGAGGCCAGATCTGATGCTCCCATTTGATGCCAAATCTGTATCCAAATGTGCTCATGCAGCTCAAGCTTTATACACGTAACAATATCAGGCTTGGTTCTGCTACAACTTATTGTGAATGACTGATAGAGAGATGATTATGCTTCCAAATCATGACACTTTAAATTACTATTTTCGTTCATTCACAAGAACTAAATTCATGGAATGATTGTCATCATCTGACATATTTATCATTGTCAAGCTGAGCCTGCTACCTCAACATCGCAGTTTTTCTCTGTTGCTCCTAGGAACTTACACAATGGAGTCCTGTCACGTGTCATGAAGCGTTTGCTAATCTACCTGCAAATCAAAAGGACAACAAATGACATGACTACTTGTCCTTAAAAGTTGCAGATTTTTATTGAGTTTAGAAAACCTATACTTTAA
This sequence comes from Clamator glandarius, assembly GCA_033459285.1. Classification (NCBI taxonomy): domain Eukaryota; kingdom Metazoa; phylum Chordata; class Aves; order Cuculiformes; family Cuculidae; genus Clamator; species Clamator glandarius. The sequence continues at coordinate 2,412,373 of JAUNZM010000310.1, read as the reverse complement.
CTTGACAGATTTAGGAGGCAGTTTAAATATCTTGTTCTGCCGTGTTTTCTGCCGTATTTATCTGAATAGTTATTTTAATGATAGGCAAAGAATATTTTCCTCTGAAACCTACTGAAATATAGGATGGTGAACACTTTCTTATATTTTTTCTTTTTTTTTAATAAGGCAGAAAAGATCTATCTACAGACCTCCTGCTAAGTCAGTTTGTTTCCTATAGCATATTGTTCTTGCATGTGGTTGAGTGTCTTTTTGGTGATAACATTATGATTAGGGGAATATCTGTTTAAAGTCCAAGTAACTCATGCTGTTTTACTATTTTTTAGTGAATGCTGCATATTTTTAGTATCCATTCAATCATATGTGCTGGGCTGTAATGTTTAAATTAATGAAAAGCATGATACAAAACCAATTAAAAAGAACAGAAAAACTCCTACAGTTTTTCTGCCTCCCTAATTTTATGAAGTGTCCATGATGTTAACATGAAAAGGAAGGAAGAAGACTCATTAACTTATTTAAATGATTCTTCATGTCAGTAACTGAACAGGTGGACCCCTGTATTAAGTTATGGCCCCACTGATTCCTTGTCAGGTAGAACAGTCCACACAATGGAAAGATTGCCAGCATCGAGATCTGAAATAACATTGTGTTGCCATGTGTGAAGGTTTCTAAAGCCCAGTGTTGTCTTGGTTCATTCTGTGCCTCTTCTAGATTCTAGTCTGGGTTTCACCACACGCTTGACTGACATTTATAGAACTCCCAAGGCCTGTTGAAAAAAAATATTCTTTTCACCTATAAGGGCAACTTTTAAAATTATGACATTTCAAAGCAGTGTGAAATGGTCTAAGTTTGAAGTACAGTTCTTCAAATCAGTACAGTTTACCCTTTCTTCTCTTTTGGGATAGTTTTGAAATAACCACACAGAAAACTGTTGGCAAATATAGGTAGCAAAGCTTGAATAGGGCTGTTGGCACAAGTCTGTTGTTCACTGTTCAGAAACATCTGTAGAGCTTGTGCAAATGCCTGTAAAGAAAGACAGGGGTCCATTACTGAGAGTCCCTCCCTCTGAGAAAGAGAGCCACAAGGCAAAGTGGTCTCTATGGCCACTTTCACAGCTTGAATGGATAAGTCCAAATGGTAAACCTTTTAGCCATGAGAAGCTTCATTTGAACCCCTGAAGAAATATTGTTGGTGGAAGGGATTGACAGTGGGGTTTAAACTTCATTCTGTGGAAATTATTATATTAAAATTAATGTGTCAAAGCGTTTACATGTGAGCCATTTCCAATGCCTGTTTTGCCCCCAAACATCCCAGTGTTTTAGGGTGGCTCCTTGACTCCTTCTACCTTGCTAGGACAGTCCAGTTGTTTGTGAAATGTTTCAATCCTGCATGGTGCTTTTTTGGATGCCCTGGCTGTAATCAGACTCTTCTCTTCCCCGTCCCTCCCACCTCCACTCTCAAATCCTTGACAAAAGATCTTGCAGATCTGTGTCTTCCCACTCAACAGCAGAAGGCCTAGAAATGCTTCTTAAATGCTGTTGAAATTGGTCAGTGAATTACATTTTTTTTACAGTTGTCACACTGAATGAGCAATAAACAGACTGTAATAGTATATGTCTTAGAAAGGTAGGGTGAAAAATCAAGTCCCAACATTGAATTCAATAAAGGCCTTTACAGTAACCTTTACAATTATTGTTGGTTTAAATGCAGTTATCCTTTTTCTCTGGCATTAAATAAACTGTTGTAGCAAAAGCATTTAATAATTTAAGAATAAGAGGGGGCCAAGAAGTAACCAAATTATCCAAAATTTATAATTTATAAGGAAAATGAGTGCTGAGAATGCATATTTTCAAGTTCTGCATTGCAGATAATGGGTTTGAATTTTAAGAAACTCCTACCAAACTTCTTTTGGAACAAAAAAGAGGTATACCACTGTACATTGGCAAAACCATTTTTTTTAAAAAAAAAAGAACATAGCCTTAGAAGGGGGCTGGGGGAATCTCATCTTTATCAAGAGATTATAATTTCAAATTAAGTCTACATTGTGTGTTACTATAGAAACTCCCATTTTGTGGCATGTTTGTGGGGAAAAAGTCAAAAGTTGCATTTTAATGAAGGCAGATCACACATTAGCTTCTTCAGTAAAGCAAAATAAAATAGAAGTTTCTCTCAAAAATTGAATAATTATCCAAAATAATGTGAGCTAATTAAGGTCATGGAGAAGGTATATTAAATCCTGAAATGATAATTCATCATGTTCATTTTTCAACACTAGTCTCCACCTTACAGATTATGTATTAGATACTGTGGGAGTCTGATGGATTGAGAAGCCTGTTGCCATGGCAATATTTGCTGCTTTGCTGGTATTCCCTACAGAAAGTAAAGAATTTTTTTTTTCTACTCAGTTAAACAAATTGGCTATATATAGCAAGAGATGTTGGAGAACTGAAACAGCAGAAACTGGTGGGGGGAGCTGAGTGAAGGACTGACATTTTTACGTGTTAAGGAATTACAATAGACTATATATTGTTTGGAAGTGAGGGAGGCTGCTGAAAGAGGGAGGAGAGAAAGGTAGAGGAAAAGAAGAAGAAAGGAAAAGAAGGAAGGAAAGGAAGGAAGGAAGGAAGGAAGGAAGAAAGGAAGGAAGGAAGGAAGGAAGGAAGGAAGGAAGGAAGGAAGGAAGGAAGGAAGGAAGGAAGGAAGGAAGGAAGGAAGGAAGGAAGGAAGGAAGGAAGGAAGGAAGGAAGGAAGGAAGGAAGGAAGGAAGGAAGGAAGGAAGGAAGGAAGGAAGGAAGGAAGGAAGGGAAAGAGGCTTGTATCAAACATTCGTAGAAGATCTTGGTCTAAGGGACAGGGAGTCCAGCAAAGGAGAACAGTAGTATTGCCTAAGACAAAGCTACTGCTGCTGTTGATTTACTGTGCTCGAGGTGGTTTATAGCCTCAGGGAGAGCAAAAAAGGTAAAAAATCTCTAAAATGGAAAAAGAAAAAAAATGGAATTTCTTACCACTGATATTGTCATTGTAAATCACAATTTGAGCTCCAAATATAAGCCGCCTTCTTCTGATAATTTTTTTTAATCTCTGCACACGACATTTTTACAGAAAGGTGTTGATACCATTTCCATCCTCCTCTTGGCATAGTGAAAGCAAATGTGCTTCAGTCAGATGTTAGGGAGTACTGTCTCTTATGTATAGTTCAGTCTGTTTCTCAGAGGTGTGGGAAGAGTGTGACAGTGTGCTTTCATTTTAATATTAGCCCATCTCAGCCAAGCATCTATAGATTGTTGCAGAGGAAAAATGAGACTGTTTCATTTATTCCTCTATTCCACTCCTATCCCTATTATTCACAGAAATGCACCAAGCAATGTATGGTATTTGCCCTGAGGCTTAGAAAGACACAATTCCAATGACACTGACCAAGTAGCTCTAACTATCCCCTGTGCTAATTTCCTTTCCGCACCTCTATTGACTCTTTCTTCCCTCTTTTCATGCCAGTTATCCATTAGAGGTTTTAATTTTACAATATCAGAAACATACACTGACTTGTTCAAAAGACAATCTGCAGCAAATCATTAATGCAGTTCTTGCACCAGAGAGTACACAGTTACAAGAAAGAAGACAGCAATGAGGAATATGTACTTCAGTGACCACAAACTACTGGTGGGGACATCCTGAGAAAATGTAGTTTTAAAGGATGAATAGACAGAGGAGTGAAGAGCAGGTTTATAACTAGAATCGGATTTCTTCTGTTTTCTGAAAGGGAGAAGAAGCTTCAAATTAATAATAGAAAGAAAAAGTGCAAACAAAGATACATAAAAACTGGGAATACAATTGCAACAGTGAACAGCGGAGAGGTATGTGAAAGTATACATGAGCAGAAGGGAGGAAGAGGAAATCTTAGCAGCAGCTTTGCAAACTGTGTGTCAGCCTATTTGTATTATACAGAGTATGTATTATAGTAGTTTTAGCGATGTCATTAGATAGAAAAGATGTACAAGATCATTATAAAAACTCTTAAGCAAGTAGTGAAGAAGTGAGGGAAAACTAGGGAGTTTAAGATGATACTGAAATAATGAAATGTTATGGAGACAGAAATAACAGAGTTCTGTTCACACCAATAACTAGAACTTGGAATGAAGACAAGGTAGGTTTTTTGGAAGGGAGAGTAGGAAATTCTTTCGTCAACATATTAGCATTCAGCTGTGGGATGGACCTTAAGAAAATTAAACTAGAAATCAGAGAATTAATTACAGTTCAATAGAGATAGTGAAAAGATTGCAGAGTGATAAAGAAAGGAGAAAAATCCTGATATCCTACTTTTGCTTGTATAACCTTATAAAACCCACTCCTCTCTGAAAGTACAGGTGCTAAAAGACAAGTCCTCATATAACTTACAGTTCAAAACCACTGTGTAGAGGTGGGGTGGAAAATGACTAGGGATCAGAAGTAAACAGACCATTAGGACAGAGGGATTACGCTTATGGGAGTAGGGCTAAGTGAGAATTTACAGCAAGGAAGGAGGTAAGCTTTCAAGCCTGTCACCAGCAGACATGTGTATATAAAACACACAACTGTTGATTCAGAGATTACTGGGAAAGGAGGGATTGCCTTTAGGGTTTTGATGGGATTGTTTTGCTTTTTTTTTACTGAGGGGAAGGGTTTTTCTTTACTAATAAATGAAAAAAAAAATGCAGTATGTCATGGCAGGAGGCATAGCAGAATCAACAGGAACAAATGACTGTCTGTAAAAAAAGGAAGAAAACTAAAGGAGCTAAAAAATCCAACTTCCAACTCTAACTATTCTATGATTCTATGAAAATGGCAGAGATCCAAGGAGAAAGAGCAAGGGACCTGAGAAAGTCAAAATGAGAAGAGTACAGAAAATTCATTGAAGAGCTACAGAAGCACAGAAGGGATTGATGAACTCTTTTGCTAGAACAAACAAATTAAAGAGGCTATTAGCAGCCTAAGCAGGAGCAGTTTCAGAGAAGCAGTTGAAGTGAATGATTTATAGGTGTGACAGAAGAAGACAGAGAATATGCATAGTCTGAGGTGTCCCTTTGGAAATCCTTAGCCACAATGCATCTCTCAAAGATGAACACTTAACATTTCAGAAGTATTAACTACTTATCATTATGCTGCTGAGACTTAACGCTGGGGATAAAACTACTTGTCCCAAAAATCCATACTGTCCCATTCCTGTCACCTGGCTATGAAATCAATGGGACATTGTGTTTAAATAAATGCCAGCTGTACACCTGTATATACAAAGGTTTGATTTGCTTAGACAAAGGATCTTAAGTTTCTACACGGGGCTGTAGACTACCTTCACAAGATTTTCAATGGAAAACATTAAAAAAAAAGAAAAATAAAATAACCAGAACAAAGACCTGGATGGGATACATAGTATCAAGCATTCACAAGATGGCAACAGAACAACAGATGTCGTGTTTTAGCTTTTTTGTCCCACCAGGCGTAGGGAAGCTGTTAGAGAAGCGTCCGTTATTGATTCACACTGTTTAAAATCCATTTATACTGGCTGGTTTTGGAGCCATTATAATTTACAGTCTGTCATGTAAATTGGTTTTGGTCTGTGAAATATTGATCTATTAGACAGACATGCCATGCATGCACATTGAACACATGGACTCAAAATCCTTGGGGATTTTGCTGTTTAAACAACAGAATATTGCCCACATTCACTATCTACTTCTACAAACAGATCAGTAATTTTGGGCCTTAATATCTTCCTTGACTCTTTTCCTACATAACTAGAGATAATGCTTGATGTACTAGGGATTAAAGACCTGAATTCTTTTTTCATTTAAAGTAAAATCATTTTCATGTGCACGAAGTTTTTAAAAATATCTTAAATGGATATATATACACACACATATAAGCACAGATTTGTGTATATATAAATGTATATGTATCTTACACAACATTTGATTAGATTATTTAGTTTGGAGGAGGTGGTGATGGACTGACTTCTTGGGTGAGAATTTGTTTTGGCTTTAAACTTTACACTGCCAGTAACGTAAAAGAGAAACTGTGTACAGCTGATCTGTAAATGACAGTCACATATGAAAGTAGCAGGGGAAAAAGCAGTTTTGTCTATACATATTCTGTGCCTATCAGTCTGCAGTGAAAGATGTGAAGCATCTGTGGTTTCAGAGCACCCTTAAGTATGGAAGTACCAGTACTAGCATGTCCATGTTCACATATTTTCTCCTGGGTTCCTGCAGGACTTTCAACATGGCATCCAAGTATTTTGCAGGCAATAGAGTAAGTTATTTCTGTCTCCACCTTGCAGGCAGAAACAGAAATAGGAGCTCAGAATTACCTGTCAAAGGCCACTACAGGAACCAGAGACAGTGGCCACAACTAACAATGTCCTAAACTCTAGTCCATTTGCATCCCAGTTGTCCTTCTGGCAAAGGTGCTAACCCTCATCAAGGTCAGGGGCAAAGGCCTGGTAACCAAGCTTAAAACCAGAATCTCCAGGTCTCAGCTGAGCACCCAGGAAAGTAACAACCAAGCTTCTAATGACAGCCTTCATTAAGTATTTCTGTAGTCTATCAAATAGGACAACTAAATAAGATTTAGGAACCGAACAATAAATGGACATCTAATTACAAGGTCGCTATTTATACGCCCATGAATTTTATGAGAGAAAGAGACGTTGGGTGTACAATAAGCCACCTTTTTTACTGCATATCCCTGGTTCACACACTAAACATCACTCCTGCAGATGGAGATTTCTCAAAGGAAGTGCAAAACACATTTAGAGACCGTATTGTAAGTACTCGTGTCTTAATTTTGCTAACATTGTTGCTTTAAAAAGATCTTTTAATGCTTTTATTTTTGCATACCAGCTCTTCTTTTTAAAAGGAAGAGGAAGCTACCTGTCACCATACAATGATCGGATATAGATGGAATACATGTGTATGTTCAATACGCAGCAGACTAAAATACAGATCCCACACTAGTGCAGCGGAATCCCTCCCCCATCTCGTGGCACAGAAATAGCTGCTTAAATGGCAGAAGACAGAGCTTATCCTACTTGAACCAAGCACTACAGAACTAAAGCACACTGCAATAGCAGTAGGTGTGTCGTTGCCCATGCCCCAGTAGTTGTGCTATGCAATCAGGATATTCAAGAGGAAAGAGGCACTGTTTGCTCTGAAATGCAGTACTAGTGGGTTTGACAGGCAGAGATGCTGCTTGACCTGATCTGATTCTGCCACCAGCTCTGCCCCATCCAATGAAAGTCAAGGTCTAGCTTTCATTAATGAAGAACCCTTACTGACAAACAACTTTGAATGCTGGATCCCTGAAGAATGCACTTCCTTCTTGGCCCAGTGGTTTCTGGCAGAAGAAAGCTTAGTAGTAATGACCAGACAACCCCTCTGTATCTGTTTTTCATCAGACTATTCAACCTCTGTTTTAAAAGCACTGAGGTGTTGAAGCAATTTACATAGTGCTATAAACTATTCATGGATTTGGAGGAATGTTTTTGTATGGCACAAACCATAGGAAGAAAGTGGTAATCAGAAGTTATTTACTGAGACAATGCTAGGGAGATTAACATCAGGCCAGAACAGCCCCCAGTCAACATAAACATCTTTGCAAAAAAAGTTGCAGATAGTATAACTTTTCAAAGAAATGCTCTCACTCAACAGAAGTTGGAAGGAAGGAAGGAAGCAAGCAAGCAAGCTGTAGAGAGCATAAAGCTACCTCAGCATGACAGATACCTGCACGTGCTTTAGGAGTGGGGATGGCTTTTGGAGCCCTCTGCACCTTCTGTGGTGGCAGATGTTCACTATACTACAGTTATATTTAGAGAAAACCCAAGTTCATTTTTTGGTAAAAATTCTGGGCTACTTCTTCCTGTTACTCTTATAAGAATATAGAAACTAGTCTTCATAAGCTGAAATAAATCTGTGTGGCAAGTGGTTGTTGTTACAATGTCTGTTGAAGGTTTAACATCAAAGGAAGGTGAGCTGGCAGTGTATTTGCCTTTGCGTATCATATGAAAAGTATTCTGAGAGAATTACTGGGAATATGTTCTCACAGATACAATAGAAAAGCACTTTAATTTTTCATCTCATACTGCCTACAAGACAACTAATGCATCACCCAGTCCTTACACCAAGGTGAGCAACACTAGTTACAACCATGTGTGACAATCAGCACTAGCACAGCACCTGAGATAATCATGTACAGAAAAGGGATATGATTTATCAAGCATTTCATATTCACTTCCAAAAAATCTAATAGGATAAACCAGTTTACTATTTGACTGAGAGAAACAAACATAAATTTCCTCAAATCAGCTAAACCAGTTTCAAGAAAAGCTGAAGGTGTGCCCTCCACATAGACTGTCCTAAGGGTAGTAGAGCAGAAGGCCCCTGCCCTTCGAATTATAAGATCTCAGTGCTCTAATTGCCACAGTATTCATGATAAAATCTAGGAACTATTCAAAGACTATGAATCTGAACTGTGTTTCCATCGAAAACTCCAGTGTATTGGTATGTTTTTATCTCAGACTTGAATTAATGGAGCAGACTTCCCTATATATTGTGAAAACAGCTCCAAGAATTTCATTTTGAAGTGATCTTGAAATATGGTCACACAATGAACTAAGAAGACTATCTGCTTTGAAGGGGTTTGTGGGTCTTTTCCAACCTGGTTATTCTATGAGTCTATGAAGCTGGACGTCAGTGTAAGGGAAGTCTGTTTAACAAAGCAAATAGATCTGGAGTTACTCCAAGCACACATACTATTTTAAAATAAAAAGGAATCATTTCTTCCATATTATCAATTCATATAAAGCAAAATCTTTATTTCTTGTAGTTTCTGCCCTCAAAATAGAAATTATTTAAATGGACTACATTACATTTTTAAGCATTGTCTTGAGAAGAAAGTGACAAAGATAATATAGTATTATTTTACTGCAGCAGTCATTTTGTCTGTAGTAGTGTAGAAGACTGACAGGGTAACCCCTTGTTATTTCTTCCTATAATCACTACTTCACGTTATTTTGCATTCACTTCACTAAATGAATCCCAAGTGCAGAAACTTATGTCTCCAAAGATTATAATTTGCTACTGGCTTTATTATATAAGCAATACAGTTAGAAAATGATTGAAGGCTACGTTGGCAACACCTTAATTAATTGCTATTTTAAGATATATTCACAGAATCACAGAATAACCCAGTGGAAGAGACCCACTGGATCATCGAGTCCAACCATTCCCACCAATCCCTAAATCATGCTCCTAAGCACCTCATCCACCCTCACCTTAAACACCTCCAGGGACAGCGACTCAACCACCTCCCTTGGCAGACCGTTCCAATGCCTAACCACCCTCTCGGTGAAGAATTTTTTCCTAATCTCAAGCCTAAATCTCCCCTGGCAGAGCTTGAGGCCATTCCCTCTCGTCCTATCCCCTGTCACTTGGCAGAAGAGGCCAGCACCCTCCTCTCCACAACCTCCCTTCAGGTAGTTGTAGAGAGTAATAAGGTCTCCCCTCAGCCTCCTCTTCTCCAGGCTGAACAACCCCAGCTCTCCCAGTCGCTTGTCATAAGATTTGTTTTCCAGTCCCTTCGCCAGCTTTGTTGCTCTTCTCTGGACTCGCTCCAGAGCCACAACATCCTTCTTGTGGTGAGGGGCCCAGAACTGAACACAGGACTCGAGGTGCGGTCTCACCAGTGCCGAGTACAGGGGGAGAATAACCTCCCTGGACCTGCTGGTCACGCCGTTCCTGATACAAGCCAAGATGCCATTGGCCTTCTTGGCCACCTGGGCACACTGCTGGCTCATGTTCAGTCGGTTGTCAACCAGCACCCCCAGGTCCTTCTCCTCCTGGCAGCCTTCCAGCCAGGCTTCTCCTACTCTGTAGCTCTGCACAGGGTTGTTATGCCCCAAATGCAGGACCCGGCATTTCACAGAATCACAGAATCACACAGAATAACGAGGTTGGAAGAGACCCACTGGATCGTCAAGTCCAACCATTCCCACCAATCCCTAAATCATGCTCCTAAGTACCTCATCCACCCTAACCTTAAACACCTCCAGGGACAGCAACTCAACCACCTCCCTGGGCAGACTGTTCCAATGCCTAACCACCCTCTCCGTGAAGAATTTTTTCCTAATCTCAAGCCTAAATCTCCCCTGGCGGAGCTTGAGGCCATTCCCTCTCATCCTGTCCCCTGTCACTTGGGAGAAGAGGCCTTGTTAAACCTCATGCCGTTGGTATCAGCCCAGCAGTCCAGCCTGTTCAGGTCCCTTTGCAGAGCCTCCCTACCCTCCAGCAGATCAACACTTCCACCAGCTTGGTGTCATCTGCAAACTAAGGGAGGTGGAAAGCAGTACAGGAAAGTTATTCAAGTTTTCTAAAATGATAAATGTTATGAAAACTGTCTAAACATAACAAATAGGAATTGCTACTCTGTATGGTGTAGAATTATTTATTACAGCTTTATAATATAAATTAAATACTTCATGAAAAATCACTCTTAAATATTATTTTAAAGTCTTTTCCTATAAATAGATAATGAAAGCAATAATTTCTGTTCCCTTAATGCATTAAGAACAGAAGGCTACCAAACAGGAGCTAAACAGTTAAAAGGAAAAATTGATACAAATCTTTTTATCTCCAGTGTACATTAAGACTGAATCTTTAACAGTGCTTACAAAAACTACAGTCACGATCATGCAACACACACATAGGTGTGTATACAGACAGGTGCACATGCACACATATAAGACAAATTTTCTACATATGCACATTCATTACCCCATTTATCTGAGGTTGCTAGATATGTGGCATTACCAAAATTAATTATGTATTAGCTGAAATTCATTTCATGCATATTTCAGCAAAGTTGCATAGGCTGTACATCAAACCACTGCTGTCTTAGAGACTTTGGACTTCATTCCTGATTTAGTGCTTATGCAAATGCAATGGAAAAAGCCAGGGGCAGCTGAGAAAGATGCCTTGTAAGTTTCTCCTGACAAGTTTGCGAGTATATCTCATCCTCATGCTCCCAAATCCCTCCATGTCCTGCAGGTCCTAGTTCTTTCAAACACATGCTGAAGAGTATTCGGTTATTCCAGCTTTGCATCTATACAGGTCCACTTGCAAGCTCCCGTGCAAGATTCATTTCAACATACACCATCTGTCATTATTTCCCAGCAGTGCAACCAAGCATGGTGGTGGGCAGAATCTCTGGTTCTCAAAGCCAACAGCTGTAAATATGACAACTATCAAAGAGCTTTGTAATGTCTCAGTGCGCATTCATATGAAGTTATGTGCGCTTATTCTTTGCTCAGTCTAAAAAGCCCATCATGATACTTTATGGAGATAAAACAAGGTGAACAAATGCCTTCCTTCCCATTACACCTCCCTGCCTCATTCTGCTTCTAGGATAGCTTTACTCATGTTACAGGGTAGCTGGGAAGTATGGCACCAATGCTCTAACAACTGAGACTCCTAAGGAAAAACAAGTCCTCTGATAGCTTTCCATCTGTCTATATTCTCTTACTGGCTTCTGCACCAAGGAAGCCCACAGAGTTTTATTACATGCCCACACTGTTTTCTAAGGACAAGTGCGGAAATTACAGTTGGTTTATGATGAATTTTGCCCTCAAATGGGAACATACAAACTGAATCATCACCTTTTTACTCTTCCAGTGCTTTCCACACAGGAGGTGGTCACATTTCCCACCACCACTCAGAACCTGGCATGAATGTCTCAGCCTCGGAAGGGAGCTACCACTCTCCTGTGTCTTGTCCAGATTCACTTGCTGACAACTCCCTACCATGCCACAGTCAAGTCTGGAAGTGAAAGGGCTGAGAGAATATTCTATTCCCCCATCACAAGCATATCCAGTTTTCCAAAGTAAACAGAAGACTCTGATGACAGCACTTTTGACGTCACTAGTAAGCAAAAACCCCGAGTTCTTCCAAAAAAACTGCCTGAAAATAAACAGCAGGAAAAAGGAATGACAAAGAAGTATCTGCTTCAGATAAAGTTACCTAGCAGATGAAAGGTGTTTCTTAAATCAAAGGTTCATCAGTGCCTGTTACAAGGTCTATAATTAAATAGCTGCAGGTCTATCAAAAGCCTCTCTGGTCCCACCCTTCCCGTAGGGAGCTTGATTTTGAAACTCACTGCTATGAAGACATGAGCAGGTTTCTGGTGCTAGCAGTGGCAGTCATCATACTAAAGTCAGTACAAAGACATGTCAGAATCTATGACACTTTGTATTCCAAGATCAGAACTATAATCTATGAATGAATTAACAGACAGAAAACAAAGATATGTATAAATACAAAAATAAAACAGAGCACATTCTTATCTGAATGGCTCCCAGTACCCCTCAATAGAGCTACATGTCATATGTCTATGTGTAGAAAACCAGAATTTTCCTTGTAAGGAAAAACCAGTGTGCCTCCAACACTGTGTCGTCTGTATTACTGACAACTATTTGGAGCAATGATGCTTCCTGGGTTCGTCAGAGGCTGATGTACACAAGCTGCCCATTGACCCTGTCCAGAGACCACTTCAATCTAGCCTATAAATCAAGAGAGTTCAAGGCAAGTCTTATGGTTGAACAGTACTTGCACACTCTACACGCAGTGAGCAGGAAGCACCAAGAAGAGAGAAAAGGAAATGCTTCTAACAATCCATTATATAAACAAGAATAAAGCAAATTTAAATAGATTGATAATGTTTTACAGGCAAACAACATGCATGAACTGAGTACCAGAACATTTCACATTACAGTTGTAATGGCTCTGCATACCCTGATATTTTGCTTTGAAATCGCATACATTATTTTCCCCTAGGATAAAATAGCCAATGGCAGGCTGGATTTTGGTATTCCAGCTTTCATGTCTAGGCTCTAATAAACCCTTGGAAAAAGGCCATAGTATAAATTCACCTGTTAGTGAGATGCTTGAGGATATTTCATCAGTCATTATTTTGTTGTTGCTTTAAACTGTGTCAGTAGTGGCCTAGTTTAAACTAATTTCTGTATTCATAATAAAACAATCTAATACAAAGGTTTAGAACTAACAACCCTTCTAGCCAAACTGACAAATGTCCACTTTCCTGCTCCATTAGATTCTTGAGTATCTTGTTGCATTGGATTGTTGAATACAGAAGCAGAATTGAAAATCTCATCATTGACATAAGAAAGAAATACTTTACAGTAAGAAGAATCATTCACTGGAACAAATTCCCCAGGATCATATTAGAGTCTCCTTTGTTGTAGATTTTCTAGATGCAATTGGACAGAGTGATAAATAATCTTCTTGGGCTCCCTCCGTGCAAAAGGTTGGACCAGATGATCTTTCAAAGACCTTTCCAACATGGGCTATTCTACAATCCTGTGAATGATATTTGAAACCTGACTCTGGCCTTAGAAATAAAATAAATCATCAGTTTTTGTGGAAGTGGATGAAGGGAAGCAAGACAAATGTTGCCCATGTGAAGGAACACACCATCCTCTCAAGGCTGTTTACCCTTACCTCTCTTTATCTGTACACTTATTTACCCTTTTTCTGTTCATAATTATTCATATAATTAGATTACTTTCATCTGAAATTTAGTCCTCTTGGATGCAAGAGTCTCCTTTCTTGAGAAATGAAGGTCACATAAGATCACAGCTCTGTTTATCAAAAATTAGCTGAGAAAACATCTATACAATGCTTAACTAATTAGCCATTATAGGCATTTACTATTTCCAGTATTCCAGGACATACTCTAAGGTCTTAATCATGCAACAAACTTAAATTGTGTCAATAGAACATTGCACTATGTTGTTGAACTGGAGCGTCAGGATAGTTCTGCAGTGCAGTCCCCACTGTGGCCATAACTTGTGCAAACATTCCCTGCTAGTTTTAAACCAGCTGGATTAGACCTAGCTGGCAGTAAAAAAGCAATTGCCTGGAAGTTCAGACCAGGCACAAAATCTGCCTGATAAAGTGACAGATCTGGCAGAGAGTGGTAAAGGCTTGTCTTAAGAAAACTAAGAATGCTCCCAGGCGTTGTTTGGATGCCATTCTCAAGGCCTCTGCCCAGAGCCCTGAGCTGCCAACCAGGCAGCTCTCTAGTCACTGCAGTTCACAGCATGGTGTTTTAAGGCAAATAATCCATGTTATTTCAGGTTCAGTCGTACCTTGTCATCAATTAAGAAATTGAATAATGAATAAATACTCAAGTGGCTAGTCTGGGCTAAGCAATGTCAGCTCCTTTCCCTTTCAGTGGCAATAAAGGTAGATCAGCCTTTGCTTTCTTCACTGACCCACTGGGGGCCCGAGCACCTCTTCTAGATCCTCTATTAGGACCATCTGCCTGACTTAACACTGTACTAGACCAAGACTAGAGATATCCTCACAGATGCACCAGAGATCTTACAAAAGTCATCTAAAATGTGGCTCAAGGAACATATGTATATTTTTAAGTGCAGTGTCTCACCGTTCTGAGAAATTCTCACATTCATAGCTTCAACAGAATTGCAAGCAGCAATATAGCTTGTTTGTAATGCTGTCTGTTAACATGCACAGTGTTCTGTATACTCTGCAGAAATTGAAAATACAGTCCCTGTCCCGAGGCACAGAATCAGAGAAGCTAAAACTATTTATGCAACTCAGAGGAAGAAATAATGTAGCAGTGAAGTATTGGAGTTTCATTTCTTATACTCTTTATTGATTAACTCACTTTCTGCAGATATTCCAGATTTTCTGCCTGTTTTCACTGAATTTACAGATCCAGTGGAAACTATTTCATTCATATCAACTGAAAATCATAAGCAGAACTGCAGTCTGAAGCCAGTCACCTAACCTGCGAGAAATTCCTATCTGCTTTAAGAATGAAACAAAGACATCTAACCTACTTCTTCAATCAACTGATCCTCCAGCTGATCACAAGGCAATGTCACCAACTAGTAGCATAAAATGAAAGGATGGGCACCATCACTATGGACAGCATAACTGTCTAAAGCTCTTCCAGCTATTGACCAGCAATAGCAACATTTTATACACTAGCTGTTGTCCAGCTTTGGAGAGGTCAATCAATCAAACACTGCCACAACGCCAGGGCATACCTATTATTTCCTTCTGTGTTATCAATGCTGAAAAAAAATTGCAAGACACATAGTCTGAACTTGATATCTGTTTTGTTCTGCACTTTTCAGTAGTGTCATTGCTATGCCTCTGAATGTCTCCCTATGTCTCCATTTTCACAGGTGTTAAAAAGGGATAACAACACTAACTGTGTTTAAAGAACTTTACTACATATATCACATATTATATAGCTATATTTTGAGGAAAAATATTTATAAATATTTAAAGAGAACTTCAATAACCAAATGCCTGCCAAGTATTTGAAAATAAGTCCAATTCTATATCAATGTGTTGTGTGCATAGTTTCTAGGTATTGCTACATGTGGAAGTTCCCCAAGTCAAGGAATTCAGTGATTAAAGTAAAAAAAAGTTGTACTATAGAATACATAATAGAGAAACAAAAGACTAGAGAGACCAAACAATTAAAGCTTCTGATAACACCTCAAACTTTACTTAGTTGTGCAAGGGTAAAACCATCAGCTTGTGTGTTCCATAAGCAACCTGAATTTGCAGTTCCACTTACGATTTACACAGCAAGGAAACACCTTGCAATAATCAGTAATAATAATAAAATCTGTAAATATTCTTTTAAACAGCAGCTAGGAGCGCAATGAGTAGTTCAATGCATGTTGCAGTGAAAATGTGCCTGGGCCAGTTTGTTCTGCTATCCAAGGATGTAAGCATTCTATTAGACTTCTAGCGTGACAACTGAAGTTACCACAGGGCACTACAGAGTGGATTAAGGACAGAATTATTTCTAGCTTTGACTCTAGGTCTGAGTCAAGCTCTTCATGTTACTTAGCATTTGTATTTGCTTAGGTTTAGTAATACATTTTTGGTTGTTTGAGGGGAAAAATAAAGTAGCCAATTTACTAACAATGTTCAGCAATGAGAATTTTTTTGTTGTTGTTATTTAAAGGCACTGTCTTATTATTTGAGCTCCTCAGAATCATTAGTTTCACCTCTCCATAGTATTGCAGGGTGAGGTATTGTTGCTCCCTGAGATACAAACATAGACTTATAGTTTCAAAAAGTCTGAGTTGAGCTGTGCTGCACTGCAGCAGAAATGTGTGTGTTTGAAGGGAGCAAAAGAATCCAGAGAACCCAGTTTCAATGAACATGTGCCAGAAGAAAAAAAAAAAAAAGGTATCAGCTGATAAGATTTGCTAGAGATCCCAAAGGATACCTATGGAAATGTGGGGAACAGATTTTGAGGGTTCTGTGCCTTAGACACAAGTAGTCTTCTTCTGGGACACATAGTGATATAAACGTAACTATGGTTGTTAACAGAAATACCTCAGGCCACCTCAAATGCTCATTGCTAGCTTCCCAAATAATATAAATATGCTAGTTAGCCTGAGAGGAAATCCAGTCTCCTCTGCACAGGAAGCCAATACAGTATTAATCACTTGAGCCTAATGCTGTTATTCAGCTCACTAGTAAGAAAGGCACTGCTACATTTATGTTCATCAACAACTATGCTTCATCTCATTTGGAGAGATAAAGTAGGAATAGGGAGCAGGTAGAACTGATTTATGTCTATGAAAATGGTACCTTCTATGCATGCATTATCCAGTGGCAAATACATTTATGCAGACTAGCAGGCAAAATTACTTTCCTTTTACAAAGTCTGGTTCACTAGGTTTCACATATTGTTTGAAGTCCGGGTGTGATCACCTGGCAGCCTGGTGTGCATTTGACCTCTAAGCTGGAACTGGAAAACTCCAGTAAACACAGAGTTCAGAAGCTTAATTTTATTTTTCATGATTAGTGCATGCACACTGTTACCTTGTTTGTGTGCATGCTCAGTTCAAACAAATATTCCAGGCAGGTAGATTACTATGCATTTTTGCAACAGGGGTGGATCTCAAGCAGAAGGGTAGAGACAAAGAGGAATCACAGTCTTCCAGCATGAAATACCTTACACAGCCTCCTGACAGGGTGAGCGAGTGCAAGGCACCTTACAGGTCTGGCAGATCCCCTCTGGCCAGATGGAGAATTCTGTATTTGTGCTAGAAGAGGCCCTCGAGGATGTGCCAAACTGCCATTAACTAATCAGTGAGCGGCAAACACAGAGTAGCTGCTCTTACTGCCTTCAGTCAAAAATGCCCTGGAGTGATTCTTTCATTGAATTCCCAAAGACTGCTTAGGTACAGGGAGGATTTTTGTGTGGTGTGAATTCTTTTGCAGAGACTGCAACTCAGAAATAGCAGTAAGTCTCAGAATTCAGACAACACAGCTCCATGTCAGCTGGCTGTCACTCTGACAAGAAGATGGATATGTCTGGAAGATCCAGAATTTCTCCCTTTCTTCTTCTGGCATGCACACACAAAAAGCCCAACCACCCTTACTCTATAGTGCGAGAAGAACAATACAGCATTTTAAGAGCTCACCTACTGTCTTTCAGTGCCAGCTCATAGCAAGAAATATTCCTGAAGGAGAGCAGAGATTTTTTTTTTTTTTCTAGATGGAACTGCATTCATGGCAGCTGGGTGAAATGTGTCGCTCATACAGCAAAGATATCAGACTCTGGAAGTAGCACATCAGCTAAGGCATACACATAAAGAGATTCAAATCAAACTTTGCCTTGAAACACCTTATGATGTTTGGCAGAGAAGCTCCATCAATGGAATTGGTGGCCATGAAATGCAAACAAAACTGAAGTCTAAACCCAATATGCCAAAGAACTTGTTGATTCCAATAGAAGGGACACAAAATATAGTACATGCTCTTGCTTATCAATAGTAGTAATATTAATGTATGTGCCATTTTATTTATTTCACTATTCCAAACTGTTGAATTAATAGCATATTGTACCTAGTTTTAGTAGGAATGACCTTAGATATGCACATGAAAAAATAGATACAAGTGAGGATATACATGGACAGATATGTATGATATCTCTCCAGCTGGTTAGCACAGAGCTAAAAACAGAAGCCAAATACCTGAAACTTACTCCCTCTGAAAGAATAGCCAGAAAGAATAGCCCAGCATTCCCAGATTTTCCCAACAAGAAGTATAAAAGGACATCAGATCGTTGGAAGTCTTGTCTGATTATTATTACTGAAGCACTAAGAATGATTCAGCCACTCTAAAGAAGTCTTTAGAAACAAAATGCGATGGTCAAGTTTTGTGAGGAGGGGTTTTATGTGCCATTTTTGTGAAACTTTCCAGCACTTCATCAACTGGGTATAAAAAAAGACCAAAAAACCTCACAACTATCATATAATCACCAGATTCCTTTCTGCCTCTGTTCACCTTCAAAAATACAATTATCCCTTCTGGGAGGTAGATTATCTTCAGCTATCTTAATGGCATGAGATACTCATATGCAGATCAGTAATTTGTAGGGGGTTTTGGTGTCTTGTTTTCATAAGTATCACTGAAGTCCTTTCCAAATCTGCCACATTAAAATACATCTTTTTTCATTAAGTGTCATTTAGATTGTATTGTGAAGAAGGCACTTTCACTAATTTGCATTTTAGAGCTAAAGCATGCTTTTGTATATATTCCTTTTTCCTTCCACTTACAGTCCTATGGTCTTGACTGCTATAGGTTGTTCTGAATGCTTCTCATACTCTCTTATTTACTACTGCACTGGAAACATGGGAGCTCAGAGTGGAAATCAGTCATCAGGAATTGCTTCATGAATTTATTAACTCTTACCCACCATAAAACAGAGATCAGCAAATGAGAACTGAATCTACAGTCCTTAGGCTCATCATTCCTTTACAAGAACAATTCTTCCCATTTTCCTGCTTCTATAAAATAAGGGCAGACGGGAAACTTTATTGTAGGACCATCATACACTGACTGGTTGAAAAATCCATCCATTTTTCTTTCTAAGTAACTTAATGTTTTCCTTTTCTTGAAGTCTGCAAGCTGTTTCCATTTACCTGACATAGTCCAGGAGGCATTTTATGAAACATCAGAATAACCAGTGACACCATTTAACTTCCAGTGCTGGGTTAGAAACTTTCTCTTCCAAGGCTTCTGCATAGGTTAATTTAAATGCCCATTTTAGATATTCTACATTAGGAACCTCTGGAGGAGATCCTCTCTCTCCATTGTGTACAGACAAAACCATGCTGTATTTGTCCAGTCACTCATTTATTGTGACAGAAAAAGAAACTGCATGTTGGAAGATAGTAAAAGAAAGAAATGAAGTAGTTGCCTCTGATATATTGTTGAGGGCAACTAAAATCCTTTACCAAACTACCTCCAAAAACCTTAAATACGGTGTTTGCTTCTAAGGGTCTTAGTAAGTGTTCAAAATACAGTTTGTTTTGGTGGAATGATAGCAATTATGTGCTCAATTAAATAACTTCCACATGCTTGCCCTCTTCACTTAGAAATTCACCCTCTAGGCTTCTAGTTCTTGATAAAAGTGTTTAGACCTTTCTATTGGTCTTCCCTCACTTTTTATTGCTGTACGCAGAATCATATGGTATGGAATATCCCTTTGGTCAGTTGGAGCCACCTGTCCCAGTTGTGTCCCCCCCAGTTCTCTGGCACCCCCAGCTTACTTACTGGCAGGGCTGTGAGAGAAACAGAAAACGCTTTGATGCTGTGCTCAACAATATTGTTCAACAGTATTGCTCAACAATAGCTAAAAAATCTCTGCGTTATCAACACAGTTTTGGTTATAAATACAACACACAGTACTATGCTATGAAGAAAATTAACTCTGTCCCTGTCAAAACCAGTACACAGATCCATTGGCCTTCACCAATGATTGGGCTGGCTGTAGACTAATAAGAAGAGTGAAAGGGGAGAACCTGACTCTTGGATAATACCTTTAGAAAAAAATATAGTGATGAAACAAAGAGAGCCTCTTTAGCGTCATTCACTCAGCCCACAGGATCTTCACAATTTGTCAACTTCTAGTGGTATTGAATATAAAATATAATAGGAGAACAGTCTTTGAAAGCATCTGAAATATTTTTCTGTTAAAATCCTTTTGGTTACTTCTAATATCTTTGTACCACAGTGATATAAGAGGCATTTCTGTTCCAATTAATAACATACAATATCCCCTGCTACATAAAGGAAGAAACTCGTGAGGAAAGACTTGTGGTGAGAGTTCACCTAGATAATATGGATAGAGGTATACCAATTGCTAAAACTTCAACAACATGAGCTGAGGAAGACCCACATGTGTCATTTTCCTACCAGTCTTTTTCTACAAGCCCTTTAAAATGGCCTGTAGGAGTTTTGCAGCCTACTGGCTGAATACTTTATCAGTCATTAGAATTGGCTTCTTTCATGTGAAAATACATCAGAACTTCTCTATAACTCTGACTATTTCAGGGAGGAGAATGCAATGTGAATATTCTTCAAGTCGTATACATCGAATCAGGATATAGCTTTCTTGACTCATGTAGCTAGGCATTCAATTGTAATAGCACAGCCTTCATCACAGCCTGATTCAGGGTTCGCAGGACGAAGGGAGAAGATGCAGAACTGAAGGGCAACATTAATTCCCTAAATTATCTTCCCCTTTTGACACACAAGAAAATAAGTGTATTTTGCAGGTATCATCATATATCTGTTACTCTGTGATTTCATAACAGTCCCCTCCTCCTTGTTTGTGACCCAGTCACTTTATGCTAAAGCTGCTGCTTTAGTGTAAGAAGCACATTTAATGAGTGAAAGATTAACTGTCTGATTTCTGTGAGCTTAGCTTGAAATCCATGTGATTGCTGGGTAAGTAGGCAGCATATTTATTGCAGCAAAGTATCTCCTTCAGTGTCCAAGTGTGAAAGGTTTGTTCAGTGAATCAAAGCAAAGGGTTGGGCAAAAGAAAAAGGTGCTGACTTCTGAGCTAGTCAGCTGTTTGGGAGCTGATATTCTTGTTCAAGGAAAGTTAAACTTCGCCCTCAGGAAATGGCCTTGATCCTGTGCAATCAGCCGTGTTCTCAGGCTGAAGCTACCTTGAGTCTAATAGGTTCCCTCTTCCCTTCACTGATTCACTAGTAAAAGATGAAAGTTAAGACCATCCCCTACATCCTCACAGCATTTATTAAGAGAAGCACCCTCTTCTGGATTCTCCAAGTTTCAGACAATCTAGAAGAGGACTCTTAAAATTGGACAAGATGGCTGGCTTATTCTTTACACTCGTCATATCAGTGCTAAACCATCACAGCTTTCTCAGAGACTCACAAGTCCTTCAGGGAGCTCAAGCAAACCCAAGAACTAAAGTCAGGATGATGCAATCAATTTTACAAGACAACTGAAAAGGTGAACATGATTGTCCTTTGAGTGACACCAGACAAATTTATCTGGCTTATCAGCACAGTGAAAGAATCTTCTGACCATTTAAGTTACTGTACTGCTGTCCATGGGGGAGCTATAGGAACTCACATTTGCAGCCTCTGAAATCAACCAGCTGTTGGACCACCTCGAAGAAGCTCTTTTTGATAGATGGTTCCCCATTTGAACTGCATGTTACAGCCTGGGAGAGATGCAGAGGAAGATTGACATCTATTCTAAAGGCTTTTTTTTTTTCTTTTTACCTTCACTCAGTCACATGTCCATTGACATCCATCATAATTTCTGTGTTCCAAGTAATGGGACCACTGAAGAGCAGAAAGGAATAGTACAGACCAGGAATTAAACCTCAAGGTCTGGACTCCAGGGAACATACAGAATATCTCTTAAAGTGTTGTTCCCTCCTTGGCCATCCCTAGTCCCATTACAGCACAAGAAGTAAATTCTGACCCAAGACTGTTAGCATGAATGCAAAATCAGTTCAAAGTGATATGTGTTCTGTCACCACCTAGGCACAGCTCTCTTATGCAGATTCCAGCTTCTTGCAGAAGGAACACTTCTTTACCCCCAAGGGTCCTGAGTCTAAAATATTTGGTGCATTGGAAGGGCTTCCATTCCTTCTGTTTCAGGATTACTAGTGAATTGAAGCTGTAAATGATTTAAAAGTATAATCTACAGAAAATGTTTAACTGAGTGTGCTAAGTGCTGACCTGGGAGAAAATCGTTTTACTCTTGCATGCTGTTGTCTTGTTGGTTCCAAGCTCTGCTCTACAAATAGGAAACTTAGTTCAGTTGCTTTTGAAATTAAACAGCTATATCAGACTTAGCAGTTTGGAACTACAGGAAAGCATCAGTCAAATGGCTTTAATTATTCACATTCTCTCCTTGCTCCCTCCCTTCTCCCTTCTCATTTTCCTCCAAGGGATCAAAAGCTAAGCTGTTGTTTGTGTCATGGGGTATCAGGCAAATTTTCTTTTGTTCTGCTGGTATCAGTCATGATTGTGGACATCTGAGCAGCATGAGAACTATTGCTGCAATGTAATCTAAGCTGCTCCAGAGACGTGACTGATTGATAAATAGACAAATATTGATAAATAGGGTGCATCAGGTGCACAGCGCACATTTCTGACAGTGCACTGGGTTGGCTGTGAAATTCTTCATAAGAGCAGAGATGATTTTTCCCCAGTGTGGAACTGAAGTCCCCTAGGCCTGACAGATTTCTCCCTTTCATGCCATCTCTCATTACCATGCAATAATTCGATCCAGTAAGTCCATCTAGAGTACACCAAGCTATCTGCACATCACATCTTCAGTTCCTTTTACTTGACTGTTAGAGGAAGTCAGTCACATGTGTCTTAGGTAAGACCATAAATAACAAAAAACTCCACAGGAAACCCAGGTACACCAAACCATGTTGCTTGCACTGCAAGCAGGTATTTTCATTACACATTCCATATTATTATTAACAAAAGTGGTTCTTTTTGGTTATTAACCAAAAATATATTTCAGCAGTTGTCACTGGAGATGAGAAATTGGTAAGTCAAATTAACAGAAAAAATTCTCAAGCCAACCTGAGGAAAAAATTCTCACAGTAATATTCCTGTCCACAGAAAAAAAGCAAAACTAATACCCAAATTCCTATATAATCCACCAAGATTATGATGAAGCGTCAAAATAATACAAAACAAAATCTTATTTAAGGCATAGGAGTCATCAATTGCATCTCCTTATTGGTGCTAGAACCAAGTGAGCAGAGGGACATTTCTGCCAGGCACAATATGGTAGAAGGGCAATCAGAAAGCTTTCTGAGGAAATCAGATCACACTTGACACACAGCAAACAAAGAAATCCACAGCAATGCTTCCTCTCTTCCTCAGCACAGTCTTGCTGAGTATATTCCTTTCCATGCAGCTGGGCCCCTAAAAAAACTTGTAAGGACGAATCAGCAAAAACCTTTAAGCAGTTCCTGAAAGTATGCAAGATTTGTTCTCTTGCTTGAAATGGTGCTCATACCCTGTATTAAGTTAACTTGTAATGGCAACACATCTTATGCTACAACCATGACTGTTCTTCAAAAACAGACATTTCAAATTCATATAGGATGCCTGATCAGGTACTTTCACACATCTATGAAACTTGCAAATACTGTTTTATCAAAAATGGAGTGTATCTGAATCTCTTTTCCATAACAGCAGGGCATTTGTCAGTCTGAATCTTCTGCCGACCACCTTTTTCCCAAGGCCATCCAGTCTTTCTTTTTCTATCCTTTCCAGTTCTTTGGACAGTCTTCCACACAGGTACCAGAAAGATCTGCAGGAAAGCAAATTCGTGCTCGACTTATTTTCACTTCCTTGCACTAACACGGATCTCCATCATTATGCAGATTCTAAGGAGGCAGAAAAGGTCTTGCCTTGACCCTTTTCATACTTTACTGCACAGTAGCTTAAGAAGGGAAGGGTCTCTGCAGGACACTATGCAATACTCTGCTCTGTGCACATTAACTGATATTTGTGTTATACTCCATTTGAGAAGGATGAATTTAAAAGGGAGAGCAAGAGCAACACTCCCCTATCCCCTACCTTACCCCTATCCTCCCCCATATTCCATAAGAACTGGCCTGAAGCAACCTGGTAGGGAAAAGTCACATGATGGTCTCAGTTGCAGCTTCCCTCAAAAAGGGAGGAATTACTTTTTCTAAGAAAAGCAAATCACTCTGCATCTTGGCAGTTCTAGATTAGTACATTTTAATTTTCTGTCACCTACGTTTCATTTGGCCTGTCGGCAACCCTAAAAGCGAACACGTAAAATGCAAAGATCTCACCAGCACACAATCATGAGACCATGCGCCCTGGCTGGTGGCACTGTGGGAAGCCTATAAGCATAGAAGCAGCCTAGATCCCTTGCACATTTTGAAGAGGTGTTATAATTTGAGCTGCTTCATTACAAAAGGGCAACCATTAGGAGAGCCAAGCTATACTAATAAAGCCTTGGGCATTATCATGCATTGATTAAATACTCTTTAATGTCTCAAAACGACAGGTCAAAAAAGGAGCTTAGGGAAACCCAAAGAATCAAAGCAAGTCAGCAAAGCAAATAGATCTGCGATGATTGTCTTATACTAAGAGTTATTTTGATAGGAAAATTACAAGGAGCAATGTGCAGCAGCATTAGGAATTTTCAAGCATCTGCCATTCATTCTAATAAAAAGTATTATATATATTCAACATGTGTAGCAATAGCTTTATTATTTTCATTTCCCATTCCTGTAGGGGGAAAGAAAGCTCACATCCTATAGCAACTTGTATTCTAAGTAGATCTCTCATCATATGAAGTTATTCACTTCAATCTTCCTGCATTTCTTGCATGTTAGCTATATTTACTTTTCAATATCACCTCGCAAATGAAAAAATAATCAGACAACAGCAATTAATATACAAGTAAATAGAATTAAATGCAAAGCTAACAGCAAACTTACTATTAATCTGCTGGCTTTGTTTTCAGTAGATATCTTGAGAATAAATGCACTGTGACTACTCATTAGAATCTTCTTTGGTGGTTATGTCTTTTAAGATTTGAAATCTGGCTTTTATACTTTATCTCGATTGAACTCATTATTGTTTAGAACAATGGTTTTTAGAATGTTAATCCTGAATAAACTGAATAATAAAACACCTCCCCAGGTGTTGTTAAGCAATTCAGCTATACTGACAGTGCTTTTCCTTACTGGAGGAGAGCTCATTGCCTTTCCAGAAGGCCTGGTTGTAAGAATCCACTCTCAGCTACTCACTGTCAAAAGACAACTCCATGGATCATGAAGGAAAGTTTAGGATCAGTTAATATCAGAGGGCAGTACAGACATGGTACTTGGATTTTCTACTCTAACCTAGTAATGGCTTCACACTTTGAAACAGTTGACTTTTAAAATCTATGGAGATACTAGAGGGATGATAGTTATTAGCCTTATGACTGTAGTTAATCCTAGAGGGTAAGTTAGGTGAAATTCATGTGAAGCAGGAAAACTGGGCCAAAACACATGACTCCTCTGAACAGCGCATACTTCAGGATTCTCCACTTTCAGTTAATGTGTCATTGCTACTTGTCTGGGGGCAAGCAAATATTGGAGTTCCCCATCCTAAGCTCTAATCTAGTATTCAGGCAGACATATAGAGTTATGGACATCTATCAGCTTCACAATGGATTTAAGTGGGGCCACATTAACTTAATTGAAGTTCATAGCTGTATCACCCATTGTAAAGCTGCATTATAGTTCCCAGAATAGTAATATTTTTAGCTAGTTTTATCTCCCATCTGAAAAAATGCTTAGGGTGAAGTTTAGAAGAGAAGAGAAGAGAAGAGAAGAGAAGAGAAGAGAGAGAAGAGAAGAGAAGAGAAGAGAAGAGAAGAGAAGAGAAGAGAAGAGAAGAGAAGAGAAGAGAAGAGAAGAGAAGAGAAGAGAAGAGAAGAGAAGAGAGAGAGAGAAGAGAAGAGAAGAGAAGAGAAGAGAAGAGAAGAGAAGAGAAGAGAAGAGAAGAGAAGAGAAGAGAAGAGAAGAGAAGAGAGAGAAATTATGAAATGTGCTTATTTGGAAGGTCCAGGATAACACATTCCCACCTGCTTCACCACATACATTATGGAAAAGCCTTTAATTACACACCACCATTGCTTTTTTCCATGGGTCCTGTCTCATTCAGTGCACAAATCTGCATAGTACTTGCTTGACTGGAAGATATTCAGAACTTTGTTTTATTCTTGTTATTCAATGTGGCTTTACACTCTTTTTCTTGCAGACCCACAGGTCAGCAGACAGAATTACTGTTCTTATGGGCTTTGCAACAGAGCCACAGTAAGACAAAAGAAAACTGACAGAAATTTGCACTGTATTGCAGACACTGACCTTAGTAATAGACTATGTGGACTAACAGATAATTGAACTAAGCTTGAAAGCATGGCAGCAAAAAGAGGAATAGCAGGAGATAATTGCTTTCTATTACCAAAGAATATCCCTTTCTCTGTTAACATCCTGGTTCCAATTAATTGCTTAATTATATTCTATTATAAAACAATTGGTTACATTGCACTAAAACCACATATTTTTTTGCATCCTCTTGCCTCCTTCCTCTTCATATTTTTTTCTTCCCTACATCAAGAATAGTTTGAGTTGTGAGCCTGCAACTTGTTATGTTCATGTTGGCCCCTGCATCTGTGTCAACCTCTGCTGAATTCAAGAAGGTAAGATAGAGTGAAAGGAAGGGAGGTCACTCTTCATATGGAGTATAGATTTAAAACCAGAGCTCTTAGATATCATAAACATAGCTTGAGATACCTATCAGAGGAGGGTTGAATCAGAAGAAACATGGCCATCTTTTGTAGACAAAGGAAAGGAGACAGTACATTGAAAGGTTATCCAGACATATGAACCAAAAAAAAAAAATATATAGATGATGCTGAACTCTCTCCTTTGACCATACAAACAACCTGTGGTCATTAAGCTCAAGTCACAGAACCATAGAGGCACAGAATCATTTAAGTTAGAAGAGACCTTTAAAATCCTTGAATCCAACCCTGAAACTAATACTGCCAATTCCTGCACTAAACCATGTCCCTAGAGCACCACTTCTACACAAATTTTAAGTATTTTCCAATGCTTCATGACCCTTTCAGTAAAGAAATTTTTCATAATATTCAGTCTGAATCTTCCCTGGTGCAACTTGAGGCCATTTCCTCGCGTCCTATCATTTGTTACTTGGGAGAAGAGACTTGACACCCATCTCATTACAACCTCCCTTCAGGTAGTTGTAGAGAGTAATAAGGTCTCCCCTCAGCCTCCTTTTCTCCAGGCTACATGACCCCAGTTCCCTCAGCCTCTCCTCAGAAGACTTGTGCTCTAAACACTTCACTAGGTACACTGTCTTTCTTTGGACACACTACAGCACCTTAATGTCTTTCTTGCAGTGAGGGGACACTCAGCACTGAGTACAGGGGACAATCACCTCCCTAGTCCTGCTGGCCACACTATTTCTGATACAAGCCAAGATTCTGTTGGCCTTCTTGGCCTCCTGTGCACACTACTGTCTCATATTCAGCCAGTTGTTGACCAACACCCCCAGGTCCTTTTCTTCTGTGCATCTTTCCAGCCACTCTTCCTCAAGTCAGTTGTGTTGCATGGAGTTGTTGTGATCCAAGTGCAGGACCTGGGACTTGGCCTTGTTGAACCTCATACAGGTGACCTTGGTCCACTGATCCAGTCTGATGAGATAAATTAGCTGTGGTATCCATACTCATGCAAGATCCAAGCATGCAGTAGTCAATAAAATCAAAAAGGTGAAGATAGGCTGACCTGTATTTCTACACTGTAGATAAGGACAGTCTGAAATCATGTTCAAACTCAATCGAAGTGTATTTGGCTGTGACTCTACTCTGCACATCCTGTTCCTTCAGCCAGCATGCATTATCTTCATATGAAATATGACACATGAAGCATCAGGAGGATGTCACGTATCATCCAGTGTATGATAAAGGAAAAAAACTAAACTAAGGCTTGAACAACTGCTGATCTTTTGCTGAAAGCAAGGGTCATAACATGTGAAGAGCCTGCAGTAGTCATCCCATCCCTCTCCTCTTTCCCCACATGACATGTTTCACAGGCTGGTTTTTTGTATCTTACAGACCCATGCAGGCTTTTACTTGCACTATAGGACTTTAAACACACAACTGATGACTGGCAAAAAAAAGGACAGCACAGAAAAGAACAGAATTAGAAGGCTTCATGTGACTCATACAACACAAGTGAAATAAAACAATTTCAGAGACACTCATATCCTTCCATTAAAGGAAATTCCCCAACAATCCTGGGAAAAGCAAGCAAACAAAAACTGGCTAGAGAAAAAGGAAACAATTGTGTAATTTTACAGATTTGCATCATTCAGGCACAGCCTGGGGCTGGAGGCAATCCCAGTGGGGTCAGTGGGAAAGAGGTAGTGACATTCTGGTGCAACAAGACCACCCTGAAAGTAAATGTCGTGTTCAGATCATGCTACAGCTTTACTGTGCTTACCCTTCTCAATAAATCCATACCTTCACATCAGCAAGGAATACAAACTTTTGTGTCCTAAAAAGTGATTTTTTTCCCTACTTTCTCTATTGCTTTTAAGGTCAGAAGAAACCAAAAGTTCTGTACAACACTTGGAGACTATTTCATCCAGTTACCCTGTAGAGGGCTTATTACTTTGTAAATGTATTCCTCCTACTCTCCATTTCCAAACTAAAAAAACTTTCTACCTAAAAGCACATTTGTTCATTTGTTTGTTTGTTTTCAACCCCAACTCTATGAGTTGGTCCATTAGAAGATGTAAATAACTTCTATAGGCAATGTGTCGTCACCTTACAACCTGTTTAAGTGCATCCTGAGGAACAATTCCCCATCCTGTTAAAAATAAGTCATTCCTTTCTTGTTTAGGTTACTATTATGGCTCCCAGCCTTGCTGGTGCAATCATTTCTTGTTGTTGTTTTTATTCTGATTTTATGCAAGCTGAGAAGAAAGATGGCAGTATCATAAACAATGAATAAATAAATCTGAGTATTATCTCAGAATGACAGAGACCTAAAAAAGCCACAGACCCTCAGAATAGAAAGGCAGCTCTTTTGCTGAACTGTTTCTTTTTGTACCCACGTGTACTGTAGCTCCCAAATTGCCCATGCATCTCATCCTTAGTTGCACCTGTCTCAGCTTTGAAACCCAGCACTTCACGCAAAAGATATGCCTAACAGCATATTTGTAAGTGCTGGGAGATAAGGGCAAAAGCTGTCTCTGATGTCAGACTTGGAGGCAGGATTTCTGCAGACTGCATTTTCCCCTACAGGAAACATCCAGTGCTTGGCATGCACTGCAGGCTTTGTCATTGTTACTACACACTCCCTATAACCATCCTTGTAATGCAGTTCAGACAGAGGGCAATAAGCCATTTCCAGGGCGGGAGGGAGGGGAATCATGTATAATATCTGTCTAAGGAAACAAATGGGTAGGATGCGGAATAGATCCCAAAAGACTCCTAATCAAGTCAGTATCAAACAAGCTCTCCATATGCTAAAGGAATGTAACACTAAACTTACTTTGAAGTTAGAAGTAATACAGTCTTTTTCTATTAATGTGCAAGTAATAAGGCTACATCTTAGTGCTGGTTTTGTTCCCCCTTCCCCTCCCGCAATATTTGAAGTGCTTCTTAAAAATAACAAAAGTGGGGAAATTACATTCATGGTTTTCTGATTCAAATATTTACATGTTTTTACAAAAGTGGGGTTGAAGAGTGCTAAGATGTATATATACATGCAAATAAACATCTGGGAAATGATCAAACCATTGAATGCAGGAAAGTTTTGGCAATCAAAGAATATGCCTGAAGATCTGGGCACAAAAGAAGAGAAGAATATATGTTTCATAGCAAGAGACATAAGGGAAGGCAAGCGGGCAGCCAGCACACAAGGGATGGAGTTGGGCTGTTCAGCAAGCAGTTCTCCATGTTAAAGGGAAGCCTGCTTGTCAGGTGAGACAGCTGGCACAAGGAGAAAAACGAGATCAACAAAATCCAGAAAGATAATCAGGCACTGGCTTATGGAAGGGGGTTTCACTCCTCACCACCACACGGTGTAGTATAGCATGCCAGTCCCATATAATGCAACTGTACTGAGTCAGAGAAGCCCTCCCTCTCACACCCAGCACCCTGGAGGCCACAGAACACATTCCTTGTTTGTAAGTCCTCTCTTCATCTAACAGTCATGCGTGATCTATCTGCACTAGGTAGGTCCATTGAAAATGTCTTGGTTTGCCACTGCTGACATTTTGGTCTGTTGTGCTCTTGAGTATCGTGATGGCAACAGCTAATACCCGGAGGTTATCATCATGGAAAATGTGAATTTTACCAAAATTTTCTTTTCAGTCTTGGCACCACCAAGAGGTAAAAAATCTGAGGAACCCATGAAAAGATTTCAAGGGAGTTTCTTCTGACGTACAGATGTTACATCTTTTGCTGAAGTGGAGTACATAAGGATAGGGTCATTTGCCACACGAAACAAGTTATTCTCATCCATTTCCAAAACACAGAACAGCTTCCAACAAAATCAAGCTACTTCTTAAAACAATGCAACATCCTTTCTCAATTAAACAAAGTGCATATTTCATGCTAGCATCTGGCAGGTGCAGAATTACAAATTACTACCACATTTGTTTTTGCTAGAAACCTTGTTCATGCCATGAACCGAATTGTTTTGTCAGCTTATTTGAAAGCAAGGTGATTTCCTTATCACGTTCCCCTACAGACATTCAAAATACCACTTTTTCAGGGTAATCTTGTTTTATCCTCCTTTATCAAAGAGAAATAAAGGTGAGAGAGGGAAAGAGAGAGAGAGAGGTTATAATCCAGATAATATTTAAAGCTAGTGCTGATAGATTTAGAAAAGCAAGCAAATGAAGTTTTGTCCCAGACAGTACTGAAAATGAGCCAGTTTTCCTATTGGATGACTATTTTTTTTATTTTGATTAGAAGTCACTTTCTGCTCAGCACAACAAAGGCAGCAAATCTGACAGTTCAGGAACATGTGTAGTATTGCAGGATTTCTGGTCCCAATGTGAATCGATATTCAATGGAAATAGCTTCTGATTGTCTGGCATGGGCCTTAATGATTCTGTTATCATTTTATTCTCTGACTTTCTATTATGACCATTGACTTTTTCCCCAGCTTTATTTAAGGCTATTATGCTGATAGGCCATAAGGGACTTTTAGCTAGCCAACTTTAAGAATCAAAAAAAAAAAAAAATAGGATTAGTAAAAGCATATGCAGTTAATCATTTAAATTAAAACTATTGAGCTCCTCAATTGAAATCTGATTTTCTTCTTTTTACAGTACTCTTAGCAGGACACCTTACATGAGATCTTTATCTAACATAAATCAACAGGGCTCTAGTGAAAACTGTATCTACCACCTAGAGATCTATCCCTTTTAAGGATGTCAGACACCATAACACACACTTTCTTACCAAGAGGGAGTTACTTACATCTTACTCCATCATTAACTTAGGCCCGATGGTTGAAAGTATGATGTGTTATTGTCATGCTTTTGTGACGACATGGGAGTTTGTGTTCATTGCACGATGCTCTAAACATGGTGAAGAGGAGGAGTTTAATGCAGCACATACAACAGGTCTGCATGAGCAAAATCCATACCTGACAGCTGGTACCCCCCAGGCTACGGAGCACAACCTCAGCCACATACATATGACACCATGGCTATTGCCATCTTGGTCTCAGCAGCAGTGCAGGGCACCTCTTACTATCGTTTCTTCTAAGGGATCTCCCAAGTATAGGAGCTTGGTGCCTCCTCTCACATCAGTTTTCCTTACTCTCAGCAGTCTGTCCAGGGCTCCTTGTCGCCTGGAGGTTCACAAATTCTCATGCAGCAGGAAAGTGCTAAGAGCTGCTTTGTGACAGTGGTTAGAGATACAGGAACTGCACAACTCCAGTAGTCATTATAAAGTTATTGCGACCCTCTCATTTGCCAAAGGCCCTCTGGCTGTGCAATGAACTACTGGTGTGCACAAGAGAGATTTCCCCTAAAAGTCACACAATGGCTGGGAAACCTAAAAGTTTAAAATATCTATCTTGCAATAGATAGAAGTGCATTTGTGATTTTGAAAAGACTTTTTTTTAAAAGCTGAGGAAACTGTTGGAAACCCCAATAGATTAGGATGAAGGCTGGTTTTGCTGCAAATGAAAGAGTTACATTCTTTTATTTGTATTGCCTTTAGAAAGCCCTATGACTGAAGCTTCAGGAAGAAAAAGCATCTAATTTATTTCTCTAATCTCTTTACTCTCAGAATAGTTTTCTTTTATTGTCCTACTTTCTTTTGAGGCTTTTTTTTCCTTGTGTATTTCTATGAGCCTGTTACTAAGAACCTGAATAACTGTTACTCATGATTACAGGGATTGTGCAGATTCAATCAGAACTTGAGTCCAGCAGAAATTTGAAATTCAACATTAATAGCCTTAAACCCAGGAAATTTCCAAGGCTTGGGAGAAACTACCTAAAATTTCAGTCCTTCCACTTTCTCCCACAGTCCTCTAGGAAACACCAACACATGCACTTATCCAGATTCCAGGAAATACAAGTGTTCAAATTGATATCTACTTTTCAGCAGAGAAGCAAAAAAATTAAAAACCTTTCACCATACACCACATTGCAATGCATGATCTTGATCAGAATAGGAATCTCATTTAGGAGTCTTACTTAGGAGTTCCATTTGCTATCCAGAGGGACTTGGACCACTTGAGAAATGAGCCTGTGTGAACCTCATGAGGTTCAACAAAGCCAAGTGCAAGGCTCTGCAGCTGGGTTGGGGTAACTCCCAGTATCAAGACAGGCTGGAGTATGGAGGGATTGAAAGCAGTCCTAAATGATTCAGAGCCCCCTTCCTTATGTCCAATCTAAACCTACCCTCTTTCAGTTTAAAACCATTACTTCTTGTCCTGTTATTGCAGACCTTAGTAGAAGGGTTCTCTGCATCTTCCCTGTAAGTCCCTTTTATATACTGAAAGGCTGCAATTACATCTCCCTTCTCTTCTCCAGGGTAAATGTGAAAGAGATCTAGTTTTGGACTTGGGCAGCTGGAATCAGAGTCAGAACTGGTATTTAGGACAACAGTTAGAAGCAGAAGCTCTGGTCTTTATCTACTTGCTCTTCTCTAAGTAGGAAATGTCTGCTTAAGAAGCTGGGGGTGGGAAGAGTTTAACACATTCTCCGTGAGCCCTGTGGAGTGCAGGCAGAATCACAGTCATATCACCATATGTTAGTGCATTTACTGAGTACTGCTCTTTAATAATTTTCTGTTGCAGTAAAAGAAAATCTCATTTGGTTGTAATTTGCATTGTGCTTGCATATTAGTCTGTGTTAGATCAAAATCAATACTGCCACTGAAGAATCCCTTCTTTTCTTTACTCTAAATAGCATTTTGACCTAATACATTGAACCATTGCAGTACAATCAATAAAAATCAGTAAATACTTATGCTTTATTTCAGGGTATAAAACCACCTTAATTTGTCCCCTCTTCACAGAAGGTTAGAACCAAACAGAACAAATTTGGATAGGCTTTATTTAGCACAACTGCCATATTTTCCCTAGAAGCATTGAAAAAGGGCTATTCTGGGGAGAGGGAAGGTGAATAGAACTAGAAGAGGTGGAGGAGGATGCTCAGCACAGTGGGATCACAGACATCAGGCATGATAATAGATCAGTCTATCTGAATGTTGTCATCAAGCACAACGAGACAGGTGCCAGCAGCTCCTGGACTGAATAGATTCAAAGAGAGGATATGACAAAGAAAGAATGGTAGTGCCCCAGCTAGAACAGAAAAGAGACTAATGTGTACTTCGTGCATCATCCAACAGCATAAATCTTCTGCTTAATTCATGCCTACACATGTGCCTATGGCACATACCACAGTTGCCTGGGTAGCTCCCAGGACAACCAGGTGATCAGGACCAGTCAGCATGAGTTTAGGAAAGGCAGGTCCTGTTTGACTAATATGATCTCCTTCTATGACAAGGTGATACACTTAGTGGATGAGAGAAAGCCTGTGGATGTTGTCCTTTTGAAACCATTTTCCACAGCATTCTCCTGGAGAAAGTGACTGCTCCTGGCTTGGGCAGATGTTCTCTTCATTGGGTAAAGAACTGGCTGCATGGCTGGGCCCAAGGAGCTATGGCAAATGGAGTTAATTCCAGTTTGCAGCTAGTTACAAGGGGTGTTCCGCAGGGCTCAGTGTTGGCACTGGTTCCCTTTAATATATTTATCGATGAACTGGATGAGAGGATTGACTGCACCCTCAGCAAGTTTGCAGACGACACCAAGTTGGGCAGGATTGTTGATCTGCTTAAGGGTAGGAAGGTGCTACAGAAGGATCTGGACAGGCTAGATCAATGTTAGGTTCTGCAACTGGGTCACAACAACCCTCTGCAATGACAAAGGCTTAGAGAAGAGTGGCTGGAAAGATGCCCAACAGAAAAGGACCTGGGGTGTCAATCAACAACCAGCTGAACATGAGCCACTAGTGTGCATAGGAGACCAAGATGGCCAGAAGAGTCTTTGCTTGTATCAGAAACAGTGTGGCCAGCAGGACCAAGGAAGTGATTGTCCCCCTGTACTCAGCACCAGGGAGGCTGCACCTCTAATGCTGTGTTCAGTTTAGGGCTCCTCACTACAAGAAAGACATTGAGGTGCTG
Source organism: Clamator glandarius (assembly GCA_033459285.1). Lineage (NCBI taxonomy): Eukaryota > Metazoa > Chordata > Aves > Cuculiformes > Cuculidae > Clamator > Clamator glandarius. Next base: position 2,377,697 of record JAUNZM010000310.1, on the reverse strand, counting down.
TAGTGTGTCTAAGGAAGGACAACAAAGCTAATGAAGGGTTTAGAGCACAAGTCTTATGAGGAGGAGCTGAGGGAACTGGGGTTGTTTAGCTCAGAGAAAAGGAGGCTGAGCAGAGACTTTATCACTCTCTATAACTAACTGAAAAGAAGTTGCAGTAAGGTGGGGGTTTGCATCTTCTCCCTGGTAGCTAGTGACAGGACAAGGGAAAATGGCCTTAAGATGCTCCAGGGGCATTTAGGTTCGATGTTAGGAGGAATTTCTTTGCTGAAAGTGTTGTTAGGCATTAGAATAGGCTGCCCAGAGAGGTGGTTGAATCACCAAACCTGGAGGTATTTAAAATCTGTGTAGATGTCATACTCCAGGACATTTTTAGTGGTGGAATTGACAATGTTAGGTGTAGGGTTGGACTTAAAGTCCTTATAGGTGTTTTGCAATCTAAATGGTTGTCTGATAGCAAATTAGATTGACAAATGCATCTGTTTCAACAGAGTTCTGGGATCTTACTAAGTTCTAAGGAAACTATCTTGTGTCCACTTAACAGATTGCAACTAGTCATACTCCCTAAGGGAAAGCAGATCAACAGACTAAAGTCTGCCCTGTGGATCAAAGAGAAGTGAATGTGTCCTCATTGGGCCAAGAATACTAAACAACTGACTTACAGATCAAAGGCTGCTCAGTGCTTAATAGTCACATTAGTGCCTTCTCACATCAGAGGTAACCCAGAAAACCTCAACTCTCTCACTGATTAGCCTGCTCGTCCCAGAAAACTTCTTCCTTCAGTACCTTGCTCCCCAGTGCTTAGTTTACTCTTGATGTAGGGTGCAGCATCTGGCAGTTTCCTGGATGCAGGACAGTGTTCCTAGCACAGTTCTGTCTCATGTAGTCCTTGGCTATGTCTCAAAACTATGGTTCAATATGCTACTTCTCACGTGAAAGATGAAACAGCTTGATGTTAGTAACATCTTGATTAAATACAAGATAGGCATAGAGACAGTAAAGCGGTGGAAACATTTTGCACTTCTCTCAGTCAAACATGTGTCTTGCTCTTCCTTTCCTCCCAGGTTTCTTCTTAGGCTGCTGAAGTCCAGGCTAGCTCACCAAGGATGTGCAAAACTTCGCAGTTTGCACAAAATCATTATGCCGTGGTCAAAGTAAATGGGCATGAGGCGAGTTAAGGGGAAGACCTACAGCCCATCAGGTCCCTGTGTCTTACATTGTTTTCACACATAACTTGGGGAGCAAGAACTAGTCACCCCAGGAAGTCAAACCTGCTGGAATGATTATGACAAAACATTGTCTTGAAAAAAAAATATTTGAATGCTGAAATGCTTAGCAAGGTGGGTTCCAGTTTCAGGAAAAATGGTACTGGGAGGGGATTTTTAAGGCTTTGAACTGGTCTGTCAGGTAGAGGGACTGCAGAAATGAAGCAGGTTGAAAAATCTGATCCTGCTGAGACAAAAATTGCCGTGTTCCACAGATCAATTTCATAAAAAGCATTCTTAAGGATCTGATTTTCCTTCAGTGCCAAAGAAAAACTTTACAACCTTAGAAGCTGTCACAAAAAGCAAATTGTTCCCTGGCCAGCTTTACCTGCAAGTCTTTAAACAGCCATGGGTTGAAGTTCAAGTTTGCAAAGGTTCACAGGAGTCGGCAAGTATCTTGCACATTGAGATTTTGTACAATGCATCTAATATATAGAGATCTAAACTACTTCTCTTGGTAAACCTGAAATGAAAGGGAAAGGTTTTCTGGGAAAATCAGGTGGCTTTTAGACTCTTTCTGACCCACCATGGAGGAGTGCTTAATTACAGCAAATTAGAGCAAGACACGTAACTCCCACTATAGTTATAGTAAACTTTATGTGTAGTGGTGAATTGCAGGACTGTGTCCCAGTGCTCAGGAACAGCAACACGTTCAGAGCCATGTGCTGGCAGGTAGCAGATGAACAGCTACAACCCCTACTAATACTATGGTCACTACAAGGAAATAATTTCCAAGTTGGGAGGACAGACACAGAGCTGAAACAAGAACTTGAACCATTTTCAGTGTTAAAACCTTTGGGTTTTTTTAATTCTCACTCTCTTGGAGGTTGTTTGGAGTGGTTTGCTTTGTTTCTTAAACCTTGACAATCGTACCTAATTTACAGGCTTCCAAAGAGAGCAGGTATAGTCTCAGTTGCTCAGACAATTATTTGCAAGGGATGATCAAAATGAATGCATTTGATTTTACCTCTTTATTGACTCAGGTACTTTTGGTTTCTATGGAATCTGTTGCTTCTAGTTTTGTTAACCTTGTTCATATCTGGCTTTTAAAGCTTTCAGCTTATTCTAAATATGTATATTGACAGCAGTCCTATGTGAATTACACCTGTCTGCCAATTTCCAATGCATGATAAAATGTACTCCAAAGGTTTCCTGTATTTCCTGGACTTCGTAGGCAACAGGGTAGCAAAGTCAAAGATGTGATTGAAAATATTTAATCTCCTTTTGTGGATTAGCAATTTCAAAGTTCTGTTAAACATGTTTAAAATTTAAGGATACATTTTGGTAGTGACTGGATATCTATTAAGCACTTCCTACCCAAGATCCAAGCTAACCATGCTTAGAAACAAACCTTTATGAAGTATGCCTGCTAATCTTTGCAATCATCCACCTAATGCATTTTACAGAATGAATGAAAACTAAATCTAGATGGGTACATGAGGCAGGGTCACTCAGATGTCTGTGACACAACCCAGACTGGCAGCCTGAGCAGGCAGTGAAAACAGACAAAATACTCCTGAAAGGTTATTTCCAATGTGCTGCCTACAAGCCTTTGAACACTATGGATGGTTTTCTCATTCTAGAATCATGTGTTATGTGAGAATCTCAATATAAAAGTGGAGTTTCGTCTCTGTCATGATTGCAGTGGAAGCCTAAAGATTCAAAAACCAAAATGCAAGGAGGAGAAAAACCTAAATGCAATTAATTTTTCCTTTAAAATTTAATCAAAGTGGAAAATTATGTTGGTGTTTGTTCAGTATTCAGAACATATTTAACTATATTTGCTAAGTAATTAGTAGAAAAAATAAATTAAAAACTCTTTAGAAATCTGTACTAACAGAGCAAATCAGTTTAATTGCATTTGTCTTTCTAGTATATGTCCCTCTATGTTTCCAGATTATTTTTTTTAATTAAAAGATCTATTGTTAAGGTGCTAGTTAGAGCTGGAACTAGATGATCTTAAGGTCCTTTCCAATCCAAACCATTCTGCAATTCTATGATTCCATGGTTCTGTGCTTTGATAAAGTTCTGTGATTGCAAGGTGATATTGCTTAAGTTAAGATTTGAATTCATTTCATCTGCAATATTTAGCCCGTAGTTTGTGGGGGCAGACGATACAGTCCCAAAGCAATGCAGAGGTGAATGCAGGTCTACAGAACATAGTTAGGTGCTATTATTCATAAAGCTAATGCATAGCATCTTCATTTGGTCCTGTAGAACTTTCAACAGCTAGACAAAAATATTTGATATCATTTATTTAACCCATTATATCTTCCCAACACAAGGAAGAACAGAAATGCAGCAAAGTATGACTGAGCTTTGAATAATCCACTCAAAATAGAGTTTTGCAAGCTTTTCTTAATACCTGGTTACCGCTAGTTAATGCCTGATTTGTTGTTCCTTTTAATAGTCTGTAAATATTAGCTTCTGGTATCATTTTAGTAAGATTTTCTTTTTTCTAAGCACCATCTTGAGGCTAAAATATTTTAAGACCAAATGAAATATTTTTTTAAATAAAAAGGCTCAGCAGACACTTGTCAGAAAGGACTCCACTGTGTCAAGTGACTTGAATATCCCTGTCAGGAAATCCCGTGCACCTTCAGGGGATGCCCAGGCACAGAACATCACACAGCTGGTAAGGCAGAGGTGTAAGGGAAAATTTCCGTAAGCAGAATATGGCCTCTCTGAATTAACAGTAAAGTCACAGCACTGCACAAATACACCAACAGCTTGATCAGGAACTGGGCTGGTGACCCCATGCTGCAGGGCACTGCACAAGGTCTTAGCCTCACTAATAGTCCCAGTGACAAATTCAGAGCTTCTACATGTTTTCCAACCCATCCAGCCAGGGAACAGCAACAATGTACTAGTCCTAGCTGGAGAACAGAACCCAGATTTCAAATAGAACATATTGAGTATTTGCAGCAAACTCTTTAGGGCCAGTTCATCAATGGAAAGTGGAAACAAAAGCCCCATAAATATTTATCAAACACTTTCCGGCATGAGTGCCAAGAAATCATGAGATGTTTGTCATTTGAAAATAAAGGAAAAATTATTAAATTCTGCTCTAGAAAGTATCTTCTGCTCTCTGCCTGATGTAGTTTTGGAGGAACTCCAACTCCTTGCTGAATAAAAAGCACCCCATCTAACATATCATCTCTTGCTCAGCTGCATATTCATTTTCTACTAGGAGCTTTCCTTTACTAGCTGTAGGAAGTCCACAAGTGGGCAAAGAGCCATAACAAAGATCCAACATTAGAAGTTTACTCCAATGACTAGAAAAGAAGCATTGAAAACATGGATCACAACCATTACAGAGGATGGAACACACTCAGCCAGACTAGTACCTGAATAAATGAGCAGAAGACTATATGCTGCATATAGAATCATAGAATCAAAGAATTGTAGAATAGTCAGAGTTGGAAGGGACCTTAAAGATCATCTAGTTCCAACCCCTTTGCTATGGGAAGGGACATTCTATCAGGTTACCCAAGGCCCCATCCAACCTGGCCTTGAACACCTCCAGGGATGGGGCAGCCACAACCTCCCTTGGCAACCTGTTCCAGTGTATCACTGCTCTCATGGTGAAGAAATTCTTCCTAATGTCTAGTCTAAATACCCATTCCCCCTCGTCCTATCACCATAAGCCTTTATGAACAGTCCCTCTCCAGCTTTCTTGTAGCTTCTTTCAGGTACTGGAAAGTTGCTATAAGATCTCCTCAGAGTCTTCTCTTCTCCAGGCCGAACAAGCCCAACTCTCTCAAACTGTCCTCATATGGAAGGTGCTTCAGCCCTCTGTCCATCTTTGTAGCCTCCTCTGGGTCCATTCCAGCAGTTCCATATCCTTCTTATATTGAGGATTCCAGAATTGGACACAGTACTCAAGATGAGGTCTCACAAGAGAGCAATAAAGGGTCGGAATCACCTCCCTCGACCTGCTGGCCACGCTTCTTTTGATGCAGCCAAGGATACAGTTGGCCTTCTGGGCTGCAAACACACATTGCCGGCACATGCTGAGTTTCTCATCAACGGACACCCTAAAGTTGTTCTCTGCAGAGCAGTTCTTGATCATGTCATTCCCTATCATGCAGTGTAATTGGTAATTGCCCTAACCCAGATGTAGGACCTGGCACTTGGCCTTGTTGAACCTCATGAGATTCTCACAGGTCCACTTCTCCAGCCTGTCCAGGTCCCTCTGGATGACATTCTGTCCTTCCAGTGTGGCAATTGCACCACTCAGCTTGGTGTCATCTGCAAACTTGCTGAGGGTGCACTCAATCTTACTGTCATTGATGAAGATATTAAACAGCACTGGTCCCAGCACAGACCCCTGAGGGACACCACTGGTCATGGGATATAGAATCTATTCTAATGAAACTGTTTATATGAGAGCTTTTTGAAGGGCAGAATGGAAAACACAGAGACCATATAGAAATGCTCTATCTGGAAAGTAATTACCTTCGAACAGCCTTTGGACACTCCTTCTCATTGATGCAGTTTTAACTTCCAAATATGCAAGCCAGAGAAGCATAAAGACTCCTGGGTTTAAAAAGGAAAGAAAGAGAAGGGCCTGCCTTGCTGTTCTGCAGACAGAATACTCCTGGGAGCAGAATGTGATAATTAAATTCACACTAAAGCTCAATTTTCTAGGTGGAGGAAGTTCTGCGTTTTCCTCAGACAAGAGAAATCATAATTGGGCTGCCTCCTTCCCAAAGTATTTCTCTCCAATTCAAACAATAAAAGAAATTAATAGAAAGTGATAGGGTGATGATTTGGTTTAACAACAAAAACATATATTTATTCCCAAGAACAGTCTTACCATTTCCATGAAAACTGTAGTTCACATTCTGTCTTCTGCAGTGAAAGTGTTTACAAATATATACAACTAACTAGGTCTGGTAATGCTGGAATCTAGAACAGAAGGGCAGCACTGGATGTGTTTGAAAACACAAAACTTTAAGGAAAATTCTGGAAAAAAAAATTTGTAATGTATAATTGAAGTACAAATAGTCACACTTAATAAAACTGTACCAATGTGAAAACATTTAACTCATGAATTTCATAATAGGAAAGTTTTAGTTTCTTTAGGATTACCTTAGACAAAGCTCAAAAAATGTAAAATGCTATCTGAGAAGGAGGAAACATCAGAGATCAGGAAAAATCAGTATCTCTTTAGTGAAACATTTCTTTCGGATAAAAATTTTGAGATCACAAGATTCCCTCCCTCGCCCCCCAAAATGCCGCTCTTGACAAATGCCACTTTTACTAGACAATGTCCCAATAGCAGCCAGATGGCCAAGTGCAATTTTGAATACACCCTCTGTCCACAAACAAAACAGCTGAACTCTCATCCTCTGCAAAACATAAGCCATGTGTATCCTTTCTTAGCAGCTTCTGTGAAGGCAGTTATTTGAGCTTTCCTAAACCCCTTCTTTCTGAACAATAGGCTTCACAATTGCAAAACACATCACAAGATCTCCATTGCATTGACCCGTTTACTATCGAATGCAGTCTCAACAAAATCAAAAATCCATGTGTTTTATATAATATTTCCAGGTTTTTGATTCCTGGCAGTTTTGCATTCAGATGTCATCTTGTTCCCTGATATGCACCCCAGTCTGAAATGGACCATTGCATGTCCACTTGAGTACAATATCCTGTTTAACTTCATTCCTAAGGGCATCTTTATTATTGGAGCTTTTGGGAGGAGAGGATCAGTCAAAAAAAAAAAAAATACAGTTTGTATGAGGGAAAGGAAGTGACTGTAAAAGAATGAGTTAGAAGACTGCAGCTGGTGGGAAGTGACTGGATTTATAGCATGTGTGCACACTAGGCTAGTGCTCAACATAATGCTGCCAACAACCTCATCCGAAATGCGGTAGAAGTCTGACAGATTCCACAATAGAAAACAGAGGCAATATTGATTGTCTTAACAACTACCTTGGCATGAATAATTACTTTAATGCTAGGTAGTGAATGCTGAAAGTCATTGTTTACACAGAGTCTGGGTAGTAAACTGCATCTGAAAAGGCAGACCAACATCTCTGTTGTGGCTACCCTGATTTTTTATCAGATATTACTCATTTTTTTCCTCCATGATTAACACTGTCTACAGCCCAGAAACTGAAGACTCTTTCAAAGCTCTACGTTTCTACGCACAAGTATGAAGCTCAGTGGTTGCTAGATTATCTAACATATTTGGTGAGGAAAGTTTAGCATCCAATGACTTGAAATGTTTGGAGGTGCTTGTAGTGATAAATAACTTTAGCCAGACTGGCACCTTGGCAGCTACTTTGAAAACATATGAGAACAGTGCACAAGTCAAAAAAAGACCATGATATTAAGATGGTATTGATTTCCACCAATTTTGTAACCAAAACCTGTGCTACAAAGCTCTGAAAATCAGAATGAGCTGTAATAATGCAAAGAAAAATGACAAGGGATAAAATAAACCGACCATCCAAATTGACTTTCACATTCAGATACATCCCAGTGCAACCTGGAAATCAATTGTATTCCTCTTTCATATTAGAGAGAAAACTTATCAAGGATGAAAAGCCTAGTGAAAAGAAATAAACAACAAATCCACACACACAACCTAAGTCTTCTTTGCTGCTTTATTCCATTGCAACTAACATATTGTTATCTCCCGCATCTATTAAACTCTGCTTATGAGTTTCCCCTCTTTGAATCCCTTCATTTATAACAGCAGATTCTCTCAATTTTCACAGCATCTCACCTTTCCATTCCAAACAATTACCATATATCCACCACTTCATAGAGAGCAGAAATTATGAAGTGTAAGCAAATGCTAAGAATATCCATTGTTAACACAGCGATCATCACATTTCTTTCATGCTGGTATTTGCAAGGGTCAGGAGAAAAATGAAATGCTTTCAATACTTCTAAGATTCCTTTCCATAGAAGAAGTTTCTTTAGAAATTTGCCACTAGCAGGAAGTCCAATTTCCTCAATAAAATGTATTTATTAAAGTTAAAACATCAGCACATCTATTAAAATTAGTTAACAGGTTACTTCCACACAATTTTAAAAAAATGTTCGAGATTCTACAAACTGCAGCCTGGAAGATGCATTCCAACAACCCAGCTGTGAGTGACGTGAGCTGCAAATGCCTGTGAGTACAGCCTTTCGAATCCAGGTATGGGCACATTTTCAGCCAGGCACCAGCCCAGTGCAGGATTTTCTTTCTTGACGCTCAGCTTCCTATTAGGCTAATGCTTTCAAAGACAGGGAAGGCTAAACTCACTTCTGAACTTCCATCAGATCCCTCCTTCAAAGCGCACCAGCTCCAAGAGGGCTGAAGTACATCAGGCTGTCAGGAATCAGCAAGCCTTTCACAACAAAACCGAGCAGATTTATGACAAAGTGTATTAGAATGTGTAAATCCAAAGAAGGTACCCTCACTATCTTCTCATATTAATGTCAAAGCACAGAGAAATTTCATATGCCAGCTGCCCTAGAGGACCTGTCTCAGGTTTCTTTCTTTCTCTATTGCCCTCACTTGTAGGCAAGCTAACTGGATACAGGAAAGTTACTCTCGCTACTTAACGAAAAAAATTGTATACAGTGTCCTTCATTTGTTCTCATTATCCAATGTGAGTTGCGTTTAGAGCTATAAAACATTTCTAAGCTAAAGCATACAAAAATGAGACTCACCACCCTTAAGCAGGCTGGTACGGTAGAAAGAGATGTATGAACTGCCTTTCCCCTGTCCTCCCATCTGTACGTATGACTCTAAACAAACTCATAGGAAGTACCCTGATAAACCCAAGATACCTTCACCAAGATGGTTGGGTTTTTCCTACTTACCATTCTTCCCTTGTGCATTATGGGCAGATCTTCCATATCAGCATCCAGGTACTAATAGAAAACTGCCTCCCCCCAAGTCTACCTGCTATGCAGAGTTCCTATATGCATTACTCCTGTGGGCAAGCAGCTGGTGAAGCAGCTTCCCACACCTTCTCCAAGGCAACCCTCTCTGCTCTGTGTATACACAGGTGAAGTTAGCAGGCAGAGTGCACAGGAGTCCTCACCATCACCCAGATACCCCTATAGCAGTGAGCTTTGCAGAGCCTCGGCTGTAAGAAGTAATCTATCCCAGAGTTTACTATATTATAGAGACAGCTTTTACATTCTTTCTTCTCTGCAGCTGCATCTTGTAAAAGGGAAGGAAAAAAAAAAAAAAAAACAACTCCCAAACCAGCAGAATTGCAGCTCAAAGCTGGCTACCTCTTTCCGAATATTTCTGGCTGCTAATTGCCAGTGCCAAACCCACCATATTACGGTTGTGTATCTTCTCTGTAGATCCCTATGAAAACATCAGGCCCACTTCAGCAACAACCACTTGAACAAAAGCATAAAAGAGCCAGAAGCAGAAAGTGTCTGGGGCAGGTTCACCCTTTGCTTTTGGATCTGACAAGGATTTGACCACTTAATCAAATAAAACAGAATTTGAGGCCAATACTGGGTTCAAGTCTTAAGTACCTTGCCAGGTCAGAGATCCCATGCTGCATAATTGCCAGTCCCCTACTTTATCCACGGGCCCTGGCTTTATGTGGGAAAACAGAGCGTAGGTGTTCCCTCCTGTGGATACAAGTTTGTTCTCCAGCTCAAAGTCACTTCACCAAAGGCCAACAATTTAATTTTATTTTGAGCAGGAAGAGAATGGAACAGAGGGACTGAAAACAGTGACAGCTTTATGAGGAGGTGGAAGAGAACAAATGCTGGGAGTCTTTTAATCAAAAGGTCTAAAAGGTCCTTTAAAATCACTAAATCTGATTCCTAGCATAGTACAGTCTCCAAAATTTCACCCTGTAGTTCCTGACTAAGCTATGACTTGTCTTAGAGGAGATTCCAGGCCACCTTTATTTGCATTAATGTTCCTAGAGTGACACCATGGAAGTTTAAACATGTTCAGCCTACTAAAGAAAAGGAGCATTTTGCGAACAGCTCCAAGTGCTGCTTTTCCCCTATCGATGTGGAGATACACATCACTACCTCCTACAAATTTATTAATTTTGTCTGGGCCCAGGAACATCAGCACCCTTAAAGAGTACTGAAAGGATGAGCAGGCTGAGTCAGGAAGCACTATTCCTTCTTGATTGGACAGGGAGACTTTACTATAGACAAGGTACACTAGCGCTAAATATGAAAAAAAAGAATCAACATAATTGCAGGAGAGGGAAGGTGAAAGCAAGCAAGTCAGGCAATTTGGTATAATTGATCACAGATGAAAAGCAAAAAGTTTCCCAGTTAGCCACAGCATCCCTGCAGTAGGAACTTGTACTTCATTTACATGTGGATAGTATTACAGTCTGATTGCCTACACTCAGGTCAGCCACAAAACTCTGCAGTCAGTTGTACTAATCAATGTTTATCACAGTCAGCTATTATTAATGGCTTGGCAGCTGTTGGTAGTAGAGCTTGCTCTGTGTAAGATGACAGTGATGATAAATACTTTAACATGATGAAGGTGTAGGGCCTGTCATGTTGTGCACTGAAGGTGGTCCTGTGACAGGGCATCACCTCCTTGTACACTTAACAGTTCAGACTGAAGTTTAACTTAGAATTGGGATCACAGCTTCTTTGGTACCTGCACAAGTAACGACCAGTGTAGGCTGCTATACATTTCTTTGCTCTTTCTGAAGGTCTGTAAGGGATATCCTCTCTATTTTAGAGATGATGAGTGAGTCTTTGGAAGGCTTAGATGACTGTGCAACAGCAAGTCTCTCTGTCCCAGTCCCCCACTTACCAGATCTCAAAGAAGCTTGCTGAGGACCCTCAGATAAAGTTCTTTTTAGGGTCCCTATGCATAGACAAAAATGAGAAATCTGAGGAGACTAATACCTCGTATTACTTAAACAGTTCACAGAAAGTTCTTATGTCATTAGCCTTTTTATTCCAGCACTAGCAAGAGTCAAGAGAGTCTCACTGCATCAATGTAACATCCTTACCCAGGCTGCCTTCTAGTCATGTATATGTGAGCAGGTAAATCTTACTACCTCTCACACCCTTCACCAAGAGAGGGTCAGTCTGGGACTGGACAAAGCAGTGCTTTTTCCTCTCCACTTTAGGGATGCTGGTCTTTTCAGGCTCCTCCAGGAATGTTGATTTACAAACCCAATGCTCTCTTGAGCTTCAGAGGAAAGCAGTAGGTCTGGGGCTGTCTCCAGTAGCCAAAGACATCAGGCATAAGGAAATTCTTGCTCTGCTGCTGCTCCCTGTTGCCTACTTGAGGGAGTGTCAGATAAAAATATCTGATGTAGCATCATGTACTGCCCTTCCAGAACAAAATACTAGTCGCACAAGTTGAAGGAGGAATAACAACCCCCAAATAAAGGTTTTACCATTTCAGAGCTCAGTATCTGATGGAAAAAAAACCTGTTTGAATACAGATAAGAAAGATGTTTCTGTGCATCTTCCCAGTCTTCCTGAACACATATTCATTCTTTTCCATTCCACGTATCTCAGGTTCTTGTTATTCATTTCACACATGACTCCCACATATTCTGTGTAAATGGAAATAAATATGCATTTGCTAACACAAATACAGTCTGTATGGGGATATATGGGAGCTGTGAAACTCAAAACACAGCTCAAAATCTCAATCCAGTCCTTATTAAAAAACGTAATAATAATGACATAACTGCCCAAAGTGACAAGGCTGGAATAAACTGACAAATTTTCCATTTTTCTACTCACAGGTTGTGTCTGGGTAACTCTAAGCCACCCTTTCACAACTGATACTGCATAGAACCTCTTCTATAAAGCTTCTGTCCTAGCATCATCCTAGATATGCCTGAACGTTACATTGAGACATAGACTGTTAGGCATTTTAATGGCATATAGTTTACTTACTGAAAAAAAATATATACTTTGAGTATTCTAGCTTGAAATCTGTAGATTTGGCTCAAATTAGTCAACTAATTTTCACCTATTTTTTTTCCTAAGGAGGAAAATGTAACTATTATATACAGAAACAGTATTATATTTGCAGGTTAGATTAATAAGGAAATGCAGATGGCATTCCAAAGAGACTAGTAAGAGTTAGGATCCTTCTTACCTCTCCCTCATTTTTCCTCACTCGCAACACCCATGGTAAGCATCAGGCATTAAGGACAGCCCAGGTCCAAATCCTGTCTTTGCCTTACTCAAAAGCATGCCTTCTGATTCTATCATTTTTCTGAACCCTTATAAGTCCAAACTATTATTATTTACAGGCAGGCAGAATAATTTGTTGGATCCTATTTTTAATTGCTAGATATTCTGAAAAAAAACTCATCCAAATCAATGTGAGGACATTTCTCATTTTTCTGTTCAACCACCATTCTGAAAGGCAGTTGTTTACAAAACCACACTGTGAAGGCAAATGAGTTGCCTGTTCAAAGTCTAAAAAGAACTGATCAGATTGCTTCTGCATACTAGCTGTTAAAAGAAAGGACTGCTTTGAAATTTTGATTTTTGCCAAGAAGTTCTTCGTGTCCATCTTGTTCATTGCTGGCTAATTACCACCTTTGCAGACAATCTACATGGTTAGATCTCCTTGGAAACTAGCAAGACTAGGAAAAAAATAAGTCTAAGACTCTATATTTGATTTCAGAAATCATTTTAGAGCAGTGAAGTAAAGCCCAATCACCACTAAAGTCAACTCTATTTTCATGAACAGCAAAGTCATCCTATCAGAACAAAGATAAAATATATTTCTTAGCTTCTAACCAGTTCTTATGAACCCCTCAATCAACCTCAGAGGACTTGTCAATGACTTAAAAAAGAGAACCATTTATGTTTTACTGCTGGGAGAATATGAGAAGTAAAGGTCTCTACCATGCCATGATAGAGAGAGCACATGAGACTGGCAGTCCATATCCCCCCTACTCTTCTGCAACTCTACCTCCCGCATTAGCTGTCTTGGAGGGACTATCCCTACCTCATCCTTTCACTATCTATTCAAAGACCTCATCTTTAGGCTTCTCAAACAAACTGGTTTTGATATTTCCTAATACTGTCCAACTCCACAGACTCTAAGGGGCAGCAAGGTTCTGAAGCCACTACTTGCAGTTAAAGAAACACTTTCTTGTGACTGTTTTAAAACCAATCTCCTACTAGTTGTGTTAGATCCACAGTACTGTGGAATATTCAATACTCTGTCTCCGTACCATCTCTCTTGTCTTTCATCCTGTGTAGACTGAAGAGTCCAACTTTTTTCTTACCAGCTGTTTGAGTGGCAGGTGCTGGGACTCCTCCACCCCTTTGGCTGATCATCTCCATTACCCTTCCCAGTTCTTCCACAGCCTGTTGTCCACGGACCATACATGCACACAGTACAATATAATGTTGACTGGTTTTAGAAGGTGGCTCCTGGCCCTGTGACTATCATGGGGGTTTTTTTCATTTTTGGAAGCCAAGCGGCCCTTGGGCCTCAGGTCTCAGATGGTAATTAATGAATATTAGGATTCATCTTGGCATGCCAAAGGGAGCTGTGCAAGCACTCTGTACATATAGCTAGTACATGAAAGTCCTCAGGCTCCAGAACCAAGTGAGACTCCAGTTGAGAGTCAAGATGTTGAGTAAGACTTCACACAAGTCACTGAAAAGAATTGCCGCCTGGTTTTCCTTGTCCCATCATAATTCATCCCATCAGCATTTGTACTGGACAAAGAGAAAGAAGCTACAGCTCAAGCATAAAGGGACTGATTTGCCACCAGGATCGAAAGACATGAGACAAAGGTACCCTCAGTACCATCATAAATGAATCTCATCCTATGCACAAAACCAGAGAAGTCTGAATACTGCAGACTCTTCTCCATGGCCCTCTCAAATACAAATCCAATCCCTCATCTCTTACTGTAGTGCCTTCTTCCTTCTTTCTCACCAGATATCTGCCTGCATTTTCTGTTTCTGCCTGTTTAATCATACCCATGCCAATTTCACTCTGCCTGCCTACTATTTCCCTCACATCTCTGGCATCCCAGGATCCTCATTTCTTTCCCACACACCCACGTCCTCTGATGCTCCCACACCAACACACACATCAGCGTAATCAGACCTCTAAGGAAGGCCTTTAAAAGCTTTATGTGCTCTTTGATCTGGAAGCCCCCTCCTGCAACTGTTATCTGTATTGAGAGAGCCCGGGCATTTACAAAGCCACTAGTCACATCCTTTAGACCAGCCAAGTGGGCTCCTATGGTGCTTGAGCTGCTGGGAGACTCAGGTGCCCGGACAGGCTGCTGAAATCCTGCATCATTCCCAGCAAAGCATTTCCCTTCTGCTACTGATCTCAGTCTCACAACTGGGCTTTCAGGTAGTTTGAAAAAGAAGAAAACCAGAAACCTACCCCATACACAAGCTAATTTGTTTGCAAATGTTACACTCATTTCATGCATGGAAAGACTCTCTGAAGCAACCAAGCTTTATTTTTACCATCTCAATTTTCCATTTAATTTTGCTTTTGGATGCACAAGAAGTGTCTTCTTGTTACCAGTCTACTCATTTATCAAAAACTCTCTTCTGGGGTAGCAATACTTTTGTTTACTGCACAGGAGCTGTTTTCTTTTTAAAAGGTCAGCTTCTTTATCAACTATTTCTTTAAGTGAGTCCGACTACATGTACCTGACTGAAAAAGACATAGAACTCACATTTTATTCCAGCGTATTTATTGTTCCACACAGCAGAGCTAATAAGAGCTATCTATATTTTGGACATCTATGAGCAAATCCCTGAAAGATATCTAATGCACTTCAGAGGTTGATTGCCCTGAACAAATCAGGAGATATATGAAAAACAAAACTACTCTAAAGGCTATGAAAGCTTTGAATTATTCATGCTCATGCTGAGCTTTCCTTGCTTCGATAAAGGTAGATGGGCTTTCCTAGCTGAAGGCTAATATATCATCTAAATCATAGAATCATAGAGTGGTTTGGGTTGGAGGGGATATTAAAGATCATCCATTTCCAACTCTCCTGCCATGGGCAGGAACACCTCCCACTGGATGAGGTTGCTGAAAGCCTTATCCAACCTGGCCTTGAACACCTCCAGCGAAGGGGCACCCACAGCTTCTCTAAGCAACTTTTTCCTGTGCCTTACCACCCCCGCAGGGAAAATTTCTTCCTAGTATGTAATCTAAATCTCCTCTCTTTCAGCATAAAATCATTACCTGTTATTTTATCACTGTACTTTCTGATAAAGAGCCCCTTCCCAGCTTTCCTGTAGCCCCCCCCCCCCAAATACTAGAAGGCAGATATAAGGTCTACCCAGAGCCTTCTCTTCTCTAGGCTAAATGTCAATTATTTAAAAAAAAAAATAACAGTTCAGCCTGTTCTGGTAATATCTATGCATACTGTAGAAATAAAATTTAAATCTACACTTGTGTATAATTTTTTTATTAAACTCTGCTTTCAGCCATCCAGATTCAAATGCCATCAAGACTCTTTAAACAGTTCGGCAGAAACTGGATGCTGCAATCTAGCCAGCTGGGATAACATGAGAGCCCAGCACCGTCAAGTCTTTCAGAAAGATTCCAGTTACCTCTCAACTTACCTTATTTTTAGAGAAAAATGGTCATCTAGTGACTTGTGCATGCTACAATCCTGATGACTGTGGATTATTTAGTCAGACTAGAAAAAATATAGGCAAAAGTAAAAGCAAGTCAAAAAGACTTTTGCATACTTTTTAACAAAGTAAGAAATAATAAACAGAAAACCTCTACTTTGCTCAAAACAGGCATTACAAAGTCTTTCATATAATCCCTCTATTTTGAGGTTATATAATCTTTTTGAACAACATTTTTCCTAAAGCTAGGTAAAATCTTACTGTGAAAAAGGAGTGAAAATCTGAATTCTGAAACTGTTGTTAAAAAAACCTAGATTTCAGTATTTCACAGACAAAATATCGTATTTTTGTAAGCCTGAAATTAAATGTGTTTTCCTTCATAAAATATTTTGGAAAATCTTGTTGGCCAAATTGAATCCAATTTACAAAATATTTCAGTGTTTACAGTTCTTTTTTCCTCACTGTTCCCTACAGAAAAGGATAACAGCAATTATAGCCATTATAGCAATTCCACAGCAACTCTATTGATTCTTTTTTTCAAACAAATTCATACACTTGTTTACTTTATTTGTAGCTTATGTTAAATAACATAGTAAATGCTAGTTTAGACACTGTGGAATTTTTTATCTCAAGACAAAAAGTTGCTATTTGTTGACATGGGAACATTTTTTGTGGTTTTCAATTATATTTTGAGCCATCTTGGGTCTGACATTGTACTTGCCTGAGTACGTCTTTTAACAAATTCATATGTAGTTGGGTATAAAATCCTGTATAGCTAATTCTTATTGCAGAAAGAATATATGTTTTTTTAATTAAAATTAAACAAATGTGAGAAAAAATTTGGATTGAAACCAGACATATGTTCATTAAATCTTTTGTTCTGATTCAACTAATCAATTATTTTTTTTTTTTTAAAAAAGCATGAGTCACTTGTCTTGCACTCAATTTGCTTTGTAGACAAAGTGACAAACTTTGACCTAAACCAACCTGTTGTTGAACACACAAATCCTCCTGTCAAATACGACCACCAGGCAGATCCAGCCTCTGGCTGCACTCTTACGGCTTGAAAAGAAAAGCATACAACCCTTTGGGCTCCACATAAAGTATGTGCAAATTTTTTTTAAGATTCTGTACAAGGACTTCAAGTGTTTGAAAAAATATTTGACTGTAACTTTGCCAGCTGCATTGCTCGTGAAAAAGAAACATTTCTTCTAGCTCCCTCTTATATAGATTTCTTGGCATATGATAGCGTGGTTAACTCAGAGTGTTTTCATGATACTGGTAGGAATTTTGTATCTCTGAGGCCTCCACACACTGTCAAATGCTGCCATGCCTATCCTTCAAAATCTGAAGATCTGAAAGAAATCTAAAAGCCTAAATATCCACCAAAGTTTCAAAAGTGATTAGGAGGAAGCCAGACAGAGTAATGGAAAAGCCTCATTTCCTTAAGAAACACAGCTAAAGTACTATTCTGCACTTACCATTTCCAGGTTATCAAGCTACCACCTCACACATGGATCCAGATGAAATTTTGGAGCTTTTTAATAATTTATTTTTCTAAATATCTTTTTAAATGTCAATTCCAGCCTTATTTCTCAGTTATTTTTTCTCTGCAGTCTATAAACTAAATAAAGTTGAAATGGGAAGTCAGTAGCAAGAAACTAGGTCTTTGCATTTCACTGTGACTTCTTTTGGCAGGGAATGAAATTAGTGGTGGCCTAATTATTTAGCTTAAAGAAAGCAGCCAGAATCCCAGCATGAACTGCAATAAGAAATGGAAGAGGAGGGGGGTGGAAAGAACATGTCTGCTGATCAGATAAACTAAGTAATTTTAAGAAGGGTAACAATCTAGTCTCAGAGGCAATGTTATTTGTGAGACAATGTTTGGATTCAGAAGTTTGATTTTGTGTGTTAGGCCAATGGAACAATGTCATTCACCTGAACTGGAAGAAACATACATACACCAAGTTACCGCCACTAGAGACAGCAGCAATCACAGAAACATTGTTTCCCTGGCAACTATGAGAAAAATTTTAGTAATTTTTCTTCTTAGGTGTGCAAAAGAAAATTAAAAAAGGAGGAGCATCTTACTCTTCTGAAATATGTTGACTAGAAGCAAAAGCCACCAAAATCCTCCTTTGGCTGCAAAGAAGCTATCAAGAAAGAAATCTTCATAACTAGACTTAAAAAAAAAAAAAACCTCAGTCTTTCCAGACCCTTCTGTCACTTCATGCAACAATAATAGCAGAAGGAAAACAAATACACTTAGGCAACTTCTGTAATATAGGGACAGCCTGTTAGGTATGCAGATGGATGTAAACTGAGGGGGGGGAGATATAATTTAAGGAAGAATGTTTGTGACAATTTTTTCATTCTTCTTTCAAGAATTAGGGGGTAGGAGGAATTGGGTATCTGTACATCAAAGTCACTCTGTTCTCTGTTGTCCATATTTCTTGAAAAAACAGGCATAGCAAGTGACAGTTCTTTCTACCTCAGACACCTTGTCTTTTCCAATGGCATTCAAACTACTCTCCTAAATCCTTGCTTCACTAGGAGGTTGCTTGTGGGCAAAATCCATTGCAAAGTAGCAGTTGGTAGTGTCTGTGTACGCTACTTTGCTTCATAGTGCACTCACACAACACCCATAGCACCAGTGCCAGGTGGTTTACCCAGTGATTATCTTGACGTAGGGAAGTTTTACTTAGCATAGGTGATATTTTGCGTAGAAAAATTAAAGATTCTTAAAGTCATCTCAGATGCCCTAACTGTGAGCTGATCAGGTCCAAGATCTGTATCAATATTTAGCATCTTCCACCCATTTCTGTGGGAAAGTACTATAAGTTCTTGAGCTTGGTCTGCATGCTTACTTGATTGCATATGTTATTGGCTTCGTTCGACTGGTACAGCATGTTGATTGAACAAAGTCCTTCCTTTCTGACAAAAATATTCTTCTCCATTCTTCCTTTTCCTTCTATTTATGATAGTTCATTGATCAAAGCAAAGAAAGCTGTCAGAGTATGTCTCTGCAGCAGTCAAGATGGTTCCAACACCTGCTCAAGGAGCTCTATGAATATTCAGGCACAAAGCTGCCTCAAGGTTGTTCAGAAATCTGGGCAAAAATTATAGTGGGCTATCCCAAGGATAAATGTTCAAGTAAAGCCACCCTTACTGCAGGAAGGGAAGGAAAAAAGGACAGGAACCGAACTGGGATAGAAAATAGCAAAGAAAGAGAAGGGCTGGCTTCTCCTGCAAACATGAAAGTGGGAAAACTAGTGGTATCAACTCCTTCTGTGAGGATCTGTTTCACTTTTCTCTAGTGACTTATCTGGACAAATAGACTTTGACAGTGGCAATAGCTGCCTGCCTTCATTTCTAAACTTTTTCCATACTAGAATATGCATCAGGTCCATCACCAATCTGACTACATCTACAATGCTAAAGAAAACCAGGCCAGGAATTGTTCTGTAACCTTGTGAGCAAGTGGTACAGAATGTCATGCTGCAGAGCACTTGGTCCTGAGTCTTGTGTGGGCTTTATGATGCTTGGTTTTAAGGCATAATTAATGTACTGACATGTGGCAGGGGGCAGGGTGGGAAGCTGCTTCAAATGATTGGAAACAACATGAAGACTGTGTTCTTAGTAAATCTCTGAAGAAACAGTGCATCCAACAAGTAAAACTGTTGGCCTTAGTAAGCATGCTAGTAATTGGCAGAAATAGCTAGAGTTGAGTAACTACAAAAAGAAACCTCTCAGGGGGCACATCAGACAATGACACGTTACAGCATCTCATGGAGACATGCATTGGAAGGAGAGGCATCAGAAAGAAAGCATGTGGCCAGTACTTGCAGCTATTAAGTCCCATCCATGCTGTGAATCATTAATGATCCCTATTATCCTTACTAAAACAGTTGTCAGTAGTTTTGCCACATGGAAATGCCAGGCATGAGCCGAAGTCTGGTGATGCCAAGTGGCATGACTCAGGATGGAACACCTGGGCTGTCTCTGCCACTGACCTTACTCCACTGCTTGCAGCAGCAGTGGCAATAGCATGTATTCTTCAAGTGCAGAAAATGCATCCTTTCTGTCTTTCTCACTTTTCTCACACTGCTTCTGAGGAGGCTGTTTTCTGCATTGTTTGTAGAAAGGACAAGAACACGATAGCAAATGAGACAGAGATCTGATTTTTTTTCAAAAGAGAGTACCTCTCTGACTTCTTTGTATGTTGCTATGAGTAATTGCATGTGCCTCTGAATTTAAGGACAGTCTTACACCCTTACCATAGCCAGAAATCTCCATTCTGCCTTTCTGGTAGTCCTCCATTGTCTAGTCTTCTATTAGTAAACCATGATTTTCAGAGTAATCATTGGTCCCTCCATCATGTTGAGCTTAGTCTCCATTGTTCAGCATTCTCTGAAATTGCATGGGGCACCTGTCTGTCTCCCTGTTGTATCTCTATTGTTTTGGCATTCTCAGGCTTTCCTATTTATTATTATTAATCAGCTTTTCTGGAGCCCAAAAATCTGGTAAAAATCATGTATAACTAGACTAATCAGACAGGAGTAGAGATTATGGAATCATAGAATCATGAAATGGTTTGGGTTGGAAGTGATATTAAAGATCATCCAGTTCAACTCCCCACCACAGGCAGGGACACCCTGCACTAGATCAGAGTGGCCAAAGTCTCATCCAACCTGGCCTTGAACACTCCCAGGGATGGGACATCCACGACTTATCTAAACAACCTGTTCCAGGGCTTCACCATCCTCACAGGAACAATTTTTTACTAGTATCTAATCTAAATCTCCCTTCATTCAGTTTAAAAGTGTTATCCCTCATTCTGTCAGTACACTCCCTGATAAAAAGACTTTCTCCAGCTTTCCTGTAGGCCCTCCTTTAAGTACTGGAAGGCTGTTAGAAGGTCTGCCCAGAGTTTTCTCTTCTCTAGGCTAAACAGACCCAACTCTTTCAGCTTCCGTATATGGAAGGTGCTCCAGCCCTCTGATCATCGTCATGGCCCTCCTCTGGACTCACTCTAATGGATCAGGATGCAGTACTCCAGATGAGGTCAAGAGTCACAAGAGTAGAGTAGAGAGGTTGAATTACCTCCCTTAGCCTGCTGGTCAGACTTCTTTTGATGGAGTCCAGGATACAATTGGTTTTCCGGGCTGCAAGTGTACATTGCCAGCTCATGTTGAGCTTCTCATCCACCAGCACCCCCAAGTCCTTCTCTTCAGGACCTCTCTCAATACACTCTCTGCCCAGCCTGCATTTGAGATTGTCCCAACCCAGTTGCAGGACCTTGCACTTAGCCTTGTTGAACTTCATGAGGTTTGCACAGGCCCACTTCTCAAGCCCATCAGAGTCTCTGCATGTCAACTGCACCACACATATTGGTGGTGTCAGCAAACTTGCTGAGGATGCACTCAATCCATTGTCCTTGTCTCTGACAAAGATGTTTAACACCACCAGTCCCAATACTGAGCCCTGCAGAACACCACTCAAAACCAGTCTCGACTTGGACATTGAGTATTGACCACAACTCTTTAAGTACAACCATCCAGTCAATTCCTTATCCATCAAGTGTTCCATCCATCAAATCCATGTTATATAACAGGAAACTCCCCCTACTGCAGAAATCTGATTTTGATGCCAGACATTTGCACTAGAGATGGCTCTGCATTAACACTGACTCCAAGTACTCAGACTTCAGGTAGTAAACAAGTTTCATAATCTAATTTGGGATCCTCAGCAGAAGACTGATAATCAACTGTCTCCACACATCTTTGTTGGTTCAGAATATGTAGTCTTTTTATACTGCCCCACATAAATAACAAAGCTAAGGCTCTTTGCCTTCCCTGTGCTTCAAATGAAGACACATTTAGCAAAGCAGATGTAAAAGCATCATTCTGGATCTGTGGTAAATTCTGTAACAAAATTGGTTAGAATCCAAAACTATAGGGTCAAATGACTACCAAAAATGGAGTTATGGGTTTTTTTCAAATTCACATATCAGCTTCATTTTCTGTCCTCCATAATAAAAGGGCCAAGAATCAGAAGCAAATAGAAATATTAGTACTGCATAGAGGCAAAGTGTTAGTCAGACAGATTTTTTGCAGCTGTACAGGCTTAAAGGAAATGAAAATATTAGAACATTATTTTTATCAAGTTGGATTAGAAACCAAAGATGAAGCAGGTAATGTGAAAAAAGAAGGTATCATACTTACAGCCTCTTTTCTAATCATAAATATACTTCAATTTGCATTTCTTTTCTGGTGAAAACTGCTGCTGAAATAAATATAAATCACACACATGCTCTCCCTGAAATTATATTTATGATTCTATGGGTGCAAATAAGCAATTTGGTTCTTGAAGAAATTTGCAAAGTCAGTGTTTATTGAACATTCAACATTTCAAAATGAGGACTAGACAATGTTCCCAGAAGAGTGAATAGACAATCTTGCATTGATTTCCACAGCACAGGACCAGATACTAATTCCTTTCTTTTTCAGAAGAAAATCTGCATTTTGTGATAATGACTGATCATAAAAGGATCATTTTTTTTTCTATAAACAAGACTCCTTCTCCTCATATCTAGTGGTAATACACAATGTCTCACAGTACAGATAACCTGGTCTCAGTGAGAATGATATAGGCTGAGTTCATCAAAGAGGCAAATCCCTTTCTGTTCTGAAAATATCTGTTCCTGTGCCCTCAGTGCTCATCAGACACATGATTTTACAAAGCTCTGAAACAGTGACTAAAGCCAGTCAGAGATCAGGCAAAGCATTTCACATGCTCCCCGTCTGCTTCCTCTCTCTGACTTTTCCTTGTATCACAAGCAAGAAAAGAAATAGAAAGACCCAATCTTAGAGGAGAGTATTGAACATTGCAGAAATTGTTTAGTGCTGTACAGTGCTACACTGCCTTCTCCCAATGTCAAAGCCTAATAATCTCACAGAGGCAGCAGGGAACAGAAATAGTCACCCAGTACTTCCAAATATTATATAGATAAGTTCAGTGTCAGGAAGGCTTGTGATCACAGCAAATGGGAGATGAATACTGAAGACTGTTCATAAAAGTTAAGCTTGAACCATACACATGGAAACAGTCACATAACTTAAAAGTTGCCCTCATCCTATCAGGAAAAATGGGGAATGACCTGCACACAGACAGAAATTACAGTTAAAATTATATCTGCTTGGAATTTGTTTATGTGCAATAAAGCCCATGAGAGCAATTTGTAGATTATAAATTATTCTTAGAAATTAGAGAATTTTCAATGAAGTAGCATACAAACTCTTCATAACTGTCTTACAAGAGATAAAATTAGACTACTAAATTACAGTGAAATATTCACTGAACTCTCTATATTAGATTCTGTTACAAAAAGGTCAGTTATAATTTGTAATATTCTCTGTTGGAACTCATAATTATTTTGCAGGCCCTCCTGTAACTCTGAAACAGGTTATAAGTATTTAAGTTAGACAAGCATGCCCTTTCCATAGCTTTTTTTGCTTTGTGTTTGTATAATACCATAACAAGATCTCTGAAGCTCTACCAAAGTACAAAAAAAATCACATTGTTAATGATAAGATGGGGATTATAGTAATATGTTAACATTCACAGCTGCAAAGATAGTGAGAGTATCTCCTATATAGCTCATAGTTTGTTGTTTACACTGGATTCATGTTATTCTACAGACTCTAAATAAAATATGTGCTTGGAAATTCTGGATTATGCCTTTCCAGTGCTGTTCTGGAATATACAGGACCAGGGCAGCAGCTCTGGTTGCATCTTTACTAGAAAATAAAATGTTCCTGAGTACTGGCATTCAATTAATTATATGGTAAAATTCCCAGAAAAGCCCCTGGCATGGTTTTGACCAGTGCAGAACTGAGTACACACAATTCCTGGCTACATTTCAGGTGTTAGCATGGGACACAGACTATTCCTGATAAGCAGATTGTATGAGACTACTCTGCTTTGAAAACAACTGGAGTCTGATAATACAAGTGTTGGCTGTACCACTCCACTTAGCCTCCATGCTAAAGAATAGCCTGGGTACATATAATTTGCTAATAGAGCCATAGGCAGTACTTACTGCTATGATGAAACGCAAATGAACTATTCGGGGACTTATTTAGGAGAACTCCTTGTCATCTACTGGAAAATGAAACAAGTCACTGAAATCTCATAGATTGTGCATGCATTTGCCTAAGAGACTCACTGAAACAAATGTGTCAAACAGAATACACTAAATTGGCCTAAACTGGCATGGTATTGCTACCTGACAATTGTGTTCAAACAAACATAATGTTTACTGGGAGAGGGGGAGTATTCAGCAATACTTTTTTTTATATTATTTTGCAGCGCAGATTAATAATATGTATATATTTTCGTCATGAAGAAAAGCGGAGAGAGCAAAAATAGCTCTCAAGCAAGATAGCTGCTGCTCCCTCCCTTGTTCTTGGAACCATGACAGCCATTATGTACCCATAAAATTAAAATGAAATAAACAGTATAAACTAATTGGGTTGATACCAAGTAAAAATATAATTAGTCAAAGTGTTTTGTGGCAAAGGCGCTGACAATATATGGCTGTTCCTCAGCCTTAGTGGTGAACAGGGATCCTGCCATGTGTTTAAAACTTATTCATCAAGCATTTCCATGGAAACACACAAATGCACAGTCCTTGGATCACTTATTTGAGAAATTACTGCTCCCAGCATTCCCTCTGGAGTGAGAACTCAGAGCAAGAGGGGATGACAGGCTGTGAGTCTGATCCAGAAATTTCCCCATACAGGTACTCATTGGGTTTCACAATAGGAGAATTTGGATGAGGGAAAGAGTAAAAGGGCATCTTGCTTAAAGAGAAAAAGTCTAAAAACTTGACCTTAATTTTTCCTCTCAATGCCTACCTAAGAGCTGAGAAATTACAGCAGTGGAAAGAGCCTAAAGAGTTTAGTAAATGGCCAGATACCCCAGGGACACTAACATGTCCACAAGAGTGTTAACGAGATGCTATACTGAGAGAGACAGACTAAATACAGTCACTGGGTTTGGGAAGTCAGCTTTGGTGTGATCACTCAAAGTTCAGGAGAACTCTCCCATATTGGAAGGGGCAGGTCTCTGAAGCCCACTTACAGTGACGGTAACAGCCAACCGCTATATGCTGGGGAGCATAGCAGATACCTTTCTCCCAACACAAAACCTGTGACCATTTGAGAAAAAGTGGCCTCTACCTCTCTTTATGGATCAGCTCATGTGCTGTAAAAGACAAGAAAGGCTGATTATGATGCACAAGGGCTTAATTAACACAAAGCATTTTGAAAGCATTACTAAAATTTGTTGTATGAATAAAAGTTGCTTCATTGCTAGCCAGTACTTCTATAGGAAATAAATACCAAATGCAAAGCAGGATGGGTGCTGCATATGACTGGTAGGTATCCCTAGCTGGAGAGGTGCCTTCAGATTTCTCCTGATGCCACTAATAAAATCAGCCCCTGTGTCTGCTCCCAGCTCCATTACAGTTTTAAGTTCACTTTGTGGTTTCTGATAAGAGATGCTCAGGCAGTGAAGTCTGGGATGTGATTGCTTTAATAGCAAGATCAGAAATAAGGGATATTCTCAAAGGCAACAGGGAACACCTGCATCCTGTCTCTGTGTTCATACCAGGCTCAAATGGAAGGGGAAAGCAAAATATTCATAATCCCTAAAAGATAATGAAGCACATTAAACCGGCATTACTAGTCTAACATATAGTCCATTAAAGCCTTAAAAGCCAGAACCTTCATAGGCTGTTCATAAGTATTCGAGGGGTCTATTACTACCGTGATGTGATAGCTCCTGTGGACTGAAATTTCCTTAGGCACAATAGGGAGTTAAGCGTGAAGTGTGAAGCCTTAACTTCAAATTTTCTGGCTTTAGCTTAAGTCTGCCTCACAAGGTTCCTGCACTGCCTTTTTATTGTGTTTATTTCATCATACATTATATAGCATTAGTGATGATTCAAGTAGGCACACTGTCACCAACTGGGGTAAGTTCATTCAGAACTTACTGCCTTGGAACACGACTTCCAGTGCTGCCACTACCATCAGCCTGAATAACGCTCTCTTTAGACACAGCAGCAAACTGAAAAAGTGACACAGGATGGAATGCACAGTCTTAAAACACAGAATTGCTATCAGGTTTCCATGTTACCGTCAGCCCTTTGAGATTTTCCTTTAACACAGGAAAAGCTATAGGGCTGAACAGAGGTTTGGCTGGCAGTGGAAAAGACGACCCATTTTTTTCCTGGGTATTTCAGTCACCCCTGAAACTTTACAAGGGTCTATGATCTTTCTCCACAGGACTGAGTCTGCACATCTTGGAAAGGATACAGGTGATGTGAAACTCCACAGATGATATGCTATGTACCACGTTTCTAAGACTGAGAGACCAAAATGCTCTTCACACCGTACTGACCCACCAGGAGCAGACCCTTGTGTAACTCTGTCTCTGGACCAGAGTCCAGGCTTCCCTGTTAGCTTCTCTATGCAAAACAGTTTGGTTCTACTGCCCAGGCCACTGCCAGGTGGAGACATTCAAGCCCATGGGCTGCCAGAGCTCCTGTGTCAAGCAGGAGCTTTGACGGGTTTATGCCCCCATTTCCCAGCTGGGAACAAGGTACTCAAAGGCAATCAGAGCTCAGAGAAATGAAGTGCTTCTTGATTCATGCTGCTTGATTCCAGCTCTCAGCTGAAGGTCACCACCCACAGCAGGACTGGGCAGCCCACTCCTGGCCCTGCGCAGTGGTTACCAGAACTCATTAACATAAACCGTGGCCACTGCAGAGCGTATCAACAACATGCAGGTTAACATGAACCTGACTGTTCAGAAAGAGTATCTTCTTAAATCAACGGTGCAATGTCACATCAATGCTTCTTTATTCAGACACAAGCATCTAGTCAGAGCCAAATCATAAGTCAAATGATAGCAGTTCATCAGAAGGCAGAAAATTAGGGGTTCAAAACCTCCTAATTCCTGCAGCAACAGGCCCCACAGTGCAGAAGGAATTTCAGTAAAAGACAACAGTTACCATGTCCTCAGCTTTATGTAAAACACATTCAATTAAACCACTCTTCTCCCCAGTAAACCCTTTTTTGTCTTGCACATAAACATAATGAAGCCATTTATCTCAAGAGGCTGGGAAACCAAAAAATAAAAGGAAAAAAGACAGTTACTGTCATCTCTGGTTTTTAAATTCTTACACAACACTTACAGAGGGATGTTTTCTAGGCCCATAACATTACAGAAAAAGGCACACTTGAATTAAAGGCCACAGGCATACTGAATTAAAATGAAATCATGTTCTGAAGTGCTCTATGTTTTACATTACTGGGAGAAATATACACAATTCCCAGTCTCAGTATCAGTCAGACATTGATTTTCTAACGAAATGTGCTTGAATTGCTCTTGATACATCTTGCATTGTAGCCTACCTTTCCTTCAATAAGAGTAGGTCTGGTTTTTTCTAAAAACTGTTGCTTTTTTTAATTCCTTATACTTATTTAATACTCTCCCCATAGCAAGGCAGTTGATAGAAAAAATAGCTCAACAATTGCTCATTTTCTCTCCTCATCTTTATGACTGAAAGCCCCAAGCAAATCCATTTCCTCATTTATATCTAGTATCTCCCAGAAGATCTTTCTTGATGCATAAGAAATCTCGTTTATGAAACTGTAAAGGGAGAGTGGGGGTAAGAAAGATCTTCTTAAACGTGTCTTATAGAACTTAAATATGAGTGTAGCTAGGATGATCTGATAGATAGGAAACAAGAGTTTTCTTCAAAGTATTTCCATTTAGCAATAAACTGAGGATACTTGGCACTATTTGATTTTTGTGTTGTGTGTCTAATAGGTGAGCAAAGAACAAGCATGATAATTTTATTGATTAACAGCAATTTTGTGCCATTAATACAGGAAGTTGTGTGTTGACTTAGAGAGATAATAAGAAAAATAATGCTTGTCTTTTTCTTGTTTGTTTGTTTTTAATGGCAGCTAACGTACTGGAAGAAGACTCAATGGAGCAGGACATAGAGAGCCCTGTCACTATTCATCAGCCAAAGTTGCCTAAACAAGCTAGAGAGGATCTGCCAAAAAACATAAACAAAGAATGTGCCAAAAGAAAAATCCAGAGATATGTTAGGAAAGATGGGAAATGCAACGTCCACCATGGAAATGTCAGAGAGACTTACCGTTACTTGACTGACATCTTCACTACCTTAGTCGATCTCAAGTGGAGGTTCAACCTGTTGATTTTTGTCATGGTTTACACTGTGACCTGGCTCTTCTTTGGAATGATATGGTGGCTAATTGCCTACATG
This sequence comes from Clamator glandarius, assembly GCA_033459285.1. NCBI lineage: Eukaryota > Metazoa > Chordata > Aves > Cuculiformes > Cuculidae > Clamator > Clamator glandarius. The sequence goes on along the minus strand of JAUNZM010000310.1, from coordinate 2,349,503 downwards.
CGAGGAGATATGGATCATATAGGGGACAGCACATGGACCCCATGCGTCAGCAACCTCAATGGGTTTGTCTCAGCATTTTTATTCTCAATTGAGACAGAAACCACCATTGGGTATGGTTACCGGGTCATCACGGACAAGTGTCCTGAGGGAATTATTCTGCTTTTAGTGCAGTCTGTTTTAGGTTCTATCGTCAACGCTTTCATGGTTGGCTGCATGTTTGTGAAAATATCCCAACCCAAGAAGAGGGCCGAAACCTTGGTTTTTTCTACAAACGCAGTTATTTCCATGCGGGATGGAAAGCTGTGTCTGATGTTCCGAGTAGGAGACCTTAGAAACTCACACATTGTAGAGGCATCAATACGAGCCAAGTTGATCAAATCCAAACAGACAAAGGAGGGGGAATTTATACCACTCAACCAGACAGATATCAACGTAGGTTATTACACAGGGGATGATCGTCTCTTTTTGGTTTCACCACTGATCATCAGCCATGAAATTAACCAGCAGAGTCCTTTCTGGGAGATTTCCAAAGCCCAGTTGCCCAAAGAGGAGCTAGAAATTGTTGTAATCCTAGAAGGAATGGTGGAGGCAACAGGTAACATTTCTTATACTTTGTATAAGGTAAATGCTTTAATATTAGAAAGGAAAAACAGTGGTTTTGCTATGCTTTAAAGGAATCATTTCAATAGTCGTTTCATTTGAAAAAGGCGTCAATTCTCTGGCTAGCTTCAAAATTAAAAGTATGCCCACTTTAATTGTCTGTTCCATCTTGCCTATTGGAATTAGTGTTGTTTCTGCTCTGTTTGAAAAATGGGATAGCATTTCTCATTTTCTAAATTTTTCACAGCATGTCACCAAGTTATGTGTCATTCTATTGCAGAAGCAACTCAACCACTAAGACCTTGTGGACAAAATGATTTAGAAAAAAAGATATTCAATTGAAAATTCTGTTTATGATTAACGTGGAAGCACCATAGTTCCTGCTACTTCTAATCACCCATGGGTAACTGCAGAATAACTGCCTGCCACATGAAATTCCTAGTCTATTTGGATCCAATAGGAAGTGATAATGTGTTCAGTTTTCTCTTTTTGCTTGCTTGTTTGCTTGGGTTTTTTTTAAGTTGTAACATGGGGCTTGTTCCACTTTAGTTCACAAAAGATCCATCTAATTTTGTATTTTACTGAGGCCCCCTACACACTGCAGAAGTGTACAGAAAACTTAATGCTGGTATATATAAATCAGGTATGTTACTTCACCAGAGACTTGCTGAGACATTTGGTCATTACCTACAATTATACAGAAGAACATCAGATATCACTTGACACAGAAAAAATAGTGCCCAGAATTCACAGCGAACAGACTAGTAATGTTGTTCTTTGCATTAGTGCCAGAACAGTAGGAGGATGCTTTCTCTAAAACTGTTGTACCTCCTGCAGTCAGGGTTCTGGTATAATTGTTTTAGTAACTGGAGGTATTTTTTTCCTGTTAATGCCAGCATCAATCTCTGAAGTGAGTGAATATAATAAATGGAAGAGAACAGTGATTAGAAAATGAAGAAAAGATATGCTTGTGGAAGAGGAAACACTGAGTATAGAAACAGAAGAACCAAATTTGCTGGTTTACCCCATGACTGCAGCAAACCTAGGAAAGTTTGAGGATGTGGATTACATATCTCTAACAGAGGTACAACCTTTCTGACCCTGACTCATGTTTTGCAACTGGAGCCAGGAAATAAAGAGCAGTCTCTTACTAGAATATGTGTGTGTGTGTGTGTTTCACACATCTATTATGTGGTGCCAGAAGAAAACTGCATTTGTCACCATGTAATAAATGTGTGAGACAAAAATGGAGCAAAAAAATTTTGAAAGGAACTTGGCAGAGAATTTGAAGTGGTAAATGTAAGCCTTCCAAATTTTCCAGGAAGTAGGTGGTACTGAAGAGAAATCAAGATGAAATGTTTGGTATTTCTGATACATATGGTAGGCACAGAGGTTTCAAACATCTGCATCACCTTTGGGTGAGACAATGAGGAAATTGCTGTTTGTTAGCTGAAACCATTTCAAAATTTCTAAATTGCAACTAAATTCATTTGACATCTCAAAGAGTGGTGGATATTTTCAAGTTTACTGAACACCATGTTTTCCAGAAAAAATATTGGCAAGTAGTAGAAGTATAAAAAATATCTCACTAATAATACCCATAAGATCTAAAGACAGTATACTTCTGCAGTGCATCAAATGTAGTTTTGTCGTCTTAAGCCTTGCCACTCTTCATTGTCTAACCTTCCCTCCCCTACCTCATCTTCACCTCTGCATGCTCGCACAGCTCTCTGGGCTCTGCTTTGCTGGTCTGATACTGACCGCACCTTCCACTCAGCCATTATCAGCCTTCAACAACGGGGGCTACCTCTCAGACTGGCAAAGTGTAAGTTAAAATGCCGGAAGAGTCCATATTAACAAAGAAACTGGATGCAGTGGTTTGAAAAACAGCTGAAGCCATCCAGAATTCAGGTGTTACCCTGGCACTGCCTAGGTAGCTACCTTCACCATTTTAAGCTGTTCTATTTTGTTTTGTTTGGGTTGGCTCTCTAGCATGCACCTGCATGAGTTGTGAGGTATTGAATAATGACACTTAACTATGTCATCAGAAAGATTAATGTTGTAATTACCAGCACAGTTTCTAAAACACGTTTGTGCAGAAGCAGTCACTTGTTCTGTGCTTTGCCCATATGTATTGGGTTATTGTTTTTAAAGGTGCAACCAGGCCAACTTTCTACCAAAACTAGACTTTTTCCCATTTTTAATTTACAAATATTTTCCAGTTGCATCCCAGCAAACACTGAAAGAAAATTCAGAGCAGCAAAAGAAGTTGCTTATAGCAGCAATCCCCAACCTTGTAGAGCCAGCAATGCACTACCCATCATACCTACCAACACTCGTCAGTCATGGGATGCAAAAACATTAAAGTTGAAGCTAAGAAACCATGACCTCAGCTATAGCAATAGCATCATTCAGTATCATTGCTAAACAGTCAAAATTAGATTGAGGTCATTGGCTTGTGCTGTTCATGAGAAAAGCCATTCCCAAGTTTGACCAGTGAAAAAAATTCTTTGTCTCTTTTCAGAGCTTCCCCTCTCTGACAACATTTGTATCTTTAGTGAGAAGTAACACAGTGGAAAGGGCTCAGTATAAACAACTGCTATTATCTTTATTAATTATTGTTATTATTCTGTTTGAAGACTTTCTGAGCAAGTGATATTATTTTATACATATATATTACTTTCCACAAGCATAGAAGTGCTTTCCACACTCTAGAAATGCATTACCTCTAGTATTGGATGCAGCTGCTTATGTCTCATGTGAACTCTGAATTCTGTGTTGGGAGACAAAATGAAAAATAATGCATCTTATTAAAGGAAAGGGAAATAATGAAACAAACTTTCTCCTGATCTTCAGATCAGGATCAAAGACCCCCTAATCACCCTAGGAAGCATCATACTATACTTCTGAGATGCAAATAGAAGTATCATAGATACATCTTTACCAAGGCAGATCCCAAAATATCAGCCTAGGAAGTATGACTACACCTTGACTATTCAAATTTATTCTACAGTGAAGATTACTTTGAGGGCAGAATTTTCAACAAGACACTTTCAACAAGATGGAAGTTGATCTCACTACTTCATACAGCATCAGTAAAAACTCAAAACAAGACTGTTTTTAAAACATTTGTTATGGATCCTTCCAATATGCAATTTTCCAGCCATTTGGGTTCAAAGGATAAATCTCTTGCAAAGATTTACTTCTATAGTTTTCCTGATACTGATGCACAAGTGTAAAAAAAAACAGTTATGGGTGAGTGTTCCCAGTCTTTTTCTGTAGTGCTCACAGCTGACATACTATTGCATCCCCCACCACAGAGGATTGATGGCTCAGCTGAAGATGCAGCACCTCACGCTTCTTATTCTGGAGGCTCATGCTGCTGTTCCTCATGGGTCAGCTCTGCACAGCCCTAAGGAGTGAAGTATGTTATGCTGCCATGAAGCAGCCAGCGAGCCTTCAGAAACAGGAGGCAAAAGTCCAACAAATCAGCACCACATCTGAAGGACACATCTGTTATTTCCACCCTTTGCAGACCCCATTCCATATCTCACTATGCTAACAGCAAGCAACATGCAAATATTGATACTAACTCTGAAAATTTTAAGGCTTTTTCACCTAGTGAAATCTATTTTAAGGGAAGTCTTATCATCATAAGCAAACTAGTCATCTAATTAAAGCAAGACTTCCAAATGTATAATTCTGATACAGGAAATAAACCAAGATCAAGAAAAGGAAAGTCTTTTAAATTTGAGGGCTGAAGTAGGAAGGTGAGGTATGGTACAGTAGCTAGAGAAACTGAGAGAGAGAAAGAAACTAAGAAACTCAGGGAGAGGGATGTACAGAAAAAGCAGAGAGAGACAGTGGTATCCTGAATAGCCAACAGCCTTATTGGTAATGCAATTCCTGAATCATAAGCAGCCTAGTTCAAAGCCCTCCTCTAAATCTGCATTCATTTACAGAAAACAACATTTCCTAACACAGGAAAGGAATATGAAGGACTTCAACCTACTTAAGCCAGCAAGACCCTTAGACGTTGTGAAGTACTGGCCAGCAGGGTGCACTAGATGACACTCTAGCAATTCCCTCTGCCTAAAAATAAAAACAAGATAACTGAAGCAGTACCGAGGAAAGGAAATTATACATTTATAACTGTCAAAAAATAAGCAACAAAGCTAGACATACAACTTCAGGCTCATATGGATAATTTTACAAATAAACTTGCAATAGTGTGCATTGATAGATCTAATATAAGGGCAGCTTGAGAGCAGTATTTGCAGAATGGTTTATGGATACGTAAACAAACACACTTGCCAGCAGAGAAAAATGTGTGTGAAAAAAAAAAAAAGTTCACATTGGTAGTTATTTATGGTTAGCAAATGATGCTGTCAACCAGGCTAACATTGTATAAAGCTGTTCCCACTTGTCACTACAGCCCTTTTGACTGACTGATTTTTTGTCTTTTTTTATTTCTCCCAGGTGAATTGCCATATTTACCCCTTATCTTTGCTCAGTCCCAACAAATGTCTCCCTTTGATATATATGTTTAGCAGTTCCAACCTTTCAAAACATCTCAGCAGACTTTGCTTCCTCCAAATAAGCATTACTCGGGTTACAGTTTTTCACAACTATTTTTACTGCTCTTCAAAGAGACGTTTGTGTTCTCAGACTGCTTCTTAAAGGGATGTAAGTGAAAGGAAGAAAAGAACTAGGATTCCTCACACCCAAGTGTTTCTGTAAGGCAACTGGTGAAGGTAGATTTGATTGTTGTGCTCCTGGATGTGACCGAGTATATTGACTAAAACACAGTTTAAACAGGATTAAGAAGAAATGGCTTCTTCTCTAAGATGGAACAACACCATTTCAGGAATGGTCAGAATACAATGGCTCTCCAGTTTTTAGTTTTCCTTTCTTTCTGTTTAAAGATTTTTAACATCTCTTGATCCTAGACTTTGACATCTAGGTTAAACTTCTCATATATCTCATTTCCTTAGTGTTTGGCAGCAACCCCTTTCACTTGATATTCCTTGCTCACATTTTTATTCCATTAATTTTAACAAAGTGTTTCATTGTTATTTATTCTAACACAGAAAATTAAGGATGTTAGCATGAGTGACCAGAGTCGTAAGCTGGAGTTCTGAATGCCAGCAAAGAAAGGCACTCCAATTTCACTGTGATATTTCTTTCAGGCAGCTTTCTCCACAGGTGAAAAAGATTAGTCTATGTGGTGAAGGAGGCTATAAGTTTTACATGAGGCAATTATAATTTCACAATAGTCAAAATAATATGCAAAATGGCAGGAAGTCAGGGAGCAAAGTTCATGAGAACTACGCTGACTAGCTATGCTGGCTATGTATTCAACCAAAATTTTGATAAAACCATGTATATCACTGTCATGGAAGACAGGGAAAAGGGATGACACATTTTGTCTAGTGACTTTATTCTCTGAATAGTGCTGTACTATACAAACATATTACTGAACGTTTGCTAATAGCCTGTTGTCCATCTTTTGTACCTTTCTCACCAATTAGTTGCTTAGCTCTTTACAGATACAGCTGCTCCCTCACCCCTAAACTTTCAAATATAATTCTCCTCAACCTGTCGTTCATCCCTTAAAATATGTTTGAAACCTCCTTGTCTTAAAAAACACATCTTTATAGCTAATTAGATATTACTAAATAATTCTCTTCTGAACACAAATCAAACTTGTAGAAAAAGAGCTTCATTTTACACATGATGCCCTTGCAAACCATATTAGGTTTCACGGGGCACAGAGAAAGGGCAGTGTCTGGTTCTTTCCCACAGACCTTTGCTGTCAGCATTGCTCCTTCCCTAGCACAGTGGCAAGTAGAGAAAGATGCCAAAAATTTTGTCTTTGCCCACCACTCCTTCTCACTTGTGAGCCTACACATGCCTTGCAGGGCTCAAGATCTCCATAGCCAGAGCCATGACAGGATCACAAAGCTGTGATTTAACACCGGCCCTGCTGTTGTTGCCCAGGCAAAGGGGGGCAGCAGGAAGATGTCCTGGGACCCTCCTCTTTGACCAGCCCACACCTTGCAAGCCATGACTAGCAAACTCCCCCTAAATCCTTGCAGTGCCAGACACTTAACAAACACTGCTGCCTCCAGTGTATCTTCAAGAAACTCTTATACAGAAGTTTCAGCACAAAAGCCAGGCATCTGCAAAAGTGATACTGATGAATCTTTGGATCTCCAGACACAGCTCACACATGCAGGAATGACTGCGTAATATGGGAGGGACAAAGAAAGTAGAGGTTGAGCTGCACTGAGAGGCGCTTGTGTCCCCTGTGCTGACAAAGTCTCCATCACAAAGATCTCCATTTTGCAAAACCAAAGGGATGGTTCTCTGCAAAAGGCACAGCAGCATTATCCAGGTCAAAGGATTCCCCAGGCAGAATTAGCTCACTGAACATTTTTCACCTACTTACAAAGTGGAGACATGATTTCTGAGCCCTCCTGAGAAGTGCTTCAGGACAGTGAAGTGCCTTTTACATTTCTGAGCACTTTTCAAGACAACTATCAACCCGAGCATGCTCAGTTTGTCCACTTGCTCTTGGAATAGTGTAAATGAAGGGTGAGCACTAAAACAGATGATTTGCAAAACAAAAAATATAACCATTATTTTTAATTTTACATTTTAGCTTTGGATCATCCGAGATTGTTACCAGCCTGGAGATGAAGGCTGCTGAGCATCTGCAATAAAATCACAGACACACTGATTTGAGTCAGGGCAGTGTCTTCCCTTGAAATTTTTGCTGAAATGAACTGATTCTTTCATGTTGATTACCTTGTTTACTCATGTTTGATCTCCAAATATGAAGCATACTTAACTAGCCTGCAGTTCAGAACTGTGGAAAATATTTTTGGCAAACTCTGCTCTCACCGATGTTTCTAGAAGACCTTTCCACTTCTCCACTTGGTGCTTATTTACTTCCAGCTGTGTAGTGTTTCCTTATGTTCTGTCTCACTGAATTGTAATGAAGGATAAACATGTTAAATTACACTCCCTGATAACAGTAAGGCCTCTCTTAAGTTATAAATATTTACATTGGTTTCTAATGAATGTAAGCAGATAGATTATTCACAAAGCTGAACAGAACAGTAACTGTAAAGTCAAAAGTGACCTAAACAATTGAAGAATGAGGAAGCAAAGTTCTTAAGTATACCAGAAATTCAAATTCAGCATTTGACAGATTAAAAAGAACAAGGCTATGGACTGCAACTAATCCCACTGGCTACACAAAGTACATGGAAAAGACAGAGGACTTGCATGTATATGCTTTCTATTCTAGAAAGCTGCTGCCAGCACTAAAAATTCCCATTATGGCAGAGCTTCTGGGCTTCCCAAGGCCGCTATAAAAAAATCCTTAAGGGGTTCAAGCAGAAACAAATCCCAAAGAATTAGTGGTCTCTGTGCTCTCAATAATGGCATTTCAAGGAAATTCAAACACAAGTTCACTGACATGCTCTGTGTGTTTTTCCCCACCCTGACAATAACAAAGAAACTGAGCTAGAGTTTATCTTTGCAGTCAAAGAGGATTCAGAAAGCTACTCACTTGTGTCACTGAAGAGGAGTAAACTAACACCACCATGCTGGGGAGTCTGAGCCTGTAACCAAGCTGCAGCCTAGGCACTGATTATAGTGTATGCGCATGGACTGCTCATAATGAGCAGCCACACATTTCTCAGCACTCCCACATGCAACTTGCAGCAGCATCGATCTGCACTGCACACCTGGAGGGAGGCTCAGCCTGGTTCGTTTTCCTGAGGACAATGCAGAGCTTCAACCCAAGAATACATTACCATATGCCAATGTGTTCTGCTCTCAGCTTAAAAGAGCTAGATTAATTTTAAAAGTCTTTTAATGCTGGGTGCTAATATCCCAGTAAGTGATGCTGAACATCTATAGTTTATTTTGATTAAAATTGATTTTGATTTTAAAAAACGTTTACTCATGTGACAACCTGTATAACTGTCAAGCAACCCACATCTCATTTTTATAATTGTATTGCGCTCCTCACTTCTCCAAATCTACTGTGTTAGCAGAAGAGATGGAAAGGGAAGATCTTCTGAAAGTGGTGAGGCAGCCACTGTAACGACAAACGTGAAAGGCACAAAAGGCTCATGTTATCACCTTCATGCTCTTGCTCGCTCACTCTCTCTCCTTCATTCCCACTATTCCCCAAAGAATCAGAGAAAAAAGGAGTTACAATGCTTTCCAATAATTCTATTTTTCCTGGTTTTGACAATTTTCATTTATTGGGATTTCTGTGGAATGGAAAAAAAGCTTTTGTTTAAAAAATAGGATTTTAATAAGTATAGGATTGGTGAATTTGAGATATTCCATTCTTACAGCTTAGCCAACAAAGAAACTTGATTCAAAGAAATGTGAAAAATGTGAAAAATATGAATATAGAGCAAAAAATGAGAGATCACCCGAAGTGATTTTTCAGTGATTATGAGAAACCTATTTGAGAGATCTGAGGAATGCAAAATTTTATTTAGAAAACCATTTCAGAGGGAATATTTGGATTAACATCAATAACTTCTCTGAAATAAATAGTAGAAAGGGTAACACACACTCTAGGGTATTTTCTGTCCTTCAAAGGATGTGAGGTTGTAGGTTCCCAGGCTACTCACAGCAGTTAATTTTTACAAAGACATGAACTGTACAAATAGCTTCTCCAGACAGAACTGATGAAGGGTTGATCTCACACCCTGAGCACCAGATGAGGGCAATGGTGTACAGTTAAGTCAGGGTCAATGCCAACCACTATCCTTGCAAGGAAAAGGAACAGGGCAGCTGAGACTTCTGCTTCAGGACAGTTCGTAGCACTGGCCAAGGCTAATAGGAGAGCCAAAGCCCCGGGGATTTGTCATTGAATTCATAGCTCTTACTAAACGGAGCTGGAAGAGGCCAGCATGTTCCTGATGTTACCAAACTGACAGTGAGAATAAAAGAAGAAAAAAGACAAGATAAGGAAGGAGGCTGGCAAGCCCCACTATCTACCTTTGCCTTCAGGTACAGGCTTCCCAGGAAGATGAATGGGCTCAGGTTCACACATGAAATGCACATTTGTGCCCACACTGAATAGACTGGAGTAAAATAAATAGAAGTCTCCACAAACATGGTTCTCTACTTGTCCTGAATTTTCTCCAGATCACTACAGGAACCCTCTTTTTCATTTTTTTTACCCTTATACACAATGAAGGAGGTTGAGATGGATGTCAATCACTTCTGTAATTGCCTGTTTCTCTCTCCATTGGACAGGCTTTATATGATTCAAGCTGCCAACGCAAAATCCAAATGCAAGCAATTGCTCAAATATCTTTGTTGTTATTATCACTGTTATTGTTGCCATCATCATTGCCACAACTGGTACTCTTGTATCAAGCAAGAGTCAAGACATTTAAGATTTGTCTTTAGCGGGAGCTCTAAAGCACTTTAGGGTTGACAACTTTTATTCCATATTTCTAACAGATGTAGACTAATATGAAGTTAAGAGACAGGGGCTTACCACTAAAGGAGAAAAATCAATCTGAAAATAGCAGAGCTGCCAGGCACCATCATAACAAAAAACAAGATATGGCTCAGGCAGTCTAATTAAATTGTGCTGGCACTTTTTAACCAGCCATAAAGTTTAGGTTTTCTCACCCTTAAAGTTTTAATTTATTACAATTAGATCTCCAGGATGGGAAACCTTCTTTTCTCTTTTAATAATTTTCAGATTCTTTCTCCGTTAGTTTCTTTTTGCAGTGAGAAGACAACAAATGAGCTACTTTTTTAGACAGCAAGTGCAGCAGTGAGTTTCTAACTGCCAATATGGCCATGATTGATGATGTGAAAAAGTGTAGAAAGTCCAAAGCCAAAGGTTTTGAGTCAGTCAAGGGTTCTTGTCTGGCCAGAAAAACTGTTTCAAAGGCAGTAGCCACATTTACACAGATGTGGGAGAGATTTAGCTTCCTAGTCCGAGGAAAATATTGTTCTACCACAGCTAAAGGCACGTTCTTTTGGGAAGATAGAGGCCAGCAGCTGCTTCACAACACAATTCCCCAGTTTGCCAGCATCTGATTAATCAAGTTTGGTGCTTTATGAGTGATTGATCTGGTCTTATGTTGCACATCCGTCTTACAGCAAGGTTTTCCAGATTTTAAATTTTAGAAATTTGGGCTGTAAGTACCATTACAGTTGTGTGTCAAAATCACAGCAAAGCAGTCACTCACAGTACTTCCCACACAATCTACAGTGAGGGACAGGGCAGGAAGGGGAGCTAACACCAAGACAGAGAGGTTGACATCAGCTCAAGGGAGGCATCACAGCATCTAGTGTAGAATGAGCACAAGCCCACCTTTCTGGCCTCCACCAACTGTTCTTCTGAAGAACAACAACTGATCTGTTCCCCTTTCAAATTTTACTATTTAAATTGCCTTGTTTTTTCTTTCTGTAGCGAAAAATAATGAAGCAAAGATCTAGGTCCTTTCAAAAGACAAAAAAAATCTTTGAAAATAGGCTCTATACTCATTTTTCAACTTACAGATAATTCAGAAACAGCGAATTAATCTTTCCTGTCTGTGCTCCAGAACAGCTAATTCTGTAACTATGCTCAAACTCCTCTTTAAGGTTCTCCCCTCAGGGCCTTACTGCAACTACAACAGGGTTTTAAAACCCTGCTAAATTAGTCAAGAGTCAGGGTTTAAGACACAAAACATGAATCTTAACCTTGCTACATCTGCCTTCCTTTATCCTCCAAAGGCATATAAAATATTTTTCAAGTATGCAAGAGCCATTAGCAATAGAATTCCCATCCAGAAACACCCCCTAACAACGTGTATCGATTTTTTCATATGCAACTTTGAGCCTGATCCAAAGCTCTCCCAAACCTGTGGAGTAGGTCCTCAGTCTCTGGTAGCCTTTGAATTAGGACTCTAAAGGAATAAATTGAGCTGTGCAATTTCTGTCAGCTCCCTAATGGCCTCAGAGAAGAAGCAATTAGCACGCTAATTAAAAGGCAAATGGAAGATTAGAAGCGGATTAATGTTTATAATCTAGATAAAGTACCCATACTGACACTTTTGTCTATTAAAAGGGCACTTCATGACATTTGTGGAGACTCCATACCTGTGGGAGGAATGGTAGCATCAGGCAGGGTATGATTCCCTTTGGCACACTGTGCTGCAGCAGTCTTGCAGTCATCCTGTTCTCTGCAGCCACTGTTCCTTCTGCATATTGATGGAACAAGCCATTCCACAAAGACAACCTCAATAAACCTTGACTATTTCATCATAAAAATTGTTCGCAGCAAATACAAACACTGCTATGTATAAAAATGCTCCATCCATGAAAATACACCTTACTCCATCTCCCTTTCTTATGTACTCAATTCACTATCTCCTGCCATACTTTCTACCTGTTGTATGTGGTTTAGGGTATAATTTGTTACAAAGAAAGGAAACAAGAGCCAAGCTTTGACCAAGTATAGCAGATCTATTACAAATACGTGCTAGTGATTTCATTTAAAAAATAACAGAACTAGAGCAGAGAGATAGAGACTTTTGTAAAAAAACAGAGATCTCAGTGCAGATCCTCTTCATGACAGTCAGATATCCCTCAAAATTCTCTTCATTACACTATGCAAATACCACATCAATTAGACCAGAAGAACACTGAGAGAAAAAAAAATTTAAAATACCTCCAGGAATTCTGCTGGAAATGTTTTCCAGATTAAGCTCTTCTGCCTTCAGAAGCAAGGAGTTTTCTTGAGGATGAAACCCTGTTGATCATACAAGGTTTGGACATCGGTCTTCTTGCATTATCATTTTGACCACCTCATCATTTTTTTATATTCTCACTTCCTTCTAGGAGGACTCAGTAGGTAGACAATCTTAATATTTCAAAGTACTCTTCTGAAGAGGCCAACAACCCAACCTGTGATGCTAAAAAGGCAGAAGGCAAGCTTTATTGATGCCTACAAAGCAACAAAAATAAAATGCACAGGGATCATAGTGATTTCTATCCGGTAACTCATATACTGTCTTCCACCTGAGGACTGTAGAGCAGCCAGAGCATGATAGGTTAGGGCTGTGAGTCTCCCATTTCCATGTTCTTCGTCCAGTGTTGATTTACAGCTTTATGCGATGCTCCACTGTGACATAGAAATCCATGCAGAGAGAACACAAAATCACCACATTTATCTTTTGGTGGCAAAATCAGCAATGTATATCTCCAGTGATTCAATATCAGCAGCCAAGCTAAAAGTGAGAACTTATATGCTGATTTACACCAAGTTGAAAAGGGATTTGTGTGACTGAGGAAGACTGGTATGAGGAATTCCAACAAGTGGAGGGATAGCTCATGGCACTTAATATTGTCATTTAGTCATAAGTTAGGAGTGATGTCTTAACTTATTATGGCAGTACTATATCGTATAGATTAGTATGGGTAAAGAGTATATCACAGAATCACAGAATCACAGAAAACCAGGTTGGAAGAGACCCACTGGATCGTCGAGTCCAACCATTCCCACCAATCCCTAAATCATGCTCCACATATATATGTATGTGTGTGCATGTATATATAAAAGAACTAGATGAGAATACAAGAAAAAAATAAGTTAAGTCATGGTACCTGCCCCTGAAGATGTGACAGATCTGCTCATCTAAATTAGCTTCTGGTATGAGTTTTTCTTCTGCTGTCTCAGAAATTCTTTATGCCAAAACCACCTCAGAGCCCCTGAACTTTGGAAAAATGAAGACAGAGCAAAAAGTAACATCTAAAAACCAAATGTATAAGCATCCAATGCTCTTTGCACTGAATATGAACCACTGCTTTGATTGTGTGATGGAAATACAAGAGAGCTTGTTCATCACATTAATGCTAAAACACACAATTCACAGGGTGGCTGTTTGTTCACCCCGCTGTGGACACGCAAAGGTTCATCCTTTGGAAGCTGAGTGGAGGCAGTTTGGGGAGCTGAGCAAGGCAGAACGCAGCAACCCCAACAGGACAATAGAAGCTCAAATTGTCATCCACTCCGAGGCTAGATTTCTAGGTCTGGTTTACATCTCAGAAGTCTATTCAACAGATAATGACAGACACTGAGAGTGATACACCCAGTTTTTTCTGGATATCTCCTCTGTCACACAGCCAGGCACTGCTCCCCCTCCTCACAGCCCAGACCTTCAGCAGCACACTGTATTTTTTCCCAGGCACCTGAAAGGATGTGAGCACATTGAAAAAATGTGCTTTGCCCTGCAGGGATGCAGGAGGTATCACACTTGTTGGACCCCATGAAGGTCCAGACAGTTCTGAGACAGCTGAAGTCTGCCTTTAGGTAGCACCCTTCAGCCTCATTTCCCAAAAAAACCCAGCACGGGGCTATCACTAGCCACTGGGAGAGTAGTACACTTCAGCTAGCAGTGTCCAGGTAAAAACAACACAATACAGTACTGAATGCCTTCTCTGCACTATTCCAGCTATGCAAGACTTGATAAGCAAAAAATGAATTTTAAAAGAATTTAACATTTAATTTGGTGATGGACATAATTTAAATGGACAAAATACATAACATACCTGTAGGTTGTTTCAACAAAAGGAGAAGAAAACAGCACTGAGCAGGAACAGGTATACTGGCAGATGATTAGCATTCAGTGTACAATTGGTGCTGTGAAAGCAAAAAAAAATGCACATTGTCTCATAAATCCATACTGGCATTCATAATAGGTGTTATGATGTCTCTATCATGTAACACTGTAGCATCACACTATAACTAAACGAAGAAGCCATGCCGATATAAAGAGGATATTACAAGCAGGTAGTAATAATATGCAGCAAGTGTATTTTCCATATATGCCATGTAGTTACAGTAAGCTTAGATTAGAAAATCTTGTAAAAGTAATAATTATACTAGAGTAGTACCCTTCTGTTCTCCAGAATAAAATCTTGAACTTTCATTATCATGAAAGGACCTGGGGGTCTTGGTTGACAGCCGGCTGGACATGAGCCAGCAGTGTGCCCAGGTGGCCAAGAAGGCCAATGGCATCCTGGCTTGTATCCGAAATGGCGCGACCAGCAGGTCCAGGGAGGTTATTCTCCCTCTGTACTCGGCACTGGTGAGACCGCTCCTTGAACACTGTGTTCAGTTCTGGGCCCCTCACCACCAGAAGGATGTTGAGGCTCTGGAGCGAGTCCAGAGAAGAGCGACAAAGCTGGTGAAGGGCTGGAGAACAGGCCTTATGAGGAACGGCTGAGAGAGCTGGGGGTGTTTAGCCTGGAGAAGAGGAGGCTGAGAGGAGACCTCATTGCTCTCTATAACTACCTGAAAGGAGGTTGTGGGGAGGAGGGAGTTGGCCTCTTCTCCCAAGTGACACGGGACAGGAGGAGAGGGAATGGCCTCAAGCTCCACCAGGGGAGGTTCAGGCTTGACACCAGGAAAAAAATTTTCACAGAAAGGATCATTGGGCACTGGAACAGGCTGCCCAGGGAGGTGGTTGTTTCACCTTCCCTGGAGGTGTTTAAGGCACGGGTGGATAAGGTGCTCAGAGACATGGCTTAGTGATTGATGGGAATGGTTGGACTCGATGATCCAGTGGGTCCTTTTCAACCTAGTGATTCTGTGATTCTATGAGAAAGTCTAGTGCTAAAGGGGCCGTGAATACAGTTCTAGCCTGCTGAGGAAGAAATGTAATTTTCTGTATGAATTTTTAACCACAGATTGCTAAAAAAAATATCACGTTCATAAGATTATAGAAAATACCAGGGTAAGTGTTTGGTCCAAGCCACTCAAATAGAAATGCTCACTCAAGTCCCAGGCAAAGAGATAAACAAGTAACAGAGCCCTCTAACTGATTTTGTGGATATGGTATTTACATATGTGGGAATAAAGGCTAGAAAAGAAGTAGAGGAATTGATTCAAATAAAACTACACTTGCTAATGCAGAATATTCTGCAGACTCAGAAACTTAGTTACACAGCAGTCGGTTGTCATCCTGGCTATAGTTCAGGGTCAAATAGGTCCTCTCCTGCAAACTCAGAGACCAGTAATTGTGCTGAGGAAGAAAATAGCTAGTTTTTATAATCTGGCATAAAGTATAGTATTTAGAGCACAAATTATATTTTGGGTTATTTTTCTACTGGTTTGAAAGTTGAACAGGTTTGTCAAGGAGCAGAAAAGGAAATTTGTTTGTGGGGAAGTTTTGTTTACAGCAGAATAACATTTTGGTAGTAAAATACAGCAGTTTGAATGGTACTGCAATGGGCTGCTACCCAGAGGGCACTGAATTCACTGAAATCAACAGAAAGATTCCTATTGAATTGAGTTAGGTCTAACTGCATCATCATCAGGACTTAATACATTTGCATAAACACTGCACTGAAATTTTCTTGCAGCCAAAACATAGGATATTACACTAAATCTCTCTCATGCTAAATTTATTAGGTTCTCAGAACAGTTTTTCTGCTTCCTCCTCCCTTTCTCAGCTTAGAGTATTCAAAAGCAAGATCTTTTGAGTAGGAAAAGAAAAGGTACAATATGAGCAGGACTTCAAGCCTCAATATGAATACTTCAAGGTCTAAATTTGAACTCCTAAATTGTGCACGATGTTCTTTGCTTCCCCATTGGAATAAGATAAGGGGGGGGAAATGCTCAGATCCAAGCCTTTTGACCTCATCTGGCCTTGGGCTAGTTCAACAGAGAGGAATCAGGAACAGGGCAAGTGAAGAAGCCATGCTCTAAAAGCAAGACATCTTCAGTGGGCAGCAAAGAGAGGAGCAGATGGCCTAAAGCTTCAGAGGTGAAATCTGCTTCACAACAAGAATAGACCTTCCAGCATCAGCCCAGCAACGCTGCCTCTCCCCTGCAGTTGATCTCACTGCTCTTGTCTACCTGCTATGGCACTAGCCTTCGGCACTGCTGCATGTCAAGGTGCAGAGCACATACCTTTTGCCAAGGTATGAATTAAGGGGCTGTTTGCACACACCAACACAACAGCCTCTATAAGGCTGCTGGGCTGTTCAAGACCCCGACATGGCTCGAAGCCCAATAAACCTGGAAGGGACAAGTTACCTGTGCTGAAGCAGCACTTCCTTCACCAAAAAGAAGGGAACAGCAGTGCACAGCCTTGAGCCCTACTCAAGTGGGACCAACAAGAATGAAACAGACCTTATGACCAGATCAGAAAATAGATCTCCAGGTTGCTGCATGACAGACAAACAGGTAGACTCTGGTGTGACCTGGATGAGGAAGAAACTCCCTGTCACCTTACTTTCTGCCTCTTTGTTTCTACTTCTCAAAAAGTGACCACACAGTCCCCTGTACTTCAACTATACAATTCAGTAACTTAGACTCATTTTGCAAGCAATTTGCAAGGATGTAAGCAATTACAGAGAAGGCACATCAAGAGAGAATCAAGCCCTGCATCTAATGCTGGTAATGCATTTAATAATAACAACCCCAATTTCCTGGAAGAGAACATTAAACCTGTTCAAAACACAGTATTTTTTTCCAAATGATAGTATTTCTTCCCTCCTACATTATATCTACCTTAATCATCTGACTCCCACATAACTGGCTCGACTTCAATGACAGTCTCCTCTACTGTTTAAAAGTCATGTTATTTCCACTGCCATCAAAAAGATCTGATTTTCAAGTGAAGTTATTAAGTTTCCAACACAAGGAACAGTGCGTGGGTGCTCCTGAAGTAGACTCTCAGGAATGAAAAAGAGATTCCCTCCCTTCTACCAGAGGATTGGGTCTTCTTTCTCTCTAGAGCCAGAAGACACTTTTATTTATTGTGATGTTTTGGCTGTCTCCAGATGTGAAGTCCATGTCCCACAGTACACCCAGCAACCTAACCCTTTCTCCACCAGGAATAAACAGATGTTTCCTCTGTGCATCCTTCATGATATTGGATGAACAGAAAAATATTCAGCTATTTTAACCAGATTACTTAGGTCCAAAGTCTTCTACCCAAAACATTAAAGATGATGTACAACATATGAACCCAGCTTTCCCTTGGAAGCTCCGAAGGCCATCCCATCTACCTATATGCAAACCAGAGTTCAAGTGAACCTTATCTGTTAGAGATAAGAGCAATTAGATCTGATCCACATGCCTGATTCCCACCCAGCTGCTAAGTCACTCATACAGGACACAGAAGAAAAACTTTGTAATGCTTTCTGAGGAAGTACAATTGAAAAAAAAAAAATCTTTTCAATTCTGACCTGAAGCTTTTCATCTCAAGCTTTGTATCTATGTGGACAGCACCATAGGCTTTAAACAATTTTACTGAGTTTCAGCTGGTTTAATACAAGTCCACATGTGTAAGGACTTTGTCAAATGACAGTTATTTATTAATTTTGCAACACTGATGTGAGCTGAGAGTGGAGAAATTAATCTCAAATCTGTTCTGTGTTTTGTGGGAGTTTCAGCTTCTTTTCCACACAGATTTCTCAGCAGCTGTCAGATCACTGCAGGTCTTCATTTGCTGAATCTAACCTCCCTGAAGGTTCACTTCATTAGCTGCCCTTTCACAAGTTCTTTCACATCTGTTCAGTCCCTCTGAATTCAGTAGGATGAGTAGATGGAGGGTTGTTCCAGCTGCTCCAGTAGAAAAAGTTTATGAAGACTGTATTATGTAGCACTTACACTATTAATTAATTAAATCCTCTAGATTCTTTCTTAAAACACTATTGTTGTTTCAGAATCTGCTAGAATCCCTTAATCAAATTATAGCCTTCATTCAGCTCAGGATTATACCCAGTTGTGTGTCAGTTTGACATACAGGCATCTATCATTCTCTGACAAGGAAAGAATGAGAATAGACAAATGGGAAAAGTAAAGAAAGTTTTCTAACCTTCTTCACTGCCCTCCTTTAAAACAGATCTGCCATGCTGAGGCCAGATTTACATTCAGCTCAGTTTTACCTGAGCTGATCACCTCAAAATGCTGAATTGTATACCTGGAAGCAGGAGCGTTATTGGTACCAGGATCAGAATGTCTCAGTACCCAGAAAACACATGCACATCCTTCCTGGACATGTGAAACTCATTCTGCTCTTGTAGCTCACAATTGTTCACATTAATGTGAACAATCCAAAACTTCTCCATTCACATTCTAGGTTGTGTTCTGATGCTGATAGCTTACAGGTATACCCTAAGAGTTATATCTAATGTCGCCATAAAACACTGAGATGTAGGACTAACATTTCCTGGAATCACAATATCTTTCTCAAATTCACTGTGACAGGTTGTGAAGCTGTACTAACATACAAGGCAGGAAGAGCATATTTACTCCTATACCAGCCACTTCTCTACAGCTTCAGTTTGCCATGACACAGCATTTAGCTCAGCCTGGATGCTATTTGTGCTGTCCTGCAGGGCAGGCCTTGAGGGAAGTGTGCAATGTGGGAATGGGTTAGCAGCTGTCTTTGGGTTAGCCTAGGAATTTTTTCCCTTCTAGAGTACCAAAGCCTAGCTCAAAACAAAGAATCAGCCCTCAACCCCACCTGCTTACATGGTCATGACCCTTGAGGGCTTGTCCACTCTGCTCATTGGTGGCCCAACGATTGAACCTCTGCTTCCTCACACTTGGCACAATAAGAGCAGAAAACAAAAATTCAGACCTCCCCTTTCATCTTGTCCCCAGCAGGCTGTGTAGAGTCAGGAAAAAGGAAAGATCCTCTTGACCATTGAAGTTACTATTCTGTCCTTCAGATTTCTCAGTGCTATATCCTTTTCCACAAGCTCTTCCTGACTATCCCACCTAAAAGAAGAAGACTGGTTTTTGTAACTGATGCTTTTCCAAGGAAGAGGTATTGTCTATTGACCTCAGTACTGTCTATCCAGGGAGCTCCTTTTTGTCCCATTTCTCAAACAAATCCCTGCTGCTGCATGCAGCACAACTGCTGCATATTAGAAGTGGTCCACAGCCTCCCTTCATCAGGAGAAGCTTGTTTTGGAAATGATGACTGGTTCTTTTTTATCTTTGATCTATGCTATTCTTCGTTTGTATTAAAAAAGACAAGGTCAAAAATGTCTGTGTGGCACTTTAGATGAGAACTACTGAGTTTTAGTTGTCACTGGAGTTCGTTCCTAGGCCTGTGGCCCCTATGAAAACTTGAGAGTTCCATTTTGACCACCTTCACCCAAGAAACAGACCATAGTTATTCCAGCCTCAGGTAATGATTACCGTGAAAATAAGCACAGATTTTTATTCTTGCTGTAGAGATAAAATGATAGGTAAGATGTATCTCAGAAAATGCTTCAAAATTCATCATGGATAACCATGGGATCCCATGGGATAAACCCATGGTTTTATGCCCTGCTAAACTGTGTTGCATTGCCCAGAGCGGGGATGAAGAAGAACTGCACAGGACTAAAGTCAGTCCATTCACTTGAAATGGAGGAAAACCATCCGCTGTGCTTAAAATCTGTCCACATGTTTAGCTTTGGACTAATTCCAATAAAATCATTCCTTGACTGAAAAATAGTTACTGTTGTTAAACTGTTGTGTGGAAATAATTTCCAGTCTGAATCAGAAGAGCGTGAAACCAGTCTAGACTCTTGAATGATGATAGAATTAAGCTGCAGGAAATTTAAACTACTGCTATATGATGGCACCAGGTTGTAGCACTGACCAGTGTGATTGCCTATTCACTGTTGTTTCCTTTTTTAGATGCCATGTTCAAGTTGGTTTACCATGGTCTTGCATTCTCATCAGAGGGGTGAGGCAAAGAGAGAGCAAGGCTCAGAGCTCCCTCCATACAGTTAGTCTCTCTTTCAGTGTCTCTCCCTGGCTTGGAGTCAAAGTGACTCAAAACAGCTGATTAAAACTCACCAGATAAAGTTGTTCATTGCTCTTATCACAGAATCATAGAATCACCAGGTTGGAAGAGACCCACTGGATCATCGAGTCCAACCATTCCTATCAATCACTAAACCATGCCCCTCAGCACCTCGTCCACCTGTGCCTTAAACACCTCCAGGGAAGGTGAAACAACCACCTCCCTGGGCAGCCTGTGCCAGTGCCCAATGACCCTTTCTGTGAAAAATCTTTTCCTAATGTCCAGCCTGAACCTCCTTTGGTGGAGCTTGTGGTCATTCCCTCTCGTCCTGTCCCCTGTCACTTGGGAGAAGAGGCCAGCTCCCTCCTCTCCACAACCTCCTTTCAGGTAGTTATAGGGAGCAATAAGGTCTCCCCTCAGCCTCCTCTTCTCCAGGCTAAACAACCCCAGCTCTCTCAGTCGCTCCTCATAAGGCCTGTTCTCCAGCCCCTTCACCAGCTTCGTTGCTCTTCTCTGGACTCGCTCCAGAGCCTCAACATCCTTCTTGTGGTGAGGGGCCCAGAAGTGTTCAAGGAGCGGTCTCATCAGTGCCAAGTACAGAGGGAGAATAACCTCCCTGGACCTGCTGGTCACACCATTTCGGATACAAGCCAAGATGCCGCTGGCCTTCTTGGCCAACTGGTAGTTAAAGGCCCTGCCTGGTGCCTTCATTTGAAATAGGAACCTTAGGGCTATGCACACCAATTTAAAGCCACTGTCCTGCCACAGCAAGCCGCGCGGAGTGGCCTGACTCAGCTCAGAAAACCTGTGGGGTAAAAGCGGCTACTGTCTTGTACAATTACTTACAACACACTGAAAGTACAGGCAGTGGAATGTCCGGTGCGGCAGATGAGGAGCCACAAGGAATTTCTCCTTGTAAAAGCCCCACTGTGTGCTCTGCCCTGGGCCACCAGCCTTTGTCTTGATCAGCCCAGAGACACGAGGAGGAGACTGAATCATGGAATCCCTAGGCTGGAAAAGACCTGGAGGCTCTTTACCAGCCTCCTTTTCTTTCTGACAAATTTTGTCACAATTGGTGCTATTTTTATGGACACCATTGCTGCTGCACCCTATGGTTTTCCAGGGTATTTACAAAACCTTTCAAAAATTCCTGATTTGGATCATGTAAGCATTGAATTAGTAAGTGGGTACATTGCAGGACCTGGGTAGATGGTGTAACCCACAGCACTAGTTTAGAATCCTCTTTGACTGCACAACAGATGTGTTGATTCTCCACTGGGTCAGCATCCCCTTCAGATCCCAGAGCAGCTGGTGCCTAACTCAGTGCACCAGCCACAGCCACAGCTGAAGAAACAAGTTGCAAGGGATCGTTTATCCCTCACATTTTTCATACTTTCTTCAAAGTATGCAGTCAAAAGTAGCAAGGACCACATCTCCTTATTGGGTGATGGAGTAGTGGCAATGCAAAACACCTCTTGAAGTCTTTAAATAATTCTCTTCCAGCCTTGGGCATATTTGCTCTGTCAGTAGCTTGTAAAATTATTTTGCTATCAGCCTGCAGCCCTAAAGCTGTAGTCACTCAGATTCTGGGTGTATCCTCTCATCATACTTCTTCTCCAGCAGTCTTCACTCCAGTTGTATCAGGGCTCGTGGAAGATCCCCTCTGGCTGACTCCTGTTGTCCAGCAGTTCCCTGGGATGAGAAAACCTCCAGCAACAGCAGGAGACTGCTTTAATGCTCTTTTGCACCATTGAAGCAGTACAATGCAGCATTAACACATCGAAGGATCTAGTCCATTAAATTTTAAAATTAGCTTATCAAGGGAGATGGCAGTGCTTGTGGGAAAACAAGGCATTCAAAGTTTCTTGCAAATCCAAACTCTCCTCCTCTAAAACCCCATATCTCATCAGTTATACTTGTAACTTTCTCTCCTAAATATAACAGCATAAAAAGGCCACAAAGTGAATTTTCTTCTACAGTTGCAATCTTAATCTCTGTCTTTCTTCCATTAGCAACAAAGCCACAAGCTATGTCACTGTTTAGGAATTTTGTAGTGTCAGGGCTCTGATTGTGCTCTTTTTTTGAGATATTTGTTCACAGCGATTTAATTCAAGGTACAACAATAACCAAAACAACGTCAGGCCAGCCTGGTCTGGCTTTGACATGACACTGTATGTAGTGGAAAGCTGTTGTGGTATTCTTGTTAGATATAGAGTTCATGAAACTGAATTATACCTTTTCAATATTAATAACTGAAGTCATGGCATCGTCATTACCTTGGGCTGCTTTCCTTTGAATGAGTTCTTTCATTGTCACTCCATATACATCAGGGCACTTGGATTCAGAAAAATTCAGGTGATTCAGCAGTCACACAAAAAAGTGGAGAAAAGTAAGGGATCCAGAAGAGCAAACCTGTTCCTATAGAGGCTTTTGCAACCCACTCTCATCAAGACTTAAATTACTCCCTTCAAAAAACCAAGTCATGTAGCAAGAAAATACTTCTGACTTTTGTGAAGCTTGAATTGGGCCATCATCTTCTTGTTGGCTGTGGATCCACCAGCCAGCTGGTAGAAAGCCTCTAGAAATGCAATCACTGTTTAGCCCAAGATGTACACGTTACAGCTAGAATAGTCAGTCCACAAGTGGGTCATACTGTGTTTCTCTTTCTCTTTATCAGTCAAGAAATTGAACAAGATATTAATCACCTTCTCTCCTTCACTCACAGACACAAACACACATACAGGCACATCGACATGCAGACAACCTGGTCAGGTTCACAATGGGATTTATTAAATTAAAGCCTTCTTACTTGACCAAACTTTGCAGAATGTTCCCTGAAATACTGGGTTTGGAACCTGTATTCAGTCATAGGAGCAGTGTATGAATAGCTGTGCTTTTATCCCCGTGGTGGCATCTGAGAGGACCTTAGGGTTTTTTGTACATTAGTATGCCTTGGTGAAATCAGAGCAAACCCTTTCCTCCATGATTAATAATGTGTTAGTCCACAGTTCCAAATTATTTCAACTTTTCAATGGTTATGGAAACATTTACAAGACTGATGGCTGAACCATACACTGCCAACAGGCTGAAAGAGTTATCACTTATTACAGGGCTGCCTTACAGCCAAAATTTGTACCACTACCCTGGTAAACTGTGCACAAAAAGAATTATGAATTTTGGTACAGCATTTTCCCAAACTAGATAACAACTGAAGCTTTCTGTACTACAAAGTGTGGGAGAGAGGGAGAAAATGCCATTACATTTTCCCAGAAATGTAAAACCCAAACATTTCTGCACTGTGATGGTGCAAGAGAGCTTCACTCATTGTGTTGGCTGATTTAATCCCATCATACCACAGTATTCTGTGGTGATTTGTTATTCATTTTCACTATACACTTATAATAGCCT
Organism: Clamator glandarius; assembly: GCA_033459285.1. Taxonomy (NCBI): domain Eukaryota; kingdom Metazoa; phylum Chordata; class Aves; order Cuculiformes; family Cuculidae; genus Clamator; species Clamator glandarius. The sequence goes on along the minus strand of JAUNZM010000310.1, from coordinate 2,325,693 downwards.
GATCTATCCATCATTTCCCAGCTATGTTCTTGTAACAATGTCTTAACTGTCCCAGTGCCTCTCTGAAGTCTGTTGTTTTCACACTGCTGCCAGTTAAATTCTCTTCTCGTCCTTTCATGTAACAGAAGTATTTTTCATTTGATGATAGTCGACCTACCTTATCAAGCATTTGAGGGGACTAAGGATGTCCAAAGCTCACATATCAAGGATTTGCTATTTTGGGTATAGAACTGCAAAATTACTGACTGATCTCTGTACATCCCTCTGTATCTGTATGTACATACGTGCATGTGCACATGCCACAGCCTCATGTCATCACAGCACTCTATTTTTCTGACAGTAGAATTTTTTCAATCTTGATTTTAAAAAGGGGAGAGCTGCACTGTGCAGACAACAGGAAAAGGCTGAGGAAGCACAACTGTGAGTCTACGAAAACACATTCGTGTTCCATGATGTGGACTATCTCATCTGCTTTCGGTTCCCAAAATGAACTCTACAGTTTTTGCCATCCATATCCTGCTCTGATTAAAGCAAAGGAGAGAAATTATCAAAAGGTTTTAGGCTTTGCTGAGATCCTAGTAATGAGCTTGTGTTGAAATAAAAGGATCTGAAAAAAAAGCTATTCCAAAACATTAGCTCTCTGTGTAAACTGCATCAGTGGTTTAGGCCAAAAAAATCTTCTGGTTCACATCAAAGGACAGCAAATAGCCAGCATGACCCCAGATGCCCATTAAAGTACATGTATCCTCACCACAAGTAGCATTTTTTTGCTGCACACCTTCTATGAGGCTTAAGGGCAAGTCACTGTTCTCTGCCTCAATTTTCCCATTGGTAAAACAAAAATAATATTTCCCTTCCTTTGAGATTTTCAGATAAAAGGTCATGCGAAATAAGAGCCGAACATTACTAGTACTATCCTTTCCAAGCCTCAGTAATTCATTTTGCATTGGGCTTCTTGATTCTGATGCAAACTTACTGGCAGAATACCTTATGCTCTTTTATTGTTATATTTGCATTGACATCCATTTCCAGCAAAATCAGAATAAAATTAAAATTAAAAATTTATAGGAAACACAAGAAGCAAATAACCCAGGTTGTACTGAATAAGTAGCATTTAATGCTCTATGTGCATAGGACCCAGTATATGTCAGTTCCGTGGGTGCTTCTTAAAGCCATGTATAACATCAGGGTTTGGGCTTTTTGGGGTGCAGCCACACTTTTCAGTTCACTTCTAGTAACCCCATCCATGCTGCAATAAGCAATCACAGTTTTTTCTCCCTTTTCTCTTTATAAACAAGTTATTAAAAAGAAAAAGTCTTCATTGTTCAAGACAGTTCTGCCCATGCTGATCTCAGATTAGCCAGGCAGGAGTTCAGGCATGCGGGGGCTGGTGAGCACTTACTCACATCAAGGCCCAGCTCCTCATGTGGTCTGAGAAAGAAGCAAGGGGGAGAAGCCAAGGTGGGCCTATCAATCTGTCACCTGTCCTAGGAGCTCCTCCCAGGTTTAGTTAGATAATAAAGCGACTTGTGCAGAGATTTCACTTCTTTTATCTCTCTGGTTAAAAAACATCTCTGCCTGAAGTAAGTACAAAGTGAAGACAGTGATGGTACATTTCATTTGTCAGGCAGGAAAATCATGTCATGTTAGGAGGAGAGAGAAGGACTCGCTGTATGGCATGGAGTTGGTAGGATTCAGCATTCTTCTGATGCCTTCTTGAACACACACCCCCCAACCCCACATCCCCTTCTTCATCCTAGCTCGTCTTATTCCTGCCAGATGTTGTGATTTGCACTGCTTGAAAGATGCACAGATAGTTACAAAGCCATCACTGAGCTCCCCTACTACCCAAGCCTGGTTCACTGCAAATATGAAGGAGAGGAAGGATTAGCAAGCTTTCACAGAGAACATGCCAAGTTTTCTCTCTCCCATCCTGGAGGTTAAGTGTTCCTTAGGAACACAGCAGAAGCCAGGGGTTGCTGCTTCACAAGCAGACATCTGCCAGATTGCTTGGGACTTAGTAAGAATCCCGTGGAGGTGTAAACTATGGAGATTTGAGTCAAGTCTTCAGTCTGGAATAGCTGTATCCTGACACAGAATGTTCCTGGTTTGAACTGCTGCTGACTGAGGCTAGAATCTGGCATTGTATTTTCCATTTGCTATGGCATACATTTTTTAAAACCTCATATTAAACACTTGTTTGTTAAACACCCTTTAGCCAGCAATGCCTGGGTTTATTTTTTAGCCTGGCTTACCTCTGGAACTGGGAGACTGGTGTAGTTCATTCTCTGAGGGGCAGGACCTCATCAGAGTGAAGGATGTCCAGTTTTAGCCAAGTGCTCATTGTACAAAGCATAAATCAGTGAAATGCTCCAAATTAGCAGGGGTCTGGCAGCAGTAATAAAAGCTGCAAGAAAGAGACTGTAATTGTGCTTGTCATGAAGAAGAATATAGTCTGCAGCTGGTGTACAGAAATGCCTCAAATCTCTATGGGAGTCAGAAGAAAATAAGTCAGTCACTAACCTCTAGCTCAGAGAGTTCAGCAAGGTATCTCCCCCTAATAATACAAACACACAGCATCCTGGTGGTGCTTTATCTGCCTGCCTGCCCAGATATTTCAAAAGCAAATTTGGCAATATTCTCTTAACAATGTTTTCCTGGCATTGCTTCTTTTTTCTTAGTTTATATACATGCACCCTTCAAAACCATGGTAAGCTATCTCTTCTGGTAGAATAGTGCCACCTCATGACTGCTGCGGAGGAATGAAACAACCCAGAGCGCTGAAGCTGGAAGCGTTCAAGTGCCCACAGCCAGGGAGGACTGGAATAGCTCATGCCCTGCATAAACCACCCAGCATCACAACACTCTTAGGCAAACGTGACAAACAAGTGTTTTGTGAGCATTGTTCCTAGAGGAAAAGCTTAGTATCTTTGCTGAACCGTGGTCCATCCTCAGTGTTGAAAGGAAATTAATTACTCCGGAGAAATAGACAACATTCCACAGGCCCTCACACATGACGCTTTTTGCTTCAGAAGCCCAGTTCATTTGTTTCAGATTCCTTTGCAGTATCTTAGGTACCTCTCCTCTGGGACATGCACAATTTTGCTTGTGAACACCCTCTTTTCCTCACTTATTCAGACAGTTTTCCACATACATATCCAACTCTTCCCGATCAGTGATATTTTCCTTATTAAAACACCAAATTTTCTCTCCAACTGAGATAAACATGGTTAAACTAAGGGGAATTTTGGGGTCTTAAAATGTCGTGATGACTCTGTTGTTTCCTTAAATGAATTGCACATGTCAAAGAAACTCAGAACATCTCTGTTCCATCACCAGCTGGCAAAATCGGACACTGCATTCTCATGGATCGATTTGTCTATTCACCTCTCAGGAATAGTTTGTTTAAATATTTACAACACACAAACAAGGAATAGGGAAAAATAACTTTTGAGGGGGTTGCTTCTGGGGTTTTTTGCCTTTCAATTCGACTGAGGCATTGAGGAAAGTGCTAGACTGAAAAGCCTAAAGCTTGAAGTTTATTGCTCCTATTTTTTCTGAGAATAGATATATCAGGAGAGTAGTACTGAAGCTTTCCTAAAATCCCAACTCTACTGTTGCTGGACTCATTGCTAAATGCTAGGCAGTAATTAAAGATCAGAATCAGCTTCTTCCTTGCCACCTCAAATAAAACCAAAGTCAATTAAAACCAAGTGAAATATTAATTTTTCTAAAATGGTCATTGATGTACTAGCAGGTATATTAATACCACCTACTATCAGACAGGATGCCAAGCAGCTAAAATATGGAAACAAATTTTGACATAACTTGAATATTAAATAGTGTTTCAGAAGAGGAAGATTTTGCATCTCATTCCCTGAGGCAGCTAGATTTTGCTCAGTCCTACATTTCAAAAATATACTGCTAATGTTGACAGATAGCCAATATTACTAACCTGAAAGCATCAACTTAATAAGTCTCATCCTAAAAAAAAATCTTAAAAAAAAGAAAAAATCAAAACCCACTTGATTTCAGTGGGAGGATTTTAACAGCACAGATGATTTTCTTTGCATAACTGTTAGAAGGCCTGCAAAAGTTCATCCAAAATCAGAGCTGCATGAAGTCTGGGATTGGCTGATTCCTTTGTTATGATAAAGATAACAATAGCTGAATCAATAAACCTAATTTAAATTTTAATTAAATATTACTGTTATGACAGGTTAATTTTTAAGCTTAGTGTGTTTAACAGTTTCCCTTAAAGGAGTTATCAATCACACTAAATCACAGCATGAACAAATGTTTGGTTGCTTAAGCTCTCTCCCATTAAGAAAACAAGGGTCTGCTGTCCGAACATATCATTTGAAATACTAACAAGAGTAGCCCAGATAGCCCTCCTCCTCCCAGAGCACGTAAGTTAGCTCTGGGCCACATGCAGTGTGGGGGCCCTTCAGACAGGATCACAGCACTGAGCCCTTTTGGCTCCTACACTGAAGACCTGTAAAAACAGAGAAAGGCTTTGAAGTATCCAAGCAAAATTTCTCCACCTGCCAAGGTCTATATAGCCAACAGGTCATAGGAACAAGAACAGGGCTGGAGGCAGATCCACACCTAAGCCACTATAGAGAAGAGAAGAGGAGCTGCCATCTTAATTAAGCACGGGTCCAACTACCATCACCAAAGGGTAACACTTTCAAGGAGCTTAGCGTCATCCAAAATGCCCAGAGAAAGTGCTGGTTGCTTGTCTGCTTTGTTAAAGAATCAAAAAACAGCTGTGCCGTTATTAGCCAGTGCTGTAGGGCTGGACAGATCCAGCTCTCACACATCCCAAAACCCAGCTGCTTCTTCTAGGCTGACATGTGATAGTATTAATAGTTGGCCTTTTCAAATAGTAGCTATGATGGCTTTCAGCAATGCAGTCAAGATTTAAAGCTTCCTTCTGAAAACCATGGAGCACCTCTACACCAGTCTTTCAGCTGAAATAAATCAAAAGTATCATCTCTGAAACTAAGATATCTGTAGAAAAAAATGATTTTTTCAAGTTGTTTCTTTTAAAAGCAAGTACCACCTACCCACATTTAGCTTGCTTTCCAGCCCACCTGAAAGGATGCACCGTTACAAAACTGCCCAGGCAACCCCACTGCAATGTTTTCTTGCTTACCAAAAATCCAAGTGATTTTGGATAGAACTTAATTTCTCTTTACTTATGTTGCATTCAAAATATCAATTCTCAACAGGATCTTCCTGGCAGAAAAAAAAAATGCTTTATCCTGAACTCTCTTTCATCTCCTCCTCCAGTTTCACAAGACCTAAACCAGACTTTAGCAATGCCATTAGCCACAAACCTAGAAACAACCACCAAAATACTTTGTGGGTGATTCATAGAATTTGTTGTCAAAACGCTAGTGATCTTCCTTATTTCCTGAATTTTACAGCATGCCTAGCTGCATGTTCACAGTTCTGTCTTTAATCCTGGTTTCACAAACATTTCCACAGTAAAATGTGACATTTTTGTAAAAAGCTCTAAGTCAGTAAAGTTCAGGATAGAGCAAACCTTAGATGTTCTGTTCTCTTTTTAAGTAGCATTTTAAGAAGAGAAAAAAAAGCCATTCAAACATGCAGACTCAAATTACATGTTTAAGAAGTTTGCACAGCAAGAGCTGAGATAGATCACACTTCTATTTTAATTAAACGTTTATCTCATGGTCATGACAGCATAAGCGTGCAGCAGGTACAAGCTGTTACAGAAAATGGTTCTTTCACAGCAAGCATCTTTCCAACTAAAGGGGTTTTTCTCCCAGACATCCCTTGGCTTTAATGCTAATGTAGAATTTCAGTAGTGCTGAAACTTGTCTTATCCTAGTTTCATTCCCAGTTAAAACTATATGCTAAATACACATTCCTCAAAAGGGTTGCATGTGCTGTGCATTACACAGCATAAAGCCAATATAGAAATCAGCTATATTTTTCCACAAGAAAATTTGCTGTCTGTGTACTTGTCTTAAAAGGGTACTGTCTTGGAAGAGCTGTCACATAAACAATGCTTCTACTTTATTCCAAGGCCAAATGTAATTAAGATCTATATTCTCAGCAGTTAAACAGGTAACCTGTAGACCATCCAGCCCTGCTAATGCCATCCCTGGGTGTTGCCATAAGAAGCCAGTTGCAGGTGTGTTTGAGCGATTGCATCTTGCAATATTAGCCTGAACATTTTGGAGAAGAAACAGTTCCCATACAAACTGCCTATCAGAGATGGAGTTTTCAAAAAGACATAGGGTTTTATTGAACTGTGAAGCTTAGAAGCATTAAAGGATGTATTTTTCTTTTCTTCATTTCATAGCTGTGATTTATATCTGTCCCTTTCTCATCTTCTGCTTTCTCCGCAAGGAGAGAAGGGAGAAGAACCTGCTTCTAAGATGCTGATATCATTTAGCCTTTGAGTTCATTCAGAGTAGAGAACAGGAGCTGTTCTACTGCTTTCTTCCCCAAGATGAGTAATGCAGTACCTCAGGCATCTTCTTTTTCACCCTACTTTTATCCAAAGCTGGATTTTCCTGTGGTACTCCACCCCTTCATAATAGGTGAGGGAAAGAGCAGGGAACTCAGAGCCCTTGAAAGAAAAGGGACCCCTTTAACTTCTCTCAGCCTGAAATCATGCTGCAGGAAGCCAACTGTGGCACAGCATTGCTGCATTCAGGTGTGTAGCTGAGTGTCCTCAATCCTCTCCTGGTCCATTTATGAGACATTTTTGCCCAGCAGCAGTGAATCAAGTGACTGGAGAAAGACCACAAAACAAACTGAGCCCAAAGTGCTCTCACAGGCCAAGGTAACTAAACTGGAATATTTGTGTGAAGTATGTGTTTCCTGAGGTTCTCTGGTACAAGAAATAAAGATGTTGCTTATGACTGAAAAAGAAATAGGGAACCAACAGGAACTTGTGCAAAAGCTGTGATTGTTGTAGTAACCTAGCAAGAAACCTAGATTGTTGGAAATAACCTAGCAAGACAGCTGTAGACTTCCAAAACCATAAATAGGACTTCTAGCCTCAAAGTGCTGCCAGAGGTCTTCCCCACACTCTCTTTCAAAAAGGATCATCTCTGCTCCATGCCATGCCTCAACCTTGACTGGCCAGGTTGCACTGCTTAGCGAAAAGTCGTGCCAAGACTCTACTCCAGTGGGGCAGCAGCAGTCAGCTTAGCTGGAGCCCGGCACCTTTGTTGCCTGCTCCTGGAATTGCAGAGCAGGCTGCCTGCACACTTTGCCAGAGGAGAGCATCCCATCTGCAGGCCAGACTTCAGGAAGAAATCCATAGATTAATAGCAATGTATTCTGATTTAAAAGGTCAAGACAGGTCTTCTGTTTACGTCACATTTTGAAAGCAAGGCCACCAAAGATACAACCATGTAATGCAGCTTCTTTAAAGCAAAATTCCCTTCTGTCATCCTGTGTGGGCATCTGCTAGGAGAAATAAAGCACTTGCATCTGCTAGGAGAAATAAAGCACTTGCATGGTGCTAACCTGATATCTGAGAAACCACTGAATCTATAAATGTATACCAACATCCAAGCACAAAGCAGGATACAAAATCCTGGTACTTCTTGTTCTAGCTCCAGCGATCTGAGTCTCCTGTTACCAAGGACTCCAAGTGCCGATTCTTGATCAAGCTTCTCTCTCTCATCAGATGCTGTACTATTTGATATATTAAATTTTCACAGATTCCATTAACAGGAAAATGTAATCATCATCCTCTTAAAAAAGCACAGCTGAAAAAATTATTTAAATCCGTATATATCAGGCAGCATGATTTGCTTGGTATGGCCTGAATACAAGGCTAAATCTGTATTATATATAATACAAATTTTATACAATGTTATATCATATATATATTATATATAAGGTTAAATATTGGCTGAATAATAATTGTACCATCTCTTTGAGGAGCTGTTTATTGAGAATGTATATGGTACTGTTAGGTAAAAGTGGCAGCACATTTCAGATTGAATCAGACAAGCTTTTCTGCCTTATGGATTTACTGTTTTTCAGACTAAGCTACATGCAGTTAGAAAGCAAGAAATTAGACCCAAAATACTCAGTGAAATGTATTTAATTCCTGATAGGGGAAATATTAACCAAGAAAATCAAACACTTCTAATTCAGCATTTTTCCACTGGAAAATATCATTTCACTGGCATTCAAATCTCCCTCTTGGGGGGGAATGTGGATTTTTTTTAATTGCTTTGAAAAAGTCTGAAACATGGCCATCTTTTTCTAATTTAGATGCTGCATTATATATTATAATCACATTTGAAGAATTCAGAATGAAAACAAAATGCTTCAACTGATCCAAGTTAGATTTTGTTCAGAATTTAACTTAATATCAATTCCATTTTTATATACTTGTTATTTGTTTACATCTTGTCTAGAAAAAAATATATTCTGGCATGTCAGAAAGTCCCACTGACTTGAAATTACGGCTTACCACCAGCTCAGTTTCCTATGCATAGCCACTTTACCTCTTGTGCAAATCTGACCTCATAATATACGCCTTCTCCCGCAGGGGATGTGATTTTATTACCCTTGGTGGTTGGGCCAGCCACTCCAGCCCACTCCATGGCAACTTGCTTTTTCTGTTGTGGACCTTGTCTCTGGTCCCATCACTAGCTGTGAGACAGAGACAGCAGCTACAACAAAGACTATTCATAGACAGCATTAGATCAAAGCTATAAAATTTCAAATACAGTGATAAGCTTCTTGGTCTGACTAAGTAAGAAATATGAAAATAGAAATATCAAATTACTCAAAGCATTTACATAAAAGAAAGCACCAGTTTTAATATCAAAAACAGGAAAAAGAAAACAAAAAAAAAAACCCAATGGAAGATATTTCCTTATATTCCTTTATATTCTTATAGGAAAAAGACGTCCCTCCCCACTCTCTTCCTCTCCCACTCATACACTCCACTGCACCAGCACCAGGAGTGGCCATGCTGCAATTCAGCTGTGACATGGAGAAGACATGCACATTGTTCATAACCCACAATACAAGCATGTCGTGCACAGATTCCCAGGCATGCTGAAACCCAGATATATGGAAATGTTCACCACTACCCTTCCAGTTTTTACTCCTTTCAAGAACATTAGACATTGCTTAGGATGAAATGAGCATTCAATTTCCAAGTGTGTTCTGAATCAAGTTACCAGAACCCCTGGGAACTTCCCATTGCTAGCTCTGAACAAGAGGTTATATACATTTATTTTTTCACTCAAAATTGAAAAAAAACACTAATTTCTTCTCAGATGTACACAAATGTCTTACCACAGCATGGTATTTGCAACATTTTCCAGCAGTGAAAACTGATGCTTTGGGCTTTGCAAAAGGTGGTGAATCCGGGGTACCACATGACTTTTTTTCTTTTCTTTTTCAACTTGATTTAAAAGAACAAATCAAATAATAGGGAAATTTTCTGGCAATAACTTGGTGGCACTATGGAAATTTCTGTTCTGCAATCATATTCACACCAGGGAGAACTGTTTAGCACAAATTTGACAGTGAAAGTCTAGAAAAGGAAGAGAATATACTGCAAGTACATCTGCTGCCTTTAAATTTCAGCACGTCTCTTGCGACACACCCATAAAACAGACCCAGCAAAACTAGGTAATTTGCCAAAGCCCACACAATATCTGCAGCAGAACCAAAGTATCAATCAGGAGTTCTTGACTCCTAGCCTTTTGCTTGTTTTTAATAGCACACGTTGCTTTCTCATTCTACTTAACATCTAAAAATAGCAGACTGGTAAGTCTTGCATGAAATATATTTGAGACCAAAAGGTCATCCAGGCAGAGACCATCTCTGACTGGTAGCATGCTACTTGATGACACTTAATGAACACTGGAGCGCTGCTCAGATACAAACCTAGAAAGCCACTGTGACTTTTTTGAGCATCATACTGGAGTTTCAGATACTAGGTGCACATTCATTTAACTGCCTTAATATTAGTTATTATTTAGTTATGTTATCACCATGTTTAAGTAAAATTCCCTCATCTTCTCATCCTTGCCCCAGGCAAGGTGCAAAAGTCAGCTCTAACACTACGGATCAGCACTCTCACATCTCCATTATTCCTGCAGCAAATTAGTTTAAATATGATCACAAAAGCTGCAGGAATTAATCTCAAGGGGTAGAGAATTTCCTGTGTTTGATTTTGTTTTTAAAAGGTTCTTATGATACAAATGAAGCTTTTAACAAAGTAGATCAAAACCTCTGCAGTGATATCTCAGCAGATGTTATGAATAAAACAGAGTGAAAGCAATATAATATGAACATCGTATGTGCCCATGGGAGTCTCAGCTCCCAGCTGGAGACCCCAGACCAAATTCTGCACTCCTATTGATGACTGAAACTCCACTCATCCCAGAAATGGGGACACAACTGTGCACACTTGAGTCCTCTGCCGCTGAGGTCTTACTCCAGGCTGAACTATGAAGCAAACTTTGCATGCAACAGTTGAAAATAGGTTGTTCTTATGGGATATCCCATTCAATTTTGTGCATCAGAAAGTTTGCCTCTTTCTGCTAAGCCCTGGCAGAAAATCACCACACCTTTAAATCAGCTTGACATTATGGCTGTCAAACAAAAAGATGCAGTCAGTAATAAGCCATAATTCTTGCCTCCTCCTTTTATTTAGAGTCTTTATTTTTACCATGGGAGTGGAATTGGAAAATAAAAAGTCCTGTTATAATAAAGATTGCCCCAAATAAAACAAAAGTTGAAAGAGGCTGTCACTGTGTGTAACCTGCAGTAGGCTGATCAAGAGCTGCAAATCACCATATTTTGGCCCAGATGTATTTGATTCTGTAATTCTGAAGTAACCTTTTTCCTTTGACTTTTTAATAGCATTTTATTTTTGATGGCTCCTATCACAAAGTGAAATAATACATGGTGAGAGAGCACGACAGAACATATTATTTTGTAAGCTACCATGAAACTTAAATTGAGCTGCGAGGAAATGCGTCAAGTCACTCTGGGTCACCACACCAAACCCTTGTAGCACTGTAAGATAGTGTGAAGCATAAGCCTAAATAGCAGTAGACAGCATGAACAAGCCGTAACCTCAAAATAACAGCACAGGGCGACTTTTCAAGAGTAATGAAGCTAGAGGTGGCATCAACTTTGTTATTAATTCTAATCAGTCAAAGGTGGGGGTTGTAACCCTACCCGCATATCGGCAACAGCTTAAGGGAATTAGTCTGTCATTTTCATCGACTGCACGGTGCAAATATTAAGCTTGATAAAACTTTTCATTCTAGATACAAGAAAAATTGCTGTTGGGGTGGACTGAAATAGTGTCCACGCTTCCAGTCAGGCAGAGAGAGCAACTTCAGCCTGTGCTCTGGAGCCCACACATAGCAGAAGTCAGAGTACGCTCCCAACTTCTTGTTGAACTAACAGGAAATATATTACAGATGTGACCAAGTCCTCTGCAGCCTAATCCATGGGCAGATATCCTGCATCCCCACCCCAGTACAGGTACCTTGCTGCAGAAGCTGAGCTGTGTGTTGAATTCAGTGCAGACAGAGAGTGGCTTAGCAGAATGGCTAAGCCACTCTTCACTGCATGGTGGTGCTCAAATATCTGTGCAGTTCAGCCCCTTGCCTGTTGAATGGGGATAACACACATGCAGAAGATCGATTAAACTTTTAATTACACTGATCGTACAGCAACAGGACTATCCAAATTAGTATCTAATTGCAGATTTCAGACACATGGAGCTAATCCCAGCACTATCAGCAGGATCTTTTTTGTTCCTATTTGAAAGCAAAGCAATAAGAATATTGTCATGTTAGGTTGGCTGCCTGGAAAAAGAGAAAAAAAGGTCTCCTTCACCTCATCCACATAATTTAATTTGCTTCTTCCGATACAACAAGGACCAAAATTCATTTTGCAATTCTACCTGCATAGCTCTGACCCAGGGACAGGGACAGGTGAGTATTAGGAATAATATTCACTGTAGTGTGTCTTTCACGGAGAAGTGGCAGTTCTTATGACACTGGTTACAGCCCACAAAGCTCTAACTGGACATTAAACATAATAACAAAATCCACAATGAAGTTAAGTGGCAATTAATTTTACTTCTTAGGTAACTTGCCCAGCAATCAAGTATTTGCACAATGCCTGATCCTGATTCCGTAGCATATGCAAACAAAAAGCAAACAGGCCAAAATGCTGTCATTAACACCTAACAGAAAGCTGAAACATATACAAAGGCCCATTACCACTCATTAAAAATGCTTCAGATTTAGAGGAGTGAGGCAGCAGTTAAGGACAACCATCAGAGGTCTCATCAGCACACAGTGTATTAAAAATACAGTATGCAGCGAGGTGAACAGGTGCAAGCATAAGCCCACTGCACTGCAACCTAATCCTTCCACTGCTGTCCCCCATGCCAGACAGCAGGAACAGATAGTGTGGGGAGCTGCAGAGCCACTGTTCTGGGGTGTCCAGCAGCTGCCCAGTCCAGCAGGAATGTCCTCTGTCACTACTCACTGCCCGCCTTCACTCCATGCACGTCACTGCAGGCCCTGAGTCCAAGGTTTTCATCAGGCTCTGATGCTCCTTCTCAAATAGACCATTCCTTCCAGTTATAATTTTAATTAATTTAGAATGAATTATTTGGGTCTTTTAATTTCCCAGCTTATTTTGAAAAAGTCCAATTCATGCCAAGCTAAGTAGGTCCATAGGCTCCCTAGCCCTCATCTACCCTGAAGGGATCCAATTAAAATGAGACACTAGTCAAAATGTCAAACCACAATCATTTTTAAAGGCACTGTGCAACAGATCTACGGCTGCATCTAAACCACACAATTAAAGAATAAATCACACAATGCTTGGAAACCTAAAGCCTATAACTCCATTACTGAAGATGCATCATCCTGTGTTAATGAAGAGCATGTTCAGAACTCACAGCAAATATTAGAAGTCATATTTCCTTTTACTGGAAAATTAAAACCATGTAGTATAATGAAACATGCAAATTAGACCATAATATATGATAAGGGCTAAAATGCAGAAAAAGCAGTCTAGGAGCTCTGCTGACTGCAGAGTTGAAGATCTCTGAGCCAGCACAGACAGAGGCTGGTAAAGCCACACTACACAGAACTGCAGACACCTCTCTATTCTGCTTGCAGAGCCACACAGGCGTACAGGTAATCATTTCAAGGGTCTTCACAACTGCAGCACATTTTAATCTGAAATCCTTGTGATCCGCTTACATTTTTTTTCTGTGTTAGTTTTTTCAAACCTTTAGAGGGCATAATGATATCTCTATCATACCCATGATCCTCACTAGATAAAGACTTTTTCTTGATTTCAACTTACTTGCTTGAAAAAATCCTAACTCTTTCATGCTAGCTCTGAAAGTATTTTGTCTAGCTGTGGAAAAGAAAAAGGTTTAAAATCATTGCCAAATGGGTGACTGAATTAAAAACTGAGGTAGGTCAAATTTTCAGATGAGGGCTTGTTTTTAATGATCTGTAACTCTAATCACTGAGTACCTAGTTGGAGGACAGGAAGGTAATACTGTTTCAAAGGAACTTCAAGGTTTTTTTTTTTTTATTTAAGCTCATTGCCTTTGTAGTGAAAGCTCCAAATTTCCTTATCACTTATAAGTTAAATTACTAAAGCAGAGAGAGTGATTAGAAACATAATGAATAGCTCTCTTTCTTGGGAAAACCTATGCAAGGGGTCATTGGTCTTGGAGCACCACCAAGGAGCAGCAAAGAGCTGGTAGGCAAGCCCAGACGGGTGCCTGAGATAGCAGGGGAGACACTGTGCTCAACACCAGTTGCTGCCAGCCCTCTCTGCCTCCAGTCTGGTGTTGCCTCCTTTCCAGGGCCAGGAGATCCTATCAAATACTGGACTCATGCTTCTGGGTCTGCTAGAATGCTGAAAAAAACCTCAAATGACCCTTTGGAGAAGCTGCTGCACAACTAGAGTGTTTCTCATACACATAGTGCTCTTTTTGCTGCCAAGTTCCTCTCCCTCTGCCATTTTGTGGGAAAGTTGATCTCCTTTAGACTAAAATCTGCACAGAATATCTCAGGAGAGATTATTTATCCAGTCCTGTTCAATGTCTTTATCAATGACCTGGATGAAGGCATTGAGTGCACCCTTAACAAGTTTGTGGATGGCACTAAGCTGGGTGGAAGAGTGGGTTTGCTGGAGGGCAGGGAGGCTCTGCAAAGGGATCTGAACAGGCTGGACTGCTGGGCTGAGACCAACGGCATGAGGTTTAACAAGGCCAAATGCCGGGTCCTGCACTTGGGGCACAACAACCCTGTGCAGTGATACAGACTGGGAGAAGACTGTCTAGAAAGCTGCCTGGAGGAGAAGGACCTGGGGGTGTTGGTTGACAGCGACTGAACATGAGCCAGCAGTGTGCCCAGGTGGCCAACAAGGCCAATGGCATCTTGGCTTGTATCCAAAATGGCATGGCCAGCAGGTCCAGGGAGGTTATTCTCCCTCTGTACTCGGCACTGGTGAGACCGCACCTCGAGTACTGTGTTCAGTTCTGGGCCCCTCACCACCAGAAGGATGTTGAGGCTCTGGAGCGAGTCCAGAGAAGAGCAACAGAGCTGGTGAGGGGGCTGGAGAACAGGCCTTATGAGGAGCAACTGAGAGAGCTGGGGTTGTTTAGCCTGGAGAAGAGGAGGCTGAGGGGAGACCTCATTGCTCTCTACAACTACCTGAAAGGAGGTTGTGGAGAGGAGGGAGCTGACCTCTTCTCCCAAGTGACAGGGGACAGGAGGAGAGAGAATGGCCTCAAGCTCTGCCAGGGGAGGTTCAGGCTTGACACCAGGAAAAAATTTTTCACAGAAAGGATCATTGGGCACTGGAACAGGCTGTCCAGGGAGGTGGTTGATTCATCTTCCCTGGAGGTGTTTAAAAGACACGTGCATGAGGTGCTGAGGGGCATGGTTTAGTGATTGATGGGAATAGTTGGACTCGATGATCCAGTGGGTCCTTTCCAACCTAGAGATTATACGATTTCCTGTCTTCCCACCTGTGAAATCAAGACAAAATGGTAAGATCTTTATATTTCCATCATTTCATTACTTGAAAAATGCAAACATGTCTTGTTGTGCCTGCAAAAACAATAAAAACATATTTGAGCATTTGTATCAGGCATAAGGAAAGAGAAATTAATATTAGTAAGCATAGTAGAAGTTTGGTGCCACTTCTGCCTCGCTGTTGCAGGTAGGCAGAGCACAGCAGTTTTCAAGCTAAAGCTTCCATAACATTCACTGCTCTGCAGGGTCTGAGGCAGTGCAGTAAGCAGAGGGAAATGTTAAAGACATTTATGCTGAAGTACCACACTGTGCTAACAGCTGGTAAATGTTTTTCTAAACACAATGTTATCAGTGAAAAAGATAGAGTACCAAAAAACAGCAGATTTCACCCATCAGAAGCAAGTTATCTTAGCATGGAGAGGAGGCTCTAGAGAATGAGGGCAGAACTATCTAGAGCAGCCTGC
Source organism: Clamator glandarius (assembly GCA_033459285.1). Taxonomy (NCBI): domain Eukaryota; kingdom Metazoa; phylum Chordata; class Aves; order Cuculiformes; family Cuculidae; genus Clamator; species Clamator glandarius. Next base: position 2,310,167 of record JAUNZM010000310.1, on the reverse strand, counting down.
ATGGCCCTGAAAAAGATCAGAGACATTGAACTACCAATGTTTGCTCTTTCCAAGACTCTTTGCGTGGCCTTATATAATGCTAGCAGTGCAGAGAAACTATGTGTGTTTCTATGGACTGCCAGTTGTGATTCAAAATTAAATAATTTTAATTGCTTAAGAATACCTTCTAAGTAACTGATGTGTGGCATGCCTGTCAAAGGGTTATATATTATTATTTACTAATTATTCAACATATGTTGTCCAGCTGAAGTTTGCTTGGTAACATACAGCTAATGATGTGCAAATAATTAAAGGAAAATACTCACACGTACTCCCATCTTGTTGGCAGCATGGTTTTGCTTCTTTAATTCATTTCCCTGACCTTTCTCCTGGTCAGCTGGGTTTCCTCTTCTGTTTCTGAGCATTAATATTGCATTGTAGTGCTTCTCTGAGCTGTCTGCCTGAAATGGGGCAGGTTCTCCAAGTCATAGGTCCCTGCCATTGACAGGTGTTTTCTCATCCAGAGGACACTCTGGACTACACTTTGAGCTTGGAACAGCCGCCTCTCTCCATGCCTCTTAAAAAAAAACTTACCGATTTTTTTGCCCTACAGGAGCTCCCAGAGTAAGATACAGCAGAGCTGTGAAAGAAAGGTAACAACGAGTTTAGTCCCAGTTATTTGAACTCAACACCACTCACAATGACAAAGTCCTTCAGGAGTTTTACAGATGTTTGTGCACTGGCCACCAGCCCAAACCTCAAAACAGTATTATTAGAAGGTAGTTCCAACCTTTAGGGGAGTCAAGTCAGCTGCTGGATCACAGGTTCATGAGTTAAAAAAGCTTTTGCATAAATTCCTCAGCTGACTTGGGCAAGTGCTGAATGTGGCAGCACGGGTTCCTTCCATGCCAGGGAACCAAAGGATGGCACAGTGTAAGTCATATACACTCCCAAAAAGCCATCTGAGACTCATCAGTGGGTAAGGTGCTTGTTAATGAATATAGGAAAAATAACCTCATATAGTAAAGAAATATTAACCTTTGCTCACATATTCACCACTTGTTTTTATATATACACAAGGAGGAGAAAGCTTCAGATAGGTTACACTCAGCAAAATTGCTTTCTAAGCTCAATCTCGTATGTCAAACCTAATCCTTCTCTGGCATGTGCCTTTTAGCATACACTTCTCTGCCTATATGAAAAAATAATTAAGGATTTGGAAAAGCAGAGGTCCCCTGTTACAGCACTTCTTCCTTCTGTGTTACAGGAATGACCTGCCAAGCTCGAAGTTCATACATTACAAGTGAGATCCTGTGGGGTTACCGTTTCACCCCTGTCCTCACTCTGGAGGATGGATTTTATGAAGTTGACTACAACAGTTTTCATGAAACGTATGAGACCAACACACCAGTCTACAGTGCCAAAGAGCTGGCAGAGATGGCCAGCCGAGCAGAACTGCCCCTGACGTGGTCTGTTTCCAGCAAGCTGGACCAGCATGCTGAATTGGAAACCGAAGAGGAAGAAAAGAACCTAGAAGACCAAAATGAAAGAAACGGTGATGTGGCCAACTTGGAGAATGAATCAAAAGTGTAGAACCACTGGATGCATAAGGGCCACACCACCTTCTTTATCTTCTCCCTCTTTGCTCCCCTTTTCTTTATCTAGCAAGCCTCCATTTTATTTCTCCCTTGTTATTCTTAATCCCAGGAAGATAAATACTTAAGACTCGAATTATCTACCTGCCCAGTTTAAACTCAAGAGAGTCACAGAGTAAGCAAAGGTGTGGGTTAAAGCTGCAATACCCATTATTGGTGATGCAAATTCAATTCCTACCTTGGTAATGGCTGCTGGCTTCCTCAGCACCTCTCTGAATTTGTACCTCTAGGTTTATTCAAACCACCAACAAAAATAACCATAAGCAATGAGAATCTATACAAGAGATTTAAAAGGAAAGCGTAATTAATGCTCATAGAAGTAATGGGCCATGGCTCCAGTTTTCTGTGTTTCAGAAGAGTTTCACATACTGAGTGACAAGCCTCTTTGAAATGGGCCTTGCAGCTTTAAGATGAAGGTGAGCAGAGGGATCTGCAATCCAACACAATACTGTACATATGCCTTATGTAATTACTTTCTCTTTACATTTAGTAATAAACACCGCATGTACAAAAGTACTGTAGTAAAGAACTTCTAAATAATGTACATAGATGTGTAATTAATGTAGGTTTAGAAACAGAGTTCTAGAACTATTGGGATGCAAAAACTAAACACTCATCAAGTAGGCATTTCTCTTCTAATATTTGGATTGATTTTCCCCCCTATATCTATGACTCTTCTAGTGCATGATATTTTCTTCAGTGTACCAGACTGGCAGCTATTTAGAGTACCTCAGTACCTCACTGTTTGCCAAACAGATCGTTTTACTGAGTCTAAAAAGCCATAAGTCTGGGAGAGGGCAGGGTAGACAAATTGTAACATAATTACTGATATACTGTGAAAATGTTTACAAACAAGGCAAACTGTTCCTGGATATTTTTTTGACAGTTCAACCTGAAATTTAGGCCACGGCTCATGGCAAACCAGAATTTCCTATATACTCTTAATATAGAGAGCATGTTTCATGTGGGGCTATTAACCTTTATGTGCAATATCTAGGGAAACTTTTCCCTTCTCCCCACCCAAATCATGGGATTTCAGCGGAGTAGTTTGCTATACAAACAGCACAAGCCATTGAAAACTGAATATTGCACCTTAGCGAGTAGATTTTTAGCTACTCCGCTGGGAAAGAAACAGCTGAATTTCATCTGAAGCCATAATCAATGAAATTCATTTGTTGACAGCACTGGTGCTTGGCCAGTCCTGCAGAGTCACAGATGGTGTGACATCCCTGCATACACACTTCAACAGGGTTTCTCAGCTAAACACATGGTTCCTGCCACCCATGCTCAGGAGAGTGGTTCCCTAACAATTTTCTTTACCTTAGGTTTGTCCTTTGAATGTTGTAAACCAGTGTAAATCCTGTACATTCCAACTTGACAACTTTAAAATTACCAGGGCACTGATAATTTGCATAGCTTACACGGCAACACTCACCTGAATAAGGGAGCCAATGTGTACAGGGGTTTGCTGTTCATATAATGCAGCAATGGCCTGTGCAAAGGACTGCTCAGTCAGATCCCACCATCCATAAAATACTAGCTGTTGAAAAAGGGGTTGCTTTCAGTGGGCTTTTGCTCAGGCCCATCAAGAACAGCATTTCTGTCAGCAAAGGAGGAGAAGCTGCAGCCTTAATTTTGGGTTTTTATTCCTGCCTGCTATGAAAAGAAAGAATACAGTGAAGAGAATCTAGAGCATTTTTTGTACTGAAACATTTACACTAAAGTAGAAGAGAAAAAAAAAATAACCTCAGGAGAAACTTAGTGGGCAGGTGGAAATTTTGCACTGTGATATAGCTTTCACATTAAATTCACACCCATTTTTCATTTTAATTTTATTTTTGCTGAAAGAACTGCCTCTTGCTAACCTATCAATGTCTGGCTAACTGGTGGCAGTTTCTGCAGGTCCTCTAGTTGTGCTTCGTGCTAAGATGGGCACAGTAGGATGTGGAGAAAGGGTTGCACATCGGGGACTGGTATATCAGGCAGTATGGAAAGAGTTTTTTGTTTCAGTGCTGAACGTTTTCCCCATAAGGTTTTTATTAAGCAGCATGATGGAAGGAACAGTGTAGAATACAGAGTTTTGTTCCCTCTAGCCAGGATGGCTTATTCTGGTTACTTACATTTAACTGTTGTGAGATAACACCCATTTGGCTACAGACCTTTCAAAGCTCATTCTTCTGCCCTAGCATCAGCAGTTAGCAAGCGCTCCAGTTCATCCATCACAACACAAGGCTCCTCGTGAGGAGTACTGTGCATTTTTAAGAAAGGATGGCTTCACAGCTCCACTGGAAGACAGAAGCCTTATAGCAGGGGAGTCAGGAGTAGCACGGCATTGGTAGCTATGAGCCACCCACACATGGCAGTCCTAGAGAAAGGTGCGTGAGCTGAAAGCAAAGCGTTCCTCTGAGGAACTTTTTGCTTTTTGCTCTTGTAATTTACAGGGCCACTCTGTAATTCATTGCTGCAGTTTAACAAAAGTTTGTGTTAATTAAAACAGCAGCTCAGGGCCCTAATTAAACCTTTTTTGTGTCCTTTAGCACAAAAAAAATAGACTTTCCACCACCGGGGCATGCGCATGTGTAAGCTATGCTTTTGTGAATAGGACTCTTAAAGCTTAAGGTGTGTATGTTCAACTCTTTCTCTCTCCCCCTGTATTTTATTGTCTTTGGTATTAATGTAGTACAGACTGTAAAGTTTATGAAATCTCATTTTTGTAACATAAGCTTAAAAAATAAGTAGAAGCCTCCAAAGCTTTCAACAGGGAAGCTTCACGTAAACTTTGTACTAGAATGTCCCTATCAAACACCTCTATTTTTCTACAATGATTGATTAAGCAGTTTAACAATGTATTTTGTGTCAATGATTTCAACTGAACTGGTAAAAAGACAATTAATAATTGAATGCTGTTAATTAACAATGGATTTTCAAGCCGTATATACTGAGTGGTGTTTTCATTAACAGCAAATAACTTAACCTGGAAACTTCATCTCCTAGTCCCAAACAAAATACAATAAAATATCGGTGCCCTATGGGAATATTTTTGGTAAATCACATTTAAGGAACATGAATAATGCAACATTTTAATATTATTGACTAGATAATTAACTGAGACGAGTTACATCTCTATATACTTCATTAATATATTTTTGTGAATAATGTACTAATTGTTTCCATCCTGCTCAAGTTTCCGAAGCAGTTCTTTCAGGTGTTGGTAACAGACACAGACATACTGCTTTCAATGGAGCGACACAAATTTATACTGAATGAAAATTTGATCTTCAGCAAGTACGTCAAGCTCAGGCTTATTATGTAACAATAATGGCCTCAAGTTGCATCAGGGGAGGTTTAGATTGGATATTAGGGAAAAATTCTTCATTGAAAGAGTGGTGAAGCACTGGGGCAGGCTGCCCAGGGCAGTGGTGGAGTCTCCTTCCCTGGAGGTGTTCAAAAAATGTGTAGATGTGGCACTTAAGGATATGGTTTAGTAGACATGGTGGTGATGGGCTGATGGCTGGACTTGATGATCTTAGAGGTCTTTTCCAACCTTAATGACTCTATGATACTTCTACGATAACAATAAATATACCATCGTACCATTATTAAAATAAATTTCAGAAGTTATTTCAAAATAAAAATCCAAAAATGTAAACATTCTCTTAGATGTCTATAGCTGTTACGATCTAGATCTTTGCCCTACAAAATCATTGTCATTGGCACTGATGTGGCCCATTCCAATCAGTTTAACTTGTGAGATCAAAATGGAATGTCATCTTCTATGACGGGCCTTGCTCCAGGCATGCATGTACCAGCAGCATATGCAGAGAGGATTGCACAGCCTTGAGTCAGAGCTCTGAGCATCTCTTGCAAGGTGGAGGAGGCAGGTCGCATGCCAGCGTAGCGTCCCAGCAGGCAGCTGCTGCAACAGGCAGGACAAGGTGGTGGCAAACGGAAGCTGAAAACGCTTCACAGATTGTTTCAAGTTAACTTCAACGCAGGCCCAGGCTTTAACTCTGATGCTTGCAGGTACCCATCTCCTTCTGCTGGAGTTAAAGAGAAAACTCACACCTTTCAAAAGTGAGGAAGAAAGGCCTCTTCTCTTTTCAGCCACAGGGTGGAAGTTCCCCCTTCACTCAGCTGCCTGACACCGGGCTCCATAGGAGCTGGAAGACCTGGATTCGGTGCTCTCTTCAGCCCAGGGAGGTTCAAAGCCATAGCCCACTTCTCCTAAGAAACTAAACTCGCCGCTCCCTCGGCAGCACCTGGCAGCAGGACCGTGAGTTCTGTGGTGGGGTGGACATTTTGAGGCGGCGGGGAGCACATTTTGAGGCGGTGGGAGCTCCCCTGAGCCGGAGGAAAATCCCCGAAAAACCCAGGCGGGGGCGGGACTCCTGCCGGCCGCCACACACCGGCTGGGCCCGCGCGGTGCCTGACGGGAGGGGCGGTCCCGGCAGCTACCGCGGGGGATTCAAACGGCCCTTAGGGAGCACTGTGAAGAGGAGCGGGGTAAGGAGGTGTGGGGCAGGTTGAGCAGGCAGGGTGCAGAGAGGACCTAGAGACTAGACAGAGGACACTGAAGACCATGGTGGCCACCCAGCAGAAGATTAAAGCTGCTCCATGTGCTGCAGCAAGCAGGATGGATGCTGTCACCCAGACAGAGCCACAGTGGGTGCATGCAGCTACCCAGACCCTGGGCTGCAGACAGTGCCCCCTCCCACAGCAGCTCGTGCCTCTGTTACCGGCTCCACTTGTGAAAGCTGCACTCGAGTGGGGAAACTCCATTGTATGGTGGAGGAGTTAAGGGAGGAGATAAAGAGGCTGAGGACCATCAGGAACTGTGAGAGGGAGATAGACCAGTGGAGCAGTGCCCTCTCACTCACTCAGCAGCCTGCTGGAGCTGGTGCTTCCAAACACCACCCACCTGCTAACTGCAAGGTTGGGGGAACAAGAGATGGGGAACGGCAGCAAGTTCCTGCCAGACAAAGGAAACCTGCTCCCCTCAACCAGACAGCAAAACCCCAGATCCTTCTGGTAAACAAGTACCATGTGCTGCAGGTGGAATCCAATCCTGAGGATGATGTCTCCCACAGCCCAGAATCTTTCCCTAGGCCGCACCATCCTCAGAAAAAGATAAAAACGTTCTCCATTAAGAAGAAAAGGAGGGTAATTGTTGTAGGGAACTCCCTCCTAAAAGGAATGGAAGGACCCATTTGCAGACCGGACTCGCTTCACAGAGAGATCTGCTGCTTACCGGGGGCATCAGTGAAGGAGGTAGCTAGGAAATTCCTTCCCTGGTCCACGAGACAGACTACTATCCTCTGATAGTAGTCCAAACTGGTAATGATGAGTTAGTAAGCAGGAAGACCAAAGCCATCAAGAAAGACTTCAGGGCCATTGGGAAATTGATGGAGGGCTCTGGGGCACAAATAGCATTCTGCTCCATCCCAAGGCTAAATAGAGGGGAGCTGGAAGTCAGGAAGAAGAATTCAATTAATGCCTGGCTCTGAGCCTGGTGTGAGGAAAGGGGCTTTGGCTTCTTTGATCATCAGGTGGCTCACACACCCCCAGGCTTTGTTACTAAGGATGGGACAGGTGTGTCTCCTAGGGGGGCTAAAGCCCTTGCTAAAAACCTAGCTAAGCTCATCAATCGAGCTTTAAACTAGATGTGAAGGGGGAGGGGATTGAGACCAGGCTAGACAGGAGTGAGCCTGGACGTGGGATGCTAGTGATTCGGACACGGTGTGCTGGAGAGGACCACCAGTACATCACCACACAGAAAGTTGGGGAGAATGGTGTAACCAGCAGGTCCAGGGAGGTTATTCTCCCCCTGTACTCGGCACTGGTGAGACTGCACCTCGAGTACTGTGTTCAGTTCTGGGCCCCTCACCACAAGAGGGATGTTATGGCTCTGGCCTCAAGCTCTGCCAGGGGAGGTTCAGGCTGGACATTAGGAAAAAATTTTTCACAGAAAGGATCATTGGGCACTGGAACAGGCTGCCCAGGGAGGTGGTTGAGTCCCCATCCTTGGAGGTGTTTAAGGCACTGGTGGATGAGGTGCTGAGGGCCATGGTTTAGTGTTTGATAAGAATGGCTGGACTCGATGATCTGCTGGGTCTCTTCCAACCTGGTTATCCTATGATTCTATAACAGCAATGGCAGAGCTCCGAACCCTATGCCAAGGACTGATTGCCTCTTGAATTCTCCCTCTAGCCTGAAAAAACTTTAAATCTTTGTGTTTTTAAAGGAAGGATGGAAAATTCCTTATTCCCTGGGTCCATAATCCTATTAATCAGGGTGTTCCCTGGCTGGTTCCTTCCCAGCCAAGGGAAGGAATCATGCTTAGGTTTTTTACCTTCTGAGCCAGTACAACCTAAGTCAGCTACTACCCGCAGAGGTGCTGCACCAAGGCCTTTGTTTCTGAATGCAATCCACTACCACATCTCCTAGGAGGACAAATCCTTCAAGGCCTGAGTTTGGTGTGCTCTGAACATAACCTGCCAGACGAGCCTTGCCAGGGGATGGAGGTGGAGGGAAACCAAGTCATTTTATCTCACCCCAGATTCACTTTCATCCAGGTACAGCAGCAAGCAGCCCTGAGACTATGTGTGATTATGCCTAGAAACCTTGGCCGGCAGGAGGAAGGAGTATCTGGGACTTCCGTCTTCTGTATATTTGAATTTAAGCAAGTGGTGAATTAATACCACTTCCTCCAGTTATTTAACATGGATGTGAATTAGTGGCTCAATGCTGAAAACATAATTTATCTGTACAGCAACGGGAGGGTCGAGCACCTCATGTAGTACAGTTCTTAGCTGCTACCACCAGAGCTTCCAGCTGTGAAATATTTATTATTTTGATGGACAGAGAGTACCATAATAGTAAAAAGTCTTTCTTTTCAAAATATCAGCCTCCTTAACAGCCATATTACCTTACTGAACACATTTTTTAGGCTATAAACCAGATCGAACAAAAGCTGGCTTCTCTTCCACTCCTGTTCCTTCAGCTCATAAATATGCTGTTTGGAAACAGGTGCTTAGAAAACAGGCATAAATTTGGGCTTTGTGTTGTAAATATTTCTTAAAGACAAGACCTGAAATCTCTTATTTTATTACTCATATTTAATTATGCTCTTTTATGCTTCCTGAGTGAATTCTAGACCTTAGCATTTGGCTTTTTGGAGGGGAGGGTTGGTATTAGATATCCCAAAATATGCTACATTTTGTGTATTTAGTTCTAGCTTACCTTAACTGATTTCCAATTTTTTAGATCCTCTGTATTTCCAGAGATTACAATCCAGTGGCAAATTCAGTGTAACAGTGTACTTAAGTTTACCATTTGCCACTCTCCCATTTATTGTCTGTATACAGATACTCTAACATAGTTTCTCTCACATATCACATCCAAATACAAATTCCACAGAGAGCCAAATATCTTGCTATTTCATCTCGAGCATGAAATCTGTTGTCTATTCTAAGCAAATTCACAACTATAAACCACGATTCTTCCCTCATCCTCTCTAACTTGTGTGTCATCCACACAGAATAAAACCTGAAGAGTTTCAAGTAATTACAGCTGCTTTAAGGATTTTTCCCTACGGAGAAGGAATGGGGAGGGCTGTCCTCACCTTTTTTTCTGGGGTTTGTTGTTTGTTGGTTCTGGGTTTTTTTTAAATCAAGTGTAGCAGCTCCAAACTCACAGCTGTGGCTCATGTGCAGTCCTCTGGAAGCTACAGGCACCATCCTATACCAGGTTGCTTTGAAGTTTTTATAAGATACTCTTCCAAGACATAGAGCTGTTTTCCCTCAAATTATTATAGACAGTCACCTACATTAAATTTTCTGGAAGAGTTACATTGGAAGAACTGGTGCAAAACTGATACCTGATCACACTTTTCTTCATTTACTTTTTCACAGCTGGACCAAAGTCCTCTGGACTTCTTCCAGCTGAGGAAAGGAGGATGCCTGGCACAAAACCACAGATCCTCCCAACCACTCTCCTTGGCTGCTTCCCCATCATCGTGACCAGGAGGACCCAAATTCCTCACTGAAATATCCCTGCTAAAGGAAGTGTGATATGGTGCTTGAGATGGCACCATTCTAGTTCAGAATGGAAATGCAACGTATAGTGTTCAATCCAATTCACATGCACAGCACATCATACACGGCCTTCTGCTAAGCTGAGGAAATGAAGCTGGAGCATACCACTCGCAGAGCTCTTCAAATGCCTAAGAAATCTTCTCAAGAATGTAACTAATGAAATTAAAGTCAAAGTAAAAAGGAACTTTCTAAAATAGATTATGGTATCTTAATGAGAAATCTCTAGTCTGAAAATATCAGTAAGATTGGGGGTAGGGAAACCAAACTGTTACACTTTGAAGTCTTTATAATGAATGTAGTTAAGACAACAATGGAAGTTTATTTCCTCTTCCCAGCATCATTTTTGGTTTAGCTGGACGACGTGCTAGACTTAACCTCCTAAATCTCTGCTTGTGATTTTCAGAAATACTGAACATTTCCCAGCTTTTACCAAGATCAGTAGGAATTAGAAGGCATTCCTGTGAAGAGAGACCATCTGCTCAGATGGCGACGTAAGAACTTGGTGTTGCCTTTTGTTCCTGCTTTTAGGCTCCCTGGGAGATGATGGAGTCAGGAGAAGTCTCCACCTCACTGAAATGCCATCCACATCAAATATGTGTCAAAGTCCTGAAGAACCCACACATGTAGCAGTAGGTTCTAGGCACACATCTTTAGGCACCCTAGGGATCACTAAAGGTGCTGTCAAATGTGTTAAAAACACTGCCAAACAAGAATGAAGAATGACTCGACTCTCTCAAAGGGATTTTATTGAAATCAGTTTAAGGCATGGCACTGGAGCAGGAAGAAGCAGCTGCACAGCTTGCACTTGTGCTCTAGCTTCTGTAGGGGAAAATGGAAGCCGTCACTTGGCAGAGAAACCAGCAGTCCTTGTTACTAATAAGCTCAATACTTAAAACATGGGAAAACAAGATAATGCACTTTCTAATCAAAAAGTAAAATGGTTCGTAGAAAATACAAAAAATCCCTGGAAAGGGAATGGAAGGAATACAAATAAATGCAAAGTCTACTGCTGAAACCAAGTAAAAGTTCTGGCCAAAGGGCAGGCCCACTGGAATCAAGATTTCAAAGCTAAGCAGTGCTACTGGCCATTTTTGACATTTTATATAGAAGTATAATTTCTTTGACGTGCACGAAGTTACTATTGATAAATATAGTAAAGTAAAGCATGAGCAAAACTATTGCTTTAAAAAGTTGACTAGCTGAATCATCAAAATGAAATCTGTATAACGAGAAGAGACAGGGGAGAGAATTCATCACTTAAAGACCATTCAGCACTTCCCTCCCCCCACCATGAAAGGCATTAAAGTAATAACAACAAGACACAGCGTTGTTTTTAAACTTACTGCGTTCAAAAGAAGGCGGGAAATGTTTAATGCACAAAAACCATTGTACCACATCACGACCTCATCTTTAGGGTCTTTTGCCACCTTTCTACATGACAAGGAAGAAATTAGCTGTATCCTAGTTAGTACCTACAGTACCGATTGTAGAAAAGGTTTTATCACTTGAGAGGTAGAAATTCAAAATGGGCTTCATGAAAAAAGTCACAGCAAGATCACCTGATGTGAGAACTAGTGCACGTAAAAGAAGTCAAGCTTTGGCTTAGTCTCATTTCCCAGAGGAGAAACAGTAGAACAGAAACAGAAAAAGAAAACTACATAGACACTTTCCTGAAAAATGGCAGAGAAAAATTTATTTCATAAGTTTAAATAACAATTTACTTTTCCTTTTTAAATTACAAAGTTTATTCTCTCCTTGTGTCAACACTCTGACTGATTTGCTGAAAAAACTGCATGGCCATAAAATATGACCTTCTAAAAGTAATTCTGTTTTTGTAAGGAAGTAATATATTTGGGGTCTTTAAATTAGTTATTAATTAATTTATAATCTTTGGATTTCAACTGGTAACTAGAACACAACTAATATAGTGAATTGCTTCAGAGGAAAAATTCATAAAAATTAAAATGCTTCACTTTACTAACTGGAAAGGAATATTCTGTTCATACCTTTTTTTCCCTCTCATTTCCAAAATAAAGTAATGAAACATTTTGATATTAGAACAGCTGCAGACTTTGTTGCAACAGGCTGAAAACCCCATTTTTTGCTCATCTTTGCAGATAATGAACAAATTCATATCATCAGTAGTTTACCTACTCTAAAAATGAATATGTTTGGGGTTTTTTAATATAAAATGCACTGCGGGAGAAACCTAGCAGTGAAAAAATCTCCCATCAAGCTCACCCTTACAACATGAGTCAGTCATTGCCATGACACTTATTACAGCAAAATTAAACTATTGCAAATATGACATTCTGTACAGTTCTACAAAAATGGACTTGTGAAGGGTTTGGGCCAAAATTCCTAGGAGGAACCTGAGACTGGGGAAGTGTAGGCTCAACTTCCTTCTGTAACTGACTCAGATAGAAATTTTTAATACTAGATCTTCTTAAATAGAGAGTTGCAGAAGCAAGCCAGATGTCCTTCCTCTCCTGGCAGTTTCTGTCCATCAGGTTACATATTATCCATCAATCTGTTGTACTCTCTGACTAGCTATCAAGACAACAAACAAACAAACATTAAGGAAAAAAAAAAACCAAAACACAAAACCTGGGGCTAAGTTGAAAAATTCCGAGCAGATCTACCATAAAATTCTGAGTGGTGCACAGTCTAGTTGAGAGCCTGTGGCCAGAGGTGTTCCCTCAGGGGCTAGACACCTGTCCCAGTCTCATGCAATGTATCCATCAACGACCTGGATGACAGAATAGAAGATTTCCTCAACAAGTTTGCTGTTGATACAAAACTAGGAGGAGTAGCTGAGACACCAGAAGGCCGTGCTGCCTTTCAGCAAGATCTGGATGGGTTGGAAAGTTGGCCAGAGAGGAATCTAATGAAGTTAAACAAAGGCAAGTGTAGGGTTCTACACCTCAGGAGGAGCAAACCCCTGCAGGAAGACAGGTTGGGGGTTGATTGGCTGGAAAGCAGCTCTGCCAAGAAGGACCTGAGAGTCCTGGTGGAAAACAAGTTCACAATGACCCAGCAAATGTGCCCTCGTGGCTAGGAGAGCCAGTGGTATCCTGGGATTCATCCTCCCCCTCTTACTCCTCCCTAGTGAGGCCCCATCCGGACACCTGAAGCATTATGTCTGGTTCTGGGCTCCCCAGTTCAAGAAAGACAAGGCACTGCTGGAGAGAGTCCAGCAGAGGGCCACAAAGATGATGATCAGGGGACTGGAGCATCTCTTATAAGGCGACGCCAAGTGAGCTCATTCTGTTTAGCTCGGAGAAGAGAAGACTGAGGGGGACCTTATCAGTGCATAGAAATATCTAAGGGACAGGTGTCAAGAGAATGGGGCCAAACTCTTCTCAGTGGTCCCTGGACAAAGGACATCGGGCACGTACTGGCAGTTCCACCTCAATGTGAAGAAAATCTTCTTTACTGTGAAGGTGACAAAGCACTAGAACAGGTACCTGGAGTGGGTAACGGAGTCTCTTTCTCTGGAGATACTGAAAACCTGCCTGGACACGTCCCTGTGCAGCCTCAGGGCTGGAAGTGGGCCACATCTTTGATTGACTCACATTCTAACCACCTCAGCCAAAGGCAAGCTACATTCCAAACTCATTTTCATCTGGCCTGCAAATACTAGTGGCTTAAACTCAGGCTACATGGCTCCAGAGATCTCTGAGGGTCTGTTCCTGTGGATACCTTGCTGGGACCTGAACTAGCCAGTCCAAAGCTGGTGTAGCCCGTGCAGACATACCTCAGTCACTGCTTTTATGGCTCTACAGGAATTTGTATCAACATAAGCCTGAAAACAGAGGATATTTGGTTACAGAAATTATTTGTCAGGAATCTACATGTGGTCAAAACTGATGAGATTCAAGTGATGTGCTTCCAGGTAATGTTTCTTCTATACATATAGATCTTCATCTTTGTACCATTTCACATAAACACTGGTAATTTGATGAAAGAAAGAGGAAAAAAAGTGTCACTCTCCCTCTCGCACTTAAATAACTTCCTAGCAGATGAAGTACAACCACTTGTGGTTGGTGCTTTTTAAATTATCCAACATTCCAAACTCCAGTAACAAGTATAATATTCAGAATGGTGAGATATTTTTCAGTAGGTCTCATTCTCCTAAATTGGTAAAATGGCTATAAAGTACTGGCTTCCATGCACTGTCTTAGTAAGAGCTTCATTATTATTACTAGGTTTCTCAAAATTTAATAAGGTTTCATTAGGCTATAGGACAATAGGAAGAAGCTATTTTCTACAGCCCATACATCTATAGAGTTCTGTTTTTATTTATACAGGAAAACCAGCTAATAAACTGTAATTACAAAATTTTAAATAATGAGTTTTAGTGGGTAATGATCTCGGCCTCTGAGACATTTTATAACTGTTTTTCAGCCATTTCAGATAGTGCTTTCTCACTTTACATTACTGTATATTTTCCTTTATATTTTACCTAAGTGTTACACTAGATTATCATGTAACATACTACAATCAGATTTCAGATGAACAGATATTTCTTTAAATGTGCTTTATACTTAAGGACATTTTAATTTATCAGAATTCAATTTTCTCAGTGAGAATTCAGCTTTCTTTTCTCTACCCTGTCCCTTGCCTCATAAGTTATTTTGCTATACTAAATCCTGGCAAATAGTTTTGCTGTATCCCAAGGCAAATCTCCGCTTCTTGTTGCTCAAGTCCTTTAGAATTTTCTTTTTCTGAAAATCGTGCAAGAATTAACTCTTACCTTGTACCATGTTTGATCATTATTTGCAAAGTGGAATAAATTGAATCAGATTAAAGCCATTTAAATTCTGAGTAAATGCCATAAACTGATTCTGTGCCATCAAATTAATCCACTTCAAATTATTCCATTAGCTAATTTTGATTAACTTCCTGAGTAGACAAATCTCAGGTATAAAGCTAGAGACAATAAATAAATATGAAGCAAAAAGAAAGATGCACCAGAAAAAGAAAAGATGTTGGGTAAGGCTTAAGTATCAATGAACACACAGACTAATCAGTATTAAGGTTTTTATAGCTGTCATAGAGAAAAAGTAGTTGTAAAAGGAAAACTAAAGCTAAATATAAAACTATTGTGTACCTGTTTACAAAGAGTTACTCTCAAATGCAAATGAGAATCACAAAAAATGAGAAGAATTTTGATAATTTACACTTAAATTTATAATACAGAAGTTTCCATTTAAATATGCATTTGATTTAATTTTTTGGGCCAAAAATCTGAATTTTAGCAAAGTTGACCCTAGGGACAGACAGGGCAGGACTGGAGCAGTGAGGTAGATTACAGATTTCTAAACAGATGTCTCCTGATTTTTTGTCAAAGGACAGGATGGGACAGAGATGGGGACAGATAGGGAAAAAAGAAGGGATCCAAGAGACCCTATAAACTCCCACAGCAAGTTCTGGAGGGACTGAGGTACACCAGTGCAGAAATGCTGAAGAAGCAAGTTTAGTGAGATGATCTCTAGGAGACCCCACAGAGGGAAGCCAGCAGGAGGGAGAATTCACAGCAATAGCAGTTTGGTGTTTCAAAAGCCACAACACACCTCCAACGTGAAGGCTGGAGGCAGATGGAGCAACCTCCCCACATGCCCATGAGGGTGTGTTTGCCGGAGGGAGAGGGTGGGACAAGGGACAGCACAGAAAGAAAAAGATGACATTGACTACAAACGGCACACTCAGCAAGTCGAGAGCTGAACAGGAGGAGGAAGATGGGCAAGAGCACTAGTGCTGTGATAAAATGGGAAAAAAAAGCAAACCAAAAATCCCACAGATAGGAAGAAAACGCTGAAGGTGGAATAAAAATGCATCTCAGGCACCAGAGACAGCAGCCCTTTTGGGAGCAAGGGAAGGAAGAGAACAAAAATGAGTCCTTTTACCTTTTCAGAAGCTGTTTGTTCTGCTCCCCGAAGTTCTACCTAGTTTTCACCTTTCCGCAAATATTTGATTTCCATATGACAGGGCCGTGGACTTCAAGCTACTTGATAGCACCATATCCCCTCTATACTGAATATTCATGTAGAATGATTGGAGTCAAACTATTTTTTATAAAAAATCATGAAAAGTTAGTAAGAATTTAAGAACATCCAGTGTCCCAAAATGAGTGCAAAAGCAAAAGAACACAAATCTGAAAATATTAATCATTAAAATACATACCAACTCCCACACTTGACTTCTAATACATGTTTTTTCTTAAGCTAGTAAATAACTGATAATCAGTTTCTGTGATTTTATTTTGTTATGGAGATAAAGAGGAGGAGAAATCGCATTTTCCATCCCCGGTAAAAAGCAAATATACTCAGACACAGTTTTCTATGGTGTCAATAGATTATTACACCCTTCATGCCAAATTTTATGTCAGTTTAGATAACTTCTTCAGAAGGATCAAGGATAGTAAAAATAATTAGCCAACTCTGCAGAGAAAATTATCGTCTTACACAAATCTGACAAGACTGTTGCTGTTATACAAACAAACCACACAACTACACCCTCCAAACAACACGCATATTTTATTAGCATAACATGCAGCAATAGCACCATTTGTGTTTTGCTCAAATGTGCTGGGAGAAGAGCAAGACAGTCATGTGTTCATTGACATTTTCATTTTAATTCTATTAATTTTTCAAAAAGAATTGAGGGTATTGCGTCACCAATTTAGGAAATTCTGTCTTTAAGCACAGGAATGGAGCTCTGCACTTAAGGTCATGGGTGTGCACAAATACCTTTCCCAAATTAGAGTTTATGAAATTTATAAGAGCTACTCAGCACATTGTTGGATCATCTTAAAACCATTTGGTTTTGTAAATGACACGTCACTGAATTCCACTTAACAGGCTGGGCTGCAGAGCTGTTATATTTACTCCTCCTTGAACAATAATAACCAGGGCAGGCCAGTTCCAAAGACAAATTCAACCTGCTGCCTGCATGTAGTTGTTTGCTGACCAAGAGACCATTGAAGGAAGCCCTATGTGCCTCCAAAGGAGGGATGCTCTTATGCAACAACTAGCAGCCAGCAGCAGAGGTGACTGAAATCCTTCTGAGAAAATTTGCTTCATTTGGAACGGAGAAAAGAAAAACTATTGCTGCTTTAGTAAAGCCCTCCTGGTTCTCAGTGAACAGAGGCAAATATAAGGAGCATTTATGTGAAATAAAGCATTTCCTAGGGGGATTTTTTAATTTTGCCTTGGACTTGTCATCATCCATGAAAACTGATGCTTTCCTCTAAATTTCTTGAGACTCAGATTACTTGGAAGCTGAAATCCAAGCAGGAAGGTCTCTATGCTATTTGATACTCTGTGCTGTTGCTGGTTAGCAGCTTGCCATGATGATGTACTGTATTTTTATATTAATACTGGAAAAGAGAGGAATGATTTTTTTTTTTTTTGGTAAATGTTTCTCCTATAAACTACAAATCAGGTCAGAGTTGCTCAAATGCATTAAAACAGAATTAACAGAATTCTTTCACTTCCACTGTGAATCAGTCCACCAGCTCTTCCTTCAGTTGTACTTCATGGAAAAAACCAACCTGTTATCACCCAAGCCAGCCAGCACAGGACTTTTCCACTGAGCCTGCAATATTTTTCTATTTTTTTCCCCTCTATATTCTTGCCTGAGCTCAAAGACTGGAAAAAAAATGGTTCCTGTCCACTGAAAATTATAGTTGCATCAGAACTGTAGATGGATTTCATGGAGTTTTTATTTCTTTCTTTTCTTTTGTTAGCTTAGATTATTTACTTCTTTGAGCTTTATCCACTCCGCTTTCTTCCTGTCACGTTCCACTCTTGACTGATGTGTTCAAGTGTTCCTGCTTTCCATGGCATATCATATGTAGTCTCGCTGCAGTCATTCGATACAGCAGTTCAGCTATTTCTGTAAGTTTTTTCCTCTGACATGGGTTTTGATTAGCTCCAGAAATCTAACTTGCTTATGGACCTCTGATGCACCAGCTCTAGAAACGTGCGTTTTGTATTCCATTACTCCGCTGACATGACTGAGAAACATCCCCTGCAAACATATCTTACTATTTTTACAAATCCTTCTAATAGCATTGCATTCTCAGATTTCCTCCATCGACGGCTGGGGGATTTTTTTAATGTCTCATTATTATTAATAGCTGTTCATCCTTCATATCTCTTACCTCAAATTCACTTTCAGTTATTTCTGTGTTGACAGTTGCAGCCTCTGCACTTTATCTAATCTACCGTGTGTGTCTTCTCTTTCTTGAATTATGTTCTCCTTGAAGCATCATAGACTGAGTTAGCACTTTGGTCTTTCTGTCCCCAGAAAAACAGCACAAATTCCACCTTCATTACTTTGTAGCAAATAGCTTTAAAAAATCCTTAATGAGAATCAAAATATCGTTTTAATTTTCCCAAGTTGAGGGATCCTGACTTGTGAGCTTTTTTTTTTCCTCCTGATATATAGAGACAAGGTCCAGAACTGCTGGACTAAAGCATACTTACACCGTTATTCCCATTTCTTCAGCAGGTAGAGTATTTTAAGTTCTTCTTTGTCTCTTTACTTAAGACTAGGCTGAGGAGAGACCTCATTGCTCTCAACAACTACCTGAAAGGAAGTTGTGGAGAGGAGGGTGCTGGCCTCTTCTCCCAGGTGACAGGGGACAGAACGAGAGGGAATGGCCTCAAGCTCCACCAGGGAGGTTTAGGCTGAACATTAGGAAAAAAATTTTCACAGAAAGGGTCGTTGGGCACTGGAACAGGCTGCCCAGGGAGGTGGTTGATTCACCTTCCCTGGAGGTGTTTAAGGCACGGGTGGATGAGGTGCTAAGGGGCATGGGTTAGTGTTTGATAGGAATGGCTGGACTCGATTATCCGGTGGGTCTATTCCAACCTGGTTATTCTATGATTCTATACTTCTAGACTACACAGAGTTTTTTCCTCTGTTTCCAGAGTGAATGAGCAGAGATGCCCATTCTGGAGAGGTATAACATTCTTGCACTATTTGCTTATGTCAGTTTGTGCGCATAAGAGAAATTATTCAAGCTTCATAAAGATATCATAATCAGAAAGACGCAAGACTGAAAAATATTTTACTAAAATCTCCGTTATTACAGATCTTTGCAGAGTACATCATTCAGAGCCAGAGAAAGTGAAGTAGCTTGTCTAAAGCTACACTGAAAATATTTCACAGAGCTGGGTATAGAGCTTAATTTTCAAGAATCAACTTAGCGCCTTAATCCTCATTCCCTACAGACAAAGAATAACCAGGGGTCAACACTGCTTCAGTGTAGATGGGAAGGGGGCTGCACACACCTGAATTTACTCTCCCTTTTTGTGTCCAGAGGCAGGTACTGCTCCAGCCGCTGTTACAGGGTGAGTGAAGAGGGTATGTGTTTGAAAACATTTCCTTCCCTCCTCTTCAAACCCACATTTAAGAAATATTGTCTCCTTCTAAATTAATACTTGAGGGGAAATTGCATCAAATATGTGAAAAGTGTACTGGATTAAAAAAATAGGCCTGTTTAATAAGTGCATCTTCAGTGTACTGTACCAAAATAGCCTTCATTAAAAATTTCCCTTAAAAGAACATCTTAAAATGAAATCTAAAAAAAAAAAAAAATCTAAAAAAAAATAAATCAAATGCCAAGGCACTTGTTTTAATTGGCTTTAACTTCAGTAGTCTAAATGCAAAGTATGAGGCCCATTATAATTTGGATATCTGGTGCTTCTAAACATAGTGTCAGAATTCAGTGAATGAGGAGAGCGGTGGCAGGCCAGCACACAGGCTGCCAAGTGAAACAGCTACTTCAGCCACGCTGCAAAAATCAAACGCACACCCATGGCAGTAGCTATAATTAGACATGAACAAACCTTGTCAGATGTGTTAAGAACCCACTTTAATTCAACTATTTCTTATGGTTTTTCAAGTACACCCTTCTACTGAGGTGGACCAAAATCTGTTTCAGATAACGATGAAGTTACTTTGTAAGAATTTTCTTTCCTAACTAGAAGGAAAAAAAGAAGGTAGAAATGTGCTTGCTTAGATCTACTTTTTCTCAGTTCTCCTATTACCCCTCCTAAATCCTTCTCTCTCTTGTTGGATTCTAAAACATGCCTTCTTGAACTCACAGCTGTGAGAGTTTGGCCAACATTCAGAAAAAGGGACAAGGAGCTTTTTATGTAATACAGACGAAGCTGAACGTGGATTCGGTGATGAAGAAGAAGGCTGCAGGAAAGGCCGTGTAAAAGCCCTTACATGGTCATAGAAGAGATCTTCAGTATCTTCTACCCAACTACAGCAAGAACCCAAGTTTCAAAGACAGTAGCCACAGTAGAAATCAGAGCAGGCAGCTTTTTGTACCAAGAAGCAGCAATGAGGTTTTCTCCTAACTTTCAATAATTAGAACTGATTAATGCCCCTAAGATTGAGGGTGCTTGTTCTCTTCAGTAAATGTTATTCGTTTTGATTAAACATTATCAATATGCTCTCTAAGATTGTCTTTGCACTCCTTGATCCAATGAGAGTTACGGGAAGGAATTACATCGGCTTAGCAGAATGAAGCTTTGACTTTGTCATTTTGAACTTTGATTCAATTTCTCAACCAAAACAGTTTCATGATATGTCATCACCTTAATAAAAAGGTGAGTAGAAGGTTTCATTATGCTATACTGAGGAATATTTTTAGGTTCCTATACATGCTTATTGTCCCTTCACGTTAAATAAACAGCCCAAGTTTCTTCCTCCGTAAGAGCTTTTCCATTCCTTTCATCCTTTCTTATTGGTCCTCTCCAAGTCCTTCCCCCTGGACCTTTCCAATAAGCTGCAGATACCCAACTGCAGGCAGCGTGCTGTTCAGTGAATTCCCCAGCTCGGTGAGGCGCCTCTCAAGTTTCTCACAGCTTTCATGAACTTTGCCCAACTTAACCACCCTGTGTCATTTACGGGATTTTGCCACTGTATTCCTCACTCTCTTTCCAAATGTCCAGTAAGGATATAGGTCCTAATCCAGGACCTTTTGCTTATCATTTCAAATATTGCCATTGCTTTTATTTGCATTGTGGTAACTTCTGCCACCTAAACCAGAGTCCTGCTGTCCCTCCCTGCCCCCCAGCTCCCACAGAGCAGAAACCATTTATGCACAAATAGAGAAGGGCTTGTGGGTGGTGCGATGGTTAGAGGTCATCTTGGACATAGCAATCATTAAGCGAAAGATGTTTTGATTTTTGGAAAAGTGAGGAGGGGTGTCACCAGAATCATAGAATCACAGAGTAGTTTGGGTTGGAAAAGACCTTAAAGATCATCCAGTTCCAACCCCCGTGCCATGGGCAGGGACACCTCCCACTAGATCCGGCTGCCCAAGGCCTCATCCAACCTGGCCTTGGACATCTCCAGGGATGGGGCAGCCACATCCTTGGACTTCCAGAGGGCAGAGCCTGGTCGACAGAGTCCTTTCAGAGGCAGTCCTGAAGGGCAAAGGAGTCAAGGAAGGATGGACATTCCTCAACAAGGAAATCTTTAAAGTGCAGGAGCAGGCCATCCTTATGTGCTGAAAGACAAGCGATCAGGGAAGAAGATTGGCCTGGCTGAACAGTGAGCTTTGGCTGGAACTCAAGAAAAAAAGGAGAGTTTATGACCTTTGGAAAAAGGGGCAGGCAACTCAGAACTACAAAGATGTTGTGATGTTGTGCAGGGAGAAAATTAGAAGGGCCCAAGACCAAATAGAACTTAATCTAGGTCTAAAAGACAACAAAAAAATGTTTCTGTAAATATATTAGCAGCAAAAGGAGGGTTAAGGAGAATCTCCGTCCTTTTATTGGACGCGGGGGGAAACAGTGACAAAGGATGAGGAAAAGGCTGAGGTACTTAATGCTGCCTTTGCCTCAGTTTTTAATAGCAAGACCAGTTGTTCTTTGGGTACCCAGATCTCTGAGCAGGAAAACAGGGATGGGGAGCAGAATGGAGCCTCCATAATCCAAGGGGCAATGGTTAGAGACCTACTATGCCACCTAAAGACACACAAGTCTAAGTGGCCAGATCCACCTGAGGGTACTAAAGGAATTGGCAGAAGTGCTCATCAAGCCACACAAGTCATTTATCGGCAGTTCTGGCTAACTGGGGAGGTCCCAGTTGACTGGAGAGTGGCAAATATGATGCCCATCTACAAAGAAGGGACAGAAGGATCTGGCGAAATATAAGCCTGTCAGTCCAGCCTCAGTGCCAAGGAAGGTTATGAAGAAGATCATCTCAAGGCTGCTCACCAGGCACGTGCAGGACAACCAGGGGATCAGGCCCAGTTCAGTATGGGTTTAAGAAAGGCAGGTCCTTCTTTACCAACCCAATCTCCTTCTATGCCAAGGTGACTCACATAGTGGACGAGGGAAAGGCTGTGGATGTTGTCTACCTAGGCTGTAGGAAATCCTTTTACACTATTTTTCCATGGCATTTTCTTAGAGAAACTGCTTGCTCATGGCTTGGGCACGTGTACTCTTCACTCACAAAAAAATTGGCTGGATGGCCAGGCCCAAAAGTCGTGATGAATGGAGCTAAATTTAGCTGGCAGCCAATCACAAGCGGTGTTCCCCAGGGCTCAGTACTGAGGCCAGTTCTGTTTAGTACCATTACCAGTGATTTGGATGAGGGGAGCAACTGTGCCTTCATTAAGTCTGCAGGCGATACCAGGTTGGGCAGGAATGTTGATCTGCTCGAGGGAAGGAAGGTTCTGTAAAGAGATCTGGACAGACTGGGTCAACGGGCTGAGGCCAGTTGTATGAGGTTCAATGAGGCAAAGTGCTGGGTCCTGTACTTGGGTGACAACAACCCAATGCAATGAATTCAATGCTTAAGTCTTGAGGATGAATAGCTTGAAAGTTGTCTGGCTGAAAAGCATCTAGGCGTATTGGTTGATAGCAGCTGAGCATGAGGCAGCAGTGTGCCCAGATGGCCAAGAAGACCAATAGAACCGTAGAATAGTTTGCATTGGAAGGGAACTTAAAGATAATCTAGTTGCAACCCCCTGCTAAGGGCAGGGACACCTTCCATTAGATCAGATTGCTCAAAGCTGGTTGCAACAAGCATTTATATCACATCACAGAGAAGATACCACTTACTACCTTAAGGCGGAAACAGAGAACATCTTTTAGTGAGAGGCTCAAAACCTAGTTAGACTGCAGATGAAAACTGGTCAGCTCACAATGGAAATATATTGGGTTCAATCTGTAATTACAAGACTAGACATCAGCTCTAAGGACATACCAAATTGCTTTTGCCTTGGACAGAAATATATTTCAACTGAGAAGAGTCACAGAAAAATGACAGAAGCCTGGACTATGGCACTTCCTAGGTTAGATGATTACAGACAGCTCTACTTTGGACCACAACGGATCGTGTCTCCCAGGTTTTTACCTGGGCAACACCGGTTTTTTTTTGCTCAGGGAAGATCCATATCCATTCTCTGGGAACAAAGTTCTCTCAGCCTTTTTCATGTCTGTAAAACAAAATGCTATAAAGTCAAAACTGAACAGAAAATAGTAAAATATTTGAATATTGAACACTAATAAGTATTAATGAAGTATTTACAATGCTCAGAAATGGACCTGAAATGTGCCTGCATTAGCAAAATTGACAACATATGGAGGACCAGGGTCTCATCACTCCTAGTCACCCAGCAATAGAATCACAGAATCACAGAATAACCAGGTTGGAATAGACCCACCGGATCATCGAGTCCAACCATTCCTATCAAACACTAAACCATGCCCCTCAGCACCTCATCCACTCGTGCCTTAAACATCTCCAGGGAAGGTGAATCAACCACCTCCCTGGGCAGCCTGTTCCAGTGCCCAATGACCCCTTCCATGAAAAAGTTTTTCCTAATGTCTAGCCTAAATCTCCCCTGGTGGAGCTCTCCCTCTCGTCCTGTCCCCTGTCACTTGGGAGAAGAGGCCATTACCCTAATCTCTACAACCTCCCCTCAGGTAGTTATAGAGAGCAATGAGGTCTCCTCTCAGCCTCCTCTTCTCCAGGCTAAACACCCCCAGCTCTCTCAGCTGTTCCTCATAAGGCCTGTTCTCCAACCCCTTCACCAGCTTCGTTGCACTTCTCTGGACTCGCTCCAGAGCCTCAACATCCTTCTGGTGGTGAGGGGCCCAGAACTGAACACAGGATTCAAGGAGCGGTCTCACCAGTGCCGAGTACAGAGGGAGAATAACCTCCCTGGACCTGCTGGCCACGCCGTTTCTAATACAAGCCAGGATGCCATTGGCCTTTTTGGCCACCTGGGCACACTGCTGGCTCATGTTCAGTCGCTGTCAACCAACACCCCCAGGTCCTTCTCCTCCTGGCAGCTTTCTAGACAGGCTTCTCCCAGTTTGTAGCTCTGCTTAGGGTTGTTGTGCCCCAAGTGCAGGACCCGGCATTTGGCCTTGTTAAACCTCATGCCGTTGGTCTCAGCCCATTGGTCCAGCCTGTTCAGATCCCTTTGCAGAGCCTCCCGACCCTCCAGCAGATCCACACTTCCACCCAGCTTAGTGTCATCTGCAAACTTGCTAAGGGTGCACTCGATGCCTTCATCCAGGTCATTGATAAAGACACTGAACAGGGCTGGATCCAGCACTGAGCCCTGGGGAACACCACTTGTCACTGGCCTCCAGCTGGATTTAACACCATTTCCCACCACTCTCTGGGCCCGGTCATCCAACAGTTTTCCACCCAGGAGAGTGTGCGCCTGTCCAGGCCAGACGCTGACAGTTTCCAAAGCAGAATGCTGTGAGAAACTGTGTCAAAGGCTTTACTGAAGTCCAGGAAGACACATCCACAGCCTTTCCCTCATCCAGCAGCCGCATCACTTTGTCATAGAAGGCGATCAGGTTAGTTTGGCAAGACCTGCCTTTTGTGAACCCGTGTTGACTGGGCCTGATCACCCGGTTCTCTTGCATGTGCTTCATGATAGCACTCAAGATCACCTGTTCCATGACTTTCCCTGGCACTGAGGTCAGACTGACAGGCCTGTAGTTCCCTGGATCCTCCCTGCGACCCTTCTTGTAGATGGGCACGACATCAGCCAGCCTCCAGTCCAGTGGAACTTCCCCAGTCTTCCAGGACTGCTGGAAGATGATGGAAAGGGGTTTGGCCAGCACATCCGCCAGCTCCTTCAATACCCTTGGGTGAATCCCATCCCACCCCATAGTCATGTGGGCATCTAGTCAGGCTAGCAAGGCTCTGGCCACCTCCTCTTGGACCATGGGAGCCTCATTTTGCTCCTCTAGCTCCAGGGTTTGCACACAGAGGGAACAACTTTCTTTACAATTAAAGACTGAGGCAAAGAAGGCATTAAGTACCTCAGCCTTTTCCTCATCCCCTGTCACCGTTGTTCCTGCTGTGTCCAATAGGGACTGTATGGTCTCCCTAGTCCTCCTTTTATTATTTATATATTTATAGATTTTTTGTTATCTTTCACAGACTTTGCCAATCTGATTTCTAGTTGAGCCCTAGCCCTTCTGATTTTTTCTCTACACAATCTCGCTTTCCTCCTGTAGTCCACCCAAGAGGCCTGTCCCCTCTTCCAGAGCTCATAAACATTACTCTTCTTCTTGATATCACTCAAGATCTCCCTGTTCAACCAAGCTGTTTTTTCCCGCTGCAGGCTTTTTTTTCTGGAATATGGGGATAGCTTTCTCCTGAGCCACTAGGATCTCCTTTTAGAAGAGCTCCCAGCCCTCATGGGCTCCCTTGCCCTTAAGCACTGTCTCCCATGGGACTTTGCCAACCAGCCTTCTGAGGAGTTCAAAGTCTGCCCTCTGGAAATTTAATGCTACTGTCCTGCTAACCACCCTCTTCACTTCACCTAAAACAGAAAACCCTATCATCTCATGATCGCTTAGTCCTAGGCGTCCTCCTACTGCCACATCCCCGACGAGGCCTTCTCTGTTCACAAACAGCAGGTCCAGGAGGGCACCTTCCCTTGTTGGTTCATTCACCAGCTGTGCAAGGAAATGTCTTCCACACACTCCAGGAGCCTCCTAGACTGCTTCCTTTCTGCTCTATTGTACTTCCAGCAGATATCAGGAAGATTGAAGAAGAGAGAACAAGAACGAGAGGCATGGATCTAGAGATTAACCCCAGCTGTTTATAGAGAGCTCATCAGCTGCTTCTCCTTGGCTGGGTGGCCTGTAACAGACTCCCATCACAAAATCTACTTTCTTATGGGCTCCTCTGACTTTAACCCACAGACACTCAATCTCCTCATTGCCACAATCCATTTCAACAGTGTCCAAGTCCTCCCTTACAAAGAGGGCTACTCCGCCTCCTCTCCTTCCCTTCCTATCCTGCCTGAAGAGTTTATACCCCACCACGTCTGTACTCCAGTTATATGAGTCATCCTACCACGTTTCCGTGATGGCAACGACATCATAGGCTCCTTGCCCTACAACAGCTTCCAGCTCTTCCTTCTTATTCCCCATGCTGTGTGCATTGGTGTAAATGCACTTCAGCTGAGCTGCCGAGCCTTCAGCCCTCTTAGAGGGAACAGAGTCACACAAAATCATAGAATGGTTTGGGTTTGAAGGGACCTTAAGGATCATCCAGTTCCAACCCCCCTGCCATGAGCAGGCACATCTCCCACTAGATCCGGCTGCCCAAGGCCCCATTCAACCGGACCTTGAACACCTCCAGGGATGGGGCAGCCACAACTTCCCTGGGCAACCTGTGCCAGTGCCTCACCACTTTCATAATGAAGAAATTTCTTCTTATAGTCTTGTCTAAACAGGTCATTAGCTTTGAGCAAATAAGCCTATATGGCAATTGTAGAGGAAAGAAATAATAAACCGCCAAAACACTGAGATGTAGCAGTAACGTGAATGCTTACCGATGGTGGAATATCATACTATACAACACATACAGATTACACGAGAGGATACTAAAAGCACTGACATTGGCTGAGACAGTCTGAAAAGTAAATTGTATTTGATTTTTTTGTCCATTTTTTGAATCCATTTTTGAGTCCATTTTTCTCCATTTTTTGAGTCCATTCCCAATTGCCTGGTAACTGGAGTATCTAGCACCAGAGTGCCCGTATCTCCCTTACCACCCCCAAGTGTGTTCTCCTCCACTTTCTGTGTGGTGGTCCTCTCCAGCACACCGTGTCCGAATCACTAGTTCCCTATATCCAGGCTCGCTCCTGTCTAGCCTGGTCTCAATCCCTTCCCCCTTCACATCTAGTTTAAAGCTCGATTGATGAGCTTAGCTAGGTTTTCAGCAAGGGCTTTAGCCCCCCTAGGAGACACACCTGTCCCATCCTTAGTAACAAAGCCTGGGGGTGTGTGAGCCACCTGATGATCAAAGAAGCCAAAGCCCCTTTCCTCACACCAGGCTCAGAGCCAGGCATTAATCGAGTTCTTCCTGACTTCCAGCTCCCCTCTATTTAGCCTTGGGATGGAGCAGAATGCTATTTGTGCCCCAGAGCCCTCCATCAATTTCCCAATGGCCCTGAAGTCTTTCTTGATGGCTTTGGTCTTCCTGCTTACTAACTCATCATTACCAGTTTGGACTACTATCAGAGGATAGTAGTCTGTCTCGTGGACCAGGGAAGGAAGTTTCCTAGCTACCTCCTTCACTGATGCCCCCAGTAAGCAACAGACCTCTCTGTGGAGTGGGTCCGGTCTGCAGATGGGTCCTTCCATTCCTTTTAGGAGGGAGTTCCCTACAACAATTACCCTCCTTTTGTTCTTAATGGAGGACGTTTTTATCTTTTTCTGAGGATGGTGCGGCCTAGGGAAAGATTCTGGGCTGTGGGAGCCATCATCCTCAGGATTGGATTCCACCTGCAGCACATGGTACTTGTTTACCAGGGGGATCTGGGGGTTTGCTGTCTGGTTGAGGGGAGCAGGTTTCCTTCATCTGGCAGGAACTTGCTGCCGTTCCCCATCTCTTGTTCCTCCAACCTTGCAGTTAGCAGGTGGGTGGTGTTTGGAAGCACCAGCTCCAGCAGGCTGCTGAGTGAGTGAGAGGGCACTGCTCCACTGGTCTATCTCCCTCTCACAGTTCCTGATGGTCCTCAGCCTCTTTATCTCCTCCCTTAACTCCTCCACCATACAATGGAGTTCCCCCACTCGAGTGCAGCTTTCACAAGTGGAGCCAGTAACAGAGGCACGAGCTGCTGTGGGAGGGGGGCACTGCCTGCAGCCCAGGGTCTGGGTAGCTGCATGTGCCCACTGGGGCTCCATCTGCCTGGCAGCTTCCATCATGCTTGGTGCAGCCTTCATCTTCTGACGGGTAGCCCCCATGGCTCTCAGCCCCTTCTGGCCGTGCTCCAGCCCCTCTCTGCACCCTCCCTGCCTTCTCAAACTGCCCAGTTTTAACGTGCGCTGTTCTAACGTGCCCCACTCCTCTTGGCCTGCGCTCCCTCAGGGCCGTTTAAATCCCTCACAGAAGCTTCCGGGACCGCCCCCTCCCGTCAGGCCCCGCGCGGGAGCGGCCGTTGGGCCCGGGGCCTGGCGCCGACCCCCCAGCGAGTTCGTTTAGGCTAATAGTGTTAGGTTCTTGTCCAGCTATCGTGTCTTCACCAGATCTGCTTTCACCTAACACCCTGTCAGACAGGGAAGGGGACCTGCCTTCACTTCCCAGGGGAAACAAAGGCGTGGAAAGTCTGTTGTAACATAAGCCCGAAGCTTAGATCTTAGGAGGCTGCCTGATCGTTTTGCCACTCCTCCCTCAGGAGGAGGAAACCGAGTCCTTTTTGTCTTCCAATATTTATTCTATTAGTTGTCATTGTTCAAATCACAGCCACCTACAGATGTCGTGAACTACTTGTTAATAATCTTGAAAAATTATATTTTTCAGATCAGAAACTAGACGAGGCCAAGAAGAGGGATGAGCTCAGGGCAGCACAAGCGCTCACTTACCCACAAAACAGAATGTTCACTCCTTCCTCAGACGAAGCGAGAATTAAGGAAAGGGGTTTTGGATAGATGTCAAAACTTGTTTTCTCATTACAGTTTCCTTAGAAACAAGATTTTTAGTGCAGTAATCTTCAAAGTTTCACGATGGAAGATTAGTACATAAGCTATTAATTAGTTTTATTTCTGACTGTGATGGAATGAGGTGATTGCTATCAATCCCAACATTACCTTCCAGAAATTGCTTGTGCTGTTGCTCATCTTCTAAATCTACAGCTTTGAGTGACGGGCAACTACTTTTAATAACAATCTACTAAATTTCTAGAAGCCTTACAGAAATGGCTGATACTCATTGGCTCCAACTGTCACACTTGCAGCAAGAGAGAAACTATTTTATTAGTTCTTATTTGAGATTCCTATCTAAGTACGGTCACAGACAGCAACATAGTGAGCTGTTCTGGACTGGACAGTTGTAAATCCAGAAATACTAGCCGAAAAGCTGCTCTGCCATTTAAAGTCATTCCTAACGTATTTCTAAATAGCTCACTAAGAATCTGGTGAGAAAAAAAAAATGGTACTATAAAGCTCCTCTGGAATCGTTTAATCAATACGTGCTAAAACCTGTATAATTCTTGATCACATTCTTCTAAGCCAATGCCTTTGTTTACAAAAATATATTTGTATCTTTCTGAATTTAATTGTACTATTTGATCACAGAAAAAGTGACTAAACCAAACAGAAAAAAAAAGATGCCATTAAGATTATTCCATTTATAGAGAAGGCTAATAAATTACCTCTATCCTGAGTTCATATTTTCAGTCATTTATTCACATTATCAGTAATTACTACATGTAGCCACTAAACCACGCAAATAATTTCCACTTAGACTAAAATCCACTGTTTTAAATATTTTCTTCAAGCATATACTTTCCATCACTTTTTAAACACCTATACAGCCAAAAAGCCTAGAGCCAAAAAGCTTCTGAACACTTGAACAGGAAAAATTTTGACATTTGAACCAGGAGAAGCCCGTACTGAAATGAAATTGCCCATGCTGTACTTTGAGAAAGAAGCAATGAAGAGCAAGGCATAAAAATCATGTTGGTTCTCTCATTGAGGTAAATTCACATCAACCTAGCAGAGATGAGAGCAAATGGAAAGCTTCTTTATTTTCTGTAACTCAAACCACATGAAAAAATCTGCTTGGAAAAGGGGGAACGATGTTAAACTTTCTATAGCCATGGCCCATGCAACTGGTACTTGGTTGAGGGTAAGATATCTTCTAGAGGTCAATCTCTAAGATGGAATGATTTTGTTACTGAATACTTTGGGTTTACAGCTGATTTTTAAGTGGTATAAAGAAACTAGAATAAGAACCTTGGCACAAAAAGCCTTTCACCATTAGAAAGAAAAGCTACTAAAACTTTTTATTATTAAAAACATCAACAAGAAGAAATAGTCAACAGGCAGATTCATTTTCAGAGAGACAAAGACTAGATGTGTTCACCTAGGGGCACAGAAAGATGAGAGAAAGACAAAACAAAATGAGTTTCCTGTAGATGCCTAAAGCTCTTGATGGGAGATACAGCACATACAAAATATTAGAATCAGTAGAACTGTGTAAATGTCAAAGAACCTTTTCAACAATTACTTGTTAGATCAAAGCAGAAAATTTGTTTCAGATGAGTTCATGTCTGCTCTTCTCAAACATCCAATCAAACTTTGTTTTAAATATGCTCTTGGAAGGCAAGTTTTATAGACATTTGGCTCAACTGAAACTTGTGCAAATACTCGCTTTAAAATAGAAAATATCTCATCCTCATCAGGGATGAGTTATTGTCACAGAGGCAGGACCAAAGTCTTCAAGTACTTCAAGCAGAGACAGAGACTGAAATTCTGTGCTGCATCACAGGGTGGAGAAGAAAGGCATGGTCAGTGGGAGGACTGGCTGTGCTTTAAATCTCCTAATTAAGTAGGCTGCCTCGGGTCTCCAAGGTTAAGTAAATCGTGGTGACTTCTCTACACTAGTTACAGGCCATAAAATTCTACGTGATCTCTGTATCTGCTTTACACATGCTGGATGTTTGAGTAGAAACTGCAGTTGTGATTGAAAGATGGGTAGCAAGGGAGGCTGCTGGAAGGCAGAGAATACTAATTATGTGCATATCATAAACCACTATTTGAAAAAATACTGTCTTGCACTGTCAAATCATGTCTATGAAAACTACCTTTAAAATGATCTTACAAATCTACCTAATTAATGGATTTTCTCAGAGTCTTTATGCCTCACTGGTAGATAGCCTGTAAGAAAGAAAAGCAGGATCATGCTGTAATATAGATGAACGTTGACTGGAAATTATGACAGCATCCTCCAGCATAATTTACTGGTAATTCAGATAATAAATCTGAACTTCAAGGGCAGTAATTCAACCACCATTTAGCAGTGCTCACTTACAGTTAAACCAAATATAATGAAACGTAATCAACAAATCATTTTATTTCAAGAATTAAAGTTGAAGTTCTTAAATTCATCACGTTTCCACCTCACATTCTTGAAGTCATAGTGGCTGGGCCCTGAATTTAGTTTTTTATTGTTACTGTCTCCTACCATGCTTTGCTCCAGTCCCCAGTACTTTCTGCACCTTCGGAAAAGCAAATTTGAACCTACTGACAATAGACTGGCTTCCCATGGTTAACTTTATAAACTTCTAAGTAGTGCAGTTTCCAGACATCCACAAGCTGAAAAACTTTGATTTTAAACAGTCTTACTGGCAAGCCTCAGTCCTTTTGCCTTTCTTTAGGTGACAAAAAAAGATGATGAGAAAAATGATAGAAGGTTGAATAAAGTCAAAACTTTTCTTCTCTCTTCCTTTTATTTTTTGCCCCTTTCTTAAAAGAATAAATTAACAGATACATAAAAGATCAATGTGTCTCAGAAATTAAGGTGGAAACAGGTCTCTCAGAGTCATTCTTCCTTGTACTTTACTATTAATGTCCCTTTATGTTTAACTACTCTCCCTTGAAAGTGTTTGCCTTCTTTTCTGCTGCATTGTCTTAAATTTCCATTTTGTTGCAGTGCCTATTGTGCAACCTATTCCTTCCCTAATAGTGTTTTCTGGTTTTGAAAAACAAATTATGCTAGAGTTTATATTCATTCCATGTTGCTCGTTTACTTTTTTGTAGTACCCTTAGATTTCTTTATTCCATCTCTCTCATTCTTCTTCCTTTATCTATATGGGTTATATTCAAGTGTTTGCTTTCCCAATGTAACTATATTATGTTTATATTGATCCTTTGATTCCTAATAAAAATAAACTTAAAAAATGGGGAAGCTGGCTATTTCATTACCGCTCGTTTCTGCAGTTTGTGGTAAAATAAACCTAGAACCCTTGAGTTAATGCCTTGTTCCTTCCTTTTCCTCAAAGCAATAATAAATCTGAGAACATGACTTTAGGTGTACTGTAAATATTGTGTGACACTCAAATACCGTCATAACACGGTCCCTACAAAAGGTAGTGATCTGACAGCTCATGGTAGCCAAATACCATGAGATAAATTTTACAACATATCTGAAAGGGTTTTATTTATTACCATTGTATGATTTCATTCTTTTCCTAACTTGCATGCCTACTGCATTTATAGACAAAGCAGCAAAAATGGAAGCTTCTGGTTAACTCTTCATGAAACGAACCCCCAACAGCGTAAAACCAGTGCACATCCACAGCTCCCACAGAGGTGAATCTATGGGATGCACACAAGCTCTGCAGAGCTGCCTCCAGCTACCTGCAGCATTTCGCTTGCTACACAGACAGGTGAAAGCCTGAAGTGCTGCTGTAGAGAATACCTGGACATTTTCTCTCCCTTCAGTCACCTTTCCATTAACTCGCCACTGTAGTTTCTGTCACTTGCCTTCCCTGCCCTAATGCTACCCTTCTGTTGTTCTCAGTTTAAAGAACATACTTGACACCCATTTCACATCACACTTTTGTACAAGTGATCTTAATCCTAATCTCTCTGTTTTTCTAGGAAATGCTTCAAAGCCACAAGGCTGCATGCTTCTCCTTTTGCATTGTCTGGCTGTCCAAATGAATCTTGAACCCTTAGCATTAAACAAGGTAGTTTTAAGAGGTGGAGTGCACAGTGTCTTCTATTTTTTTAATCTTCTATTCTGAAATCAAGCAAAAGAAGTGGTACCCCTGCGGTAACATGGGAGCATCTCTCTGAACCCCTGTGGGCAGGCAAGATTAGGATCCCACATCACTCAAATCTCAGCCAAATGCTCTATTCAAGGATGGAACGCTCAGTCGTTATTTGCTCAGGGATGTGGTGGAGTCATCATGCCTGGAGCTGTTAAAAAAATATGTAGATACAGCACTTTGGGACATGGTTTAGTAGGCACAGTGGCGTTGGGCTGATGTTGGACTTGATCTTCGAGGTCTTTTCCAATCTTAATGATTCTATCTTTCTGTACATCAGAGCTTTTCTACTCGTCTTGCCTGTCTGCAAGTCTGTAAATATAAACATTGCCATTATATTGCCTTCCGAGCTACAGCATGCACTGCGACTCCTGAAAGGATCAACTCCTTACCACAGTAAATCAGCTGCAATGGAGTTAACTGAAGAGAAGAACACAGCAACAGCTCTGAGATATCAAAGTGACAGAGTAAGAGTAGATGTTTTCACGATTATCAGCACTTTATTTTTGCCTATATACTTCACATGTACATTTTATTTCCTTTTCCACGTACTGAGGCAACTAAGAGAGGCTGACTGGCATGTTGGTGAGGACAGGAGGGATGTGAAAGGGGAAAAGGAAAAAGCAGAGAAAGAAGGAAAGGGGAAAAGGTGGTAAAAGGCAAAGAAAGCAAAAAGAAAGGACGAGATGTGAAAAGAAAGGAAAGTAGTGAAAAATTTGAGAAGTGTTTACAGGCATTAAAAATAGTGAAAAGTACTGAAAAGAAAAAAAAACAAAATAGCGAAAGGAAGTACAGAAGGTGAAGTGAGAAAATGAGACACAAAAGGAGGGAATAAAAAAATGCAAACATTTGTAAAGAGAAATGAAAACAAAGAAGAAACATGAAAAGAAAGAAGTAATAAGGAGTGAAAGAACTGCCACAGGAAAAGCGAACAAAGAAAGAAATGAAAAATAGAACTGAAAAAAAAAAAGAGAAACAAAAATTTAAAGAAGCAAAGCAAGAAAGGAGTGAGGAGAAGTCAAAGCAGTGACGTGCAGGAAAAGAAATTTAAAGAAGGGAGGAAATGAAAGAGACCTGAAAGGAAGTGATAAGAAATCAAAGCAGTGCGTATCTTGGACTAGTACAGAAAAAAGTGAGGAAAGTAGCAAAATGGCTGGGAGAAGTGGGGAAGGGAAAACCCAGAAAGAAAAAAGGATGAAAAGTCAAGATGTGAGAACATCTTTGACAGCATGATGTCAAAGCAGGGAAACGCTGTGAGGAGCAGGAAGGGAAAGGGGAAGCAGAAGGAGGAAGAAGAGGGAGATGGAGAAAGATTAAGAAGGGGAAGGGGAGCAGGGAAAGAGAAAAAAGTAAGAGTTTGGGGGGAGGGAGCAGAGATAAAGGAGTTGAAAAGCAGTGGCAAGAAGCCAAAGCAAACGGCAAAGAGAGCAAGGCAAGAGAAAAGGAGGGTAGGAAAAACAAGAGAGGAAGGGAAGACTTGAAAATTGGCGAAGCAGTGAAAAGCAGCAAAAAGCATTCAAAATGCTGTAAACCACAGCAGCCAAAGCAGGGGGAAACAGAAGTGAGGAGGGGTGGAGGAACCCCACAAGGCATGAATAGCAAAGGACAAGCAGGGAAAACAAGACAAGAAAAGCAGGTTAAAAAAAGTTAAAGCAGCGAAAAGCAGCAATGGGAATGGCAGTAAAGGAGGTGGGTGGAAGGAGGCAAAACAAAAATAAAAAACCCCACACACTTAAAATGAAGCAAAAAAGAGTGCACAAAGTAAAAGCAGGCAAAAGCAGCCAAAGGCAGCCAAAAGCAGAGAGAAGCAGTGAAAAACAGGGAAGGGGCGAGCAGGGAAAGAAAGCAAGGAAGGGGGACGAGGTGGGGTGGAAGATCTGAAAAGCAGCAAAAAGGTCAAAGAAGTGAAGTGAATGCAGAAGCAGTGAGGGGGGAAAAAAGCGGAGGGGTGGGGAGGAGGGGATAGCCTGAAAAGCCGGGGGAAGTAGTCAAAACAGTAACAACTAATGAAAAGAAAGGAAAAGACAATCCAGACAAGCAGTTTGACAAAAAAAGTCAAAAAGCAGTGAAGAGGCTGAAAAGCAGGAGAGGAAAAAAAAAAAGAGGATGGAAGAGAGTGGGAAGGAGAGGGGAGTAGACAACACCCTCACCCCCACATACACCACACCCCAAAGAAAATCAAATTAAAATGCGGTGGAAAGCAGGGAAAAGAAGGATAAAAGCGGGGAGGGGGGTGGGGGTTGAAAAGGGCGGGGAGGGAAGGACACACCAGAAAAGCAGTGAAATGAAGTCAAACCAGTGATAAACAGGGAAAAGAAAGGAAAGGGACAGAGTTGAAAAGCAATGAATATAGTGTAAAGCAGTTACTGGCAGGGAATAAAAGTCAATACAGCGAACAGTGGGGAACAAGAAAGCAACGGACAGGGAGGAGTGGAGTGGGAAGCACAAAAAGACCTGAAAAGCAGCCACAACAGGCAAAGCACTGGAAAGCAGGAAAAACAAGTCAAAGCAGCAACAGGCAGGGAAAGAAGGGATAAGGAGAAAGACCTGAAAAGCAGATAAGTCAAAGCAGAATAACGCTGGGAGAAGGGGAAAACGTAAACAGAGAAAAGAAGTATAAACATGACAAAGCATTGAAAAGAAGTCAAACCAGTGAAAAGCGGGGAAAGGAAGGTGCAGGAAGGGGATAAAAGACCAGAAGAGCAGGGAACGGCAGTCAAAGCAGTGAGTAGCAGGCAAAGAAGTTAAAAGATCTGAAAGGCAGTGAAAAGTAGTCAAAGCAGTAAAAAATAGGCAACTGAAGAGAAGGAAAGGACAAGGGTGGGGAGGGAGAGAGGGTAGCTGGAGAGGAGAGCCGGAAAAATAAGAGGGTGGGGGGAGCGACAACCTGTGAAGTGGTGAAAATAAGTCGTGGCAGTGACAAGCATTAAAAAGAGAGGAGGAACAGAAGAAAAGGCAAGAAAAGCAGGGAAATAAGCAATAACCAGGGAGAAGAGGAGGAAAGACGTGAAAATCAGGTCAAAGCAGTGAGGAAGGGAAAATTGTGTGAAAGAGAAAAAGGGGAAAGCAAGGAAGACACCTGAAAAGCAGAGAAAAGTCTGCAAGTACTGAAAAGCAGGGAGAGGTTAGGAATAAAAGCATGAAAAGGAAGGAAAGGATGAGGATAGAAAAGCAAGGAAAAGACTAGGAAGGAAGAACAGAGGGAAAAGTCAAGGTAACAGAAAGCAGGGAAAATGAGGGAAAGTATCTGGAAAGCAGGACAAAGGAGGTCAAAGTAATGGTGGAAAAAAGCAAGGAAAAAGGTTTCAGAACAGTGAAAAGAAATGTAAATGGGAAGATGAAAATGCCTGAAAATCAGGAAAAAAGACAAGGAAGGAAGGAAGGGCAGTGGAACGGTAAGAAGAGAGAAGTGGGGGAAAAGATAAAGCAGTGCCAAGCAAGGATGAGATCTGAAAAGCAAGGAAAAGGCCAAAGACTACAAAAGCAGTGGGATAAAAAGTCAGTAGCGGAAAAAGATGGGAGAGGATGTCAAAGCAGGAATAAGTAGTAAAAACAAGAGAAGGTGGAAAAAAAGGAGAGACAGGAAAAGCAGTGAAAAGAAGTCAGAGCAGCGAAAAGCAATGAAAATCACTGGGGTGGAGGTTGTGTGCAAAAGCAGATGCGGAAAAAGAACTCCAAGCAGTCAAAAGCAGGGAACAGTAGTAGAGGGGAAGTGACCATAAAAAATATGGAAAAGATGGGAAAACAGTGGGAAAGGAGTCAAACCAGGGAAATGCAGGGAGAGACTGGGAAAATAAGCAAGGGGAAGAAGAAGTACATTGAAAAGCATTTGATACAAGGAAGGAAGGAGGAAGAAACCTAAAAGCACTAAAGCTAAGAAAGGAAGCAAATAAAACAACTGAAAAGCATTGAAAAAGAATGGGGAAAAAGAAGGGGAAGACAATGAAGGCATTGAAAAGGAGGGAGGAAAGACCTGAAAAGCATTAGGGAAAAAAGCAGTAAAAGGAAAGGAATGGGGGGAAAGAAATGCAAAGCAATGGTGAAAAAGCAGGAAAGACAGGCAGGAAAAAAAAACAAGCAGGAAAGACAGAAGTTAAGTCAACATAATGAAGAGCAAATTTAAAGAGGGCTGGAGCAAGCAACCTGAAAACTCGAAAAAAAGAATGGAATACAACATCAAAGCAAAGAGAAGTCAACGCAGGAAAACAAAGAGAACAGAAAATACCAAACAGAAGAGAAGGTGGAGAACCCCTAAAGATTTGGGAGGACATCAAAAGAGCAACCAGCAGAGAGACAGGGGAAAGGGGTGAAAGACCTCGTAAGTATTGAAAAGAAGGAGATGAAGGGAGCAAGGCAAATAGGGGGAACATGACAGGAAGAACAGGAAGGAAAACAGAATCAAGGAGGATGAGCATAAGGAGGACAGAAAAAGCTGTGAAAAGACTGGAAGAAGACAAGCAGGAAAAGGAAAGAAGTCTAGTGAAAATAAAAAGAAGACTGGAAAGGCAACAGAGGAAAGCAGGAAAAAGCAGTGGGAACAACAGGGAAAAGGTGCAGAAAGAGCAGGGAAACAAAAAAGCAGGGGAAAAAATAAATGGCTGAAAGGTGGGGGAAGGGGAGAAAAGCAGAAAGTGAGAAGTGTAGGAAAGCAGGCAGAAGGGTTGGAGTGGAAAGTAGGGAAGGGAATGGGAGCAAGAAGCAGTGAGAAAGGACAGGAACTTGGATTGGGGAGATAAGGCCATGCAATGTTATTGTTTCTGAACAGGGCAAATAACTACAGTTTCTACTGAAAATGAAAAGGGTATTCAAATGGTTTTAGCCGAAGTTACTATGTTTGACTTTTTTTTCAGGCAAAAAGCTCCCATCGTTCCCATTAAATGAATATGATACTTCCAATATTCAAAGCTCTACCTCCTGAGAATTCTGCATTTGTCTTCTCAGATCACTGTGGTTATCGCACGACACAAACCTTCACATTGCCACTACATCAGTGACCTCTATGAATCTCAAGGCACTGCCACTGTAATGTTTCTACTTGTAGCATGTTTTGTTTACAGAGCAAATGTTCCTTCATAAACACTGAAGTATCAGTTCTGCACACTGAAGTTTGACCAGACTGATGTGAGATAGCATACATAAAAGTACCATAAAGCAGGTTACTCCAGTATAAACTCATGTACAATATTTTTCTGGGAAGAAACATTAACTTAGCTGGTGTAGGGAAAAAAAAGTGATAAAATTTCCTCATCCACAAGGCAACCATTTTATACAGACAGACAGATGAAAATAAAAATGCATGAGTGCAGAAAAGAGCATGAATCCCACTGGTACTATACTGTGCTACCCCTGCAGTGGGGAAGAAGACAAGCAAGACTGAGGCTTTAAAACTAAGTTTCCTCAGCTTATTCCTGACTCCTAAATTCTCTGAATGGAGCTTCGAGTGCAAATTATGAAAGGGTTTGTTGCACTGAAAATGCAGAATAGCTCTGAACATGCTCCGTTCAGGACTAGCCTTTCTGCCTGCTTTAGTTAAAGAGAAATCATCATCATCATCACCATCCTTGCAGGCTTAAAATGATTAACTTCATCTACCAAATGTTGGCATTTTACACTAAGGAGGAGTTGTGAAATCAACCTGTATGAGTTACAAGTTGGCAGGAAAATCTGAAGGAAGAGGCAGGCTTTGGAACACCACGGCAAGTGGTATGCTGTGGTGAGGAGGAGCAGATCCTGAAGACGACAGCCTGGGTGGAGAGACTTTCTGTTTGACATCTTCAATTAGTTTCTTCAGAACAAACAAGCTTGGCTTTTACTTTTTGATATATCATTTTCCAATCACTAACCAATTAATTGTCTTTTGACAGTCAACATCTGTTGATGTTGATGTTGACTGTCAACACATTAATCTCCTCTCCTACTTCTCATAGGGAGACCTACGGGAGGTGGATTTGGTTCTTAATTTCTGGTGGTGTATTTATGCTGCTGTTCTTTTTATTACTTAAAACCATATGGAATACCCATAAGATCTGAAGTTTCAAGAAATTCTTAAAATCCATGGGATTCATAAGCTAGTGCTAAGCAGGACTCAGCTCTGATGATCACACACAAAATTGAACTTGAGAAGCAATGTTTTACCCCTTCCCTCATATTGTAGATATGTTTTAGGGACCAATCTGTGGATTGCCTTGAAAATTAAAACTCAGATTTCTTTATATACACACTGCTGAATATCAGCAATAGGAAAGCCAGAGTTCTTTTCAAAGAGAAAAAAAAAAAACAAACAAAAAAAAGCTACCAAGCCAGATCTTCAAAATTATAAGCTACTGCCATTACCGTTGTTTTAAGCAGTGAGAACTGGCTAACAGGATAATTATTGGAAAAATACAATGCAAACATGTTAAGACAACAAGTGTCCTATAGTCAAGCAGACCAACTTTCAACACCCTTTAACAAATGAACGCTTTGAATTAAACTGTAGGTATCAGTACAAATCATAAACACCAATACATCTATGGCTTTTTAGAAGTTAACCAATCCTTTTAGACTCAAATAACATTGCTCATCTATTTCTCCACAGGCAAAACAATGTCTTCCCAGAAAGCCTTCCTAAGACTCTAGCAGGAGTCTGCAACAACAAGGAGTCCCAATGGCTAATGCATTTAAGAGACCACTGCATATACTATAAAAGCATTCATACTGGAGACCAACATGTTTCTAGGAGGTGCTCCAATACTGCCTTATGGTACACAATTCCCTGAGATTTGTCCATTAGCATTCAAAACGATGGAAGAAAAATGTCAAAACATTTTTGTACATTGTTAATTGGACAGCTTTAAACTAAACTTGACATGTAAGATGTTCTGGAAAATATAATGCCCTTATAGAAGAACCCACATCCCAAGACATCATGACAACTGTATTCCAGGACACTGGAGTTTGCAGCAGTGCAAAGCAGAAATTCCTGCTGAAGCTGTTCCTATGGAGTACATGAAGACCAAGAGCTGGATTGCACAACTTACCAGAGATGAGACATGCCTCTCAAAGACGTACAGGAAAGAGAAACAGAAGAAAATTCCAGTGTACTACACAAGAAGTTTAATTGCATTTGCCTTGTTTACCTAGAGCCACATTACATTCTGTTGTCCAAAAGCCATGATCTATGTGTGGGTTTCTCAGAACTACTGAAATTCAGACCAACTTGCCCCAGCCTAGAATAAATCTGCTCTTAAGGATTATTAGAACTTGGTTTAGAAAGCCAAATAGCAGTTCTTTCCTACCAGTAAGTGTATTAGTAGTCTTAAATTTTCAAAAAAATAGCTGACATTTTTTGTCATTTAGACTGAAAATGCTGGGGCCATTTTCCTTACTTACTGGTTTTCTGTTTGAGGTTTAGTAGCTTTTCAGTGTGACACTGCTTATCATTATTTAGCTCAGATGCTTTTCACTGTTGCTCACGGAGAAAAAAATTGCTTGTTGTGAAACAGAGTATGTCCTGTCTTATGAAGGAGGACCTAAGGTGGATCCGCAATAAAACATCTTTTAGAATATATAGAACCTATGCCTTTTCTACTTCACAGAAACATTTTTGTTAAAGAATGTCTTTGCTTTGGTCAGTCTCAGTTCCATTCTCATCCTACTAAACACACGTGCAAGTTTTAACAGACAATTACTCACCAATGTACATTGCCTAGGCTTGGGTTTGGGGAGCAGGTGTGGGTGTGTATTATTTCTACATCTACTGTCTCCTTCAACGTCTCACTAGGCTCTGCTTTCAGCCCATTTTAAACTATACATTTCAGCCCTAGTTAGGAAATAAATTAAAATCCATTCAGTTGTCTACGTGCTGATAATCCACTTAAACCATTGCTGCTGCTTCTGCCAGTCTGATCTCAGCAGCATATCTTCATTTGGTCTGCTGTCAGAAATCAAATCCTCCTTCTTCAATTTAGCCTTTCTAAATTGCAATAAAACCATCCCAACGTTCACTTCTGCTCTCTTGCAAAATTCCAGATTTGACACAAGCCTTGCCAATTGATAAACTGACTGGATTCAAATCTACCTTGAGACAAAACGCAGAGCTACATTCTAGACATCTCTCTCATTAATTGTTGGAATCCAACCTCCTATAAAAAACATTTTCCAGTCAAAGTAGAACTGTTAAGCTTCAGTCAACACAGCCATGAAGTTTTCCATTCAGCTTCACTTTCCTAGGATCCGGACTGCATAAAAAAAAATTTTTCTTGTTCTCATTTTCAATTAAAGTCTGCACAATTCCACTCAGCTAAGGGTATTTAATCTCCCTTTCCTATGCTATTATTCACACTGGTTAGACTCCCTCCCTTCCAATTCCCACCCTTATCCTCTTCAGAATCATCCATCCTCACTTTCCCTCCAGAATCTATGAACACTGTTTAAAGTAAATTTCATTTACTCTCTCCCATTCTGCAGGGGAGCCCAAAGTTTAAAATTTTAACTACCACCTTTGTTTGGCTTATGAAACATATCACATTCTCATATCAGTCAGGTCCTCAAGGACAGTCACAGTGCCCATTTTGTGACTAAACTCTGTGATGCTCTGCAACATCCAGCATAAAACATAAACAACAAACTGCAAATCCTCTCAGGTCTAGGCAGATCGTATATATTTGATAGGGCTAGTACGAAGAACTGTTGAAATAAAAACAAGGCATCTTAATCAATAAGGAAAAAAAATAGCTCAACTATCATCATGAGGTGGAGAAATAAATACCACTTGCAAACTTCTCAACATAAGCTTGCTTCTGTAGAACCCTAAAATGCCAGGCATACATAACAGAGAAGTACAATTTGGCAAGGTGACTTTCTTTGCTTGACAGATGTAAGATATTGTGCAATTCTTATGTCCATCCTTCTAAGTAAAATACATCACTTGCCAAAGTCATGTTGGATCACATACAAACTATCTTCATGAAACCAACACTCAGCAAGAATTCTACTTTTAGTCAGTTACTTGTGTAATTTGGACTAGAAAGATACTTCTATACTATTCAGAAGTTCCATATAATGATCTTATTGAATTATATTTGTCCTATAAATTAACACAATATATTCACCACTGTGTCAGAATGTTAGAGTTTTAGATTACTTCCTCATTAAAAACGGATGTTTCTAATGGTTTTCAACACGAATTCTATTCAAAGCTACTTAAAATTTTTCAGTTATCAAGAATAAAATAGAAGCACACTGACGGTTTAATGAAAATAGCGATGGTAGAGTGATAAACAATGAAGATAAGTCACATCTGTAGGTGAATCCAATCCGTCTGTAAACCAGTCCTGTTCAGATATCATTATACTTACAGGATGGAAGACTACATCCTGGAAGAGCAGCAGTTCTGAAAAGGACTCAGGAATCATGATGGATAATCATCTAAATTTACAATCTTTTAATGCAAATAACTGATACTGAAAGATTTTAAAATGCAATCCTTGGAGGTATAAACAAACAAGCAAAGATATAAACTGAAAGGTTCAAGAATGTACCTGCACATACTACACGCACACAGCAATACTGAAATTACTACCAGATGCTGTATGCAGTTCTTATGTCCACGATCTTATGTCCACACTTTAGAATGGATTTTAAAACATCTGAAGTTTCAGAAGAGTCGTAAAAGCTTTACAAGTAGAGATTTAAGGAACTCCATCTATATAGATTATTCAAGTTAACATATTTTTATGTGAATAAAGTGGAATAGTTTAAATCTAGAGTAGTTATTCATTATTCTAATAGGCAGCTAGCTACTTGATGGCCAGCAGCTGTAACTAAACAGTCCTAAAACTGCAGGAGGTCTAAGAGTATGGAAAATAAACTAGCTGCATCACTCAAGAGACACCAAAAACTCCTCACACTATAGGAAAATCAGCTATCTTTTTAAAATGTATTTTCTACTGCACCCAAAAGATATGGACTTCATGATGCAGATATAACTAGACTGAATTCTAGGGATAATGGCATGCCAGTCAGATTATTTCATCACCATGGTCACTTCTGGCCTTAAAATCAGCTAGTCTGCAATAAGTAGAAAGCTGCAGTGCATATGCGAACATTCAAACTAACAGATGATAATATGAAGAACTCAAACTACAAGTACGGTCCATCAGAATCAAGCAGAGCTGTGTTCTTACATCAATGATTTGTATACCTTGCTGTTTCAATTAAAAACTCAAAATTATCTGTTATGCCTCCAACGTTTTACTTTCATATTTTTAAGTCTGTTTCAATGTATCTGATATTTACATATTATAGTATAATTATACCTACCATACCATGGCTTGGAGTAGGTTAATTGCATAGGAAGATTTACTATGTTTACATTTTTTCTTAAATTACTCTTTTTTTAAAAAGCACAGTAAAGAGTCTGAGGACAAATTATTCAACTGTTTATCATACATAAGACTGCATGACTATAATACAAAGGGCTTGTCTTTTCATTTAACGTTACAATATACACAGCAAGTCCGGACTAGATCTTACAATCTGAACACAGGTATTTAACCTTTTCCATGCTGTTTATGTTTACAATGCACAGAAGTCCTGTAACCAAACTGTGTAGTAAAGCACACAAAACTGGACTGTAACATAACACAGTATGCAGAAGCACTGGATTTTATGATTTCTTCTTTATGTAGATATTTTAACTGCTTTATTTTTGGCGCTTGCTAAGGTGTGGCAACCCGCGCACACAAAAATTACCCAGATTTCGTATTACCCTTATATTCCTAGACAGCAGTAAGTACTGGATTCCTTTTTATATTGCTAAATTCAGCATTCTGTTTCTAAGGTGACAGCCTTCCAAATCCTGTAAACTTCTCTGAATTACTGAGTTTAAAAAAAAACAAAAAAAACCCACTTTCATCCACAGGGCTGACA
The DNA here is from genome assembly GCA_033459285.1 of Clamator glandarius. Taxonomy (NCBI): domain Eukaryota; kingdom Metazoa; phylum Chordata; class Aves; order Cuculiformes; family Cuculidae; genus Clamator; species Clamator glandarius. Next base: position 2,266,452 of record JAUNZM010000310.1, on the reverse strand, counting down.
TGTTAAAACAGAAGAAATATGGATTGCTCGATTAAAAAAAAAAAAAAAATCATGATTTACAAAGAAATGGTAATCCCAAGAATTCACTCCCATTTACATGGTAGTCAGCTGCTGCATTGCCATTTTAAGTATAAAAAATTCCACCTTTTAGTCTGAAAAAATGACTTGGCCGCATAGAATTGACCAGTATGAACTCTGAATTTTCTGCTAAATTAAGTTTTAAAAGGGCTTACTGGCAGAGGTAGATCACTGCTTCTGTAATACATAACGGGCAAACAATGCTAATCTGGGATGGGCAATCAATGAATTACCCCTATCTTTTCCAATGTTTTCCACAGAGTTTTCACTTTTCATACAAATAAATCGCTAAATGGGCCCATAAATTTTGCAACTGCCAAGCTGACTGTGTTATATTAAGGCAGCATTACCCAAAAATTAGGCACCTGTTAAATACAGCCTGCTAACCTCAGGTCTCATGTGAGTGTTTTGCTTTACTCAGACTATTATTTTGGACCTGTTCATGCAATCAAGGTCTTGCCTTCAAGTTTACAATTATGTTAATAAGGAATACAAGAGTCAACTGCTGGTTTCATAGCTTCTGGATCTAGTGTCCCTTTTACCTTCAGAAGCCTGAACACATTTATAATGTAACAGATGTTATAGTCTTGAAGTAGATGTCAATCTATTATGTTCAGTACACAGATTGCTGTAAATGTATTGGCTATGAATTCAACAACAGTTCCAGTTTTGTTTAAGCAATAGTACAGCCATAATTTTCAACTGACATTTAAAAATGGTCTAGTTACACCTTGTGTCAAAGTGCAGAACTGCTACATTATTGGTTACAGACATCTATGTGCTATAAAAACAGCTTTGGTACAATAAATTATCAAAAAAGAAAATAAATTTTTGTAAAATTCACAGCATAATTGTGAGGCAAAAAAGCAGTCACATAAAATTCTGCATTTTTAAAAATGTTCAGGATGAACAGAAGACGTCTTTGTGCAGAAGTAATGGTGGAGAAACCACGTGCCGAGAAAAAGCAAAAGAAAAAAGTAAAAAGCAGGAAGGGACACAGTTGTAGCTATTTCCATCAAACGCAAACCACTACTCCTGTGACCTTCAACCAATAAGGAAGTCAACTTTATGACACACGCAAAGTGACCTTGCAATACCTTACAATAAGTGGGTCACAAAAGTCTATTTTAAAAGAAAGGCCTCTTGAATTACCCATTCTCTGTGTTTTCAGCATTAAGGACTGTCTGCAAAAGCATGTCCAAAAGTGATTGCATCTGAAATGGTAGGCTCTTCTAACTTAAGAGTCCAAATCCATAAGGCCAAAGGTTATCCCAAAGACCACCACTTAGACCTCCCCAGGACTGGCCAGGACCCGTTGATTGCTTCTCAGTGCACCTCAGTTATGAAACCAGTCATATTTCAATACTAACTGACTGTGGTCTCCAAAATATGAGACTCACAGAATCCCATTACAATTGCTGCTTTGATCCTCAGTAGATTCAGAAAAGGAGAGTTCTGATCACCGCCACTTAGCATGCTTAATGTGCCTTACAAACTCCATTACAACCGTCCCTTTTTACAGCTGAATAATATATTTGTGTAATCTGAAGGTCCCTCTTTCTTACAGTACTGCATTTCTGTGCCCATGTTTGTTTGGGGAACTAAAAAATATATATATATATATTTTACTCACTCCCCTCCCACCCAAAAATTTCAAAGGGTCTTTTTATAAATCATGTGCAATGCTTTTAAGAAGAAACTAGATTGCGACTACAACTAACATTTGAACAATAACCCCTCTTGAATGAGAACAAAAAAAAAACCCTCCCCAAAAAAACCAAACTATGACTAGGTTGTGGCAAGTTAAAATGGGGGAAGCAAAAGGTGAACACCACTAAGCTATCCGTTAAGGTGGGTCCGGACATGGCTTTTAAAAAAACAAAAACAAAAACAAAAAAACCCCAAAAAACCAACAAAAAAACTTCATTGTCCCTTTGCAATCTTTTCAAGTTTAAAAAAATAGTCAGCTTTGCCCTCCTGTAGCGGTTCAGTGAGTTTATCTCCTTCTGATTCAAGCAGCTTTGCACTTTGTTTTTGGAAAAACACCACTTCTATAAAAACACACAAGAAACAAACTTAGTTTCAGTTTAGTCACGAGCTAGCCACAGGACTTTGCTGAACACAAACTCCTGTCATGGGAGACTCTTCTCTATCAATTCCTTGCCTCATTGCAAGGTGTCCTTCAGTCATGTAATGAGCAGGACCTGTATTAGCAGAAAACTGGTATGTTGGATGTCCAGCTATGCCAGTTTCTTGGCGCGGATTAGAGTAGACTGTTAAATTCATGTCCATAGCTCCATTTTGTCCAAAGTCCAAGGTATTAGCAGCCACTGGGCGGTTCTGATAGGCCTGATTGCCTTGGTTACCAGTAGAGGAAGAAGATGTAGAGGAAGAAGTAGTTGAGGAAGACAGGGATGTCATGGAGTGGTGACTGTGGCCCACCTCCATAGAATCCTGGGTGGAGGAGCTGTTTGTTGGAGAATTGTAGACTCTCGGCCTGGTCCGGCTACCCAAGGCTTGCTGTCCATGATGGTGGTGGTGGTGATGGTGGTGGTGGTGGTGGTGAGAGCTATTTCCGTGATGATGATGTAATGCATTCTGTTGTTGAGGGGTTACATGGAAGGTGGTTTCCTGAACTGGATGGTTTTCAACAGTGACCTGTGTAGGAGCTTCAGTGGCTGTCCAACCAATAGGAGGAGGAAACTGTTGTCGAACCTGTTAATAAGCCAAATAAAAATGCTTACTCAAACCTGTCCATTTGCAATATATAAGATAAATAGTTTTTAATGTTTATGCTAACTTTTTTAGAAGTTGACCAAACCTTGCAGTTGCAAAATTACTCTAGAAATGTAAGCATGTAGTTAAGAAGTACTTCTAATGCACTGTCCTAAATACACCTTAAGAAAAATAAGTTCCTGTTCTGGGTATTTTTTTCACACACAGTTTAAGTCCAACATGTGACCTTACTGTCAAAATTACAGAAGCAGCTTTACAGAACAGTAGTAACAGCACAATATTTGTACAACATCCAGAACAAAAAGGCCCTGACCTGTGACTCAGGCTTCTGGATACAATAAGCATACTAAGCTTAATTCCTATGTTATAGTTCATATCTTGAACTGCATCAACAGTATTAGCGTACTACTCACATCTCTATAAGAAGACAGTCAATTAAACATTATTACAATAGCATGACCTAGCTACACACCGATTTGTTGTATAAACCACGTTTTCTAATTGGGAGAATTTATATTTTTATCTGTTTTATACTAAAATAAAAATATTACTGAGTTATCTGTAGTTAATAAATGAGTTGTTGGTTTTCTCCAAGAAATAGCATTGAAAAAACACTAATTCAGCCAGTGATTATGTGGCTGAAGTATGTGCAACACCATAAAATGGAAGTAAGAACTCCAGCAGGCGTCCACTGAAGTACAAGCTAGTTTTTTCACTGGGTTGGAAGATGCAGCATAGCTCTGTGTATCCTTATGCCCTGTGTAGAGTGAAGCACTGACAGCTCCACATGACTTAATGCTACTGGTATTATTGCCACTTCTGCACAATCTATGGAAATCTTTACAGCTACCTGCAGTGCTTTTGCCTAAGTGACCGACCCAACACACATGGGACTATACAAGACCTGGGGGTAAAAAGTAAACCAAGTCTGATGGCTAGTTCCCATGTTTAAACCACTTCAATCCAGAAACTGAAGTGAAAATTTGTTTTAGGGATATAACATTCTCAGAAAATTGAAATAAAACAAGCAGACAAAAGCTCTGCTTAAGTATACCTGTGGGCTGTGTGTTTCACAGTCCATAGCTTGAACAGCAGCAGTGAAGTGTCCACCACTATGTCGATGCTGGTGTGTGGGGTCTGACCGCGCCCTTCCACTGTTGCTTGTTCCAGAAGATCCACCTATAAAATCATAGCAAGCACAATAACCAAAGAGACACAACATTTAATGCAAGCTGCAAAACAATGACAGCATGAAGATATTTAAACTGCTTCAAGGCAAAAATACAAGACGTATCCCTCACATTTTTGCTTATCTATTTTTTGTTGGTGCAGTTACCTGTTACAGTTAATTAAAGTAATTGTTTTGATGACCACGACTGACATATTGGTTTTTTGGTTTTTGTTTCTTTTTTAAAAAAGGACACTTATCTGGGTAAGACTCCTTTGATGTGATTAGGAAATATAATTTTGTTATCTGTGAAGGAGAAAAACTTACCTGAGCTTGAAGATGTACTAGAGGTGGTTCCTGAAGACTGAGACTGCTCCATGGCAGGACTTGTTGACACACTGTTACTTGTGTTTGTACCTTCGTCTGCTGTTTTCTTAAAGAAACTATGCTGTAGGGCATAATAAGGTTGAATTCGTGTCTTAGGGTCATAATCAAGCATCCTTAAGATGAGGTCTTTGAACTTCAAGTAGTCAGCTACAGTATGACCCGATTCCCCAGCACGACGTCCACCTGGTCCTCCTGTTTCAACTCCTAGTATATTGTGAAGTTTACGAGTTCCGGGTGGTTTGTATTCCTGTTGGAAAGGTAGAAACTGATTGAAATTAAGTTATATATTAAGCCTTGGATGTGCATAGTTTAAACGTGCCATAAAAGGAAGTATGTCAAATAAAAATAAGATACTATTTGATATTACAGAAGGCACTGTTTTATTAACCTGTCTTACAACATGGAACAGTAAGGAAAAACCATAAAGCTACATTTTCAAGTAAGGCAAAATGTAAAACAAAGTAACACCTCACCAATATATGTATATATAATACGTATATATGTGTGTGTATATATATATGTGTGTATGTATTTTTAAAGAGATAATCTATATTCTCATCCTAATTATGTAACCTACCCTTTTTCCATCTTTGGTCTTCTTCAAGTTCCAAGCGCCATCTGGCAACTTCTCAAAGAACTTTCTTGCTTTTGGTGCTTGGTCAAGGATGTGGGTAGGTGGAATCCCCAAAACTTCCACTATTTTATTCATTTGATCCACCTGTTCCAAACAAGGAATATTTGTCAACAAGAGGTGACAGGGAGCTGAGCAGTGTGACAGAGTGATATTCTACAGTCTCACGGGAAGTAAATACAAATCTCCCAGCCAAATTTTAAATTAACTTACTTTAAGAAAAATCCAATATATAGAAAACAAATCTATGAATAAGGACTAAGAGGGGGGGGACCCAGAAACAGAAAATTAACAGGCAATTTAGAGTTCTGGTAGAAGACATTGTTGTCATTAACTTTTATTCATTTTAGAACCAGTAAGCTTCCCTAGGTTATGTATTACAATTAAAGAGATGGAAGTCATGATAAGAATAAACAAAAAATAAAATAATCAAGTTACTTGTATAGTAACATAGCTGCATACCTCATTTGCCCCACTGAAAAGAGGCTCTCCAGTGTGCATCTCAACTAAAATACACCCAAGGGACCACATATCAATTGCAAGATCATAAGGCATTCCCAGTAGCACCTCTGGTGATCGATAAAAACGACTCTGGATATATTGGTATATCTGAAATAAAAACACCAAAGGTAATAAATACACAGCATCCAAACAGCACTATCATGATCCCAGATTACAAAACAGAACTATGATGAAATACATTTTTGGTGTAGCAAAAGCCCAAGTGTCAGTGATACTAAAAAGTACCTATACATTACATTAAAAAAATATGTAAATGTTAAGCCTTAGGAAAATACTAGCATTCACAGTCTCTGACCAAAAACATAGTGCAGATTCACTCATGATGACAGTATTTTATATTTACGGATTGATGAGTGTAATCTCATGTAATTACAGGTAATCATACAACAAAATTTTAGTCTGGTATCACCCTAAGAAAAACTATTCCATAAGCCACGTCAGAATCACACAACTCTCCAGGCAAAACCAGTAGTAAAAGTTCAAAAGCCACAATTATGATGTGATGAAATGTAATTAAGCCACCAGGTGATTCCAGGAACTAGAAAACACCACATTCGAAAAAGCAACCTCCTTCCACCCTCAACTATCCTGCTCATTTCACAAAACAGGTAATTCTATCTTGATTATGAACCCAGATATGGACTTAAACTTAAGCATATTCAAAAAGAAAGACAGAAAGAAAAAAAACTTTAACATAAAACCCACAGAATTCCAAAATCCTTAGTAGAAAACATCCAATAGGATAATACTCAAAATAGAACATACTTTATCTAATAAGTAACATGCAATTTTATGCAGCACTTTCCACAAAGGCACTGGTGTTTCTTTGTCATTTTTTAAGTTAACTTTAATGAAGAATTATACTGGGGTTTTCTGTTTGTAATCCTTAACATCTCAAAACTATTTTACTGACCTAAACAAGCTAGATCTCATTTCACCTCTTGGTGTTGTCCTTCACCCCAGGCTGCAAAGTTTCTAGTTCACAGAAATAAGTATCTTTACTCATAGTAATACCACCACTAAACTCAACTCAGTCTTTCCACAGCTGCTGAAGTGTTTGTAAAAATGGGTTAGTTATAATCGGTGTCTTTAAGAGCCAGCTACTGCCCTGTCTTGATTCTCAACTACCTTCTTCTCTCTAAGGCACACTAAATAGATGACATACTAAAGTGGAAGCATTAATACATATGTAACAAGAAAATAATAAAAATGTACACTATCTAGTAGCACTGCAGACTTCTACAATCAAGTGCTGGTGCATTCCTCATTAACGTAGCATAAAAACATAACCAAAGAGAAAGAAAGACGGAAAGTTTATCACTATGGAGAAAGATTAAGCACCGTAGCACTAAAATTCATTAATGTTAAATTAGCTATCTGAATATTATGACTTAAAATATATTAGTTTTTTTATATGCATCCAAGAGTAGCATAATTATAAGTTTTACTAATACTCACCCTCTGTCCAAGTTGACACGAACTGCCGAAGTCAACAATCTTGATAGCACTTCGTTTGGGGTTGCAGAGCAGGATATTCTCAGGTTTTAGGTCACAGTGAATGATACTAAGTTCAGGAGTCGCCAGAAAAAGCAGTGCAGTGCACATTTGCTGTGCAAATTTTCGTGTCAGGTTCAATGAGACACCTCTGAAGTTGGTGTTCCGCAAGAGGTCATACAGATTGTAGGACAGCATTTCAAACACTAAGCAGAGATGGTTTCGGAACATGAAGTGGCGCTTCAAATGCACTTTAAAAAGGGGAGGAAAAAATAATTAACACACATCTTGTGTGGTAAGTACTAAATACTAATTAGAACAAAATGTTTTAAATGTTTTCATCAGGAAAGGAAGCTGACCTCTAGTAAAATAATACAGTGTTGTGCTTTTTGTATTTATTAGATCTAGGTCTAGGCCTAGGGTATGAAGAGACACTTTAAACATCTGCAGGTTACCTCAGTAAAGCTCCATTAACCAAAAACAATTTAGAAGTTAGAAGAGACCTTTTTTTCCAAATAAAATATCGCTCCCCTATTAGCAAAGGCAAACACATTTATGGGTGAAGAAAAATGTCAGTAGAAAAGCCTCAAAAAGAAGCACAAACTGTGTCTAACACAACCTTTGTCACAACACTTCTGATCTTTTGCTGGGGAGAGTTCATTTCTCCACTCAACTAAAGCTAAAACTGTATTCAAATCCAAGCAGACCAAAAAAAAAGTACATAGTTTTCAACAGTAAAGCAGATACTGCACTTTAGACTGAATTATTTATTATGGATCTCCCTTATATTTAGGGAGAAAATATTTGAATGCCAGATTAATTTTAAAATATTAAGACATTACTGCAATTTATAAGCCCTGACTTCAACTGATTACTTCAGTTAATGAAACTGATCAATATACCAAATGCATTATATTAATTTAAATCAGGCCATTATCTCAGTTAATGAAAGCAACCAAACCAGACCAAATGCAACTGCTTTGTTTCATGAAAAAGGTGAAAAACTCATCACATTGTCTGTTTAGAGGCAAGCAAGTTTACCTGTCTGTCTACCATTCAGATTTGTTGCCACAAGTAAAAGAAAATTGAAATACAAGAAATACTTCAGACTTCAGATAAAGTCTTTTTTGTTGTAATAAAATCTTGAACTGATAGTAGCACAGTAAGCATTCAGACTTTCAATTAAGGTCACTACTTTGTGTCCTATGGATTTTTCTTCTCCACTACCATAACCCAGTTCCTCATGTGGCCCTTAGAACTTACCTGTAACAATACCATTTGTTTCCACCCTGACGGCAGTTCCTGCAATGCATCACTGTCTAAACCTTTTGTATTTTCTCATCTTTGCCATATTTACGGTATCCTCCCACAATAAACGCACCAGCACCTTTCCGTGTCCATGTGAGCTTCCTACACTTGATTCAAGTTCCTCCCCACATGACCAAGCCTTGCTGGACCTGCCGACTTGGCAAGGAACATCACTTACTCCAACCGATTTGTAACTACCAGCCAAACACTACCACTTGCAACTGCCACACAGTTCAAGTAGGCTGCGTAAGAGTTGAACTTGCGACATCTTTCCTTCAGTGAAGACATGATATTTGAATATTTCTCCTCCACTCTGCCACCCATTTTCACAAAACTTGTAGACCCTAATGCATTCTTATGCTTGTGATAGCCCTGAAGGAGACCAGTCAGAAGGTTCGAGAGTACCAGAGGAGATCTGATAGAAGCAGTTAAGCCTATAGGAATTGTCCAGTGAAGTGCCTAGAGATCTCAGTTCTCCACAGTCAGATTTTGCATAGCATGCAATACAAGGTATTAATTCAAAACATTATCTCTATGGGTTTTTTATCTTTACTGATGCTGTCACGTTCACTAAACACTACGTTAAATAAATGGGAAAATATTCTAGCATATCCTAACAGATTTGGAAATCAGCTTGAAACAAGCCTAAAAACGCTTGGCTAAGCAAAGGCAGTACATGTTATTTCTCCAATGTTCAAAATTACCAAAACTGTTTTCTTTATTATACGATGTTTTGGTCCATTTCACTTTACCTGATGTTACAAACAGGTCCTCCAAAACTTAAAAATTCCAAAAGCTTATGTGCCAACATCTATAGTGCCTTTATTTACTGCCTATTAATCTGAAACTGGTCATGTCTTTAAGGCTCCTGAAACATCTTTTTGATATAGCATGCTGTCAAGTTCCAGTTTTCTTTTATAAAAGCATGTTACTAAACAAACAACCTCCTATAAAAATACTTTAAAAATAAAGTGTATTCTAAAGATTATACTCTATAAAATAAGTTTAATTGTAACTGAAGATTCATCAGATAATTTAACACCAATGTATTAATCTCAGAATTTCAAAGGTTTCTTTCTAAAACACAGAAAGAAAAATTAGTAATCCAGCATATACGTGCAAATCAGAAAAGCATAGCTGTTAGTATTCCAGCTTCTATGAACTAAAATAAAAGATGCCTGAACTAAGCTTCATTGTCTTTAATCACTTTTTCATACTTCTCCATCTCTCTTTACAAGATGTTATTGCTTTCCTTAAATCTTTTTTCCCCAACTGTCCACTACAAAGAACAGACAGGATTTAATAAAATTTTTACACAAGCTGACTTAATTTCATTGTTCCTATAAAGTTCAAGAAGCATTACTATTATCAATTAACAGGACAACATTCCAATCTACAGGAACAGTGAAAATTATAAGCTTTAAAATATTTTCTAAATGGGTTCTAAATGGGCAAGCCTTAACATTTACACAAGTCTTATCTCAGATTTGTTATACAAAATTTTGAGCTTTTAAAGCACACTTGATCAAAAAATAAGGATTAAGCTAGCCATAAAAATACTGTGTGGTGCTGTTGTACATCAAGTATGCACGCTTTTACCCACAAGAGTTCTGAGATAATTTAAGATACATTCGAAGTAGTGAAAGAGATACAAACTACCACAGATCACAGATGCTGTGGAAAAACCAGTCTATGCCAGCTACTTCAGCTGTCCATTTTACCAAATGGAAAAAAAAAATTCCACAGAAAATGTCAGCATTACAAACAAATAAGTCTGTTATCCCAAATAATTTTATATTGTTCTTCTGGACAAGGTGCTGTTGCAAACCAAACCAGAAAATGTACACTGGACAACATTAAAGTTTGTATTTTCATTTCTTTAGCACCAGAAGCATTAGTTGCAGCATCCTACACTACACAGCAAGATCCACAATGTTCATAACTTGATTAAACAATAATTTGAAGTAACTATTCAAATACCTATATAGTACTTCATCTCAGTGTCATGTTTGTTCATAAGCTCAAGCAGTCGCACTTCAATCTGTGCTTGGTTTAAGAAAGCCTTCTTGTTTTTTATTATTTTGATAGCCACCCACTCCTGTTCCACTCGATCATAAGCCTTTACAACCTGGAAGATAAAAGTCAAATACATCAGTAAAATCTCTCAACTCAACTTTTTTTAAGTACAGAAAAAATCACTTTTTAAACTTTCCAGTTGAATTTCTTATATTGAATTTCTTTTCTTACTTGATACTACAATAACGCCACAACTGATAATGTGACATTTACTGCAATAGGTTGCAAAACAGTACTGAGGCTTCACTGAGCTTCACTATAGAAAGTAACATATCTAAATGCAATTAGCAAATCATCAGAACTTGTAAAGCAACTGGCAAAATCCAAGAAAAACTAGCAAAAAACCCAATAGAAAAGCTCCAGCCTCCTTCCAGCTGTTTCTCACTCCCTAGCTGCAGCCAAAACAAATGTTAACAGGTAATTATTTGCAACAAGTAATCTCTAGCACTAGATTGTGTTTTAATTTAAAAAAGCAAACTAATAGCTAAAAATACAAACTGATGGCAGAAGGCTGAGGATTTGCTTATTGCAAAATGCTTTACCAGATCTACATGCTGGTGTATATTCAAATGTTTTCCGTAGTAACAAGAAACAGCACAAAATACAAATATCTTGAGCAGGCACTCAGTTCAAGAGGATTAACAAAAAAAGTGTTGAATTTAAAAATTAAACAAGAATACCACTTAAATGAAATCCATCTTACGATTCAAATTAATTACATGTTGCTCAGTTAATACATATTACCTGTCCAAAGGATCCTTTGCCTATTAAAGAGTCAATTTCATAACGATCCATCCACTTCTCCCCATTTTTTACAATATAGTCATAGTTGTCATCATCATAGCCATCATTGTAAACTTTTCGCTCCTTTTTGTGACTGGAATCATCTCCTTGGCCCTGCTGATGCCGCCGTTTTTTTTTTGCATAGTAAACCTAAATGTGGAAAGTATATTGCTTAAAAGAGCACTTGTTACAACATCAGTTCAATGCAAATTAGAACTGGCTTTTATAATCATTGTCCCTAAAAAATCAGAAAGCAGATATAAAGAAATGCATCAATTACACTGATCCCTAGAGTTCACAGGTGCAAAAAGAAGAGGGAAAGTACATTATACACACAGCAGAATTTAAAATGGTTAAGTAGCCTGAAAAGAAGCGCTACAAGCTGCTCCTTCTGTAAGACTGGAAAATAAAAATTCCAAGGAAGTCAGTGACCACTGCAGAACTCCCTTCATATTCCCTACAACTGCCAAAGAGTTACAAACTAAGTGATGCTTTCATGTATTATCCACACCATTGTCATATTTTGCATTTGCCAATAATAGTTCATTAAATAATTTACGGAAAACACTATTTTTCCTTAAAAGCTTAGATGCATTTCTTAAACATTTATAGGATGAGCTGAACAAGTATTTGTGCTGCTCATATTTGCTTATGTAATAGGAAAGCTCAACATCTGTTTATAAAACAACAGAAAATAAACTTCAGGATAAAACATGTCCTGTAGGCTGGACAGAAAGCAGGACCATCACACCAATGATCTCAAATAAGAAGGGAACAACAGATGCAAGGCTTGATTTTTCTTCTCTCTCCAAAAGATTATTCAGAGAAAATACACTTAATGATGTATTGTAAATAAAAACTTCACATGGATACATAATTACAAAGATAGCCAGAGCCATTACCTCATTAATATGCTTGTATGTTTTGATCAAATCTACGGAGAGTTTCCTCAAAGGAGCAGTGGCTGGATCACGGAAAGTTTGGGGCATCCGCCTCTGTAATATGACCACAACTTAACTTAGCAAAAATACACCAGGACTAAAGATACAGTCACTAAACCAAATTGCGATATTCCTCATAAATGTCAGCTATTCCACTGAGGATCTTTTTCTTTAAGCTGACATTAAAAAAAAAGAAAGAAAAAAAAGAAAAAAACCCAAATCTAGAAAATGAAATAAACTAACAGTTCAGTTACTTCTTAATATACTTCAAGAATAAAATAAATATATAAATCCCAATATTCCTACTTCTCCTCCCATTATGCCTAACAGGCTTAATCCTTATAAACAGTATTTTCCTCTGGTTAAAAATACAGCTATTTTGACAACCAAGGTTCTCGCTGACATTACTCCTCTACCTCATAACAGATGCACGGAACTGTAAACACATTCAATGTATAGTTGTGTTAAAATCACAAATGAAATTCAGCAATGGTAACTACTGGAGAGCTGTTGCAGTTTGCTACATGTGAAGTGCATCAAATTCAAAATAACAATAATAACAGAAAACCCCAGGTCTACTGTGCCTTGCAGTAGTCAGCCTTAAATCTAAATCCTAAAGAAAACTTAAACCATGCGCACAAACACCGTAACTACATTTAAAGTTTTAAAACAACCTCCCTGAAATGGTTATGTTCCTCATTTGTGCTTCCTAAAACTGAGTACACTTGGAACAAAACCATATTCAACAGCAGGTTGGGTTTCTAATTGATTTCCTGAAGAAACAAGACTCATGTGATAACATTATTTGTGAGCCTCTTTTTTTAATTTGTACACAATGCCACGTAAATTTTGATCTACTAATCAACCCCTTCTCATCCGTAAGATTTGTTTGAAATCTCAGAAGATAAAGTTCCTGAAACAGTAAAACTCCAAGAGGCAAGCTGGAGGTGAGTTATATCCCCAGTAAAGATAAGACAGAACAACTAAGTCACAGACCATTTCATTTGGCTAAAGCTGACTACCTGCTCAGCAGGCACTTACTTAACAGCACAACTGCACCACCAGACAAGCTCTGGCAGCTTCCTTGTCTCGCCCAGAGTGTGTCAGATGGGAAGCTAGGACAGAGTGACAAGGTTAGTGTGACTACTCCCGCAGCCTGCCTCTCTTTATTCTCTCTCTTCCCAATGACAGAAAGCCACAGAGCAAGTTCAAGCAATTCCACTAGAGAAAAGCACACTTCGTATATGCTGAAGCCTCTTCTACTTCCTTTCCTCATTAGTAAGAGGGTTCAGTGACCAAGCATCACCACACTCAGCCTTATAACTCTCCTCTCATCTCGTGGCACCAAATATGCTCACATTCAGAACTCTCAGTGCTCTCCCCTGGTGGATGTGCAGACTGCACAGGTGGAGGAAAGACATTGTGAGCGAGGGTGAGAAAGCAAGAAAGAGTGTGAACAAGCAAGCATGGGGGGAGAGTAATAAACTGCCAGTAAGCTTGCTGCATCTGCATGAGGCCAGGACTTGCGACAGGCAGCAAACTCATGGAGGCTGACGGCTCCTGAGAAACAGCAATTCAAAGCTCTGATGTGCATCACTCCAAATACACTCACATAACATTTTTTCACCCCTGACTTGTGATCTTTTTTATTAGAGAATGTTTCTCAGAAATTATGTGCTACAGTTAAACTTCCCTCAGGATATTTTAACCTAAGTCACGCCCTAGGTTTCTGTTCCAGTCAATTCACTTTCAGATATGCCCACTACCATCAATTTCCCTTAAATGGTTTTGCCAAATTAGTTCTTTAATTCTTTTTTTATTACAAGCACGACCATTTTGTAAATATCATGAAATTCTGTTTTAAAGTTTCCTAAACAAACTATTTGACATTTGCAAAACATTTTTGTTTGTTCCTTTCATCTGTCAAACAAATGTGAACAATTAAACAAATCACACCTAAACATGATCTCTTCTGGTTCTCTCCCACTGTTAAACAACTAAATAGCATCTAGTCCTATCCCCAGCTGTTGCTGCTACAAGGCTTTTAGAAGTACTTCCTTTAAATTTCCCAATTTGACTTCATAAGATTTTTGGAACGCAGGAACACTGGTAGACTCTGTTGGCAGAAGAATCTCTGCAGGTAGGGACTAGCTTCTGCCCTAGACTGACATGACCATACAGGGTCTTCATTACTGCAGCTCACAAGTTTTGTAGAAGACTCTCAGTGTGGAAGAACTCCATAGTTCAGATCAACTATTCAGACACAAGGTTGTTCTAATTTGGAAAAGGAATTTGTAGGACAAGCTTTCATATTTATTTTCCAATTTACTTGCTTAAAAAGAACTTTTTTTTCTAATTTAAATTCTGAAATAAGTAGCTAGGTGAAAAAAAACTTCTAATTTGTTGATGTTTCCCAATAATAAATGATTAAAATTCTGCAGACTACCCCTATGTTGCTTGCAGCCAGTACCTTGGTTTAAAACTGTGCTTTTAATTGTGCATTTAGACAGTCACACATTCTCGAGGACACACTTTAACCTGTGTGAACTTTTTAATGAGTGCTATTTTTCTAGCCTGGGTTCATGAAGTGTTGGGTGGGAGAGGAAAAATAATTGACCTTTTATTCCTCCCTCTGTTATATTGCAAAATATGTATCATTCTCTTCTTTTTCCAAGATCCTTTTGGAGACTCTCGCACCCTTCTTTCTGATGATGCAAGACTATGGAACAAAGTAGTCATTAATTTTACACAATAGCACTCTGAAATTCTTTATCATTGGGGTAATACTGGTGTTCCCTCTTGGCCTCAGGAATGCTGAACCACAAAAAAAAAAAAAAAAAAAGAAAAAGAAAGAAAAAGAAAAAGAAAAATGCTATAGCACAAGCTTCAGTCTCTATCTGGTGGCCAGACAGCAACACTGCAACCTCAGGTCTTCCCAAAGACCGAACACACACCACAAGATAGGCTTGTATTTCAAGACTGAGAGACAAGAAACTAGTTCTGTTACAGTTACATATGTGACAAGTCAGTAAATACTCATCACGTTCTGACCAGTCCATACTTCTGTCTCAGTGGAAACAGTCATGCTATCAGGATCGCACCATGACAAAAATTACATGGCAAGTAAGGAACTGAAATTTCATTTTCGTACCTATTAACCAAACACACATGACACAGTGCTGAGAAGCAACCAGTAACTAGTCTAAGCAAAGTAGAATCAAATAAACACCAAAAAGGCAACTAAGAACCCCACTTACATGTAGTCAGCACATCCGAGACAAACTATGTTTTAAGAAAACTCTGACTTTTAACTCAGGTATGTTATTTTAACTCACATATAGGCTTTGAGGTTAAATGAATGAAGGAACAGATAACAAAACTTAAGTCCAAGAGAGAAATTTGTTATCTAAAAAACAGATGGCACTGTTCCTTACTAAATGCATTTTGTTTTGATTACGGGCAATTCTGAGCAGATATATTTATATTCTATTAATGGAATGCTTTAGTTCAGATTTTTTTTTTAAATAAAGATCCACCACCATCCACATTTATCAAAAAAGAGACATCCTGCTTGTCTATAGTACATTTCTTTTTAAAAACAGAATAATGAAGATTTTTATATTATAAGGCCAACTTTTAGCAAGAATTTCTGTTGTAATGACCTATTTAAGACTCCCATATTAAAGAACCAAATGGACCAGCCACCCATCCTAAGACTCTTGCCACTCAATACCCTTCTTGCATCAGAGTAATATAGGATATGAAGTCAATGCTAACCCCATATTGTGCTGGGTTGGCCACACAATAGATGGTGTCTCCAGATGGTCAGTAAAACAAATGTTTGATTGCTACAACTGCGAGCCACAGTAACGCTCCACTGTAATATAAAACAAATTTCAGTTTTTATAAAAATTACCGAAGAGAAAAAAGTATATGTGCCAGAGAACAAAATAAGAGAAATCAGGACTCTTCTTCAAACTGACTGTACTCAAAAGACAGAACTACATGCAGGTAGGGACAGAATTACAGTCTAATTACTTTAATCACTGACTTGTGCTCTGTGAATACTTCCCTCCTATTCTGCCTTCCTTCCACAAATCAATAAGGTTGCCGAATAAAAGTAACAGTATGAAACAGATAAATTTAAAGTTAAATAAATAAACAAATAGAACCAGCAAGGAAACAAAAGGTCATCTACCGAGATTTTTATCTTTTCCGATTCATCGCAATAATTTTTAAAAAACACAGTGGGGAGCAGGAGGAGTAAGAGAAAGGGAATGAAAAGGCCTACTCTGAAATTGTTGCTAGAGCATAAACATTTTTTTTCTAAAAAACATCCCAGAGAGATGGAAAGTAAGAGAAATGCTTTTACTGACATGAATTGCATGTCCACGTTCATGACAGAGTCTCGTAAAGTCTGACCACCACCAAGACTAATGCCACTGATTAGGCAGCTAAAGTAACTGAACTAAGGATTTGCTACTGCCTTCTAGAACACATTAACTTTGCAATGACCTACGTGCAATCAATAAAATTGCTGTCAACATCTAGACAGAAAAATCTAGAATTCTGCAGGTAATAAATAATCTTAGATACCTACAGAGAGAAAGATGTTTAGCAGTCAGCCTAATTTTTGAATTCCAGGTGCCTTGTGAAAGCTAAACTTTTGGAATTTGTTACCAAATCTGCCCAGGAATCTCATTTCAACTTCCTTATCAAGTAAAACAATTTTCTAAACTTTTGTATTCAACTGAAAAAAGTTCTAGGCAATCTGAGTATCCATTAGCACAGCACAAAAGAAATGCTCGTCTGGAGTTGTGAAAACCTCTAAGATTATCTTATATTCACATCAAGCTGTGTTGAACTCTCAAGATGCAACCACTTGAAACAGACAAAGAAATAAAGTTCGTTACTGGCAAAGAAGAAAGGTCCCAAGTATCTCATCTCTTCTGTTCACTCCAGGCCACATGTTCCTACTGCTTTCCTGAAACTGATCCTGGTACTTGTCAAAGAGGTAAGACCACACAGTTGAAAGCAGGACCCTATCCCACCAGCAGGCCTGGCACTTGGCGAATCATAGATTTGAAGTAAAACCTAACAATCCAGCAGTTTTCAGGAAACAAAAGCCTTAAGTCTAACTACTGAAGACAACAGAAAAATAAAAAGGGACGGAACTGGAAGTTTTTAGCTGTAATTTTAAACCTCATAAATAAGTGAAAAACAAAGCAATCTTGTTGGCTTTGAAGTATCTTCCTGTTATTCGTTCCTTGCCAATGATGAGATGAGTAAGTTTTGGTAACCATGGTCATAAGAGCAATAGGTGAAAGAGATTATATAAATAATATTTTAAGGGTAACATGATATAAATACACATAATTTACATAACTTTAATATAAATTGTCATTACGGTTGCCTAACCTTTAATTTGCAGCTGCGAATGATTCACAGAACACCAGAATACGGTCTGCAAGCCATTACAAATCAAAAACCAAGAAGCACAGACTGGGAATAAAAACAATAAATTAACATTCAAGTCCTAGCCTCACCATTATTTGGTTATGAATGAAAATCATTACGGGAACTTGAACAAGACAATACTCCTCCAAAAAAGGAGTCAGTCCTCAGTAAAAAGACAGACACAAAAATAACCTAAAAAAAAAATAATGAGGCAAATGATCTTTGCTATTTATCAAAATGACACTGTTTACAGAAAATGCTGCTGTTCTACACCCTAAAACTTCACAGCTCCTCTCAGCAATTGACAAGCAGTATCCTTGGGTATCTTGCTGCAGCCTGAAGAAATCTACTTTCAGAGGGGAACTACTTGACAGCTATTATTTCTAGAAAACTTCGGCATCCCAAAAGGTGATACTTCATCTTGAGTTTTACTTTCAAGCAAGTCAATGCTGTTTGATGCAAACAAAATACTGTTTACAAAGTTCAGCAAACGCAGCAATCACAAAAGTAAGCCTTGTATCCTCGATTCCCTCAACGAAAGATTCCCTCAAAGATATACTACGCCACTCAGTAAATTATTTCACAGATGCTGAGTTGGTAAGAAGCGAGTTTATCCCAAGGAGGGACGGTTGTGCCGCCTCCTGGCAGCGGGGCAGGCGGTGCAGTGCGGCTCTGTGACCACCAGATGGTGGCTGGAGCGCGGGAAAGAATTCTGCCTGGCGGTCCCGGCACAGCCACCGCCGAGCCTGGGAGACTCCCGCTTCACCGACCCAGCCGGCTACTCAACAAGCAAATGGAACACTCTCAGGAGCAAAGGGGCCGGTGACTCGCTAGTCATCAACTGCTGGACACTCGCACCCGAACTAGTTACTATTCGGCTGTCGAAAATGGTAGCAGCAACGCTGACCCAATCGAAGGGATTGGAAAGGTGTGTAGATGTGACGCTTTGGGACATGGTTCAGCAGGGGAGTTGGCAGTGCTCG
Organism: Clamator glandarius; assembly: GCA_033459285.1. NCBI lineage: Eukaryota > Metazoa > Chordata > Aves > Cuculiformes > Cuculidae > Clamator > Clamator glandarius. The sequence continues at coordinate 2,247,888 of JAUNZM010000310.1, read as the reverse complement.
GTTTGCAGTTAAGACTCTGTGACCTTAAAGATCTTCCTCCAACCTAAACGATTCTATGATTCTATCTGGGCTGCTGCTGACCACTGTTGCACTAGGAAATTCTGGGAAATTGAAGCTCAGAGATCTGACTTCTTGCCTCTTTCCGTGGATATGAGATTTTACATTAGAAGGATCCATCCTTTAAGAATTACACTTCTTGTATCTGCCAAAACTCATCTTTTTCTTCTTTCTAACAGATCAATCTATCAAGCTTTCTACAACAACAGACATTCAGCCTATTCCTTTTGCTGCTCAGGTTAAAAACATGATCTTCTTAATCACCTGTATTTGAAAAAAAAGAACTATGTCACCTTATGTGACTGAGGTCAGAAGACTTCAAAAAGTTGCTCACCAAAGTCAAGGGTGCTGAAAGCAGATCACAAAGGATAAAGAAGTAACAATTCTGAGCTGCTTAGGCAGAGGACTACAAAGACTTCAACAACACAATTAGAGTAAAACAGGAGGACAAGATACAATGCAAAAAAACCAAGACAGAACTGGAAAAGTAAAAATGTTAATTCTAAAGCAATGTGCAACGACACATTTAAATTCCTTGATGGTCTTTGGTTTGAAAACATGAACTACTAAGCACTAACTTACACTAAAGCTCACAAATGTCATGCCAGATTGTAACACCTAGCTAAGTACCTTGAATGGTTTAAGGAACACAGCAGCTTTTCTTAATTGGCAAACTGATTCACTAACATCATTGAAGAGGTCTGGGGGACCTCTAAGCTTAAGAAAATTCACATGAAATACCTTTGTAGATTTCTCAAGGTTAAGTACTATTATATAAGAGTAGATTTACTCTTTCTGCTGAGTGGCTGTCATGAAAGTAAAAACATCCTTTACCAGCTCCATTCACTACTCCTCAAAGACCTCCAAATCCTAGTATCAAATATCCTGGCAGTTAGTTTGACCACTCTGATCCCCTCTAATCTTTCCTTCTTTCTGCCTAAGTGCCTTCCTATAGGACAAGACCAAGAAAGCACCACTTGATGGTAGATTTTTTTGCCGAAGCCATCTTGAACCCAAAATCAGACCTGAAATACTTCATCTTCATCCTTGTTAAGTGGAACATGTCTCATCAGCCTATACCAAATTCTGAAGCTCTGACTTGCAATACTGGCTCTTCCGGCTAGCAACCTAGCACTATTAATCAGGAAGCAATTTTAGCAGTTACAGCAACTCAAAAGCAGTAAGGAAGAAACACTGAACTTGACAGCTTAAAAGCATATATAATCATCGTAATCCCTGCACTCATTTTACCTCCTTGCAATAGTAAGTAGTAAATTATTAGTAGTAAAACCCCAACAGCAGCATAGCTTAACTTTTTTTTTTTCCAAGAAAAAAAGGGTATCTTCCTTAATAAAATGTGTATTTTGTGCAAACCTCTATTCTAAATACACTAACCAGTGACTCAGGATTAGAGCATTGTCTATTAGAACAAATAATAAAGCAATCACATTCTAACATCAAACAGCCCTAACGAAATTAAAACAAAAAGCCATTACTAAACTGTCTTTCCAACTCTCCACTTGGGCAATATTTGCCCTCTCTTATCTCAAAAACGTTAGAAATAGAATAATCCCAATAAGTATGTACCAGATGTTTAAAAACAACTTCCAGAAACTTACTCGTCCACCCATCCTTAAAGAGTTAGGAATTAATTAGTTTAAAAAAGAAAAAAACCAACACAAAACCACATGCCCTGATACTGTTATTTACAAGAGTATAATATATTTAGAGAGAGGATTATTAGATGTAAAATTACTTTTTTGTTATCACTTACCTGGTTTGTTAACGTTAGAGGTTGCTGAATCTGGTCAGCATATGATAAGGCAGAAACCTGTTGGTCGTTTATGTTCTGCTGCCGACGATCACTGTACTGCTGATGCGAATGGGACATCTGTCCAGCCATCTGAAGGCCAGCAGCATGGAATGAAAACGATGGTGCAAGCCGAACAGATGAAGGTTTGCATGCTGAAGTCTCTCCTCCTGCAAAGACAATGTGAGTTTTTAATGTAGTTAATGACTTGAAAATATTTACCTCGGTTAGCCTCTGTCTCCCTACTTGCAGTGTTTATGAACACTAACAGTTTCACTGTTTTAACATAAACAGGTTTTCATACACAATGAGCCCACGTAAAGATTACCTAGCTGAAATGCTTCTTCCTATTTCACTGCGACAAATTATTCATTAATCATTTGTTCCTATTTATCCTTAACATCCCTCTTCCAACACCATCACCTAATGTGTCATAACTCAGTCAGAATTTGACAGAGCTTAATTTCAAATATATGAATTTTGTGTATGGATTCCATGAAAGCCAAAAAAACATACAAGTTTTTCAAGGCTGCTCACAGCAACTTTCTAGACTGACCACATCATATTAAAGAACAGCGAGTGCCCAGTCTCAGCAGGTCATCATCCCTGGCCTCAATGATTATGCCTTCCTACAAACTGCTTAGCCTGCTACCCTGCATTTGGAACTTCTGCCCTTCTTCCAACAAACACTGTACTTCAACTCAGCTTCCTGACCCTGCTGCTGAGTTCCGTTATGCTATAGGTAGCAAGCACTGTAACCTAAAGTAATTCCTTTTTGGGAAGGTGAAATCAAACTGCAAGAAGCAACAGCAAAGTAACTGCAAAGCAAGAGAGAAACAAAACACTTGGTGCTAAGTTGCTGGAGAATGGCAAAGTGTATTGCTGAAGTCCTTGACTCTGTAACATCCTGAAAAATGCCAAATTCCACAGGCACAGAATCTGCTTTTAACCAGAACAGATTCCACACCTGTCAACTCTAGTTTCAGGCATCCATCACATGGCATTTAATTGGTTCATAGCCTTCTTTCATCTTCACTGTCTCCCATCAGTGGAGGACAGACTGAAGTACAATTTGATTTTCTTTGTTTGCTAATGAGAGTTCAGCACGTTCCACATTTAACATCCATCCTTTTGCTTTGTGCTGACAATGCCAGAGAGGGGAAATTCTCTAAACGGATGGCACATTGGCACAATGTAAGAGACGGGGTAGGATGGGACAAGCAGCCAGGCACATTTGAAGCCAACACTGCCACTGAGGGAATACACATGGAGTCAGAAGTTGAGATCTGGAAGCACAATTATTGGTAAAGGTTAAATCTAGAAGCAAGATGTAAAATAATCAAGCACCTTAACCAGCAAGGGAAATCCTCGTTTCCTTTACAATCAAAACCTTGCAAGAAAATACAATCAGTAGAAAACACTTCCAATCAATTTTACTCTCTTAAAAATAAAATTCATCACCTGCTCTAAGTTAAGGAAAAATAAAGCATTGAAAATTATAGTGCATCATTGACTCAGTACCTACCAGGGCAGTGGAAGAACAGCATGGGACAAAATAAAACATCATTTTACATTAAGATCATTTTAGAAAAATATATTCAATTAAAAAAGTCGAAATACATTCAAACAACTACAAATAAGAAAGCCTATATGGAGTATTCACTAGTACTTAAAAAGGGGGAAGTAAAATTGTACAGTGAAATACCCATTGACAGACCACTGGTATTTTTCTCCAGTGTTACAACTCAGTAGGACTAAAGACTAACATAACAAATTGTTCCAGATAATAAACTGGTGGCCCACAAAACAGACGTATTTTCACAACATTCCATTAAATCTTCAAACATTTTATTTACAAAACAAACAAAAAATCTTTCACAAAGTAACTATGATCTATCAAGACTCTCTTTTTTTTTTTTTTTTTTTTGCGTGTATTATGGTGCCTCTGGTAACTTAATAAAGTTATCAAGATGACCTTACAAATGGAAATAAAAGAAAGAAATTTCTGGCCTAAAACTATTATAAGCTAAATCAACTTAACACTGCACAGAAAATTACTTTAACTCTTCTGTGAAAGGTTCATTAAAAACTGCTTTGTGATTTTTAACACAAATAGAGATTCTAGTAAGCCCTGGAAGTGAAACTATCCTCCAAAATTTAAAAGTGCAGAAAAGAGATTAGTTAAGTTTCTAAGTGTAAACTTTTCAAAATACGAGTGTATTTTTATGTTTTCACTAAAAGTAACATCTTATGTTCATTTGTGAACTGGGCAACAGATTGTTGCCTTCCTTTTTAAATTTAAAACTATGTATTATGAAATTCACATTTAAATAGAGGGGGGAAAATGTGTGCAAAGATTCTAATGCATCAGCTGGTCTCTCTCAAAGATATCACGGTCCCTTTATAAACATATATATGCTTCTGTCACTTAGATCATTTAAAAATTGTATGGAAATATTTTTACCCTCACTACCACATTTTCTTAATACCTAAACTCCATTTTTACTAGAGAATCAGTTAATCATCCATCTGTACAATCCGGTAAATTCAGTATACCTTTACTTTTCAAGATACAGTGAATGGTCCAGTAAGAACAGGTCAACACATGTAAAATATTACTTGGTACCTCTACTTTTCTGCTCTTTCAATTTCTGATTTTCCGCTTAACCTGAATAAAAAGTAATCTCACTTAGCAACATCATGGTGATTAAATTAAAAGTCAAAACAATATTTAAAATTAGACAGTCAAGAAACACTACAAATTCTAAATCATAGAGCATATTACTTTAAAACTTTTAATTTCTTGGAATTTTTTACCCCAGGACAGATTCCCAATAGCATGCTAGATATCTAGCTAATTAGATAAAAGTAAAAATCGGGTTTATTAAGTTAAAAACCTGTACTTGCAGGTGTCCCTAAAAAAGGCAGAAAGCTCACACATTTATACGCAAAAATCCCAGCAGCATGGAGTTCTCATTTACAATTCAACTTCCCAGTATCTTCTGACACTCACTCAAAATATCGTAATAAATCTGAGGATACACTGAATAATCACAGAATAACAGAATCACAGAATAATAACCAGGTTGGAAGAGACCCACTGGATCGTCGAGTCCAACCATTCCCACCAATCCCTAAATCATGCTCCTAAGTACCTCATCCACCCTAACCTTAAACACCTCCAGGGACGGTGACTCAACCACCTCCCTGGGCAGACTGTTCCAATGCCTAACCACCCTCTCCGTGAAGAACTTTTTCCTGATCTCAAGCCTAAATCTCCCCTGGAGGAGCTTGAGGCCATTCCCTCTCGTCCTGTCCCCTGTCACTTGGGAGAAGAGGCCAGCTCCCTCCTCTCCACAACCTCCCTTCAGGTAGCTGTAGAGAGTAATAATGCACTATATACACTTTAAAAGAGGAAAAAAAAGAAAATCAGAGAAAGATTAGAAGCAAAATCATCCCTTAAAAGAACAGCTGTAATACTGATGTTTCACTTCAGCTTTAAAATTTTGATGCTTGTGCACCCTTTCCCTCTTGAGTCCATTAGCAGGACAATGAGGCTGTACCGTTCCTGGTCTTCCAAAGTGACAACAGTTGGTCGGACCAACTCAGTTAATTCCACAGTTAATGGCCCAGGGAAGAGAGCTTCAGAATTTATTGCAAAGTGCCTGTGCTGTAGAATCACCCAGTTAGTTTCTCTAAGAACCACAGTTAAACAAGTCACTTATTTTGACTCATTCAGTTCAAGTTCTTTCTGAAGATGCAATGTTTGTGATTAACAAGCATTTACCCATTTGCCTCGAGGTAAGTCATACACAACCCATGACTGTCAACATATATGAATAAAAATATAAAAATTGTATCCCACAAAAAACTTTTTATAAACCATTGTTCTTTGGGAGAAACAAACTGATTTCACAAACCAGCACTAAATCTCAGAAAAAGACACATTACTTAACACAAAGTTTAACTGCAGTCTCAAGACCTGAAGTCTGTTATAAGCAGAGGGATGGAAACTGGCGTGCCCATATATCCTTGGTTTGATACCAAACTGAAAGGCATCCCAGTCTCTACGGAGATGGTGGTATCAACTCGTAACCACGTCAGTAATAAGCAAGGACTATCCAGGTCAAAAGTGTAAGAACTGTAAGAATAGGGTCTAAAAGATCAGAAGCCACATAATTTTCATCTATGTGATTTCTTACCGTCACGGAAATGGAAACACACGAGTTCACAGAATTCTCTTGCTGAAAGTAGTCTTGTCTATCAACAAAACCAATCAATCTTCAGGATATAGTCCTTGATTAAATACTTGCCCTTGCCACATTTCAGACTTTGTTTCATACCAGCAATCCTACCCCAGGACAACTAATCCCAGGAAAACACACATAACTTGCTACTATGAACAGAGAAACAATCACGTTAGGAAGAAATGGGACTTATTACAAGGGCATGGAGTGACAGGATGAAGGGGAATGGCCTTAAATTGGAAGGGAGAAGATTTAGATTGGGCATTAGGAAGAAATACTTCATGATGAGGGTGGTGAGGCACTGGCACAGGCTGCCCAGTGAAGCTGTGGATACCCTGCTCCTGGAGGAGGTGGAACAGGGTTCCCAGCTGGACAGGGCTTTGAGCACAATGACCCAGTGGAAAGTGTCCTTGCCTACAGCAGGAGTGTTGCAATTGAATGATCTTTAAAATCCCTTCTAACCCAAACCATTCTGTGATTCTATCATACAGAAGAAGGTAGGGTTTGCTTCTTTAAAGTATTATCTTAACACAGTGGAAGAGCGTAAGTTCAGAATATACTTCTTTATTTGGCAAGGATGAGAAATACTTCAGTCAGAATATGTTTGTTTTAAGGGACTTTTCCAAGTTTCAAGGAAATTAGTAACTAAAGGTAGAAAAATACTTGAGATGGTAGTTATTTAACAGCCTAAATAAATAGTTGGTTTAATATAGGACAGGTTTTGGTACAATTTTACAGATTTTTAAAAACTAAGTGCAGTTTCAAAATTCAACTTCCTACTTCATCCACCTTAGCTTCTGCTCTTATCATTTTGATATCAGTCTGTATAACTCATTTAAACATTACCTCATCCCAAGAGTTTAATAAGACAAGCAAGTGGTGCAACGCATTACAGGCCTTTTCCTTTCAACATAAAGTAAGGCACACTCACCATGAACAGCTGCAGGTAACAGTGTGCCACCCCAAGAGTGGATCACTGTTCAGAAAAAAAAAAATGCGTCTTGTGGTCATTTAAATTTGGTATTTAAGAATAGGAAAATTTCAAGTGAAGTTTTCCCTACAGCTAGGCCACTGTGAACTCTATTATTTGGACAAGACTTATCAATGACCTAATAACACCGAAAGGCACGCTACAGCCTTTCCCACAGTCACTGACTGAGCACTGTCACAGCTTGCCCAGAGAAGCTGTGGGTAAGACATTCTAGGCGATACTTCAAATCCGACTGGGCATAGTCCTGGGCAGCCACAGGTGATTGGACCAGGTAGCCTCCTGAGAGGCCCTTCCAGCCTCCATGGTTCTGTGAATCTGTGACATATGCCAGTACAAAGTAAATGACAGGCTTTCTCTCTTTGAACTGAGGAACTGATAGATCATATGCTCTTGTCATGTGGGACTGCACTTGAAAATCCCCATGGCAATGAAACAGTTTCACTGCATTTCTGTCACCCAGTTCATTAAATATACGCTCTGCTTCTCAAGGTATGTATGTGACTCTCTTTGTCCCTCTGTCACAATTCTACTGAAGTATTCTATTTAGGCATACTTATATTGAGGGATTTAAAAGGAGAAAATCCCAGACATTAAAATCATTAGAACATTAAAAGAAGTGACATTTCCTTAATTTTTCTTCATACCTACTTACCTCACACTTAAAAAAATTAAACCCAAAAAAGGACCACTGCAATGCTTCTGACACCACGAGTTACACAGGCTTGCCCTAAGAAATGAGCGGAGAAAGAAGAATTGGCTAGAATAGCAGTCCTGACCTCCTTTAGTTTTAGGCCCAAGTTGTCACAAAGCTATAGAAATGTGAACATTAGTGTACATCCATTAATTGAGGTTCACAAAAACCCTGCTGGCTGAAGTTCATCTGGGCAGCTCTAGGCGTGCAAAAAAGTAAGTGATCTACTGACCACCACAGCGCTACTAAAATCCACAGGAGCTCACTACCATACCACACCTGTAACTTCTACAGAATAGAAATATCCAAGGAACACGGTCTTGTCAATCATAGATCTCCTTTTCTAACCACTGTAAGTTCAAATTATTATATGTTGTAGAACACACTGGAAAGGAAACAGTAACAGAAAGCTGAAAGCATGCCAAGATCTCCATGCATGAAGGACATTAAGGGAAGAGATTACAGCTTAGGAGTGGGTAGAATTATCTTGGGAATGGGCTTCACCTAATGTGTTAGTTCAGGGAATGACATAAAAATACGTAGGTTTTTGTATGTTTACAGTTTAAGTTTCTACCATTTTCAACCAATATTTATTTACCTGTGAGGAGATTAAATCAGAACTTGCCATAAAGAAGGTCCAGCTTTGGAAGGCATCCCTTATTTCAGTCTTAAGAGCGTTTTCCCTTTTCTCCTACAGTCATGAGAATGTAACAGCTCTTTTGAAGCGAAACTGTTCAGAGCACTCTATTTCATAAGTGATATTCCATATACCATAATATAAACAAAACATAATAGCAGTAACTTCTTGACTTTTATAAGTTTACTGCCTCAGGAAAGTAACAAGAGAGGAAGAAGTAAGCACTAATAAAATGCTGCACGCTTGTACCAGCAAGCCACTGTAACTGAGAGAAAATTTTTAAAAGCTGACCAATAGAATAAATGTGATGCTAGAGAAAATATACATTATAACCTCAGGAGGTTCATAACTTAGAACTCAGAACCTGAAGGGGGCCATTTCCTTAATATTTCTTCATATCTACTTACCTCACACTTAAAAATTAAACCCAAAAAAGGACCACCACAATGCTTCTGCCACCATGAGTTATATAAGCTTGCCCTAAAGACTGACAAAAGGATCCTCCAGTGCAGCACCTGATCTTGATTTCATGACACCAAGAGACAGAACTCTTAATAACATAACCTTTGCAACAGCCCTAAAAATACTTCGCTGTCTACTGACTGTTGTGCAAAATGGAGTAGGTGAAAGCAGTGGAAAGTCATACAAGTTTTCTATTCTATCCTATCCTTTTTCAAGTTCAGCTGTAGTCCCTCTCCATGTTCACAAACTTACCACTAACCTGCTACCTAAGTAACAGATTTCCTTTAAAATCTTAAGAACTTCATACCCTGTACCCAAGTCCTCTCTTCTTCACAGAAAGCATCGTTAGGCATTGGAACAGTCTGCCCAGGGAAGTGGTTTATTCACCTTCCCTGGAGATGTTTAAGGCACGGGTGGACACGGTGCTAAGGGGCATGGTTTAGTGTTTGATAGGAATGGTTGGACTTGATGATCCAGTGGGTCTCTTCCAACCTGGTTATTCTGTGATTCTCTGTCTGGCTTCCAGGCAGAGATTACTACATTTGCAGAACACTTTGGCTGTTTCCTAATGTCACTGTCCCCGTTTCCCCACTTCTTTGTTCAGCTCAGCTCAAAGAAGAGGAAGAATTTCATATTGGATCCATAAATTAAATACCAGTGAAGTATGGCACTGTAGCATTTAACTGGCAGAAATAATGCAGAACTAAACGGGAATCATTGGCAATATTCCTTGGGGCTTTATCCTGGACTGGGGGGTCATCTCATTTTGATGTATGAAACTTTCTCCTCTGCACAATTCATCTTTCATTCTCTTTGCATCGCTAGCACTTTCCTTCCTGTTCTTCAGCATTTTCCCTCAAAGCATCATTGCTTTGACCCTAAATATTTTGAGCTTCCTTTCACCTCCTCTCCCTCCTGCCTCATCCTCCCTTCCCCGATTCCCTCTTTACTATCTACTATTTGGGTTATTCAGCAATATGCAGAGGTATTCCATCTCAGTTGTATCTACACAGCTGAATGAGAACCTGCTAGAAAACAAAACCGGAGAGTAAAAGTGTGAACTGTATCACTCACCACAAAGGGTACTCTCATTTCCACACTCGAGCTTGTTGGCCTACACCACAGACCAAGTAAGGTAGCTCTTAGTACTGCATGTGACTGGTTCAGACTTAATATCCTATTTCTTATCCTTGCTACCCTACCAGAGATGAAGGCACCTACCTTCTTGTTATTTTTTTTTCCTGTATTTAAATTACTGAATGTGAAAACAGCCAAATGTTTCCTCAAAGAAAATCCTGTAATTGTTGAGGAACTGTACAGTTCTCTTCCTTTACATAGTATGCCCCTTTTACTGCAATTAATTGTTTTGCAGAGTTCTCATCAACCTTGTTTTTCAAGATCCATGCTCGGAAGACTTCTCAGCACCTATAAGCATTATGATACCTCAGCTATCACATCGAACGTAAGAAGCAAGTCTGGAAAAGTGAGAAGACTGATCTTTGCATTGCTTTAATACCCAACCATCTCTGCACTGTATTTGTACATCCTAAAACAGATAGTGAGCAATTAGCAAAAGAGACAAACACTTGTATCTAGAGAATTTTATTCAAATAAACCCACATTTAAGACAAGTCAGACCTACTCAAGTTCTGCCTAAGCATAATAAACGTTTAGCACTTGGGATTTTAGAGTTTAGAACTATCATCTTTTAAGCAATAAGCAAATGCCAATTTGAACTCTAAGCGAACTACCGCTCTACTGAAACACTGCTTTGCCTATTGTCCTCATGCACTGCATTTAAAATAACTGCATGAGAACGTGACGGTACACGGACTTCACTCAGCTTGCTCTGGAATGAGGAAAGCTGTGAAAGAACCCACGGAACAAAGGGAAATTACCTGTAGCAGCTATTGTAGAATAAACAACACCATTCTAAATATCGCACTCTAGTTCCTCCTCTGAAGGAGGAACTAGATTAGTATGGAAGAATTATATTATTAAGAATAGCTACTTCAGAAGCTATTTTACAATAACCATTCAATCAATTTCCCTGTACAGAAATGCCAAACGCTACTTTCACTCAAAGCAAAATTAGGCGCTAAACTTAGAAAAAACGACCCTCTCAAGTTCTGTTCACTAGGCAAATACACCCAACCCAAAGAATCCTTCTCCTTGTGCTTTTTAATGGACAAAGCTGAAGAGAAGCTGAAGTGCTTAAGAGGCAACATAAGATTACTTCTTGGTGCCATCTGTTCCAACAGTTTGCACCTTTGACATGACTTGTCTGTTACGTGTCTGTTCATATGGCAGAGGCAGAGCAAGAAACCTGGAGAAAACACAGGCCAATAGTAGGTTTCATTCATGTTTCTGACAGTGTCTTGCCTGCTCTTGGATAACATCTTCCTTGGATGAGCTGCAGCAGGAGGTGGCCTTTGGACAGGAGTGGCATGCACACGCTTTATTGCTCTTGTGCAGTAAAGCCTGTATTCAGCAGACACCAGTTCTCTCTACTGTAGAAATACAGTGGCTAAGACATGTGACAGGGACAGATTGTGGTATGTATCTCTCCCTAGTCACTTCAAAAATCTGGTACCAGAAAGACCAAACACCATTGCTCCCTATAATCCTTCTACAACAAGAGAAGGAAATTTCTAAAACTCACAAGCAACTTATGATTTAATCCACTGGCAACACTACATAAATCTACGTTTCATTAACATATAAATGCCACGTTGAGTATACTCTGGAAAAATCTTAGAACTAAGAAGATTTTGTGAAAGTGAAACTATTTTGTTTTTAGAAACTAAGACCAAGATTGCCAAAATTCTCAGTCAAAAACTACAGGAAATACAAGCACTCTAACTTTCAAAGTCCATGAGAACTCTGCTTTTGCATTTTTGTTCCCAAGAAGCAGTCTGCCTAAGATCACACCTTCAAAAAAAAAAATCAACAACTCCACAAATAAACAGGGAGGACTGAACTGATGTACAGGCTTTCACATGTATCAGAAGCCTCTACCTAGGTACATACTGGACTGAAAGAACATTAAAATTGAAGAGTACTGTGCACAGAAGTTAGGAAACACCAGAATACTTTCACAGTTTTAATTCAGTGCTTCTATGTAAATAAGTTATGATACTGCTTAGTTACATGAATACTCTTATTTATTTTAAAGCATAGAATGGAAGCCGCACAAACTGAATAGGTTGCCACACAATACATCTTTTTATTTTCATTGTACTTAACATAATATCCCTTTACACTCCTTAGGACTGTGTTCTAAATAAAATTTTTACTGTCTGCATACATATTCTATAGAGTAGTCATTGTTTTTGTATCCACGTAATTCACAAATAACAATTTCCTCTTAAGAGACTGGATTTTATTGTGTTCTGCAGAAAACCAGGGAGACGTAGGTTAAACACAGATAGATTCCATGATTTTGAATTTCTAATTTTGTATACACGGAATTTGAAAGACTTTACAAAGACAAGGAACACATACTAGTAGGTAAATCTGCTTTACAGAGGTCCATAGAGGAGCAGCTTTACAAGTTATGTTTCAAGAATTTGGGAAAAGTAAACCAAATAAGAGAGGCCTGAAATGGGCATTCATTTCTGCTTGCAAGCAAAATCAAACAAGGAGGAGTGCTCGATTCATGTTGGACTACAGTTCTTTCAAGCAACAGGGCACCAACATAGGCATTACTCATATCTCAAACCAAAGATGCATTCACATCAGTGTCCTGTCTCTGAAAGTGGCCAACACTGGTCATCTCAGAAGAAAACAGGGCAAGTGTATAGCAGTGGGCGCTTAGGATATTCATCTAGTCTCCACTCTAGGAATTGCATGAAACAGAATCTTAGCGATTATTGTGTGATGCACATATATATATATACACACACACACATACACAGATATCATGCATCCTTTTCTTCCATGGACTTTCTGAATCACTTTTTACACTTCATCTTTTAGCATCCAGAAGACCCATGGCAAAAGGCTCCATGGCTTGTTCACAGGTGGCATGAGTATGATCTTCCTTCCTTTGTTGTGAACTTGCAGTTTTCATCCGATGGCCTCTGCTGTACCGTAACAAAAATTAAGGCTGCCCTTCAAAGAGGCAACAACATTGGCATGAAGAAATGAATGAAAGGCTTCGCTTCAGCAACTCTGTTTATTCAACTGTTGAGTGATTAGTCTATCTTTTTTTTTAAAGCTCCCTTTAGAACTCTGCCTTCATGTGAACCTCCAACAGAGATTAATCTAGTATTTAGAGAAAATACATACTCGGCTAACGTGTTCATACATATAACATTTATATGCCAATGTATCTATTATTGAAGGTTTTATCTTTTTCTAATACACATTTAATATTCTTCAGAAGTTTTCTTAACACGTTAGTACTCTGTCCAACTCTACATCATAAACCTGATGCTTGAGAAACACTGTTCAAATTCAAGTACTTAGGTTCATGACTCAGTCCGAGACGGTATTTAATATTATGCCAAATGAGTAAGTAAAACTGAATAGCTGAGCAATCAATACTTATTTATTGAATGTTTAATAAATCATATTTAAAGAAGAGGATGGAGATTTGCTTTAAAACTGAAAAAAAAGAAGTTAAAATATTCATAATAATAATACATCTTTTTTTCAGAGAACACCAGCGCTGCTGAAAATGTGCCAAGGCCAGGGTTCTCATACTCCTTTTCTCTCTCCCCCCACAGATTTAGGTTTATTTTATGATTCTAGGCAATTATTCTAAGGTTACGAGGCTTGTAAGTTTTCTAATTTAATGAAAAGCCTGCCACTTAAACAGAGAGACTATAACAACAGGGGAAAATGGAGATCAATGTTTTTTATGATCACAGTGAAAGTTCATAACAGCTTTTAAAATAGAGAAAAAAAGTGTGAATATTATTCCACACTAAAGTTTAAGAACTACTTAATTCCACCTACGTAAGCATCTAGGTGAAAGGCCCACACCTGTCCTCCAGTTCCCAGTGCAACCCCTGAAAAGCACAGATACAAATAGAAAACACTGTTTATACAGACAGTTCTGTCAAATTTAGTAGGAAAAAAGTGTAAAGGAGGAAAATATAAGTAATGGCAATCTCAAAATACAGACAACAGAAATTTAGTGACACAAACGTTAAATTCATATGTTTGTATGCAAGTCATTCCATTAAACGTGCTATTAAGAGAATCTCTACACTCACATTTCAGAAGGCTTCAAGCCAACTCCACTCCATGTACACACAAGACATTTTATTTTCATTTTTAGCTTCTAAAATGCACTAGGAATCACCAAGTTGCTATATTAAAAGGAAACATTTGCTTTGCTCAAGAGCAATTACATATGCCTCTGCTGTCATTTTTCTGAAAGGTTTATGGAACAGTAGAAAATTCCAATGTAAAAATCAGATTTAATCAATCACAGTCCACTCTTTAACAGTAAGCTTTGCTCTCCACAAAGCTCTCTTACAAGCACAACTTGTAAAGGGCTGCAGACTATCAGTCATCTGAACTAATGCGCAACAATAGTTAGTTTAGAAACCCAAAACTTGTTTAGTCCCAAGTATAAGCATTAAATTATGAGAATGTCGTCTGTTCTCTTGATATTAAAGTACCAATTAATTCAAATCTGTTAAAAACCTAAAGAAATGTTTTGTGCACAGATGTGTTTTTAAAACAAATTCACAAAACAATAGTTGTCAAATGAAACTACTTTTTACCAAAATTCCAATTCCAAGTGAACTCAAAAGGATTCCAAATGTGCTGACACCAGGATTACACGTGGTCAATAACATGCCAGTGTAAGTGATTTCCACTGTTGCCACTAAATGCTAGGTGGCATCAAACCTCAGGAATACACTGATACCGATGCTAAAGGGAAGGGCGGGGGAGGAAAAAAAAGAAAGAACACCAAACCAATGCGACTAGATTTATTCAGTTAAATAATTTATTATTCTTACAGCCAGTTTTACCGAGTTGGGCAGAAAAAATGTAAGTCGTTATGCAAAGAAAGCCCACAATTTGGACAGCTAAGGAGAGAGGGAGAGACTAGGGAAGATGACTGAAGAAGGTAAACTAATCCATGACTGAACAGGAGAAAAAGCAGGCTTGCAAAGCAACAAAAAAAGGAATAGACACAGATTTAAGCAACAAAAATATTTTAAGATCAGATTTCCCAGTATTCTTAGGCAGGAATTATTTAGGACAGAAAAAAATCCAGGCTCAACTGTTACAGCTGAGATGGAGTTTGGGTTTTGGTGTGGTGTCTGGGTTTTTCTGGGGAGTGGGGGATGGAGACATGCGAATACACCATTTTTAAAAGGCAAGTGTGCGTTCTAGAAATAGATTTTTCTATATTCGCACCAGCTACTGATACTTATCAAAAGTAGAGAGGTTACTGCGTTTTAGTTAGTCCTGCTATTAAAGCTGACTTTATTAACGTCCCGTAGCCGCGACGCTTCCCGCATGAACCTGGCGGCTTCAATACAGGGCAGTTTAATTTAAACAAGAAAGAAAGGAGGTAAATTAAGCGGGGCGGGAGGGCAGGAGGGCGGGCAGTCCCCTCCCTCTCCGCGGCGCGGGCAGGGCCGGGCGGGTCCCGCTTCCCGGCGCGGCCCCAGCAACAGCGGCCTCAGCGCAGCCAACCGCGGCCGCCCCGCCGCGCCATTGGCCGAGCGCGCCGCCCGCGCCACCAACCCGCGCGCCGCATGCAAATCGCCGCCCGCAGTTGCCGGGGCAGAGCCGCCGCCGCTCCTCCAATCGCCAAACGCGAGCTGCAAACAAGAAACGCGATCGAGCTTTGTCACGTTTGCGAGCCGCTGTTAACGCTTTCGAGCTTAAAGCCCAACGAGCTCCGTCCGCCGAGCCGGAGGGCGGGCGCGGACCGATGGCTTCGGGGCTCGGGCTCCCGGGGCGGCCTGACCGGCCCCGCGAAGCTTCTGTCCCAGCGCTGCCGGGCCCGGGAGCTCTCCGCTGACGTGCTTCGGAGGGCTTTACGCAGCAGCGAAGAGCAGGGAAGCTCCCTCTCGCTGGCTTAGGCAGATCGCCTTATAAAAGGCTGCGTGCCGCTCCTGGTGCGGCACCCCCTCCTTGGCAGGGACCGAACCGCTGTTTGGTTGGGTTTAAAGAAGAGGAGAAACACTAAAGAAGGAACCTCCTTCGTTATTTACCCCACTGACAGATTTATTTCCCCCGCCGACAGATTTTAAGTAAATCCAAATCCCGTTCCAGTTCATCTAACCAAACTGCACGGCCAATAAAGACTGAACTAAAGAAACTGATGTGTCCTAGGAGAAATAAGCAGGTCTTTTTTTTCCCCCTACCCGTTTAAAAAACTAAGCTTATCTGAAAGAATATTTGCCTCTAAGTGTCTCTGCATAGGCCAATGTGAATACACGGGGGAGTACAGCAGCCGCTGACCATCACCTCCAACACTCCTCAGGAGGTTCCCTTCCCACACACACAGACGTGCGTTTTGAAAACCAGCACTGCTCATCCCGCTTCAAACAAAGTCTCTAAATGCAAAGCCTGACAGACTTACTCTGGAAGCAACTGCCTCTCTCTTCAAAAGCAGAATGCAGCTGTGCAGCTGCCCTCTGTGGCAGATGCAAAAGATCCCTGTGCATGTTTTACTTCACTTTCCACAGCTCGACAGGGATGTGGAAGCGCTACTTGCAATTCACTCACCTGGGAGACGGGTGCTTGTGCATTTTTCGCTCTCAAGTGCTTGTGGAAGGCGTCTGACACTGGCAACTGACATCTCCTGCCCAGGTACACACCAGGTACAGGATACAAAGCAACAGCAGCAGCCTCTGTGAATCAAACCCTCAAAGGATCATGACCCTGTTCTGCCCACCGATCACCTAAAGGAGGGCTATGACTTTCTGTCAGGTGCTAACCTGGGTCACTGCTAGAGAAGAGAGAGGTTCTGTATTTATTAATCTCTACAGCACTAAAAACTTTTCAGATCTGAATTACAGAATCTGCTTTTTAAGTGCCCAAAATGTCAGTTCCACAGCCTGATGCTAACAGAAACCAAAGTTTTACTGGCTCGCTTAGAAAAACTTAACAACTTCATTTTGGAAATGTTATCAATAGTAAAACTAATAAAATATTTCCTTGTATGTCCTAAAATATATACAATTATCTTAGCATGTGCACCAACCCCTCTGACGCATACAGAAATCAATTCTCTCTATTCTTCATGTCACGTTACCTTATTAAACTAAATTACTGCTTTTTGATTTACACTCATCTAGCAAATGCTGTAATAGCACAGCAGCAACAGCAGTGAGCAGCAGCAGTAGAGTGTTATCTGACCACAGGCTTACAAGATTTTCCAAGCAATCCAGCCTGGGTGGGTACTTTGCAGCACTAATCCTTCTCCTAGTCTGGTCAACTGTCCTCTCAAAGTAATACTTTTATCAGCAGTTAAGTAAGAGTTTACCATACTGGTGCTGTGCTTTCTCTTTTCCCCACCTCCAAAGAGAATAGAAAAATAACATTACTTAGAATTTTCAACTGACAGTGCAAAATTCATTAAAGGCTGAATAGAAATTACCTGCTACACAGCCACACAGCAAAACATATGACCCATATAAGAAGTGAAAAACACCAAATACCTTTTACCTAATCAATACCTGTGGCTAACAGCTAGCCTAACGTCTAAAACTTCACTGTTCAGGTTCCACAGACATTTCCAGCTGAACATAATATAAGATTAGCATAAATAACTGAATCATTTTTAAAGGTCTCCTTTACTCTATTGTACAAATACATATATATTAAAAAAAGAATCTCTTCCTTCACGTAAAAATCATCAAGCAAAATAGAATTCAAGTCATTTCCCATTTGCAGTTACTGAGGCACAAGATATATTTAAACAGTTGGTACAGAAAAAATGGAAAGCATCTACCATATCAATGTACAGCTAGCATGCCAAACCATTAATGTAAGAGCTAAAGAAGGGATGAATACATCATGTGCAATAGTCTCACATGATATAAATTATTCAACACCTGACCAAAGAAAACAGCTTTCAGGAGAGAGGGGGAGGATCTCAAAGTACTTTTGCAGTTTGAATAAATACAGTGTTATGAATTGATGCAAAAATCTTTCTCTACACCACAGTTAAATAATCACATGTATTTTCAAACTATTTCACTATGTTAGTCAATCCAATTTATGTTCTGCTGTTTACCAGTAAGGCAGATTTCATTTGATACTATGCTGAAAATTTTAAAATAAAACCAAATACAAAAATGAAATTACTTGGTACACAAGCAAGCATGTATTTTCAGAATTTATGTTACATCCCCTCCCTCCACTTGTAGGATTTGGATAACACACAGCCCTACTGATAATTTTTCTTTACTCAAACTGGCTATACAAGACTTTTACTTCGGATTGCCACACTAGTAAAAAATACTTAATTCATGTCAAACAAGTCTTTTCTAGACTTGGATACACAGATAGAAGGGGTTTTTTTACTGACACACTGAACAACAACAAAAAAATATCAACAATTATAAATTACACCTAAATGATGTGGAATCTGCTAGGATACCGATTCCAGGGAATGCCTTTGGTGGCTGATTTCATATGACCTTAAAATACTTAATTTTTCTCCAACAGAAGTTTATCATACATACTCAGTGTTGGCAACTAATGGAGCAGTTACGTTGCATCTGGAGACTGTTTTAATACTCTGTCTTAAAAACAGGTATTCTGATATAGTTTTTAAAAACAGAATACTTCGAAACTCCTAGGCATACTGTCTATATCAATCCATATTATGGTTCATAAAAATAGTAACATTCAAAAATTTTTTTCTGAACTCCAAAGCAGACGGGAAGCATCAGAACTATCTTCTTCTATAAAGTATTCACAAACTAAATTTTTCTGCTACGTTCTTAACAGTGTGATAACTGATATTCTGACAACAGCATTTTACAACAGCCATCTCAAGTTGGTCCTTACTACTTGACAAGCTGTTCAGAAGACTTCTTTAGTAAAAAGCTGTAACATTTACGTATCAAGTGAACTGCAACCACAGAGAACTCCAACTACAATGAGAAATGAAGCTAAGCTTTCACAAGTACACTGAAACTTCACAATACCAAAGCACTGATTTGAAAGACTAATTTCCTGCCTTGGTAATAATCTCTGTATTTAGTACACACACTTTAAGTTTAAATAATTACTTCTTTTCATTTGTCTCGTTGTGAAGTACTAGCTTTCAATGCCAAAAAAACTTAAGTATGGTTGAATGTGTACTTGCAACTAGCAACCACCAAAACACAGTGACACAAGTTTCATTAACCCAAACAACAATACAACCCCAAAGCGGTCTCACTGTAAATTGCTTTCATTTCTCTCAAGTACCATAAATTTACAAAATCATAACAACAAAAACCACCAACAAAGCAAAAAACCCTGTATCACTATTTCTTTAGGGTAATAATATAGGAAAATTATTTTTGGAGCGTAACTCAAAGGCTTTACCATTTCCAGTACAAACTAGCAGTATGCACTAAAAAAAATTACAGGTAACTATTAGAATTGGGGGGTTTCACAGCAATAATGGTGAGAGGAACATCACTCAAGTAGCAGAGTTGTGAAAATTTAAAAGCTTTAAATTTGGTCTAGATCTTCAGCTACATGCATCTATAAATCTTATTTCCAGGTTTGAAAAAAAAAAAAAAAAAATCTGTAAGCAGAGACTGAAGTTCACATTTGCCATGACCAGGCTCCTCCCAGTCCCTCCCAAAAGATGGCACCTCTCTCCGCTAGAGACATTACGGATAACGCATAAACCAAAGATAACGTGTTCCAATTGCCATACTTAAACTGTAACATTTAAGCATCTCTTTCCAGTAGTCTCTGGTTTTACATGACACTTCTCAGAGCGAGCGAGAGCTGCCCGTCACATGCATCTACAGCATCCCTAAGGGAAGTAAGGTGGAAATAACGATGGCGTACATTCTTGCCACCAGAAAAGACAGGTTACTTCAAAAGGGATGCAGAAACGGGTGGAGAGGGAAGAACTTCCAGCATGGCCTGAAATGCAGATCAACTGCATCAAGGAAAACCTGACAATTCAGTTAGATACATTTTTGGGTTTGGTTTGGGTTTTCTTCTCTCCACAGAGGTTCCAGAGGGAGAAGAAGATTCCACCTAAAGAAAGAGACTTGAATGTTTTTGAGTAAAAAGGATCACATAAAAATATTAATGGGATCCAAACACTAAGCAGCCAAGTAATTCTTCAAGGTTCAACTAACAACTGTATTCTGTGAAAAGATCCTCACAAGTTCAGTTTGTAGCATAGATGCTGACGAAGTTCCAACCCCCACAGGCTTTTAATTCTTATGGAATTTAAAGCACAACTATGTCAATGGTCTGGTCAGAGTATAATGCCAGTTCGTAAGCACATATTGAACACTCATAGGCACCAGACTGTAATGCAAAAGAGCCACTACCTCCTAACATGTCATGTTACCAAGGGTTTGGGCACTACAAGTCAAGGGTAGTGAAATAACTAACATATGATCTCTTTATATTAAAAGGTTAGGTACCAATGCATTTCAAAGCTTCAGCATTATGGTAAATTTTAAAATTGTGTTCTCAGTGAAGTAAGAGAATGAAACATAATTCTACCTGATTCATAAACAACAAAAAATCTCATTAATTCTTTTTTTTTATTATTATTTAAGCTAAAAAATATGTAAATACAGAACCACAGAATGCTCAGGGTTGGAAGGGAGCTCTGAAAATCATCTAGTCCAACCGCCCTGCTAAAGCAGGCTCACCTAGTGCAGGCTGCACAGCAACGTGTCCAGGCAGGGTTTGAATATCTCCAGAGACGAGACTCCACAACCCCCCTGGGCAGCCTCATAATAAAGATTTCCCTCATGTTCAGGTGGAACTTCTTGTTCCATTTTGTGCTTGTTGTTCCTTGCCCTGTCACTGGCCACAACTGAGAAGAGTTTGCTCCCATCCTCTCGATGCCAGCCCCTAAGGTATTTATAAGCACTGACAATGTCCCCTCTCAGACTTCTCCAGACTAAAGAGACCAAGCTCACTCAGCTTCTCATAAGACTTGCACCATTCCCTTGATCATCTTTGTGGCCCTCTGCTAGACTCTCTCCCACAGCTGCTTGTCTTTCTTGGACTGAGGAGCCCAGGACACAATACAGATGAGACTCACTAGGACACAGTAGAAGTCAGGGTCACCTCCATCGACATGCTTGATTCACTATTCTTGATGCACTCCAGGATACCACTGGCCCTCTTGGCCACAGAACATTATTGTAATAAGGATTGCCTATTACTACAGTGATGAATTTGGAGGAGGGAAATATAAAACAAGCATAGTATCTGTCCCCTACAAGATGTTTGTGAAAGAAAATGAGAGCTGGGGAACTTAGCATCCTCATCCAATAGACTGCCATTGGCACAACTTTTTACCAAGTGCATCTAAAAGTTTAAAATCCTTCCCGGAAAAAAGAGGAATACTGTTTATCATGCTCCAGAACCACTGCAAAAAACAAGGAGTTGGTGCAGAATGAGCAGAAAAACTCCAAACCACCTGCTACTGCTTTGTAACATCAGTCATTATGCCAAGCAGTGGCAACACATGAAGCTACTTGCCAAAGCATCTGGTCTGAAAGCAATCCGGTGTTGTCTGCTGGCATTGCTGTACGAGAGAGCAAAAAACTGATTCAAAATGTTGATCTGAGAGGGGCTTTTCAAGACTTCTACAGCAATTTGCAGAAATACGATTCTTAGCAACTTCAGAGAGCCCCATCACATACAAATGCAAAGCCATAGAGGACCTCACTCTTTTCCTCTTCCTCTGCCCCACAAAGGGGTAGGGGGAGACTCCCTAACATCTCTAGAAACAAAAGGCAGTAGACAGAAATGGAAAAACTTTCCTTTGCCATTAACTGCAAGAAGGAAGCACAGTACATTGTTGAGTGCACCATGGTACTGGCCACCTTTAGTCAATAAACCAATGTTTCAAATGTCAGCAACAATTAAACTTCATGTTGCAAAATGGGAACCATACAAAGGCAGAGCTACAAGGGCTCAGGGCAGAGATAGCCTTCTTTGTGCGCTGTTAGTTATTTCATTGTGGATTCCACAACTGCAGAGAAGCTTGGAGCTGAGCACATCCACATTGGGAGGTAGCACTGTGTTTTCCAAAGACACTGAGACTCTCACAACATTGGCCCAGAGCTTAACTGCAGAGACTGTGGGTTTGCTCACATATGCTCTCTTTCTTACAACTTTTCTAAATGGTCTGTCTCTGCTGTTCCCATGGGTATGGCTTGACAGTGAACAACTCCTGAATTCTCAGCAGGCCTGAAAAATTTGGGAGACAGCTCACAAGCAAAAAGGAGATTAGTCTTCTGACTGTAAAGCAAATCAGAGGTGTGCACCCAGGCACGCTGCAGACTAATGATCTAGAGCCAACTACCCCTTCTCAAAAACCATGAGATTCAAGACTGTTGTCCTTGATTCTGAAAAAATTACTTTACCAATCTTGAAAATTGCTGGTGCTCCTGTCTTGCGTAGGGTTTTAAATCTCCAACAAATAGAAGACTGAGTGGGACTGTGCTCATCACCTAAAAAGAAGCAACACATCTTTCTGTCATGGGGAGAACCCTTCTACACAAGAATATGACCTGATAGGTTCCTACAGCCTTGTTTGGTCTATACTGAAGCACTTTTCTTCACATCTTCTCTTCAAAATTTCCAAAATCCTATTTGAAGAGAGAGTAGCAAAGAACTCTGCCTTGGGAAGCTACAATTCTTTTATTTACAGAAATGCAGGATCAAAAAAAAAAAAATTAGTATAGAATCATAGAATGGTTGGGTTGGAAGAGACCTTAAAGATCATCCAGTTCCACCACCCTGCCACAGGCAGGGACACCTCTCACTTGATCAGGCTGCTCAAGGCCCCATCCCACCTGGCCTCAAATACCTCCAGGGATGGCGCAGCCACAGTTTCACTGGGCAACCTGTGCTGGTGCCTCACCACCCTCATCATGGAGAATTTCTTCCTAATGCCTAAGTCTTCTTCCCTCCAATTTAGAGCCATTCCCCCTCATCCTATCACTACATGCACTTGTAAAAAGTCCCTCCCCAGCTTTCTTGTATACTGGCTTAGTAATGACAAACAAAAACCACTCAACTAGCTAACCTTGACATGCTAAAGAAATAACAAAGGAAGTGAATGTGGCTAGGCTAATATGTGCCATGAAGGAATGTAAACTCCGAACGAAGAAACAGAGAAAAAAAAACAACAATAAAAAACCCAAAACCCCAAGCCATCAGCAAAACCAAAAATCATAGACCAACTAAAGTCCCCTGAAGGAAAAGAAATGGTTACACTTCAACTTTTCACTCTCCACTTTTATCTCTTGCTGGACATTCTCCTGTCTTTCTTTATTAAAGATAATACAGCTATCATATTTTTAAAGGAACCATGAAATATGTTTCTGCATATGGAACAGAATTTTTAGAAGTTCTCAATACTGACCAAAATTCCAAGTGAGATAATGCAGAGCTTTATCATTTGATTATCACAGACACATAGCTGTGCAAACAAAGCTTTTGAAAAGCTCTTAAATAAGAACACAAATTTATTCATGTATGTCCAAATCTGTTTCTATTTCCATTTGGTGGAACTGAACATGATGCCAAGAATTAATCTATTTACTACTACCAAATATTTTTAACAGCTATCTATGTATATGATCTGTAAAGTTTGGAGAGCTATTCTAAAAACAACACTCAATTCCAGAATTGAGGAAAGACAGATGCCTTCCTACCTCCTCTCATTTTATGTTAGCTTCAGTTTCCCCAGCAAAATTCAGCTAGTTTTTGACAGCTCTGATAAAAGAAGCTAGTATTTCCTAATGGTGCTGCTTCATACACCACTTTGCGCTGCTCTGTTGTAACAAATAAGGAAAAGTTTTATGAAAAACACTGAAAGACTCTGCATCCTTTTCAGTTTACATGTCTCCAAAATGGTGGGAATAATTCAGCCAAACCATCTTCTCTATGTACATCAGCAAAAGGGGCAATTTATCTGGAAGAAGCACAAGGGGTGGGGATGGAGTGGGAGGGGAGTGGGCTGCATCCCTACTACTGTACTCCTGAATTCTGAAGGAATGATCGGAGTCTCAAAGAATAAGGCTGAGAATCAAGGAATGTTACCTGAAGAAAGATCAACAGTTGGTTGGCACATGGATATAACTGCTTTCTGTAATCAAGTAGATTAGATTCTACAGTCATTCAGTCCACTTAGATGAGGCATTAGACAGACAGGATTTAATTACTGAAGGCCAAGCATGTTAAGCATAGAGTCATACTCAGAAGTTAACATGCTTGTCCTTTCCCCTGTGACTGTACTGAGGACCACAGTAAGAATGAGCTCGATTAAAAAGAGAATGCCTGACTTTTCAAAAAACAAGCACAATGATGCTTCTCCAGGAAGCATCTTACACAGATGCTCTTAAGAACTTTTTAAGCCGTTTCTTATTTTCACAAACTGATGAACTGCAGTTAGTTCGTATCTTTGAAAAAGGGAAGACAGAAAGGAAAGACGGGCCTCTGTCAGAGGTCCCATTAATCCAAAAGGTGCAATATCTGTCTAATTACCTGGTCTTTGATAAAATTCAGCTGATTCATTAGATAGATAACCACGAAGCTTATCTCAAAAGGACACCAAATCACTTTAAGTAGCCTGTTACGCAGACTTGCTCATAAGACACCAATTCACTTTCCTCCAAATTGATCAAAAGGCTTAGATAAGAGGGAGATTAACCATCTTCCTAATGGTTTACTGCAGCTTCTTGGAAAGACGAAGCTACTGCTAATCTGTTATTGAGGATAATGTGGCTTTTTGATGGCAAAAAGATACTGTTAATAAACTCAGATCTTTGGGAAAAAGTGTGATACAAAGCGGAATAATAAAATACTATATTAAGTACTGAGCATATGTATTTGTGTAAACGCAACAATTCCATTCTATTCTCTACCAACCCTTTCTCTTCCTTCCTCCAAGAATCAGTGAAGCAGATTTTTCATTCATATTATACAGGCTATAGATTGCAGAGTTATAGGACACAAATTATTCCTGAGCTGCCTTAACATACTTTGAGTGTTTACATGCAGCTGAGTTGAATACCTGTAGCCAGTGTAAAAGACTTCAAGTAAAAAGACATCACTACAAAACTGGCAGTGTTTTTAACCCAAACCATTGCTGTAGACGAAGTTAGCTCCCAAATTCTATTTCAGGAAACTGCCTTCTTTTGAAAAAGTGGAGCTACATTCTGTTCAGAAAAAGCACCACCAGAGTGTCAGAATTTTTGCAGTTGGATGGCAGCCTATAGAGCCTGGATTTCTCCCAAGAAAAAAAATGAAGTTTTCTTTCTTCTTGTCTTCCCCTGGAGCTCCACATGCCTCTAGACACAGTAGAAAACACCAAACAAACAAAAACCACAACAACTACTTTTTGCCTTTCTCAAGATTGAAACAGTTGTTGCCCGGGGCCTTTTGCTATCAGTATCTTTGTAGGCATACAAAGCTTAACAGCATTCTAAACTGAAGTTGCAGAATCCTCACTTGAAAACTGACCAGTGGATGAGCGTGTGAAATAGGCCTTTTCGTAGGAAAACCTCTTCTTCAGAAGGCAAATCAAGAAGACCCATAAAGTCCATGAACAGTCTAAGCAAGAGGACAGGAAAAACTTTATAGGTACAGATACAATTTGTCAGAAGATAGAAGATAAAGAGAACTTTTGAAGAAATCCTACAGAAACCCAACACAAGCTTCTTTCGAGCTTTGTAAGCAATAGGGATGCAAAGGCATATTCCTGCAGCTCCAGGTCAGGAAAGACACACACACATATATATGTATATTTATATATTATGTATGCATTACGAAAGATAAAAAAAGCCCAGTGTTCTCTTTGTTTTGACAATAATAAAAGTAATCTTCTTCCAAGACAACAGTAAGTCTAAAGGGAAAAGAAAAAGCATTCTACCAGTCCTGCTCTAAGGACTGGTAGACCACTGTAGACTTAGTAGTTTAGTATACATGGAACTAGGAGCTGTGTACATCAATACTAACAATTTCATCTGGGCTGAGGAAGGTTCCTAAACACAGAACGATGATCCAGCTTGTTTGTAAAATGTTAGAGCATTCATGGCATCCGTTCCAACTAGCACTCTTCCCCAGTAACTCCTGGGAATGTGTGGCAGTCAGCATGTTCCAGGAATCCTTCCCAATAGGCAGCTTTCAGGCAGCCACCCAGTTTTACAGGCTAGGACAGTTAACTAGCACAGATGTGTGCTGTGATCAGCTTCAGTGGCTGCGAACACTCAATGTACTAACAGGGATGTGGGTGTTTTTGTCTCTGAAATTTTATTCTTAAATCTCTTCTGCTGTTGTGGCTCTCTTTTAGCATGCTCTACAAATAGTGTCTTCTACCTATCTTGAGTAAATCTCCTTCCAAATAGTGAAAGGAGCAAAACAGAAAAGGTTCAGTTGTGAATGCTTTTCTTTTTCTTCTGTCTTTTTTTTTTTTCTTTGGTAAAATACTAAGGTGCAAAGAAAAAGGAAGGAAGACGTGTCAAAAGCTATCATCTAAAAACTGCATTGTTTGCTTCAAGATTTTGGCCTAGTCAATCTGTTTCTTTGCAAGGGGCTTCGTTTAAAAGAAGCTAGTGCTCTAATCAGAGAACTGCACAGTGACATTAAAGAATAGGAACAATTAGTTTATAGTGACAATCACCAAGTACTAAATATATACATGCAAAGTCGAAATTGAAGCACACGGGACTACCTTATATTTTTTCAGTTATTTATCAGAATCATCTTAACGTTAGATTCAAAGTTTTGAACATCTCAACATGTCAATTTTGGAAATAACAATTCTGAAGAAAACTCCAGGGATCTAAACATATAGCGTAAAAGAAACACTAGCTTTTGTACACCATCTTCTGAGATTAAGCACTAGAAATATAGTTAACCTATATGCTATGGATACATCATTTTACTTGGGTAAATTAACTACTCACCACTGTAAAATGATTACTTAATATTACAGCAGGAAGTTTTAGAAATTTAAACTTAACATTACCAAAAGAGTAAATCAATTAATCACAGAATCATAGAATGGGCTGGACTGAAAGGGACCTTAAAGATCATCCAGTTCCAACTTGCCTGCCACAGGCAGAGTCACCTCCCAGTAGATCAAGTTGCTCAAAACTCCGTCCAATAATAGCAATAGATTACTGCTTTTTTTCAGTCTTCAAGGACTTAACACTTAAAGCATCATCTTAACATAAAAATATGGAACATCATCTAAAACAAAGTTGTAAATTAATGTATGATGCACAACCATTTCTTTTAACAGATATTTTGATAAACTTTAGTAAGTGAAATACATCAAAGGACAAACTCAGCCTTTCATTCCAAGCTAGCAAAAAGCCTCCATATTAGTGGAAAGTACAAAACTCAGTAAACATATCTGTTTCTTCTTTTTTTTTTTTTTTTTGGAAAAGAATTTTTAAATAACCTTATCTAATACATATAAGCCTATGTCCATATTTACATGAAGATACCACTTCACCAATTTTATATTCAATCTGACTCAGAGAAGGATGTAATCAACTACTTCCAAGAGATATTAGTCAGAACTATTATCAACAGGTGAAAACATATTTTTACTAATATTTTAAAAAGTTGCAGTCTCAGTTCAAGCCACCTACACATATTCAGTAGCCAAGAGGGACCATCAAGATGGATCAAAATCCTACTACATATAAGCTAGCCTTTAAAAAAGAATCCATCAAAATACGGTTGCATTCATCCTACTTCTTTGGCTTCAATAATCACTGCTGCCTGTACAGGGATCTTCATATATTATTGCCAGAAATGGCTATTTATTCCTGTGGAATGGTGAGACAACCCTGAGGAACTGTGGACTATAATCACTGTATCACAAATGTTTCTTCTCTATTCAAATTTCTCACTACCTACATAACCAGGTAGAACTTCACTTGTGTCCACAAAATAGGTAAGAATGAAATCATCTTCACCCACCTTTACAAACACAATCCTTCTACTTCATCTCCTGGCAGAGCCCATCTACCAATTCTTCTACATTACATTTCAGAGGCACTGTAAACAAGTGGCAAGTTCACTCCAAGATACTGACCTCAAAATAGGCAAGATGCACAAATATAAAAATTTTCTGTGACCTTGGCGAAGACACTGTGAGACAAAGTAACAGTGCTGAGTAGCAAACCAAACTTTAGGCTGGATTTTCTGTCCATACATAAAGTGGATTTAATGTGACAATGAAACAGAATTCAGGAATACACATAAGAAGAAACCCATTAAAAGAACGAGAATTAACGAGTACAAACAGATCTTAATACCGTGCTTGTATTCTCAGTTTTTTAAGGGATCTTTAATAACAACTTTGTTAGATAAATGCAGGCACCCACAGATTTTGATGGGGGAAGAGTAAATAAAGAACAAACCTCTCTTCTGTATCTGCAACAAAACTCCTGCCACATGTTTCACCTTTATAGCAAATATGTTCAACAGCTGTCTCCATCTGCAATGTACTCAAATCTAGACCTTCAAAGATATTTAGGTACTTAACCCAGCAGAATGTGAACAGGAGTTAGATCTAAGTATCAATGAAGTGCTCGGTCTCAGAAATAAACCTTCAGAATATCACTTCGATTGGTCAAAGCATGTTCTGTGTATTAGCCATTGTTGCCAGGATAACAGAAAGGTCAAAAGTACAAGTCTGATGCATCACCACCACACATAAAAACAAGTTGTTTCTTTCTTTCTATCTAATCTAATCATTGTTCATAATAATTTATCAACAGAAATGTATTTTTGAGACCAGCATCAAGATGAAAATCTGAGAACAGAAACATTCTCAGTTTTATGACATTGTCCAAGTTTAATTACACTCCTACTACAGAAGGTTTAACTCGATCCACTTAGACCATACCTGAATTGCATCTAGCAACATAAAATGACTAACCAGTATATAGTTGTCTTATAGAAGTATGGAATCATAGAATAGTTTGGGTTTGAAGAGATCTTAAAGATCATCTAGTTCCAATCCCTTGCCATGGGCAGGGACACCTCCCACTAGACCAGGCTGCCCAACCAGGCCTTGAACACCTCCAGGGATGAAGCAGCCACAGCTTCCCTGGGCAACTGTGCCAGTGCCTCACCACTCTCCCGGTGAAGAAATTCTTTCTTGTATCAAGCCTAAATCTGCCCTTCTCTAGTTTATACCCATCCCCCCTCGTCCTATCACCACAAGCCTTTATGAACAGTCCCTCTCCAGCTTTCTTGTAGCCCCTTTTCAGGTACTAGAAGGTCACTATAAGATCTCCTCGGAGCCTTCTCTTCACCAGGCTGAACAAGACCAACTCTCTCACCCTTTCCTCATATGGAAGGTGCTCCAGCCCTCTGACCATCTCTGTAGCCCTCCTCTGGACTTGTTCCAACAGTTCCATATCCTTCTTACCCTGAGGATTCCAGAACTGGACAAAGTACTCTAAATGAGGTCTCACAAGAGAGGAATGGAGGGTCAGAATCACCTCCCTCGACTTGCTGGCCATGCTTGTTTTGATGCAGCCCAGGATACAGTCGGCCTTCTGGGCTGCAAGTGCACATTGCCGGCTCATGTCGAGCTTCTCATTGACCAGCAACCCCAAGTCCTTCTCTGCAGGGCAGCTCTCAGTCACATCATCCCCCATCTTGTACTGAAATCGGGGATTGCCACAACCCAGGTGTAGGAACTTGCACTCGGCCTTGTTGAACCTCATGAGGTTCACACAGCCCCACTTCTCCAGCCTGTCCAGGTCCCTCTGGATGACATCCCGTCCTTCTGGTGTGGCAACTGCATCACTCAGCTTGGTGTCATCTGCAAACTTGCCGAGGGTGCACTCGATCTCGCTGTGACTATCATTGATGAAGATATTAAACAGCACTGGTCCCAGCACGGACCCCTGAGGGACACCACTAATCACAGATCTCCATGTGGACTTTGAGACATTAACCACCACTCTCTGAATATGACCATCCTATCAGTTTCTTATCCACCATAGCGTCCACCCATCAAATCCATATATCTCTAATTTAGAGAGAAGAATGTTGCGGGGGACTGTGTCAAAGGCTTTACAGAAGTCTAGACAGATCACATCCACTGGTTTACCCATGTCCACCTCTGCAATTAACACATCACAGAAAGCCACTAAGTTGGTCATACAGGATTTGCCCCTGGTGAACCTGTGCTGGCTGCCATTAATCACCTCCATACCCTCCATGTGCTTTAGCATAGCTTCTAGGAGGATCTGTTCCATGATCTTCCCAGGCACAGAGGTGAGGCTGACAGGTCAGTAGTTCTCAGGGTCAGCTTTTCTACCTTTTTTAAAAATGGGCACAACATTACCCTTCTTCCAGTCACCAGGGACTTCTCCTGATTGCCATGACTTTCCAAATATCATGGAGAGTGGTTTGGCAACTACATCTGCCAATTCCCTCAGGACTCTGGGATGCATCTCATCAGGTCCCATACACTTATAAATATTCAGGCTCCTCCAGTGGTCATGAATCTGATCCTCCTCTAATGTGGGAGAGGGTCACCATCTTGCTGTCCCGTGACCCAGGAGAGGTAAGAACAGTTATCAGTGAAGACTGAGGCAAAAAAGTTAAGTACCTCAGCCTTCTCCTCGTCTGTTGATACGTCACCATTCCCAACCATCAGTGGGGGTACCTTCTCTTTAACCTTCCTCTTTTGATTGATGTACCTGTAGAAGCCCTTCTTGTTAGTCTTTACTTCCCTTGCCAAGTTCAGCTCCAGCTGCGCTTTGGCCTTCCTGACCTCATCTCTACACAACTGGGCAGCATCCCTATACTCCTCCCAGGTTACCTGTCCCTGCTTGCACTGTCTGTGCAGATCCCTCCTCTTCTTTAGTTTAACCAACAGGTCTCAACTCAGCCACACCGTTCTCTTCCCCTTCCTGCCTGATTTTCTACATATGGGGACTGAGTGCTCTTGCACTTTATGGAAAGAGTCCTTAAGTATTTGCAAACTCTGCTAAGCTCTCTTGTCGCCGAGGACGATGTCTCAGGGAGTTCTACCAAGTAATTCCTTGAAGAGCTACAAGTCCGCTTTCCTGAAATTTAGGGTCCTGACTATACTCCTCACCCATTCCATATCCCTCTGGATCTTGAACTCCACCAGTGCACGATCACTACATGGACAGTTGATTGCATACTAAGACATAGAAAGTACTGTAAAACCCAGTGAGATGAACACTTACTCCCCTACATATAACTAGGCAAAAAACCTCAATCATCAAGTCTTAGTGTATTTCACGTTGCTTTGACAAGCTGGTAATGTACTGGCTTAGCATACCAGTCAGGCGTCAAACTAACAGAATGCTGGTCACCGGTGTCTGGAATAGAATTTAATATAAACATATTAAAAATCATATATTAAGGGATGCATTGAGCTGAATAGGAAACAGCAGTCTGACTAAAAACAGAAATAACAGTTTTTAAGACGTCATAATGTCCAATTTCAGCAAGATTTATGAACATTTGCATAGTTCTTGCATCCTACCTGCCTGATGAAGTACTATCAATGGAATTCCTACCAAGAACTATGAAGTACTCGGGACTGGCTGTTGAGAGAGCCATCCTATAGCCTCGCTCTCCATATCTTAAAACCTAATCCCAAAAGAATATAACTGGTTAGGGATGGTGGGAGAGGTGATTTACATCTAACTGCATGACTTATAAAATAGGATGCCTCCTACAAACATTTACTCCTCTGCTTATTCTACACAGGATATGCTAAGGAACTGATGCACTGCATATGTTTAAGTTAAGGCACTATTAAGCTTGTTTAGTGCCAGGGCTGGTCAAAACTAATGCATCAGGTTATTCTGTCTCCACAGACAGCAAATCCAAATAAAGCTGTTGCAGCACGCAATGAACAATTTTCACCCTAGAATGTACTTTAAGAATGCAAGACTTCAGATGTGATTCTTAGAAAGATGTGAGGAGCAAGCTCCTGAACTAGCATTGATCATTGCTGAGTTCAAGGGAAGAAGCTTCCTTTAGATATAAACCAATGGCCTCTCCAAAGCAGGACAGGGCTCAGATTCCCTTCCAAGCCCACCCCCTGCTCCTAACCTCACTCAAAATACCTCCCAACCCAGGCAAACAACATCACTCTGTGAACACAATTTGCTATTAAAAGCAGACAAAACAGGTCAAAAAGAAAAAAGCTGTCTGCTATACAATGATGCATAAGATAGAACACAAATACTATGAAACACCTGAGCTAGCAAGTCAACATGATATAGCACAATGTCAAGACTATATAAGCAGCTTTAAATGCAGTCTAGCCATCCTATTACTGCATTACCCAAGAGAACCTTTACTTTTCATTCACAGACTGACACCACAGGGGCTTTTCATTATAGCTGCTCATTTGATGACTTTAAGGGCTATAAGACTATCTTTGTAGTGTTATGTTCATTGTAGACCTCAGACATTCTCAGTGGACTGACCAATAATTCTAGAGATATATAATGTTTTTCGTAATAGTTACAATTATAATTCTTTATCTGAATTTGAATTTTTTTTTCAAAATGAAATTTTTCTCAAGTCTAAGTGAGTCTCTGCTCTTAGAAAGAGGTAACAGAAATAACTTTCAACAGAGTATTAAGTGACAAGGGCACTTCTTTTTCATGACCAGTAGACTTCCAGCATGTCAACTGTGTGGCTGAAATTTAACTCAAAAAAAGTTGTAAGAGACACTTACAAATCCAGACCCAAAACAAACAAATTACTTTCCTGAAATAGTAAAACCATAGATGTGTAACTTTAAGACACTTTTACATAAGCTTTAGGCAGCAATGTAAGGCTTTTGAAACTGCAAACCTCCTCTAACTCTCTCTTTTCCTGATGGTCCCCTGGGCTGACAGCTCAACTCCATCAACACAGGAATAGGAGATTTGGCTGCAGTGGCTGGAACTCTGTTCCCCCCATCTCCCTGCGCTCCTGAAGAAGCAAGATGCTGTTGATTACTGACACCCAATAACTATTTCAGCCCCACTGAGCACTTGTATGAACAGCCTCAGAAAGAGTATTTCCATCACTTTTGCTGCAAAACACAAATGAAACTTAAGTCATGAGAAAAACTTAGACAACTACTAACAGGGCTTTCTACAGGAATGCACACATATGTCTCTTAAGTAGAAGAGAACTGCTCTCTCTTAAGAGGAAGCCAATTAAATAAAACTAGAGGCCTCTCACGATTTTTGGTGTAGATGCTTCAGTTAATCTTGAATAAATAAGTTCTATACTTCCATGCCAAACAAAACCCTGGAACAGGTTGTTTGGGTTTTTTTTTTTTTTTCATTTGTTTCATCTTAAATGAGGACTGAGGATGAAAACTTAAATCTTCAATATCACAGGTACTAAGCATTTTTGGAGGAGGGGAAAAAAAAATCCCTTTTCTTTTAAATAGGCAACTTCTTTTTAAATATGGATGCATGAATCTAACTTTAGCCATCCAGGTTTTCATATTTTTGATCTCAAATACAGAAAGTAGAGCATTAATCTAGTCTCTTGACTTCAAGGTTATCATTCATTGAGGTCAATGACTCCATCTCTGAAAAGCAGAACTTCCACTTTCAATATGATAACTGTTGCCCTTCAGTAAGCAACTGCGTTCAATTTATCCCCGACTGTCTTCTCACCACTGGTGACAAAAAAAATAGTACACAGTAAGACTGCAGGAACAACTCCTGCAAAGAGAGTTATCTATGTAAAAATAGCTGTTAACCCTAAAAGCATTCTCATTCATGCAAAGTGCCCACTAGCTATCTATGTTTTATACTTCCACTACTAATGAGCAACCTTGCCTCTTACATTATTTTCTTGGTATCTTCTCTTTATGTTAAACTTCTATTTATCTGCTCAGCCAAGGCCTGAATATCAAAAAAACCTGCCTCTAATGATACAGTCAAACATACAAACAAGTTACTGATGGACAGAAGTCTAACTGGAATCAAAGTTACCAACCAGAAACAAAACCAGAACCAGCCGATCTCATGCTTCAGTATGGAATTAGCACACAGACCGAATACTGGCTCCTTTACAATCCAATTCTGGTTTTATGTCAACAACATACATCTTGCAAAAGACACTCCATGTATGCAATGACTTAAGTGGAAACACAGACAGTAATAGTCATCATTTCCACAAGACACAGATAAGTGATAAAATGGTGATGACCCAGGAAGTTTCTGGAATTCCCTGGTAAAATTTAAAGCAGCTCTCAAAAAACTAGTTGAATGCATATCAGCAGACATAGTATAATGTAATACTGATGAACTTCAAAATGCAGAGCAGCAGTACTTGACACAGTTTCTTCCAACTACAGAGTACCAGAGGTGGGTTTTTTTGCTTTGCTTTTGGGTTGTTTTTTGGCTTTATTACTGACATATAAAAACATAGGCTCAAGGAAATCAGTAGCTAAAATATTACGAATATGAGACATGAGAGACATGGCCCCATTCTAAATTTTCATTCCACTCTTACATAAAACTAACACCTGAACAGTTGCAAGACTATGAACTCAACCTAATCCAAGAACTTCCCAGAAATCTTCACTTCACATTTGTTACATTTTAATGAGCAATACAGCTGGGAGCAGAAGGGGAACCAAGTACCTATATAAGTATTTACCATTTCATTGTTCTTGCACTATTCTTATTGTGTGCCACTGGAATGACTTTTTTTTTGCTTTTCCAAACACTAATAATATTTTTTTGAAGAGGAATATGATGACTTA
Organism: Clamator glandarius; assembly: GCA_033459285.1. Lineage (NCBI taxonomy): Eukaryota > Metazoa > Chordata > Aves > Cuculiformes > Cuculidae > Clamator > Clamator glandarius. The sequence goes on along the minus strand of JAUNZM010000310.1, from coordinate 2,213,051 downwards.
CCATGTTTTATCAAACTTGAATTTACCATCTTCACATTTTATATTACTTGCTTAGTTCTCAACATCTCTGGTGTATTTAATATATTTTCATGATGAAGAAAATAATTTTATATATTATTTTGATCTGTTTTCTACATTCAAATCTACCCACAAAAATATGAATATGTTAAAAAATAAAGTTAATATGATAAATTCTATCACACAATTACAGATAAAATAACCACATTATCCTTCATTTTAATGATTGTACACAATCAAACCTCTAGATCAGTTTATTCAGGCATCAGAATCAGACAAAAATAATACACTATTTATATACTACAAATGTCTTTTTAACAGTTACTGTGCTTCCATGCTGCCCTTAGTATGCAGCAATGTCCCAAACAATGTTGTTCAACGGTCCTGCGGGAGATTTAAATCAGGAAGAAGTATCTCTTGTGTTTTAACATGAAGTGCACCACCGTCAAAACGCAGTTCAGGACATACAGCCTCTTTTTCTTTCCCTTCTGCTTCCAAGAAAACATTTCAACAGTATTTGCTACCAGTTAATCTCCTCTGAGAAGATCAGCACATAGTGTTAAGGAATGGATCCGTCAGGAACTTGGGATCCTTCTGAACCTGTACTTTTGGTTTAGTTGATCTACATTGGTCTCTTATGCTCTCAACTGAGATACGAGTCCTTTCCTCACAAAGGTTATAAGGAAAGGCAAGAAGCTTTAAGCTCTTCAAAAGCTTCAAGATCAGACAACCAATTACTTGTACTTACATATTTCTAGGCTGCAGCTACCTAGAAAAATCAAAACCCAAACCAGAAAGTTCTTTGTTATAAAACCAATCTGTTTATACAAGGTAAGAGGAGGGAAAAAAAATACCAACCAACCACACAGTTATACTCTGCTGAGCAGGTGCAGGACATGATGTAGCAATCACTTTGGAAATACTAACTTTCAAGCACAAGACAAATCCTTGCTTGTAAGTACACAACCCAATCCCAAATCTGATACTACTACATCATAAGAAGTAAACACTTGCTGTTATGAATAATTACAGCCATAATAGTAGTAATAGCACTGGCATCTATGATTCCTTTCTTTCAGAATATGTCCTGAAGAGACTGACTTTCAAAGTACAAGGAATTAAAAAAGAAAAATTCGCATACTCTTTTTTTTTTTAAATCACAAACCACACTCTTAAGGCATTAACTTAACCATAACATGCATTTGTAATGCACGAGCATGTCTGAAATATAAATTCAGCTCTTCCTATAACAAGTAGAAGCCCCAGCTTTGCTTTATGCAGTGTTGCACAGAAAAGCAATATAGATCTTATGAAATCTACAAGTTAACAAGATCGACAAAAAGCAATTATTGAAAACCTTTCAGTTCTCCAAACAGTATCCTAAAGAGCCCTTCTCTATATGTGTCCTACATATCACAGGTGCTAATAACAGGGCAAAAAGAGAATTCAGATGTGCTGCAAATTTGTTTTCCTGGGTAGTCAGATGGGAAAATTAGATTAAATAAATACCACTATTTCTTCATATTTTCACTTTTTTTTTTTTTTTTTTAAAAGCAGTGGACTTTAATACATTTCCATGTTTTCAGCTTAAGCACTGATCGAAAATTCAAGTATTCCAAGGTAGAAAAAGTGAAAACAGTCCCTTCCTCGAGAGGATTGCTTCCTTCAGTTATGCTGTGGCTCATTTTAGGGTTTTAGAGTAGGGTAGTTTCCAGTGAAATTAAGTGATCCCTATTATAACAAAGAATTTATTTACCCCAAAAGAAATTTAGACATTACCAGGCATCTCTGATCAGTCAGCCAGATCAGTTATCCTCAGAAGCCAAGCCTTGTTGAAAATGCAAAAGCATCATCCTCAATAACCACAAAACCTTTCCATTTCTGGCCTGAGTTTTCACCAGCTACTTTAAACTTGTGAAAGATAGCAGCAGAGTCATCATACAAGTCTTGCTGTTACTCCACCAGAAAATAACTACGTTACATGTTTCTCATTTTAAGGTATGCAAATCACACTTATTTTCAGAACCTTAGCATACTAATATTGGCTCTCCTAATAGCCAATAATAGGAAGCTGGAAATAAACCTTATTTGTCTAACTTCCCAACTTATATGACGCAAGAAAAGCCTCTAAGCTTTTGTCAAGATACCACTGTTTTTCACTTTGTATTTATCATAGGACTTCTAAGTAAGGAATTTGGGCTTTAAAAGATAGAATTACTACTTAAAATTCAAAACCCTGTATACGTTTCTAGTCTTTAACCCCATAATTCTACAAGTTCAGCTTTTAAGAAATCTTGACCAAATCTGAAAGTGCTTAAGTTTTACATCAGATTAATGTATATGAAACTTGATTCTCTCAAACAGTATTTCTCCTTTTCGTTGTGGGATGAATACTTTTAATGCTTTCAAACCACTTTCTCAGCATTTAAGCTATTTTTTTAATCTACACCACAATACATAAATGACCTACAGTGCAATCAACTGCAACGACTGCCTACGAGACACAGCTTCATAAATTTGACAGGACACTGAAAGATGTAATTTTAAGACTTTGCATTTTGAGAGAGACAGAGACACTATTTCTCTGCATATATATTCAAAACAAATTAAATATCCCTTTGAATAATTTTTTTCTCCTCTTCTTTGCCTCACCCGATTTTAGCATTCTTTAGACCCAGTTTTACTTGAACTATTAACATACAACTTACAAATGTTCAACTGAAATGAACGAATACTTAGTTTTCACAGAATGAAATATCCACTTACAGCATCTTGGCCTTAATCCAACATACTCCATGTAAATATACCCTGTAAAGCTGTTTATGCATGAACAGCTGATGCAACTGAAAACTGTCAATCAGGAGATGATCTGCATGCATACATAAATCGATCTAGCTTTTTTCCAGCACCAAGCATTCGTGGGGTTTAAAGCTGAACAAACAAATGAAAGATCAGTTTTATATATACTTCACTGTTACAGGCCCCAAAATTGCTTAAATAAGGGCACGTGGGCATAATGAACTACACCAATCCTCCTGTACAACCTAGATTTTATTCTCCTTCTGCTCACCATTTTTCACGTCAAAATATTAAATATATTTCCAGCAAAACAGTATACTAAAGATAAGCTCTTTAATCTGCAAACATAGAGTATTTTGATTAGCAAAAATAGATGAATTTCCTAAAGATCAATGTTAAGAATGGCTAGTGACTTCAAGGTGTTCAAAGATCCTGCCCTCAGTTCTTGAGAAATCTTACAGTAATTTGACAAAAGCATGTGACATAGTATAATGAACTCTTAGCTATTAACTTGCTATGCCCTTTGTCAGATGGATCCATAACATCCCTTTAAAAGAAAGTTAATGAATTACTGAAGTACTGTGCCACTAAGCAGGTGACATACATCTGTGGGCAAGTGGGGTTCATTAAAGAGGGGCAATAACAAACAAGACGACTAAAAGCAGTACACTTCGTTAACATCTTTAAAAGCCAACCTTTTTTTTGCATAGAACTTTGAAACAATATTTCCATTCAATTAAACAATTTTCAGCTGCAAGGGCAGAGAAAGATTCCATAACTCCGCAAGTTCTTAATATCCTGTTAGGGCTGGAATGAAGTAATTTTTAGGGTACAGAGAACACAATAGAAACAAAAAGTAAACCAAGAACAAAGATTATCCCTTTTAAAAGCCCTTGAAAATAGATCACCTGTATGCATCGTCTTCTTTCAAGTCTCATATCATCCTGGGGGGGGGTGTGGGGGCAGGGGAAGTCCAGCAGCAAATAACACTGCAAAATGAAGAAAAAAAAGAAGAAAATGTAAATATACACTAATAACATACCTAAAGAAAAAAATTAAACCTCCATTCCAATAGATTAACATAGCACTTAGTTTAACCCTAGCTCTCAAATATAACCACGGAGCTAAAGCAAGGGAGTTTCAAAAGAGAATGAAGTTTTCCAACAGTAAGAGTAGAGACAACAGTGTCAAAATTTCAGAGATAAATTTCAACTGACCACTAAATATTTCTCAAAATTCAGGTCATCAAAACAAACAAAAAAACCCCAAACCCCCAACCTTTGCAAATCTGCACAAGTGAAATTCATTGCAAAGCCCTCAAATATGTAGATTTTTACAGAAACTCAGGACAATATTTAGAAAACATGACTGAATTCCGGCTCAGTCAATTTTTTTACCAAATGAACAAGCTACAGAAATGTAAATTCATTTTTACCTCATATCTCACATGAAATTGAATTAGGAGCCTTGGATTAAGAGCCTTAGATTTAAGCTCCCACTGATTTTATGGAAAGGTAGGCATGCAGCTCCCTTCAGCACTGAATTTGAGAGGGCTTGCAGGCTTAGGTCTTCAGAGGTGGAGATACAAAAGTAAAGCAATGATAGGACTAAAATATGAAATTTTTCTGGAGAAGGGATACAAATTAAGAGAATTTCATCACTGGCAGAGTAACACCAAATGAAAATTCACTCAGGAAAATAAAATCATAACTTTTTACAAGACAAAGATGTGAATTTCTAGGAAGAGATCTTTAACAAGTTAAAAAAGAAAACCGTGGGATTATGCAAAAAAAAAAAAAAAACCCACAACCTAAACCAAACAAAACACAGCACCCAACAACAAACAAGCCCCAGTCAATATTTTTTTCAATCATTGCTTTTCATGTGTTTTTCAACGAAATATCATTGGTACACTACAACCTATAAAAATATCAAAACCATTTACAAATTACTGAGAATTTTAGAGAACCTCTACAAATTACCTAACAGCTCAAATTGTTGAGTTCAGATTATTACTAAACATCTCCTGATACATATAAATCCAAGAACACATCTAGCAAAAAATGAACTTAGATACTACAGTCTGAGCAGAAACACTGCAGTTCACTCAATTTCTTCATCAAAAATGTCCACTTAAGCACTGCATATATCCTAAGCCCAGCTAGCTTTTCTGCCACCATGCTGGCTTCTTCCTTCTGACACAGAAATGAGACATGTATACACAGACTCACACACATAAAAGGGGTGGCGGGAAGAGAAAGAAGAATTATCGACGGGATACACATAAGTGTATATGTTGCAGTGGTTCTACTGTTATTTTACAAGCAGATTAATTCTGGTTGTCGTGCCTTCAAAAGATGGAAGGGACAAACAAAAACTGGTCATGCAACATCATGAGTGAACAGCTTTATTTTTTCACTACTGAAGATGCACAGAGACCTAGGATGTCACTGCTGCAACCATGGTTGCCATGAACTTGGCAAGACTGACAATTGCTGCCTACCAGATCCTACAAACTAGGCACTCTCATGCCTAAATCACTTCAATTTGAACAAAAGACTCAGTCTGGTATGTATTCTAGGTGTATACATCAAACAGACAGGCATAGTGTCTTGCACTGAACTCAGTTTCCCTAAACTCCGGGGAGGCAGTCACTTGTATTCAAGAGCAAGAAGAAAGGATGGAAGAATTCTTCCCTCTTTACACTAAACAGTCCCTAGATTTAAACAACAGAAGTCCTGGAGCACCAGATACATCCAGTCTACATGAGTAACTTAAAAAGCTACACAGCTATAGTACCGTTTTTCGAAAGCTCTCTCTGGCCAAGAAACTTTTTTAAACTGCTTTACCTATGGACTCTAGATTATAAAAAGCCTTTTCCAGTGGTGGCTGAAAGGACTGAAGGCATCACTCTTTTGCATTTACGACTTTGCGGCTCAAATACAGCAGGAATCACCTCTCATTTACTTTAGTACAAGGCCAGTTTCAATACTGAAGCAGCTTAGTTCAAACTATCAACAAATATCGTTTGAGCAAAGGTAGCTGATTTTCAGCCAAAAGGGACTGTAGAGTGTTCATACGTTGCCTTCTGACACTTATACAATGGGAATAGGAAGCTCCAAAAGCAGCACATTAGCACATGTCTGGCGCTTTACAACATCCTCATGTTGTATCAAACTGACCCCAATGCTAGCAACAGACAGCACCGTCATGGGCACCACAGTCAATTCTTTTCTAAACCATAAAAGAGGAAGAAATCAGTTGATAAGAACCAACTATACAATATACACAGGGACTACCAAGTTACAGCTACAGAACTTGAAATCACATAGCTGGCTTTGTAAAAGCTGCAAAGCAATTTCAAATGTGTATAGCTATGCTTTCTACTGATTGGAAATTGACCTAGAGTATTCTAAGATTACTTACAATACTAACTCTGAAGAAGTATTTATCTTGCACAGAAGCCACAAAGGCATAAGAAAGGAGAAGCCAAACTGGAAAGGTAACACACAAACCTGAATTATTTTATAATTTAGAAGACAACATGAGAGCTACCGGCAATAAGAAAGAGTTGCTGATATAAAGTCATTAACAGTTTATCAACAGGGAATCAATATATCCCCCTCCTTCATAGCTAAACAGCAAAACATCCATCACAAACCAATGCATTTCTTCATTCTCCTTACAACTCTCCAACAATTACCACTTTTGTGGAATTAAGATCTGGATTAGAAAGGCAGGTGTCTATTGCAGCACTGTATTCTAAGAGGGGCACCACAACATAAAAATTAATTTCTGAACAGCAGAGAACAAAGACAATGAGTTCCTGTGATGGTAACAGCACCACAGGCATACAAAGTAAACCCATAACATTTTAATAATTTTTTTAAATAGATACAGCCAAATTGCATAAAACAGCTGCAGGGGAAACACATTAAACTCAATAACTGAGTGTCTTCTATTGTGCCTCTGCACTGCCAAGTTTTTAAAACCAAAAGGCCTTTTACACAGGCTGTACAAGGGCTTCCTGGTTTAGATAATAAATTGATGATAAGAGTCGGCAAGAACAAATCCCAGTCATTGCACAGTCTGTAAGATCATTACTAGAAGAATCCCCTTAGTAATAACATTTACTGGGCTTCAAGAACCTAGTTTGATCTACTTACTGGTACAGAACAGAAGTTAATTGAAATAAAGGAGTTGGGGAAGGAAAAGACAACAAAAAAGGTGCTGAAAAGCAAATAATTGGAAGTACTACAGCAAAGAATAAAAGCTGAAGTCTTTCATTTAAACAAAGAAAACAGTTCTTAGAAATCAACTGTGTAGGGAGCTACCAGGATAAAACTTTACTTCATGCTTTTATTTCCTATTTTAATTACTGTTGCTTTCTACTCTTCATCTTTCCTACTCACACAATGCTCCTCTGATCTCCTCAAAATACCGATAATGGGATTACCCACTCCACTCATGAATAATTTCAAGTATAGAGTTCAGCATTACTACAAAATATTTAGTTAAATAAGCACATTTTATCACAGGTTTTACTCCACCATATTATAGAGATGGCACTCTGAAAAACAAAGCCTTCCTGTTTCTCTGACTTCTTCCACCATAAGCCTAGATTGCCTGTTTAAGGACTAGCATTTTATTCCACTGGATTCCTTAAAGAGCACCCACTCATCCCTTCAAAATCCAATAGATTCACCATAAATCCAAGTTGGCATCAGAGCAATCACACATCTAAAACACTAAAAGTTAAAGTGCAAAACTCATTACTAACTCTGAAGAAGTTTCATCATACTCCCCAATTTCTGAAGTATGATGGATATTAATCAGCTATCAGTCAAAGAGAGTTTTTGCAAATGGGGACAATTTTATTACACATCAGCACAACAGGAAGCTAGTTCAGCTGAACAGAGACACAGCTGAGCAGAAACACTATTTTTTTAAAACTATGTTAAAATGTCATATGCTTTTGAATGTACATAAGTCATGTTGCATATCTATGATTTACTTCATATGACAGATATTTATTAGACAATCTTTACTAAAGAGTCTATGCAATTCTATCCAGTGCGAGTTTGAAAAGCATTAAAGGTAACTACCATAAACACCTTTAAATAAAGGCCACATCTACAACTCTGCTTTAATTTTAAGCACATATGAAAAATTCTTTTCATGATGAATTCAAATAAGAGTTTTCAGAATATTAACAATAACACACACATGAGTTTGAATTAAAAGAAAATTCTGCTAGGGAAGGTTTTACTTCTCACATTTTACTCATTAAAACACTTGGTACATGGATTTATTTTCCTTATTCAGTATCAATGTATTATGAGATTCAATATGGCACCTTCAGTAAAAAAAACCTGAAATATTCTGTTAACTAATCCAAACAAAGTTCTGAAAGTTTTTCCTCTGTGACAAGGTTATTTTCTAATTTCTAAAGTCACACTCATGAAGTACCAGAGAAATCTCTGCATATCTCATGACTACACACACTGCTTTCAGAGATGAGCACAATTTAGGTCACTGACCTTCAGCAAATGCAGGCAGCCCTGTTGCTAGCAACATAAAATATAAATACTTACTTGGAAGTAACAATATTTATTTACTGACTAGGAAAATTATCCTGAGGAATACATCGTTACATTGAGACTATAAACATACCAGAATATAATGGATCTAGACATACATAAATCTATACAATAGTAATTTCTTAAGCTGTTCTTATTCTGCATCTCAATAGCCTATTCCTGGAACTATGCACAGACAACCAATGACATTGCTTGACATAAGACACACCAAATACACTAGATTTGGTCTATTATTTAAAATACTGCATAACAAAATGTGAAGGACAAACAAAACACTGGTATTTTAAATAAATAAATAAATAAATCTCACAGAGTGCTAGCAATTGCTAACTTCCAGGACTAGTTCCCAGAGACAGACAACTAAGAAATCCAAAAATCACTGTTTTTACAATACCTAGCACATACAGTATCCGGTTACTAGATAAAAATCACAAGTGTTTAGATGTATAAATTAACATACACCTGAAAACCAGAGACACATGCATATTTACTGCTTCTGCTCTACTTAGGATCAACAGTTATATCCTACTATCATATAGCATATCTCATATAGCATAAATTCAGGAGAATTTTTTTTAAAAAAAGAAAAATCAGACTACTTCATGTAGCCAACGTACAAAACAGAACTCTGCACAACAGCTTAGGTCCACCCACAAAATCATATACATAAAATTAAAAGCAGATATGTTTCAGCATGAAAATCCAATATATCCCTCCACTTTTTTGGTGACCCACGTGTTTCTGTACCTGATAGCCAATATATTGAGTAGAGTATACATGAATACAAGTAATTCATGCTCAGCATCACATTTAGCATGTTCCCACAGAAGCCACAGATCCCTGTCTCCAGGTTTAATTGCTTAGGTACAATGGAAAACCTGTTAGCTGACTTTTTACCGAAACAGACAGCAACTACATTAAGACTACTTTAGGTTTTAAAAGTCAAAATTCAATAATACCAATAATCAGTTTAGTCTGCATATTTCACAGAACTAGGAGCGCAGTCAACTTCACATCTCCATTTACTCCATGCTTAAGAAAGGGAATTTTAAAATTTTGGGAAGTGGGCATTTTTGTAGATGACTGCTTATCATGTTAGGGTGAAAAGGCAATAATCAGAACTGTGTTTATACCTGACTTCACCCTGAGAGTCTGTAATACACTTTGTACTCCCAATGAGTTTTAAAACCACACTGCTAAACTAGAAGACTCTGCTAGATCAACATTTGCGAGATGCGTACCAAACAACTGCATCTAAAATAAAACACTCTGCCATCATTTTTCTTGTATACTGTAAAATTATTTTCAGTGTTCCACTTCCTCTAGGAAGAATATATTCTCAATGACTAGTTTCACTCTTCTAAATTTACGACATGTGATGCAAGAACCCATCCTTTAAGTGTGAAATCATGTAAAAGCAGCTTTACTGACATCACTGAAGTTTCTCACCCTAATTCAAACCTGGCAAAGGCAGAACTCCAGCTGCAGTAGAGCAAGAATTTCTTTTCAGCATCAGCACTGCTTAAGCAGCCTGTATCCTTTCCACTGCTACCTGCACGGCTGAGACAGTCCTACTATTACATGGTCACTTAAGACAACTGCATAGAGGAAGTAACCCAGGTGGAAAAATGGGGAGCAGGATTAAAAAGACTATTTTTTCTCATCCCGTATCAGCCCTCTAATCTGGTCCGCTACAGATGTGGAGCAGCCTGGCAGCAGGAACAAACAGCTGGGACTGCTGGGAAGCTGGGGCTTCTTAGGCCACTATTAGTGTCAAAATACTAAACGGTGAAACACACCTAATTTTATCACAGAAAGACTACAATGCTGTCACACCACTATTAATTCAGTAAGACATCAGAGTGCAATCTGGATCTCTGAACTACCTCATTTCTAACAGATAGGTTTGTTAAAACTATCCTTTTTATGAGAAGAAATGTAAAACTTCTAAAAAAATTCACTGCTGTTCTTGTATGTGAAGAAACTGAACAGTGTAAAATTTATACTTGACCTATACAGCCAGACAATTTGGTACTTGGTTTTTAAATATTTATTTGTTCACACGAATAAAGCTTATGGTTTTAGAAAGATATGAACTGACACAATTTAAGGGGGGTAAGGGAAAGGAAGAGTAAAACATCTCACACTTACACTAAGAGAAAAGAGTTCAAATATTTCAGTTTTTTAGATAATTTGCATATGCTTCTTTTCTTATTCATTGACTACAAACATTAATTTTAGAAGCACAAAATTTAAATGTTTTCCAGTATACTGACCATATAAAGAACCACAAATTAGAGAGCCGAGTGGGTCACCCCACACACACACACTTAATAGTGTCAAACAAAACAGATGTTGTTACATTTTAACTGGTTTGGAACAGCAAAGTCAGGCCACTGTTATTTACATTCCTCCCACTCCCCATCCAAAAGAAGCAAAGAGATGTTAAAGCAGGAGTTGCCCATCACCTGCAATATCAGGTGAAACATCCACAACTGTTGGATGGCCCTGAACTCTTACAGACAAGCAGTTCCTCCTGTACTTTTAATGGCCTTACTGAGTATAAATGCAATTACTAAGGAGTCCTTTTTACATGACCCTTGAAAATAATTCCACTTCAAATTCACATAAGCATGAAGACAACAGAACTCCAGGAAAGGGACCGATATTCACAAAGTCCAGATATTTCTGAATTATTTCTATATCATCTTACAAAACCAGATGTATGTGACAATCTGATTCTTCTTCATGTTAACACATGCACCCTACCTATGACTTCCTTAAAAGGTGATAACTGACAAACAACTATATTTTTAATAGAGCCATTTTAGTCACATTAAACATTAATTACACAGTAGCATGCAAACAAAGTCATATCGCAAACAGACTAGTAAACTAGTTTGTCCAGAGTAATTTGCTCTCACATTTGTGAAACGCTTTTCAGAGCTGAGATTCTTCTACAGATGTCCTCAAAAAGATTGATCATTTCATTTACAAAACCCCTTTGTGTTCCTTGTGGTTGGAGAAAGAACTTTAAAAATGCAAAGCAAAACATATGCCACGATATATTTGTATTCATCAGTTTAGAACCTTAGACCTACAAAGTCTCAAGAGTATAACCTTCCTACTTCTCTCATTTTTTTCAGCCACAAAGCAAGCAGAGAACTAAAGAATGCCTAAAATTTGCAGAGAATGTGGCCAAACACCACTCAATTTACAGGTTTTCACTGCAATCTTGATATTAATACAGCTTACTGTTCTTTCAATTTAGTGGCTGCTAACTACTACTTCCATTCATTGTCATGCCCTTTTATTTACAAAACACTCTCAACTTCTAAGAAACCTGGCAAAAGGGGGCACTCAGATGCAGCAACTTCAAATAGAGTTGGGACAGCACTAGAAGTGCTCTCCACACAAGCAATGCCTACTGAAACGCTTTTAACCTCTTAAAAATTGCAACAGCTCAGACCCACATTAGACATACGTATAAACACACACAAATACTACATATATATATATATATACACACACATATATAGGAGGTTGTTCTCTCAAAGTACAGATTATTTTAACTGCAATGCCTTTATATTGACTAAAACAAATCTTATTTTTCAGTGGGCTAAGACAACAGTTTCTATCCAAAGGTTTGCCAAAACAGTCATTAAAAAAGAAAAAGAAAAGAAAGAATTCCTAGAAATTGAAGAAAATAAAACGAGCATCTGAATGGTTTAGTATTTTCATAGCGACTAGGATTTTAAACAAAATGACACATTCAAAAGATTTGAATTTTCTAAGTGACTCACCCTTTTTAAATTCAGGTGTTAACGAGGTTTTGACATCATTACTGTTTCCTCGTTTTAAATGTCTACTTTTTCTTTTCCCCTTTTAATTCTGCCCTGAAGCATGACAAATGCCATATCACACTGCAGTGTTCATGTAACTGGAACCAGAAATTAATAAACTCATAGGTTATCATGTTTCAGTAAACGTGAATCTAACACAATTGATCAAAACCAAAAATCTCACCCAGATCACAAAAAACACTGTTACAAAACCACTTTATATACTTACACAGGTTCCAGAGAAATATTTTGTAGAACTGATATCATATGCCTGAATGAAACAAGACTACTCCACTTTAATTTTGGTACCAGATAGTTCCAACACTGTTTTCAAAGATGATCTGAAGTTACATATTTCAAGTACATTTGTAATAACCTAAATGACTGTTGCCCTGATACAGTACTACCTTTAATCTTGAATGCTTTCAACCATGCATAACTGTGAGCTGCTGGCTAGCTCTGTAAATAGATGGCTTTGGGCAAGTGGCTCATTCCTACCATACATTGGTTTGTGTGCCTTTTTAAATACTTAATCTTTTCAAACACACCATAGACTAACTGCTGTTTAATTGATTCTCATGACAGCTCACACTAACTGCAATGCCATGATCTACACTTGTCTTTTATTCTTCAAGAGATTGAGACTGGATAAGCATACACATAGCTAGGTACTCTCTGGTCTTACATTAACCATATGCCTGGTCTTAAACTAGACTTCAATCCAACAATCCCCATACCTTTTACCAAAACAGGTATATTTCTGATACAAAAAACGATAATGGAGAATAACTGCTGATATCCCTTCTTCTTGAACATACTAAGTCAGATTTAACTGCCTGAGCTTCAGTTTAGTCTGAAAACGTGAAGCTTGCCTACTTCCACCTTGTATCTAAACAAACTTAATGAAAATATTTAGTTCTCAAACTTCAGAATTCTCCTTAACACACCAATCAGAATCAGCCACTTAGATGGGTTTTTCTTGGGACACTTGTTCACAGAGGCTTTTGAGCCACTGCATCTAAAGGAGAAGGAAAATGAAGACACTTCTTTAGTTAAAAATACATACTGCTATCATTATAGAAATCCTACAGAACTGTAAACCTCCTGTAAGACTTCTCTGAAAAAAAAAAATTCTCTAGCCCTTCTAAATCAATCAATGAGTTAGCCAAATAATAAATCTTTCCAACAAGACTTCATCCACAACATCATTCTGATGGTAAACGCATCAGTCACTAGGAAAAAAAAAAAATCTTAAAATGACTGTATCTAGAGCACAGGCATTTAAGAAACCTGCCATGCAGGATGGCCTCAGCTCTAAGCTTTCTCCTTTTTTCTTTTTTTTTTTTTTTTTATTTCTCTCAGGGAAACAGACAAGATACCTGTCTTATCGTTAGGTGATTATTTTTATGCACCAGTTCACAGGCTTCACATTTGTATGAAAACAGTCAAGCTCAGTACTTCAGAAATAGGGTACACGCTGCCTCTCCAGAAAGGCAACGGGAAGAGACCAATTTAGCACGTTGACAGCAGCAACCAAAGCAGTTTTGGCTCACAAATGGCTATTCCTAAAACTCTAAACACACTCTTCCAAGTAGAAGAATATCCTATTTGCACAACTCAAAGTCCCAGCACTTTATTTTCTTTCTATATATCCTGAGCATAATACTAAAATAGAATAAAATAGAATAAAATAGCCATGCAAGTATACTAAATGGGGACATAACCACAACTTAAGTTGGCTTACAGAACTCAGATTTGCCATTTAATCAGATCTATCAATGTTAAAAGGTGCTTGAAGGGAATTATAGGATTACTTCTAGGGTTTTAGGATACTGACAAATTGGGACCATAAGTTCACAGATGGGAAAAATAAGTTAAAAGTTGCATAGAGAAAAAGAGGAGGAACCCCGTATTTCTGAAACTATGTATGCCACAATTGCTCTTCCAGCTCCTTTTAACTTGGAAACAAAACGAATCTCCAGCTTTTGCCAGACATGTCAGTACAGAAACACCACGTTTAAAATTCTTGTTCAACATGCTTTCAAATATCGGTTCATATGAAGTTCAGTAGCTTTGAAAACTGACAGTGGTCAAGTTCAGGCTTCATGATAACCAGATGCATTCAAAATTGATGGTTAATTAAAGTAAGAATTCTTGGGCTCCAGTTCCCCAAAAGCCAAAGTTGACTTGGATTTGCCTGCTGTATTCCCACCCACACCCCTCCTTGCCCTTACAAACTTGGTGCAGGCCCATCGCTTGCACCACGTCTGGCACCTGCCCCAGACTCGCTGAGTCAGTTTTGCAATTTAGCATGATGTAAAACATTCACCTTTTTTGATCAGTTTTCTGCTGACATTGCACAGCTCCAGAGCCCCAGTCTGACTTTCAGCTTAAAAATCTACAGAGTAAATAAGAACCTAATTGTTCTTTTCAGAGCATGCATACAGCTAACACATTTATATTCTGCATAATACTACTTGATCACAGAGAACTTTATTTGCATTTTTGTGCAGTCTTTGATGTTCTGGACCTTTGAAACTGACAGTTCCTTCGTCAGGGCCAAGAGTCCAAATACTTACTGATACTGCAAGTAAGGAGCTGCACTCTAGGACTGTGCTGGGATAATAAACAGGGCGTTCTTCTCATGGAGGGAAAACTTCATTGTGTCAGGCGTTGTGTGACACAATAAATGGTGATCCTGGCCTAAGCAGCTCACTGTCTAAACAGACCAGTTTGTCCACAGAAAGACAAAAGCTCACAAACTTTAGCTATCCATCATAAGGCTTGCTGTACAGGCTAAGAATACAAGGGAAGTGAAGAGCAACTTAACTACAGTATTTCCAATAGTTCTTGCTAAACTGCCACACAGCACCTTGCAGACCACGACTAACATCTGGTTTGATATTGATAGTAATAGACCTCACCCCTACTTTAAGAACACAAGTGAAATGTTTACAGGCTTTTCTATATATAGTTTGTGTCTGTCATAATAGTCTACATAAATAAACTTGAAGAAATAAATTTAATCAAGCGTGCCAACTACAAACTTCTCTGATGTTGGAGAGCAAAATGAACAAAAAACCCCCAACTTTTCATCACAGTAAAATCCAGCATCCTTATCATTCACCTGCTCTCAATGTGCCAGCCTAAGTATCTATAAAGATTTTCGCAATACGCTTTAAGTCCTAATTCAGGCTCAGGTTGACCAACATAACAGTAGGAGAGAAATCTTGAATCTTAAAGCAAAATAATTCTATTTTGGATTACTGCAGCAATCACACAGGGATCATTTTTATTTTACAAGATCCCAACTTAGAGAAGCTAAGGAAACACACCATTTTCAAAATTCAAGACACCTCTAGCATAAGCACGATAGTACCTATTTCTTACAAATTGCACTTACCTACACAGACTCAAAAAAGATTTTAAAAAAAAAATCACAAAGTATTTGTATTTTGACATAAAAGACACTTATCAGATTGGGTCCTTCAGAAATTTAACTTCATTTCACTAAAAATTCCACTACTTGGTGTTTAGTCCTTTAACAAGGGTGAGTAGAATATAATTGCACCAATAGAAAGTATTTTGTGTTCCATCTCAACTCTTCTATGCTCTCGACACTTTATCTGCGTATCATTCCTAACTTGGTGGTTGTGCTACATTTCCATAATTCACATAACAGCCTTCCACTGAGAAAATTAAACATTATTCAGGAGCCATTTCCTGTAAAATGCATACACACCGATTAAATCTCAGAAAGTTTCTTTTTCCTATCCCCTTAAGGTAAGCACACTAATCACTCAATTGGAAAGCCATCTTTCCTTTTCTCTCCCTCTGTCCCATAATTCTTCATTTCTTTTTTTGTACAACAGTACAGATTACATGAGAGTCACGGACAGTGGACAAGAGCATCTGAAAACCCAGGTGATCTAGGTATTGTCACTGGAATTGAACAACATGAGTTTGGATTCTCTCTATATGAGGACCATGCTAAACTGCCAGAAAGGGTAGCAGTCCATATCTGTCTTTCCCAACTCTAACGTACAGAGTTGTGCCCCCTTTCTCAGAAAGCTTCAGCATTCACACTAATTATACAGTAAAACAAATCAACACAGCAACCTAGTGAAGAACTGTTTGTGTCTCTGTTCAGGTTCATTTCCTGCCAGTTTAGTAAACTGAACTGTCTCAGCAAACAGTAAGAAAAACCTGAAGATAGAACAAACAGGCTAACACGGGCCTCTTTGTGCCAGAAAAATGTTGCTAGCTCCATTTATGCCACACAACTTCCCAACAAGTGTATGCCTTCACAAGCTGATCAAACTCAGGGCTACTAACAAGAAAAGAGCAAGTCAGAGAAACAACACTGACACTCATCCACCTCATGATGAAATAGTTTAGGTAGCTAAATCGGCAAAAAAGGTTTTACCTTTACTTACATCATTAAGGGTTTGTGCACAGCTTCTTAAGCTGGCCCAATGTGGAAAGACAAAGCAAAACTGCCAAGGAAGAGAACTTGCAACTATGCTTAACCAAGGGAGAAAGTGGACACAAAGTCTCTCATGATCTAATCTAGGCTGCTGTTGAACAGCCACATCATATTCCCCTCCACCATCTTGGCACCGTCGAGTTAGGGGTTACAGTAATGACGGCTACAAGTCCATCTGCAGCCCTAGCTAAAATCCTTTGTCTCGTAAACCACTTTTGAAGGAGGAAACTACTGTAACTCTCATATCATACTCAATAGTTAATCTTCAATGCGTGTAACATCACAAGGCACTCAAAACTATGGTGAAGTCTCCAAAGCAGATGAACAAAAAAAATGTACAAACGGGTTTTTCCCTTCTTTGTTCCTTCAACATGGTAAATTAACACACGGATAAATAAAGATTCCACATCTTCCTCACATCATTCACTCGAGAACTACAGCCTTAACATTTCTCAGAACAAAGATAACTGTCAGCACCAAAAAAATTTTAGCAAAATGTGAATCATCCTAACATATTATTTTTTAACTTAATATAATTCAACATGGTGTTACATTCCATCTGTAGTTGATTTACCATGGCCTTATTTCCTGGTTAAGGAGCCACTGACCTAGAAAAGTCTCACTGAAGGAGGTAAATTAAAAAAACTTCAGTAAATTCTCACATAAGCTAGCGATGACATCCAAATACCTGTGTTTTCGGATTTATAACTCCAAGGCCTCCTTCTATTATCTTGTTAGTCTTCATCATTTCTGTTAAGATTAATGTTGAAGCAAATCTTGGTATACCCCAAGATACTACCAGAGAGGTGGCAAGCTGCAAAATTTTCCTGAGTTTTAAGTGGTATTATAATCCATTAAGAAGAATCCAAACATCCTATTCAAGTCATATATCCATGTGGGTGCACGCACACACCCAGGGAGAAAAGACAGTACAGACAGTGGGTACACATCCACTAACAAATGCTTTACTCAGGTGTGTTTACGATCACATTGAATAGGGATTTCAAACATTTATGGCAGCTCTGTATTTCAACAAAATACGGTCACAGGTAGCTTGCTGGAGACTGTGGAACACTTTTCTGTCAGATAAAATGATTGCCTTTTCTGCTCTAAATGTAAAAAAAAAAAAACCCAAAAAAACAAAAACAAAAAACCCCACAACAACAAAAACTGAACCAAGAATCTCATATCATTAAGCCCAGAACATTCTCATCATAATCTAATATTATCTTCTACATAATTTTGAGAATTTCATCCAGTAATTCCTCATCAATTCTTCATCAATGTATGGAATACCCAACAAAAAGATCTAATCATTTAAACCCTTCAAAGCAAAAAAAAAAAATTATACTCTTTCATCAAGTAAGATGGACTGCAAATCACTATTAAAACTCTACCATTTCCTGCTTATCAATATATAAGAGAAGGACTTGGTGTGGAAAAGTTTTGAAGAATCTAACAAGAAGCTGCTGATTACCTGCAGGTAAGGTAATTCAATCTGAATCTGGTGACTAAGAGCTCAAATTCACAATCATGTTTACTAAAAGTTACCTTTTGTCAGCCTATCCTCAGTATCTGACCACATACCTACCTACCTATGTACACACACACCTTTCGCCCACAACAAACGTGAGAGACTTTGTTTTCACTCAGACAACAGAAAAAGAAGGTTAAGGCTAAGAATGAAGTAGTACATGATTGCTAAGCCAATCTAATCATTTGCTGCTTAAAAAAAAAGGGGTAGAGAGGAGGACTGTTCTTCCCATATTCCTCTCCTTCCCAATCTTCATTGTTCAAGTACTAATGTACCCAAAGGAAAATCACCTTTTTTCAGGTTTGCTTACTGGCTTTCTCACATACACAGATGATGCCAAATTACTTGAATAAATGTCACTTTTGATGTACTAAAGGCTTAAAAAAAAAATTGTCCCGAGTTCTTTAAAGCAACTATGTTTTGATATGGTCCTCAATGTGTAGTTCAAGCTTCGTCTGCTAATGTGGGATAGTGTTATCTTGAATCCCTTTTTGAGTAGAGTCACTACAGAGATGTATGGAATTCATTTTTTAATATTCTCCCATACCAGCCATAAGACAAAAGTCAAAAAGACCTCACTCATCAAAACTCCAGGAAAAGTCTCTGTAACAGAGATCTTGAATTAATTCTGTCTAACTAAGCTTTTATGAGGGCAAACAGAAAAGGCAGAACCCTTCAGACAGTTAATGTGACTCTCACTAACTCCAGAATCCCAATACCAGGTACAAACTGATCAATCTAATGCTCTCCAGGTTATCTGTCATTTGTTCAAGAAGCAGACATTGCACTACAACTCTGACAAAATTACCCATTTAAGTAATTCTAGGACATGCTCAGCTTATACAACTTTCTGATTATTTAATAGTATATCCGCCAGTGTAAGAACTTGCTACGGTTCTGACCACGAGTCTGGCTTCCTGTAGCATTTTTTTCCTGATAAAAATTCCTGAAGTTATAAAATACAGCAAATTGCAGGAAGGAAACGAGGACAAATTAGTAAGGCTTTCAAACACTGACACTACAGACCTCCAAGCAGTACTCAAGATCATCCTATGTCTGAGGTATTTAGAAAATAAAAAGGCAAGAAAATCTTTAGTGTCCCACTGAAGTCCTTGCAGGCTACAAATAGCTTGCTAGATGGAAACAAACAAACAAAAAAAAAAAGCCATTTTTCCAGCAGATTTTTTCTTTAATTTCCTACTAATGTTCCTGAAGTGGTACATCACATGTTACGACATGCTGCGCTTTTTAAGACAGATCGCTGCAGAAAGATACCTTTGATATAGGCCTGCTCTTTTCCCTGTTTTGTGAAAGAGCTCAACAAGAAGGTCATGAGCGTGATCTGACACTCCATGGATGATGCCACAGCAGAGGTACCCTAATGTATCCTTAGGAAGAATACAACTTTTCTAGACACATCTGAAAAGGCAGAGCAGCATAAAAAATTGCTGGGGCATAGTAAAAGGGGTAAGAAAAGCAAGATTCAGAGCTCATACCAGGTGCACCAAATGGATTTATTGCAGCCTAACAGACTCATCTCTGCAGCACTTCAAACAACCACTTCCCAGTGCAAGGCAAAAAGGAAAGAGTGACCATGACACTGTAGCTATCAAGATGGTCAGAGCAGAGAACTCTGTCCTGATTTCTAACACCTTGTACTACACCGACATCTTCCTTTCCAATTAAGAAGCAAAGCCACATTTAAAGGCTTCAAAATCAGAAATTCTCTCTTCCCAACACTCTTCTTTTTTTTCTTTAAATAAGAAAGCACTACCTTTGGAAATAAGCCTGTACTCCACACTGCTAATTTAAGACGCTACGTGAACTGAACATAAAGGAGATGTAATAGCTTCAGAGAAAGATATCTCTATGGAGTTCTGTGCTGCTACAGTGAATCTATCTGAAGGAAGATGGATCCCCACATGGATCTAGCTACCAAGGCCTACTCTCCCTTTTTTGCTCAAAGAGATTTTTATTCAAAACATTTTAGGTTAGCTTCAAACTGGATTTACAGGAATTACTAGAAAGCATGGAGGTGCTCTTCACAATGCCTCTGTGTTTAGGAAGGAGCAAGAGACATGCTAACTTGTACAGACTGTATCTGCCACATGCACTGCTAGAGAACACTGAACAGTTATCCTCCTTCTCTCGAAGGGGTCAAGGAGCTGGATTACAACCTAAGGGGCAACAGAAGTAGGAATTTCTGAAATGCAAAATAGTCAGACTCAAAGCAAGTTAGGGAAAGAGAGAAACAAGGCTTTATGAAAAGCATAACAGATTGCTGAAGAAGGGGATGGGAATGGGGGGAAGACAGGCACTAAACATCAAAGTAGCTAAAACATTATTTGACTAAGGAACTTCAACTAGATCTAGAAACTGAGCAATGCTATGTTGTTTATCAAAAGCTGAAAGTCTTTAGCCATCAAAAAACAAAGGAGCATAAAACAAGCATGATGAACAAAATTTACAGAAGACCACACTAGAAAAAGACCCAAATCAGAAAAGAAAATGTATGGATTTGAAAAAAAACCCCAAAATCTCACTAAAAGAGATACAGCATTTTTAAGTAATACTTTTATTTACTAACCAAGAAAGAACCAACCAAACATTTCCAATGACTACTGTAATTCATAATAGTGCTTGCCCTAATTAGCATGTGCATCCTGATAGGAGGCTGCTTAATAACCTGACCTAGAACAGCTGGCCTAACAAAACAAAAATCTGCAAGCTCAGTGATGTGTTTAAGTACACCTTCATATAAGAAAGTAAAGGTAAGATGCTGTCCCTCTCCTTAGGTGGAGAAGGCATACCTTGCAAGGTACTTAAGGTGCTCCTGCCCTCAGTCCACCACTCAGAGAACCAAAGGAGACAAGCAGAAAAATTCCATTGCCTTTTTTCCTGCTATAAAGTGTATTGTCAAGTCTTTCACATTTTTATTTGAGGTCCCTCTGAATTACTGAAATATGGATATTCAAATATGAGCGGATTTGCCCATTAAGGAACCAGCATGTTGTGCACCTTCCCAACTAACAGGAAAATAGTTACTAAAAAAATATAACTTTAACAGAATTATTACTTATCTCAATACATGGAAGTAAAACAGCAGCATAATCCCTGCAGCTCTGGTTACTTAAAATGACAAGCAAGCATTGAACTTCCAAAAGAGCTGTTTACGTGTTAGTTTTTTAACATAACTGGTCTGGCTGATGGTTACATTAAAATCAGAGAAAAATTTTTTCACATCTCTTTTGTGTAACAGGAACAAGAAAACTAGGTATCTTTACTCTGCAATTTAGCTTCTGGTACCAATACCTAATGCTCACATCTTATAAAGACAGACAAAAACTACTTTTATTAGAACATTAACTTTTGAAAACTTTTCACGGAAAAAATTTTTCACAGAAAGGTTCATTGGGTACTGGCAGAGGCTGCCCAGGGAGGTGGCTGAGTCACCTTCCCTAGAGGCGTTTAAGGGACGGGTGGATAAGGTGCTGAGGGGCATGGTTTAGTGATTGATGGAAATGGTTGGACTTGATGATCCAGTGGATCTTTTCCAACCTAGTGATTCTGTGTGAAAAATGAATTGAAGTTTCTGTTTGTCCAAATAGGAACAACGCATATTTTGTGTGCACAAATCTATCTTAAGACTACAAAGAATTCAAGTAAAAATTTCAGAAGTACATGAGATTGATTGGTGATGTTTGGAGGTAGAGAACAGAAAATTAAAAACTCCGGGTTTCTCAAGGTGTTTTAATCTTTAAAAGATGGATTTTCCCACTCTCAAAAGCACTGTTCTTATGGAGGGGAAAGAGAAAGCGAAAAGCAGTGAGAAAGAAGAAACAGGAGAGAACACTGAGCAAGAGACTGATCAAGTGAGAAAAAAAAGAGGTGCTTGAAAGACCAAGCACTACAAAGGACATGGGAGAAAAAAAACCACGAGCAGAAGTTAGAAAACTGTAAAAAAGAGTGAGCGAGAGTGTGGAAGAATTAGGAGAGCACAAGTAAGCATAGGTTTATCAGGAGTAAGCAGGAGAGTCAGAAAGCAAGCAGGAGAGTTGGGAAGAGAACTTCTTACCAGGTAAGACTGTGGTAGCATATGCTAAGAATGCACACAAGCAGGCCAGCATCAGAGTGGGAACAAGCACAGAAGTTTGAGACAGAAAGCAAGAGGCTGTGGGGGGAGGGGAACAGTGAGGGAAACTGACGGGAGTGATTTACTATTGGAGGGGTGGCAAAAATTCCTCAGAATGATGTTCTCCATTAAGTAATAGTGCTATCAAAGCCAGCTAACCAACGCCTGCGTCTTCTAGGCACCCTGTTCCTGTCCACCCACACAACCCATTCCATTATCTTGTCAAATGTCTGAGCAGTAGCACGGTGTACTGGGTCTGGGAACCGATATGACTGAAAAGTAACCTGATTCTCTGCCCCCCACACACACAAAAGTGCTATATATATATATATAAAATTATATATTTCAGCTGACTCCATTTCTAAGTCCGATTCACTGGTTGGTCTTACAAACAGCTGGGCCAACACAAAGCAGGTAGGAACAAGCAGCCAGAATCCAGAGAGAAGGCAAGTTACTTGAGTTGCAACTGCCTTCAAATAACTCCTTGCTGCACACTTTGCCTTAGAAAGGATCTCTCAACAATCTTCCATCAAAGTGCTTTAGTGGCTCTACATCTTGTAGTAAATTGATGCTAATACTTATGTTGTAAAACAAACACATATAACATCATCAGATTAAACACTGCACATATCCTAGTCCTCTGGCAAATGAGATATGATAACAGTTGTTGGTTTTCATACTTTTTGATTCTTTTTTTTATCAATTATTTCAAATTTGGCATAGGTATAGACTTGGGGAGAGTATGGTAATTTTCACTAACCCCAAGAAAACACACAGATTTGGGTGGGTGGAAGGAGAAAACAGTTTAGGGTAGAAGGAAAGGGGGGACAAAAATCAGTGTTGCTTGTGTTTTTCCCTGAATATACTCCCTTTGCAGTGCTGTCCTTCAGCATTCTCTCAGCACTGAAATTCTGTGCCAGCCTACAGTCTTATCTCATGTTGGAAGACGGAATTGATCTAGATGAAAAAAACATAATGAGGTCTTCTCAAATTTCTCCCAAATTTAAGAAGCTGTAGCAGCCGAAGGCCAATAGTTTCTTCACTCATCAGCTTCTGCCAGTTTGCTTCCCTTCACTGCTACAGCTACCAATCAATGGCTCAAGACCCCATGACAAGACTGATCTGCTGAAACTAGAACACAGAATACCATTGTCAAAGAGTCATATTTAAGACATTTAGCCATTTTTCCCCTCAGGAAAGCCAACGAAACCCAAGTATATATAACTGTGGCTTACTCAACCAGTACATGCTTGTGCAGGTAACCCAGGGCTCCTCAAACTGCTCACTCTCGAGTGGCTGACCCATGGGATTGAGAACTCAGCCCTGCCAGATTCAGGTAGGAGGTTCTGTACCGATAAGATGAAGATGTTTCAATCATACAAACTAGGCAAATAACATAAATAACCCTTTCTCCTTCCACATAAAAAAAATTCTTACAAATGTCATAAAATCAGAGATTACGTTATGAACTGTTTAAGGCAAACCTGATAGACAAATCTGTCTATTCTATGTATTTTGCAACAGAATCTTTACTTGCATGGTCAAATGCAATTTTAGTCATTAAACAGATACTTATCTTATTCATCAGGAGGATAGCACATAGGAAACAAATGTATACAATAAATGCCAGCTATACTATAAGTGATACTATTTACTCCATCAGTTTATTCCAAAATTGAGGTACGTATATCAAATGGGAATAAGACTGCAAGTAACAAAATCATAATTTTTTTTTGGACAAGCAAACTCCCTTTGAGAAAAATGAGTTTGAACTCTTAATTCGCCAGATTTCCAAGCAAATCCTAAATTCCTTGAGCAGACCTCTATCTGGATATGCTGAGTCACTCTCCAACCTTAAGAGCCTGCTTCTCAGAGTTACAAAGCACTCAGAATATAAACTCAAGTAAAATGCAACTGCAAATACAGGGCATCCTGCTCTTAAGACATAAGGCACCTAAATCCTTAACCTCAGCTCCATCCATTGTGTCACTGCGTAACTTTGGGCAAGTCACTTTATCTTTTTTTTGCTTTCATTCCCCTTGCTAAAAAGCAGCTTAGTAACACATATTCATCTCCTGTTAGCAAAGCAAAACCTGCTGTGTGGATGGGAAGTAACACCAAGTTAATTGCTACACAAAATGCCTACAACATCTGAAACCCCTCTCCCCATCCCCAAAAACAAGAACTCAGTGACTTAGGTTAGGCTGCCAATAAGCAAAATACATTCACATTTCCAGGTCTGGTGGATGTTTTTTTCTGTACATTAGGTCCTAATTACTGGAAAACATTCCTGTTCATCAAGACGCTGAAAGTATCTGTTAGCATTTGCTAGATTCAGGTACTAAAATACTGCATCTGCACAAAGCTATAAGAAAGTCACAGACCTGAGACTAAGTGTAAGGTCTGGACAGTGCAGTTATTAACAACCTGTAACCTAAAAAATATTATATTTACTGTATGATGAAAAATAATTCAGATCACCAAAAACCGGAGACAATTTTCCCATTTTTGTCAGTGTTTCAGTACTTGACTTAGGACATTTTTATGGAAATAACTAAGTCAAATACAACTCTACAGAGGTACACAGGATTAAAACACAAAGACAAAGACTATACAACATATGGAATATAATGCCTACCTGTTCCCTTAAATACATAAATAAACTACCACCAAGTTGTGCGCTAATAGATTTCAGAATATAAAGACTAATATAGAAACTGTATTCTGAGACCACCGTCTGCTTGCTAAAAACACATTTGGAGCTTCTCAAGTCAAATCACAGATCTCAGATTGGTTGGTTTAACGAAAAACAAAAGCCACCCTTTGCTTTCACACAGTATCAGTAGTCCAGAGAAAAAGAATGAACACAAAGCCTATCACAGAATCATGGGACGGGTTGGAAGGTCATCTTTAAAGGTCATCTAGTCCAACACCCCTACAGTAACCAGGAACATCTTCAACTGATCAGGTTGCCAAGAGTCCCATCCAACCTGACACCGAATATTTCCAAGGATGGGGCACCTACTACCTCTCTGGGTAGTCTCTGGGCAGACTGTTCCAGTGTAAAAAAGCATCTTCCTTATATCTAGCCTAAAGAATACATAACGGATCCTACATCAGAAAATACCAAGGAAAATATTCTAATAGTATAAAAATTAAATTCTTCACCCCATGTTCATTCCCTATTCTTGTATTTTAATAAAATTAGGTAAGAACTACAAGACTCAAAATCTTAACCAAAAAAAAAGACTGAGGTCAATCATAAGACAAAACACTGTTTTAGGCATGTAGGCCTCCAATGATACTTAGTAACAAAGAAGAGATAAAGACATACGAAACTATGAATGACATAGGGTAGGTGAATTAAGCTCGCTCTCCCTCATAACAAGGCTTTGGAAATAAACACCGAAGGGCAACAAATACAAACTAGGACCAAAGAAATCTTTTTCACAAAGAAAAATATATTTACTGATCTCAATCAGAACATGGCCCCCAATGGAAAAAAAAACCACACCAAAAAAAACCTAGAAATTATTACATTGGATAAAACAAGGAAAAGAAAGACCAGCAAAATCTCCTATGCAGAACCTAAGTCTATATGCACACAAATCATGGATACAGACTGATCGTATGTCACCGATCATCTCTAGTTTTTCCAAACATAAAGCACTACAGCATACACTGGCAGAGCTTCAGAAGAACTCCTAAAAATGTTATTTTATCACATATGCAAATTCCTTTCCTCCACACATAAAACACTGAGCGGAATGTCCTTGTGTATCCTTACACAGAATTTACTTTTATATTTCACTTCCATCAAAACAGTAGGCTAAACCAAACAAACATTTTAAAATATCTCTGTTCAACTACAGAAGTATCATTTTTAAACTGCACAGAAGAGATCATTGTTTCAAAACACACTATCTGAACCTTGTGAACTATAGGTAGAACTTGCTTTCTTATTTCTTTGAATGACTGTATGCTGGTTAAGGACATTAGTAGAAAAATCAGAATTATATAGCTACTTTATGCAAGCATACAATTATTTCCTTGCATTACAAGAAGAACAAAAATGATTTTTTTTAAACTTGAGAACTTGAGATAATATACGTAACTTGGCCAATGTGTTTTCCTTGCTTTATTAACTTCCGTAGGAAATTAAATGGAAGTATTTTCACAAAAATTTGTATTTTGGTTTACTGCAATTATCTAGTAGCACACAAACTAAGTAAAGGGGCACTAGTCATCACCTTCAAATCCACATTTAGAAATTGTCTCCAATTCTAATACTTCCTTACACGAGAAAAGCATTACAGAAGTTTCCAGCCCCCACAACACGAAGCAAAATCAACTTTGATTTAAGAATGACAACAAAAGTTGTCAGTGTTAGCACTAACCACTAAGGTAAGGCAGCCAAGAATCTGTTACCACATGTGCAACTGGATTTCTCAAGGTTTCAAAACTAAGCTCATAAAGTTTTAAAGTGTCCATGCTGTGAACATGACTCGAGCTAATTTAACTCCACAGAGATACATAAATGAATGTTTTGATGGGTAAGAAGACTGAAAGTAGACTCATATGGATGCTGTGAACTGCAAATCATGATTGTACACTTCTAAAATACAGAGGTGAAAATATCCCCAAAGAATCCTACAAAGACAGGAGATAAGCATTCTTGTAAAGACCACATCAGATATCATTAATGTCTCCAGATTACTGGTTTTCAGACTTCCTATCATTGAGATTTTTACAACAGACTATCAAATTACAATAACTCAAAACCCTTTTTATTTACGAGATCAAAAAAATAAACACAATCACCTATGCATTTACACAATGCCAAAACAAAAATGCCACATAGGAGAACATTAGGAATGAATGGGTATGCATCTCAAAGTCATGAAATAAGGATTAAATGGGGAAAGAAGTATTTACTTCATTTTGTACAGTACAAAACAAAATGGAAATCACATCCTAGTTAAGGTCTCCAAGTATTACAACAATGCAAAACCAAACAGTTTTTAACTATGCCCCTATAATCTAACCTTCAACCATAGTTTATAACATAGTATCATATATACTCTTCCCGCTCAGCCTTCAACATAAATGAATCATTTATGATGCCGTCTTTACTCCACATAGTTCACAGAAGACATTAATTCACTTAGATTCTAAGCTTGTAAAACGCAGTGTGTATTAACAATAATAAGCCATCAGGAAAAATTGGAATGACCCTTATATCTCCTCAAAACAAAGCTGTACTAACTGCATAGTTAACTGACCTCTCCCCAGAACTGCACCTACTAGTGTTTCCGATTTTGGGGTGAAGTGTAATGTCAGTTTGTAGCCTTAGCACAGATAAGAGCCCTGATGACTTCTGATCTCAGGTATTGATGGGTATGTGCAATCATGTACATGCTCAGCATTTGCAGGAATGTTCATTTTCCTGGACAGGGCCAACCATAAAAATCTCAAGTTCCGAGGGCACACTATGACATGGACAGGAATGTCACCCCAAATACAAGAACACAATTCTAAGCTTATGAACATTTGATCGTGCTGAAAAATGTACATTCAGCTGTGTTATTCTACAATTATGATCCACTATTTGGAGTATTTATGAGTAACTCTACAGAAAGGGAAGCTACCAACATCTTCATGCAACTATCACTTCTTGTAACATTAACAATGACATCACTATATTTCAAACACTAACTTGCAATTTTTGGCACACCATTTAATTAACGTCCAGTTATCTACAAGTTAGAAAGAATAACAACAAAGTAGTCAGAAATAGACATGATCCAAGAAAGTCACCGAGCCTCCAACAGCAATCAGAATTTGCAAGACTGTATTAGAAACTTGTCTGTCATCAAGTATATACCCTATATGTATTTAATGTATAAAACCTGTTAAAACTGTATTTAAAAAACAAGAATATGTACGGTTATATAAATAGGGAAAAAAAGCTGCAGTTACAACTGGAAAGACCAGAGATCATTGTAAGGAAATTCACAGTGTTCAGGAGAACGCAGAACTAAGTAAGTACTAACACATTAACTTTCATACCTGACAATAATTTCTTTCTTTTTTTTTCAGCCCTTCCTTAAATTTAAATAGTAAGCTGACAGAACAGACACAAAATTACCTCCTCTACAAAGGAAGTGGATGTGCCATGCTCCAACTGATTCCCCAGCTGCACGTCCACTGGCAAAGTAAATGAAAAGTTATTAGCAATTTATACGGTTCACAGGAACAAAAATTAGGATTTGAGCACATATAGGTAACCAGGCTTTTGAATTTGTTTGAAGCCAGGAAGCCTAAAAACCAATGAGCAACAGGTTTTCAGGACACTAGGACATAGAAGTTTCACTGGCAAGTCCGATTTAACCACTAAATGTATTTAACTATGATTCTACCAACCAGTCATTCTACTAGTTTGATTTTTTTTTAGTAACTCAGCAAAATTCACTCTAATTTTTTTCAATTGTATTTTGAAAGAATAACTGTCATCAGAAGTCAATCTGTATATTTCCATTCCTCTTTTACTTCACCATCCAGTTATTAAAAAGAAAGAAGAAACTTTTCAACACATAGATGTATTAAATATATTAACTACTTCTTTAAGTGACTCAAGAGTCAATTTTTATTTTCTTCCGGGAGAAAAGAAAAAGGAAGGGGAGAGAAAAATAGATGGTTTTGGAACTTTATGTAACACAAATTGAAAGCTTGGTTTCTCTCAACAGGAACAAACCTGACACTTAATGAAATTAATTTCACTTTCATCTACTTGGTTTCACTTCCAGGTATTTAGTGCTACTAGGATCCTGGAAACTTTTCAAGAAATGTGTTTACAAATAAGCGTTGGCTTACGTTATTTTAATTACAAAAACATTTTCATTGCTTTTAATATATTCTATATTCAAAGCTGAAATTAAAATGTTCAACAAGGCCAAGTGCAATGTCCTGCACCTGGGTTGGGGCAACCCCTGGTATCCATACAGGCTGGAGGATGAAGGCATTGAGAGCAGCCCTGTGGAGAAGTACTTGGGGATAATGGTGGATGAGAAGGTGGACGCGAGCCAGAAATGTCTGCCCGTAGATCCAAAGGCCAACCCTATTCTGGGCTGCATCAGAAGAAGCGTGGCCAGCAGGTCGAGGGAGGTGATTCTGCCCCCCTAACTGTGCCCTGGTGAGACCCCACCTGGAGTACTGTATTCAGTTCCGGAGCCCTCAGCACAGAAAGGGCATGGATCTGTTAGAGCAAGTTCAGAGGAGGCCAGAAAGATGATCAGAGAGCTGGAGCACCTCTACTATGAGGACAGGCTGAGAGTTGGAGTTTTTCTGCCTGGAGAAGAAAAGGTTGCTGGGAGACCTTACAGCAGCCTTTCAGTACTTAAAGGGGGCTGACAAGAAAGCTGGGGAGGGATTTTTTACAAGGTTTGTAGTGACAGGACAAGGGATAACAGCTTTAAACCAAAAGAGAGTAGCTTTAGATTAGAAACAAGGAAAATATCCTTGAACTATGAGGGTGGTGAGGCACTGGAACCAGTTGCCAAGAGAAGCTGTAGATGCCCCATCCCTGGTGGATGGGGCTTTAGGCACACTGGTCTACTGGAATGTGTCCCTGCCCATGGCAGAGGGGTTGGAACTGGATGAGCTTTACGGTCCCTTCCAACCCAAACCATTCTATGGTTCTATGGCATGAGCAGAGCTCATTGGGAACTATCTTCCACATTTCCCTAGCCCTTTAGTGGGTATTCTCCCTGCAAGTCATACGGACAGGATATCTGGGAAGGAAACAGCATATGATAACATCAGGACCTTTAATATTGAGCCACCTCACCTCCAACCTTTTCAACTGTGGAAAAACTCACCTATCTTTTAGAGACTAGCAAGGGGAAAGAAGGAAAAAGTGGGGGAAGTGAGAGATGGGAAAAGAAACCTTACGAAGACAATGGGACTTAGCCTCTCACCACTATGTGCTCTCTAGTCAAAGAGGAGCTCCTTCATAGATCTGTGCTCTCAGACAAGCAAGACCCACAGATACTGGACAAGAGTCGTTTGTGCATTACAGGAAATGGAGCTAAACTCCAAATACAGCTAGAGTAAGTATAAACTAGAGACCTATTCTGAACTAATGAGATACAATGGTACTAGCAAAAGCAGTTGAGTTATTTTTTCAGTCATGCTTGGATAAAACAGAATCAAACACACAACTTTACCTTGCTTTCCCAAAAGGGATAAAGACAACCAATGGATAACAGTTACATTAATCGTTACACACAACTAATGATTAGGTCACTGCAATTCCATTGGTATATAGCATCACCTCGAAGAGAGGGTACTAGATAACTGTACATATAAAACATGTCTTTCTGGAAGTAACAATTGTTTCTAATTAACAACTTTCTCCAGCATTTTTAAACTATCAATAGACCAGAATTCCCATAACCCTCCTCTTGAGGGACCCATGTAGGTAAGGAAAGAAAAGGAGAGTATTCCCCTTCTTGAAAGGTCACCTTAACTTTTTTCCCCGCTTGCAAGTTTACAAGAAAGGCATGTTTGCTCAGAGAGTTTTCTTTCTAATTATTTCAAACAGTCACAGAGCAAAAAAGAAGTCCCACTGCATAAACGTATCATGTCTTCTAGACTTCTTGAAGTCTGATTAGCAAAAGAAGTTAATAAATATTTGTTAAAAATCTTTCTTACCAAACTCTTAGTAAAAAAATAGAAGATGAAACTGTAAACCTAACAAATAATCTTTTGTGCTCAGTTATAGAAACAAAAGCAGCAGTTCTCTGTAAATAATCCTATTTTACAAAACCGGATCCATTTACAAAATTATTTCAGAAGTTATAGAAGTCTCCCATGCTTCCACAAAACAGAGATAGTAGAAAGTTTTTTACTTCACTTAAGAGAATTCTTCTCCAAATGGCATTAAAAACTACCACGGAAAGACTAAACATACACCAGTCTTCAAATCTTTCTCAAAAACATAGGTGTAGCAACTTTCAACCTACAGTCCCATAGACAGGGTAAAACACACCTGAAATAAAGAGGTTTTATGAGGAATGCTGAAAAGAGAATTCTATTTATAGCAACAAAATTGCTTCTTTGGTTAAGAACACATTTTGGTCTTCAAATTGCGACCTGTTTCAGTTCAGAAGAAATTGTAAAACTCTATCGTCACAAATAAAGGCACAGTTTTTTAGGCATCTTATTAACTAGTCCTTTCGCACATTACCATATGACCAGGTGGTACAGCTTCAAACGTGTTAGCATAACCTAAAAGGGACTTTTCACTTTATGTTAAGGTGTCAACTAACTTTTTTGAACTAAAATGACAGAAATCTCACGATAAGTCTATTAAGGCAAAGCCTAACAATATAGTTAATACAGACACAGGTTTCTTTGCAAGGCCCTATCAGAATTAAGATTTTAAGATGTAGCACACGTGCCAGTGAGTATGTCCTAATTAAATAGAACTTTAAAAGCTTAGATAAGGCACACAGTTCTTACTAGATACCAATAATTTTTTTCTACTTTGTGTAAACCATCAACCAGTTTGTTGGAGTCACTTATGGTCATCGCACATTAATTCCCCAGTCTATGCAAAACCCGCATACTTTAAAAATTGATAAATTCCTGATGACTACCTCATTATTTTACACAAGTAAGAGAATACTACCCATAAACTGACACCGAAATAGAGAGCTCTTGGCTGCTATTAGGTAAAATTATCCTTGTTGCAGCTTCTCCGTCACTGTCCAACAATGGGGGAAGGGAAAATGACAAGTTCTAAATCCATCCAAGTATTGATTCAGAAACTGTAACAAGTAACAAACTGTCTTTCTTACCTATTTGCCTGGAAACAACACATATGTAAATGCATACACAGACATTTAACAGAACTAATTGCCCTCTTTTATCGATATAAGAAGACTCTGTTCTTCATTCAATTTTGAACAAGATACTGTTGTTTTACTCAAGGAATGTTCCAAATCCACAAATTAAACTTGATAAGCTTCATAAACGTTGACAGAATTTAATTCACAGCAGAAAATGTAAATTTAACACATCACACACATATTGTACTTCAGACTGCAAATAAAAACACCATTATCTAAATAATTCATATCAGCCAAAAACATGAAGCGTAGCCCACAAAAAGCAGTCTATATATATACACATACACACACACCAAGTACACCTAATATATAAAGATAATAGTTAACAAATACTAGCTCATACTCAAAGAGTTATTTCCAGTGTTACTATTCTAATTCTATAAAGTACAACCTACAGAAGTTAAGAGGTGCAGGATGTGGAGAAAAAGAAACAAGTTTACCAAAACTTTTTAGGGTAATAGACTATTTCAATGGGGAAAGTTAAATTCTGTTTGGTTACAGGCAGATAATTAAACACCACTGCAAACAAAACATTTGCTTATTAGTTACCAGATATCATCAACATGCTTTTTGTTTCCATAAACCTTTTCTTAAGGAAAGGAGAATCGAATACCAACATGATATTAAAACAAGTTGTTAACTTCTGCTTATCTATATCCTCCCATGACATAACACCTATGTAAGCGTGACTATACACACCTACTGCAAAAAAGCTAACAGCACGCTCTCCCTTGGATTAAAACAGTAGGTTGTCAAAAGCATGCTCATCGATTTATTTTGTAGCCAGATATTCTGTCTTTGTTAATTTAAAAGAACAATGAATGTTTATTTCCCCCGATGACTGTGGAGTAATAGGAGAACTAAGTAACAGCAGCAATCTAGACACATGATCAAAGAACCCCTACATAGTCTTTGGACAGACTAAACCGAAAACTTCAAAGCCGACTGAGATTCAAAAATGCACCGATTTCGAAATTTCAAATTACAGTACTTTTAATTGCATTTTCTGATTTTGTGGCGACGGGAGGGAATGCCACTCCAGAGAAAGAGCACCCTATGTATCAGATGAGATCTCAGATTTCTTCAGCAACACAAAACTAAATTCCTAAAAGACCGCAGCCAGCTAAAACACAAAATAGTAAAATGCTAAAACACATAAATGCCCGTGCGTCCCCTGTGCCTATTCCCAGCTGCTTGTCCCTCCTCTTCCCCGGCTCCCACCCCGACGCCAGTCCCCTCGCACAGGTAACCCTGCTACATCGGCCTCCAACTTCCCACCTCCCCACTGCAGCAGCCCCTCTCGCAGGGGTGCGGGCAGGGCCACCTAAAGCCTCCATCCCCCACAACAGGTGCCTGCTCAGCTGACGGCTCGGCTCCCTCCTCGCTCCCCTCTCTCCCCGCTCCCAGCCCGGGGCGAGGACCTCGCACCCGCCCACCGCAGGGCGTTGCGCATAAGAGCGAGAAGATCCAGGGAAGCTCCCTTCCTACACGGCCGGCTCCGCGGGCCTTTCCCGCTTCCCAATCCGGCGACCACGGCCTCTCCCGGACGCCGGCAGGGAAAGCGGGGGGTGGGGGGAGGATGGGGCCGCAGAGGCCGCTGCCCCCCGGCCATGCCCGCCCTGCCCCAGAAGGGGGCGGCGGGAGGGAAAGAGGGAGGGATGGCGGGCGGAGAAGAATCACGGAACGGTTTGGGTCAGAACGGGATGATGTTGGTCCCTTCGTTCCCCTGCCGCGGGCAGGGACGCCTCCTCCCAAGCCCAGGCCGCCCGAGGCCCCATCCGCCCCGGCCTCCCGACACCCCCAGCCAAAGGCACATCCACAACTTCCCCGGGCGACCCGTGCCGGCGCCTCGCCGCCCTCCTCGGCGGCGATTCCCTCTCCCCGCGCCCGATCCAACCCTTCCCCCGCTCCTCGCCGAGCCGCGGCCCCGGGGCTCCCTGCCCTTGCCCGGCGTCTCTCCCCGCGCCCCGCTCTCCTCTCCCTCGCTCTAAGATGGCAGCGGCGCTGCGCCCCCCTCGGCCGCGCTCCCCGCACTCACCCCGCGCTCCGGCCCGGCTCCTCCCGGTCGAGGCCTCCTCTCTCTCTCCGTCTGCCTGTGTCGCAGAGCCGAACGCGGCGATCGCCGCTCCGGGGGGTCCCGGCCTCCCGCTCTCCTTCAGAGGAGGAGGAGGAGTGGGCCCTGCCCGGCGGGCGGATCCGCGCGTCGTTTCCCCGGCCGGGCTGAAGGGTTGGGTCTCTTTTTTTTTTTTTTTTGTTTGGTTTTTTTTCCTCTTCTTCTTTTTATTTTTTTTCTCTCACCCCTTCCCTATCGCTCACAAAATGGCGCGCGTTCCAAACCTGCGCAGCGCCCAGCGGCCTCCCCTCGGCGGCCCCGAGCCCGGCCCGGCAGCGCGGGGACAGCGGCGGCGGGAGGAGGAGGAGGAGGTGGAGGAGGAGAAGGAGAAGAAGGAGGTGGAGGAGGAGGAGGAGGGGGGTGTGTGTGGAGAAGCGGGGGGGTAGCGCAGCGCCGTACCGAGCCCCCGGGAACTCCTCGCTCCCTCCTTTCCTCCCGCCCTCCCCCCGCCCGCTCCTCCCTCGCCGATCCCTCCGCGCGCGCGCGCGCCGCCGAGACGGGCTGCGCCGCCCTTGCTGCCTCCGCCGCCTCTCAGTGCGCGCGCGGGACCGAGTCCCTCGCGTGTCCCAACCGGGACCCTTACGCCCCCGGTGGGGCGAGGGGGTAGGGAATCGGCGAGTGGTTCGGGTTCTTATTTTAAATGTGTTCTCGCGTGTTTTTCTTCCCTCGTGCGATGGAAGAGGGAAAGAAAGGGGAAAAGAAAAAAAAAGAAGAATCAACCTCTCTCTCTTCCCGCCCGAATCGTTGGGGGGGGCGGGGAGGGGGTTTCATTTATTTATTTATTTATTTATTTTAAGGCGGACAAAATGGCGGCCGGGCGAGCCCGTTCCCATGGTAACTGTCAATCACGTTTTCCCCCCCCCCCCCCCCCGTAACGCCCAGCCCGGGCGGGAGACGGCGCTGACGTGGGGAGGGCGGGGAGCAAGGAGGGAGGGCCGGTCCTGGTTGCCTAGGTAACCGCTGTTCGCTCTTCTCGCTACCGCCCCTCCGGCGTGCGGCGCTGCGGGCCGGGGGAGGGGCGGGGAGGACGCCGGGGCGTGGCGTGCGGCCGGTAACAGCGCGCGGAGGGAGGGGAGGAGGGTGGAGGAGAAGAGCGGCGGCGCTCGCGGCGCTGCCCACCCCCCCCCCCCCCGCCCTCTCGCGCCTCCCCCCGCCCGCAGGGGGCGCCAGGGCAGCGGCCGCCGCGTGCCCCGCCCGATAAAGCGAGGGCTGCGGGGGAGGGGACAGCGACGCGACTCCCATTTGGAGTCCCGTTCTGGAATCCCTGTCAGGAGAAGGATATGGAGCTGCTGGAACGGGTCCAGAGGAGGTCTGCGAGGCTGATCCGAGGGCTGGAGCAACTCCCCTGCGAGAGAGTGGGGATTGTTCAGCCTGGAGAAGGGAAGGAGCCAGGGAGACTTCACAACAGCCTTCACTACTGAGAGGGGTTACGGGAAAGCTGGGGAGGGACTGTTTACGGAGTCTTGTAGGACAAGAGGGAATGGCTTTAGATGAGAAGGGGAAAGATTTAGATTAGATATTAGAAAAAAATTCTTCACGATGAGGTTCAAAAAGGCCAACTGCAAGGTCTTACACCTGGGTTGGGGCAATCCCCAATTTCAGTGCAGGATGGAGGATGATGTGACTGAGAGCTGCCCTGCAGAGAAGGACTCGGGGTTGCTGGTCAGTGGAAGCTTGACAGGAGCTGGCAATGTCCACTCCTAGCCCAGAAGGCCAACCGTATCCTGGGCTGCATCAAAAGAAGCGTGGCCAGCAGGCTGGGGGGGTGATTCTGACCCTCCATTCCTCTCTTGTGAGACCTCATTTGGAGTACTGTGTCCAGTTCTGGAATCCTCAAGATAAGAAGGATATGGAGCTGTCAGAACGAGGGCCACGAAGATGATCAGAGGGCTGGAGCAACTCCTATATGAGGACAGGCTGAGAGAGTTGAGGTTGTTCAGCCTGAAGCAGAGGCTCAGAGGAGACCTTATAGTGACCTTCCAGTGCCTGAATGGACTACAAGAGCACTGGAGACGGACTTTTTACAAGGACATGTAGTGATAGGATGAGGGGGAACAGCTTTAAATTGGAAGGGGGAAGATTTAGATGGAGAATTTCTTCACGATAAGGGTGGTGAGACACTGGCACAGGTTGCCCAGGGAAGCTGTGATTGCCCCGTCCCTGAAGGTGTTCAAGGCCAGATTGGATGGGGCCTTGAGCAGCCTGGCCTGGTGGGAAGCGTCCCTGCTCATTGCATGGGGGTGGAACTGGATGATCTTTGAAGTCCCTTCCAACCCGTACTCTTCTATGATTCTATGAAGCAATAAATATAACACACACACACACACACGAAAAAAAAAAAATAGGAAAAAAAGAACCCCATGGAGAAGCTGCGTCTGTGCTGTGGAGGGAGCCTCAGGCTGCTGAGCCCATAATTGAGCATCTCCACAGCTCAGCCTGAGTGGGGCTGCAGTGCTGGTACAGCCAGCCTGGATCTGTGACAGGGAGGCTTTAATTTTATTCTGGAATGCCCACAAAGATCAAAAAGCTAGAGTGTGGCCTTTATCTAATACTTTAATTCTAACATGTGATACTTTAATCTAGTCATTTCAGTTTCCAGCCAGCCTCCTTGAAGAAATTAGGGCATATTACCAACACTTTTTCCATTTGCTTTTCTTTCTCTTTTAGTATGTTTTTGTCTCTGCTTAAAAGGTGGAAATAAGCAGCCAAGGAGAGGGAGACAGGTGCAGCAACAGCCAGAGCCGTACGTTCCCCCAAATAACCAAAGTCTTGCTTTACAAACGCAGTATCAAGCACAGTTCAACCAAGCTAAAATTGTGTGGCAGCTGAAAACAGCCACCCAGAGTCTCTCCACTCCCAGTCACACTGTCCCTCTGCCTCTTTTTTCGTACATCGGCAGGAACGCCAGCACAATGAAACTAACTGAAACACCCATGCAAACCAAGGAGAAATACTGATACACAGGAGACAGCAGGAACATGCGGTGGGGGAACTGTGGGACCACCCCATTGAGTAACAGCATGGTGTTAGGTTAGAATAAATCAACCATGAAATTGCACCTTAAAGCCGTAGTAGGTGTCTGGGGGCGCCGCGATTTAAGCAGTCATTTCTTATTCCCTTCAGCCCCAGAAGGACTGAAGGGGCACTTCAGGCCGCTTTAGACACCTCTCTCTCTGCTTTCGAGTATGACCAGAATGCAGCTCTCACCTTGGGGTGAGGAAAGCCAACATGCATATTCTGCAGCTTAACAAAGGCTCACAGGATTGCCTGCTTCTAGCCAAGAAGCCAAGTTAGTATTGTCGCATTTTGGCCTAGGGTACCTGAACACACATTGTATGTGACAGGGGATCCAGAACCTACAGGAAAGCATTGACTGTCTCGCATGTGTGCTGCCCAATTCATTGGTAAGGGAGGACAGCTCTTCTCCTGGGGATGGTGAGATCTATCCCCATGACAAGCTTGTAAACCTTGCTAAAATGTCTTTGCCATTCCCTGTGAATGATGATGCGCAGTGGCAGGATAATTTCTCTGTTACTCAATGTAGGCAACCACAAAGCTCATAGAAACTCGTCACACCATTTACGGTATCAGAGTATGTCACAGTACATATTATAACATGTTGGAGTTTTTTTGAGGGATTGGGGGGTTTTTTTGCTAACACTTAAAAATATTATAGAGTTTTCATGAGTTTGTGCACTTGCTTAGTAGTCCTGTACTCTTACGTTGCTGGCTATAACCAAACTTAGGGTTTGTAGCAGCCTGGGCTGAGACAAAATGTCCTTTAAAAGGTCATGGCCTTTTTTAAAATTTTATTTTCCTGTACAAACAACAAAATATTTTTGTGTTGTTAATATCTTAGTAATGAACAACCTGCATAGTTCTCCTCTTGTACAACAGTAGTCTTTTAGATGTCCATTTCACTAAAAGCATGTATACGCAGAACAGATGGTCTACAACATTTTCTGTTTAGGTCCTCAACAGCTAAAGCATTGAAACTGATAATCATTAAAATTAAGGAACAAGGCCATCACAAATGCAGTTCTACCATAATCCTACTCCAGTCGCAGAATCTGGGATTACAGCTAATGTCAGGATGGACTTGCTTGCCTGTGTGCCTTAGGAATAGGATTTGTGTCCTCTGCTGCCAGTAGGCTTAGGGCTGGGGTCAGGGTTCTGAACATCTTCGAGGTTGAGACTCTACCAGAATCCTGCTTCACCTGGAAATATAACACACAGGCTGGGAGCAGGAGACACCTTTACTTTAGCACTGGAAGCTAGAGTTCTCTTCTGTGCTGTAGGTACAGGTACAGTAAAAGTTGGGTCTCATATCTGGAAAACAAGGATCTTCTAAGCTGGCACTCAGCCAGAATCTCAGTCCCCCCAGGGAAGTTTTGTTTTGATTTTAATACCAGGTCACCTTCCTCATCCATTGTGTAAAGCATCCATAAATGGTTGTTACTGGAGTAACTGAGAGGTCAGTATTGTATCGATGTGGAGTGGAAATAAGGGGTAGAAGATGAGGGTACACTTTCACTGGTTTTGCTAGTGAACTCCATAAAACAATCCAGAAATAAATATGACAGCAAGAGATTGCCCTCTAGGAGATCAGCTTTGGTGTGATGTAGCTGAGATAACAGAGACAGAAGATGGAGCAATGAGAAATAGTTTGTGATCTGGAAGAAGGGGATCCAAATACTTGCTAATTTCTTCCACTTTGCTCAAAATAATCATATCTTACTTAGAATAGTAAGGAAGGAAGGGACCATCAGGATGGGAAAGACTCAGAATCCTAGAGGAGATTTGCAATATTGCAGTATTACACTTGAAAATAGAAATCTGTGCACATTCTTTATTAATTAGTAGGCAGGTTCCTAAGAAATACTTAGTTTTCTTTTCTTAAGAGACTAACTCCTCAGAAAACTGAATATTTGGGACCAAACCCAACAACAATAGGCAGAAAACTTGAGAAAAAAAATAAGGGAAAAAATACATTAAAAATTAGGAGGAAAGAATACAGTACGGACATACAAGATCTAAGAGAAAAAATAATAGACAACAGTCTAGAGAAATAGAGCGGATGTAAAAGAAACAATAAACCAGCACAAACATCTTACTTAGTTCACTAGATATGAGATGATATGATATACAACATTCAAAATACATGGGATAGAAATTTACATTGCAGCCAACCTTGGTTGACTCTTTTGCCTCTCTTGTCCTGCAGTATGATTATGTTGAGAAATATAATCCTTCCTGGTTTCTTCTCTTTTTTGATGTGCTTTTACATCAAGAAAGTAGACTTAGGGAGCAGTGCAGAAATAATTGTAGTTGGAGCCTAAAGAAACCAAGAGTACTCAAAGGTGTAGTAGTACCCCAGAAAGAGTGCTATAGAAGCAAAGGGTTTCCCAGAATTATTATTATTATCATTATTGTTGTTGTTATTGCTGTTGTTATTATTATTGGTATTTTGGGGAAAAGCCATAGACTTTGTCATCTAAGTTAAGAACAATAGGATATGGCATGGCAGATAAATATAAAGTAATAAATAAATATTTGTACATTCCTTTTTACGTTCTATTTTACCAAAGATGAAGTCATGGGCACCCTTCTCCGGGGCTTTCCAGGTTTCTCTTTTGAATAGATGTTTAAATCTAGGTGATTTGTTGAGCCATCAGCAATTTGAATAATCCTTGGTATCCTGCACATCCTCTGCAAGCGTGCCCTTTCAGGGCCAGCGGACCTAGCTTAGACGATCTTCAGAAAGGACTTCATAATACAGAGAAAAGACCACGATGCCAACTGTTCCATTAACTTGTGTTTCTTGGGCAAAGCCACCATACAGCTCAGTCCTTTTGGTGCTAGGCCATGATCTGAAGTTAAGTCCCAAAAGAAGTTCTTCTCTCTGGGTTACATCATTAACACTTCAGAGAATGCCACGGCAGCTCTCAGACAGACTTAATTCTAAATCAAATCATCATCTGGAGTGAGCAGCTTGTGTTTCACCTGCCAAAAAGGTGCTGCTAAGTAACTAATGTGGTCCATCTCTTTTTAGGCCAGAGAGGTTGCCATGGTAACTTATTCAAATGTAGATAGATACGCTTTTGAGTCATCATCAGAGCCCAGCTTTGATAGTATAGGGTTTGGATTGACAGCCAGAACTGCATATTGTGTAGGCTGGCACGCCTCTGGACCAGAAGGTCCTGGAATTGCTGCTGTTGCTGCCGGATGAGGCTTGCTACAGAAAAAATTTTGCAGCTCCCTGAGTTTTCTCTTGAATGGCAGTCATGTATTCCTTGGTGTTCTCATCCTATAAAGAGGCAGGTTGAAGATCACCACTTCTAAGTATGACAAGTTGCTCACTCCAGTTTAGAGGTCCTTCCCCGAAACAGTGGAGGGAGATTGCCCTCTGGGAAAGAGGCTGTGTTGCTTATTTTAGGAGAAACTTATGCTTTAAAGTTGTATCACAGAAGTTCTCCTGAAACCACTTTCCGTGATAAATACATTTTCAGGACTGCAGAAGAGTTTTCTGCTAAAATCAGGCATCCTGAAGAATTATGATTCTTTAAAAAAGTGCCACAATGTCAAGTATTTCCCCTCTAGAAAATCCTCTGCAACCTCACTTTCCAACTTCCAGAGCAATTTGGTTTTCCTGTGTTTGTAAAGATTAAAAAGACATTGCATTAATTTAATCATAGTTTCACTCACATCCAAGAAGTCTAGTACCACACAACTCACGTATGTCTAAAAATTTGTGTTAGGTTCTGATGATCATAACATAGCTAAGTTGCATCTACCTACACCTGTTCAGTAAAAAGCTTTTGCTTCTCTGTAGGAATTCCTGGAAGAGCCAAGAACTGTCCTCAATCCTGTTAAAATTAGGTCCTTCATTGGCAACTTCTTTGGAAGCTCATCCAGTGATACAAATTAAAATTTCTTTACTCTATGTTTGTGCAGCAGAATGTATGTCTTTGCTGGATAAGGAGAAAACTTTGTTCTTGATGTCAGGAGAAAGCTTCTTGTCCTCTCTCTGGAGTGATATTGTCTATGAAGTTCCTAGACATGATATTTGCAGTACCCCAAATTAACAAATCTGTTCAAGAAAGTTCTTAGAAGTATGTCCTGCTAGGTACCTATATGACCATAAAACCTTCTGCTAGCTAAGAAAAATAAAACCCGACAAGTTTAAAATTCCATTTCTCTAAACTTGCCATTTACAGCAGTTCATCATACTAAGAAATTTTTCGAGCAGTAGAAGCAACAATGCTTGGTTGTTTGTCCCTTTTTCCTCCCAGGTTCTCTGTCTCCTCCCAGTCCAATATTTTATTTCAGGTTTTAGATTCCCTTTTTACCTCAGAGTCTGAACTATCCCAAAGCTCTAGCACGTGACCCTGCACTATCTGTTGAGCAAAGGGAACTGTGAACCATGACTTATTTGGGGCTACACGTGTGGAGCTTGCCCAGTTAGCAGACCAAACAAAAGCATTAACAGTTCAGATTATAGTTCAAAGTGAGAAACGGTTAACTGATTAACCAGGATTGATCCTCAACCTAGTCACCAATTTTCACAGAACTTCTTTGAACCACTTTTATTCAAGATCTCTGCCCAAAACGGGTCTGTCGAATCATGAGGTGGCCAATCATTACTAGGAGTTAAAAAACTATTAGGAGTGATGGACTGAGGGTCTAATCAAGAGACAGTCCACTCAGCCTTATGAAATGAGAGTAAAAAGAGTTTATTTCTTTTCTGTACACACGGAAAACAAACCAGCTATGTGTGCATTACCTTCTTATAATGCATATTTCATCCTCAGTTCCCTGGCTATCCACACTGTTGTGGCCCTTGAGCGTGTTCTGTGGCATCACTAATGTCGGCTAATTGCTCTGTGGACCAGCACTCCTTTTTTGTAAGGCAGGCTTTTTAGGGGCCTGCAGTTTCACGTCCACAAGCTGTTCCAGGGAATTGGCAAGCAGGTCAGGTTGGTGCTGACCTTATGCTGAGAACGCCCCTGCCCACCTCATCACAATCACTACTGCATGCCAGTGGTGTGGCCAGCCAGGCCTGTGGTGTCAAGTACCACAGGGTAGTCCTGCCAGAACAGAGATACTAAAAGAGCACTTCGACTGCCAGGCAGAGTTTTTCTGCTAATGCGAGGATATCCCTTAAGTATTCCGGCTGTGGGTTCCCCAGGCGGTAACACCCTGGGGAGGGCAGAATGTCACAAGCACCTGTACGGGAAGCCCACGTGTGGACACAAATCTGAAACCAGCACGGGAAGAATAATGTCATACAAACAATTTGGTGCTGGCATGTCAGCCAACCCCGCTCTTCCTGCAGTTAAGTCAGGTCCCAGTCCCAGAGGTATAACACTGGGGATGAGTCTAGAAGGTCACCAAGTGGTTTGCAATGAGTTAGGCTGACTTGACTCTGTTGGACCTCACAGTTCTTCACTCCTGTTCACTTGAAAGAGGCTACAGAGCTATCCGTCTCCTAGTGTTGATGTTAGTGACTTCCACCCCAAATCCTCTTGTGCTGAGACTGATACTAAACTAACCATCAGCTGAACTGCCAGGATGAGGAGAAAAATAAAGTTAGAGAAATGATGACTTTCAGGTCTCAGCTTGCAAGGGTTCCAGAGTCCCAAATGGAATCTGGGGTATTGCAGACTTTTTCTTCCTCAGCTGTAGTCGGGTTCATTTATTCCACACAGATACCCTTGTGAAAAGACCTTAGCAAAAAAAATGGCTTGACCCATCTCCAAATCAGTTCAGGAAATCCTGAGCTAGGGCAGATGTTTGCATTTTGGCAACACTTGCTGGGCAAGAACTGGCTTATAAACGTTACAGAATAGATAGTTGGACTGGTTTTGGTTTTCCCTCTGCAGGAGTGTGTATTGTCACATGCTGTTTTACTAAAATCAGTTCCAGGCTTTGTACATTGAGTAAACCTATGGCAACACAAGATGCGCAGCTGGTATTCTGGTGTGCTACAGCTCTCTGAAACCCCTGCAGTCCCACCGATTTGTTCAGGGTATGTTTATGCACTGACAAAGTCATAATTACACATTGCCTAAACTTGTGGCCAATTGTTACCAGTGTTGGTGCGTTTGAGAGCATTTCTGTATGAAGTCTTAGGTCTAGTTTAAATGTAAGTGTCTAAAACTGCATTTTGACTCTCAAACAGTGGTGGTTTGGCTTTCAAGAAGGCAAGCTTTTTGAACTACATTTGACTTTATCCACTACCTCTGGCAATCACATTACTCTGTTGTGCACATGTATACAGTACAGACTTTCTTCAGGTCACCTTTATCTGCACCAGGACTAATTGTGGAAGGTGGGTACAGTTATGTGATATATGAAAGAAAAAGAAGTTTTAATCTGGGGACGATGGAATGCTGGCAAGCATTGGTAGCAAAATTGGAGATGAGACGTGTTGTTTGCCAAAGCACTGTGAAATCTGATTGTGAGTGGAGGAGAAAAAGCAGTTCCGCTGTTTCATTTGTTGCTGGGCTTTGTGCATTTGCAGTGGTGGTATTTCATAAATAGTAACTCAAACTGTTTCACAAGAAATCTGTCATTCACAAGAAAACTGTCATTTTTTTTTTCAGTTGTAGAATGGACTGGGTAAAAGTGGCAAGTCTGCAAGAGATGTGAAAGATTTCATTCAGCAGCAGCTGCACATGAAACTTGCTATGCCAGTGGTTGCACAAAACCACTTCTCTGTTCTCTGTTAAGTGCATGCCCATAAATCCTTTCCCTTCTGGGGACTAAAATTAACATAACTCCAGATAGCTAATATTTTTACGTGTAGGGCCCATCAAGTTTATGAATGCACAGACTATCATGCTTACGAGTGCACACATCATCGAGTTTATAAGCAGAGCACATAACAGTTATGCTCAGAGCACATAAAGTTTATGTCTTAGTATATAAAACTCAGTTATGAAAAACAAAAGCTGAAAAATTACTTCAAACGTTTTTTTTCACTCTTCTAACCTGTATATCGTAGCAGATCTTCTCACAGTAAGCCTCAACTAAATTTTTTATGTACTGGCAGAGGAGGTTTTTCTAAGATAATACCTCAGGTGTGTTGAACTGGACTACTGTAGC
Source organism: Clamator glandarius (assembly GCA_033459285.1). Taxonomy (NCBI): domain Eukaryota; kingdom Metazoa; phylum Chordata; class Aves; order Cuculiformes; family Cuculidae; genus Clamator; species Clamator glandarius. The sequence goes on along the minus strand of JAUNZM010000310.1, from coordinate 2,168,509 downwards.
CAAATTTCAGGCAGAACACAATTTTGAAGACTTCAGATTAAAAATTATAACAAAGCTAGATGAAAAGCATATAGAAAAGTCAAAGTGCCTGTCAACTAAATTGTGCTGAGATTAAAATCCTGGTAACCTCATAAAAAATTCCAAATGTTAATTTTAAAGCTGCTTCTTAACATAACCCTATTTTTGATGTAGCCAAGATAGAGCTGTAGTGGCATATGAAGTAACAGTATATAAAGCATATAAGTAGTAGTATATATAAAAAAATAATGTAAAATACCTCCTCCAACTTCTAAAGTTTATTCTAGGCATAACAGTGTCAAATGTAAATTCCCAACACCTAAAAGTCTGAATTTATAGATTTTCTGAAGAACTAGACTATCTTCATTTCATAAAATACTAATTACACAGTGCCAGCTGTAGACATGGGAGACTAATAAAACAGTGGTCAAATTTACACAAGTACTTTATATCTGGAATGGGCAGAGTGTACAGTTTTCTTTCCAATGTGAAACAGAGTACAGAACACTTTGTTACTTAGGTCTTCTGTTTTGTAATTACTAACCCTTCCTGGTACTTAGCTATTCTAAATACTACTCTTAATTGCTAGGTAAATGCCAGTGGCCACTGGACAGAGCACATACCTCCCCAATATATTGAAAACCCAGCTATCCTGATCAAATGCTCAACTAGATGAAATAAGATGCCATATTTGAGTTGTGCTATGGGAGGCTATTCACTTTTTAATAAATTAGGTAGAGTCCCAATAGTACAAAACATCATAGGATGTATCTAAGATGTAAAAAGAGGGCTGATAGGACCAGCCCATGAAAGCACAGTGAGAGCAGCCCAAGGCTAGTCTTACTGACACTTATTTTGCTGAAACTCCTGTCTGTACCACCTGATTCTATCTTCTGCTATAACCTACAGATCTCTTCCCCTCCCCCCCCATTTGTACCTCTCCCCTTGCCCACAATAGCCCTGCTCCTTACCCTCTCATATTCGGTGAGATATTGGTCTCTGGACCTCAGCAGCTGAAGAGACGGAAGCGATATTCTCCTCACTGGAGGCGGGGATGCCCTGAACTCAGATGCCACCACAAGTCAGAGCAAGCAACTTCAATTCGCCCACTGCTGTACTAATCAGAGAAGCAGGAACTTTGGGGAATTTAACAAAGTTTCTACTGTGCAAGGACAACTGTGATTCTCTAGGCATCCATAATTTTGCTTGGGATTGACAATAAGAGGGTTGTCTTCTTAAGCCCTGGTGCAAGAACCAAGTTCCAGTTTCAAAGTCAGCGTTCAATAAGCCTGACACCAAATATAATCAATTTATGTACATGGCATGTAGTCACGAGACCAGACACTTTTATACACGATACAGAAGCATATTCTACACATATGGAATACATTGGGTGTCTTGGACATGCTATACGTGCATGCATGGTGGTCAGAGCCCTGAGCACTCATAAGATGTGGGGTAAATCTAAAAGGAAGAGAAAAATTCACTCTGACACCAGGGCAGCACCTATGTTGACAGTTAAAACTTGGTTGCAGAAGATTGCATTTTCAGTTATAAGTCTACAGGTTTTACAGAAATGTAAAACAGCTCATTTCCTCCAAACTTCATTTTGAGAAACAGCTGAAACCTTTCTGGCTTTGTTTTGGAGGGTATTTGGGTGGTTTGGGTTTTTTGGTTTTTTTGTTGTGTGTGTGTGTCCAGAACATTTGGGCTGAGGCAAACATTCAACTAATCCTTGTTTGTTTGTTTGTTTATATTCCATTGTTTAAAGATTTGCCAAGTTTTAACTACTTGGAAGAAGTTTTCTGTCCTGGGTGTTGCTTCAGGCTGGTTTTTTTCTCTCCCACAAAGTTGGTTTTTTTTTAAAGGAGAAGAAATCAGGAGAAGTTGGATTTATTTAGGAAAGGGTAATATTTTGGTTTTGGGAAATTTATAAGCAACTGCAGAGCAAATGCAACTTTAAAAGGCTGAAAACAGCAACAAAAATATTTCTAGCTTAGTTTTAAACAAGAAAGATATTTTCCTTGACTTTTTCATGTTACTTTTCAGGGCAGTGAAAATGGTATATGATAAATTACAGTAAATACCCCAACTTTGTGTAATTCATTTTTAACCAAACTCCACATGGTATCACCTACTTCTTAACCAAAGAGACAACAATATATAGGTTTTTTTACAAGCAACACACAAGTGTTGCTGTATGTTGTCCACAGTAGAAAAAAAAGAAAAAAAATCACTGCAAAGAATTCAGGAAGTTTCCCAAGCATTTGTTGTTCTTCCAAACATTAGTGGCTTTCTATGATGGAGTAACTGCAGCAGTGGACATAGGTAAACCAATGGATGTGATCTATCTAGACTTCTGTGAAGCCTTTGACACAGTCCCCCGCAACATTCTTCTCTCTAAATTGGAGAGATATGGACAGTGAGTTCTGAGATAAAAGGTTTTATGTCACTGCTTCTTCTAACCTGAAAGAATTACCCTTTAGGTTTGGTATGACTCCCAAAGTACATCTTCTTTTACATGTTTCAGTCTATGGTTATAGGAATAAACGTATTTCTTTAAATAAAACTAAGCTTTTCATAAACTAATCGTATTCCTCATCTAGTGTCAAGGTTTCTTTTCTGATAGATTTTACATACCTGTGATACAGAGATCACAATTCAGTTCTGGAGTTTACGTACAAGTCAAGCAGCTGTCAGCTCTTCCTAGCTGTTCAGTCTTCTAAATCATGTCACCTTTCCGGTCTCTGTAGGACAGACTTGGGCGCCTGGACCTCCACCTCCAAAATGGCACAGCATTTGCAACAAAAATGTCAATGTCAGAAGACTAGGCTATGAATAGTTAGAATCAAATAATCCTTTAAGGCCATTATTAAGGTAACTTTGTGATGAGAGTAATCAGTACTATGGCAGCTTGATATTCATATAGCACTATAAACAATCTTAGGTATATATCACCTAGAATGAGTACTGCTCTTTACTGCATCAATATAGACATTTCAGTTTTAAATATCTGCAACATCAAAATAATGATTTGATTTTCTTTGGACTTAGATTGTTTTTCTTTCCTTAATGGCCCCATAAGCCAAATTTAATCTTTTGCATTGTGATCATGTGACATTTCAACTGGTGACTAACAGAAAATATATTTTCCTTCATGCTGTATAAGTAAAAATTAACTGATTTTGCTTAAGTGCTCCCTCTTGCATTACTGCCCCCCACAGTGGCACTCTTGTCTTTTCTGTTTCTCACAATGGCAGTGGCTACTTGAAAGAAAATCAAAATATTTTGGACAATTCACAGCAATTTTCCTTTTCTTTTTGGCAAATGATTTTGAGGTGGCCTCTTCTCCTGTCTTCCACCGTGTGCTCTTTCTTCCTTTTCATGCTTTCTAAATTAATGTGATCCCTCTGCTCAATGATAGGCCTTTGTAGCTTGCAACTGTCCCAGTCATCACCAGCAGAACCCTCAGATACCCATATGCCTTCCCTGCAGAGGGCTGGTGTTAGGTGTTTACACATGGGTGACCTACTTCACCGCCTAACTGGTTTTGACACTATTTTCCAGCTATAGGGATTAAGATTTTTCTCTTCCGGATGTCCTCAGTCTTTCTTCTAACCTTTCGTGACTCTGAATCATGTCATTATTATGAACGTCATAATCTTCTTTTTCCTATAGTACTTGCATGAAGAACTGCTATATTTGGAACATAAAACTTACCTAGTTCGGTATCTGTTTTCCAGCAGCAGCCAACAGAGGATGCCCAAGGAAGAGCTTATAAACAAAGCAAGCATGTTTTTTCCCAAGCACTCCCAATGTCCTGTGATCTGTGGTCTGGAGGCTTCTGCAGTACGGACAGTGGGTGATGTTTTCTTATTTAATGGACTTTTCTTCTGTTTATTTGTTTGGTTGGCTTCACCTCTCAAACTTTTAGCATCTTGCAGCATCTTGTAACAAAGATTTCCACAGCTTAAAATCACATAGGGAACCCATGAACATGCTTCCTACCAGCCTCACTAATGTAAGTAATTATATTGGAAAAAGACAGTAACAGTGTCTCCACCTTCACCTTTTCTCTGCCTCTGGTGATTTTTTAGACTTCTGCCATATCTCCCTTCAGTCATCTGTTTTTCAGAATTAAGAGCTTGTAGATACATCTCACACAGAACCATTCTGTTTTGTTGGTTATCCATGTCAAACCTTTTCTGAATAATTTCCAGTTCTATTATACCCTTTTTGAGATGGGAAGGAAAGAACTGTACATACTAGTCAATATACAGAGAACTATGGATTGATACTGGGGAAGATGTATTACAATGATGTATATGGATTGCTGTATTACAATGTTCTCTGTTCTCTGTTCCACTCTTATTAATTCCAAATATCCGATTTGTTTTTCTGAGAAAAAGGGAACATCTTACTGATATTTTCACAGAAATATACATCAGAACATAAAGATGATATTTGTGAGTGAAAAACCAGCTTCACTGTATGTAAATTTTTTTCTCCTATGTGCACTACTTAAAAAACTACATCAAATTTTATCTGCCATTTTATTATCCAGTCTCTCAGTCTTGCAAGGTCTTTCTTCAGTTCTTCAGTTCTTCAGAGTCAGCCCTTTAACTGCATCACAGTTTGTCCTCTAACTTTCCTTTACCTGAATAGATTAGTATCATTAGCAATCTGTGATATCTCACAGCTCACCCTCTTTTCCAGATCATTTATGAATACATTAAGCAGCACAAGTCATAGCACAGGTCCCTGAAGACTCCTCTTGTGATTTCCCTCTTCTTTGAAAACCAACCTTTTATTTCTGTTTTATTTCTGTTTCCAGTCATTTAGCCATTTTTTTGATTGATTCCTCTTGCTTCTTTCTTTATAAAGGTGTTGGGGGATTTTATGCCTCCTTTTCTTTATTAAGCAAAACTTTGTCTAGGGACCTCACTGCCCCTAGAAATTCCAGTAGCCCTTAAGCAGGAGATCTCCTTTGTCCATGGATGTTAACATCACCAAAGAATTCTAGATATGCAATACCTGACACAGTGTAACAAAAGCTCTGTTGTCTTCCTCACTATGTCACATTTATATATGTGTCCATTGATTCTGCTCTGTAGAATAGATCCTACTTATTTGCTCAGTGTAGACAACACAATAGGCTCACTCGTATAGTTGCCCCGGTCTTCACATTTTCCTTCCCCTCCTGGTTAACAGAAGAAGGGATTTTAAAACTAAATCTAGGGCTGCAGTTAGTACTTCAGCTTTCTGACACCCGAGTTCTCTTAGATCCCCTGGAGGGAGGCCACCTAGTCCCCATGATATCTTGCATATTTTATGTGTTTGTTCTCTAACCTTTTCTGCCCTCCATTTACATATGAGATGGATCTCCTCAATTCCCCATAATGCAAAGTTCTGGATTTCTCTAATCTGTTGCATTGTGAACACAGGTGCAAGAACATGAATGTAGTCTTTTGTCCGATAGTCTTGCTTTCTCTGAGTATTCTTTTTACACGTTGATGGACCTACCCACTCTGTAGCAAGCCTCCTGTTCCCAATACTTATGGAAAATCACTTGTTTAGGATTTTTTTTGTTTCCATGCCTTTGCTAGTTATTCCTCAAGCTCAGTTGTGACCTGCCTTTTATATTAATGTAACAAAATTGATGAACCCATCTGTTTCCTGCATTTCCAAATCAGTTTCCAAAGGATACTTTCTTGCTTCTAATAACCTCCCTTACCTCCTTGTTTAGGCATGCAGGCTTCCACTTCTTTATATTGTCTTTCTTTATATTGTTCTGAGGAGCTGGAGCAGCACATTATGAGCAAGAGGATGAAAACTAGGTTTCTCTTGAATACTAGAGAATAGACTTAAAAGCCAGAATTTACCTTGCTGAAGAGTTACTTTGCATCTTCCTGTCAACAGAAATTTTCTTCTCCACATTGAAAGGATTCTTTCTCCTCTGACGTTCTTAGTCAATGCCAAGTCCTGATCAATCATCAGCTGAGGATCTGTCTGTGCACTATTAGAAGAGATCTAAACCTGAAAACTAGCATGTTTTTTTAAGAAGAATCTTATACATATATGTGCTTTATTGCCTTTGAGAATTATGATATAACTTTACTGTGTACACGTGTGCGTGTGTCCATATGTCCTCTACCCCATTTTAAAATATTGCTATCAAAGCATACAGAAGAGTACATAATTAACAATGTGTAGCATCACTCAGCATTTTGTGATGATATCTCATTGCTACCGTACCTATAATATGACAAAGGAAAAAGCTATTTTAGAGACCAAGTTACATAGCTTTACTTTTAGGTGACAAGAAAACTAAAAAAGATCTGTGTGCTATCTCAGCTAGCTCCACAGTCCAATGATCAGAATAGTAAGGTTGTAAATATCCAGTTGTTAACATACCTTAAATCACATCCCATTTATACATTCCTTACAGCTAGCAGAAAGAAACATCAGTGGATAAATACTTATCCATAAACAGCAATTTTAGACTTGGAGTTTTAAAAGCTATTTATATCACTTTAAAATGTAAACAGCTGAGAGTATTGATATCAGTTAGTGATACCCATGTCTTTTCCAGTCCCAAACAAGTATTTAAAAAAATTTTTTTTTAAAATTTTTTTTTTACATTCAACTCTTCCTTGAGGTCATTACAAAACTTAGATATGCAAAATCTGTTGATTATAAAAGCTGATGTAAAATGTGAGGTTTATGTTCCATTATTAGCAAGCACAGATGTGTGTTTCCTGGGAAAACATGGCACTTTCTGCTCCTTTAAGTGGCTGCTCTGACCTAAGTACTGGGCTTAATGGCCAAAGGAATAAAAAAATAATAAAAAAATTATCAAGTGAGACCAAACTAGTGAGTTGATTGATCCAAGATTTCACTATCTACGTAAGACTTGTCATTAAAAAATCATGGGGAGTTACAGAATATCCAGATCCCAGATAAACCTCGAGCGACGCTCTATTTATTTGATATGTCTCTGGTTGTATTCAATGTCTATATAAATACTAAATTACTTTTCAAGTGCTGTCAGCACTCAAAGAGTTAGTAAATTTTACACATTAATTATGTGTGATTATTTTAATATTATTTGCACATTCTTTTTTAAAAAAAAAACAAAACCCTTTTTTAACACTGCCTACCTCGATTTACTGCTGCTGGAAGAATATGCAAGTTTCAGTAGAACTGTGCAACTTACTTTCTACTGGTTTTGTTCTACGTACCTGTATCGTGACATAGGCTATCTGGCAATGGACCAAACAGCTCCTTTACGTCAATCAGTTCTCACACAGAAGCCTGCAAATTTTACTGTTTTGTTAAGAATTTCTCTTTACACAACATTTTTAAAGATATCAACTTGCATGTCATCATAGAAAATACCATAACATCCATTATCAACCTTTTGTGCTAGGGAAAATATACCATTTCTTTCTAAGTTTTTTTTTTTTTTTCTGATTCTAAATTACCTTTTATTCAGGATAAGGCCTTGCCTGTCACTGTTTTATTTTCTTGCCATAATCTTTCGATATTTTTTAATACCTAAATCACTTGCTTTTTAAAATCCACTGTTGGTTGTCACACCGTACATGCCTTATGATGATATTTTCCATATTTGCTAATTATTTTGGGAGGGAGGTAAAGGTCAGTGCAATTTTCAGTCAGATCAAGTTCCTTTCAAACTATCAAACAACATTCACTCTGAGGTAATTCCTTTTAAAATCATGCATTTTTTCTGGAAAAAATTAGCTAGTTAATTCTTAAATACCTTTGAAATTCCTTGATCAATACTACCTAGTTTATGGGATTATCTCCATTTATTTTTTTGCCTTCCTATCACCATTGCCTGCTATTTCAACACCACAGCTTCCAGCACTGCTTTGTCACCTAGCACAAGCAAATTTATCTTTACTTTTCCTGTGACTCATCAGTTTGCACTTGGACTCCTCTTTAGAGGAGTTTACATACCCACCATGCTGGCGCTGAAGTCAACACACAAAGCTCGATAGGTTTCAACAGTACAGAATCTAGTTCTTGTTCTTTTTATTTTCTAGTGGCTGAATATGGTTCTCTACTCAACACGGACAAAGAATCTACATCTGAATTCTTCTATTCTGTCTCTTGTTTCCAAGTCTTTGGGTATTTACTTCTCTAATCCTCTCAATTTGAACGTGACATACAATCTGGCTTTCTTTAGACCTTCTATATGGATTTTTCTTCAGCTTAGTTTAAACTTGACTAGCTTTTTCCAGCTTGACATAAGAACAGATAGGTGTATTTTGTTGTCTTCTGTAGCCCTTTCTTGCTTATATACACGTGTAGTTCTTTTAAGTCTGATATACTTCAAAGGATAAGTTTTAATGAAAAAGAAATTTCTGCGCAATGGGAAATGTTTTAGAAAACATTGATAAGACTTAACATGTATATAGCCTCTACATGTAATACTGAGATTTTAATTTCTTTTTCATTTTCATCCTCATTTCTGAGGCATTCAGAAATACTAACACTTAAGAATTACAGTGCTGTGATTTCTTTCTCCACCAAAGATAATGAATTTCAGTATGCTTCCTGTTGTTTATTGTATCGGTTACACTTATTTCTTTGGCTAACTCCTTTGTGTTACTTAGGAGTAGAGAAAAGCCAGGTCAGGTGCTCTAAAAAACTATTTTCAGTTTATCAAACATATGCTTATAAAATCATATAGTACTCTAAAAATTGTCTAATACATGAACAATATTTGAAATTACTGTTTTATTAGACATAATAATCTCTGATCTCTTTCAATTGTACATTCTCCATCATCTTCTGATAGCAAGTAGTGAATTTTCATATACATTTCTATTTCAAGACTTTGTATTACCTGTCCAACTTCTCCCGTTGGATTCCTTCGGTGTGTTCTCTAAGCAAAGATTTCAAAACTCCTGTAAATGAAGAAAAATGTGTTACAGCTTCCCTATGGATGTTTACCCAATTTGCACAGACTAAATTTTACTTCTTCCAAGTCAGGAATGCTATCATTCTATACCAATTAATGCATACATTTCAGCTGTGGGCTGAGGCAAATAGAGAAGCCTAAACAACTTAAACATATTTGTTAAAATAATGTCCCAAAGGAGATCACTTACATGCAGAAAACATTGTACTGAAGTTAATATAATTTTTCCATTTGGTTTCACTCTGTGTCCACCTATTACCAGAGTTTGTCTAGTTCAATTCTAGTTTAGGCTCAGCAAAACTTGAAAACATCAACCAAAGTTCAACATCAAGTTTGGGTTTGGTGAATTCCACAGGCAGAATTGCACCCAAAATTCATTTAAGCAAAACATGTACACTTTTAGTCTAGTTCTTTGTGATAAATTCAGGAATAAACAGACTATATCTGTTTAATCTTATTCTCACAGCTGAAAAGGACACCGCATGAACCAACAACAGTAACAATTATATAAATTAAGTAATAAAGAGCTGTCATATAAAATAGCTACTGCATTTTTTAATTAATACAGATTTCCTAAGTAAAGCTGTGTTTAAAAACAAAGAAAGAAACAAACAAAGAAACAAACAAACAGAAAGAGGGAGGAGGTAAAATAACTGCTTTAAGGAAGAGAAATATTCAGTATGATTTTATGATTAAAATGCATATACAGAGAGAGCACCTGAGGATGACAGAGTAACCTTAACATTATAATTACCTAACCAGGTAACTCTGGAATCTAACTACCACATCTGAGTTCCTGAAAGCTAAAAAAACCCAACAAAAGTAATTCCCAAATTCCAGTAGCAATATACACACACATCATCTGTTGGGAGTATCTTCACCCCCACCACAGGCCAGAGCAAACTTAAACTGCCTAAGAGCGATACAAGCTGTCACCATGTGCCTGTGTCTGCTCCTCTGAGGAAGCGTGCCCCACGTTTTGCCCCAGGTGCCACACAGGTAGGGGCCATCAGCCCAGGCACGGTGACAGATGAGCTGCCTTCCCATCCCTGGCTGTCACACCAGTAATCCCCTGAGAAGACCCATAACCTCTTTTCTTTTTTTTATTGCTTCTGCATTTTCACCCCCGAGTGTGGCTGGTACAAACAAAACACAGTTGTGACTTTCTGAAGGACTTTCCATTGGCCTAAAAATGCTAAAATTTTCAGTCTCAACATTTGTCCAAATTTGGAGTGGATTTTTCAAGTACATGGAAGCAGCACCCTCCCAGTAGTGACAGGACTCACTTCCAAATTTCAAGCTTTTGCTCTCAAAATTGAACAGTTAAACTGATCTTGCTGAAATCTTCCAAAATAACTCAGTATGAGGTGGATACTCAGTAAAGAAGATTTGTAACTTGGATGAATCAAAGTAAGTCAGTTCCTGTGAATGTAACTGTAACCAGTAACATGACAGAAACAAATAATACAAGAGATAACTTGGTGACTCACGAGCTTTTCCTCAAAGAATTGATTTTGACTCTGACAAACCTTTTTCTTTTAATATCTTGGGATAAAAGTGGTTAAAAGGGGAAGGGCTGATCACAAGTAACAGACTCTGGCAAGCTGAATTGAAGAGATGAGGTTGGTATTTGGCTTGGGTGTCTCTAATTGTTACAAGTACTGTCAGCTCAGTCCAAACATTAGAAACACTGATGGTCACATCTGCTATTTGTTTTAGCCAAAAGCCTCACTAGTCCACCAGAACAAACCCTGAATTGGAGGTCATGGTCACAAAGGAGATATCCACTGCTGGCAAAAAGAACTGCACTAAGAGTGTTGAACTGTCAGTACAGAGACCGTATTTGGACACCGCACTCATTGAGAACCAGGGTGCTCCAGAGAGGTTTGTTTGTGATGATCTGTGTTGCTAGGCAGATGGGCAGCTACAGCTTGTACCGACGGGAGCTTTTTCTGGACATGAGACATCAGTTCCTAGAAATGAGTAACTGAAGTACCTTTAGAAAAGTTTCCTAAGAATGATAAACACTTGATTGTGAAAGTGATGGCAGAAAAATCTACTTACGCAGAAGACAACTATACTGTCTAGGCAAATAATTGTTTTTCATTCGAATTCTCCTTTGTTGGGATAAAAAAAAAATATCTCTTTACCTGCCACACCATGACTAATCACAGTAACTAGCTATGTGAGGCATGGCGCTAATACTCAGTAATCAAAGTTAAGTGTTCCTTTCTCTTTACACTGACCACGTTCTCTTCTTTGAAACAAAAACTTTGCAGAATGTGGAATGGCTTAGATCTCTCACTTCTTTTCCCCAAACAAAAGATGCTCCTAATTACAACAGCATGGACTGGTTTTTGCCAAGCTTCCCGTAAGCACTCAAGCAGGAAGGCGGCACAGTCATGAGGTGGCCTTCAGTACCGAGGCATGTGTAGGGGTAAGGAGGAACAGAGCAGAACTATCTTCTCACTTCACATAGCCAAGAGGACTGAATGCAGACGTGGAGTGCTGCAGATTGCTTTGTATAAGCTGTGAGTACTTCCCTCATGTCACTTCTAGAGCCTCTTCATGCTCAGGAATGTTGTCTCTGCACACCGTTGCTAGGACATGTTTCTAACCATGTGAAGCTTAATAAAATGTAACTTTAGATTGCTACTTCTAAATACCAATCTTTAAAAAATGCAGTTATTTACACTAGGTAATACAATTAAAATACAGATAACTTTAGAATCCTTAAAAAGTTTATTAATTCTCTGATGTTTTCTACACTCATTTGAATTTCCTGTTTTCACTGCAAAGAGTAACAAAAATGCTAGGAGACTCATCTTCAAGCTCTGATCAAGATAACCAGCTCTAGCAATAAGGCTTCAAAGATTCATAATGCCACCAATGAACAGTGTCTCAAGGGTCTGTGTTGAGCTATCTAACGACTTCCTGCAAGACAGTATTCCACAGACAAATTTGTCTTTACCGCTCAGCTGGGCACTTTATGCACATTTTCTGCAGCAGCACCAGCTTACAGCAGCTACACAGTCCACTTTCATAGTTCTTTGTTCAGGATTCCAATGGTTCTGTTGTTTTGATTGCTAGTGCTCAATGACTAGAAATCTCTCACAAACCCCTGCTCTCGCACCAAGCTGTAGTTCAAGAATAAATTAAAGAACTCTCATCTCATAAAAGGAGCTAAGAATAGTGTTGCTAGATTCTCACACTGGTTTGTACTTCTAACACCTCCATGAAATAGCTGCCCTGACTTTTTAACATGGTAAGAATAGTGACTTTAGGAAAGCACTACATTTCATAAATTGATTCATGCTTTATAGAATTTCCTTTGGGACTTACAATGCTGCCAAGGGACAACTTATGCTCCCACTGAAATCACAGGAATTACATACCTGTGGTCCACATCTCTTAAATGACTGAAGCATTTCTCTCAATATTAAACACGATCACACACATTAGCTGCTCATTGACATTTTCCAAACCAGGTATTTCTTTGCTTGAAGATTTTAAGACAGATTTTGTCACTGTATATTTTACAAGGCATTGACTTCTTATATTCACCAAACAAGCTGTAGACAACTTTGAGAACATTTTAAAAGGTTTTGAAATTCAGCATGCTGAACTGTATCTGTGAGAAGGATAAAGAACTGTTGGAGCAGGTCCAGAAGAGGCCATGAAGATGATCAGAGGGCTGGAGCACCTCCCCTGTGAGGTGCTGAGAGAGTTGGGGTTGTTCAGACTGCAGAAGAGAAAGCTCCAGGGAGAACTTAAAGCTAACTTCCAGTACCTGAAGGGGCTACAGGAAAGCTACAGGAGGGACTTTTTACAAGGGTGTGGAGTGACAGGATAAGGGGGAACAGCTTTAAATTGAAAGGGGCAAGATTAGACATTAGGAAGAAATTCTTCATGAAGAGGGTGGTGAGGCACTGGCACAGGTTGCCCAGGGAAGCTGTGGCTGCCCCATCCCTGGAGGTGTTCAAGGCCAGGTTGGATGGGGCCTTGGGCAGCCTGGGCTGGTAGAAGGTGTAGGGGGGTCAGAACTGCATGGGCTTTAAGGTCCCTTCCAACCCAATCCACCCATTCTGTGATTCTATGAACTCAGTCCTCATATATGGGGGTTCCGAAGGCTGCAAGCCCTTATGCAAGACTAACCTCCCTTCAGCCTGGTCAGTTCCCCATCTCCTGTTGTCACCACACTGCTCAGAGCGCAGCCCTGAGGCGCTGCCGCTGTGCAGGGGCCGCAGGAACTGCACCTGTGGGGCAATGGGGGACAGGGACACATGGACATGGACACAGACACGGGCATGGACACCAGCGGTACCTGTGGATCCAGCCCTCCCTGCCCCTGGAGCTCTGCAAGGCCCTTCTGACCTCTGTTCTGACACAAGAGTTACAAAAACTGGAATATCTTTGACTTAAGCTAAAGCAGAGTTTGGTTTCATCCAGGTAAATGTATTTTTTGAAATTCAGACACAAAGTCCCTCTGACAGTGTGTTTTCTTTTAGTCAGTGTTTCTTTGGGGCCGATAGCGCCCCGTGCGCAGCGCGCTCTGTGCTGAGCGGCCGGGGCTGCTGCCTCCCCTCTGCCTGCAGCCTTTCCCACCCCCGGGCAGGGTCAGCAGGGCCGCAGCCGGCTCCGAAGCAGCGAGGGATCTGCCTGATGTGAAGTTCATAACATTAAGATTACACCTTGGCAAGAATAGAATAAGCCTAAGATTTCTGGGAGAATGGATCCCTGTGCAGGTGAGTGGGGAATCCATCCCGTCCCAGCTCTTGTCTGGCTGCACACGATGGATGGAAATCGTTCCCCCGTGTTGCCCAGCCCTGACAAAGGACGCTGCTGCCTAGAGCTCCAAAAGGAGCCTCGGAGGCACCATTTGCCGCCATTTTCGGTACCAGCCCCCGCCCCGCCTCGCGCCGCTCTGCGCACGCGCCCATCAAGACCAAGCGGCACCACTCTCCCCCTCTTCCCCCACCCCACGGCCGGGCCGCTGAGCACGCCGGGAGTTGTAGTCCCCCCCTCCCCCGCCCATCGGCTCCACCCGCGGTGCGCGGGAAGGCGCCGACGCGCGGGGCGGGAAGCGCTCCCAATCCCACCCGCTCCGCCCCCATCCCCTCTCGTTGCCATGACGACCCGGAAGCGGGCGGGGCCGCTCGGGAAGCGGAGTCAGCGGCTGAGAAATGACGCTCGGCGGAGACCCGGATGTTCGTTCCCCCGGGGCGGAAGTCGGGAGGGCGGGCGGTGGGTGAAGGGCTCTCGGCCGGCGGGCTGGGTCACGTGACGTGACAGCGGCCGCGCGGCTCCCACGTGACGGCGGCGGCACGGCGATGGGCACCACGCTGGACGTCAAGATCAAGCGGGCCAACAAGGTGTATCGCTGCGGGGTGAGTGCGGGCCCCCGGCCGGGTCCGGTACCCTGCCAGCCCCGGCTTGTCCCCAGGCGGAGGCTGCTTCCTGGGAAGAGGGAGTCAGTCATTCGCCCTCTGCCCCGCGGCGCTGGCGGCGCTCGGACCGGGGCTGGGAGAGGCAGCGGAGGATCACAGGGTGGGGTGGGGTGGAAGGGACCCTAAAGATCACCCAGTCCTAACTCCCCTGCCGTGGTCAGGGACACCTCCCACCAGCCCAGGCAGCTCAAAGCCCCATCCAGCCTGGCCTTGAACACCTCCAGGGATGGGGCAGCCACAGCTCCCCTGGGCAACCTGTGCCAGAGCCTCACCACCCTCATCATGAAGCATTTTATCCTGATGCCTTGTCTAAATCTTGCCCCCTTCAATTTAAAGCTCTTCCCCCTTATCCTGTCACTCCACACCCTTGTAAAAAGTCCCTCCTGTAGCTTTCCTGTAGCCCCTTCAGGTACTGGAAGTTAGCTTTAAATTCTCCCTGGAGCTTTCTCTTCTGCAGTCTGAACAAATCCAACTCTCTCAGCACCTCACAGGGGAGGTGCTCCAGCCCTCTGATCATCTTCATGGCCTCTTCTGGACCTGCTCCAACAGTTCCATATCCTCCTTATGTTGGGGATCTCGGAAATGGATGCAGTACTGCAGGCAGGGTCTCACAAGAGTGGAGTTGAGGGAGAGAATCATCTCCCTCCACCTGCTGGTCCCTGCTCAGAGCTTGCCCTTTCCACCACTGCCCCCGTCCCTGGGGCTCCCGCTTGAGTTCCCACTGAGGACAACACGGGTTCCTGACACCCTCCTCTTTCGAGGTGGTGCTCAGCCCCTGCTTTCTGTCCTCTTTCTCCTTAGCCACCATGGCAATGCTGCAGGAGCACCACTGGCCTGGCTTTGAGAAGGCCCCTGAGATGTGGCTTTCTGCAGTTTACCCTATAGGACAGTGTCCCTTCAGGTGTTCGATTCATACCCAAGTATGACAGCAGGACAGGGGCCAGTTGCTGCGAGAGAGTCTTGCTCCGTTCCGGTGCTTGGCAAGAAACCTGGCAGTGTCTTAAGGCAGTGTTTGTACCTGATGGGAAATCTCCTCTTAGAGAAAGTGCTTAGGCAGAAGATATAAATTTTTTCTCTGCTGGGCAGGAGTCTGATTTCTTTTTTCATTGATGTAGTTGTTCATAGTGACAAAGTGGTTGTGCACAATTTGACTTCACCAGCTACTTGAAAAAATGCTGGACCTTTTGTCATCGTTAAAAGCTTCAAGCACAGTTAGAAAAAAAAAAATCACCTGGCACATATCTTTGAAATCTGTTTTTACTGCTATTTTCTAGAGTTAATATATTGTTGAAGCAAAAGTTTTCAGGTTTGTGTTTTTTTTTAGTTTGTTTGTGGTTTTGTTATCTGGCCATGCAGTTGTATTATAAAAATCCTTCTCACACACAGCTTTTATGTACATCAGTAGCATGGCTATTAGAGTTTATAAAGCATATTTCAAGTTATTGAATGTTTTTAATGTTGGAAAACTGTTTTGAAAGGATTTGAATGGAAGAGTGTACAGCATCTGTTCTGCAATTGTTAAGTCATCTAGACAATGACTGTCATAAAGCTAAATGATCATTTTGTGGACAACAAATCCCTTTGCTGTGGATTCATAGTGGCAAAGACTACTTTCTGTATCTAACTTTCACATTCTTTTATTTATGTATGATATTAAAAGGATCTTATTTATTTCAGTATAGTAATGCTGTGCCCATCTTCTGTTTCTTTATATGGCTTGCTTTATACCACTCTAAACAGTGTATATATATATATTTTTTTAAATACAAGAAAGGGATATTTCTTCTGTCTTAAGCTAAAATAAGATATTTCTGGTTAGTAAATCTGTCAGTGTTGTTTGCTTGCTTCCACTTGAACTCCATGTTAGAGGGTTTATAATTTTAGCTCATTAACTAGGCCTGAAATCCGGAGGTACGAGTGATGTGAAAACACAGTGATGAAAGAGCTGTACACCAAAGTACAACATGAATTTTTAATAGACATTTCCTAGACACAGAAAGGAATTACAAATCTTTCTCTAATTAGGCATAGTACATGTGCAGATTTGTGGGGGCTCTTTTTAGAAATTTACTGATTTTGTGTACTTAAGTGACAGTAGCAATGCTAATGATACCTTCGGTCTATAGCAACTTTCATCCTAAAACATGCTTGCATCAATGATGCTTGAAAATGAAGGGATTCCTTTAGTAAAGATAGTAGTTCATCCCAATCTATATGTCTAGCTAGTCATTAGAAGACAGTGGAGATACTGTGGCTAGACTTGATCTTTTGTTTTCTGAACTCATTTAAAGCTGCATTTGGATATAGAAGAAGGTGATGTGTAAGTCATGCGCTAGTATAACAGTATTTTTGTTGTGCCTGTTACATTATAATAGCACAACATTTACTCAAACAGCACTGAGCTCTTTCTAAATTGTAATTTGCCAGAGACCATAGTTAATGCAGCACAACTCTGCAATGCCACTCGCCTCCCTAGCCATTCAATTTCAGCCGCCTTTCTTGTGCTCACGGAACTGGCTCTGCAGTAAGCCAGGTCAGGGAAATGGGTAGCATTTGGTAGATGGGACACTTAAAATACATAATAATAACTCTGGAAGTTACCAGGCATCTTTATAATTTTATTGCAGAACTGAATTTTAGTCTTGTTAGGGGTAAGTATTGTTGAAACGTATACATACAAGAAGGCTGATGAGTGGAGGTGGGGGTGTGTCTAAAGCAAATAGCTGACCAGGAAAACAGCTTCTCTCTTTTTTATTTTTTTCCTTTTGGAAGGTCAGAGTGTACTGTATATGTTTCATTGTAGGCTTTCCCCATAAGGCCAAGAGCCTTTCTCTTTGGGGTCAAAATATCACATAACAGAACCTTAACATGTTGTTCCCTGTTATTGTGTCATCCTGGTATGGTGACCTCGGTTATACTAAATTCGACTGAATTCCAGTGTTTTTCATGGTTCCAAAGTAATCTCCTACACCAAGTGGAAGTCACTTCACTTCCTAAATCTTTATTTAGTTCTAGATAGTTGAGTAGGCAATAGTTTTGTTGGCTTAAGTTGTTCTTTGCTTCTGCATTGACTATTCTTTTTCGACGGAAAATTTGTAAAATAGTCAGGCATCATGCAAGCCTGAGATTGTCTTTCTGCTTTTAAAAAGGAAGTTGGTTAACTTAACTTGCTGCGACAAACAGTAAGCAATTTGTGCATTCATTAGTTGTAATCATCAGAAACTGGAAGAACTAAACAAACACCTTCAATTTGAGAAAAGCTGGTTTAAACAATTTCCTTTAAACTGTGAGTGAAAAACAAGTTTGCCATTTCTTGCATCAGAATAGTAATAGCATTGTGTTTGGTTTGTTTTTCTTTTTTTTTTTCTTTTTTTGAAAAAAAACGTGATAGGGGATTTAACAATGAAAAGCCAATAAAATGGACCCTAGTAGCACTGTTCTATAATAACAGAGTAAGGCTTATTGCAGCAAAGCTGTGTTTAAGTTCCTAGGTCCAAAAGATCTGTGTACAGGGAAGTTTTTTAATTGGATGGAGAATTCTTGAGCCATTGAGGCTTATTTAATAAACTCTGGAATGCTAGAAGAATGAGGGGACAGGCACAACTAATGATGTGTTTTATTTAGAAAACCTAAAGAGGATGGCTGGAGTAACTGTGGCAGTTAGTTTGAGATTGATAATTAAAAGAATTCTAGGTTGAGAGGCCTCAAAAAGGCATCGTACAAAGAAAGGTGCCATAGTTAACGTGGATCAAAGGTTTTAATGACAAGTCCATCCAAAGTCTGCTTAAGTCAGAGTTTGCCCATGAGGAAGCCTTTATTTTTCTAAAAAAGAAAAACTAATTAGTAAATCTGGGCACTGATGTTTTAAAGCATCTAATGACTATTTAGTTTGGTCTAGCAGACTTTCTATTGAATGTGGTCAGTTTCTTTCTAAATGATCAGAAGGACGTGTAGTTAAGATACACAGGGGTTTGCATAGAAGAATAGATATGGAAGAAAATGATCAGTGATCTATTGTAAACACGACTTACCTGAACTTAATGTGAATTTTCAAATTGCCATATGTTTCCCTTTGTCTTAAAAGTGAGCGCCTGCCATGTGAGAAGTGGAATCTAAAAGGAACTTAAGGCATCTTGTTGGTAACCAACTGATCATGGATTTTCATTCTACTGAAACAACGGAAAGCTTAACCTGTAGAGGTGTAGTCAGTATCAAATGGAACTAGAGAAATGTTAGGCATTTGTGTGGCAATAGGTATGATGTCTTTGCTGTTGTCACCACCTCAAAGTGTGATGACGGATTTCAAGTGGTATTGAAAACATTCCTTATGGTTTGTTTGGTTGTTTTTTTTCTCAAAACTACCTTGCATTTGAAAAAAAGAAATCAAGGCTGACTTTTCTTATCAGAGATACTGTCAAGTGACTAGGTACAGTCTGAAAAAACTTAATATCTAGCTAAAATTATTTTTCCAGCTCCTTAATGTAGCAAAACAGACCTGACAGCGAAAACAGTCGGATTGGAGTCAGTATATATTTTAACAATAAAAGTAATTTTCCCAACAATTTTTGGGATAAGGTAGCGTGTATTTTGATCCTTCCAGTCTTTATGTAAAGTTTATAGATACTGAGTAGCTGTCTAGTCCAGTCAGAAGTCTACACATGGCGTAGGACTCTTTAGGTGAGATTCTGTGCACTATTTCATGTTGATTGAAGATCATTCTAAATTGCCCTCAGCCAGACATGGGTAACTCTGCTCCACAGCAACAGAAACACAGGATTGTGCTACTAGATCAGATAAAATAGATGTTCATCTTAGTTATGACCTTGAAAGTGACTGAAACTTTGAAAGTGTCAGTCCTCCTGGCAGTTTCACGTGTGGATATGAATGATGAGGAAACAGAATGACAAAAGAGAGCAGAAAAGCTTGTTTGGGATTGTTAACTTGACAGCCTTCTCGCAAGAGTTTTCTTTGCAGTTTAGCATATGTACCTCCCTTCTCTGACTGTTTCACATAGTCCACCGGCCTTTATGTGGACAGATACTCTGTTTAGATGAATAATTCGGTGTAGAACTGTATTAGCGTAGTTCTGTTTTGCAAAGTTTTGTCATTGCATGGTGAAACCATGGGGAGTTCCTAGTAAAGGAGAAGGTAAAGAGCAAGTAAGAGCAACTGACTCTAATTTACAACATGGTAGTGCTTGGGGGTGAATTCCAGTGGTGACTTTCTCTGCCCCAAATGCATACACCTTCATTGTCTGAAAGTATGTAGACAATAGCTTTGCAATAGGTTGTTGCTCTGTGTTGAGAGACTGTTCTCATTTATTAAAGCAGTTCATATGATCAAGATCGTCCTTGCTCCTTATAGTTCAGCTGTACTCATTTTTCACAGCCATAACCTAATTGCTTGTACTAATTAAAGCCTGTTAGCAAAGCAGTACAGTATTTAGGTCAACTTTTCTTCGCTGTCCTTTTGTGCTTTTGCCTCCTGTTCCTGGCATTTCCCAGTTGCTGCAGGTCCTCTTTTCAGACTTGCAGCGTGTCAGCCTTCATTGTGATGCTGGATGTTCTGCCGCTGTCCTGTTCCGCTTTAAACTGCCTGACCCCTTTTCCATACTGTCATCCTGTACCACTAGTGAAGACAAGAGGCTGGCAAAATTCAAATAGTGTCCGTCAGAGTTGTACATAACTAGACTGGTTTTAACTGGTCGAGTGTAGAGTGGACAGTCTGAATTGTCCTTTGGTTGGAGCAATCTGTAGTTTGGCATCCCATTTGCAAGCCTAGTGGAGGTGCAGAGAGCATTGCCATCAAGCAGAAGAGAAGGTTAGAGAAACTTTCTTCTGTTTGTCAAATCACTTCCTACTGTTTCCAGACGAATATGAATGTTTGATGCCTGAATTGGAGTGGATTCTCTGTTGTAGGAGAGGGGGAAGGATAAACTTTTGGGGTATGTTGCTCTCCTGTAGTTAAACTTTTTTTTTCAGTGTTAGAACTTTTAAGTTGATACTTCCAGGATGCAGTGTTCTTGTGCAGTTATGCCTTCTCTGCCCTCTCCTGTGGCTGACCATTGTACTCTTCCTATAAAAATTCCTCCTGGAATTTCATTCTAACATGTGAAAGGAAATTTGTCTGTTACCAACTGACCTGACAGATAGTTGTTTATGAGAGTATTTTTCAAGGTCCTGGAGAGAAAGATCTTGAAAGTTTGGAAAGAAATTTAAGCTCAGATTAGTTTTCCTGCAGAAAAGAGGAGAATATTTTTAAAGAAAACAAACTAGGAGTACAGAGATCCCTTCCTTACGTTGCTTTCATTATCAGTATTTGTCTTTTCTGACAAGGTTATACTGTTCCCTGGGAAAAGTTTTCATGAGTTCGAAAATCAACATGCTGCCTGAGTAACAGCCATAGAAGAAATTTATTTAAACAAATGTTATCATGTTGTCTTTTCTCCTACTAGGAAGTTCTTTCCGGAGTTGTGGTCATAACAAGTAAGGATGCAGTCCAGCATCAAGGTATCTTGTTAACAATGGAAGGATCAGTAAATCTACAGCTTAGTGCCAAAAGTGTGGGTGTGTTCGAAGCTTTCTATAACTCTGTCAAGGTAAGACCTGTGCAGGTTGGTATTTTTAGCACAAAACCTTTGTCTCTTTCCTTAATGGTTTTCAGTAAGTTATAGCACTTCATGGGATGTACGTAATAGGGGTAAGTGATTATATTTTGGGGAGGAACTTGCAATAATTGGAGAGTTTTCTTTAGGCCTGCAATACAGTAACATAAAGAGCATGGTTACTGGACAATGAATCAAAATACCACGATTTAAAGAAAAATAATGAATTGTGTGGTGGGTTTTGTTTTGCTTTGGTTTGGTTTTAAGTGACTGAGTTTAATTGGATTTCTGTGATAGATCGGTTACTATCGTAATAGTTTTCTGTAGAGTCTGTTGAGGCCGTGAGTTACCATTGTGATACAGTAAAACTCCAGAGAGAAAAGAAATGTAATCTTCAAGCAGACTGCCCCAGTCAAACTGTACTAAACCATTGTTCCAGTGAGAGACTAGACCTAAATAGGGATCTTTATGATGAGAAAGGGTTAGAGAGAAGGTAGGAGGGAGTGGCAAAGAGATCAACTGGCACACATATTTGTTAATTCCTGCTGCTACAATTAAGGGTCATAATTTAGAAAGTGGAACTCTGCTTTCCAAGTGCTTGAAACTCTGCTGTTTAGGTCTTTAAACATACTTGGTCATTAGTATGATACAACCATAAAATAGATCACAATTTCTTTTTTTTTGAGGAAAGCATTCTTAATACTTCTTTTCATTGTAAGACCAGAGAGTTTTGTGTCATGAAGAAATAGTCGAGTTTTTGGAAATTCAGGAACTCTATTAGAGATTAGTAGATGTTGTTCTTGAAATGGTGGGGCTATCGCTCTGCTTCAACCTAAACCTCTCAATATTTTATCTTTGCAGCCTATTCAAATTATTAACAGCACTATTGAAATGGTAAAACCAGGGAAACTTCCCAGTGGCAAGACAGAAATTCCATTTGAATTTCCATTGCATATGAAGGGGAACAAAGTTCTGTATGAGACCTATCACGGTGTGTTCGTTAACATTCAGGTAAGGTAGCCATACCTGTACAGAAAACCTGAACTTCTGTTTACAGAATGCATTCTAAAGCATCTCTTGTTCCATGGAAACAGAGGTTGGAGTTTTGTGCTAAAGTTTTCTTTTTGTAGTGCATTATGTTTTCTTTTCCCAGTCTTTAGAATGACCGGAAAGTTAGAGATCCTTTGAAGTAAATACTTTTTAAGCTTCCCTTTTTTAATATAGCATTCTTCTGATGTGTACTGTATTTTCTAGATATAATGTAGATTAAAAATAGGGATACATGTTACCATTCAAGTATTAATTTGGAGGTAGTATCCTGTCGCCTTTTTCAGTTCCAGTTTCTAGGAGTCAACACCTTCTAGAGATGGTACCACTTCCTAAATGGGTCAAAGGAGCCATCCTAAAGCCTCAGTATCCCATTGATATAATGTTGCTTTTAAAAAAATCCTTGTGATGTCTGTTTTCTTTTTCCAAGGAGTTTAAGCTTTTCATTGGAAACAGTTCATAGTAATGAAGCTGATCAGATGCAACATGGAGTGTACAAGAGAGAATTAAAATTATAGTGGAAGGAGGGGTTTGAGTTGGGAAGGGATAAAATGTATTAACTGTACTAGTTAAATCCTCTACAGTTACCTTAAAGGGTGATGTTTTCATCTAGTGCTGATTTTATTGTGAGAGTAGTTGCATTTACCATTTTGTAGATAATCTACATAGCAGTACGTGTGCATATACAAGTGTCTGTAGTGTTAACCCAGTACCCCTGAGGCTTTCTAAGCATAGCAGACAATCAATTACTGCTAATAATACTTAAATATTAAAAATAAAGTCTGCTGAATTACTAGATCCGTTTTAAGACATGGGGCTAAGTCCATCAGAATCAAAGCTACCTAATGTTGAGAGTCTGTTTTCCTGTATTCATTTGTGAGAAGCATCCTCTTTCCATTGCTTATTGTTTCAGGCCTTCTGTGTGGAGTAAATCTTTAAAGAAAGATGGCATACACAGAACAGTAACAAGATGTCTTCTTGACTTGAAATACCTTGTCAGAACTATTGTAACATCTATCTGATCCCTCCTTACGTTGTAGAAAGCTACATCCATTCCCTTCATGAAAAAAGACTGCACCACAGTGTACTTCTGTGAAAACAAATGTGGCTGTGTAATTTCATAATGAAGACTCAAACAGAAGTGTTGAGAGCTTGTAGCATCTTCAAAAACACAAATTGTTTACTTTCCTATGGAGATGAGTAGTAACGTTTCCTGCCCAAATGTGCTGCATGCTTGTAACTATGTGGAAACATAGTTTTGAAATTTGACATTTTTTGGTTAAAAGTTTTCTTACCATAGGTGGTTCCATTTGTTTTGGCTTGGGTTTTTTGAGCTTTTTTTTGAGGGGAAGTCTTTCTTCAACCATTTCTTGAATGTAAATATTGTGTTAGACAATTATTTTTCTTACTGAGGAGCGTTTTGTTTTATGGTGGTTTTTTTTTCTTCAAGGAAAAAGAGGAAGGAACCGTTAAATGCAAAAAACCCACAGACCAGTGCTGGTGAAGAATCACCAGATTGTAAAACTTCCCCTGCCACACACACACACAATTGTAGCTTGCTGATATGAGTATTGGATTTGATGATGAAGTCTAAACCAGTTCATTATTTAGCTGAACTGGGAATCTTATGTTTCAGTCTGGGATTTAAAAAAGCCCTTATAAACAAAGCAAAACCCTGCACCTGTTAGCCTATCAGAAGTAACTAAAAGAAAAATTCCCTTGGTTTTTTTGGGTCTATGTTCAGATGGTTTTTTTTATGTACTTCCCATATCTTTTTTCACTCTTGCCTTTCTTCCTAGTGTAACATTTGTTGATTGTGGTAAGTATGTAAAAAATGGTGCAGAACTGGTTGAATTGCTTTCCATAACTTGGATAACTTGCCTATGACCAATATCCTTTGGTTTTAAGGTATACTTTAATGGGGAATATTTGTTTCGTTTAGTCATTCCCTATCTCATCTACATAGCTTCTCTTTATAAGCTGGGGATAAAATGTAACTAAAAGGTTAATCATTAGATTTCAGTCAACCTGTGAGGGTCCTGCTCTCCTGAAGTGGAAAATGTAGTCTCTCCCAAGGTTATTTTAGGGTGCAGTGATACCTGATAAAACAGATGCCTAGATATGAATTGGGGAATTTTAAGTCTGTTTTCTAGAAAGTCAGGCTTAAACTGCTTAAAAATACTTTGCTTGTTTACAGTAAATCAAAGGAAAGAGTTCATTTGCTTCTAACATGTTTATACTTGTTCTCTGTCCCAATAAAGAAATGGAAAAATAGACTGCCAGCAGTATACAAACTAGTTATTTTTTCATTTGAGTATCTAAAGGTGCTGTTTTAGGAAACACTCCCTAGACCTCTTGTTCAAGTCCTGTGCAATTTAAAATCAAGCCTCTATTTCTTGATCTAGGTGTTAACTAGGGGGCTAATTAATCTAGGTAGCTGGGGGTTCAGTATCAAGATTCAAGTCTCTTCTCTTGCAGAGACGTTCTAATTAGATACTGATGGGGAGGCTGTGGGCCAAATTGCAAGGCATGCGTGATCCTGCTGCCTCACTGCGCTGTGTTGCTTGGTCTGAGTGAAGTGTAGTGCAGTATTAGAAAGGTTTTTCAACAGCGATTGACTTCAGAAAACATAGTCTGTCATGAGGAAAGAGACAGGCTCTCCCCACTCTTGTTTCTTGCATGTGTATGCAGGTTATGTGCAGAAAGACACCGTGGACTAGAAGTTTTGAAGCAGACTCCCTTAGTCTGAGCGTGCCTGGTTTTGCCAATTGCTCATGTGTAAAGAAAGAATTGAAAACAAAACAAACAAAACCAATAATAAAACACCCCAAGAAATTGCCTGTCTTGAAAGGACATTGAAGGCTGTGTTATAGATGCTGAAATGTGTGATTACTGTAATAACCAAGGTAATGATATTTTCCAGTCACTGGTTTATGGCTCCCTTTTTAGGGGAAAAAGGGGAGGAAATAGGCAGTAAGTTGTTGAACAGTGAACAGCAAAATTAACCTGTTGCCTGTCTTACCGCATGCCAATGCGTTTGGGTTCAACTATATGGTTATACCATTACCCATTAAATATGCTTATAACTGTTACTGCTGTTAAATTGAATATTAAAATCGGGCTGTGAATATATCTTGTTGATAATCACTTATTGATTATCCAAAATATGGTGAAAAGCAATACCATAATCACTCTTTAACTGAATGTAATTTGGGTGCTGAAGACGTGCAAGAATACTACTCTGTCAGTGCATTAGTCCCTCATCTCATAGGTGGTTACATAAAACAAACGATATGGAAAACATTTGCAAATTACTTTGGGACTGTAAACACAAAGAAAGATCAGATTTCATTTGGGAGCATCTGAAATCATTGTATACCTCTTATTTCCTCCCCCTTTCCTCATCATTAGTATGTACATTGCCCACTAATCTCTTCTAAATGATAACTTAAATATTAATAATAGTCACATTCTGTATCTATGCAATAAGAAGATGAAAAGTTAAGAGAGAGAGGAAATCTAAACTAAAGCTTTTATCTTTTTCTCTGTCATCCTATTTTTGCCAGTATACCCTGCGGTGTGATATGCGACGTTCTCTGCTGGCAAAAGACCTAACTAAGACTTGTGAATTCATTGTCCACTCACCAGTAAGTGTGGTTTTTATTAACTATGAAAAATGAGACTTCTTTTTTTCCTCCACTTTAAGTGAAGTTTGACACTAAGGTTAGAAAACAAAGTAAACCAAATAAACCAAGTAAAACCATGTAATGTGTATAGCGGGACATGTATGATTGAAGGAAGGTAGCTTCACAACAAAAACATCCAGAAGTTCTGGAGTGTCCGTTGCTTCTGATTAGAATAACACATCTCTCCTTTTTCTTTGAAGATAATAGTATAATGAGGATATGGATTATGAGATGTTTTTATACTGCACAAAGTTTCTCTCATTCATCCTTTCAGCTCACAAACAATGGTGTGGTTAGATAATTATTACACCTTTCTTCCAAACACTCTTGGAGATTACCTGAGCATTTCTTAGCCAAAGGTTACAGGCACCCACAATGTCTGCCCTAGAAATGGGAGTTCATTGGCGAAGAGAAAATATTTTATTTCTTTTCTTCAGGTCACTAATTATGACTTGAATATCAAAGCTGGGACTGCATCAAGCTTGAAATAAGAAACTTGCCAGCTTAATCACCTGTGCTATTAAGTCAGCCCATGGGTGGCAATATACTATGATAACTAGGCTAACAAATACCCTCGTCCTGCAGTTAGCAACATGGAGGCAGCCAGAGATGTCTCCATCCAAACTCGTGAGATTGGACTGCCTCACAAGAAATACTTTGTTTTTGTTATTTGAAGTTCCCATATCAGATTGGCTTTTAGTTTATATTGACTTGTGTGCATGTCCAGAGCATCCTGTGTCAGTACAGACTGTGCAGGTCTAATTAAGTATCACTTTTTTTCCACCCACAACTTGCTAGAACATACTGTTTGTATCATTCCTTTGAACTCTTAAGAGGACAGTAAACTATTAAACTCTTCTTTCTTATTTATGAATAATGGTAGAAATGTGTTACTTTAGTTCTGTAGTACCTTTTTAAAAAGATTTAGAAAGATGCTATAAAAAGCTTCCTCTTGGTAAGATTTCATTATTTTCTAATACATATTATGCAACATTATATTGGTCCATTATTTGGTTATAAATAAGCCACACTTGTCAAAATAGTGAACAAATCTCATATTATGCAGTTTCTTGGTTTTATTTCTTGTTCCCACTACAACACTTCTTAGATCATAAGTCAGTAAATCATGAATCTCTCAGTCAGGATGAATTAATGAGGTTTTACCAAACATAAAATTCTTGCTGTAAATGCTCAACGTACCATTTCCCTTAACCTCATCCTGTGCCAGAATTTGTCATTGATGGGAAAATACAGGCAATCTTTTGCTAACATCTTCCGTCTTGCAGCTGGGCAGCAGAAGCTATTTTGAATTCTTAAGTAGTGAGGGTAGATCCTAACTGAGAATTCAAGTTAAGCCCGTTGGTGGTGGTGTGCCCTGCCGACTCCCAGTTACATACAGTCGAGTCTCTCATTTGATGCTGCGCTGGCCACTTACTCTGTAACGTGGAAGGAAAAGGCAGCGCACCTCATTGAGATGAGGATGGAGAAAAGAGGTTAGTGCACGGGAAGCAGAGCTTGCCTTTCCGATGCACGGTACAGGCTGCCGTCCCAGCAGAGCTCAGGGCCCATTGAGCTGCTCATGGAAAGATGTAACTCATTGGATTTATGATAAATGGTGTAAACAGATAATGAAGAACTGTAATAATGTCTCCCCAAAGTTGCTTCTCCAGTGCGGAAAGCTAACCTGGACCAAGTTTTGTTTATTTTACAGTTAAAGAAGCTGGAATGCCAAGCCCATTAAATCAACTCTACACTCGATTCTATCAGCTGAAGATCTGCTAGTAACATGAGGAGACCTGAGCTGTTATTGAAAGGGCAGTAGAAAGTTTTCAAAGTGGTCAGAGATAACAACAGGGAGGGAGAGTTTATAAAACATATGCAGCAGTTTAATCTCCCCCTCTCTCCCCTGCACAAATTTACTAGGTATTAATAATGAAAAGAGACATTGCATGTGATATATAAAAAGTAATTATTTCTAAATACAGAAACATGGAATTTAACTTTCTCCTGTACCTTGCCAAATGTTTTGGATAAATAATCATTTTCTTCTTTTCCAGATGGTTTAGAGTAGTCAACCTGATGTTTTGGTTTGGTTTCCCTTTTTTATTTATTTTTTTTCTCCTGTCTAGGTAGAGGTTATGCCAAAACTTACAAATGGAGAGCTTGTTGTGGGTTAATGCCATGGCAAACACAAAATAACTAAAATTTAACTGAATTCTGTTTCTACAATTCAGATTTGTGATGCATTGTGCTTGTATTTAGGTAATATCATAATGTTACTTACCAAAAAAGGCAGGAAATCTCAGCTGTTTCATTACATAGGTGCATGTTTTCAGTATAAAGACAATCCTAAAAAATAACAAATCCAACAGTTGCTTGATTCTGTTGTCTTTAATATTCTTTTTGCAAATCATAGTTTACAGTTTGACTCTTCCATTGCTTGTAGTCGCAGAAAGAAAAAGTGATGCCAAGCCCAGTAGACTTCACCATTACTCCTGAAACTTTACAAAATGTTAAAGAGGTAAGGAGTTTCTTATTATTTTACTTTAAATGTAATGCTTGTGTGATTCTGGGTGAGAACAAGAGGAATGATTGAATGCTGCCCTGCAGGTAATCAACTTTTTTCTATTTTTTCCCCCTTTTTCTCCTTTTTATTTTGTAAGCAGTAAAGTGATTCTGCCTGATCTCTTGTGATACTGGTGACTAATGGAAGGTAGAACTTTGTTCAGTAGTGGTTAAATATTTTTATCACTTTGCTGAGTGAAAGATGGCAGCGAGTCAAAGGAAGACATTCTATACCACATGTAGCCAAGATCCTTCAAAAAAGTATATTCTGGTATTTAGTTATGCCTTTTTTACAGCCCTAAGTGGCTTTGGAAGGACTGTATGAACAGGAGTATCTGCCTTGGTCATTTAGCTTTCCAAGTACTGATTTCTGTTGTCCACTGAAACTTGTTCTGTTTTTTCCAGATTTTCCTGTTGTGCTTTTTTTGTTAATAAGACTACTTTCCTGATTTAGTTCTCTTGTCTGCATCACTGCTTTATCTTCCATTGCTCTTAGTCCCAGGCTTCTGAGTTTAGACCTCCTCTTCCATTTGTTTCTCTAAACAGACCCCTTAGTCAGCTGTTTGGTTGTTCCATGTTGTCACTGACCTTGTTCTGCATATTCACAGAATCATTGTGATTGGAAGGGACCTCTGGAGACTGGTTAGTCCAGCCCCTGTGTTCAGTGGAGAGTCATGTAGGGCAGGTTGCTCAGAGCCAAGTTTTCAGTATATCAAAGGATGGAGAGTTGCAACAACTTGGCAACTGTATGGTGTTTGACCACCCTCAGAGAACTGATAAAGAAGTAAAAAGTAATTTCTTTTATTTCAACTTGTTTCATAGCCTTTTGTCCTTTCAGTAGATACCACCAAGAGGAGTATGATTCCATCTTCTTTACTGCTTCCCACCAGGTATTTATTTATACATATTGGTAAGCCTTCTATTCTGAAGGGTGAACATTCCCAGCTCTACTACTCTTCTTGTATGTCAAGTGCTCTTAACCATCTTTGTGGGCAAGTCCAGCAAAGGCTGGACTTGCTTCAGTAAGTCTGTATTTCTTTTACTGGCAAATCCTGAATTGGACATGCTGTTTCCAGTTTTGTGTCACCAGTGCTGAAGAGAGGGGGAGAATCACCTTCCTCAGTCTGTTTGCAACACAGAGATGTGCAGGTCAGGATGCTTTAAGACCATTTGTCCAGCCTGTTGAGGTCTCTGTGTTATCTGCAGACTTGCCGAGGATGCTGTATCCTATCATCTAAGCCAGTAATGAAGATGTGAAGTCATATTGTCTCCTACTTTGATCTCAGTCACTGGTGTGCACCACTGGTGACTGGCCTTCACCTGGACTTCATATTACTGATCACAAACCTTTGAGTCCAGCAGGTCAGGCTGTTCTCAGTCCACGACAGTCTGTACATCTGTACTCCATCAGTTTGTCAGTGAGGCTGTTGTGAGAAACAGTATCAGAAATAGCACTGAAGCCAGCATGAACAGCTCCCACTGCTCTCCACTTGTCTACCAACCTAGTAATTTCATCATAGAAGGCTATCAAATTGGTTAAGTATGATTTTGTTTTCATAAATCCATGCTGACTGCTTCCAGTTGCTTTCTTGTCCTTTATATACTTGGGAATGGCTTCTAGGATTATTTGTTCCATTGTTTTCCCAGGGACTGAAGCAAAGCTGACTAGCTTCTAGTTCCTCAGATCTTCCTAACTGTGGATAAGGGAACATTTACTATCTTCTGTTCCTCAGGAATCTTCTTTGTTTGTCACAGCCTTTCAAAGATGATCAAGATTGGTTTCGCAGTGACATGGGTCAGCTTCCTTAACACTTGGGGGTGCATCCCATCAGGTCCCATGTGTACATCCAGTCTGTTGAAATGTTCTCAAACCTGCCCCTCTTCTACCAATGATAACTCTTCCTTGACCCAGACGTTCCCCACAGTTGCAGTGGCCTGGGATCCCTCAAAGGCAAGTCTTGTCAGTAAAGTCTGAGTCAGAGTACCTCTACCTTTTTTTTGTGCCTTTTGTCGCTAGGTCCCTTGCCATATTCAGTAGCAGGCTGATGTGTACCCTAGTTTCCTTTTGCAACACGTAGACTTGTAGATACCCCTTTTCATTGCTCCAGCTGGGCTTTGGCTTTTCCAAAGCCATCCTTGACACCGTGAGAGTGTTTTTATGTTCCTCCTGGGTCACCTGCCCCTATACCTCTTTTGTATACCTCCTCTTTATGATTTTATTGGTAGCATCTTGTTCGTCCATGCCCATCTCTTCCTACCTTACCTTGACTTTCTCCATTTTGGAACAGAGCATCCTGGAGGAAAGAAAAGGTGATTCTAGAACACTGCCCAGGTGTCATGGCTGAACTTTAAATCAAGCTGAGTTAGAGGATGAGCAGGTTGTACCCAGCAGCCTCCCATGTCTCTAGACACCACTGCACACCGAAAGCATGTTTTTTAACAAATGCAAGGATATAATAGCTATTCTTGGTGGTAAAATTACTTGTGAGACTACTGCTAAATACTAAGCTGTCAGCAGTTCACTCTTCCTGTGAACCATGTTTCCGTATAATTTATTTTCTGTTTCTTCTCTCTTCTGTATCTTGGCACTCTACCTGTTGGCTTAGCGAAGACTCCATAGGATGGTGTACATCACGCGAAAATCCTGGTCATTAAGAGCTCTTCCTTCAGTTTAATAGGAAACCTCATGCCTTTCTCTGTTTCAAGTACATAACCACAAGAGTAGCTTCTAAAACTCCTGACATCTCTGATCCAGCAGATCTTGGTTTTTCATTGGGAACTGTCTAAGGAATGGTATTGAATGTTTATGGCTGCACAGACAGTGGCCTTTTTTTATTTTTAATTCCTCCCTCTCTCAGAAAAATGTGTTTGAAGTGACTACCTGGTGGATGGGTAGAAAAAGTCACTGTTCTGCTATATTTAAAATACTAAAATTTTGATTCTCTGCTTGTTTGGAGATTCTGACTGAACTATTATTTCTGGTAGACTACGAGAAAACTTATTAGAAGGTTTGCAGTGGCCAAGCAAATCACAGAGAGGTTAGATGAGATACCAGGCTGGATTTGCTAGTATGTTCTTGATTCTCACTTTTCAGGAATTATAAATAGAGCGTAAATGGTAAGTCCTATGAGAGAAGACCTAGCTAGGATTAAAATATGAAGAGTACTGATGAGAGTAGTACAGCTTTGGGGGAAAAATAGTCTTATAGACAAGGATTTAGGAAAATGGCCTCAAGGTCTTGTTCCACAAGTTCCTTTTATCTCAATCTCTTTGGTTCCTGACCACCATACTTCAAGGGAGAGCCATGGGATGTCCCTGTAAAGCAGGAAAGTAAGTCTGGGTTTACTATCAGTGGTCATGAGAAGAACCTACATGGGATCATACTATAAACCCACATTTAATACATTACTAGAATTCAATATTTTATAGGGTGGTTTTATCAGAGATGTAACTTCTGTTATTTATGTTAGGAGAAAACACCCAAGTGAGGTCATGTTTACTAAACACATGAAAATTCCTCCCTTTTTATTTCCCCCAAAGATTCGGTTTGAGTGGAACAGCTAAATTCTGTAGAGGTGTTGGGTATCTGAGTGAAACAGCTGAGGATACCTTTTCTGCCATTGCTACTGGCAGTCAGGACTAAGCAGCAAAATAAACAGACGGGGAGGAAGAAAGTTTGTGACGGGAGAGTTGGTTTTGAAGAAGGGAAAATTGGTTACGTGGGCAAGGAAATCCCATGCCACAAGCAAGTGTGAACAGATGGCTGGAAGGTAGGGGCCAATATCAAAGATGTCAATAAGAAAAAATTAAGGAAAAGGAGAAGAATAAGTCTTGCAGAAGAAGGAAAAGGTTAGAGCAGGATGCTCACAGTTTGAAGAAAGTTGGATGGCGAAGATATGAGCTGAAGATGTGGGTAGAAAACTTGACTGTTTCCGTATGCCTCCTGCCAGAACTTGAAATGTAACTGGAGCTTCTGGCATATGAGTCTCTCTGCTGGCAGAGTATCTGTGATGCCTGTGGGCCTGAAAAAGGGGAGGGCAGGGGGAGCAAAACCCCCGCTTTGGTCTTTTACGGAAACTGATCCATAGACTGCTATCCCTGATGAGGTATTCTTACTGCTCCTTCCTTAAAAAGTAGGAAGCATACTTGCTGTTAACAAAATTTTAGAAGTGTGGTCCTGTATTCAAATTAAGCTCTGTGTTAATTGTCCTTAATTGGTGTCTTGGTACATGAGCAGTGCGCTACATCTTGCATTGAACAAACATATTCAAATGCTCATCTTCCCTTCCAGTAGCTGCCATGAGAGAGAAATGTGGAAAGGTGGGAAGAGCACTGAACTGAGTGACTATATTGCAATCCATAACGAAACGGGACCAGATTGTCATTCTCTAGAGCACCACCAGCTGATTTAATTGACCATCCTGTTAATTCCTGCCAGCCTACTTCACTACTTTCTACTTCACCATGTGGTTTCCAACTTCTGGATTAATTGTAATAGCCAAGTTTTGCCAGTTCATCCCAGGAAAAGTGCTCTTGTGGACAGAATGAGTAGTGGGGCACGTGAGGGGGTACTAAGACATAATGCATCTGCATGTGGATGCATGTTTAAGGAGTTCAGATTATTTAAATTGAGGCATTTCTGAAGTTCTGTGTTTTTAACTTTGTAACTTTGGGGGGTTTCATATATACTTGGATAACTGTCTGCAAGGTATTTTATTTCTTACTCAGCTGTTACTGCTGTTTCTTCTTTTTTTTTTCTCCCCAATCTTTTCAGAGAGCTTCACTTCCAAAATTTCTCATCAGAGGGCAGCTCAGTTCTACAAACTGTATCATTACACAGCCACTCACCGGGGAGCTAGTAGTGGAGAGCGCAGAGGCTGTAGTCAAAAGTATTGAGCTGCAGTTAGTACGTGTGGAAACCTGTGGTAAGTTTCTCTGCAGATGGAATGCACATAGGCTGCACTCACTGCCACTAGCGCTTTTTTACCTTAAATGTGAAAGACTGTCAAATTCCTTACAATTAAAGAGACTTGCAAAAATGGCTTTGGACTTCAAGTGGGACATTCCAAACATCAGCATAAATAACCTCTGTGATTCTTAACTCATAGTGCTAACGTGATAGCTTGCAGGTTGAATCACCAGGTTGGAAAAGACCCATCCGATCATCGAGTCCAACCATTCCTATCCAACACTAAGCCATGCCCCTCAGCACCTCGTCCACCTGTCCCTTAAACACCTCCAGGGAAGGTGAATCAACCACCTCCCTGGGCAGCCTCTGCCAGTGCCCAGTGACCCTTTCTGTGAAAAATTTTTTTCTAATGTTCAGCCTGAATCTCCCCTGGCAGAGCTTGAGGCCATTCCCTCTTGTCTTGTCCCCTGTCACCAGGGAGAAGAGGCCAGCTCCCTCCTCTCCACAACCTCCCTTCAGGTAGTTGTAGAGAGCAATGAGGTCTCCCCTCAGCCTCCTCTTCTCCAGGCTAAACAACCCCAGCTCTGTCAGCTGTTCCTGGTAAGGCCTGTTCTCCAGCCCCCTCCCCAGCTTCCTCGCATACCTCTTCCCCCTACCCTGGTGCATCTTTGTTTTAAATTTTGGGCAGTGCATTTCTCACCTCTTTCCCATTCTCTCCTCTCCTTGACTTCCCCCTTTCACCAGGATGCGCAGAAGGTTATGCCAGAGATGCCACAGAGATACAGAATATTCAGATTGCTGATGGGGATGTCTGCAGGGGCCTACCGATCCCTATATACATGGTGTTTCCCAGGTTGTTCACCTGCCCTACCCTGGAAACAACAAACTTCAAAGTTGGTAAGAGAGTTGGACTTTATGCTGTGTTGGCATCTTTCATCTGAGATAAGTTTCTAGTTTCACTTCAGCTTCTGGCAGGTAACGAGCTGAATGGCTGTTGGTGCTGCAAGAACCAAGGACGTCCCTCTGTTTCCCTGCAGAGGTTTCTCACATAGGATTGCAGGCTGCTGTATTTCATACAGATTGAGAAAATACAGCCCAAATACTTCTGAGTAAAACCAGTTGTGCAACTACAAAGTTTCTTCTGACTAATAAAATTATATGGTAAAGGGAGAGGAGAAGGAGCATCATGGCAGTTACTATTTCTGCCAAAAATTCATTTGATTAAACACTTGGGTAATAGTCCAAGAATAAAATGCCAAGCTGCCTGCCTTCTTTTCAGCATCAGAACTTCTCTTTCAATTTCCTTTCCTTTTTGTTTCCCATTCTCCTGCTGTACAGGCTCCGAAGTAGAACAAGTAAGGTTAGGCTGTACGAGACTTAGTAGGTTTTGACCTGTGCCATGTACTTGTTCCTGCTTAGTGCTACCAAAATGTAACATGTTCCCTAACAAACATCTGAAATTTAGGATTTTCCTGAGTGGTTCAACTAATTGCTACAAAAATTCTCTTTTAGGGCCTGTTTTTCTTCCCTTCATCCTGCTGAAATCTGTTGATGGTTCTTTTCTTTTTTAAATTTTACTGTATCTGGTTGAAGCTACAAGTTCCTGCCCTTAGGATCCTTCCCAGGTGAAGCCCCTCATACTTTTCTGCTATCTTGGACAAATATGCACAACTATTTGCTTTGCCTACCCATTTACCTGTCCCCCGAGGGTATTTTTGCCCCCAATATGTACTCTGATTTTCTCCAGAACATTATTATTCTCTCCTTTTTTGCTGTTTCTAGCTATTAAAGAGTAATTTACAGTAACAAACAACTACTGTTAGTGTAGTATCTACTTCTGTTTATAAGATCAGTCTTAATTATAAAGGTTTTTAAAAAGGACAGTTATTTTCAGTTTATTTTGCTCTCTGGTTCCCTTCATTTCTTTAACTCTATGGGACTTTATCCTGTTTCTGTTTAGGATATAGATCTGATAATGATTTTGGTTCTGAACAATACTCTTCAGATATGATATGGCAGACACACTGTTGAAAATTTTTTTGTTTCATAGTTTGCAGGTAGGTTATATTTTGGTGTTTAATTTTATAAGGCCATAGGTGATGCACCTAAGGCTGCGTTGTGTTCGGGAAGCAACGGAGGGTTCTGCTCCCTCACCCTTCTGAACGGTGCATGTGGGCGTGAGGCATCTTTCATTTTAATCTTACATCTCTGAACCTGGTGTGTTGTCTGGAAGGCTACACGTGTCATAGGTTTTCAGTGATGTGGAAGTGAATCCAGAGGAATTCCAAAGATCTGAACGAACCAAGGTTCTCCAGGAATGGCCCAAGGTCTGGGAGGCCTGTGGTGAGGAGCTGCCTGGAGCGCCGTGTTTATTCCTGCCACATGAAAATCATAGAATAGTTTGGATTGGAAGGGACCTTAAAGATCATCCAGTTCCAACCCCTAAACGTAGGGTACTGAAAGGGCTTGGAGGAGCCCTGTGACGTGCTGCATCCAAGGCAGGAACTGGCTGCCTCTCGTCCTCCTGCTGCAACTCCCGTTGATACCGAACTCCTTACTTAATTTTTTTCCCTTCTTCCAGAGTTTGAAGTTAACATTGTTGTCCTTCTGCATGATGATCATCTCATCACAGAGAACTTCCCCCTGAAGCTCTGCAGGATGTAAAGAGAGTCGCTAAAGGATTCACTGGAAAAGGACAGAATTCCTTAAAGGCCAAGTGAAATTTTATCCATCTCACTTCCTCTTCCTTCCTGGTAGTTCTTGTGCTTTCAGTTCTTGCTAAGACTTTGCCTGCCCTGTGCCGGCCGACAGGGACGTAGCTCTCAAGGCAGCTTTGTCAGGTACCTTTCTGACTGCTCCAGCCCTGTTTTCCTTGGGTTTTCTGACAAATCCTGAAGGAATTATTCCATATACTTCTACAAGCTGTAAAAATACGTACCAAGTTCCCTTTCTTATTTCATTTTGGAATCCTTAGGGAAGTCCTTTAAAGACCTCTTTAACTGAGGAAGTCCTTTTCTATGTGGTGTGTGTACATATCTATATATACAAAGGGGGGAGGGTATGGGGCTTGTAATATTATACTGAACGGTGTCTTTGCAGGTGTAATAAATGGTGCTACAACAACACAGAGTGGTGCTGTGGGATAAATATTGTAGATAAGGAACGTGAAATGAATGACGATGGGAATTAACACCACATGTAGTTAGGTTAAATTGGGAAGGCGAGTCTGTGTTGGACAGGCACTTAGAACTGAAGTTAGTGGTTTGCATGTGATTTTTCTTTCTGGTGGAGGAAAACAACGCACTTACTTGATCTCTGTTATTTGTGTAAAACAGTATTGAAAAGGACAGCCAGCCCACCATGTTTAGCTGGAGAACGTATTTATTCTTTGCATTACACCACCTTCCCTTTCCCGAGACTTCTAGGGCTCAGGTTTGATCTTGGAAAAGGAAGGTCTGTCCTGTGACAAAGGGCTGAGTAGTTGCAGACCAGCCCGGGCAGGTGGGGGACAAGCCACATCAACAATTTCTGTGCCCCTGCACCTTCTGCCTTCAGGCTGTGAGTCACCTCTACAGCCGTAACCGTTCCAAGGGAGACGGCCAGGCCCTCTCTTTCAGTGGGTGGGTTAATATTGTTACTTGTTCAACTTAAAGTATAAATGCAAATTCCAAGCAAAGAATAAGATAAGGTAAAGGCATTAAAGTGGTTAGAGCTGAATATCTTAAAGGAATGATAGAGGGAAGCTATTTTAGCAAGACATAACTGGGTTTTTAGATTGTAGGTGTTGATGCTGGTTCAGGTTAACAGAACTGCCACAACTTTATTCTAATCGTGAGTTTTTCCATACAATATTAGAGAAGGTGGGGGCAGGCTAAGTATAGAAAACGTTATAGAAACTCTAAGTGCAAAGATGACAACCTGAAACAACAGAATTAAGAAAACTGCCAAAACTATTTTCCTTTAGCTTAATGCAGCAGCATTGCCAAGCAGGAAAAGGGAATTCTAAGTTTGGCCCTGGTTCTATACCACATTTTAGGAATAAACATCAGAAGTATTTCAAGGTCATACAACAGTCTTGTAGGGGTAAAAAGAGAAGCTATTTCCTAGAACTTAACGCTTCTGTAAGATCAGGAAATCGGAGCGGCTGAGTTCTGGGAATGAAGCTCTTCTCTGTAGTCTCCATGATGTTACAAGAGTGCCACCTGCTGCTCAAAGTAGCGCTATCGCCTCCCACCTTCAAAAGCTCTTGGGAGAGGGCCTGGCCCTGGCTTCCAGAGCAGATCCGCTGCCCCTCTCCCTGTGCAGCGATGGGCATGGGGAGTGGCTGCTGCTCCACGGCTTCCTTTATGAAGATGTGTGAACCCTCTCTAGAAATCACAGAAACCCTTCCAGCTTATGTGAGTCATGGCAAAGACAAGGAACATACATCAAAACCCATTCTACTTATTTAGGAACCTGGGGCTTGCTCTGTGCTGTGGGTAGAGGGTCAGAGTGGCTGACAGCAAATGTGTGTAAATATCCGTTCAGTGCAAAGTGCGTGCGCAGCTCCCCGGGCCAGCTCGCCCTTGGTACCTCAAGGCATGTGATGTTGTATTTGCACAACCCTGTCAAAGGCTCCCTCTGCTCTGGAAGGGGGTCCTGTGCAAATAACAGTAGCTGAAAAGGATGCAAGTGCTGCAACGGCGAGCAGCACGGTACCTAATTCTGCAGCCAAAAGCCACAGCAGACAGAGAACTCGCCCATAACTCAGACTTAGCAAAAATAGTACACATCAGCTTGCAGAAGTAATTTTATTTTTGATAGATAAAGCTTAGTCCCATAGGATATATACTCACTTAGGGGAATAAATGACCCCTAGATTTAGCTAACTTAGTCTCATATAATCAATTTAATACTCCTTGTCCCCCAACAACAGTCATTTTCAGCCTGTACACACAGACATTGTACACTGTACACTCTCTAGTCCTGGTCTTTTGGTTATTTGAGATAAATTTGACAGCAATGATGAGCTACTGGGGCAAGCTCAGGTTTTTACAGCAGCAAGAGAACTATTCTTTCAGCTGTTTGTATTCTGTACCTCACACTGTTTAGGAATGTTCACGTACAGAATACACATGTAGCACTGCTTTGTCAAAAATAAAAATGCTGCAGTTCCGATTTAAACAAATTTGGTCTTAAACAATGAGGGAAATTAAAACCATAGTTTGAGATTAAAGAGTTGAGTCATAATATTCCAACTCCATGACACAAACTGATCACACTACTACTTAAAAAATTCTTGCTTAAAAAGATTAAATAATGATTTCTAGTAAACTACTGGAATTATTGGCTAAGGATTTTTGCAGAGAAAGGAGCTGCAATTATATGAGCTGCATTTATAATGATCACAAGCCTGACTGGAATCCTGCAGTTAAATTTTAATTGTTTATGCCAGAGGAAGGTAATATCTGGGCTGTCCCAAATTCTGCTACTCTGTCATTCAGGTCACCTGCTTGTTTGATGTTAGAATCTATTTTCAGTGCAGTGGAAGCTCTGAAGGAAAACCCCCTCTTCACAGGAATTATGCACAAATGGATAGAGGAGTTTCAGTATCCCTTAGCCCAAAACCCTGCTGGTTGTGTGTGCTGCTGGCCTCTGAACTACATCAGCTTCATGCTTCTAGGCAGCGACCAGGAAAAGCGCTGGATCTTGGAGCTTGCTGCCTTGATTCTGCACTGGTTTAAGTGTTAAATACCGAATCGGTCTGAGTTCTACTACCTTTTTCAATTAAAGCAGAGTTCTGGTGTTTTCTAGGCATCATCTTTCTGTTCCTCAGCACGGTGGTTATTCTGCAGCCAGTTTGCATCTTATAATATCTTCAATTAAAACAAGGTTTAGGGATATTTGTTCCGCACAGGAAGCTCAGGGAAGTCTTCGGGTAACAAAGCATGAATGCGGCAGATAGGGCAGGTACTTGAATGTTGCTTAAGCCACGTTCTAATACACTGCAAGGATAAGATGATGTTGAGGAAACAAAGTCAGATATCGAGTTCTGCTTTAGTACCTTAATAATCATCACTAAGGGGTAGGCAGTTTTCCAACATGTTCTATGTTAGTAAAATGTGCAGGCAGAAAATTGTTCTCCAATTCTGATGCTGTGCCGATTAATTTACCTTTGCACCTATTCTGCAGGAAGAAATCAGGCAACGGGAAAAGGTCTCAGGCAGAAGTATCAAGTTATTCTAACAATTCTGGCTTTCCTACTACCTGAAGTTGCTCATGCAACTGCTGTCGGGTGGCACATGCAGGGTTTATGGTGAAGCATCATTTTAGTTAAAATCTAAACTTGGAACCTTTCTGAGGCAGCAAGACTGCATATATAGCGAGTCCTGAGGTACAAAGGATGCAAAAGAAAATGATGTATTGTTCTCTAAGTACTGAAGGGTAAGGGGGAGGGGGCCTACTTTTATAAAGAGGAACAGCAACATAACAGAGTTCATAAACTTGTGAATCCAAGGACTAAGAACAAAAATTCTTACTTCTCTGTGAAAATGATGCCCACATTCTAGTTCACACAAGTCACTGCTTAGCTCATCATGACATATTGTGCAAGGATCATTACTGGAGGCCTATAAATAAAACAAAGTTATTTGAAAATTAGCAACAAAAATCAAAATAAAAATCAGCAAATTCTAATAAGTAAAAAATGTTACGGATTTTAACCAAATATATTTAAGCTTTTGTACACAAAATGAACCAGTTATTTTTTTCCAGCAATATTTTCATTTCATGTCTTCTAAGTAGCACATGGCAACTTCACTTTCATTATCAACAGTACAGAATCACAGGAAAACACCCACCGCATCATTGAGTCCAACCATTCCTATCAAACACTAAACCATGCCCCTCAGCACCTTGTCCACCTGTACCTTTAAACACCTCCAGGGGAGGTGACTCAACTACCTCCCTGGGCAGCCTCTGCCAGTGCCCAGTGACCCTTTCCATAAAAAATTTTTTCCTTATGTCCAGCCTGAACCTCCCCTGGCAGAGCTTGAGGCCATTCCCTCTTGTCCTGTCCCCTGTCCCCTGGGAGACGAGGCCAGCTCCCTCCTCTCCACAACCTCCCCTCAGGTAGTTATAGAGAGCAATGAGGTCTCCCCTCAGCCTCCTCTTCTCCAGGCTAAACAACCCCAGCTCCCTCAGCCGCTCCTCGTAAGAACTTACTATATAGTCTAGTTTTTTCCATTTAGATTTGGGTGTTGCTCCAGCATTTCCCCAGGGCTGGAGATTTGGCTGAGATGGATTTTTGCTCAAGGTGTGTTTATGCGCGGATCTTGCCCTGGGTGGGCTGGGTACATTTTCTTCCGTGGGTACTTCCCGACTCCGAGCTCCAGTCTGTGCTGGTGAAGGAGAGGCTGACTGGGTAGGTCTCCCTGTTGAAGTTGGTGCCTAGACAGGTGTCGGAAAAGAATTTTGAGCAAGTTTGTGTTTTGGAGCTTGACAGCAAAGGCAAGTTTGCATTCTTTTCTGGCGCGTGCTGCCCTGTTCCCTGTGTCAGAGAGACACAGTAGAAAAGGCAGCAACAGCACACACCACAGTACCTCGTTTTGTTGGTCCAGAATGAGTTCTGTCACTCTGCTTAGAATTTCATCTAAGCTCAAACCTGACAGCGTGTTCCCATTTCTTCTTTGTACGTCTTTGATGAAGCTAGTAAAGTCTGAGCTGAAGGGTGGAAGAAAAAAAAGAATTACTGACTGTCAGTGCCCTGGCTGTTACCAGCATTGGAGAGCAACGAGGCCTCTGCTTTATTTCACAACAGTAGAGCCTTTACAGGACACCAACTTCTCAAATGATCTCCAGCAAGTACCTGCTTCTAATGCCTCTGAATAAACTAGGATCTAGATACCTCAATTGTAAAAAAACCCCAAACAATAACATAATACTAATACTTCTATTTGTTAGAGGTTCTAACTGGAAAAAAAACCCAAATACCTCAATCAACACAGCAGGTTTATTGAATGTTCAGAACTTCTGTTCTCCAACATAACGTAACAGACATTAAAAAACAAAGTCAGAGAACAGTTTGGGCTGGAAGGGACCTTAAAAGCCCATCCAGTTCCCACCCCCCTGCCATGGGCAGGGACACCTCCCACCAGCCCAGGCTGCTCAAGGCCCCATCCAACCTGGCCTTGAACCCTTCCAGGGATGAGGGCATACATGACTTCCCTGGGCAACCTATGCCAGCACCTCACCGCTCTCCTACCTGCTGTAGTTTGGGAATATACTCTGTAGATGCGAAATAATAATTTCAAATGTTTTAGGAAGCTTTTTGTTGCTTGGAAGTCCAGAAGGCCTTGGTTGTACAGCTGCGTTGCCTTGGTGGTTCTGCCTTGGCTGGACATTCTCCGTATTGCTTCCAGAAATCTCTGATTGGAAATTTACCAAAACTTTATCAGAGTGTGATGCTTCCAGAGGTTTGCAGTGCATTTTCACTGGCCCACCACTTGCAGAACAAGACTTAAAACTTTCATATGGTGGCTTAACTCCAGCCTGTTTATTAAATGAAGCATGCGTCGGACCTTGACCTTCTGAACTTGAAAACGCAGGAAGTGAATTAGAAGATGCAGATGGAGAGGAATACATGACAATGGCTGGATCACTGATGGGAGGTCTGCTTTGTTTTACCTAGGAAATACACAGATTTCACAGGAAAAACACTGACTAAAAGAAATTGAGCGGAATTCTCAAGCATTTG
Source organism: Clamator glandarius (assembly GCA_033459285.1). Classification (NCBI taxonomy): domain Eukaryota; kingdom Metazoa; phylum Chordata; class Aves; order Cuculiformes; family Cuculidae; genus Clamator; species Clamator glandarius. The sequence goes on along the minus strand of JAUNZM010000310.1, from coordinate 2,126,549 downwards.
CAGCAAGAACTATGACACGTTTGGTCATGCTAAGGAACTGGAAGGTCTTATCAGTTTCTCTTTATTGGCTTTACCTAGGTTAAAACATAGCACAAAGGTGCTCTCCAATATGTACGGCATATGGAGAACCTGTTTGAAATAGGGTGGTACGTATGCAAACTGTTCCTTTAACTTATTCTTGCTTTGCTAAAGAACACGCGGCTATTGGACAGCTCTAAGTTGTACAGAAGCAAAGCTTGAAATTGGTGGTAGAAACAGAAGTGCTTTAAGTAAGTGCCATCAATTGGAAAATACAAATTTACCTGCTTTTAGCAGATTATATAATTTATATATTACCCAGTGTAATTTTATTTAAACAGATACACATGTCAGCTGTAGTCATCATCTTGAAAAACTTGGAGCTGGCATGATCTAGGAAGACTCCTTTTTTTGCAATAATGACTCTTCCATAAATGGAAAGAGCTCCTTAAAATTACTTTGCTTGTTTGACCCCGTGACTGCTATTTGTTTCAGAACTTGACTGCTTTAGGAAGGTTGCTTTCTTATACACGGAACTAAAATTCTACATTTCTTCATAGCCAAACCTGCTGATTCTTGTTCTATGTTTGTTAATGCTTTTTTTAAGCAATATTTTGCCTTCTCTGTAATTAATGGGGAAAAAAGGGGGTTGATCAAGTCTTTTACTTAACACTCTGTATTTGCCTGTGGAAATTCTCTCAAAGTTGAAAGAATTGTAGATCTGTCTTCTAAAAGGTTGCTCCTGCATCACTGCAGTAAAAATAGACACCTAACACAGAATAAGAGGCTCAAAAGTTGTTTTTTCCCCACCCTGTAAATTGATGGTAACAAAGTTAGGCACATAATCTTACAAGTCCTGTGCCAATGCTACTTAAGTAGAAAGGAGACACCTAGAAATAAGTGGGGAAGGAAAGGTATGCAGGAGAGTGTAAGTGTAACAGTCACCTATATAAATACAGACAAACTGTAGTAATAATAATGTATTGAACAAATCCTCGAATCTAAATTATACCAAACCCAAACATAATAGAAAAGTGACTTTCTGCAGATAGTATATATTAAAAAGTTGTGCGGCATCTTCAATGAATTCAGGGATTTTATCTGCATGTGCACTATCAATGTGCTTCCCTAACCCAGTCAATAAACACTTTGAGAGACGACTGAACCTTTTTTCCTTCACTCCCAACAGCTTGGGCCCAGTGGTTTCCGAATGCTATTTTCCTTCGGGACTGGGCATCAGCTCTGTGCCCTGGTTTCAGTGAATAGCTGTGGGAATTAGCAGCACATCGATTGTTTGCACTGCTGCTGCAGCTACCTTGGCTGTAAGTGTTTTATCTCTGCTGCACATCTCCGCACCACCATGCTGATGAACAGTTCAAGGAGAAGTGACTTACGCTGCCTTTGTCCTTGCACCAGGAACAAACCCACAGGGTTTGGAAGTAACAGACATGATTTGAGCAAAGCAATTTTGGGACTGTTGGCCCATGAGGAAATGGTTTAAAGTAGAATTTATCTGGGATGTAGTCAATGCAGATGCATTTCCGTAAATGGCTATACTCCATCGAGTTCCTTGCTAGACTGGAAGCTGATTTTGGTATTTGTAATCAGTTACACATGTTGGTGTAATGGGGTCTTGGCTCTGTGGGGTTTGGTGCTACAGGAAAGTCACAGTAGTGCAAAAATCTTACTCCCACTTCAGACAGAACATGAAGCACTTTAAACAGCTTAAGCCTCTCAAAGGACCTGATAACGTACTTCTCACTAGACTTCATCATGCCAATCTACAGGCACCTTTTCCTTCTGAATATATACGAATATATTCTGGACAAAGAGAGCCAGATTATTTTGTATTCAAGCGTACATATTCAGGTTCATCATGTAGATGTCCAGCAGCGCAAAGCAACATCGCTGCAGACTTAAAGATCTTAAACTGCTGTCAAATGCAAGATACATACGAAGATGCTGGGAGGAGGAGGAAGTTCCACAGTTTCCATTTTAGTGAGACAGCTTCGTACACCATTTTTCACCACCTGAATTTTTCCTTCATACTCAGCCTGTAGAAGGAAAACAAATAATCCTCCAAGTCAGCGTTAACTAAAGCTCACCCTTCCCTTAAACTGGCGTTAACACAATAGCCTTTTTGCAAAACACCGAAGACACCAGGCACTTCAAATGGAGTCGTAAGGCTGCTATTTTCTATAGTAACATGAATCTGTACTTAAGCACTCGTACACTGATGCTTGAAAGGGTTTGGGAACCCTCTCTAGTTCCTATAACTCAGCCTAGCCATTTCACATCTTAACTTTTCAAAGAGTTTTCCCCTGTCTTTGAAGAAGTTGCAGGGATTTCTAAAGTTCAAAAAATACAAAAGAACCAAGAGACTAGATTTGTTAATGTGGGATCCAATTCTGAAGCAAGTGTGTCAAGGACAGATTTTACTTTCATAAAATTAAAGATATTCATTGTAACTTAACCATTTCTTAAATAATATGACTTAAAACCATATCTTTTAAAAAAGGAGTGCAATATTATATACGGTATATAAAATTCAACTTAAAGCTCGTTAAGACAAAGTAAGGCTTACCTCTACTTTTTCCAGCTGTTTCTTTACATTTGAAATAAATATTTCCCAAGAATCAATCTGTGACTTCAACTTAGGTGCTGCTGAAGCTGAGCTGCTGAAGTATTCAAGATTTTCAGTTGAACTCCAACATTCACGTTATTTTTATTTAAGACCAATGTTTTTACTACAACAGTTCCTTCCCCTACCAACTAAATCACAGTTAAAGACTTAAAGCAATTTAAAGTTAAAACCTGTTAAATTACTGGTACTTCAATCCTACCCAGTCTTATAAGTGGACTCCTCAAATGTGAATTAGTATTTTGCAGCAACATGAAGACAGGGAAAGGGAACACAGTGAAAGTTTTAAGAAGGTAACGCTAATGGATAATTAGTTCCTTATAAGGAAGAAAACAATGTAAAGGAGTTTTGTTTGCACTCTGTAGCACTCTCCCAGTGATACTGTGCAGGAGTAACTGGAATGTTCCCAGTAGTCTGATCTTAGCGGGATAAGAAAGAATAAGACAAGAAACTTGCTCCTGCTGAAGTATCCCATGTCCTGGTAATTTAAGACTATGAAGAAACTCAGCTTCAGGGAAGCTACATTTAGCTATTGTGTTTCTATGCACCTTTCGGGCTAGCACCCCTCTCCTGAGCAAAACTGACTTGTCCAGTTAAATGATCACGATCAAACATTCAGGAGTTACTTGTATTTAGCAACAAGCAGTACTGAAATTTCAGGTGTAAACTCTCCATACCTGCTCAATGACTTCAGCATCTTAAGATTTGCTTCTGCATTGGCAACTATACCATTTAGCTTGCATGCTTCAGTTTCCTTCCAGTTTTTGAGTACTGATATCTGTAACAAAATGTAAAGGTGTAAAAAAAAAAAAAAACAACAAAGTGTAGAAAGCACAAGGCATAAAGCCTCAAACTAGATTTTAATAAGGATCTGAAACAATAGTTTGATTATACAGAGCATGACACACTCAGACAGTTCCTATGGTGTGAATTTCAAGTGGAATTAACAACCTTGGCAGGCCTTAAGGAGGATAAAAGGGCTACGTTTACTTCAAATGACTGTAGGAAGCTTCCTTAAGCATTCCCTTTGCCATTTATCCTATACATACAAACACATGTGCTCTTTAAGTGATTAAGGCAGCTTTTTAAATACTGCATGGCTGAAAACTAGTGTGCACCAATCTAATCTTTCTATAAAATCTTACTGCAGATAAGACGGCCTTCAAGCCCTTCTTAAGAAGGGAGAATTGTTCATGATGTTCAAAGCACTTCCAGTAAAGAAAACACTTGTCTCTTCATATGTATCAGTACTCTCCCCCTTTCAGTGAAAACCATAAGTCAGTTGCTGCATTCTGATGTTACCTGGTAAAGAAGTAGCTGATTTATTAACCATGACAATTTGAACAAGGAATTTTTTGTGTTCCTATAGTGAGTTCTTACTAATGCAATCCATTCATAACAAGGATAAGTATGAAACTGAATTACTAGTTGAATTTTGTTTGGGGCCATGCCATATGCCCTGAACTCTGGTGATCTAAAAAGTTTTGTAGGATAACATCATGAACAGCACTTGCCAACATTTTTGATATCTGCTTATGAAAAGTTTTAGATGCTATTCAAAATGTAAATTGTTAGATAAGACTTCGCCAGTCATCTTTCACAACTACTGTTAGTGCAAATGATCCAACCTCTAGCAAAAGTGTTTCAAGATTTTTGGCTTTACCTCTGCTTTAACAGCTCTGTTCACATATTCTTGACAGTCATCTTGACTCTTTTGTATAAGCTCTTCCAATTTTACTTTCTCAGTAGCAAGTTTATTACTGCAAATAAAGAGGTTAAATATTTGAGTAACGTTTACAACAGAGCAGTATTTAAAATTCACGGCATTTTAGAGGTTTCCTACTGCTATTGCTTCTCTCTCTTTCAGAGCCACACATCTCAACATTATATGGCTTGTGCCTTCAGATACAGGACCGTGCTCATGTAGCCATTCCACTGGCTCCACAGACACAACCTTGGATCTCTCAACCACATTCCACTATGTGATCTGGAAAGCTTATAGGAATTTGACTACTGCAGTCATGAAGTATTATTGTTCCGAGCCTGCTCACACACATAAAGATAGTATCTATACATGAAACCCTGAGTTTATAGTATATGTTAAAGAGTAACTTCTAGAAAAATATTTAACCTAATACGCATTTAAGACTGTGTGAAGATCCAAAAGGTACATACAACTGTTCAGTATGTCCCTATCATACCCAACTTCTAGTGTGTGTTCTAGGACACAATATCGTATAATCAAGGGAAAAGTATCAGTGTATTTTGAAAGCCCAGATTTTCATTATTCTAAATATCTAAAAGAAAGATGATATTTACTTATGATATGTAAAAGTAAACTAACTGAGAATAAGATATATAAATTAGTGCTTATTTTTCCTAAGCTTTTGTTTGCCCAGAATGAAGCAGACACCTCAGTAGAAAAATGTAATATTGCTTAAAAGTATAAGAGTTTTACCTGGTCTCAAGATATGTATTTAAATATACATTATACTGCTTTTCCTTCTCACCAATGGTCTTCGAATACCTAGGAAGAATGAAAATGGGGATGAAAATTTGAAGTTAATCATAATGCAGTGTAGGAGCATGTTGAGCAAGCAGTGGTAAGATGTGTAGAAAAATAGTGAAAAAGCAGCGCAAATCTAAAGGATTCTGGAAAACATGGGAATTTCTTAAATAGTGAAGAATTAGGATTTATTAATTAGGTTAATTAACACTGTATGTAGATCCCATTAACAGCAGCAGTAATCCAAGAATTACATTTAACTCATTTCAAAATGACATCGTCCAGGCAACAAGTTTGCGTTTTCTCTCTGCATACCCGATGGAATCGTAGGTACTGAGACTTATTACATTCTATTGGAAACAGCTGTACTTACTGCAGGGAAAGTAATGTAAATCTGTATATAAAATTAGTACCTATCATTTGTATCTGTACGCTTTTTAGCTGTGTTCCTTAGTGCTTTTAAGTTCTCTTGATTTTCTTTTTTCTCTTGTTGCCATTTTTTCACTTTTATTTCTAAGTCTTGATGAAGCCAATCCAGTTCACTCTTTGATACCTAAAAGCAGAAAGTATTATTTCTGAAAATACTATTTTATGCAAATGCAAGTTACAGGAGACTGCTGACACTTATGATCAAAAGCTAAGCCAGTGATAGTTACTGTAACAGAGTTTTACTAGTAATTAATTTACTGTTAGTTCAGGTGCTTAATGTGAGCAACATTCTCATAAATGCCTTCCTGCAACGATCTGCACAACTCATTTACATGGCTTCAGAATAGATGCAACGCTCTTTTGCAGTGAGCTAAGAAAAGAAACCCAGTTCCACAGTGTCATCTACAAATACATACTGAAATCCAACTCGAAATCAGCTCAAAATCAGTACTGATAACTGTTGTTGCTGTACTAACAGCTGGGAAGCTACAAATCATAACAGAGTTAAGACAGCATTTTTTCTTATGGCTGCCGTAAATGTTTTAAAAAACCAAAGTAGCATCAATGAAAATATTTTTAAACAAATGCTTACAGTGCCTGTGGACAAGTTCCTGCACCCTGCATACAGCTGTGCAGTCAGCTCAAAACTTTTTCAGCTCACGTTTTTACCAAACATTCATACAGAGAAACAGACATGAGTCCCATTGTATCGCACGTAAAGGTTTGCCAGGCTACTTGCAGCCAACAAAGCTGGAAGGCAGGGACTCCCAAGCTGCCATACAGAAGTTTACTCCAACACATGGATGAAAGGAAAGAAAAACCACCAAAAGTAAACAGAGACTGGATGACAGATTTCAACTTCCTAGAGATTAAAGACAGAGCATGGGGAGAGATGGCTTTGGTTTCACCTGAATTATGAATTTTTTTTTAAAAAGAAAAATGTAGACAAATGAGTAGCCTGTAGCATCTACAACTTTAACTACAAAATTAATCCAAATTGATAATAGGCTAACAGCATTGTTTGGGGTCCACTCCTCTTGCTCCCAGGCATTTTCAAGGAAAAAAAGTTTGTTGGGAAACCCAGCAAGCCAAGAAGGAGGAGAGTCTTTTTTTTGTTCTTACATTAAACTAAAACCAATACCTATCCACTAGATGGAGGCAACCAATACCCTCTGTGTTTAGGTGTGTTAAAAGGAAGATGACACACAAAGATGAAGTAGGCTGAGTTAGACTTCACAGCAATGAGGGCTACCAGTTGATTTTCAAAAATACTGTTGATCAATTGCAACCAATATTGTGAGCCACTGCAGTTTGTCCCACTGTTGCATAAATAAAAATATTACCTCAGTCTCTTCAACACTTTTCTTTAGCAGCTCTTTTAAGGCACTGATTTCCTCCGAGCTTCGGCTTTGTAACTGTTCATATTTTTCATGTGCTTCTTTAAGTTGTTCTTGTAATACTTGATGCTCTTTTTCCATACGCAGAATATCTCCCTGAAAAGAAATCGGTTATAAAATCCTATCTACTATCTATTACCACATACCACAAGGCAGCAAACATGAACGGCATCTAAAAGAAACAGTCTGCTGACAGTTGAGATTTAAAACCCTGAGTGTGGTTGGGGTGGGACTTTTTTGTTTGTGGGGGGAGAAAGTTGTTGAAGTGACAGAGCCTGATTGATTGGCCTAGAGGAATCATTTGAATTTACGTTGCTAGATGTATTGTTAAATCAGTAACTTCTCACATTGCTATTATCAGTGGAATTGTGCAGTGCTGGAGGTGGGGAGGAAGGCAGTAAGCAGCTGGAGCCAGAGACACCAGGCTTTTGGGGTGGTGTAATTTGTTTGTTCAAGGATATAAAAGCTGGACCCCTCGCAGTGATGGCTGGAGACCCTACCTACAAGTGGATGCACTGTGCAGGCCCTCCCAAGTGCCAGGACAGGCTCTCTAAATCCTCACTGCAGAAAAACAAAGGGCACCCTAGCAACTGCAGATCTGGATGATGATGATAGGGCAAGTGGTGACACATTCTTCTTAATTACTATACTTATTCTCTTGTAGCAATGATTAAATGCATTGCCTTGAAAAGTGTTAACTGTTAACTTGTTAATCACTACTAATCATTTGTTACCTTTCTTGTTGTAGTAAGTTAAGTAAAACTTTATTTCACAGAGTATTCAAGAGTTGGGGCTCTTACGCCGATTGTACTTTGTGCTTAGTACCCTGTGGTAAAACAGTTGCATAATAGTTTCAATCCAGCTCAGGAAATGAACATTTGTGTCTGATCATGAATGGAGTATGCGGAGTTGAAAGGCTACGCTTTCTCACTATTAACTTTTTGTATAGACACAAGACTATCATTAACCTCAGCCTGAGTGGCCTACGTGCCCAAATGGAGTATTTAAATCAAACCTCAAGATATTTTGAGAGGAAATATTAAACTTCAGCTGTTAGAGTATCTTGTAGTGAACAGCTACAGAACAAAGTTCCAAAATCTACTTGCTGTGGGCCTATCTGAAGTTTCCAAGAACATGATCACAGAATACGGCCCACCATGAAGGGGGGAGACAATAAAAAATATCTGTTAAAACATGTAATTTTCAGAGAACCTTTATCATCTCACTACTAAACTTTTGGGCATTCCTTTAACCTTCTTTGTGAGAAATATAAACAAATATGTAGGTAACTTACATGTTGCATTTCAAATGGATGAAAAGGCAAGGTATTAGTTCCCCTATCAGTCACCTCATGAGTTACCTAGAATACAACAAATCATTAGTTGATTAAGAAGCTTTGCAGTTTACCTATGCAACTAGCAGGTCAGCTCTGTTTTGGAGCTTTTGTATCTAATCTACCATTTTACAAATCCAACTATGTTACAAAGCAGGTCTATCTATAATGAAAAATGAAATTATGCAAGTGTTGCTGAAATGGAGTCCAGTCTTTGATGAAAGCTCTTTTTTATGTTATGATCTTTCCCTAGTTTAAATTGACCACAAAGCATTTATATTAAGAACAGTTCTCAGAGTCTTTAAGCATAGCTGTGCCTGAAAATTTAAGACTTGCAAAAAAAGTGTCCGACAGCCCCACCAAGGACCTGGTTTGTGGCTCCTCTAAAACCCAGGATCTGCTAAGTAAAAGCTGAATGGACTAGACTCAAGGATCTTCAGAGTCCCTGCTTACCTTCCGTTAATACGACTCGTCAAGGACTTACTAAAAGAACTGAAGCTTACAATCTAACCGTGCAACATAATAAATATCCAGTATATGATGTTGCCATTCTAATTGGCTATTAAAAATCATAGTCAGATAACGTTAAGGATCTTGTTCTACTACATTTCTGCAAACAAACATACCGATTGTCTAACACTTTTTCGATCCTTACTAACCAAAATTCTTTACTCCTTTGTTGCATGTGTTCAAGAACCAAACAGAAATGTCATTTTAAAAGTTCAGTCAGCCAAGTAACATCTGCTAAGACTGATGGGAAACTAACTTTCAGCTACTGCTCAGGAATTAGAAAGCAAAATAAAATGATAACTATTTCTCTTCTAGCTATAAATGGCTATTCCTTCCTTAATGACAAATCACAAATGAAGATTAGGAATGGCTCCCCACCAGCCCCTCTAGCACGCTGGATAATTTCTCACAAATGGATGTGTGAAGCTGCCACATCCATAACTGAAAACTCTGCATCTTGATCCAAAACATTTTCTGTAAAAAATGTGGATGTGGCCACTGCTTCCCTCTGTTACTTGAAGTGTGTTTTCACTGTGGTGAAGTGGTCTTGAGATCAAGACTGATCTGACTCTGGGGTACCACTAAAGAGTGAATGCTCCAGCCCCTCTTCTGTACACCTGCATGCCCTGCCCCTTAAGGTGGTCAGCAATGTTTTCTCTGCCTGTAGTGACAAAAGTTTCAGAGCTTTTTACTTCAGAAGATAAGAGGAAATGTGAGGAACCATACCCCTGAATTCACCTTCCAGCTCAGCTGCCACTGTAAGGACCAGGAGGGAAGCAATTGTTAGAATGTCCAAATCCTCAAATATTGTGAAAGTAAAAGCAAATCGCTGAACTAGTTACAAAAAGAAAAATGATGACAATGAAGGACTTTCTTTAACCTCTACAGCAAAGTTTAAACTGATGTACACTAGTTCCCTCCTCTGATCCTGGGTCAAAAGATCCGCAAAAATTTCAGGCAGCACAAAATTCAGTGACCACCTCCTTAAAGAACTCCAAATGAAAAACAAAAGTAGTTGTAGAAAGTGTCAGCAACTCAAACTGTAAATTCAAAGGAACTCCCCAGTCTGATAAACACCTCAGTATCTTCCAGCTAGTGGTCTTTTTCTGCTTAAGTCCTAGAGAATGCTAAACACTACTTTTAACATCCCTTATATTTAGGTGGCTGCAAGTTTTACTTGAAAATTCGCTCTTGAAACTCTCCGTCATTTGGCCATTTAGGAAGTCATAAGGAAATCACTGAAAAAGAAGTCCCACTTTCCAGTGCTTAACACTGTCATCTATGACTTAAGAGTTCTCAAATAAATGTTCCATTTTAATTTCTTACCTGAACAGCTATCATCTTTGTATGAGATTTGGTTTTCATTCGAGGTATACTTCTGCTTTCTTTTTCTGTCTTAATAACCTCTATACCACGTTCAGCTTCATTTGTACTATTTTCAACAGCAAAACTATCTTCATAAAATGTGTTATCGGAGTTTTCCACTTGGCACTGAAGGTCTTCACATGCTTGCATTTCAGGTGATATAAAACTGCTTAAGACGTATTTTCTGTTTGAAACGGTTGATTTGTCATTATCCTGATAAGCTACATGATCAGCATAAATATAACTGGGTTGCTTGGCAACATTTGCCGTGAGAGGCATTTGAGAAGGCACTGACAATATTCTTTCATATTGATAACCCCAGGAAGTCTGAGGCAAAAATATACCGTTTAGTAAAATGTCTGAAAATGATGACTGATTTCGTACGGTGTCAATACTCTGACTGTGCAAAGAAGGCACCAATTCACATGAAGTCGAAAAAGACCAGGGCAAATATCGTGGAGTCTCATAACTTGCTACTTTTAAGTCAGTAGATGTTGATATATGGGGTTGGTGAGCATAAGACAAAGGTTTGAATTCCTTAGCAGCTGGATTTAACTGTAGCTTGTTCTGGGAAGAATCTTCTTGCACATTACAGACTATATAATTTTCTTCTCCATTATTTCCAGTCTCATTTATGTTTGTACTTTCTTTAATAAGAACTGCATGCTTTCTTAAGCCAATAAGATTATCCACCATAATAAAGTGAAGGGATTTCAGAAGAAAACGTTTCAGACCACCTTCATCTTCTACAATCTTTCGAGCTTCTTCAGGGAAATGTTCATATTCCCCAATTAGTAATTTATTATTTATTTCCATAGGGCCATGTTCTTCCAAGATTTGAGAGAAGTATCTTAAAGAAAAAAAAAAACCTGTCATCATTAATCATTGTTTTCCATGTAATTCTAAAATTACATTTCACATTACCTTTTCACAATAATACTTAAAAGCAAAGAACCTCTAGAGCTACTGAAGAACAATCACTTGGAAGATGGTGTTCTAGCCAACCACTAAAATTTCAAGTAATACTCTTGCTTCCCCACATCTTAGTAAAAACATGCAACTACTTCAAAGCATTAGTACATACCTTTATGTAGATACCTTCATATACTAGACCAACAGGACTCAAATTCTGGACTTAGTATAATATGTTATAAAAACAGTGAAGCAACATTAAAACTTTTAAACTGCTAAGCACAGAAATGTTCACATACTCATATAAGCTTTCACAAGTTTGGTCTGAGTTATTATCCAAAAGTCTGTTACTATTTGAAATGTCACGAAGAGCTTCAAATTCTTCTAGTTGCTCCCGAAGATATTCTGGGATTACAAATGGTTCATCACAATTAGTAAAATCTCTGTAGCATTAAGAAAGAGAGAGAAAGAGAAGAAAGAAATAGGGCATATCAACAGTAGTTCTTGTCATTAAAAATTGTATTTTTCATACATACTGAAAAAAGTATCCTGTACAGTAATTACATACTGCTAAAATATACCTGAACAGCAAACTTCTTTCTAACAAGCAGAATAAACACTAGACTCATATTTAACTGCCCAGCTTAACTGTCCTTTCATTAACTAGTAATAGAGCCTAGCTCTCGCCTAGCAGCTTTTACACCTATAAGCAAGAGCAAAATCAGGCTCAGAATACAAAAGTTTGACTCCTGATTAACACACAAATTCTGACCAATGCACCTCTCATGTCCTCAATTCAGCATCACAACCTGCTTCCTAGGGTGGGGATGGCAAAGTTCAGTTGTGACTGATAGAGTACGTACAAATTTATTAACTAATTTCTTGTTATGTTAAAATGGAAGACGAAGAAATGAAGATCTTACTTGAAAAAACAGCTTTTGCTCTAGACAATGTATTGTGCTAGCACCTGGCAAACATTTGGTTACTTCCTGCATTAAGATCCTTAAAATTCTAATACCCTTTAAAGTTGCCCTGGAAGCAGAGAAGTAATGTCTCTATACAAGCCCATATCAAACACTCAGATGTCAACCCAGACTTGGTGTTTTCCAAGACTCGGTCTTCTCCAGTAGCTGCAAAGCACTCTGAAGTTCAGGCAATAAAAGCAAAGATGTATGACAGTACTTACAAAGTATTTTCTTCTATAAATACCTCTTCATCTTCTCGTGGGGCTGTACTAATTCCACTGGATAATACTAAAATAGACTAAAAAAAATTATTAATATTTTCACTCAGAGAAGTAGATGCAAAATGACCCACTGTAAAAACTATGAGTAACTTATTTACACGAACCTTGTTCTCTAACTTTATCATGTTCAAATGCCATATTATGAATTGAAAAGCTTTTAAGTATAATTACAAGTACTAAGCCATATTGAGAAAGTTCTAATTTAAAATTCATAATTTCTTCTTCGCAACTTATTTTGGAAAAGAAATTGGTAAATTCTGCCCAACCTCCCTCCTTTTACCTCATTTTCATCAAAATTGTAGATGTGCCTGATTTTTCACCAAGTTTGGATTAAAAAAACAAACAACACTACAGCTTTACTTTCTTAAGACTTCTGTATAACTTCCTGCTACTGAGCTGTACATAACTCACTTTCTAAGAATCTTTCTTTACACCTGAGAGCCTTCAAGCTTCAATAATTTTACTACAAATAAGCCTGTATTATCCCTACTTTGACATGGTTTTAACATGATACCTGTTACTATGTTCACGGTTACAAATGTTTTAATTTTTAATTTTTATTATGTGATAACTTTACAAATAGACTTGTATAAATGCATCCAAGTCATAGAAAGAAAAACGTGGCTGATTAGAATAAAAAAAATAAAATTAAAAAATCTTAAGTTTACTCCTGAATTTCTAGTAGAATTATAAAACAGCGGGAAAATAAATATGACTGTATCTGTAACTTTCAATAAAGCAAAATCCTAGAAAAGCAGGGCAAAAGACACTAAGTTTCAGGTAGGATATTATTCCTAGCAAAATCTATAAAGTCCTGAACAAATAATATCATCTTTCTGAGCAATAAATGGGACACTTGGATCTTCAGTCACCGATAGGCCCAGAAAAACTATCAGAAAAGACAGTTAGACATTTCCTGAGGTTTAAGGACACATCCTTCTTTCTCCAAATGACTGGTCAAGTGTCTTTCTCCAAATTTGCTATTTGTCAGTGCAAAAAGAAATGGAGCATAAAGTATTAATTACATAGTGCAGACAGGGTACTGTATTCACAGGTGGGTTTTTTTTGTTTACCCATATGGGAGATTAAGAGCAAAACTGTCATTCAAAATGAAAACAGGGAACAGACTGAACTTATTGGTATCCAGCCAGAACCAAAGTTATCAACAAATAACTTTTTTTTTTTTTTTTTTTCAAATTCAGAAATACATCTTATACTGACAAACCCAGAAGCGTAAACAGTCTCAACAGTACTATTTTACTTCAGGAAAATTAATTCAAGAACTAGCATTCACAAGGTATTTAAGAAAACAGTCTCTATATATCTGAATGCTAGTAATTCTAAAAAAATCTGTTTGTAGTAAGCAGCTAAAGAGTTACTGACCTTCAAGTCTTTTGAGTTCTTCTTCCTGCTTTTGTTTTTTACTTTGATACCATTAGTCTGAAACAGACAAAAATAAAGTCACTGGTTTTTGAATTAGATAAAATTATGATGCGTTTAAATTCTCATTCTGCTTTGACCAGCAAGATCTACAAAGTTATGCATGTCATCTTCCCCCTCTCCACTCCACCCTCCTTCGAAAACACAGGAAGAAACAGAGCCTTGCAAGGCTTCATCAATTTTGTTCCTTTTCAACACTTTCCTTTATAGACGTGTAGAATACTGATTTTGAAAAAACATCACTTATAGCTGAAAATGCATATTTAAGCAGCAGTGACATCCCACACAATGCATTTTCATTTAAGGAACAAGAAGCAAACAGATCTATCAAATCTTCGAGTCACAATTTCCTAATATATGCAACAATGAAGGAACTAAACCACACCTTAACTTTTTAATAAGATTGTGATTATAGATTAGCATAACTTTACTAGGAGTAACTTAGTAACAGTTTATTTGAGGATATGTGTAACACTAGAATAGAAGTAGTTTCATTGTAATGGCTCTCATCTCATTCTTGAATTTCTAATTCATGAAATGAAAAAGCAAAGTATCAAAGTATTTCACATCTTATTAAGTTGTATATTAATTAATTCTAAAGATTTTAAAAGCAAATCTTGGTTTCATACAGATAAATTTATCTGCTGGCTAGAATAATTTTAAATAAGATTGCCTGAAACATAATTAACTGAAATACAAATGTACTTCTACCAATTAGAATGGATTTTAATTAAGATATTAATCAAAAAGTGATTTGGAACTATGAAGAGTTTAAGATTTATGGGTTGAACCTGAAAACCATCTATAAATTGTAATCAACAAATGCAAAATACATCCAACTCACTTGAAATTTACTTTGCTCATCCGCAGAACAAAAGTCAAATTTCTAGCCTTACGATTTAATGATATCTGAAGGTAAAGTTGGGTTACACTACCTTCTCACTTCTTGGTTTGAATTGTAAAGTATACAGTACAATTAGTGTCCAAAATTATGCAGATTCAAGCTAAGCACACTCAAGGAAGAATCACGCTTCAAGTTTACTTATGATAAATATGCAGATATGGCAATAACTAAGAATCTCTCTTTAAATCAGGCACATGTTTGTATGGCTTTTTTAACTCCCCAACAATACTTTCATAGAGACTTCTTTTAAAGTTAATACCAAACTGTGTTATGAAGTAATATGTAAATGATATTCCTATGCAGCTTATTGCTTTATTTTCCCTTTCCAACTGAGATGATACAGCACATCAGTGTATCCTCATCTGCTTTCACTACAACTTCCTTATCTGAATCCTTGAAATGCTCATAATCTAACAGGTATCTTGTTGGTTTGTACTTTAACTAAAGAGAAAACCCAACAAGTATTTTACTGATGGAAGTTGAGGAAAAACGGTACAAGGTCTTCAAGTGCTTCAAGACAAAGTGAGGTAGCAGGTGGGGGATAAAACAAGAGTAAATCTTTAATCTGGTCTGAAGGATGATAGTGTAAAATAAACAGAGATGCATGTCTCTTTGCATATGCACACTTTTAAGACACCAAATTAATTTCTGAGCTTATACTAAACAGACATTAAGTTCACTTACTGATATATTTTCATTTTCTCGCTTCTTTAATACAATAGTAGGGTCATCTATTGAAAGGATAACAAATTCATATTTGTAAATGGAAACAGTAACATTTCATGTAACATAATTGTGAGCTATAAAATTATAGTAATAATCATTATAATCCTTTCTCAAATACCACCAAAGCAACTCAAAGTTGCAGAACCTTTATGCTGAAACAGAAAGATAAACACTTCTTTTGGTTGGACATCATATATGTATAAAGGTAAACTCACGTAAGACTTGTGGCACATGAAACCAACCAGCAGAACGTAACCTCAAAAAGCGTGGCTTGCCTTTTAGGGCCATATTGCCTTTTAAGTGTTAAATGTAGAAGATTCCATATAATGAGGCAGTCAGCAGTTTGCTGGGGTTTTGGCCCTTTACAGAGACCCCAAAAAGTGGTGTAAAACCAGACAAGATACAAGCCTTTTAGGAATTATGATCTTTGCATATTTACCCATTTTATCAAAGAATTCATCTAAAGCTTGATGAAGACTTGGGAAATTTTCTCTGCTGTCTTCTAACAGCCATATAAAACAACGGGTTTTCTCTATGGGTGGTTTTAAGAAATAATCATGAATTTCTTTGTCTTCAGAACTAGCTGTCACATAGTTGAATTTACTACCATACTTCTCATTCCACAGTGTGGTTACACTAGACAGGTTGAGCTCTTTTAAAAATTGTCCATATTGAAGGAGAAAGTTCTTTGTGGCTGCCAGACCTAAGAGATTAAAAAAAAAAAAAAATTCATTCCAGCTTTGGAGCTTAAGTGCTTACAGCATGACCTCCTCATCAAAAAGGAACAGTTTGTTCTAGAAACTAAACACCCAGTAGCTGAAATAGGTTATGTAAGCCCTTTTGTATCTTATAAATGCTAAGAAGTTATAACTGGAGTTTTTATAAATTTTACTCTTAATCAACACCAAATTATTTGCATAATAAACCCATAAAAGTTCCTTAAAAGATATGGATGCAACAGAATGGAATTAAAAACCCAAATCTCATCCAATGTTTTGGCATCTAAAGTCCATTTTGCTTGCAAAACCAAACAAACTCCTACCTTCACCCAATTCTAAACTCAATAGGAAACTATACAGCAAGGCAACACTACCAAAGAGCATCAAGTTAAAATACTTTCAAGTTATAGAGTCAGCTAAACATTATGACAACACACCTCCCCCCCCGCCATGATATACTTTCCTGAAACAAATTATTTCTACAAATACTATCATTTAGGCCTATTCTGGAATTTAAAGACATGAAAAGTATGTCTGATCATTTTCCCTTTCCTACAACGACAAAGCCCTGCCCACGTGGGAAAGCTTCAGCTGCACAGACAAGAGGTTGTTCCTGTGTTACCAAGGGTTATGCTTTCTTCTCTAGAAATCCTGGCTAAGGATCAAGCAAATGAAAAGCAGTAAAGCTTCACCATATAAAGTTAAGAAGGCAAGACAGGCAAACAGGGAGGTTATCCTTCCATCTGCAAACTGAACAACTGTGACAGGTTAAGGTCTCTGCTATTACATAAACATATAGCCTACCCAAGTTGTTAAGATGTTTCATCCACTTGCGTAATTTGGGGTCCACTTCTTCCAGCTCACTCAGCACATAGATGAAACCCCTTGTTTTTACTCTGTTTTTTTCCTGAATTAAGTAACTGATGAGCTGCTCCATCACTTCATGCGACATGCTACTAGTTCTGGAATATGACATGTAATCCTCCTCACTGATTACAAACCATGAAAGCAACTCCTTTAGTAGTTTGGAAGTATCACAAACAGCTGTTTTTATTTGTTCGGCATTTCGACTGATATGCTGCAGGACTCGATCACCAGCAGATAAGTCCAGAGCATAATCTATAAAGGGATTTAAACAAACAAACAAAACAAGAGTTCACATCTGTTCACCACAACTAAAACCAGATAATTTGGACTAAGTGGTGGTTTTAATTATTTGTTTTACTGTGTATTAATAACTTCCCATACGAACTAGCTGTAGCATTATGAATTTGACATGTTATTTTAAATTTGGCTGACACAAAGAAACAATCTTTAGCACCTTAAGTAGATTTCAGAAAAAAAAAAAAAAACATTACCTGCCAGTAACAGCAGCTTCAAGCAATTGTCTATACAGATTTACTTGTGTGGGCTGCATGTCAGCCCTGATGCAGAGACAGAACTCCCCCAGGCATCAGTTCTCAGAGCAAAGACACACTTCTGACTGTCAAAGCATATACCTAGTAGCAAGTCTATGCCCTGATCCTGCCACTGTTTCTTTGTAGAACAGGAGTGAAAAAGATTACTGGCTCAGATCAGCCTTCACCTTTCACTATTCTTCAAAACCACACATTTATAGAAAGCCACTTTCAGAACTTAACTGACAGTAAATATACTAAATAATGTAAATTTGAAAAGAATGTTGTAAAACCAAAGCACAATATATTATACCTACAATAATTAAGCTTTGTAACACAAACATTTCCAAGCATCCTAACAGATTCAAAGAACTTTATAGGTGTAAGCCACGCCTCAGTTTATCCTGCAGGAGTCTGCTTTAAAAACCTCTGTACCTTACAACTCCACATACAAACAAGCGCTCCTCTCACCTGCACTCCTCTCCAATTTACAAGTAGATTTGTTCTTTCAAAGGTAGCTATAGCTGCCAATAAAACAAAACAAACAACTCTTTGTGATCTAGCTCTCCCCCGAATTAGGCCTCTGAACCTCTGACACTAACAAGCTGAAGTATTTTATTTTTCCCAACCCTCTGAAATATGCTTTTCAAGTCACTGCAGTTTCTGCAGTAAGAATATTCTTTATCTTTCATTCCTTAGCTGAGATGTAATTGTTTTTTTTTTTTTTTTTTTTCCTGTAGCAGTGTCCTAACTTGTTGGGCATATGGCTTTTTCTGCAACCACTTTGAATTAGATGAACTTGGAACATGAGCCCTGGCCTTCTTCAGGCTGCCTCTTCATGAACCAATGACACCAAGAATAACATTTTTCTACAAGGAACTTAACCGTAAACTAACACCTCACAGTTATTTAGAAATATAAAAAAAGAACTGAAATAAAAGTAATATAATTTGCTATAATTTGACTTAGGCGATTCAGAATGCTAATTATGCTAAGTCATGATAACTGAGAATAATAATCTATACTTCCACATACCACTGTGACCACTGTAAGAAGATGGTTCGTTTCCCATCTGGTTTTCTTCTGTTTTCTTCTTAGCAAAATTCTGTGCCTCTTCTCGTGCACGTTTTCTACGTATTTTTTTTTCTTGTTTCATTTTTAAACTCCTAAGACTGAAGAAAGCAATTAAGCAGTGAGCAGCAGTCAAGTTGCCAAAAAGTTAGGCACATCTCAGTCACTTTTCATGTCTTGTAACAGGTATAAGCTCCATTCTACTACAAATTATTATACCAAAACTCACAAATACAAACAGAGCTAATTCTCTTAGCTTCTAGTTAAGAGATCAAAACATTTCTTAAGTATTAAGCATGTAACAATACACTCAAGATGTAATAATTTTTACTCCCATGAAAGATGCCTGAACTCAGATTAACTTCAATATTACCCATTTTTTTTCTTAATTTCTAACTCAGCATTTTGAATGCAATATTTGATTTCCTTTACTTTTAAAAGTCAATTTTATTTGTCCTTTCAGCATGACTCCTCATTATTTATAACCTGACCTGACTAAAAAGTGTAAATTCAGTTATGCCAAAGGTAAGCGCGTCAACAGCTGAAACACAATCATCATTTTTATTTACACTTTCCAAACATTCACATAAAGTTGGTTGGATAGTAAATTCTGTGGAACAGTGCTACACAGCAACACCTCTCCCATGCAGCTAAAAATCTCACTGAGTTTATTCCCTCTCTAGCAAGGGGAAGGAATAGAATGATGCTTGCAATTTCAGAGCAGAAACAGAGGTGGTGATCTATTATACACATGCAGTGGAAGGAGAGTGTCATTAAGACAATCTGTATGAAGAATAACGGATAACAACTGCAACAGTAAAATAATGTGTAAGTATCTTAGCATAAATGGAAAACATGTATGGAGAGCAAAAGTAAACAAATAGCCTTCAAGTTTCACACACAGCGTCCAAAACACATTTTCCCCAAACAACATGTTTCTTCCCTGCCCACAGATTTCACAATGAAGTTAGGTTTCAGGTATAAAGATGTAAAGACGGCTGCAGTAATTTATATTAAAAAAACCTCTTGGTTCAAATTGCTGGGAAGCCAATGATACAATGGACAATTTATCCCTCAATACAGAGGTGTGAGTAATCAGATTTGCATCAACTCATACCCTTGTACACTTGAAAAGTATCCCGTAGCCAAACTGAAAATGTTGTTTCTAAAAAACTTTATGACCACTAAAGAGCTACCAATAATTCATTCAGCAATACCAGTCAACGCCCTCCTGTGCTTGTGTGAGAAGTCTGTACCTTTGTATCTTCTATAACAAGTTGATTCAAATGCTTCTCTAACTGGATCACAACT
This sequence comes from Clamator glandarius, assembly GCA_033459285.1. Lineage (NCBI taxonomy): Eukaryota > Metazoa > Chordata > Aves > Cuculiformes > Cuculidae > Clamator > Clamator glandarius. The sequence continues at coordinate 2,106,624 of JAUNZM010000310.1, read as the reverse complement.
CATTTTACCAGACTTTTTAGTTTATCAGAGGCAAAGGCCAGGAAAAGCCCTCTGATGCATTTGTGGTATTTAAGCAATTCTTAAAAAGGTATGACAACCAAATCTAGATAAAACTGTTTTGTTCTCAATTTGATTCAACCTAAACAGTAGAGAGCTTACCTTGAACATTTCTGTTTAATACTGGCTCTTGGTGGTCCCTTGGTTTTTGTGATTTTTTGTTCAAACTACCAAAATAAGGGACATCACATTAATTAAATTTGGGTTACAATGCAACATTGCTCTACTTAAACCCAGGAACATTTGATGCTTTAGAAAAACATAAAGGCAATGCTATGAAAGAGATAATGCAGCCTACATAAGCCTTACTAAAAAGCATCTTCTACTGCTACGACTCGGCATATAGCAATATATCTTCATCGGCAGAAAAGACAGATTGCAAGATAACAAAGTCAGGAATAACTAGAGGCTGTTCTGCTTTACCAGTGTGCAGGAAGCAAATCTTACAGTATTTTTTTAGCTTCTCAGATCAATACTGCTCTGAAAACAAGTATCCATCTTCCTGTGACTCTATAGAGGGCAAGAGCACTCTTGCAATACAATTATTTCATTTAGCAAGATTACCTCTGAATTAAACTAATAGTTCCTTTCATATTGCACAAGCTAAGTACCAATGTCATAAGGTAACACTTGCTCCATCAGAAGAACAAGGTAGAAAAGAACAGGTAATTAATATTCCTGAATAATGCTAAGATTTTGTAGTTACAGGAGCATTTTATTTATGAGTTTGCAGTTACATTCTCCTCTTCACTTGAAAATATTTACTCTGGTAAAGGAGATAAAGTTTATTTTTGTATTTTATATGAACATTTACTTACTTCACATTTTACCAGACCAGAAGAATTGAAAATAACTATTTTTGAAATAAGACCAGTACAATCAGGAGTGAAACACAATTCTTGAAGAAAATCCTGTAGGAGAAAGATAAACACAAGAAAAGCATTTAAATTAATACACTATCTATTTTCTTATACAGGATAGTTTCTTAATTTGAGGTGACCAAGGTAATTAAAGCTAGCACGATCCTATACTCTCACTGGATGAGGAAAGGAAGGGACAGCTGACTAGGCAAGGAATGATAATCAAATTTGTGGCATATACCTGCTATTCCCAAAACTATAGCAAAGCCTCTCTTCTTTGGACAAGAGAAGGCTCCAGGAAGACCTCATATCAACCTTCCAGTACCTGAAGGGGGCCTACACGAAAGCTGAGGAGGGACTGTTTACAAAGGTTTGTAGCGATAGGACAAGAGGCAATGGGTATAAATTGGAAAGGGGCAGATTTAGACTAGACATAAGGAGGAATTTCTTCATTATAAGAGTGGTGAGGCATTAGCACAGTTTTCCCAGTGAAGCTGTGGCTGCCTCATCCCTGGAGGTGTTTGAGGCCAAGTTGGATGGGGCTTTGGGCAGCCTGATCTAGTGGGCCATGTCCCTGCCCATGGCAGGGGGGCTGGATGATATTTAAGAAAGTCTCTTCCAACCCAAACTATACTACGATTCTTCCAATTTCATGTTCAAGAGTTAACATTAAGAATATTCTCCTATGAGTTCATACTCTGCCTCAATTTCCCTTCATTTTATACTGGCTGCTGATATTTTATTTTGTAAAATTCCTTTAGACATCATCAATGTTGAACTAGTGCTTCAACAGCAAGACTGCAGAAGGAATAAAGCTTACATATAGAAGGATATAAATGATGCAAAATAAACAGGCTAAGCATACTAAGCCTTCACATAGACAGGCCTTTCTTCTTGCAGTGGTGCAGCCCCTCCCATCTAAGGCCACTCCGCAATCTCAGGATAAGTCAATTCATGTTTTGGGAGAAAACTCCCACTGTGCTTTTGTCTTGTTTACAATTGCAGTGAGCAAGTAGGCACTCCCTGCCTGCACCTGGAACTCTTGCTGCCTGGTTTGCAGCCCGATCTGGATGGTAATAAAACTGTACAATCTGGAAAGTAGCAACATTGCACTTCTGGCAGAATATACAAAAATTACCTAAAGCAAATTATGTCCAGAATGGAAAAATAGTGATCAAAGTCAATCATACTGTGATCCTACAATAGCCATCTACAGTGAGATCCTTTGAGCTCTCCTGGATCACAGCAGCCTGTGACTCAGCATCTCACCCTGAGCTGGGATGTCTCCAAGGGTAGATTTTGAAGGGATTCAAAGATCAGTTGCTAATAAATGCAAATGCTGATAATGTGCTGCCATTCAGCAAGACCTGAATAGGATGGAAAGTCAGGCAGAGAGGAGCCTAATGAAGGCCAACGAAGGCAAGTGTAGGCTCTGCACCTTCGGGGGAATAAGCCCATCCACCAGCACAGGCTAGGGATTCACCTGCTGGAAAGCAGCACTGCGAAAGAGGACCCAAGAGCCCTAATGGACAACAAGCTGACCATGAGCCAGCAACGTGTCCACATGGCCAAGAAGGCCAACGGTATCCTGGGGTGCACAAAGAGGAATGTAGGAAGCTTGTCAAGGGAGGTTACGCTCCCCATCTACTCTGCCCTAGTGGGGCCCCATGTGTATTGCATCCAGTTCTGAGCTCCCAGTTCAAGAAAGACAAGCAACTACTGGAAAGAGTTCAGTGGAGGGCCATGAAGATGATCAGGGGTCTGGATCATCTCTCTTATGAGGAGAGGCTGAGTGCATTCAGTCTATTTAGTCTGGATAAAAGAACACTGATAAGGGGACTTTACAAATGCTTATAAATATCTACAGGGCAGGTGTCAAGAAGATGGAGGCACTCTTCTCAACAACGCCCAGTAACAGGACAAGGGGCAACAGGTACGAACTGGGGCACAGGAAGTTCCACCTTAACATGGAGAAAAACTTCCCTGTGAAGGGCACAGAGCACTGGCACAGGCTACCCACAGGGGCTGTGGAGTCTCCCTCTCTGGAGATATTCAAAATCCACCCAGACACATTCCTGTGTAACCTGCTCTAAGTGAACCTTCTTTAGCAGGGGGTTGGACTAGATAATCTCCAGAGATCCCTTCCAGTCCTGACCATTCTGTGATTCTGTGAGGGAGAAGGGTGAAGTTAGACTTCGAGATTCAACAGTTGCCCATTGATGAACAATGACAAATTAAAAGTGAGTAATTTGCTAAACTCAAGAAGAGGAGAATTCTGATGATAGGTTCACCTCAGTGTGTCTGTGTCAGTGCACCTCTGTGTCTGCCTGTATCTGTGAGCGTGTGATTTGATTTAGGAAATCCTGCAGTAAGTCTTGGGTGAACCTTGCCATATTTTAATCTTTAAGTCACTGTTTCGATGGCAGGAAATTCTGTTGAATCACTTTGTTGAATTGGCTGATGATTAACTGTAGTTAAGAATGTGTGCTACCTCAAAATTATTAATAAATACTAAACTGCTGCTAAATCCAGCCACAACAAATTTCCATAGGTAGCAGGATACTAAACTAGGATTCGTGACACTTCTGCAGACAACGGCAAGCTTTACCCACACCTCCAGACAACTTAGCCAAAGACTCCTCTTTCCTGTCTCTCCTCCTGTCACTGTCATATGGGTGGAACATCAGGCTGTAGTGCTGCACTTACCACAAACCAAAGCTATGTTATAATCTTGACTAAAGAAAGGAAAAATAAAATGCTTATAATCCAACAGAAGTCTTACCTTATCATTTTTATCACTGTAGTTTGTTGTTTTTAACTTTTTCCAACAGCTGATATGAAACTCCACTCTACATTGCTGACAGCAAGAAATACGTATAAAACCCTAATACAGAGAGAAAATAGGAATTTAACATCTTTTTTTTTAAAAAAACACAGAAAAAAAGGTTACAACTTTACAGTCGATAGGATAAGACAGAGTTCCAGATAGCTCTTAAATAGGAAAGGGGCAGAAAACATGTAAACACAAAGTTCTATTTCCCGAACCCTTTTAAACTAAAAATTTACCTTAAAGTCTGGGTCTGTAAAAAATATTTGTATTTTGGAGTGGCCATGGCATTGCTGATATCGACAAATTGCATCTGGTTCTGGAGGGAACTTGCACTCCTCAATACAATTCTTTAAAACCAACTAAGAAACACAAAATTATATGATACAAATTGCACAGAAACCAAGAAAAGATTCAATATCTACTCACAAACTTCAAGGAAACTCTGCAGTGAAACAGATTAATATCAGACGATTAATATCAAAAGAGCAACTCTTTTCTAGTTAAAGCTATGGAAGATTGCCCTTTCGTGGCAAAAGAAGCAAATGCTCATTTGAACTGCTCTTCAACAAAGTACTCGCAGCTCCCCTGAATGCAGGTTTACCTTGAACCAATGTTTTAAATGCTTAACAATTCCAAATGCACGAGAATATAGTAAGTTTTCCATTGCCAAAATGATGAGCCAGATCACTCAGCTAATGTGACAAAAATGGAGTGTCTGCTCATTTCCACCAGCTCCCAGCATTTCAGGAGTGCCTCACCTAGTATCTGCATTATATGATCAAGTACATTCCCAGGGACATTTCAGGCCTGGCCCTACACTGGAGTTAGTGACATCTCCCACAATAGCATCTGAGGTAAAGACATTACAGTGGCTTTATGTGAAGACAGTTCAAGTGCCACAGAGTTGGCATTGAGCCGGGGTTAATAAAGCATCATTAGAAACACAGACCACCAGTTACAGCCTTTCAGGTATTTGCTTTACGCTCTCCAGAAGTCCCAGATCCCTGTTGCATTACTGTGGTGAGACTACTGTGGTGGCATCAGCTTTGGGATTGTATGAGAAACATTTAAGTCAGTTTTTGTTTAGGAAATAACAGCACTGCTGCTTTTACCAGAAACAGAACAGGTCAGTACCGTATAGCCAAGTTCACACACTGAATAACCCAGCACGTTCTGCTGTATCAAATCAACTCCATACTGAGGAGCCCATGTGTCTTGCCTCGTATTAGCACCACTGCTACGATTTTCAGCATTACATTTCTGTTAATTCAAATTTTGAACTGGTTCTCTCTAGTGTTATGTTGTGTCCTGTACTCACATTTACCTTAAGTTTGGTAACAGGCAAAGAAGTTAACACATTATGAAACACTTGGTTCAGGTTAGAACCATACAGTAATATCAGAAAGAAACACACAAACATAGAGCCTGACACAGAGCCCCTGCCCTTGTGCTGTAAATAGGATGCTTTCCAGGTAGTAAAACTGGTCAGCACAAGAACAGTTTTGCTCTACAATGACCAAGCCTTACAGCTGACAACACTCTTGACAATAATCAGCCGTGCTTCCACTGGCTGCTCCAGGCAGAAACCTCCCTTGAACTCCCCATCTTTTTTTGGCCTTGACAATGGAGGGACATGGAGGAGGACAAAAACGTTGTGTTGGGGTTTTTGGAGTTTGTCGGACTGCTTTTTCCTCAGAAAGGCCACTTAACAGAACAGGATTTTATATATATACACATATATTTAAACCATACCTGTAAATACTCTGTTCGTGTCTCTTCAATAACCTGAGATGTTGTGGGCCAAGTTAACACTCCAGGTACAATCTTGTGATTAACCATTGTTTGTGATTTCATGAACTGATCAAGGGCATCTGAAAATCTGAAGTTTGAAACAGGTACAACAGGTTCAACTTATATAGGAATAACTTCTATGTGGCCTGTAATACTTCCACAATTTATTTTAGGATCCAGAGAAAAAAATGGTAACTGTTAAAGAGTATATGGAATGAAAGAGCACCTGCCTCATCAAGTTATCTATTTAAGTACTCTTTGCTATAAGAGACTCAAGGTGTGAGCCAGTAAACCAGCCTGGGTAAGTGTACAAGATCCAGGTACAGATATGAGACAGACTGAGAGCCTGTGCTGATATTCAAGGGATCCACGACCATGCGTGTGCTTATCAGTATAGAGAGTGAGGGCATGAGTGACCTTCAACCCTGATCAGCCAGTGAGAAGGCACAGAACTCAGCCGGCTATACTGAAGTTTTACATGAGGTCAGCTGGTGCCATACGTGGCAGCTGCTCTGCCTCGGGTACTCTGGGTGGCCAGCCAAGTCATCATGTGTGTGCGCGCATGTGCACCTCTTGGAAACACAAACACAGGCTCACTACGGGTCAAAACTGTCTAGAGAAACAACAGCCACATCTGTGCAACTGGGACGCAGACACCTCCTGGGTCTCAGACAGCACCTAGCTACAATGCAGCAACAGGATTGAGAAATCCCCTCTCAGCATCCAGCACTCTCTGGCCAGATGCTTTTAGATATTCCACATGAGGGTTTCATGTTTATTATCAAACCTTTTCATTTAGTAGCGTGTTGGGTTCACATGGCAAGGCTGAGCTGAGGGTGTGGGGTACCAGTGATGCAAGGGGAGGATGGGCTGTCCCTGTTCCATTTGGCTCCAACAAACTCACCACAGGGCACAGCTGAGCCCCTCAGGCAATGAGGCAGCACCACAGGAAAAACAGGGGTAAGAAAGAACAAAACATACTGCGTGGCTGTGAGGAGTAAGGCAAAACAAGTGTGAGAAACAGCCTGTGACACACTAAGGTAAGATGGAGGAGGCGAGGAAGCACTCCATGCACAAAGCAGATTCCTCTGCAGCCCCTGGAGAGGATGTGGCTGGAGTAGGTATCCACACCACAGCCACACTGGATGGGCCCCAAAGGAATTGCAGCCCCAGTTGATGCCCCATGCTGCAGCAGAGGAGGAGCATGTGGAGGAAGAAGCAGCAGCAGAGAGGAGCCATTACAATGATCACAATCCCCACCCCCATCCCCCTGCACTGCTCAGAACAAGGGAGTGAAGTCGAGCCTGGGATAAAGCAGGGGATAAGGGCAAGGTCATTTTAGTTTTTCACTTTGTTTCCCACTACCCAACTGTATTTTAACAGACAATAAATTAACTTAGTTTTTCTTGAAGTTGAGTCTGTTTTGCCTATGACTGTAGTGAGCAAGTGATCTCCCCATCTTTATCTCAGCGTCTGGACTTCTTCATCTTATTGTCTCCCCCTCTCCCACTGAGAGGGTGAACTGGGAGCAGAACTGGGAGCACAACTGGGTGAGGGTCTGGCAGCCAGCCAGAGTCAACACAGCACAGGCATTACAAAGGAATGTAGAACACTACAGCAATAGACTGAAGTCACAACACAACCAGAACATAGCAATTGCAATACACAGTTGAATCAGTAGAAACATGATTCGCCTTACCAGTCTCTATATGCTTACCACCAGGACCCAGGGAAAAAATACACGGGCTGAAGCCAGCTCAAGCTCTTTGTTCTCAAGTTTGTTAGTTGTCCAGTTTCTGCACTTTATGTTTATCTGAGCCATGTATACACTCCATCCCTTCCCCCACGCAAGTTTGGCCAGCTCAGGAAGACTATCTGTCTCAGAGAACCCAATGACTCATTGATGCAGCTGCCTTATCTAAAGCCAAGGTTATTCTCCAGACTCCCTGGTTTTGAGATAAATTAAGCTTTCTTTTTAGTACATTCTTCTCCAAGATCATAGGGTGTTTGCCCTTCTATGAGCCCTCCTCCACTGCAGGGGATTGCTGGTCAGTTAAGTACCTTGTACCCCACAATTCAGTGGCTTTCAGTACATCCTTAAGAGCAACAAACTAAGTTGTAATAAATCAGTCTGATGTACGAACTTAGTGATTCACAAAGAATAATTAAAAAACACCCATGCATGGCTTCTCAAATGAAAATATTTTTTTTGTATCAAATATTGAAGCTTTATATTATACCAACCTGTTTTGTCGGAGATATACTTTTCCTATTCCGTAGTGCGCCAAACAACCAAATCTTTCTTCCTGGTACTGTTCAATTATTTTCTTAAACTGATCTTCAGCCTTTGTCAATGCCTTCAAAAAAGATTGAAGAAGAAAAATGTGTGACGCTGTGCCAGAAGCTTTTCACTTTTCCCCTCCTTTTTGTTTTGCTCCACTAGAGTGGATCAGTATGCCCTATTCTTTGATCAGTCTTATGACCAGTAAAGTGAAATCAGCAACTTTATGGTCACACACAAAGGTTTCCCTTTTTTTTTAAAAAAAGAGAAGCTTATCCTGTAAACATGGGCTTCCTCTGAAATAATAAAACAAAATTGAGCTTACTGAACTACAACCACCCAAACACTTTCAAATTCATAGTAATTACTAAATATTTCTAAACACTGCAGGGAAAAAACAAACAAACCAACCACAACAAACTCCCTCAAACAAACCACATTACCAGGAAGAAAAGCATTCTCTTTCTCTTGTTTTAGAATCAGAATGTTGGTGTTAGAAAGACTACTGCATAGCCACATTACAACAAAGCATAATAGAAAATGGTTGACTATGCTTCATTAATACTTAAAAATCTCATTTGAAAGTTCAAGAAGAAATTTTATTTGGTAGCTTAATTTATCCAAAACCATTAAAAATCTAAACCCAGATTTTAAATCACATTATTTTCTAAAATGTGAAAAAAACCTTTCCTTCCCCTACTCATTTGATGTCTGTTAAGAGACAAATATGGATGACCAACTACCAGAAAAATTTTTAATAAAAGCAATATAATGTCTTAATGTCATACCTCAGGCTGTCCTATTCCTAGAAGGGCAGTGGCATGTCCATAGACGATCACAACATAATTAATAACATGAAGATTCAGTTGCTGCAAAAAGAGCCAAATCACAGCAGTAGCATTCAGAAAAACACTTCACTGGTGAACAGAACATTACTGTCTACTGTGAATTGAATGTCTTCGCTACAAAAGAGATGGAAAACTCTTTTTTCTCCCTATGGGCACTTGAGAGTGCCCATAGTGGGAGGCGTCCCTGCCCATGGCAGGGCAGTTGGAACTGGATGAGCTCTAAAGTCCCTTCCAACCCAAACGATTCTATGATTCATGTTGCAATTAATATAAAAAGTGACAGTTAACCACTCCTTTACTGCTAGTCTTTTTGGAACCCCTATAGGCTTCCAAGTGATATATCCTGAAATGTCTCATTTCAGAAATGCAATAACCACAGGCCCCACTATGTTGTCCTCATGCAGTGCAGTATGTCTTTGCTATATTTGACATTCAAAATTAAGTGGGTTTTATTGTGTTTTTAAAATAAAAAGCCCTTTCTCAACCCTTTTCTTCCTAATAAACTAGGTCACAATTCCAGATGGATTGGTGCACTGCAACAGCTATTACTAAAATGGCAGCTCGAAACACAGCAACGCATGTGCACATGCATTGTCACACAATACCTAATATTATGGTACAATAATTTAAAGAAATCTAAAATGACAAATGGGTCAACAGCTGATTGGCTAGACACATTTACAGAAAATTTCACAGGCTTTGCCAACAGTTACCTGACCCAAAGAATAAAAATTCTTTTTACCCTATGATATCATAAATAAAGTTTAAGCTGACACAGGGTAGTCATTTCTTTTTTGATAAGACATTTGACAAGATTACTTAATTATACTTATTTGTCAAAACAAGATTCTTATATTTTTTAGATTGCATTTAGAAATGTAGGTGTATGCTGAACATTACAAAAATACATTCTATGCTACTATGGATGTCTTCGTCTTATCCTCATTTTTTCTCATTGGTTAGCCCCTTGGCATACACACCAGTGAAACACCTGGCACTACAGTCAACATCACAGGCAACAATTCAATAATAATTATTATTTTGGTGAAAGTATGGAAAATTGAGGTTTATCCTTTCAGTACTTTCAATATAAGTAAGTATTGAAAGCATAAAACTCAATTACTCTAATAATTTATTCCTCTCAATTTACCTTTAATTCTGAAGGATTTAGAATGCTCAACAGTTGTGAAAAGGCTTGTTCAGCACTGTGACATCGCTGGTCCATCAAGGCCGTATAACCATCATGAACAAGGGATTTAAACTCCTTTGAAAACATAGCTAAGTCCACCTAGAATATTCAGAAAAACAGTATGTTCAAAATAAAACAGCCTTTTCTTTATTCTTCATTTAAGCAAGTAAGTTGTTTGCTAAAGTACTTATCCCACAGACAACTGTTAAAATTCTGTACTTCCAACAGTTTTATCACAATTACACTTTTAAAGCGGCAAATCAGGGATATTTTTATAGAAAACAATTTTAAATCGGCTTTTAGAAACTTAAGATTTTCACTGACCTACTGCTGCTAATCTCTTAAAAATCTAATTTTTGTTCTAAGTTTAGACCCTTTTCTCTCCAGAAAGTTTCAGTTCAAGTATAATTTTAATCCTTCTTAAATATACATAAAAACCAAACAACTAGATTCATGCTTTTCCTCACTTTTACACTCCATTTTGTGTACAAACATTTTTTAAAAACCTGAGAACTATTTCCTTCTGCCTACGCTCTCAACCTGGGTTGCTAGTTTATGCTAGAAGGTTTCAAGATGCATTTTATTAGCAGCTTTTCACTACAGATTTTTCCTGAAGTCTGCAAGAATTTCTAGCAGTGAGACTGTAAATAGAGACAAGCATTTGCAGAATTAGGAACTTCCGTTTCATCTGTATTCACAGTGTTTTATCTGCTGAAACACGAAAATAAAATTAGCTTTGGGAAGTAGATGATTGTGCCAGAGTAGCAGTAATTTGGTTATTTAAGAAGCTACTCTTATCCCTACTCCTGCATTCATAAACAAAAAAAAAAACAAACAAGGAGGCACACCTTGTTGGCATTTTAGGCCACTACCTGATTTCAGTACTAATTCATCTTCAGCACAAAGCAATCCTGCTCTACAAGATTTACATTAACTGCCCTTTCACTTCCCCAATCCCCTTTCTCCCATTAGCATTTGAATCTTGGATTCAAAAACCAGGATCACGGGGCAGGAATAAAAGAAAGAACGGGAAGATTTGAGAAGAATGGAACATAACTTCAGAGTTGTACAATTTTTTTTCCACGGTATTCTAACGGTGTACTTAATTGTATTCTTGTGAAGCGAGTTAGGCATTTGACATACTCAATTTAATGCATGTCCAGAACACATTTTCCTAAGCATCTATGAATTTCGATCTTATTTTTTGTTCATCCTGTCAACTAATCAAAAAAAGGACAAAAATAAGAAAAAACCCCATAACCTAATGACAGTTATAAACAAAAGTGGCAAGGACAGTGGAAATTGCCCACATACACAGAAAAGACAAAAATGCAGAAATTAGTTAATGAAAAAATGAGTAAGATATTTTTAATTTCCTAGAACTATTGACACAAGGTAATGCTATTGCACATATAGTTATAGAACAGAAAAAAATATATTAATTTATTGTTAGGCTAATAATGTTAAGCTACATGAAGTACGGAGCTAATTAAGCCAATTAAATTTGTTACTTTCAATACTAGTAATGCATTAGCCTTACAAAAATAAGTATTTTAAAGAAAATAAGTGGCCTTAGTGCAGGAAGAACCTGCAACTTCTCCCGAACCCATTCTTGTCTTATGAGGTAATTAATCAGAATAGTGATTTCTGGTATCTACTTCCCCAGATTAATAGAGAGGAAAGGATTATGTATGCCCCCACGAATTCATCAAGAACTCTGGGATACTCATCATTCATTGTTGGTTAAGACCTGAGAAGGAGAATTCTTAATTTATGAATTTTATACCATTTTACACAGCTGTTCACCATAATCTTCTATGATTATTTCCAAATGCACGTATCAAACACAGGAAAACATATTTAGTCAGAACTTTGGGATGGGTGTTATATATCCCTGAATGACCCCCAGCAACTTTTGTAGCTTTTCTTAGAAATTAAGATTCAAGGGAGATATATTACTAACTCATGGTTTTAGCCAAATTGCTCTGTGACTACATGGAGTTTTGCCACACTGATTTCCAGAGTAACGTCTTATAGGAAAGGCAGTAGGAGAAGCAAAAAGATGACTACCAGCAACAAGACAATATAAATCAGTGTAAGCATATAACCTTTGTCTCCCGATAAGCTCAGCTAAGCAAGAAATATTAAATTTTTGAATGAACCAAAATTTTAAACAGTGTTACTAAAAGGTGACAAATCATTTACAGTTAAGCTTGTATGCTAATCAATTCTCAGTTACCTTTTGCACGGTATAGAAGAGTTTATCTTGGATGGCTTTAGACTCTATCTTCAGATCAAAGTGATCTCTACAAATAACAAGACAAGGGCACCATGAGCTTGTATAAATACTTTGTATCTAATGTTATTTTGAAGAAACAAGTTTTTGTACTTGCATCAACTACATCACATTTGCCTAGAGATTATTATGGCTAGAGATTATTACGGCACACTTTCACAATTGTGATAAGCACTGTAACGCTATCAATATTATGATACCATTCATATATTTTTGGCTCAGGAATAACTAGGACTTCAGGGAAGTAACAGTCTTCTCCATCATTTCATTTGTTTTCTTTCATCTTCATCTGAGTTGGGATGGGATAGGTGACTACAGAACTTCCGCATATCAAAGGCAGCAGTTTTAAGTAGGTGCTTAAGCCTCTTTCCCCTTCTCTACTCTTTCCAAGTACCATATCCTTTATCCTGGCACATGCAACTCTGAAAATCAAATACAAGCAGCTATGTACGGGGAGGGTAGGAAGAGCAGAGTTGTTCTTCCCAGCTCTTTCGTTTCACTACTGCAGTAGAAAGTCCATGCACAACTAGAGAAAGGAGAAAGTACAATGAAGATGCAAAGTATTGCTTAATCCTCTCAAACTAAATCCTCAATTCTAAGATTGCTAGTCAATGTTTAATGCTACTAGATTGTCTTTTGCTAATATACATTCAATTCTGTCCCACACCTAAAGACATCAAACCCTCATCATATGAGATAATTCTTTACAGTATCAGAGGATTCCCTAGATTTTTGGAAGCCAAGTAACATGCTAATTATAGAAGTGGAGATAAAAGCATAACTGATCATGCACCTTACTCTTGGAGAAGCAGTGGGTTTTTATAGGTCTAAAACTCCACTGTGAGAGAAGCTATTTTAAATTAATTGAACAGCCTATGAAGAATATTTGTTCCCATAGCGAATTCTACTGTTTCTCCTCTGGTTTTAAGGTGAAAGGAAAAAGGAAGTCAGTGGCAACACAGTTAAATAATATAAATGACCTTTTCTGTGACAAAGTTTCATTCATATGAGCTATAGGGTATTCAAAAAGAATTATGGGGAGAAAGGACTGTACTATAATAAGTACAGATTAAAAAGTGGCAGGTTTTGTGGTCACACTTAGATTAGGACTGGAGACACTCAGGTTCAGCTCTAAGGTTTCCTAATGGCTTAGACTCTTCTATTTGAGAAATCTACTTTAAAAACCACCACTTAACGGAAACTTTCCTATGTCAATGTAAATAGTTTATTTTGCTGTACTCTTCAGCTGGTTTTCATCGTCCTAAACACAATTAAAAAACACTAGCTAAAAAAAAATACAGACAACATAGTACAGTCAAAACTTAGTTTGTCTAATTTCACAGCTCTGGTTGAAACACTGCAACCTTTCATCTCTGCATGGCCTTAAGAAGTAAGTAATTATTTGCCTCAGTCCCCTTACAAATAAGTCAGCAGTAAGTTCCTTACTTGTTAACTATCTATTAGATGAGGAAATACATTTGCATATTGAACCACCTAAAAATACAGTGATTTCCCCAAACATGTTTGGAGTGTGCCAGACCCAGTATCACAGGAAATAATTCTTTCTTTCATTAAACCTTGTTTTAAATGTTATAAACAGATGGAAACATACATTTTGTCCATAAAATATATACTGCTTTTTTCTCAACTAATTTAATTTCAGCCCAAACCCATCAAACATTTGCATTCAGCATGTTCTACGAGGAGCATTCAAGTACTTCAAATCAGATAACAATATGCTTTAAGTGAAAAATCAAGTCTACAAACAACTAAAGGACATTAAGTAGCAGTTCCTTTTTTTCTAGTATTCAGTTCTGAGACTGACTTACAATGCTTTCTCCACAGTCAAATCCCTCCTTTCAGTAATCATGTGAAGTGTCAGAGAAGTTTTAAAAATTATTTGGTACAAAGAGGCCTTGAAAATAAGACAGAGCTTCAGTTATGTTGTGGTGTAAGTCTGAATGTAACAACTGGAACAAGATCCCTATTACTTTTTGCTGTAAATGAAGCACATGTTTTGTTATGGCTATGCTGTGTGATTTGTGTTTGTGCAACAGTTTTTAAACAGTGTTTATCAAAATTATGCCTTCCATTTGTTAAAATTTAACTGAGCTTTGGAAGGTATTTAGTTTTCAAGTAATAACTCAGGCTCTTAATGAAAACTGGAGTTCTGTGATTTTTAATGAGGCATTCTAACTTAACCTATATCCTGAGGACTACGTGAACAATGTAAATAAAAGAGTTAAAGAGCAAGCAGCAAGTCAACATTTCATCAATTAACTCAAACAAATAATAAACAAAAAAACAAATAAAATTTCTTACCTCGCCTTTTCGGAGTCACCAGATTGGGGTTTTGGCCTTCCTTTGTTCTGGTGACTTGGGTCTGTAAAAAGAAAAAGTATTTCAAACAAAACAACCATCACCTAAACCAAAGGAAAAAAAATGCACTACAAACTCATATTTTGCTTTATAAATAACAGATCTTAAACATTTGCAATACTGAAAATTAACATAACTAAGAAGTTTTTCAAAAAGCCACCTCTTAAGTGTTACAGTAGGAATTGATATTATTTTTATTAAATGCAGTAGTATAAGATTTTATTCTTCCCATAAAGGGGAAAAGATACTTCAAATAAGAAGAGCCCCCTTAAAACTGTGCAAGATATGATCTGACTCTACAATACTGTAACAACTATTAAAGTAGATTCCAAGCTAAAGAAATCAGTGTGTTAGACAAAACCACAGTTGGTATTATTCACAACTAGTTGATAACAAGATCTTCTTTAAAGGTAATAACAGATCATTATAGATGTTCAAGGTTGACTACAGAAATTTTACCAAGTCTCTTATTTCAAAAATTCAGTGCTAAACGAGTTAATTTCAACCAACGTTCGGCTTAGAAATGTAAACATATGAGCTAAATAGAGATAAATGTCCCCGATTACAAAATGAAATCGTTTGACCATGTGGCAATACTGGGTTACAGAGACAAGAAAATTTATCATGTGATGCATTTTCATTTTGAACTCTGAAACCAACACCAAAGACTTAACACAAAACTTCACTAATACACTTCAAAACTTCAGAGGTCAACCTATTGTTGCTGATTAGTCACAGGGCTCTACAAGCCGAGTAAACAATTCATTAGTAACAAGGAAGAAGAAAACTCTTACTACTTTATTGTAATGGTGTCAAAACCAGGAAGCTATGCCGTTAACTGCAAAATAATCTCTCAACTGTTTTCTGTGGGATTAACACACATTAAGCATCCGATGTGCACATATATGCTCATGATTAAGTTACCAAGTTTTCAATTTTCAAGAATCACAAATCAGAACTTCACAAGGCGTTAATGACTCGGCAGCAACAGTGACAAAATACATTCATAGGAAAGTTGCCTTCTAGTAACTGGACGATTAGACAAGCAAGGCAAAAAAATTGTTATTTCTGGACCAGTAAGGAAGCAACAAGGACCTGACAAACTTAGTTGCAGAATTGCTGAGCATCACATGTTGCAGGTGTTCTTTATTATATATGGTAAGTCCAAGAGGTATAAAGCAGCAGAATTTTTTGCTAATTAAACCGAATGGGTTTTACAAAGCATGTAGGAATGCCGTTTTCTGCTTCAGCCACCTGTTCTAAGAGGTGAGAGCTCTAGCCATAATCTTTCAGAAGCAGTTCAGAAGGTAACTGTAGTTTCCTAACACTGGACACAGTCACATAGAGAGAACAGCCCAGCATCTGGATTCAATCTATTGGAGCATCTGAATTCAAACATAAGGTATTGATACCTAAATCACAAAATATTGCTTGATTTATTATTAGTGATGCTAAACTACCATAAAATCAAGTTTGAAAAAAATGGTTAATAACTATATACATATAAGTTTCAGTACCTACCTATGCTTAGAAATGTTTATTTCATAATAGTCAGGGGAATTATTTTAAATTATTAGCTACAAAATACAGAAAGACACCAATTACGGGAAAAATACAATTCTACCTTTTTAAGTAATATCCTCCTGGCTTGAATGATGTCTCATGTACTCATATCTCAAGTTAAATTGTATGCGTATGCTCTTCCCACCTTGTGTCAAAACTAACTTTTCATTTAAAAAAAATACTTAATGATATAAAATCTAAACTAGAGCAAAAATCAAGTGTCAAGAAGACTGAACATGTCCAGAATTATTTCAAGAACCATTTACTGAAAGTGTCACATAGAAGCCTGAACAGGTGTCTGTAGAAACAGTTGATATGCATTAAAAACTCCAAAGCTACACTAATAATCACTACTATATAGTAGAGATATTTAAATAATGGAAAACCTTAAATCTTTTGAAAGAAATAAAACACTTCAAGCATATCACTTAACCATTTAGAAACATATTACCTTTTCTTCATTATATAGGCTCCTTTATCTTAAGGGATTGATTTTTCCTTTTCATTGAACGATCTACTTTTAAAAGCCATTCAACAAAAATCACTGCAGAAAAATTTCTCTACACAAACTACTAATCCCAGACACCACACAACTTAAAGATACTACTTTCACATCTTAAAAAATACTTTTAAAACAAATTAACAAGCAAATCCTGCTGAATTATAGTTACAATACTTAAAGGAGCTACATTAATTCAACAGCAAACATGATTCACTTACCCCACAAACATTTTAAATTATTAGTAGAAGAAGTATCGCTTTTGCTAGACATTCCCATTAGGAGCAAACAAAGATATTTAAGAGAAATGTACACGTGCTCAAGAAAACAGTACATGCAGACAAAAATTGAAATTAAAAAGCATAGTAACTTCAAGATAAGATACAGTGGCATAAAGTTCCTTTACACTGGATCTCCTGCAAGTCTTAAGCCTTTAAGTAAACAAAGGCTGAGAAAAAGGAAGGTATTCTTCCCCACCCACAGAAAACTTGTATCAGCTAGACATTCAAAGCGTAACTCCTCCTTTCAAATCAAAGCCAAATCAAGCATTTCCTTCTACATCAGTACTGACATAATAGGTAGGGGAGAGAAGGGGGAGAGGACAAGAAAGTAGGAAGAAAAAAGCCCATGGAATCAGCATGAGTTTTTTTTGAAATTACTACGTTCAACACAATATTTCATAAATCCTAAGATCTCTTTAGTCTAGAAGAATTTTCAGTTCTCTCCCAACTCAGTAGTTCATTATCCCTCTTCCCTCCTCAACCTGTCTAAAAAAAATCAGCTATCCTTCTAGCACCCTGCCCCTCCACCAGTATCAGCAACACAGACTTCAGTTACCCTGTCCTTGAGCGATATCAGCAGCATAGGCAGACTGCCGACATCCTCCCCCCCAACCAACATGGGCACAACACTGCCCACATCAATTATAAAAAGTACAACTCTCTCAAATCCCACTGCAGTTGGCTGAGCCAAGAGGCAGTGCAACTCTTCAATTCAAAAGGCATTTGTGTTATTTGTCTTATTGCCAGGTGAGCTGGACAGCAAGCGTCCCTGCCAGTCCACTGAAGCCGAGGCATCACTTACAATCCTGTGTTTGCTGTCACTGACTGGGTGGGTCATCATACAGGGAATATGGCCACACGGGCACATTGTGGCTGTCTTTTCCACTGCCTCAATAAAGCTTTCTTTTATAAAGTGTCCTCAGACTCCATTACTATTTGGACCTCAGGAAAAGGTCCGGATTAACACAGTTGATAAATTCATGCAGAATTCCCTATGGCCTCTTTACATTTCTTATTTTGCCCCTCCACACCACCTACATATAGTTCCTCAAAATCAATTTGTCTTTCAGAGCTTGACTTCCCCTTTCTAAAGCCCTTTCCAGATTTATGCTTTCTGCAATAAGTTCCTTCAACACTTCGCACTTCATTTCTTTTTTTATTATCCTACCACATGCCATTTTTTCAACCAATTTGTCTTGACTCTTCTTTTGCAACCATTGCCACATTCCCCATCTCCAAATAAATCTTCTAATTCTTCAAGATGTTCCTATGTCCAAAACCCACAAAAGATCTACTGCTCATTTTAAAATAACATATTGTAATGCATCTCCCCTGGCTTCCTAAAATCAAGTTTTGAAGTGCTCTGCACTTTGACACCTATTCAGCTAAGTATTTTAAATGTAAGAAGACCAAAGAACAGTATAGCTGGGCATCAAGGACTTCAGACTATTATGTGGTCAGGACTAGAAGCACCCACTGCCTTGGAGGTCACAACTTTTAGAACAGAGCACGAGCATGCAGCTGGTCCAGATTCAGTAAAAGTATTCCATACAAACATTATAAATAAGAAACATTTCTGAATGCTAGGGAAATATCTTGTGCTTTCTTGGTTAGAGCAGATTTAGCAGGCGATTGAAAAACCAAGCAAAATTCAGGAAAATATCTTACTCTGAAGATCAGAGCTGCTTGCGCTTCGCTTTCCTCCCAAAATAAAAACTCTGGCACTGTGAGAGCTCTGGGGAGTGGGAGTTCTCTCTATTAAAGGGGGTGGGTGGGTTATTATTCATTAAAAAAAACCCACGTGAAGAACAAATCACACCAACTTATACCCCTTAAAGTTTGTAGCTAAAGATCCACTGACAAATATTTTGTGGCCTACTTCCTCTCTAAATGCTCTTAAGGATCTATATGGAGCTTTTACTAATCACAAATTAATTACAAATATTGATACTACCCACACACTTCTCTTAAATTTAGATCCTTTTAGTTCCCATACCTGTCTCAGAAGGAGGGAAAGCATATCTAGCCTGTGATTCAGCATTCTACTTTTTAGTTCCAGTTTCAGTTCTGAATTCATCCACATAAAGTAGAATCAAACTACAAAAGCATGAAGGAAATAAGACAGAAATACAGGAGAGAAGTGTCTAAGCATGCTAACAGGAAGAGAAGTGAAACATGATACTTAAACGTTGTCAAAATATCATCAGATACGCTTTTGCTTATTAACAATGGCAACGACAAGGAAAGAACCAACTCCGACTTGATAAATAGCAAAATCAAACTCACTTGCTGGAAACTCCAGAGACCAACTTTTGCTTTCTGTTCCCTGGATGTCAGTCACCTAATGACAAATATGTTAGTTTGGTTTTACAGAGATAACAAAAACCAAGTAGCTACTACTCACTAAATTTAAACAAACAAAAAAACCCACTAAAACTTAAACAAAGAAATCACAATGACAATATGGTATATTAAATCCTCAAAACATAAAGAAAAATAATTTAATTAATGAAAGTACTGTTCTACACTTATACTTTCCCCCCAATTTGTATCCATTTTTATTATCTAAGTCTGACAAATACGTGCCTTTGTTTTTGTGGTAACAGTAGTCCCAACGGAAGATAAATTTACACAGACCTACGTTATGAAGATTTTCATAGCATAAAAGCAGATGAAAGTTGTAAGACAGTGAACGGTGAAAAATCTTTAAACACCTCTTCTGTGTTCTACAGATCCCTTTCTTTTTCAAGAAGTTCTAAGCTTCATTTCCTTCCCTTTGTCCTTGTACATTGGTTTCATTTTCCCCACTAGCCAGTCACCTTCTTTTGCTGCCCTGCCCTCCTGTGATACCTGAAACATTTTCTCACACCTGCGTGCTAAACTGTTTTGACCTTTCTAGAAGAATTATTTATCATCTTGTTTTCTGTATCATATACCTTATTTATAACAGAGTTTTCTATATCATATAGCTTATTTATAACAGACTAGATAGCCTCAATTATAACAACCTATTAATTAGCTTGTAATGGCAAAGATGATCGTAGAGAGGTATAAACATTTCTTTAAATTAATATTTAGTGTGAAAGAGAAGAACTGCCAGTTAGGAGACTAGAGGCCAATTATTAAATTTTTAATTCAATGCTGTTACAGCAGGACTGCCACAGTCGGCATGTGTTGAACAAAGCAAATCACCCAGGAAAATGTATGTATAGGAACAGTTTGCAGGCTCCCCATAATACTGGAAATAAAATAGGCATTAAGACAGCAACAGCTGGGAAATTCCATGGACATTCACTAACAAAATCCACCTAAAACCACACTAACATCAACAAAATCCCCCAAGTTCCTATTTTTGGGGGGCATAGTTTGTTTTTTAATGAATAAAAAGATATGTTCTGGTTTGGCTGGGATAAAGTTAATTTTCTTCATAGCATAATCAAAACAGTGCTGATAACACAAAAATGTTTTTGCTGCCACTGAGCAATGCTTGCACAGTGTCAAAGACATAACTGTTTCACACACTGTCCTACCAGCGAGTGGGCTGAGGGTGCACAAGAAGGGGACACAGACAGGACAAATGACCCCATGATCAAAGGATACCACAAACCATAGAAAAGGAAGAAGTTCCAAGCTGGCAACTGTCTTCCCAAGTAACCATTATGTATGATGAGGCTCTGTTTTCCCCAGAAATGGCTAAACATCTGCCTGGAACTAGTGAATTAATTCCTTAATTTCCTTCATTCATGCCTGCAGCTTTTGCTTTTCCTGCTAAACCATCTTTACCTCAATGCACACATTTTCTCACTTGACCCTTACGATTTTCTCCCCGTCCTGTTGAGAGGAGTGAGCAAGTAGCTGCATGAGGCTGAGCTGCCTACCAGAGCTAAACCGCGACAACACAGTAAGCTGTTGTACTTTCAAGAGTAAAATAACCTTCTAAAAGGCAGGATAAGAGGTTTTTGTTGGTGGATTTCTTTGGCTATCCTTCACTAATATGTATCCTTAGTATAAATAGTTTTCATAAACAAAACTCACGAACAAAGTTTATTCTATTAAGCTTCTATGATGGATGCACTCAACAGCTTGACGAAACTAGTGGTGGTTTGGTTCAGGACCCAAAGGAAGTAAAGGTCTAAGCTGTGACCAGGCCAAGCACTTCCTAGTTCCAGCCTGTTCTTTGGAAACTCACACAGGGATAGGGTGACATGGTGAGCTTTGATGTATATGAGCTTGGAAACTGGAACACTGATCACGTGCTTAACACATAAATAACAGATGTTTTTTTCAAAACTAATTTGGTCAAGGAACAAGAGAAATTGTCAGTACAAAATGTCTCAAGCTTACCTTTTCCACTGCACATAATTTCACTACAAGACAACCACTTTGTTCCATAAACATCACAACCTGAGTGAGGATTTTTTTGTGCTCTCCCTCCTAAGTAGGTGGCAGCACGGCACTAATCACCCCTTAAGTTGGGACACCTCTCACAATTACTCCTTGAGGTTGAGAGACATTTTACCAACTGCATATCTTCGGTAAATGACCAATACCACACATAACTGTATCATGTGGCCTTAAGATCTTGTATTGGTAACTTTGAATCATCATTATATCCATTCAGAGAGTAATATATTGAACATGCCATAAGACTTTAAGCCTCACTTTTAGACCATCTTACTTCAACAAAACCACTTTTGCTGCTACCCTTTGGCAGTGTTTCTTTAAGCAGACTAAAACTGCCCCATGACAGCTTCATTTTCTCTTTTAAGCCTTCCTGACCAAAAAAAGTTAATGGAGATAATGTAGTAGAATATTTGTGCTTCTGAATAGTCTTTTATATTGAAAGAATGAATCAAAGGGCTACTAAACTAACACAAATCCATCTTGCATTTTAGGACTATACTACTTTTAAACACATAAGCCAAACTGATATTTGAGAACCACTAGACTCTACTTGTAAATAAATTTCACTTAAGCATACTATTTAACCAGCATTTTTCCCATACAGAAGGAATATGTTTATCAGAGCATGAAAATAATGGTCTAAAATCATGTAAACGGCTTAATGTCACAATATCAGTGCAAAGCTATGCTCCAGTATAGCAAACTCCTTGTATATAAATTAACTTTAGTTAAAGCATTTTCCACTGAATTACATCACTCCCAAATATGTTAACTGAATCCTCTCTCAAAGCCAAGGGGAGCCCACATCTGAATGCAGAACTGAACAGTCGATGAGTCAGGCATGACTTCAGTCTCACTTTAAATAACGCCAAACAGACCTGTCTCCTCTACACAGCATACACCTCCACCTTCTCATTCATGCAACCACTTCCCACCTCCTTTCAAATCCAAAGTTCTGAACACAGATTTGGTAGTTAAATATTCCAGGAAAAGTGCACTTGGCTGAGGAAGCACACAATTACTAAAACACAGTGGCTGCAAAATTTCAGCCACACCATTAAATAACACATTGCAGGATGATGAAATTTAATACACTGTTAGTTTTTTAATTTCAGATGTAGCATAACTTACCCTGGTATCATGTTTTTGATGACAACGAGGATCTTTAGGATGAGACTGTGTTTTCTTTTTGTCTTTTTCTAGTTTATTTTGCTCTTGAGAGATTAAATGGGATTCTGAAGAACTGCAGTCTCTGATATGTAAAAAGAGAGAACTCTAGTTCTTCCAATGTCAATGTCCGTATTTAAGATGCATACCATATGTATATCATGAAGGAACAAAAATAAATACAAGGAGTCTACCCCTCATAGAAGCATAATGGTATTAGCATACTTAAAGAATTTTATCAAGCAGCCATTCTTTATGTCTTCAAATTGCACAGTCCAAGGCCATGCAAAAACAGAACTACAAAAGAGCACACCATTTCTATAAAGGAGATAGAAAATGCACATACGTTTGAAAAAATGTTAATCAATTTAAAAAAAAAAACAACCTAAAACAATCTTGCCGAAGGCCACGTTTTATTTGAGTTATAGAATAAGAGGACAAAAAATATAAGTTTTTCCATAATTTTCAGGTGTACATAAAATTGTTTAGTAGTTTACTTACTGTACCGTTCTGAGTAACGGCACATCAGTACAAGAAGACCATTAAAAATAAAAGATCATCCAGAAAAATGTTGAATACATAGCTTACAGTATATATTGTAACTTAGCTCAATCTGTGAACACAGAGACTCTCACTGTCTCTGAGTAACAGCACTGTGCAAAAGCACAGAATAGATGTGGCAAAACCAAATTTCTACATATCAGAATACACATTCATTTTTACCATTGCCAAAAAGCATTTGCTAGCACTCAGTTCCTCCAATCAGCTTAATCACCTACTGAACTTTGTATAGTAAAGTTAACACATTTTCAGGCACCAAATTGCCTCAACAGCGAAGTACTTCAAGTTGGGGGGACAGAAAACATGAAAATGTAGCTGCTTCCTATTATTTCTACAACAGGTAAACTTAATGCTTAAGGAAAATGCTTGGAAGTATAACACATCTCAAGACAGCTTATTTCCTAAAAGTCCTCTTTACTCCTAGGCTGCACTCTGGTTGCAGTTCTGGAAAGCTTATTCCTTCCATTTTCGTTTACTGATAAATAACAAAATTTAAGCAATATCTATACTAAGTATTACTTAAATTTATTTATATATAAAATTTATAAATAAAATATTACTTGTATGTATACTACTTTATATAAGTATTGCTCATTTTTTAAAAAAACAGACTTGACAGTTGCTTACTTTTTCTCAAGCGACTTCTTTGGGTTTGGTTCATGTTGTTGAATACCTATGGAAAATTATATAGGTAGGGGAAAAAAAATCAGCTAGCTTCAAAGACAAGTTAGCAATGAAGGAATTTTGCTCTGTTCAAGGTAGATTTTTAAATGAGGAAAGGTTACCATTGATTTCTTCTATTGTCTTCCTTAACTTTTCATTTTGTTGAATGAGATCCTTAAGTCCATCAAAAATATTCTTGCATAGTTCTTGAGCTCTCTCATTAGCTTCCAAAGCCAGTTCGTGTTCCCCCAGTAATGACAGTGCCTTACAGAAGTGGTAGTGACCCTACATGGACAGAAATTTGAATTTCAAGTATTCATTCATAGAAATAAGAAAACCAATTTCTATCTGAATAAGATGCAGCAGACAAAACAAAGGAAGATTTAACATACTTAAAAGTTATCAAGTCCACCTGTTTCACATCATATAATGAATAATCAAAGTTTTCAACTACTCAGCACACTAAAACAGAAAGCTAATTCACTGGGAACAGCACCTGGCCTCTGGCTTTGGAAAAGAGCAAATTTGCTTTTTTCCCCTATCTCAACTACTACTTTGCAATTTTGTAGCCATCCCTTATTTACTCTTCTTTAGGCCAAGAATATTGGGAAATAGATGTTGCTCATTAATCACTATTTTTTTACTGTAAGGACTAAAAATATTCTTTATCAAGCATTATGATAACATAGCTATGCACAACAATGTAATTGTTTTCTTCTGTCTTACATATGCAGAAGACCATGTGAGAACATTTACAAGCACATCAAAATAACATTTATAATATAAAAATACAAACAAACTATATACTAGGCTGACTGAAGCAGAATGCTCAGTCCATAAGGGTAAAGTGTTCATTTTACTGTCATTAGCACTAAAGGCAGATGAGAACATGTCACATCTACCTGGGACAATCCAGTAATTCAGACTCTGAGTTCTTACATACAGTACCAACAAAGGAATATTTGGAAATGTATATGAAACGAACCTTCGGCCAATTAGGCTTCAAAATAATGGCTCTTTTTCCATCAGCAAGAGCTTTCCTTAGAGAAGAAAGGAAAAAAGATGAGGTATTTATCATTTATACTTCAGAAAAATCTACAAATCAGATGTACAAAGCACTTTAAAAACATAAAAGCACAGTCCATTCACCTGTGTAAAGGCACGGTCAGATAATGCTTCTCAGCTGAAACTTATCTGGGTTGAAATGTTACAGCATTTCACCCATTAGATATTTATTCCATCCCCTTTTCTACTAGGTTTTCCAGCATTTCTGCATGGGCACCTACCCCCTAACTCACTTCTAACAAAGTATTCCTTTAAAAAGCAAAGCCATACTAAAAAAAAAACCAGGATACCAAACCAAACTATTTTGACAGAAATTATATTACAGTTACATAATCATAGCTAGAGATTTGAAGGCACAAACATTACCTGCTGAGCAGGTAAAAAATGTATGAAAAACAGTAGCCTCCAAAACTGCTAGCAACTGAAGCCCAAGTATACACCCAACTGACTTTTTATATATGAGGTGTTGTGGAATAACCACAATTACAATTTTGGTCAGGTCAGAAGAGAAGCAGAGTATCCCTACAGCTACAGGAGAGGGCAGAGAGCAGCAGTGATGGCTTCTGCTGATACCAACGCTGTCTGAAGCAAGAAGACATGGAGTTCATATACCATTGGGATATACCACTCCTCCTTCACTGAACTAGCTGTGTTAGATAGCAGGACAACATTGCCTGGGTCATGCTGACTCACTTGAGGTCTCTAGAAAATGTCTGCACCAAGACGTAAAACTTCAGAGACCTTCAAGGTGATAACCATTTTACTTTGACAAACAGAAGGAATGTGAAAAATAATCTCATTTTACATTAAAGTGCTCATCAATTGCCTTGTCACCACCACTGGTTTTGTAGCTGTTACAGCAGGAAAGACTGTACAGAGGGATCTGAAGCAAGAGAATAAGACACTCTGTGGTAAAGAAAGCTAGATACTAAAGAAAAGCCTGAAAGAATCAATTTAAAGACGAAGAGTATGTTTTACACAACAAAATCCTTCAGAGATTTCAATGAGAATTAATTCAGTGAAATGAAAGAGAGTCAGAACCACCCCCTCTGAAGCAGAGAACCCCCAGGTACAAACGTCAGAAATCAGAGATGTAGCAATACATTTTTAAAACCTGGTAATTAAAAAACCCCAGCAGAGGTAGTGACTAGAATGGGAAAAACTGCACCTGGAAGGTTTTGCAAAGGAAGGAAAAATGCTTGGGTAAAAAACAGATATAAGGGTACAGATATTAAGAGATTACAAAAGCAGTTGAAAAGATAAGAAAAAACCGAAGCACTGGTTTCATTCTCTAGTGTGTGCTGTTATGTTTTATTTTCACTCAATCAGCCCTTCCTCCAGTGCCACCTTTCGACTGCCTCGTGCCCTGCTAGGGAAGTTGCCCCAGGTGCTATCAAAATACCAAAAGAGGAGACCCAGCTGTGGTGAAAGGCCCTGTTCCATACCAAAGCCTGGGAGGGAACAGGACTGTTGCCTCTCACTAGGCTCTGAAAACAAGAGGCAAACATACGCCTTCAGATAAGCCATGAACTCTTCATGAGATGATCTGGAGAACACTACAGAACTGCAGAGTCCTGAACTGTAGTACTGCTACCACCAATAGCAGGCCTAAGCTCAGTGCCAATAGGCAAAACCTCAGGGCTGAGGTTTTTCAGCCTCCCTCAGCATGAACTACAGCTAGACCTGCCTGCAGCTTCCTTTTCACTTGGTTTGTGGCAGCAATTTCTGTAATTGACCTGGTGTCCACAGCTAATTTGTTTCACCCTTGTTTATCTTGGTGTGGTACAACCATAGACTTAGACTGAATAACTGCTATACAGAAGGAGGTATTTATAATTCCACAATGATGATGTCCTGTAAAGTACAACCCTGATATGACAGCAGAGACCTTGTGAAGTGGAGACACAAGGTCAATACAGATTAGTATTAGACACAAAACAACAAGAGATGGAGCACAAGCTTTAGAATGGAGACCTCAGGGTTATAAATAATTCACCAATGGTCGGGGTGAACATGCTGTAAGGGTCCGTCAAAGGATCAATTTCTGCCTCAACATTTTCTCATCAGGCGCTAAGCCTCAGAACTTGACTGTATATATCACAGATGCAGGCCTTATGAAAACAGCCAAAGCTAGTATACTAAAAAGTGTTGTACCTGCCAAAGCTGGTACAGAACGAATGCTTTGTACCTGCCTCCAAAGCCTCCTTGCTACCTGTACCTACTATTGTGAAAGATCCATGAAGTAAAGAAGAAAAAGACAGGAAAATTAATGATGGGGCTTAACACAGACACATACCCCAACAGAGCACACACAAAGAACAGTTCAACCAGATTTCAAGGTGATGATGACTACTGGTCTTCATCAGGAGACCCCAAGTTGACCACCGCCACCAGGAGGAGCGCATGTGCAAGGGGAGGAGACCTGCCTCCAAACCAGACACATCTCTCTCGGCATGTGTGGCCTCCTAGATGGAGACTGGCATATCTCCACAGGAGCAAAGGCGAGTCGCAAGGAGATTGACTAGCATAAAAGACAGCTCTGGAGCAGCTGAATTTTGAAGATCTTCCCCACCGTGAGATCACCTTCATCAAAGACAGAAGCAGTGGAATGCCTTTTGGACTGGGATTCCCAGAGATGCCAGACATCTATGGACCTGTGGTGGTGCCTATAAACCCCTTTTTCTTCCCTTTTCTCCCCATCTTTTCCTTATTCTCTCTTTCTCTATCGCAAACCACTTTACAGGCACAATTAATAAAGTTACTGTTTGGATTGAAAATTAATTCCCTTGACTTGTTGAACTATTGCTTTTTTTTGCACTCTGAGATTGCAGCTGAAACGAACCATCACACGTCCACTTCGGAGTGGACCGTGACACATGCCCAATCTGGACAAATAGACTTCCAGAGTAACAAAGAAAAAGTAATAGCTATAAAAAGCACCATGTACAGCAAACTCAGATGTAAAACAGAGCTGCAGATGAACAAAGACAAAGCAAAGGTGCAATAGCACGTTAGCAAATACAAAAGTGACCCCAAGTGGATCCCAGAGTGAGGAAAAGGAAACCATCAGCATGAACATCACATTCCTCCTAGAGGAGGACTCTGCAGCTCTCTAACTCCACTGCTACAGCAATAGAACTACCAACTTTAGCACCCACTCAGAGGAGCAGTGGAGAGGTGAGCGTAACTCCAGGAAAATAGGTAGAAACTAAGAATCATGTTGACAAGTAATTTTAGTTACATTGTCATTGTCTCTTTTTATTTCAACAATTAGATCTGAACTAATAACAATGAGACCCTTAACGCTTCACTTGAGTCATGAGTGCAAGACTACAATCATACTAACGATAAATTCTTGGGTTGTCTGTACATAAGAGATATACATCCACTTTGCGCATAAACAAGACTGTAGCATAACAACTGGCTTAAGGAAAATAATCCTTATACCCATGATGAGTTATAATAAAACCACAATACTCACCAGTACTGAGATTCTTCCCCCTGTTGATAACCCCCCACTCCAATTTTAAATGGTATTACATACTGCCAACAGATACATCTCATATTATTAATTTTACTTATTATCAGAAATACATTGACAATTTTTAACTGCAGATCCCATAACGTTTCCAATGATAAACAAGGATTACTTACTTGTACTGTTTTGTGAGAATTAAACAAAGAGCTCGGTTTCCATACAGGAGATGGTTTACAGGACTTAAAAAAAAAAAGAAAAAAAAGTTAGCAACATAGATTACTTTCTAAAATTTTAATGGAAAAAAAAAGGTTTTCACAATAGATGTTTGCAAGCACTCTAGCACCAACAATTATATACAATTTTCCCTGAATAGTCCCATTGATTTACAAGTTAAATCACTGGGCATAGTAGTTTGAGTTATGTAACGATTTGGAAGATTTGGGCCCACTAATGCAACTTCCAACCGATTCAATTTGTTTTCAGCCTACTTAAAAAATAATACAATAAAAGTAGAGGGATTTAAACTCATTCTCCAACTCACCTGGCTCTAAAAAATGAATCAAAGCACACCTTAAATGGTGCAAATGTATGGGTGATATCTTACCTCTGAGCTTTGTTAACGAGAGAGAGAGCGCAAGAGAGAGCGCACGAGCCAAAACGCCCAAACATACAAAAAAATTCAAAGAAAGGCATAAGGCATGGAAAGTGCAGCTCAACTATCACATACACTCCATTTTAGTTTGTTCTGGAATGCCTAATTTCAAAGGCCCAATTAATTCAAATATCCCATGAATACTTCTGGGATCATAGAATAGTTTGGGTTGGAAGGGCCTTAAAGCTAGTTCAACCAGCTTCCCTGGGCAACCTGTGCCACTCTCATCGTGAAGAAGTTCTTTCTTATGTCTAGTCTAAATCTGCCCCTCTCCAATTTATACCCTTTCTCACCCTATCACTACAAGCCTTTGTGAACAGTCTCTCCCCAGCTTTCTTGTAGGCCCCTTTCAGGTACTAGAAGGTTGTTACAAGATCTCCTTGAAGCCTTCTCTTCCCCAGGCTGAAGTCTCCAGTCCATCACTGGGTCTACAACTTTTTCATAACCCTCTGCCTGACTGGACAGACTAAGCAGCATACCCAAAGAGATAAAGCATTCACTGCCCCCTCAATGTACCTCATGGAGAATGGGAGGGGGCAATCAGTATATGTAATCCAGCAACCACTTGAAAGGAAGCCAAGGGAGGATGCAGCTAATTAGTGAAGGAGTGTGAAAGTCAGCTCACACTGGGAGAACAAGAAAGGGAAGACAGTGCACAGAGCAGATGAAGAATAATTTTCTAGCTGCTAGGCATGACTGAGCTGTTCTTCACCTTTCAGCAGCATCTGGAGGACGAAGAGCAGTTTCTAGCAAACAGCTGTAACAGCTTAACTCCACAGCCCCTAGAAACCATGATCCTTCCTTTGCTCTTTCCAAGCCATGGCATTTTCTTTTGTTCTTTCACTAAATTTTGCTTCCCTGTCCCCATCATCAGCTACCCTGAGCAAAGCCTTCTCAGCCTGCCCCCACCATCTCAGATACAGCCACCTGACTGAAGTCAGCCTACTCAGCTATTCAAGGAGGCTAAAATCAGCTTGAATTTGGTATGTATCCCACTACATGACATAAAATCTGAAGCAAGACATCAGCAATATGTTAATCCCTTCAGCTGCACAATTACAAAGCTACAGACTACACAATAAAAGGTGGAGCTTCATGAATTTCAACATATTTTATACATATCAGAACTTGTAAAAGCAGAATTTGCTCTACTACAACACAAATAGCAATTACACCAAAAGGAAACTAAGCCTATCACATACAGAGTTGCCAAGAACAGATACTTAAAAATAAACACTTGTTCTTGTTCACTCTTTCTGCATCACAACCAAGATGATAAATATTTGCAACAGTTGGCCATACGTTCCACTAGAAAAATATTTAGGACGGATGATATCAAAAGGTCTGTTCACACCAAATAACTTGGTTCCTTTCAGGTTTATTATACACACTGTTGGCCAATCCAGATCAGCTTTAAACCCTAAGCAAGCTTTTGGGGCAGTAAAAGTGCAAACAACCACTAGTAACAAGAAATAAAAAAGAGCAAAAAGTGTGTTACGTAGTGGTTTTTTTTTTCATGAAGTATCTTTTGGACTCAAGTAGAGTAGCTCATGCAAAACTACACAAAATCAGGATACATCTGAATGAGCTGAACACAAACTACTTAACCAGTTTAGTTCTTACCAAAATTCTATGGCTTTAGTATATGACATTATAGCACGATCAAAGTTTCTCTGGGAAAATTCCTCATTTCCTTTCTGTTTCATAAATTCACCGTTCTGCAAAATCAAGAAAAAACAATTTGGCAACTACTGTAATTAACCTCAGCTGCAATGAGAAGTAAATAAAACATTTAACAAGAGGCAGCTAAGTTTTTATGCTTGTAAAAACAGGTTACATATGCACTATTAGTTGTAATTTAATACTCTTAATTCATTGCAATTAATAAGCTTAAAGGTGTACAAATAATTGTTATACAGACAAGAATACAATGAACAATAATTAAAAACCAGGACTAACTCAAAAGGTCTCCTGGGTTCCATAATATAGTCGACATCAAAAGTGAGCATGCGATAAACAGCAAAGTAGGCCTTGTACATTGCACAACTCAACCAGTTCCCTACTCGGTGCCTTTCAGCATAGCTCCTGAACTATAGAATTGTAGCAAGGAAGATAGAGGAATTAATCAGATTCCTATAGCATAAACCCCCAAATACTACGCTAAAGGAACACCTGGCAAAGAATTTGAAAGCGTCTTATTTCTGTTTTAAAAGGATCAAGTTGCACAATCTTCTACCAATACGCATTTCCTGAGTTTTCCAGGGGATGAGGAAGGGAACACTCTCCATCGTACACCGGCAACATAAACAACTAATGTTCTATTTATTAGGCCAGGACTTCAAGGTAACCATTCATGTCAGGACAATTATTCACTCAAGCTTCTGAAACCTTTATCTTTAACCTTTGATCATTCAGTAATTTTTATCACCTTCAATGATACAAAACACCCTCAAAAAATAACAACAAAAAATAAAAGCACAAACATGTTCTAATATCTTCTCTTACCCTTCTACACTTTTCACATGTCATAGCTTCGAATTCTTCAACTAAATTACAATCTTCCAAAGCAACTTTAGTAATCACACATTTGCCTGCAGACAAAATTCAGAAAAGTACTGTAGAAGCAAAATTTGACATAGCAACTAAATATTAGGAACAAACATTCAAAAGAAAAGGTATTATTTATTATTAAGTAAGCCCAAAATATGTGGCTGCAGATCACCAAACACTTAACCCCTTGCCTAAGTTCAAGCAATCATGAGAAACTTGTTTGTACTTTAAAGAAATCTGCATTTTAAAGATTTGTAAATATTTGTATTTAAAAGAATTTGTACTTCAGTACTTAACTATAAAAGCACTCTTCTCCTCAGATGGAAATTTGATTTCTACTATCCTGTTACTCACTGCAACAGCTGAGTTGGAATGCTATACGCAAAAAGTAAGACTAGAATACAGGCCATTTAATACTCATCAAAACCAGCAGTCTGGGAGCTTCTCGTTCTTGCAGCAGAAGTTCTGCTGCTAGTGTTAATATCTTATGGTAACTCTCATGAGCGACATAAGCTAGTATTTTTTCAATATGACTAACATTTGAATTAATGTTTAACAGAAAGACCCAAATATTATTTTGTGCAACTTTCAAGTTAATGCTAAGCTAAAAGATAGCAGGGCACATATACAGCCCACAATGAACACCAAAGTGAAAAAAAATCCTGAATTCCCATTCGGAAAAAGCACATGCACTGCAAGTACAACCCATGTACAGAGATCAATGGAAGAATTTGCTTGTTCAAGCAAGTGAAAAGCAAGTAAAGAAACCAGTGAACCACCATTATTTTCCCAGTCACTTCCAGAGTAACAAAATACATACAAATACTATGTCATAACTACAACACAGGTGACTTCCCTCACTGTTGTTTTTTCAAAAGTGTTCATACTTACATATAGCAAAGAAAGCTTCAAGACAGACCAAACCAAAACCAGCGAGATCATCCAGCCTTCGCAGGAAACTGGAACCACCTATGTACCTGATCCAACTAAGTGCATCGCTAACATCAAAGACACCCTATTTCAATCGAAGAAAAGGAAAACAAAGGATGAAAAGTTAAATAATTCTATGCAAAGCCCTAAAAAAAACCCCAAAACCAAACAACCACCAACAGGTCATTGGCAATGCACTGGAAGTATTCCATGTAAACATCACAATACTACTGTAACACTTACAGTATGCACTTATTCCTGATTTGATAGCCTTTGAAGCAGACAACAACATAGAAATATAAGTGTCTGGATAAATTAAGCATGGCATAATACAATATATTCACAAAATGAGAACAGTCATTCTTTCAACAAGAGAGCCATTCAAATTCCAGAATTGTATTTGGAAACTTCTTTTGGTGATTGCATACAAAATGGCTTCAGCGTGAAGGGACGAGACTGATTAAAAACCCCAACATTCTCCAAGCTGTTAGACATGCAGACTTGGGCTAAGACTTAATTCCATAAATCATGACTTCCTTCTACTCAAACTAAATTTAGGCTAATTGAGCTACAGAGCTTAGTTTGAATGGAAGAGATTAAATGAAAAGTGACTATTGCCTTGGATATTCCACATAATCTGGGTCTACAGATTTGGAAAAATAATTTGAAAACTCACATGATTAAGGCAAATACCAAAAAAAATATAGGAACTGGGTTACCCAGCAGTAACATACAGTTGTAGCTATTCTGCTTCTTCTTTTGCTGTCAGCTGCAATATTGCCTTCTAGCTTCAATATTGTTATTTTAATTTTTTTGCCTTTAACCTACAGAAGGCAGCAGAAACTAGAAAGCGGGGGAAAAGGTTACAAACTAGAGTAAACAGTCTCATATTGCTCCAGGGGAGGTACAAGTACAAGATGGGGCACAAGCTGACACTGGAAAAACAATGGCTATAAACAACTGGCCAAGTTTAAGAAAGACCTGAATAAAATCAGGCAAAAGCAGTTTCTAACATATATAAAACATACTGCATATAGTAAAGTCGCATGTAACTTGAATGTGCGGACCAAAGAAAATACAGAACAAGGTATAAAAGTGCATCACAAAACAAAAATAAGGCACTTCAGCAGATTCTAGAACAAGGAAGACGAAATCATTAACAGCAATCCCCACAGCAAAGAACTCCAGCTAGCTATGACTATACTCCTCACTACACACACACAAAAACACCAGACAGAAGTCATAAACGTTAGGATTTCAAGAAGGCGAGCACAACATCAGGAAAGCGTCAGATACTAGGAAGCATGTGTACTACAATTTTAATTGTACTAATAGTGTCATTAGAGTTTGGTTTTTTTTCTGCTTAGCAGTATTTGTTTCTCTCTTCTTCTGCAATAATTCATTCTGGAAGGCTTCAACTATATTAACAATAACTTATTGTCTTTACATATGAAGTATGTTGTCCTTTTGACAATACCAATACTTTCAGCATAACATACCCTTACTAGTACAGAAAGCAAAACACACAACAGAGATAGAATTGTGTGCTTATGGGAGGGAATCTAAGAATCTCTGAAGGCAGAGACAGCAGAGAGACATCTCAAAGGAACAAGCCTTACACAGGAAATAGCAAATCTGCATGAAAGCAACAAGGAAAGCCACCAGCAAGTACCAGAGCAGATACTGGAGGGTTGACCTAGACGTCCAGCTGCACAACCTAAACCCACCCAACCACACAGCAGCAGCACCCTCCAAAAGAAACCATTTATTTTCAGCATGTGAACTGACCACAGAGTTCTTACTCATTCTAGTCTTCTTACACCGAGAGTATTTATTTGACAGTATCCATCACATACAGATTTAATTTTGTGGCTCAGAGTTGCAACAATGGGAACTCCAGTCCTATATACCATGTATTCTAAAAACTAGACTCAATTTATGCAAGTATTTTAAAATTTTACGTAACTGTACAGATACTTTGTATTCACACATCAAGAAGCATTCCTATTACAAATAATTTGAGAAACTTACATTTTCTATGCCGCTGCCAATTCTCAGTATCCCACCAATAAAACGTGGAACATTCTGGGAGAGGGATAGAAAACAAGAACAAATTATAAACATCTGATAATTGTAATCCTTAACTGCTCAGGTTCAACTCTAACATTTTCAAATATAGTATCATGTAGACAGTTGCTTTCTTCCATTTCATAGTTTCAGGAAATATTCTTGTATTCAGTAGCAAATTCCCTACCATTTCTGTTGAAAAATAAATAAACGATGACATGGAAACAGTGGAAATAGAGAACACATGAATGCTGTGACATCCAGTTAGGAAATTCAGTCACTTAACCCACTTCCGCAGTTAATTATATACCAAAGAACCAGCTGATACATCCAATGAAAAACATCCAAAACAACAGTATTTCCTCTCCTGAGATCTTCTGCTCCTCCAAATAAATTTTACTATTGTATATACAGTCTTTTACATGGAGAAGGAAATACAGGTTAAAGAAATAAGAAGTGGGAAGCAGAGAAACAGGGAAATGGGAATATACGCAGGCCCTCTCATATAAGGATTAAATGAGAGACTGCCAGAGGAGTAAACAGCACAAAGAACTCATCACATCAGACAAAACGGAAAAACTGCAGGGACATCCTGAACTACAAGGACATGAAAATAGAGAATTGGATAGTCTGATGGAGAGAGCAGCAAAAAGAGCATATGGAAGAATGAATCCACAAGATCAATATAGTACATGAATTTCTAATCACAGAAAAGTCATACAACAGTAAGGTGGACTGGAAAAGCACAGCTTGGGGTTTAGCACTGAATTTCAACAAACCAACTGTTTTAAAAACATCATAACTGAACTAAAGAAAACAAAAAACCCAAACAACAAAAACCTTTTCCCTTCGGCTGCTGAGAACATGTCTTGTTATCACTCTGCACTGTTGTTTCTTTTCCAAATTAGCAACAACAGCAAATATATCTTTTGTTGAATAAGGAAAAAATAACCAAGGGGGGAAAAATGTAGGTAAATTGTTCACCCAGGAATAGTGCTTTTTTTCCTCACTGATATGACTCCCTTAGCATTTCACAAATGCCCTAGTCAACTGCATTATTGACTCTGCAAATATTCAGTAAGTTATTCCAACTGTAACAGTCTGTGACATATTTTATTTTTAGAAAGCTGCAATTCAATTATCAGATAACTCATTCACTCCAACAAAAGGAAACGTCTCATTGAAGCTATAAGCCCAAGATGTTTAAGGTAGATGTAATTAACCTATTATACTCAAAAACTTACACAAAGTTAAAATATAGTACTTACAGCAACTTTCTTAATTAAATCAAAAAGGTCTTCCAAAACCTCTAAATCACAGACTCTCTTCCAATTCCACTCTAAAATCTCTGAACTGCTTCAAAACAGAACAAGTTATTATTTAGAAAAATAACACTGTGTTACATAATCTTAATACTACTATTTATATGTAAGCGAGAGTATGTTTACAAACTCAAATCCAGCCCTTCAGAACAGGAGAAAATCAAACAGCTGTAAAGGTTTTGGTACTTCTGAAATACAGGGCATCCATTTAAGTACTTAAAAAAACTCTTAAGATCCAAACTTCAGAAATCCATTCTTAGCATCTTCTGTATATTCAAGAACTATGCCTTCTGATGTAAACTAACTTTGCTCACAGATAATAGCATTCCTGCAGTTAACCACTACTGAAAGTATATGTCTTACAGAGGTAACAAAAAAAACCCAAACCCAAAACATAAAGGCTGATGAAATAATTTCAAGAATGATTACTTACTTCAATCCAGTTGCTAATGAATTACTTTCACTTGCGAAGAGAAGAGACCAAAAGACGCTTACTTTAATAATGTCACAATATTCTCTTAATACATCAATCGGCAGGCTGCACCACACTTGACAGGGATCAACATCTTCAAGAAAATGGTAAAGAATTAGACCACACAATTTAGGCATTACAAGCAATCAAATCCCAAATAAACATTCAAAAACATCGGTTATTTCCTTACTGTATTCCTAGTACTATCTATCTAAAACTAGAAAACCTGAACAACCTAAATACATCTGGCAACTTGAGTTTTTTTATAAATTGAAGGAGAAGAAGGAATTTACATGAAGGTGACAATAGGGACCGACTGGTAAGTTTTACATTCCTTGCCCAAGGAATTACCTGTGTTCTGAATTGATTTAATATGTTATAGATTGGTAAATGCAGCATACTTCTAAAGAGGAGCCTAATAAGGGCTGTGAGCTGTTTAATGGCTATCAGGGATGCTATTTTGCAAACAAAACATGAGCATCTTCTAACTGTACCTATTTAATTACTTTCTACAGTAAATCCAGGGTAGTGTGGAATACAGCAACATAGTACATAAAGATCAACAATACTCTTTTTTCTCCAGAGGCCATTATGTATGAGATGCACAGCTCTTTTATCTATTTTCCTCAAAAAAGTGTCTTTAAAAGGTAAAGAGCCTTATTAGAATTTTGAGGTGGCATCAAGTGCTCTCAGAACAAAAGCATTATCATGTGAGAGCCTGAATACAAGCAAAAGTTAATTTTACACAGCTGGTTGTGTCAATCTTGAGTTTCCCACACATTACAGGTAACCATTTGTATAGTGAATAGTATTGAAGAACTTGGCATGCTGTTGTGTTACCTGCTTTTCTGCAACTAATAAAGAAATCTTTTTTAAATGTTATAACTGCAAATCTTTACCTACAAAGATCATCTTGAAGGTGTCTTTAGACCTATATAGCTAAAACACAGCTACAATTAAAACACACATAATGAACACAAGACTTTAATTTCCATCCTCAAAACAGGAATTGACTGCACCTATGTACATGTTATTGACTATTTACACTGTTCTCACAAATGTATAGCAGTCTTCCACACATCACATTCAGGCAAAAAGATGAGGATTCTTCCAGCGCAAAAGAACATACAAATGGTTCTAATTGGAAATAATAATTTTCACTTATTCGGACAAAATAAGGAAAAAGGGAAATAGCAATCACAAAAGATCCAAGTACAACACATAAAGAATACTAGAAAGTTATACAATATTGCTTTAGTTTACATACCTGTTTTAGGCTTATGCAGTGATCGCTGTTTAAATAGTCCATAACCCTGAAGATAAACATATTTTTTAACATTACACATCTTGCAAACGCATTACACTAACTAAAGCAATGATTACTTAACTGTTTCTGAATACTAAACCAATATAAACAGTTCACAACAGGGGAAGGGAGGAATGAAAGTGATTTTTACATTCTATCACCAATTCTGTAATTATTGCATGTATTTATATCAGTATAAAAGATGGTCTGTGGTTATAAGCACACAGCATGATCAAAGAGGGAAAAAAATCTATCAAGCAAAGTACTTTGTACTGAAAAGTCTACTCTAATATTATATGCTCTTGAAAGAGTTTTAGTTTGCATTGGTTCAAATCTAGTGCCACAGACAGAGCACCCATTCATGGTTAATGCACATTACCTACACTCTTAAAAGCACTTCCTAGATTAGTTTCATTCCAGTGCTAGAATTCCACTAGCACGCTTTAAGACCTCTTCACAACACAAACCAAAACATGAAAGACAGGGACGACAAGGATATTTGCTTCAAAAATGTTCTCCTAATCCAAACTAAAATACTAATGCAGACACGTGAAATAATAACTTTATTTAATAAATTTTGTTTAGTTAACTATTATTGACTATAACTATTTAGTAATTAACTAAAATACTCATGCATACACCAAGGATCTTTACAGGAAAATTATCTCTATGTATCTACTCATTCTGAGCAGGAACTTCTTAGAAAATGTTAATAACACTCATTCAATGCACACCAGCATCCTGTTATGTTCTAAGACCAATCTAAGGTGAGTGAATTCCCCCTGCTTTTCTTCCTCGTCCAAATTTCCCAAAAATAAAATAGTATTAGTACGCAGTATCCTCCCACATGTTTATGCACTTCTGCCAGTGTTTTTCTGAGGAAAGCAAGGAAACTTGAAGCCTGCAATATTTTGCACTACCAAGTGACAAGCCCCTTTGGATCCAACCTTCATAATTCACAATAAGCACAGCCAAAAAGCAACAAATCTAACTGGGGGAAAAAAGCATGTTTAATAGAGTTATCTGACACGATGGTTTGGTTGCTGCCTTATGAAAAAAAAATCCTTACTTGCACATCCATTGAAAAGAACTTTCATAGTTTAACAGTTATGAATGGATAAGAAAACTTTTAACAGTTTACACAATACAGTAAATCACACTGGAATAGTATTCTAAAAATTAATAATTCAAAATCAGGCACCAGACAGCAAAATAATGTTCAAGAATACCTGAGAAAACATGTTTATGACAATAACAAAGGTTTTCAAAAAATAAGTTAGGTTTTGACAACTAATGCATGTTTATTTAATAAATACGTATAAATGAAGTCTAAGTGGAGTGAGTGATTGATGTACTATTCCATGGCAGCATACTGTATCAATACTTAAATGTATTTAAAATATAGTACTCCATATGAGCCTCTCAAGCTGAAGAATAAATGACTGTTATGTTTTACAGATCCCTACAACATCTATAATTTTAACAAACACCATACATGTGACACTTAATAAATACTGTGTATCATGTCCGTGTACTGCTGCATTATCATTTCAGAGAAATGCAAAGGTATTTCGCAATATGATGTGAGAAAAGCTTAAATCAGAACTAAAGACCAAACGCATCTTTTGGAAAGTTTCTGTAACAGACCTTTCTTCTTTCAGTGGCAAGCTTCCTGTAAACACTAACATGCTGCGCAATGATAACTTACTAATTTGACCCAAGGTGATGACAAGAAATCACATGATTTTATCCCAATGTAGTATTTCTGAGCTATTACAACGTTAAATTTAAGTCAAGGCTTACTCTCAAAAGTTATTATAACACTGACATATTTAACAGATCAGGACACTCAATAGTAAAGTGGAAAAAAATTAACTACTGCCCCATTCCTGGAGGTGTTCAAGACTAAGTTGGATGAGGCTTTGAGCAACCTGATCCAGTAAGAGGTGTCCCTGCCCATTGCAGGGGGTTTGGAACTGGATGAGCCTGAAGGTCCCTTCCAACCCAAACCATCCTACAATTCTATGATAAGGTATCTTTGTAGCAGTTTGAATTAATCAACACTACCAATCACTCTACAGATTCGATCTTGGTATAAAGCCCACTGGAACACCTAAAAAAGTTACTCATCTAGCTACAAATCTACTTACCAATTTACAGCAAGATTTAATACCACCATAAAAAGTTACATCTCCAAACCTGAATTCAGATACAGGTTCACCCATGGTACATGACCCTGAAAGAAAACGACAATGAGAAATACATGAAGGGAAGGCAAAAAAGCTCGCAGTCTCACACCGGACAGGCAAGAGAGGGAAGGGCAGGGCAGCTCCTGGCAGCCGGCGCGGGAAGCAGCATTCCCAGCTCTGACTGCCACATCCCGGGGCAGCCCTGTCGCACAGAACCAGCGGCGGGGTTCTGTTCCATCCCTCCCCACCCCGTCCCGCCCACTCAAGTCCCCGGCAGCACCGGGCTTCGCCACGGACGGGGGAGACAGCCCTGCCCCCCTTCCTTCCTTTGCTCCCTCCTCCTCTTCCTTCCCTCGCTTCTTTCTTCCCATCTTTGCTCCCTCCTTCCTTCACTCTCCCTCACCGAAGAGACCTTATAGCGACCTTCCAGGACCTGAAGGGGCTGCAGGAAAGCCGGGGAGGGACTGTTCACACAGGCTTGTAGTCATAGGACAACGTGCAATGGGTATAAACTGGAGAGGGGCAGATTTAGAATAGAGATAAGGAGGAATTTCTTCCCCATGAGGGCGGTGAGGCACTGGCACAGGTTGCCCAGGGAAGCTGTGGCTGCCCCATCCCTGGAGGTGTTCAAGGCCAGGTTGGATGGTGCTGTGGGCAGCCTGGAACGGTGCGAGCTGTCCCTGCCCATAGCAGGGGGGTTGGAACTAGATGGGCCCTAAGGTCCCTTCCAACCCAAACCATTCTATGACTCCCTCCCTCCCTCCTCTCCTTCCTTCGTTCATTCGCTCGCTCGCTCATTCGCTCGCTGCCTCCCTTCCCCCCACCCTCCCCTCTCTTTTCCCTTCCTCCCCTCTCTTTTCCCTTCCTCCCCTCTCTCTCTCCCTCCCTCCTTTCTTTCCCTCCCTCTCGTTCCCTCCCCCGCCATCTCACCAGCCCGGCTCCAGTCGCTCCGGCTGCTTCTTCCTCCCTCCCGGCCCCCAGCGCAGCCCCTTCCGCCGCGCGCGGCCCCAGCGGATTGGCCGGCTGCCGCGTGACGTCAGCGGGGCGAGCCGAACGCGCGCCCGCGCACGGCGCCGGGGAGGAGGCCGCTGGGGGCTCTGGGTGCGCGCGGCGGGGGGAGCGAGGAGGGGAGGGGGGAGGAGGGAGGGAGGGAGGGAGGAAGGAAGGAAGGAAGGAAGGAAGAGGAAGAGGAAGAGAAGGAGGGAGGAAGGGAGGGAAGAAAGGAAGGGAGAGAAGGAGGGAGGGAGGGAGGAAGGGGAGTTGGGAGGGAAGAAGGGAGAAAGGGAGGGAAGAGGGGAGAAAGAGAGGAAGGGAATAAGGGCGTAAGGGAGGGAGGGAGAAAGGGAGAGGGTGGGAAAAGAGGGCAGGAGGGAGAGAGCGTAAAGGAAGGAGGGAGAGAGAGAGCGCAGGAGAGAGAGAGAGAGAAAGAGAGAAAGAAAGGGTCAGTCTAGTATCTGCCAGGGAATGTGTGTGGGCTGGGGAGCAAAAGGCACCTGGGAGTATAAGGATATTCTGAGAGGAACTCATTGAGAAATCTCTTGTGGCTTCTTACTGTGTTCTTCCACTCCCCTCCCTCCCCGTCTGCTTTTCTTCTCACTGAAGTTAAGGGCAGGAGGCCACCATGGTTGAAAACTCTCCAGCCCCATTGCCAGAAAGGGCGATATATGGATTTGCTCTTTTTTTAGGATCGTGGTTTAGCTTTAGTAAGTATAGCATATATACTATGTATATATACTTTCTAGATGTATGTATTACATATATATATTTAGTAAGTATACTAGGTGCAAAATGCTTCCCTGAAGAGTGTTGTTTTGCTTGTGTAACTAATGTAATTCCGGTCAGACCAGCTAAAAACAGTC
Organism: Clamator glandarius; assembly: GCA_033459285.1. Classification (NCBI taxonomy): domain Eukaryota; kingdom Metazoa; phylum Chordata; class Aves; order Cuculiformes; family Cuculidae; genus Clamator; species Clamator glandarius. The sequence goes on along the minus strand of JAUNZM010000310.1, from coordinate 2,065,065 downwards.
AGAGCTGTGTGACACTGCCTGTGTGTGATGAAGCACTAAGTGAGCATCCCTTGTCAGGCTTGTCAGTTGTCATGAAGATCTGTCCTTGCATTTTGTGATTTCCTCGTGTTTTGTCTCTCTTTAACCTTATGATGTGGGTTTTAATAGTATTACAGAATCAAAATATTTTAAAAACTCTGCTTTCTTATTTTAGTAACTTTGTTGCTTCAACTGGATATGTTGTCACTATTCAGTAACTACTCTACATAGTTGTAGTGCAATGTTCCCCACCCAAATACTATAAAAAAGAAGTCATATGGAATCATAGAATTGTTTTGGTTGGAAAAGACCCTCAAGATTATAGAGTACGACAAGTCCATCTGGTTGACAGGGAGAGAAAATTATTAGGGTTATACCAGCCTTTCACTGGGGATCTCTTGCATGCTCACATAAGACCAAAGCTTGAGAGGGTGAGAACCCTTTTGCAGTACAAAAGATGTTCTGCTAATGTACTGTAGTTGAATAATAAAACAGGAGCTTTCTCACTGTAAGTAGAAACAAAAGTAAGTTGGTTTCTGTTCCTCTCACAGGAAGCCACCACAATTGCATGTCTTGTCTCTGGCTGCTGACGTGTTTCCCTCCAGTTTTGTTAAACCTTTCTCTAAATTTGTTGTTGTAGAGCAAAATTTCTTGGGTTTGTTGACATGAAAATTATTAGCTTTCCAGGAATCAATAGTATCTCCAGTAACTTTTTCTGAATAGTTCCATCTGAGCACTGCAACTCTACTGACTTTTCTTTCAACCAAATGACCGGTTCTGTAATCTTTTTCTGCTTTAGTATTTTTTGTGTTCACAGTCACTTGGCATCCTTCTATTGAGCGGAGTTTTTTCGTTCTGCAGTTCAACATGCAAGAACATCTTGACTATCTGGTTAGGAAAGCAGAAACTAAATGTTAAAGCAAATATAAAAATGATATTATATAATCAGCTACAAAATGTTACACCCATATTTATCAAATCAGAGTGGTTTGAGTTGGAAGAGACGTTAATTATCATACAGTTCCAAACCCCCTACCATGGGCAGGGACACCTTCGACTGGAGCAGGTTGTTTGAAGCCTCATCTAACCTGGTCTTGAACACCTCTGGGGATGGGGCAAGTTTTGTATCTGAGAGGTATATTCTACAGTGTTTTGGTAAAGCTATTTTGATTTAAGTAGTGTAAAAGCAAAATATTGTCTCAGCATATATTATTAGGGAATTATTGCTCTAAAGCTCGGGAAAGAAGTCTAAACCACTGTCAGTTGTACTATTATGACTTTCTAATCCTTTTGTGCAGTTTTGTATCTTATCTGGGCATATGTTCCTGAGACTTGGCTGTTCTCATTGGGACTAACATACTGGCCTCAAAAGTAAGTTCAACTAATTAAACTCTTTAGCCTGAATATGTGTATGTAGAGGACACAATTATTTGCAAATAGAAAAACTTTTTTTTAAATATTGCCTTGTATTTAATCCAGGTTTTCCTGATGATAAAGAATTGTAATCTTTTTGGGGCATTGTTTTATGTAGAGAAAAAACAATGAAAATTTTTCATTGTATAATGAAAGAAATGGTATTTGCATGTTTCCTGATAAACCTGACATTTTGCTTTCAGGAAGTTTGTCAACCAAAATGCAGTAAATTTTAAAATGTAATTAAAAATATAAAAACCTGCAAGGAATCTGTTTGATGATTTATACCTGACTAGCTACAGTGACTCTGCAGTCAGTAATTGAGAGAGATAGGATCCATATTTGGAGGTGTTGTTTCTTTTCCTCTCGGCTCAGTTTTTGCTAGGTACGATAACAACCCCACGTTAGAACTGTTACGTCATTTTGTTTTTATAATATATTAACTTTAAAATCTTTTTCTCAGGTACTGGGCGGTTGCTTTGCCAACATACCTACTAGTTGCTATAGGAATTGGTTATATATTACTTTTTGGTGTTAACATGATGAGTACAGCTCCACTTGACTCCACAGATACAGTGACAGGTAATTTTACTGGTCTTTAAGATTTTGATACTTAACTGATAATGTCTGTAAATATATGTATGTAGGCATATGTAAAATCAATCAGGTTTTAAGCCTTTAAATATTTTCATCTAGAAAAGGAGTTCTTGGAAGTACTTAAGTACTAAAGTGAGAAGAGGGCTACAAGCTTGACCCTTCCTTCTTTGCCATCATGGCAGTGGTTTCCAACTAGTAAAGAGTATTCCCTTTGTTAAACAGACCACGTTAGAAGAACAAGGCTCAGGCATATAAAGCTCTCCGCAACCTGTACCCTGCACTACAAGGAGAGCATCATGGGAAGAAGGACTTGGGTGCCTACCTGGGAGTGGTGAAAGTGGGAAGGCGTGCAGGGGTCAAGGTGGTACAAAGAGGGATGCCACAGTACTGTGACCTCATCAGATATGTTAGTAATTCCTTGTCTAAAAAAGCTGTTCTTCAATTCTTCTCTCAACTTTCATGTAGTCTTTATTCCTGCCACAGATACCCGTTTTAGGCATTCACTATATTCTCCAGGCAGCTGTATATTGCTCCACATGGTGTTCTGTTTACAGATGGCCATTTTTTGTCAGAAAAAAAAAACGTAGACTATAAAATTTGGCAAGGAAGTTACATAATGCTACAACTGCTGGAGTTACATCTTTTTAACAAACTACATACATAATATTACATTCCACTGAACGGCAAAGGCAAAAAACCAGAAACAGTTGGGGCTGTAGTTCAAATGCATTACTCTGTTAAAAACTGCCATTTAGTCATCCCTGTGTTCCTGGCCACTCATTCACACTCTTGTAAGTCACTCTCTCATTTAAATCATAGAATCACCAGGTAGGAGAAGACCTCTGAGATGATCAAGTCCAACCATATGTATCTGCTGCTAAACCATATCCTTAAGTACCTCATCTACTTGTCTTTTAAATACCTCTAGGAGTAGTAACAACCACCTCCCTGGGCAGCCTCTGCCAGTGCCTGATGACCCTCTCAGTGAAAAATTTTTTTCTCATGTCCAATGTGAACCTCCCCTGGCGCAGCTTGAGGCCATTGCCCCTTGTCCTTGTCAACCCAAGAGTTTGTGTGGTTGCCTGGCAGGTGGGATGGGGGTCTTACTCTTTGAAAAGCAACCGTATTTGAAAATGTTCTTTTTCAGAGTGAACAGTTCCATCATTGTGGTCAAAGTGCACCTGTAAAAAAGTTTATGCTGGTATAGGAATGGGTGCTCTGTCGTGATGGGAACAAGTAGGCAAGACATAGGGAAGGTAGACAGCATCTCTCAGCAGACATCATAGTAGAAAGTGTTCAAACTACAGGCTGAGCTATTCGCTCTGGGCAGTTTTTTGTTTATTTGTTCTTTTTGTCTTTGGGTAATTATGGTTTAATGTCACACAGTATCTTGAACTGAGCGAAGTCCCACATGGGTGATTTCAGCAGAAGGGTAGTGTCAGTTTCTTCAGGAGCTCTGCTAATAGATGTTGATGTAAAGGTTTTTTGACAACAGTGTCATTATACCTCAGCAAGATGGAGTTTTCAGCATCACTCAGAGTGTCTGGAGTTTTAGTATGGTGTTATATATGTAACATTTATTCAAAGAAAATAAACTTTAATATGTAGAATGTTCTCATTGTCTCCTTTAGATAACTATGCAAAAAAGCAGCAACAGAAGGCATTTCAAGAAGAAGCAATTCCAGCATTGAGGGACATTCCCATCAGTGAAGTAAACAGAATGTTTTTCCTTCATGAAAAAGGAATCTGCAATAGCAGGTAGTTGTTATTAAGATCTGTTTGAATAAAGGATTAGTAGAAATGGAAAACCAAAACCTCTCCAAGCTAAAAAACCTTCTATGCTTGTAGAACAAAGCTTGCTTTTTATTTGTTTGGTTTTTTTTCCCTGAGAGTCTAAATAAATTTGCATTAACACAATTCATTAAGATGGCTTTTATTTATTGTTATGTATGTGCCTTAATAACCTGCATTGGTACGAGAATTATGACAGATTGTTTTATCTAACCATTCTTGTGAGTTTAAAATAGCATTCTATTGCCTGTAGATTTCTGTGTGTTATTTCCCTCTCATAGTGAAAAAAATAGCATTTGGACACGGCTTAATTCTATTTCCCATTGAATTTGGGGAGAGAAAATGTGTTCTGCTAGTCAAAGGCTTGAGGCTTTTTTCATATGGGTTCATTTGAAGTGCTTATATTGTAAATACATAGTTTTCATTTGTAACTATTAATTAAATGTGGTTAATTTTTCACTTGTTTTAAGTTAGCAATTTTTCTGTGGTTCTACAATATTTCTCCTGGGTAAAGTATATAGTAGTCTGTTTTTCTTTATGCAATTCTTTACTCATCGAAGTATGTTGATACTTTTTTTCCCAAATTGGTGGGCTTATTAAAATACCAGGATTACCAGAAATTAAGGAGGTGGATTGTGAAGATTTTATGAAACAAGTCTTGAAATTATATTTGTTTAACCATTCTTAAACATACTGAAAATTACGTTCAAGGAAATTTCTGGAAATACATGAACCCACAAGTCCATCTTATTATAGTCCAGGTTATAGCACAAAGCACAATAACTTCTTATGGCAGTGGTTCAGGTATTTCCTTAAACAGTAAATTTTCTTTCATGTATGTATTAATGAACAGAGGCAACTTCTACTTCCTTTGTTACAAGAGTCACAAACCTAGTTATTTTTTGTTTTAATTCATTTATCTTCAGTAGTCAAGGTTATTTAGTCTGATTATAGAGACCAGAGCCTCATTATTGTTTGCTAGGTCTGTAAGCCAACTTTAGACCAGCAGAGAACTTAATTAAAAACATCACTATTCATTAAAAGGTGATTTTTTTTTTAAATTGTGTGAAGAATCTTATGGCAGATCTTTAGAAATCAGTCAAGACAGCCATCAGTTACTGTGGGAAGCCTTGACTTGGTAACAGTCAATCTGATACAAATGTGAAATTTGTAATTTCTTGGTTCTCTAGTCATCAGTAGTTTGCTATTTTTTCTACCTGCATTTGAAGGCAGAAATACATGAGGTATTGTAGGTAGGAGAAAAATACCTGTGTAATAAAAGACAAAATGCTTTTCAATGTTGCTCTCTGGAATAGTATGTTGTTGTTTGGGGGCACTTCATACAAATGAGTATTTTTACCTAAACCTGGTGATTGTAAATTTGTATGATGTTTATTTGTTTGATAGCTGTAGAATTCTTTGTGTATTTTTGTTTTAGGTTTGTCCCCAGTTGCTATTATTTCCCTCTCCTGCCATGATTTTGCCCTTGTATTAATTTTAATTTATGCGCTCAAACACCCATGCATTGGATGAATTCAAAATTTTGTGGTCAACAGACATGAAGATGTGTTTACTCTTTTGGCAGTTCTCTAATTGCATAGACACTAAAGTATTGACTGTAATGTTTTGCTTCTGTGTGATTTCTGCCTGTGTTCTGTGTTCCTTTTGCTTTCTGAGAAAGCAATTTCATTTTTAATTCTAAATTGACAATGAGTGAAGGCCACATTCCTGGTATCATTTGATGTGAGGATTAATTTAATTCCTGTTAAGAAGACCCAAATCCCTTCAGGGTAAAGAAAAGCTACTGGAAAATATCCTCAAGCCCTGAAAGCATACAAATGAAAGGACTGTAAACCTCGGACAAAGATTGTATCAGTGATGAATCTGCCATTTTGTTTAACTGCAAACCTCCCAATTATGGGAAAACTAACAGAGGCACCTAAGTGAGTGGGCAAATTGGGGCCATTTGTTTAAGTAAAACTTCCAGGCATGAAACTCAATCTTTACTTTTCTGTCACTACTGCGTAGTGGTGCTTCAAAGACACCGCGCTGACCTTTTCTTCAACTTAGGAGTAATGTGTGACACTTCAGAAATTGCCTCTGTGATCAAAATAAAACCAGATAACACAGTGTATGGGGTCTAATAAATACATTGTAGGGAACTGCAGGTGTTGGGGATCCATCATTGCACTGTCTTGGCTATGATTGTGATTCAGGAAAAGATATGCAGTTCTGCCAGCAAAAAGAAAAGAGATTCTGCCTTTTGTAAATATAGAGCACACTTACAGGTAGAGGTACTTGATGCGATTTATATAGATTTTGCCTTAGATCTTGTTAAGGAAAAAAAAAACAACCTGAAATGATTGAACTGTGTTGCTGGTAGTACCTTTCTTTACAAAACATACCCATTCAAAGACTGGATATCGGGTATCCATTCTTCTTGAGAGACTGAGGAAAAAAAATAAATAAAGGCAAAAAAATAGATTTGCCCCCATTTTCAACTTTCTGACTTATTGATGGTATTTTGTTGTAGCACAACCAGTAGGGTTAGACCAACTGCTTTTTCCCTGATGAAAAAGAAAACAAATGGTGAAACATCAGCCTTACTTTTTAATGTACCTTTTAGGATTCTTCCAGAGTTCTTGTCATATTGGAGACTGATAGTATTTTACAGATCTTGTTATAATCTTAGTCTTGTAACAGGTTTCCCTTCCCTCAAAAGGTGTTTGAATGAGTGTGTGCATAAACATGTCGTACAAAAATAGCAAGGGTGCACTGTTTCAAATGAAGAGTTTGTATGCTAGAAGAAATAATAGAGCTGTAGTTGCTAAATTTGTGTAAAGGTGATAAAGTGTATCTCTGTTGTTACTATCTTAGCTGTAAAGGGAAGGGGAGGGACAATACTGATGATGTTTGTGATGATGAAGCTGAGAAGTACTGAAAGGGAGACTTTGGGAAGAGAGTCATGCAAGTGATTTTAAAAGGGAAGCTGCCCTGGATTTTGGTCTTTTGCATTGCACTGTATTGAATGCTAGTAGCTTGGAGGCTTCAGTGCAAATACAGAGCAGATGCACGTGAAGTAGCAGAAGAGCCAAATTCTTTGTGTATCCTCATAATTTCATTTCTACTGTAAGCATTAATAGAAGTATTTTGCCACTTCAGTTGAGATCAACAGGGAGCTATAGGGAAAGATATAAATGCTCTGTTATGAAGGTTAAAGCATGTGGAATAAAATATGCAAGCACGTATCTGTAAAAAGTTAGTACAATTTTATATGTGTTTTTTATTTGTGTTTATTGTTCCGACAGATAGCATGAGGGGAATAAGAAAAGGAAAGAAAAAGAAACAGCATCTCAAAATTTATTTCAATTTGTAGGCATGAAAGTGATGTCCTTGCAACACTTCCATTTGGCTGAGTGAAAAAACTTTTTTCAGCAGCAGTAAAATGGAGTTGTCTTTTTCTTTGTGATATGAAGGTGTACTTTTGCAGTTACCTAAAGCAGTCTGAAGTGTACAGGCCATTTTAAAAAGATTTTGAGCACTATGAAATGCTGCCAGCTTGATTTGATGATTTTTAAAGTAATCGTTGTTTGTTATTAGTGGGGGAGAATAGGCTAAAAGGTGAGTAACAAATTATATTATTCTAGACTTTTTTGTGGCAAAAGTTTGGACATCAGTAGGTACAAGCAAAGACCCGTCATACAAATGAGAAATCTGTAATATGAAATGTTGATGCTGTTGCTGCAGGCAGTGTTTCTGTAAAGCTAAGAGTTGGTCTGAACTGGGAGGACTCACGCTCCCCATAGTGTGGGTAGTGTCCATGAAGCTGTTCTGGGAGTGGGAGCAAAGAAAATGTATGTATGGTTTAATTCTGTTGTGTGAATCTCTTCCTGGTGCACCGGTTGTACATTGATGCACCTCTGTGCTAGGGCGTCTGTAAGCATTAAAAATGCAACTCTGCCACCAAGGGCAAGTAATGTGTGTACAAAGAAAGATGGTGCTGAAGTAATACGAATAGGTTTTGTTGTTCTTTTTAGTGGGCCTCAAGATGCTGTAGGTTAAATCAAGGAAAGTTAGGCCAAATCGATACCTTGTTGAAAAGAAGAGATCGTAACTGTAGAAACAGTGAACTCTCCATCTCTGACAACCTCCATTCTCATATTTAAATATTAACAGTGAGGTAGTCTAAATAATGTTCAAGTCTTCTTCCTTTTCATGCCTGTTCCAGTTTTCAGTCCTAGGAGACCGTAAGAAATCAATGTCTCAGCTGTATCTGAAACAATTCAGTTTTATAAGAGTGATAAACTACGAGATCGTTGCCTTTAATATAGCATTTCTCTAATACTTAATTCACATTTACAGCACAGCTCACACCTACAGGTACAATGAGAAACTCACTACTAAAGCTTTTTTTGAAAAAGACGTTTTGAATTCTTGATTTCTTTACCAGACAGTTTCTATGGACTTAATTTCATTTGTGGGTGTAAATGATAAAGTATTTCTGACTTACAAACAGAATGGTTAATAAATAATTTTGTGTAAATATATTTTGTTCCATAATGCCCCTTTTCCACAGGCGCTTGAAATGTTTAATGTGAACTCCGGCTTGCTGCTTACTGTTAGATTTCCTTGAACTCTAAAAGAACTGAGATGACTGGGGCTTTTTGTATCTTTCCCTCTATTCATGAATTGAACCATATTATGAGGAGAAAGTTTTGGAATCATTTAAGCTTGTTCTGCCAGTTTCCTTAAAGAGAGATTGCCGAAGTAAATCTTGGTGGTATGCTGTGTGCAGTTTAATTCTCAGTCTTTTGCTAAAACCAGCTAATAGATTAATCCAGTCTGGAAGTTGTGATTATATGGCGTGTAATTAAATAGTACATATTTCAGTGACTTGGATGGATTTTGTCTCCAGAGCTCATAAAACTGCTATTGTGAAAATTGCCTTTTGTAAGTTGTGGGAATTGAGTCCTGCTGCTGTTAGTCTCTCAGTATAAATGTAGCTTAGAAAAAAAAAATTTCCTGTAATTATTGTTTTTCTTTAAATCAGTTTATTACTGCTTCATATTTAGAAAGAACACTCAAGAAACCTTAATGTCATGCAAGGATATGCTTCTCTTGAATATATGTAGCCTTTGAAAGCTTGTCTTAAAAGACCTTGGAAGTAAAATTCAAGAACGTTTTATCAACATATTTTAATTTTGATTTTTCACATGATTACTGACAGTAGAAATATCAAATTGTAGGTGTTGGCTAGTTACCTCTACAGCATTGGTGTAGCAGTGGAACATTAGCTTGTCTTTTGCTATCATAACTTCAGACAGTGGAAATAAAAAGGTAGCATTTACCAAAATGTTGCAGCTGTTAAACTACTAAAGGAAGTTCTGTGGAACAGGGATCCTGAGCCAACAATTTAATCTATCAGATGCTATGCTTCTAGGTCTTGTCTTTGACGTAGTAAGCTCACGATAAAGTCATTGTTTGGCGATGTTTTTTCCTGTAAATGATGAATGATTCTAAGGCCCCTGAAAACCTAACAAGGTCAAATCGCAGATGAAGTAACAAACAAGAATTGAAAACTGAAAGTTAACTGCAGTTGAATAACAGAGATGCTAGACTATTAGGCTTTTAGTCTCTTAATTATTAACAAACTGGTAAGGAGTTGCAGTAAACGATTTATTTAACTGTGCAAATAAGGATATGTTGACATTGTAACATGAAGAGACAGTTATCTGAGGAAAAAAAAATGCTGTCCTGATGGGAAAAGGATAATGCAGCAATCAGGTAAATAGTACAATAATATTACCTTAATTTGAAAATGGAATTTGACAAAACAGGGGAACCAAATGAAATGTGTTAAATCAGTTTAGGCTGTTAACGTGGTGTCAGACCTCAGCAGACTTGCAAGATGATTTATTTTGATATTTCTAGCAGCCTTTGCTAAGACTGCCATCCATTAGCCGATTGTACTTTTCTAATAATGGTGTCTGTTCTACTGTCTTAAAGAACATGCTTCAGATATTTTTTTCTGTTTCAGAGGTGTGGATTTGTAACAGCATTTGCTTATGTTATTAAATCTACAACTGAAACATCCAGAATGTAGCCCACTTATGAACATCAAAATGGCTGTTTCATGCAAGACCAAAGTGTATATATAACCAGTATCTTGCCTCCAGCACTGGCCCATGGTGCCTGCTCCAGCAGTAAGAGCAAAGGCGACAGCAAGAAGTCAATGCTGTTTCCTCAGAATGCCCCCTTAGCCTGCAACAATGTGAAACTTCTGAGTCAGAGGTTGTGTCTGCTCCTCTTTTCTGCCTAAGAATATTTTTAATGCAGCTACAGTCCCATTTGGTTTGCTGTAGGTCTGGAAATTCTGGACAAGTTCAAATTGTTCACATACTGCCGGGACATGTTACCCGGAAACTTGGAATAAGGTGCCCTGTCTAGTATTGATGTAGTTCTGTTAGTAGATATGGTCACTGTCTACCCTGTATCTGTTCTCACGCTGCTTGTTTTTCTAGTTACCCAATCTGAAACTTTTTCTTATGACAAAAGGTTCTTTGCCAACACACTGAAACCAATGCTTTCCATTTCTCAAAATACTCAGTAGACTTCACCAACCAAAAACCAACTTAGAACCTGGCATGCTGCTGGTGCTTATCCAGGAAGTTTTTTCACAGATGTCAGTGAGCCATTTGCAATTCTAGACTGGTTGACCACCAGCTAGTGAGAGTACAGGATGGAATACCAAAGCTCCACTCAAGTAGAGTGAGTGCCTGGAAGATATAGTGTTGATGTTGAAGACTGATTATTAACTCTGGACGCAGATCTTCAAAAGCTTTCCTTGTGAAAGAATGGTAACTTCTGCTAGTCGTCCCAGCTACAGTTACCATGTTTCCATATAGAGCTTTTGATTCCTCAATGTCAACACATAGTCCCACCTGTTCCTAATTCCTCCAGCTCAAAACGTCTCGAGCTGCAGAAAGATCAGTCTTAGTGTATGTGATATGGTCCTTGTGTATATTGTGGTCCTCATTGCTATCCTGCAATGACAGTAACACCGTCTCTTGCTGGGCACCTGTGCCTGCAACACTGGTCTCATCTGATGCTTCTCTGAAGAATAACCTGCAAGGCAGGTGCGGAAGTTGTAAAGGAGGAAGTAACAGGCAGCAGGGTCTCAGTACAAAGCTGAGGATTGGCAAGGAAAATCCTACAGAATATCCTTTTACAGAATGGAGCCTCAAATGGTGACGATATCTGTTAAAGGCAAACAGCTCTTCAGTGTCATGCGTGTGCTACAGAGCAGTATGCTTTGTGGGGTTTGTGTGGTAACCACTTCTTTTCTAGAGGATGGAGATGGTTCCCTCAACACATCCTTCTGGATTCCAGCAATCCTCCATGAAGACCAGAGCAATTCGGCAGCAGTCAGGCTGGTTTGTGTCATAGCACAGACTGAAATGGCAACACGGATGCAAATAGAGATGTCTTAAAAGGTGAGAAAAAGCCCTGCTCAGGACTTGAGGTAATGGCAGAACTCAGGAGTGAGCTCAGCTGAGCACTGATGGAGACTAAAGCTTCTTGAAGGAAGAAGTTGAGGCTTAATGTACAAGAATTTGACCATTGTAGGGAATATGTCATTGCCAGCCTTTTAAGTGACCTTGGGGGCTTTTCTGTTTATTTGTGCTACAGACTGAATAATGATGAAGCTGAAGAAAAAAAATAGGAATCCTGTGAGAGAAGTGAAAGACCTTTAAAATGTCGGTATTTTAGTTCCATATGTTGGGAAGATGTGGAGATGATGCATAAGTGAAATGTAAAAGCTGAATTTTCATGTTTCACACCAGAGTTTACAATTTTAACTAGTTCTTGTAATTCTGTATATTTTAGGATGCTTTCTCCTTGTGTAAATTCAATTAATAGATTCACTTTTTAGATTGTAAATGGAAATTCTTTAAATATCCTGCATTCTAATATATTCGTTCATTTGGAATCCTGATTTGCTAGACTAAGAATTTGAAACACTACTGCTTTGTTTGACTGTACATCATACGAAGAGGAAGGTCTGACACACAGTTCAAGTGGCTCTCACAAGTGTCTGGCCTTATCTACACCACCAACAGTAGTGTAGAAAATGTCAGTAATCTAGGATTCTGCCTTTGCTTGTCTCTGGTGAAACTGTGGCAGTTTTGTTTAGAGATAAGATACCTGAAACCTAATAATTCTCAAAGATATTGGGGCCAGTTAGTTAATCTTTGAGCTAATTTAAAAATGCTGGTATAGTAAGACAAGTACTGGCAAACTCTCTGAGCATACACAATTTATGCAAACAGAAGGTTAAGCACAACAGATTATACAAATTCTCTGAATGAAATAAACAACCAAAAAAGCAGTTTTCAGTAGTGGACTAACAGTGTTGGAATAAAAGTATCTACATTGTACGTAACATAATGATACTTATGAAAATTAGTAACTTCAGTCTTAGAGAACATCCGTTTAAAAAAAAATGTCAAGGTAGTAAAATACATACCCAAACCTCACTAGATGGATGTGAACCATAGGTCTGTTACATTAAAATTATAGGTTCAAATGCACAAAGCCATAAAAATAAGATTTTAGTATTGCAGTGAAAGCAAAAACAAAGGTAGCACATAATGCATATTTTAATGTGTGATTAAGTTAAGTCATAGTTTGTAATCAAAGTTGACTTCTTGTTTTTCTGATTAAAAAAAAGACACTTTTCTGACCAGAGGGAAGAAATCTGGTAATAACAGAATGACAGCACCACAGAAAATACCACAACTGTTGGTTAGAACTTGTCTTGACAGAGAGATATACTGTAATTTATCTTGAAATGCATCAGTTCAATTTGTCATACAGCATTTATATCAGAATAAACATGCCCCATGGAGCTGTGAATCAAGAGTCTTTGCATTTTAAACGGGCCTGTATGTTATGTAACTTTTAATTTTAATTTTCCCATTTTAATTTTATCAGGACCACAATGCAAAGAAATAGTGAGCACCTAAGTACAGCACTCTTAATGTTCTTACTCTGCATTACTTAAACCAAGACAATTTAAAACATTATAATCTTTTGTTCAACTTCAGGGTTTTATTTCAAAGTAGCTCAAAGCACAAAAGGATTTCCTCTTAGTTTCCACTTGCATTGACTCATTCTTCTTGGTGAGATAGTTATAAGTAGTTTTCTTATGAGCTTTGATGTATCTCTTTGTTCATTCAGATGTTTGTCCATATGTTTATGACAGTTCCTTTTTTAACTTGTGATTATTTTATTTTATTTTGGTTTTGTCAAGGCTGACCACTGTTTGTTATTAATTGATTTCTCCTTCATCTTCATCAGAGTCATCATCATCATTGTAGAAGTGAATTGTTGCTTGTACTGGAAAACTTGCAAGAACCTTCTCTCCGATGTTATTAAGAAACTTTTGGGATTTGGACTTGGGCAAATAAAGTCTAATAAGAAAACATATTTTAAGAGAAAAAGTAAACTTATGTGATGCTTTTCCAGCTAAGCTAGCTTGAGCATTAAGCTATATTTTTATCTTTGTTTGGACAGAGAAAAATCCTAAGGTTCCTTGTCTTTTCAAATAAAAGTTGCTAATTAAAAGGTACTGTAGATTTTAAGTCACCTCGGTTGTTTTGGGCATATTGTATATTGGATTTATCTAAGGTCTCAGTCTAATAAAGAGTTGCCAGGGCAATGATGCATTCTTGAGATGTTTAGCCTGGCACAGTTTTTAGCATAGTCTTTTAATTTTAGCACGGTTCAGTATTGAAGTGTCCCATGGAACAGGGGGAAGTTTGATGAATGTTCTGGGATTCTGGAATTCAGATTAAGACAGATTACGATTGGAGGGGATTGCTTGTCGCATGGAAGTTGGTCTTGGTGGGTTTTGTGTCTCCAGGTGGAGGAGGAGGTGTAGGCTGAGAGAGATTTATTTCAAAATTCATATTGTTTTGTACTGAAATCTTAAATGAATGGTATTTATATTTTGGGTGTTCACCTGCTTTCCCAGTAAAGCAAAATTTCTGTGGTTTATATATGTACATATGTGGTTTTGTGAGCAGAGGGATAAAGGTCACACAGAATTTAAGATTCTACTTTTGTGAAAACAGGTGCTTGTAAAGAAGAGGGATATTCCATTGATTTTCCTCCTCTAAACAATGTCTGCATCAGGAGTTTCTACATCATTAAGCCTTAAAGAATCCAAATGTTGGTAAAAAACCTTATAAACTCCTCAGACATAGGAAGAACTTGATGTGGGGTTCAACTTTTACTCACAAATTTATGCAAACTCAAGACAGATCTGTAATGTGTCTCGTTCCATTAGCAGCTGTTCACATTATTAATTTGGGCTTTGTGGGCTTGTAAGTATAAAATGTAAGTATAAATTATAAGAGCTTTGTTTCTTTTAAGTCTAGTTTTATCTTATTTTTGTCATTAGCATACTGTTTCAGGTTCTGTTTGCATTTTTCCTTGTGGAGGGATAAAAATCTATGGAATCTGGTAAACAGTTAAACTGCATTACTAAAAAGGGATACTCCACAGAGAAACTGATACTGAACCTGAGAAAGAGTATGTCTTGTCCTGTATCAAGTGGTAGGTTTTTACTCACCTCACTGGATGTTGAAACCCCAGGGCTCCTTTTGATCTGAAATATATTGGTTGACCATCCAGTTGTGACTGCAAAAAGACATTTGCTATTCAGAATAGACTAAAAATTAATATTTCCTTTTTTTCTTCTACAGGTAATTGCAATGTTCTACCGTAATGTTGCTTTGTTGGTTGTTCTGCTTGTTGTTTTACTCTGACTAAGCATAGTCCAGAGAATCTGTGTGCCCACAAAGTGTTTCATAGAATCATTGAATGGTTTGGGTTGGAAGGGATCATAAAGATCATCCAGTTCCAACCCCCTTCCATGGGCAGGGATACATCCCACTAGATCAGGGTGCCCAGGGCAAGTTTGAATAGTATGCTTTAAAAGCTGTAAGCTGTGAGCCACGGCTGGTATGCTTTACAAGCCATGAAGTATTGCAAATCTTGCTTGATTTCTTATAGAATATCTATAGAGCCTGGTGACTTAATAAAACCACCAAATAGAAGTTCAGCGATTAAAAGAAAAACAGATTTTCAATCAGTTTAAAGGACTGGGAGCTTAGGGCTTGAAGTGCTTGAAAGAACAAATTAATAGATAACCAAGCCTCACTTCCTGTGTTCAAATAGTTTCGTTTTCTGCAAGGATTTTTTTTTTCCTCCAGAATTTAGTCTTACCATTTGTTGATTCTCTGTCACCTCACTGTCTCTTCCTGTGAGCATCCAGGGCCTCCATAAAGCAGGGCTGCTGAGAGATTAAGACAGAAGGTTGTTCTCACAGTTAATTCTTTCTGGTAATATCCATACAGTGCAGCTCCTTTTGCAATAACATGATTTTTTTTCTTGTCAACACATTTTGATTTGGTAAATCTGATTTCTATGGCAGTATTAGTCTATCCTCCATCTACAATCTGAGTAAACTAACTAGACAGTTGTTCGCATATTTTTAACTAAGGTGTCGTTTCACTTTAAGATTTCTCCACTCAGCATGACTGCATTCAACTCCAAATTATGGTGTAATTAATACTGAAATATCTTTATATATGCAGCGCTACTACAAAATAAAAAGTAACCCTCGCTTCCTGACAGTAAATCCAAATATAGATTCCACATTGCTGCTGAAGGGCTGGGTATTTATTGAGTAAGCAACCCCAGCATTAAACTGACATGGGCAATCTGATCTAATTAGCTTAAGAGAGCATATGCAGTGGTGAATGCTACATCTGCCTTTTGTTGGGGGAGGATGACTACATTATGGATGCTCTTTTTAACAGTACTTTTGACCTCTGCTGCAGTGCAACAGATCCACACAGTTGGGAAAATAGAAGAATGCTTTCAGATATAAAAGGTAATTAAAAAAATAATAAATCAGTTATCACAACCTTAATTCTCCTTTACTTCTATTTATAAGTTCTGAAATACTACTTATAGGATAATATATCAGCAAAAGAAATACAATACCTGCTCCCATGAAAACATTTTCAAAAACATATTTCGCTCTGCTTCTGAGGTTGGAAATAGTTTTCTGTTGCCTATTCAATGCTGAAATCATTACATTCAAATGACACATTGGAGTTTTGAAAGGAAGTTTGCTGAAAAAATTCTCTCTGTGCTCGCCTTACCTCTCTGGGCGCTCCCTGGGCTGGGGTGGGGGGTGCTGCTGCCGCTGCAGCTGGGCACCCCACAACCGATGACAGATGCGACCCGCAGCAGGCTGGAGCGGGAGACCTTCAGCTGCACCATCCATGGCATTTGACGGTCTAAAGCCTGTGGCAGGCTGGGTGCTTGTCCTGAGCCTTTCAGCCCCTCCTTTATCTTAACTCCCAAAGAATACTTACCTAAAACAAACACAGCCTCAGGTAAAAGGAGAGAAACCTCCTTCATGACTTTTCTTTTGACTCCCCCAAGGAGTTCATAGATAGAGCTCTCTGTTGGCAGGCTGTCCTGGGGAGGGCACTGCTAGGGAAACAGAGGCTTTTTGTTAAGTTTGTCCCCATGTTTCTTAAAATGTCACCACAAGGGTAGAAATGCTGCCCTTAATCTTTCTGCCACTGTTTTACAAAATCCATATTTGCTTGAGATGAAATATATGATGTTAATATACGTTTTGCATGTCTTGGGAAAACCCAGCAACGTCCTGTCTAGAAAAGTGTAGCAAGGATTTGGAAAGAATTTCAGATGTAAAAATATTTTTTAATGACTTAAGTCTTCTCCGTTTCTTAACCTTAAAAGAGAGATACCAAAAGTCAGTGAAGATGAGAGGATTTCAAGACAAACCTAGTGAATTCCTCATGACTGTAGAGATGTTCCTTTAATTTGATTGCTATTTGATGGATGGAGTAGAAAGCTTCTGCCAAGAAAGATTACTTTGTCTATCAAAGAATAAGCGTTACGAATGCCATCACTTCAAGGAATCTTTCACTTCAAACTATGCAACATATGCCTTAAGCCTACAAAGGCTGAACCGAAACAGACTGCATCTAAGCTTTCTTCCTCCTCCTTTCATTTGCAGTATGCGTTATTCATAGCTTGTTACATTATACAAGAACAATTTATTACCTGGTGGGTGACATTATCTGATTTTTATTGTTGTGATTCATTGCCTTAGTTCACTTTTTTCTTTATTTCCCAACTACTGCAGCGATGCAAGAAGACCATGTGAACCTAAAGCTGAACTCTCTTTCCACCAGTGCTGTTTACACATTGACATAAAAGATAACAGATTCAACTCCCAAATATAATCGGTTTCTACCACGAACTTTCTTCCCAAAGAGAAAAAAATAATTTCACCTACTGAACATGGAATGTCCATTGATTATTTAGTATGAATTAGGTTCCTTCTAGCTGACTTATCTGAAGAAAACATCAAAATAGTCAGTTTGGAGGATACTCTCCATAAGAGTCAGAGCCCTACAAGGTAAGCTTTGTGGCTCTTTTTCAGATTATACTCCAGCTGGAGATAGCACATGTCCAGTCAGCAAGAAGGAGCTGGACTCACAGATAAAGACCACTGAATATATTTCTTAGGAGACATAATTTACCCCTGAAATTGTTCTTAGAAGTTATTCTAATTGTTATTAGAAGCCATTATATATATATGCACCTTTGCACATGTGGTTTTTGTGAATTCTACTGATTTTACTTGAATTTAAATGCCTTTCTTCCAAGAGGGAGTAGCTTAGGTCATATCTGAAAGTCAGATCGATTTTCCTACAAGTGTTATGGTTGCTTTAGCTACTTAGGGCTCCTAAGACTGCCAAAAGTAATATTGAAACACAGGTTTTAATGTTTTTGAAGTTGTCTTCAGTGACAGGTTCCAGGATTGGATTTCTTGAGGCCCAATTCTTACGTGAGTTTTTCCTGTTCTTTAAAACATTGCTTCTTGCTGTGACACATAGATACAGTTTAAACTCAAAGTCCAAAGCAATTAAAAGCTGTTCTGGGCAGTGCTGACAATATGCAATAGAGGAATCATAGTCTAAATCTACTCCCTCCCAAGATTTTAATGCTGTATAATGGCTGGACTCAATGATCCAATGGGTCTTTTCCAACCTGGTGATTCTATGAATATTTGTAAATTTGTAACTAAGTGAACAATACTATATCTCATAGAAGGAAATACATGCACAATCTCAAGAAAATATATGTAGTCTTTAAACATTCATGTATCAAAATCAGTTATTAAAAAGAAGAATATAGTGAATAATATTAAATTAACAAACTACAGATTAAATAGCAGCATGTGTCCTGAGACAAAACAGAAACTTCTTAAGTAACCTAAATTGTAATTAAACATCTTGTTGATTTAACAGTCTTCAGTACATATACATATAATTTCACCAGCTTAGTTTTATTTAGAGCTTATTTAATTTGTTGGCTGAAATGGAAATGTGCACTACCCAACTGATGTCTATGGTCCTGATTTTAAAATCAGATCCGTATGTAGGGATAATTGATTTATAACTCTGGATAGAGTCTGCCAACAAGGATATTAGTGTGGGTCAAAGCCTAAAGTACTAAAGTATGGCTTTCCAGAAGATGAAAAGTTACCATGAAATAAATCTGTTGATAAAGCCCCGCAAGACCACATTTACTACAAAATTATTGAAAAAAAATTTTTTGTTAATTAAACTATACTGTAATCTAAGATAATTACATAATCATACATCATAGAATAGTTTGGGTTGGAAGGGACCTTCTTAAAGATCGTCTAGTTCCAACCCCCTTGCCATGGGCAGGGACATCCCCACCAGCCCAGGCTGCCCAAGGCCCCATCCAACCTGGCCTTGAACACCCCCAGGGATTGGGCATCCACAGCTTCCCTGGGTAACCTGTGCCAGTGCCTCACCACCCTCATGGGGAATAAATTCTTCCTTATATCAAGACTCAATCTGCCCCTCTCCAGTTTATACCCATTCCCCCTCGTCCTATCACTACCAATCTTTATGAACAGTCCCTTTCCAGCTTTCCTGTAGCCCCTTTTCAGGTACTGGAAGGTCACTATAAGGTCTCCTCAGAGCTTTCTGTTCTCCAGGCTGAACAAGCCCAACTCTCTCAGCCTGTCCTTGTATGGGAAGTGCTCCAGCACATAACAAGTACTTTCATGGAAATCATTAGCTAAACTCAGGTTGCAGATCTGTGGAAAAATATTTATTTATTTACGATTATTTATAATTATTTATATAAGCAGTTGTTATAGTGTATGATTTCTAATTAAAAAAAAAGACATCTGGATTCTGTTGCAGCACTGATTCTGTTACAGATAGTGATCCATTTTTCCCAGAAGCCAGGAGTATTTTTCATCCTTCTGTTACAAAGAATAACTTTGACAGTCTTGATTCTGATTTTTATAAAGAGATGAGCCATAGGATAATTAATTTGTGTGAATTGGAACAGTGTTTTTATCTTTGTGAGAAAACTCTTAGTTTGCTCATGAAAGCACTCATGCATTTACAAGAATGAAAAGCGTTCAATATAAACTGGTATTGACAAGGAAATAGGACAGCTCTGCAGCATTTATAGTTTTGAATAATACCTGGTATTAAACAACACAACACAGGCATTTGTAGCCATTGAGAGCATGTGAAGCTCCTCAAAGAGAACCTATTGGAAAAGCTTTTAGGGAACAGAGGAAGGAGGAAAACAGTATCATTCATTAAGCACAGCAAAGCCAGTTTCACAATACTCCTTTAAGTCAAAAGAAGAGAGTTACCTATGCTGAGATTACACTGTAGAGTTATCTCCCTGTTCAGAGTTGCCTCCTTTGGAACCCTTGCCACTTGGATTGTCATAAAATCTAAGGCAGAGTAACCCGCCCCTAGACTAAAGCTACCCATTCTCTCCCATTGTGAGGGAGTGGGATTCTCTGTGCTTGCAGGTAGTAAGTGAAAATTTAGCCTATTAACATTCTTCAGGATTTTTCAAATTCTCTTTGAACAATTTCGTGTCTGTATTGCATGTGTCCCGTATCTTGCAACATCTTTCTGTAACCTTTTCTCTGTGACAAAACCCAAATGTTCTGGGAAGTCTGAGTGCTAATATCATTCACTATTTCTTTCCAAGACTTCCTTCCAGCACTCCTCTAAGGAGGAACTGATTGTTATAGTTACTTTAGAATATCTGTTTTAGTAAATTTCCTGGTGCATGCAAGGCCTTGGCTTCACAATAATAATAATAAAAAGAATTTTTTCAAATCTGAAGTTTCTAACTTTTGATTAGATCTTGTCATGATTAATTCTAAGATACACTATAGTAGAAACTAGAAAACCTACGGCAACTTCATGGCTTCAAATTGGGACTGTGCCAACAACTTGTCTTAAAGTGGTAACTGTTTTTGCTTGTGTGCTGATCTGCTTTAGATTCCTTTGTATCACGAAGTTTTGATTCAATTTTCTGATTAACTCATAAACTTCTCCAGAATAAGGAATCTTGGGGAAAAAAAACCCATAAAAGATCAAAATACTGTTGACTGCATTCAATGCCACTACAGGATTAAGCAAAGCATGTTCCTCATCATGGGAAGGTTATATAAACAATTGTGCTTTGCAGTGTGCTCAGAAAGTCAGCACTGCACATGCATGCGTTGCAACTGTCTCAGAGAAAGTGAATTCCAAAGTTGAGAGCTTTCTTTTGAGGCTGTATACTTTGCTTGGTTTTTTTTCTTTTGATGTGCCTGGGTAAGTATTTTGACTTCCTGCATAAGATAAAGTCACACAAAGGAACAGTGTGTAATGCCAAGTTAGGACGACTGCAGGCTTTGTTTCTCTCTCTGTATAATATCTACAGGAGAACAAGGCTGGTAGCTCCTAAGCTTAAGATAGAGAAGGAGAAATATTGAAATTATTTCACCCTCTAACTGGAACTGTCACCAGTTTCTGCCACGCATTGTGGAAATCAATATTATGTCAGTGATTCCTATCACTTTGGTTAAGTTTCTGCTGTGGGTACAGATTTAAAAGAGTAAAAATATCTGTCATAGTACTGGCGTTGTTTTTCTCACATCGATGCTTGCTCCAAAATGTGCAGGACAAATTTGTTCCTTGTTTATCTACAATGCCAGCATGCTGTTTATGGAGATCCATTCAGGAAACTTATTTTAGAATATCTATTTTAGTAAATTCCAAGAGCATACAAGGCCTTGAGCTCAGAATAATAAAAAAGAATGTTGCTACACACCCTGTTAAGGAAATAATTGTCTCATATCAGTCATCTAGAACTGTTAATGTTGGCCTCAGCTTCTTTCTTCTAGCCTTCTTGTGGTTTTCCTCTTGCCTTTTTTTTCTCTTCTCTTTTCATTCACCCACTAAATATCTACAGGTATCAGACTGATACGTGTTCTTTTCACAGAGCTCGATGTTGTGACTACCTCCCATATACAATATAGCATAAAGAAAATAATAACTCTTATGCATAGATGTACCAGAGGAGTAAAGGATACCTTGTTACCTGCGTTACCTCTTTTGTAGTGGCAAGTTGTGTTTGCAGCATGCATGTTACATGCAAGTCCTGCAGTTTTATTCCCCAACGGGCACTTCTTCACTCTGGCTTCAATCAATAGCCCCACCAAACCCTAACTTAATCTTTCTTGTTTAGTTAGTCCAACAAAGCAGCTAAAATCAAATGCATCTGCTTGTTACGGAATAGTCGGGGTTGGAAGTGACCTTTGGAGATCACCTAGTCGTCCCCTCCCCACTGAAGCAGGCTCACCTGGGGCAGGCTGCACAGGAATGTGTCCAGGCAGGTCTTCAACATCTCCAGAGAAAGAGATTCCACAGCTTCTCTGGGCAGCCTGTTCCAGTGCTCTGTCACCTTCACAATAAAAAGTTTTTCCTCGTGTTGAAGTGGAACTACCCATGCTCTAGTTTGTGACCCTTTGTCCTGTCACTGGGCACCATTGAGAAGAGTCTGACTCCACCCTCTTGACACCTCCCTTTTAGATATTTTTAAGCTCTGATAAGGTCCCCTCTTAGTCTTTTTGTCTCCAGGCTAAACAGACCCAGTCTCTCAGCCTTAAACAAGGCACAGCTGAAAAGCTAGAAACTGATTCTTCTTTATCTCAAACCAGAGAACCTTGTAAGACGCATGTTCCAATCTCCCCATCACCTTTGTGGCCCTCCACTGAACTCTCTCCAGTAGTTCTTTGTCTTTCTTGAGCTGGGGAGCCCTGAATTGGACACAGTACTCCAGATGGGGCCACTGCGTGGAAATGAACGATGAATACTTCGGCTCTCACTGTTTTGCCTACCAGGTTTATACTTTCCTGTGACCCATAGTGGTAAGGTGAAATGCAGCTGATAGGATGCAAAACTGATCTTTATGTTGGAAACATGAGTTCAGTTCCCTGTATTGCAGTCACACTGTAAATGGCATCACACATGACACAAAGCTGAAGGGCAGGTCCCACAACCCCCCGTGACAACACTGAACCATTACATTTATCCAAACCCATTGCCCATCAGGACAGCATTGGCTTTGGAAAGCAGGAGGTGCAGGCTTGCCTGAGGAGCTGTGTTGTGGCACCTGGGACAGGACGACATCATTCTGTCAAGAAAAACTTTCTAGTAGGGCATGTAGCAATAAGACAAGGGGTAATGCAAATGAGTGCACCCTCAGCAAATCTGCAGATGACACCAAGCTGAGTGGTGCAGTTGCCACACCAGAAGGATGGAATGTCATCCAGAGGGGCCTGGACAGGCTGGAGAAGTGGGGCTGTGAGAACCTCATGAGGTTCAACAAGGCCAAGTGCAAGGTCCTACACCTGGGTGGAGGCAATCCCCGATTTCAGTACAGGATGGGGGATGATGTGATTGAGAGCAGCCCTCCAGAGAAGGACTTGGGGGTGCAGGTCGATGAGAAGCTCGACATGAGCCAGCAATGTGCACTTGCAGCCCAGAAGGCCGACTGTGTCCTGGGCTGCATCAAAAGAAGCATGGCCAGCAAGTCGAGGGAAGTGATTCTGCTTCTCTATTGCTCTCTTGTGATACCTCACCTGGATTATTCTGTCCAGTTCTGGAATCTTCAGCATAAGAAGGATATGGAGCTGTTGGAAAGGGTCCAGAGGAGGGAACAAAGATGGTCAGAGGGCTGGAGCATCTTCCATATGAGGAAAGGGTGAGAGAGTTGGGCTTGTTCAGCCTGGAGAAGAGAAGGCTTCAAGGAGATCTTATAGCAACCTTCCAGTACCTGGAAAGGGGCTACAGGAAAGCTGGAGAGGGACTGTTCACAAAGGCTTGTGAACTAGGGACAATGGGTATAAAGTGGAGAGGGGCAGATTTAGACTATACATAAGGAAGAATTTCTTCACCATGAGAGCGGTGAGGCTCTGGCACAGGTTGCCCAGGGAAGCTGTGGCTGCCCCATCCCTGGAGGTGTTCAAGGCCAGGTTGGATGGTGCTGTGGGCAGCCTGGGCTGGTGGGATGTCCCTGCCCATGGAAGGGGGTTGCAACTGTCAAACTGTGAAACTGTTAAAGGGCTTTAAGGCCCCTTCCAACCCAAACCATTCTATGATTCTATGAGTGTGCCCAGGGAGGTGGTTGACTCACCGTCCCTGGAGGTGTTTAAGGTGAGGGTGGATGAGGTGCTGAGGGGCATGGTTTAAGGATTGGTGGGAATGGTTGGACTCCACGATCCGGTGGGTCTCTTCCAACCTGGTTATTGTGTGATTCTGTGATTCTGTGAGTCTTCCAACTTGAGTTCAAGAGTCAACAGGGGAACAAAGTTGAAAGGGGCGGGGCTTATGTAGGCGGGGCTAAGAGGGGCTCGGGCTGGTGTGCTGTAGGGGCGTGGCTTAAATGGGAGTGGCTATTAGGGGCGTGGTTTAAGTGCGCGGTGCCCGGGCTGGCTGTGGGGCGAGGAGGCTGAAAGAAGGCGTGGCTTAAATGGGCGTGGCTCAAAGGAGAGACCGCCTCAACGGGGGCGTGGCTAAGGCGGTTTAACGTGGGCACGGCTTGGAGGGGGGCGCGGTTTAAAGGGGCGGGTTCTTCGCTTTGGCCGCTGCGGGGAGGAACGAGGGGGATGCCTTTTATAGGGGGCGTGGCTTAAAAGATGCGGTGCCTCCAGGGGGCGTGGACTCGCCGCTGCCGCTGCCAGGCATTAGGGAGGCCGGGCCGGCTGCGAGGCAGGGCGTGAAGGGGCGGGGCGTAGAGGGGGCGGGGGCGTAGAAGAGGCGTGGCCTAATAAACGAGTGCTAAAGGGGCGTGGCTAAAGGGGCGTGACCAGAGGGGGGCGGTGCCTCCGTGGGGGCGGGCCGGCGCGCCATGCTGATCACGCTGTGCTATCTCTACCTATGGGCGCGCTGGGGGACCCGCTCCGCCGCCCTGATCCGCCGCACCGTGCGCCGCCTCCACCGCTCCCGCTGCTCCTTCACCTTCTGCTGCTGCCGCTCCGCCGGGCCGCCCCCCGCTCGGCCCGAGGAGCGAGTCTGCCTCCGCGTAGGGAACAAAGTCTTTTTCACGGACGAGACGCAGGTACCGCCCCGCGGCCGCGGGGAGCGAACCGCGCCGGCAGCGGCCTCCGCGCTCCCCTGGCAACGGCGGGAGCGGGGCCGGGGCCGCCCCTGCGCGGTGGCAGCGCCGCTGTGGCTCCTCGCGGAGACTCGGGCTGCTTTGGATCGGGAGGGGCCTTAAGGGCATCCAGTTCCACCCCCCTGTCATGGGCAGGGACACCTCCCACCAGCCCAGGCTGCTCCAGACCCATCCAACCTGGCCTTGGACACCCCCAGGGGTGGGGCAGCCACAGCTTCCCTGGGCAACCTCTGCCAGAGCCCTTACAGTGAAGAAATTCTTCCTAATTTTTTCCATCACAAGACATTTTTTCCCATGAAAGCTGGAGAAGGACTGTTTACAAAGGCTTGTAGTGATAGGACGAAGGGGAGCGGCTGTAAACTGGAGAGGGGCAGATTTAGACTAGACATAAGGAGGAATTTCTTCACTATGAGAGCGGTGAGGCCCTGGCACAGGTTGCCCAGGGAAGCTGTGGCTGCCCCATCCCTGGAGGTGTTCAAGGCCAGGTTGGATGGGGCCTTGGGCAGCCTGGGCTGGTGGGAGGTGTCCCTGCCCAGGACAGGGGGGTTGGAACTGGATGAACTTTAAGATCCCTTCCAACCCAAACTATTCTGTGAGGGGGCTCTTTATCAGGAAGATATGTGAAGTCTCTTTGGCTTGTAATGCTTAAACACAAAAATTTCAATAGATGAAATATGCTTTAGAGATGCTGTTACAGTACACCCATAATAACACTTTCTAACACTTCTTATTTTAAGCAATTAAAAAGACTGTTGGCAACAGGAATAAGAAAAAGAAGAAAAGCAATAGGGTTGAGCAAGAAAACTGGGACAAGGAGCCACAAAGAGGCCCCAGGACTGACCAAGTTGTCACAGCGGAGAAAGCTTCAGGGAGACCTTAGAGCAGCTTCCCAGTATTTAAAGGGTGCTACAGGAAAGCTATGGAGGGGCTCTTTATCAGGGATTTTAGAGAGAAGGCAAGGGATAATGGTTTTAAGCTGAAAGAGGGGAGATTTGGATATTAGTAAGGAGTGAATGTGGTGAGGCGCTGGCACTGGTTGACTGGGGAAGTTGTCGCTGCCCCATCCCTGGAGGTGTTTAAGGCCGGGTTGGAAGGGGCTTTGAGCAGCCTGGTTTGGTGGAAGGTGTCCCCGCCCGTAGCAGGGGGAGTGGAGATGAATGAGCTTCAAGGTCCCTTCCGACCCAAACTGTTCTATGAAATAACTTATATATCTTCCCAGACCTGTTGCAGCTCTGCTTGTCAGGGATGAGGCTTAGGTGGTGCCCGGGTAATTGCGTTTGTAGAAAATCTTAGTGCAGTTAAGTTACCTCTCTTCACTACCATTGATTGTTGGTTGGGGAGTGGGCCAAGGAGTGTTTTTTACGTTGTGTGCGAGAAGTGTGGCTTTGCAAGTTCAGCTATGGCAATAGTAGCACTTGTCTAGGAGAACTTGGTAGTATTTCCATATCAATAATATACTTGTAGCACATGTAAGGCTTTAGCTTAGAAATATATGCTGTGTTTGTGTATTCAACCTTTGTGTCAGAAATTTGAAGCATAGCTGAAACTGTCTCAGGGTCTGAATTGAGCTTTTGGTTAGAGAGAACTGCTTTTCTCATCACAAAATGTTGTTTCAAGTGAGGGAAATGACATGGAAAAACAAAATCTGTGAAAATCCATTTTTTTTTTTTTTTTTGCAAATGAGCAGCGAGAGAGGCTGTTTGGCAGAGGCTGCAGTAGCCCAGGACAGTGGAAAAATACTGTGCCTGAATTTGCTTGATATGGCATGCAGGGAAAGTAAAAGTAAGCCTGCTTCTGTCTTTGAGGTTTAAAAGTGCAACTCCTCTGATACTCCCCCCACAAATCATTGCTATCGTTGGATTGAATGCTGGATTTGTCTAAACTTGTCACTAGTTACCAGCATTAGTGTGGATAAGAATCTTCTGCATCTCTTCTTTTTGCTGGTGTTTATGTGTGTGTTCGTGTAACTTATTTCAGTTGTTACATATTTTACTGAAATGAGTATTACTGAAATGTGTTTCTGAAGCATGTCATTGGCTAAACGCAACACTTCAAGAAGCTGAGAAGCATCATAAATTCAGTGGGTAAAGAGGATGTTTTCAGTGCAGAAATAAGATCACAAATGCTAATGGAGTTTGTTCGAAAATAGTCTTCTTGCTATCTAATGAACAGATTGTTTCATGCTCAAAAGTGATGTTTGCAATCTCAAAATCTCTCACAAGAAAGTTAAATACTTAATACACATTTCAATAAAGCAAAAAAAACCCCAAAAGATAAACAACCAAAAATTGTCTGTATGTTTACAGACGTTCTGCCTCAATTGCCCTGAATTATTGTTTTGTAAATCATATTTCAACTGACTTATGCTGTCTGTTGCCCCGCTTCTACTCATTTCTGTAATAACTTCTCCTTGATCCTTGCACAGTAAGCACATTTTTTTCTGTCTGCAATGTTATTCATGCAGACTGACTTTATAAGCTTGTCAGTTTATTTGTGTTTGCTGGGAGTTGGGAAGCCCTCTAGGGAACTGTAGCTTGGCTTGAAGCTTGGAGTAAAGGCAATGCTGTTACTCAAAAACTATTTTTCTTAAAAATATGTGTTGAAAGTTCACAGTTGGCATGTGACTTTGAGAATTCCTGCAGAAGATGCCTGCCGTGCCGCTCCTTGGTAGTGTGGCATATATAGGCTCTGACTTAGCTGCATTAAAGGTGGAGGCAGCATCATTCTGGAGCTCTCTGCTTCATCTATGAACACTATGAAGAAAGGGTTAACTAGTGTGATTTTTTTGGTTTCTAGGAAGATAACTGAGCTGTCTACGAAAGAGATACAAAATGTTGCAGTGAGTGAAAAGAACACCACCTGCTGAATTAGCAGGAGGAGAAAGGAGCAATTGAAAAACGTGTTTTGCTCTCTGGTACAACTATAACAGTATATGGCCATGCAAGCATTGCTACACTCTATGCTTTGACTTTGCACTTGTTACGTTTAACACTGTAGCCCAGTGTTTTAGTTCTAGTGGGAAATTACAATGGAATATAACATCAGGGTTTAAGAGTATAAATAGCACCTCTTTGTTTTAATAAACATCTCTGGTTACAGCAATAACCCGAGTCTGTGCCTCATGTACCACATTGAGCTACTTTGCTTTCGGAGCAGGTATAACTGTCTCTGGGCTGTGATCAGTGACTTCCTTAAGATAAGATAGTAGCAAGTCATAAATGTAACCTGAAAGCTGGCTTGTTTTTTTTTGTTGTTTGATCTTTAATCAAATTGGATACTTCAGATAATGTAAAGCTTCATGAGTTCTGTTCACTTTCCTGGAGAAGGTGGAAATGTTTACTCTTGCAGCTTCTGTGCTCTGTAAAGCTGGTTTGTTTGGCAATCCATCCCCATAGAGTTAAAATTGTGCACTTTCATTTTAGTTGTGGAGTGATGTACATGTTTAATGCGCTCTAAGGAAATTCTCTGATGTTTCCACATAAAATTACTGAAATGCGCAAAGCATGTGTTGCTGCTATAGTAGTAGCAAGATGTCTGTTTTAAATGTTTGGTGCTTTTAAAATATGGCAGGAAAAATAAGTTCAATGCAATATCTACATAAAAGTTTATATAATATGATGTGGCATCAATCTATGGATCAAGAAGCTTTGAGATTCCTAAAACTATTGTTTGGTCTACTAATTCCAACTGCTGAGCTTTATTTGCTCATTTGTGAGGACAAGAGAGGGAACTATTTTTATAATGTAATGAAGGACATGTTTGTACAATGGTCTGCTAAATAGACTACCTCATGAACAAATTTATTTTGAATGAGGTATTTCCTTAACTCTAAATTTAGAGTTATTATTATATAGTTCTTGGGTCACTTGTGGCTCACAGTTTGGTTGGGCTTTTGGCAGATGGATGTGGAAACTGTGGGACTGTGTTTCCTGGAGGATTGGTACCCAGTCAAAATGAATGCTGCCTGGACGGCTATGCAGTTAGAGGGGCTGTAGTGACTGATCAGGCAGGCTGAATGTTGTGACTGCTTTCTCAGTCCCTGCCAAGTACCAAACATTTCCTTTCAGCCACCAGAACTGAGATGGCAGGGCCATGGGTTTGTGTAGTCAAGGGAGAAGAGGGAAGGAAACAAGACAGGGTGAACTACAGTGTGAATGGGAGAGGAGGATTGGGTAGAATGAGGAATGTTCCCAGTGGCAAGTGGCCCAGAGCAGTCACAGTGCTGATTGCACAGGAAATCTTGTGCCCTGCTCACTTGTGCATTCTCCCTATGTAACCGAAAGCTGGAATCTGAGTTGGATTAAAAGCTTGGTTGTTACTTTTAGTTTTACTTTTGATGTGTTTCTGCCTACCGGTTCAGATCTTTACCTTCTTTTTTTCCCTCATGGGGAGCATGAAATGTTAGTGACCCTTCATGTAAGGCTGAAGGGTCGTACTTGGGTTTAGACTGGGCATAATTTAAAGGGGAATTATTAAATCAGATGCTTGCTATATGGACTTATTTGTCTTTCCCATGTCTTTCAGTTCTTTGATGACTTAAACAGGTGGAGTCTACTTCTCATTTCTCCTTTTATTTATCCTGATAAGTTACTTAAAGCAGAACATATAGCTTTTGTGACAGAAAGCATTTCGGCTCCAACAGATAATTTGCAGAAAGTACCTGGCTCTTCAAAAGAGGTAAGTAGTTATTGGTTTTTTGTTGCATAGAAAGTAGTGCAGGCGGGTCATTTGGTAGGTATAAATATAAAATACTTGAAAGAAAAAAAATCAATGACAGATAGGTTTTATATATTTATAATGTTATTGGAAATAAAAAGGTAATGTCTTCATTAAAATGAATCACTGTTAGTACTTATAAATAGTTATAAGCAGTGTTTTCCTTTTAATGTATAATACTTACAAAATGTTATTGAGGCATTCAAAGATAAATTATATTAATACTGAAATCCTTATGGCAAACATAGCGGCTTATAAATCTATAAAGTATCTTCTTCACTATAGCAGGTCCAGGGAGGTTGTTCTCCCTCTGTACTCGGCACTGGTGAGACTGCTCCTCGAATCCTGTGTTCAGTTCTGGGCCCCTCACCACAAGAAGGATGTTGAGGCTCTGGAGCGAGTCCAGAGAAGAGCAACAAAGCTGGTGAAGGGGCTGGAGAACAGGCCTTATGAGGAACGGCTGAGAGAGCTGGGGTTGTTTAGCTTGGAGAAGAGGAGGCTGAGAGGAGACCTCATTGCTCTCTACAACTACCTGAAGGGAGGTTGTAGAGAGGAGGGTGCTGGCCTCTTCTCCCAAGTGATAGGGGACAGGACGAGAGGGAATGGCCACAGGCTCTGCCAGGGGAGATTTAGGCTGGACATTAGGAAAAAATTTTTCACAGAAAGGGTCACTGGGCACTGGAACAGGCTGCCCAGGGAGGTGGTTGATTCACCTTCCCTGGAGGTGTTTAAGGCACAGGTAGACAAGGTGTTAAGGGGCATGGTTTAGTGTTTGATAGGAATGGTTGGACTCGATGATCCGGTGGGTCTCTTCAACCTGGTTTTTCTATGATTCTGTGATTCTATATTGTCAGTGCAAAGATACGGATTTAATGTATGGTGTTCTAAAACTTGAATTACTATATATATATCATCTCTAAACAGATTAGGCATGAAAATAGTATCCAGACCCCGTCAAAGCTGACCACGAGCTTGAGATAATGTCTTTCTCTCCCTTAAATTTTGTTGATCTTATAACTTTTTTGTCATATGAGGAATGCTTGCTGCCTAGGCAACTTAGTTTGGATACAGATTTGAAGGGGAAGGAAGTTTGTAACCCTAAATAAAAGATAAACTTACCTTGCAGGGAGGAAAAATTTCCTAGGTGGTACAGGTTGTAGTAGCTCCTTCCTAAGGCCATCACTTGTGTGTGCTGCAGGCTCTCTTTAGTGAAGAGCACAGAATGGATCTCATTCCCTGCTGGAAAGAGGAGAAATGGAAAGATGTGCATTCTAGGATAGGCGGTGTGTAGGCAATAATAAAACCTCTGTCCTGGTCTCTGGCGTATGCTGAAGTTGACAGAGGTTTTTTATTAAACAGGCCATGACACAAGCCAGCATCGCCGCCTGGGGGGCAGGCCTTAAGGTGTCTTCTGGAATGACCCCTGAAGCACCATTTGTCATCCTTGCTTTTTAGCAGCAGGTTTTAAGCTCCTTTTTAGAGTTAAAGCAAACCTGTCTCATACCTGGGTGCTTGTGGTCTGTCCGTTTCCGTGGACGATAAACATATATTTTCCAGGACACTTGTTTTGGAAGATGCTCTAGGAGTCTTCTGCTGGAGTGAACATGGAGAGTAGTGTTGTTGGGAAGTAGTCTTATCTAACCTGAGTGAAGGGCAGAATGGAAATGAACACAATTCCAGATTTGTGCCGGCAAGAAAAAAAATTCAGATTTTTAGTATCTTCACCATTCATGAAGGCCCATCAATTCTAGTACAGAGCATGGTTCTGGAGTGTGTCTTTGCCGTCTGGAAGGATGATGTCCAGGGGAACTGCTGTATCAAGCAAAATCATTATCTCCATGAAGCTCAGAGTGTAGGGACTGGAGGCACTGAAAGCTTGTTGAGAACTTGGAGATCTCTTCTGCTGAAGTCTTCTGACCCTGCTTCCAGTGGCCTTATATTTCCTTGGAGGACACAGGAAGTAGCCACATTAGCTAGTTTGTAAATTGTTTTATTGCCTTTGATGTAAGACTGTGAGACTCTGGAATCCATCCAAGTGGGCCCAACTTCTAGGAGATAAACTAGACAGGATACCTGCTGCGCTCTCTACGTTGTCTCAGAGTGTACCTGAGGAGTGCCGGGTCAACTTAAACAGAAGTCTAAGGAAGATTTTTTGTTTGTTTGTTTTGTGGCAAAGGGGTCCACAGAAACATCTGAGTTAAATCTCTAGTACTTTTGTTCTTTTGGAATTTATTACAGTGGATTTTTTTTTAATCTTGTTGGTTTTGTTTGCATTTTCTTTAGAATGGAAAGTGCTTGCATTATGTATACATTAATAAATAATTTGATTTGTCAAGCTCAAAAGTGATAGTCCAGACAAAAGACTAAAACTGGAGAGGAAAAGGACTGCTATTTTACTTTGTTTATTGTTCTTCATTGTACATGTACCTTCTAGCAAAGTGTTTTTAATTCTGCTACCTCTGGCAGCTAGCTGTTGATTAGAAACAGATTGCTTCTGTGACCTGTGCTAATTTCGAGACTGAAAAGCCATTTTTTCATAGGCCTATCAGTGATTTGTGACAGTTACTCTTGAAGCTGAGGTAGACCCAGAAAGCAAGATTATAGATTTTTTTCTTATGTCTTACTAAGAGTTGGCCTTTAATTTTGTATTCTAACAGAATTTTGATGACTATTCTTAGTCATACCAGGAAAGCTTGGCCTGTTTGAAAATATTCTCTGGGGGTTTTTGTTATGTTGTGAAGCTAATGGATTGTTGCATCAGCAGGATTATGGATCATATGTCTTGGCAACAGCCTTACTTTGTGAAGTTCTTTGGTGTATTCACTTTATTTGCATTAGACAGTGTTAACTAGTTTTTACTTGTTAGCATGTCTAAGCTTTTACTTGGTCCCATGAGAAAAAGCTTAAAAGCATCAATATATCCTCCTCACAATTTTCATGTGAGATGGATATTACCTGCTTATGCCTGTTTTCTGGGTAAGAAAGGATATATTTTTGCTAGGTACTGTTGTGTAATAAATGTAAGGTTTTAAAGGGGTCTTTGTTAGTTGAGTCAGCAGACAGATTTTTAGTCTTTATTAATGTGCCTATCTTTCAGAGAACCCAAAAATCTTTGCATGTTTCCTCCACTTGTCTCTCTTATAGTTAAACTTTTTGCCCAAGATGGTACAGCTATGCAGTTTGGGTTTAACAAACCTTCTTGAAGAAAACAGACCGAAATGTATCACTTTCATAATGTTTCTTTTCTGAAGAATGGAATTTTTGATGTAGATAAGCAGCTTAGATCTTTTGTGTTTAGTCAATGCTTCTGATAGTCAATGTGTACTTTTATTAAAACGTATTTTACTTTTGTTCTTTTTGTAAGCATTTGTTTTAGAGTTTGTTCTGGAAGCCATGTGTTGAAAATAAATACAAACGTAGTTTTACCTATAGAACACCATAATGCTTTCCTGCCATTTTGTGTTACTTGAAGCTTTTACAGCCTTTGGTGACTTCTCTTGGGACTGAATCTAGTAGCAGGTATTACTTGCTACATGGCCCTTCCTCAGCAGGTTCTTCTGGTTGTATTCGGTCTAATACATAGACCTTTGTAGTCATGAAGGGTGGGCTTTTGTATGAAAGGAACTGTCAACTGAAAGCCTTCTCTAGGGGAGATGCGTTGTCTTATAACATTATTAAGTGTAGTAGTTCTTTTAAACACATCAGGCATCAGAGAAGCAAGTCTTAAAAGTGATTCTGCCCATTTAGTATCCCATAATCCTAATAGCTACACATTTTTTTTTTTCCAAGTACTTTCTTTAAAATTACTTCCAGTCCTTGGGTTTACTGGTTGTGCTGTTTTGGTTTTTGTCCCACTGTCTCTGCCTAGTGTATTGCTGATTTTTAATAACAGGATCCTTTGAAAGGAAGGACAGTTTTTCTTTGCAGTTTATCTTGCAGACTCATAATACTGTTGGTATTTTGATTTTTTTTTTGTAATCTTTTCAAACTAAAAAACATGCATATGCTTTATTCTAGATTGTGAAGTGGTCGGACTATTGTTCACCACTGGCCTATAAACCTGGTGAGCCTTATAAATTGATTGCTGAAGCAAGTGTAGATAATTTCAGTAACCTTGGAATAGCATTCATGGAAGACAGGCTTGAAATGGATAATGGAATGGTGCCACAGAAGATTGTTTGTAAGTATCTTCGTGAATTATTTTTGGTGGTAGAACATGTTTGTTTTGTACTTATTTAGAACTGTGCATATGGTCTTTATACCTATATATGAAGCCATGCTTTTATTTTGGCACAATTTTTTCTTCTTACTGTCATTCCAGGCAGTTGGTCACTACTTTATTTTATACTGTATACTGTCAAATATAGAAGTCTTTGAAAAGTTAGACCACTTTTTGAGCGAATTTCTCTCCTTGCAGAACTTTTTACAAATGCAACAACAAAAATAACAAAAATATTTTTATAATAAAACCCCCTCTTTTTCTTTAATACCTCATAAAGTGGGTCTCTTCCAACCTGGTTATTCTGTGATTCTGTGATAAGCTACTGCAAATAATTAGCCTTAGTATGGTGAGATCTCCAAGTATCCTAAATGGTGTTTAACCTTTTGTAAATACATTAATGTATAAATGTGACAAAGGTGAAGTTAGCAAATCTTGTTTCCAGAAGTCTTGTCTCCTAGATTAACTAATCAATGTAAAAAATAAAAAAAAAAAAGCCTCAGAAAAATTTTTGGCAAATGTTCTCCTTTTGTCAGATTTGAAATAAAAATGTATTCAAAGGTAAACATAGGTTGAGAAAAATTGTTCTAACCTAAGCACCTTAATGCTGTAGCGCAGCAAGGGAAAAGCTCGCAGATGCTTTCTAAACAGGGAGAAGGATAACCAGGGGAAGGAAGCTGGGGTCATTGCTAATTAAATTTTGAATTTTTGATGGACGATGTTTTTCTTTAGGGGTTGATTTTCATGATACCAAAACTATGAGCCATGGTGTCTTCATGAGTTTAATAGTTTAAGCTAAGGCAGGGAAGGAGTTGTGTCTGATGGCATAGAGAGGAGAAGAAGTAGTTGCACTTGTGCTTGTAACACCATTCTTAAACAGAATTATCATCTGGACTGTGGGAAGTCAAAGCTTCATCTCCTTTTGCTGTGTGAGATTTAAACTTTTTTATTCCAGCACGGTTCTAAAAGTGCCATAATGTGCGGTCTGTAGGCTATTGTAGAGTAGTGGGCTCTCAGGGAGTAGAGTCACGCTTTCTTTTTCTCTTTGTTAAGCTACATTCTCATTTCTTCCTGCCTAGTTGTGTCTTCTCAGCTATGTTGATAAAACTATGGGTCGTGTATTTGGACTACAAAAACATTATTTGGACTACAAAAAAAATACTATTTCCCACCCTTCCTCTTCCATCTCCCCCACCAAAAAAGGGCAGGTTGTTCTTTTTTTTTTTGTTTGCTTTTTGTTTGTTTGTTTGGTAGTGGGGTTTTTTTTATTTGGTTGTGGGGTTTTTTGTTTGGTTGGGGTTTTTTTATGTAGATTCCAGTGCATTGGCAGAAATTGGGGAATGACAAAATCAAGAGCAGCTAGCTATGCTGCAAGAGAGTAGCAATATTCTCACAAATCTGTCTGATGTGAAACTGTCTCTCAGTGCTGTTCTGCAAAAATATTCATGCAAGGAGAGGATGGAAACTGAGAGAGTGCAGTCATTTACTTTTTTAGAATGTTTTCTGGCTTGTTTTGCTTCAGGTACTGTTTCCCTGCTAGAACTGCTCCAGGAGAACAGGCTGATGGTGCTGTGGGTGGAATAGCTTAGAGACTGGCAGCTGTGAAATTCTCCTGGGATGTGAAAAAAAGTCTTGCTTCAAATTTCTGCCCCACAGTAGGCAAAGGGGATAGAGTTTCAAGAGAATGCGACTTTTGTTAAGTGAAGAAAGTGATTGAACTCAGATCTGGTGTATTGTGTGCCAGTTGACTATCTTGTTAATCAAGTTTCTTACTTAATTCCTTTGAGAGATCAGGAACAAAAACATGTTAAGTTTATTTGACCTTATGGGAGTGAAGGGGGATTCAGAAAAAAATTGCAGACTTTGATTTAAAATATTTTCATGTTGAAATATTTTCATGGCTTAGCAGGTGAAAAAAATACCTTTTGAGGAGTATTTTTTCCTCTCCTTCCTTAGTTTGCTCTACAAGTTTCATGCTGACAATAAACATCTTTGCCCTACTTTTCTCACTTGTATTTGCAAGAAATTTAACAATCCTTCTTGTTTGAAGTTTTCTCTTGGATTCTTAGTTCTCAAGTCTGTATATGTCTTCCTCTCTACAGACTGAAAGCAGTTCAGATATTTTTTTACTCCCTTTTACTTCTGCCAGACTTCAGCAGCCTTCAGCAATGCAAGAGACATGGTTCAGTGTATCCTTCTTGACCAATATCATCACTTTATTAGCTTATATCCAAATAGTTTGTTTCAAAATAGCAGAAAGCAATTTTCCACCTACTTTCCTTAAGAAACCAGTGTTTTTCCAAAGGTACTAACCTTTCTTCTCTTTGTCTTTTGCTGGGGACAGAGGGACAGGCAAAATAACAAGCTGCCAAGGTGATGCATTTATGAGAACTTCTTCACTTTCTCACCCATAGGCTGTTGCTCCATTTAGAACCCAACCGCATTGTGTTCACTAGCAACCATGCTTTACTTTTGTGCACATATTTTTGCAATCACAATAATTGTTGGCATTTTTTAATGTGCCCTGTAAAGATCAGAGGTTGTGCTCTCAGTCAGATTTCCCTGAAACAAAGAATTATTGACTAGTAAATGACTTGTGTTTTGAGTGCAAATTTATTGTGTTCTAGGGAGGAGAGTATTATGATTTGATGTATTAACAAGTGATGTTCTTGCTATTATAGATGACTTGTGGTGAAATTAAATGTAAATACTGCTGTGGTAGTGATATTCATCGTAGCTCTTTTAGTGTTTTTCTAACACTTTTTTGTTATTCTTTAACTCTTCTAGCTGTCCATTTACAGGAATCTACTCTGAAGGAGTTGGCGCAGGTGGCACCATCTGTAAAAGAGCAAAGTGTAAGCGGGAAAGAAATGAATGAAGTAACTTCTGCTGCAACTTCTGGGACTACTGTTAAATCAGGATTAGGAGTAGCTGAGTCTGTAGGACAAGGTGAAGAGGAGGAATCCAAGCTAGAGAAAGAAAGTGAGCATGAAGATGAATCCAGCAGTCTATCTGACAAGGAGACAGGTTCTGGGGAACATCATCACTTGCATCTTTCCAGTTGTCATGAATGTCTGCAACTTGAAAACAGTACTATTGAATCTGTCAGATTTGCCTCGGCAGAAAACATTCCAGAACTTTCTGATGATTGTGATAGCAAGCAGGAAGAGAAGAACGATGACTGTCTAACTGAAAAAATAAAGAGAATAAACCTTGCTGGAAAGCCCCCTAATGTGTTAATTTATCTTGGCTCTGAAACTGCAAAAGAGGAATTTCAGCAGATAAAATCAATCCTTCAAGAATGCATTGATGCAGACAGCTACACCATCTACCAGCTGCATGAAGAACAAGTTCTGAAAGCTCCATGGATTGATAATTCACTGCTGTTGATCATTGCTACAGAGGAGCCTATTTCTGAGGAGAACCACAAGCAATTTATGAAGTTTTTATGTAAAGGAGGAAAGATTCTAGGGTTTTCTTCCTCTTTTACATTTGATGGCATACAATTAAAGAGAAAAAGCAAACTGAAGAACACTGTTCATGAATTAATGGTCTCTAAAATGGACAGCACTGAAATTACGTTAAATCTTTTGGTCAGTGGCTGTATTTTTGAGGAAGTGATGAAGGAAGATATCAGCAAAGTGAAGACATTGAGTCGATTAAATAACGCTGATAAAGATATAGTTATCGTTCACCTGACTTATGGAGACAGTGGAGGAGAAGCCATTCTTTCTCAGGTACTGCGTATGCAGAAGCATTGATTTGCTCATTGCTCCATGACTGCGGTGTGCTAAAAGTTCACTTGTTCCCATTGCGTCTTCTTTGGGATTTTTGTCAGGGGGAGATAAAGATGGGTGTCTTGATGAATGTACAAGGACTCTGAGTGCCGAATGATTTTCACTTAATCCTCAGGAGGCTTAGAGAATGGTAGAGAGTTGTCACTGCTGTTCCACTTCACCATGTAGCCACACACATGTAGTTATGCAAGATCACAGTGGGAGGTAGAGAATAAATCTGTATAGTATGCAAGCATCTTCAAGAGCAGAATTATCCTTATCTGCTTGCTAGAAGTTTTGCAGTGATACACCTGTAAATTTTGCAGGGTTTGGGAAGTGGAAAAAAGAAGAACAGAGTAGTTGGTGGCCTTGAGGTGAAAGTTTATATTGGCAAGACAAAAATGTAAACTATGGTGAAGCAGAGGGTCATAAGAGGATGTAAAATAAACCTTGCAAGAAACTTGAAAGACATCTTCCCTTAAGGTTTAAGGTTAGGGTAGCCAACACTTATGAAATCTGACTAGTGAATGAGAGGGTTCCAGCCTCTGTTACTTGTTGCATGCCATGTCTAGAAAAAATACTGTACAATTCTTGCCTGAGTAAGTAACTACACAATAAAGATTAGACTTTGTTGGCACTGAAATGCCATTGTTTAGGTCTGTTGGTTCTTTTTTTTACTAGTATTGCAACCATTTTCTCAGTTATATTCAGTTTGTATCAAAGTGTTGTCAGTAAAACAAACCATTTTATGGTTTCTTCAGCAATGTTTTGACTTTTTGACTAAGGCTGATTTCTAGGTGGTTGTTAGGTTCATGATGTTGGCATTTTTTCTATCAAAATTAAAATTCTAAAACTTGATTTTTCTTGAGGTTTTTTTTTTAAGCTTGACATGTTTCCAGTCTGGAATAAATGCTCTTGTTTTGTTTTGTTGGGTTTTTTTTTTTTGGTTTTTTTGGTTTTTTTTTTTTTTGTGGTTGGGGTGCAGGGAGAGAATCTAGTCTGTTGGAAACTTGCTTTTTTGTTTCCTGAGTCTTCCTTCAGTCTTTAAACTTTTGAACATAACAAATAGCTCAGAGCACCTGGGGAAACAGAAGGAGGGTGGTCTAGAAAGAGCCGGTCTCATTTATTCCGCTTAATAATATCCCAGCAAGTAGGTACATCTCCAGTGTTATGGTATTGTAATCTCTGTTAGAGAAAAAAAAAAAGAATTGAACAAAACCCACCCCTCCTCAAGAAATTAAACAGCATGTCAGTTCAATTGTTCATTATCTTTTTTTGTTATTGTTACTCTTTGTCTTCCTGGATAATGGGTGAAGAAGCTTCCATGGCTGTATTAAAGGTAAATGTTGGTCACTGATTATTTAAATAGTCACAGATACCTGGCTAAGGTTTTGAGTGATAGAAAGGATCATAAAAGGTTTAAAAAATAAGGCGTCTGCCTGCATATGTAATCTGTGCTATTAAATCTAGACATATTTCAGCCATATTGTAGTAAAACTTGTAAACTGAGCCTGAAGGCAACTTGCGCATTTTGAATTCGCCTCAGGAGGAGCAGATGTAAATACTTTTTTTTTCCTTTAGTTTGGCTGTTCAGAATTATGTCACTTCCTTTATTCTGTTTTTGGTTTCAAGCACCACATTTAAAAAAGCAGGGCAAGGTTTATTTACCAGAATTTAATTAGTTGAGGAATATAATGGAGGTATAGCTGAACAAACATTAGGAAAGATTCTGGGACCTATTTTCTCAGGACCCTAGAGCACTCAAATTTAAATGCTTATGTATAAGGCAGCATACACTTTTCTAGCAATTGTGTAATTCAGAAATAGTTATTGGGTTTCTTAGAAGTGTTTTTGTTTCTTATCAGTTTATCAGATTAAATCTGTTAGGTTTTTGGAAACTGTTATACATAGTAGCATGTTTATAGCTTTGTGTAGGAAGCTTTGCCACCCATGTGCTGTATGCTTGTACTAGAAAATTGATTAGATACTGTTGCTATCCATTTCTGCAAGTTCATGGTGAAACCTGCTTTGCTGCACCGTTTAAATTGACCCTTCTGCTGCAATAAAACTTAATACTGCAGAAGTTTTCTCCAGTAAAAGGGCGTTACAGTATAGCTTCAAAAATCAGATTAAAAGGATTAGTGTGTCATTTTATAATTTTAAATTACTTCCAGTCTGGATTCGAAAAGCCTTATTGTTTTCTCGTCACGGGGCTGACACTGACATCAGCCATTAAGTATTCTGTCACAGAGGTTTTTCCCTTTTTTCTGTACTCCTTTATTCCAGCCCCCATCTCAGCATATTTCCCTGAATTTCAATAGAGTAGATCGTATATGAAAGACAAAGAACATCATTAAAATGTGTAGAATTGGAGAAATGAATTAAGATGATGGCTTGGGATTTTTCTTACATGAATATGCATATGTTAGGGTATGAAGGTCTCTAAATATCTTGGAACACTTATTTAAAAGACAAACAAACCAAACAAAAATACTCCAAAACATCAAGTTCCCCCCCCCCCAAAAAAAAAAAAATCCAGAAACCCCCACCAAAACCAACAAACCAAAAACAACAAAAAAGGAGATTTAGAAAGTTTTTTTCTCCTGCATTTCATTTCTCCTTTTAAGCATCTGCTTCAGTCTGGAGAAGTGTTTCTCTATCAAGTCGTGTTCTGGCGTTCTTATTTCTCTTTCAGACATGAGCATTTATTTATTTGCACTGATTGCAACTTAATGTATGTGACACACTAAGGTCTTGCTCTGAGTTCTATGTATCTTGTGCAAACTCTGATAAATCTCTTTCAATTTTAATGTGATTCTGCTCTGGTACATGCCAGAGTATGACCAAGAGTGCTGTTGGTTCTAATTTGCTAGCAGAAGAGCAAAAGGAGAAGTTTAAGTAAGTAAATATGAGTCTGAACAACTCCTTCAGAAGACTGGTTTATTAAGGGTTGTTTTGTGTAGGTTTCAGGGAAAATTATAGTGTACTGGCAACTGTGATCTCTGAATTGGAAACTTTAAATACATAAGCATTCTGTACTTTATTAGAATAATAAAGCCAGTGTAGATAAGATGAAGACATGGGAAACTTTTAAATCACAGTAGTAACACTGGATAATTCAGGAACCGCAGTTAGGATGATGCAGCTTTTGGAACTGTTGTTCTTACCACTCTCTGCCATGCCAAAATGTGTAATACCAACAAATTTTTTTTTTTTTTTAATTCCCTTTGCATGTATCCTGCCAGGCGCACTTGGAATTGGATATCAATTCAATGGATGTCCAAACTGAAGAGGATTTTAATTTGCTTAAGTTAAGCAACGCCAAGAGATATGAAGTTCTCAGGGAGATCCTGATACTGCTTGGCCTGAATTGTGAATTAAATGAAACTCCTATGTTAACACCTATTAA
Organism: Clamator glandarius; assembly: GCA_033459285.1. NCBI lineage: Eukaryota > Metazoa > Chordata > Aves > Cuculiformes > Cuculidae > Clamator > Clamator glandarius. Next base: position 2,024,489 of record JAUNZM010000310.1, on the reverse strand, counting down.
TCTTCTCTCCTCTGATGAGGTAAGGTTTCTGTTTATATTTCAGTTGGTTGAGGTTTACCCTACAAGACAAATTCCTTGTTCACTTAAATACACTCTGTTTCTTATGTGATATTTTTGTTTGGAAAGGTTTACTTATGTATTACAGGTAAGCTAAGTGTTTTATTTCTACTCTGTCACCATTTTGTTACCTGCTAGTAGTACTTCTGATTTTAACCATGAGGAAATTGTGCAGGGTTAACTTTTAGGATATATTTGCTATGTTTCTGTTAAGAGCTTTTATACTTATTTGTATGTTTTTGCAATATCAAAATTCAAGGCTATTGTAAGCTACAGAATGAACTGATTTAAAAGACAGGATTTATTTTTATTTAAAAATGAATTAGAAAGTTCTGTATAGGCTGGCAACAAAAGATCAAACCCAAATTGTGGAGAATGGTGTGGCAGATGGAAACTGAAAGAGCTGAGTAGTTAGGGAAGAGTGTGTGATTACATAGTGAAGGGCTCTGTTCTTGAGAATGTTGTAATGTTTCCTGTAAATAGAACAGCTTCTTGTAATTCAAATAGCCAACTGACTGTCCTGGATTTCTCAATTTGAAACATTGCTATGAGGAATTGTGAAGAACATATAAAGCAGTAGTTTCAGCTCTCTTCTTATGCATGACTTCAAATACATGACAACCGCATTATATTGATCTGAAGCAGTGAAGCAATACAGACAGGGGATTAAAACGCAGTACAGACTCCTCAGGCTCTTTGAGTTTGTTTTCAGCCCATATAGTGCTGCCACTACTGGCTCTTAGCACATTTGTCTGATTCCTGCTCCTTTTCTGTACCATCCTTACACTAGTACAGAAATTAGATGTCTGTCTTTAGGGGAACTCAGCTACAGAAGCTTCTTTTTGGATGCCTGATCCATCAGCATCTTATATAACATCCTCTAACTACAGGATCAATCAATGAAGAAAGTGACAGCTGAATGTTTTTTAAGTAGCTTTGATGATGTTTTAGGTTTAGTTTGTACTTTTCAAAACACTGTCCATGTGGAAGATAAAGTGTGCTAGGCTTACCATAACTATAGATTTTGAGTATGTGATTTGTGACTTTATTGTAGGCCAGACAAATCAGTATCGGATCCAGACAAACTGACCAAAGTACTATTAGTAGGGATGTTTGTAAATTCAAGTCTGCATTTCTTTTCTATGCCTTTAAAGTTAAAGCAAAAGCTTTCTGCCAGTGCATTGTGATGCTCTCATATATCAGTTTGGATTGGGTGTGACAATTAATCAAAACTAGGCAAAATGCAGAGAGCTTTTTTTAATTCACCTTGAGTGATTGCCCTTTCATGTGTGCCAAACTCTGGCTGGATCCCTCTCCTCAATGATGAAAAGTTTGGAAGTGCTTTTACCCAGCCTTCTGCTTGAAGCAGGGCTGTTGCTGACACTAGATCAGATTAGTCATGCCCTTTTTCTGGTTGAATCTTGAAAACCTGCAAGAGTGCTTGCTATGACCTGTCTGTGCAACTCCTCCCAGGGCCATTGAAACATTGTAGTGATTTTTTTTTTTCCCCTGAAGTTCGCTCTGAACCTCAAGCTGCAATCGATGGCTCTAGATGCTTTGATATATTATCTAGCACTATGAAGTTATTAACTCTTACATAGTCACAGATTGTTATTAAATGTCTCCTTAGCCTTTTCTTTGGCAAACTGAATGAACCGAGGTTTCTCATCCTTCTCTTGTAGATGTATTGTTTACTCTTTACCTCTTTATGGTTGCTTTCCAAGGAATTATAACTTGCAACTCCTTGCGTAAACTGAAGTCTGCTTTCCCAAGACCTAATTCTGCTGGTTCACTTCTCAGCCTTCCTCCAGATCTTAGATTCTCATGGTTGGTCCAGCCAATGCTGGTGTTTGTGACCAAATAAGAAACGTTCTTCCTTGTGAGCAGTAAATTCACAAGAATTGATTATTTATGTAGCAGATATGAAAACAAATAAGACTCATTCAGCCTTTTTGACTAATATTAAATATGGTCTGTATGGAAGACTTGTATTCTTCCTTTTTACCCCTCCTTCACTCTTTTTTCATGACTATTTCTTTCCTATGCACTTGCAATTGTCAGGCACGCTGTGAATGAAAACATGTAGCTAATTTTATACAAACTTGCCATCTAGTGGTATATTACAGATTGCAGGCCATCTATAAAATACATTTTTACAATGTATACAGTGTAGTTAAAGTTTAGACCCAAATATTTTTTTTAATGTTTTTCCACAGTTATGATTGGGGTTTTCTTTAATGTTAGTTTTTCTGTGCTGCTAAGTATAGTTATTGTTTCAATGTCTTTTGCTTTAGCCATGACCTGCTTCTAGAATATTGTGGTGAAATGAAGTTGCAATTTGGGTGTAAAAACTTAAATTAATAATGAAGAGATAATATAATAAAATAAATAAGGAGCATGTCACAGTTCAGCTTTGTGACAAGTTATTTCTTTTTCTCCATCCATCATGTTCTACATAGGTTGTCTGGTTTTCTTGAGAGCAAGGAGATACCAGAAATGCTTCTGATAGGTGAATAGTTTGAGGACGTGCTTACGCTTGTTTAAGATCAGAGTGAGTCAGTAGTACTGGAAATGGAGGGAACTGTCTTGCAAGCTCTAGTACTCTTGAACTTTGTGGGGTTTTTTTGTGTGGAGAGCTCGTCCAGTACATGTCACTGGATATGTGTTAGGTAATATATTGCTTCCCTGAGAGATTATCCAAGTAGTGTTCATTACTTAGATGAGGCTTAGCTGAAAAGTTAGGAAACTGATTCTACTTCAGCTCACATGAGAACAACCACAAGGTTTTTTTGGATGATTTTCTTAGGTTTCTCTGTAATAAGAAATGTCATGAGCCAACTAATGAGCGAGTAACCTCAGTGTCTTGTTAGCAGTTCTGAACATGGAAGAATGGCAAACGCTCTTCCTCTTATTTTTAAGAGCTGGCAATTCACTAATGATTCCTCCCTCCTAAACTGGAGGTTGCATCTGTACCATTATGTTTAAGAAAGATGGATGAATGCAACCTTGCTGGATTTTTCTAATGTATCTTAGAAACTACAAGCTCCTTTTGCTTATAATTGATTTTGCTCTGTTTTCTACTCCATTTTAAAAAAATTAGATTTTTTGGGGGAGAGAGAATCGTAGAATCATAGAATAATTAGAGTTGGAAGGGCCCTTAAAGATCATCTAGTTCCAACCCCTTTGCCATGGGCAGGACATCCCACTAGATCAGGTTACCCAAGGCCCCATCCAGCCTGGCCTTCCCCTGGCCTGGAGAAGAGGAGGCTGAGAGGAGACCTCATTGCTCTCTGTAGCTGCCTGAGGGGAGGTTGTAGAGAGGAGGGTGCTGGCCTCTTCTCCCAAGTGACAGGGGACAGGACGAGAGGGAATGGCCACAGGCTCTGCCAGGGGAGATTTAGGCTGGACATTAGGAAAAAATTTTTCACAGAAAGGGTCATTGGTCACTGGAACAGGCTGCACAGGGAGGTGGTTGATTCACCTTCCCTGGAGGTGTTTAAGGCACAGGTAGACAAGGTGTTAAGGGGAATGGTTTAGTGTTTGATAGGAATGGTTGGACTCGATGATCTGGTGGGTCTATTCCAACCTGGTTATTCTATGATTCTATGATCTCCAGGGATGGGTCATCCACAGTTTTCCTTGGCAACCTGTTCCAGTGTCTCACCACTCTCCTAGTGAAGAAGTTCTTCATAATGTCTAGTCTAAATCTGCCCCTCTCCAGTTTATACCAGTTCCCCCTCGTCCTATCACCACAAGCCTTTATGAACAGTTCCTCTCCAGCTTTTTTCGTAGCCCCTTTCAGGTACTGGAAGGTCACTATAAGATCTCCTCAGAGCCTTCTCTTCACCAGACTGAACAGGCCCAACTCTCAGCCTGTCCTCATATGGAAGATGCTCCAGCCCTCGAATCAACTTTGTAGCCCTCCTCTGGACCTGTTCCAACAGTTCCATATCCTTCTTACGTTGAGGATTCCAGAACTGGACATACTATTCCAGGTGAGGTCTCACAAGAGAGCAATAGAGGAGCAGAATCACTTTGCTCGACCTGCTGGCTATGCTTCTTTTGATGCAGCCCAGGACACAGTTGGCCTTCTGGGCTGCGAGCGCACATTGCTGGCTCATGTCAAGCTTCTCATTGACCAACACTCCCAAGTTCTTCTCTGCAGGGCAGCTCTCAGTCACATCATCCCCCATTGTGTATTGAAAGTGGGGATTGCCCTGACCCAGGAGTAGGACCTTGCACTTGGCCTTGTTGAACCTCATGAGGTTCACACAGCCCCACTTCTCCAGCCTGTCCAGGTCCCTCTGGATGACATTCCATCCTTCTGGTGTGGTAACTGCACCACTCAGCTTGGTGCCATCTGCAAACTTGCTGAGGGTGCACTCGATCTCGCTGTCAATATCATTGATGAAGATATTAAACAGCACTGGTCCCAGTGTGGACCCCTGAGGGACACCACTAGTCATGGATTTCTGACTGGACTTTGAGCCATTGATCACTAACCTCTGAATACAACCATCCAACCAATTTCTTGTCCACCCATCAAATCCATATCTCTCCAATTTAGAGAGAAGGATGTGTGGGACCATTTCAAAGGCTTTACAGAAGTCTAGGTAGATCACATCCGTCAGTTTGTGTGTCCACTGCTGCAGTTAACACATCATAGAAAGCCACTAGTTTGGTCACACAGGATTTGCCCCTGGTGAAGCCATGCTTGTAGTTTTGTTTAAATTTAAAGTGCTGGTTTAGTTAGTTTTTTTCTTTCTGATTTGTAAGCTTCAACTTACAGTAGAGCTGTACCCTGTTCTATGTGATTTCCTTGGTTTGTCTTCCCAACCTCCTCTCCTCCTTTATCACTTCAGAACGTTCACCAGATGTATTTTCTGCTACCTTGTCAGTATCAAATAAAGCTTTCAACTTTGTGTTATGAACAAGTAGCTTCACTTGCCTACAGTTCCTAAACAAGCTGCGTCTTTTTGCTTCATTGTTACTAATAGTCCCATCAAATCTATTATGCTAATTGGTATAAATTTGATTATTAAGACTTTCAGATCTTCCTGTATACTGTCTGGGTTTTAGATGATGCCAATGTAACTTTTAGCTACATCTGAGAGGTGGAGATTGGAAATATTTATTTTCCTCCTTAGAATTCACATTTTGAAGCTTAGTTTCCAGTTTGTAGTTCTCATGTATCTTAAATTCACAGTCCCACTACATGGATTTTAAAAAAGCGAATAAAATGTGAGCAGAACTGGCATTAGCTTTCTGAAAATCAAGCCTCAAGCTCCGCCAGGGGAGGTTTAGGTTGAACATTAGGAAAAAAATTTTCACAGAAAGGGTCATTGGGCACTGGAACAGGCTGCCCAGGGAGGTGGTTGAGTCACCTTCCCTGGAGGTGTTTAAGGCATGGGTGGATGAGGTGCTGAAGGATGTGGTTTAGTGTTTGATAGGAATGGTTGGACTCGATGATCCGGTGGGTTTCTTCCAACCTGGTGATTCTATGATTCTAATCACTGCAATTTTAGAATTTGTGTAAGCAATTTCTTTAATTTGTTGAACAAAATTTAAAAAGGAAAGCTAATTCAGGGGGAAAGAATTGATTTTTTTTGTAAGTGTCCAGGATTTCGTATGCATTTATCTATTATTTTTTTTTAAGCTATATAGTAAAAACTGGGGGCTAGTTTGATGTATAAAAAATATGCAAAAGTATAATTAACTTACACAATTAAATTTGAATGTGCTGTCCTTTTCTTTGAAAAAAGACTTTCTAAGGCCAATTTTAATATTTCACGAGGAGTTGTGAGCTTCATGATGCACTTTGTGCTTCTAGTACGTGCAAAGAATATCTTATTTTAGGTTGAATGTAGGAGATTTGAAGAGATATAAACAGTAGTTACGTTGAAAATGACACAATTAAATTTTAGCACTCAAGAAAAATACATTAGAATCATAGAATAACCTGGTTGGAAGAGACCCACTGGATCATCGAGTCCAACCATTCCTATCAATCACTAAACCATGCCTCTTTTTCCTAATGACCAGCCTAAATATCCCCTGGTGGAGCTTGAGGCCATTCCCTCTTGTCTGTCCCCTGTCACTTGGGAGAAGAAGCCAGCACCCTCCTCTCCACAACCTCCTTTCAGGTAGTTATAGAGAGCAATGAGGTTTCCCCTCAGCCTCCTCTTCTCCAGGCTAAACAGCCCCAGCTCTCTCAGCCGTCCCTCATAAGATTTGTTCTCCAGCCCCTTCACCAGCTTTGTTGCTCTTCTCTGGACTCACTCCAGAGCCTCAACATCCCTCTTGTGGTGAAGGGCCCAGAACTGAACACAGGATTCAAGGAGCGGTCTCACCAGTGCCGAGTACAGAGGGAGAATAACCTCCCTGGACCTGCTGGTCACGCCATTTCTGATACAAGCCAAGGTGCCATTGGCCTTGTTGGCCACCTGGGCACACTGCTGGCTCATGTTCAGTTGCTGTCAACCAACACCCCCAGGTCCCTCTCCTCCAGGCAGCTTTCTAGACAGACTTCTCCCAGTCTGTACCTCTGCTTAGGGTTGTTGTGCCCCAAGTGCAGGACCCGGCATTTGGCCGTGTTAAACCTCATGCCGTTGGTCTCAGCCCAGCGGTCCAGCCTGTTCAGATCCCTTTGCAGAGCCTCCTGACCCTCCAGCAGATCCATGCTTCCACCCAGCTTGGTGTCATCTGCAAACTCGCTAAGGGAGCACTCGATGCCTTCATCCAGGTCGTTGATAAAGACATTAAACAGGACTGGACCCAGGACTGAGCCCTGGGGAACCCCACTTGTATCTGGCCTCCAGCTGGATTTAACTCCATTTCCCACCACTCTCTGGGCTTGGTCATCCACCCAGTTTTCCACCCAGGAGAGTGTGCGCCTGTCCAGGCCAGAGGCCGACAGTTTCTGTAGCAGAATGCTGTGAGAAACTGTGTCAGAGGCTTTACTGAGGTCTAGGAAGACACATCCACAGCCTTTCCCTCGTCCAGTAGTTGAGTCACTTTATCATAGAAGGCGATCTGGTTAGTTTGGCAAGACCTGCCTTTTGTGAACCCGTGTTGACTGGGCCTGATCACCCGGTTCTCTTGCATGTGCTTCATGATAGCACTCAAGATCACCTGTTCCATGACTTTCCCTGGCACTGAGGTCAGACTGACAGGCCTGTAGTTCCTTGGATCCTCTCTGCGACCCATTAAGAAAGGGATGGTCAGGCTTTTAAAAGGTGGTATATTGACTGCATATAACTTAGCCAGACTAGATTTATGCTGCTTGATACTGTTCAAAAACAGGCAGAGATTTCCAGTGGTGCTATATTCAAGTTGGAGATGGGATGAGTTAGAGGCTGTACCAAATAAGCACTCATTTTAGCTGTTGAATGTCTCTTCTAAGCAGCGGAAACCAGATCACATTGATACCACTATTGGGGGTAATAATATTTGGGTTGCTTGTCAGTAGAAAATTAAAATGTCACATTGAGATGTCAAACTATTAAACAGCATTTATTAAATTTTTATGTATGTGACAGTTCTCAGTGTTACTACTGTGATTGATTCCCATACCTTGCAAGATTTACTCTTTTTTTTTTTTTTTCTGTTTGTTTCTTTGGTTAACCTGGCTTTCTCTTAAAGCACCTGCAGGCTCTACCAGTCTAAGATTAAAATTCTGTTAATATTATGGCTTCAAATTCAAATAAAAGCTCTGGTATCTGAATAGTGGATGTAATGTCCATCTGTTTAGAGATCTAGATCTTGCCATATAGAATTATGCTAGTCAATCCTCAGCTAGTGCTTGCTGCTGTTGGTGTTGAATGATTGCTGCGACGGTATGTACTTTTCATTCCTTATTGCCTTTCTTGTAAATAGAGTATAAGGTAGTGGGCCTGGGAAATAACAGCACTTGAGACAACTCTTTCATCACAAGATGTTTTGCACTACAGCTTGCAAGTATGGCTTGCTTCAGATACACACATGGACATCTTAAAATTTGATTAACTGGGAAAAATCCATATTATATTGATACAGTGCTACAACAACAGCGAAGATAGTGTTTGAAGCAATAGCAGTATAGTATGAAAGGCACATTACTTGCTGATTAGAAGTTTATTTAAATCTGCACAACTTGTTGGTGTTAAATGTAGTTTGAGAGACAAATTACTGACAAACAGCACCTTTCCCTTTTTTGAGTTTAAAGCAGTTAAGCAAATTGTAGACTTGTGTGCTGCTGTGAAAAGAAAATTCTGTATCACTGTGGTCCAGTTTAAACTCGGTGTTGAAACAAATGGTGATTGCTGTAATCCTGTTGTCTGGCATCCATATGTTCAGTGGCAGCTTTAAGCATAAGAGATCTGATTTTTTCTGCAGCTTTGCCGTTAAACGCTCAAATATTTACTCTTTCACATTGCCTTCTTAAAGGATAATTTTTCAGACATAAATGCTAGGATTGTATTTTATTGCCTTAAGTTTCAATGTAAAATCTAGGTTTCAAAACAGGGATTCACTCCTTGAAGAATGAAAGAAATTTGTCAGCATAGTGATTATTTCCATTAGGAAGTATATTAGACCCACACATTTGCTGATCCGAAGCCTCTTAAACTTGACCACTAACTCCTCAGGCTGTGATAGGCTGAGCCACTTTTTTCTGTATCTTTCAAATGGATGGTGGCTAAATAATGAAATGTAATCAGTCTTCATTACTTCAGCTCAGCTAGTAACCATCTTTTAAACAGTAGGTTCTTCCAGAAAAATGTACAGCCAATACAAATATATTGGCTGAAGCTTGAAGTTGGGGTTTTTAATTCTTATTTATTGGAGGTAGAAAGAATAATTAAGAAGTACAATTGAACGCACCTCTTGAATTTCAAACTTTACTTTAAAGGACACTTTGAGACACAAAATACTGCTCTCACAAGGGTAATGATGTGCAAAGACAGCTTTATGTATTTGAATATCTTAGTACACTATAGAACGATCAAAATGCAGTCAGACCAAATTTACATGTCTTGAGCTGCAGTTTTGAATCTGTGGTGGCATCGTCTGTGTTTAAATTCCAAGTCCATTATGTCACCAAAGAGAGTATAATGTTACTTTATCCTGAATAAATCTTTCTTTGAGGATGGGAAATTTGAACTCCCAGCTAACACTATAATGAACCTAGATTTCAGGGTACATTTTGAGACAATTGTTTCTGAAATATTTAATGCATATTAATGTGTGTTATAGAACTTGAGATTCAACCGCGAAACTTCAGAGGCTTTTTAAATTTCCAGAGCTAGAATTAGGGATGTTTATAGTGAAACTCCAAAGCCTTGTTATTATTGCTGTCCAACTTTTTGTGCTTAAAAGTGAAATAAAATGAACAACCTACAGAATAGGAGACTTGCTTATTTTCTTCTATCATCCTCAAAGCATCAGGATCATCCCTGCCTTTTTAGCCAGTAGGACAAAAAAGCAAAATCTCTTTGGAAGTATGTATTCCAGAAAGGAAAGTTGTATTTTGCTCCAGCTCAGAAGTAACCTGAGAATTGAGGGAAAATGTTGAATGAAGAGAGCACCACTGGAGATATCAGGAAGGATTCTGTTGATCACTGAGAAATAGTTTTCATCTAACACTTTTTACTTTTGTTAATGTACTGTGTGTATTCTTTCTAACAAATAGTGCGTTTTTGCCAGAAATCTTTGTCTGTGCTTGAAAGCTTTGCCAAAGTGTCTCTTCGCTGGGAATGAATATGTCTTTTATGGAAAAGTTGCTTCAGGAGGAAAAAAAGGTAGATATAGCAATGTAAATGTATCTATATCAGTAAAAATATGTATTTGCTGCAACAACATCTTCGTTTTGGGAAGTGGATTTAATGTATGCCATATGTGGAACTCTTTTTGCTGTTAAAAGTTGTGTTTCTAGTAGGCTGGTGAGGCATTTGGCAACCCATTTGTATTCTGACAGGTAGTATGCTTTTTCTCCTAAGAGGATTTCTGAAGAATTTATCTGTCAAACTTAAACCAAGGACTGATAACAAGGTGCTATCAATTTAAAAATATTTGTTATTTATCTTCATGTGTTTGGGTTTTTTTTCCATAATAAAGTGAAAGTTTATCTGTTTGCTTTTGGCTTTTGTTTGTTTTTTTTATTCTTTGCCCTCCCCTTTCAAAATTAACTTTTGTTTCTTTAACAGAAACTGATCATAAATGAAAATATTGCAGTCTTGTTGTCATTCATTGTAAGGCTATTAGTATCAGCGTTTGGATTCTAATAATATTCTCCACCATTTGGTGGTGGTGAAGTGTGTGGTTCTAAAAGGAATGGCCCTCTAAGAGGGGACAATTATTTGACAGGGGAGATTCAGGCTTGAGATAAGGAAAAAATTCTTCAGGGAAAGGGTGGTTAGGCATTGGAACAGTCTGCCCAGGGAGGTGGTTGACTCGCCTTCCCTGGAGGTGTTTAAGGTGAGGGTGGTTGAGGTGCTTAGAGGCATGATTTAGAGATTGGTGGGAATGGTTGGACTCGACGATGACGATCTTGTGGGTCTCTTCCAACTTGGTGATTCTATGATTCTATGACAGTTAGCAGCCCCTTTTTTTGCTCCATTAGTGCTCAAGATAACAAAGGTACACAGGGAGCTACACAGGTTCAGTGCATGAAAAGGCCAGACTCAGAAGCGCTTAGGCTGTGTAGGGCTTTTGGGGCACCAGCTCTGTAATAGAGCTGAACGTAAGAAGAGAGAACTCAATGGCTTGGTGGAATGAATTGTAGAGGTTTAAGCTGATGTGTTTTTACTTCACAGCTGTGAATGCCTAAGAGAATGTGTATGGTTGATTACTGTGGTTTAGCACGTACAGGGTAGTTTCTTAATCTGTGGTAATTTGATAGAGTAGCTGAGAGGAGGGATACTCCTTTGTTTTCTGTCCTTACGCTCTCTAGCATACCGAGGGAGGGTGAAATACAGGACACAAAGGCAGTGGCAGCAGTAATGACAATGGATAGGCAGGGGTAGAGAAGGATATCTGCAGATAGGAACCAAGATCCTGGTTCTTGTATACTAGTGATAGTTCTTCACCTCAGTGAGCATGAGTTTTGTAACGCTTGTCACACAGTCATGTAGTAGACAGTGGTGGAATAAATACCGTGTATTTTAGCATGTCTTTCTTCTTTCTCCTCAGTACCTGGAGTAGAGTCCAAATAGATCTGCTCATTCTTCAGTAAAATTTTTAAACTTCTAAGTTCCAACTATTTGGTAGAGAGAAAAGATTAAAAGAAGCTGAGTTTCCATAGCAAATTTTGTAACATACAGTCCAGGGCAGGATGCTTTTCAGAGCTGGTTATATGTCAGTCTTGCCTGGTGATTAAGAGATTCAAGTGGGACTGCTAAACACCCACCCTCTTCTGCTCCCTAATAATAAAGAGGCAGGAACTTGTGGGGCCCTGTAGTTGTAAAGAGAGGAAAGAGGTGTCACAGAGAGGTGATATATGGAGCTTGGAAATAGGGGGCTAGATTTGGTGGCATGATACCAGTTCTATGTGTAACCACAACAGGTAATTTTTATGGAGAGCTACAATTATATGAAGAGCAACAGATAACTCTACATTTACTGCCTGGTGCCTATGTTCTTCACCACTGCTGAAATAGGTGATAAAAGCATGACAAGGGAAACACACTACTCTCACATTAATGCAAAATTCAACTGGCTCCTTCCACCTACCCACCCTCAAACAAGGGAGGAGGACAGGTAAAGGCAATGGTTTCTTAATTTTCATGTCTCTGGTGTGTAGAAACAGAAGCAGTCCTCCCTCTCCAGAGGATGAAGAGAGTGTCTTTTCTTGGCCCTCTTGAGATACAAAGAGGTTACACAGATCAGTGAAAGTCATTAAATTAACATCTTACCTTGAAAAATTGCTTTGTTCTGAGAAAAACCCCTTTGCCTACATTGCTGAGAAGGATTTAACTGGCCCTGAGAAAGGAGAGACAGAGAGAGAAGAGATGACTAGAAAAATTAGAAATAGTGACTGTATGTACAAGGCATGGAGAAAAATATGATGGGAGGTATTGCATTTAAAGTAGGAGACACAGCAAACTAGGCTTTCCTGGCACTCTGCTCAGAGGCTTTTTTTTTTTTTTTAGGCTTTTTTTTGTTTTACTGCAAAATGACCATGAAACTATAAATGGTTTTTAACTAACTTTTGAAGTATTCAATTGAGATTGTTTCTCCTGGGTGCTTACTCAGCAGACCAGGTTCAGGATCTGACTGCCAGCTGCTTCCTGTAAGTATCAGAAGTCTAGAAGACAGAAGACTAGATTTTCTCTTCATTTATTCACTCGTAAAAGATTCTTCAGACTTCTCCCTGCAGCTGTTTATTAAAGAAAGGTGGGCATACTACAGATGTTCTCAATGCATTCACCAGTGCTCTGAGATTCCGGTATCGATCAGCTGAGCTGTATTAGAGTTAGCATTCTATTAAATTCAGTGGGAATCTCCTGGTCTCAAAAGCTGGATGCAGTTGTAAGCTTTTTATACAGCTCCTTTAGTGAGAGGAGATATCTTACCACTAGGTGTCACTGATGAGTTGGATTTAGAGAACACAATAGAGGGATGAAGGAGGAAGGGATGGAAAACATTCTATGCATAGTGTGTTGTATATAGGTTTGCACTAAAATATCTTTGGGTGTTTGTGGCAACTGCCTTGTATAATATGTCCTCAATTTTAAAACAGCATTTTAAATTCCACAGGAATTGATGGTATGTAGTGTCAAAATACAGTGAAACATTTTCAATTAAGTGGTCTTGAGGGGAGATGAAGGGCGCTCCAAATGTGGAGCCAAGTAATTCCAGGTGGTTGCTAAAGCTAGCTCTTGCTTTTCTGCTGTTTATTTTCAGGAAATATTTACCATATATTCAGGGGAGGGGTAAGAGTAATCTGGCAAGCGTGCCCTTTACACTTTTCTAGTTAAAAATGTGTTTTCCTTCTTGAATGATAGCAGCAGGCATGCTATTTATGTTAAACAATGATGAATCACATTTGTAGACATGTAATAATGAATAGAAGGCTTACGTTGCATTATGATTTGTAAACAAATTTTTACTATGTATTGATTCAATAAATGTTTTTTACAATCATTTGGAAAATGCAAGAAGCTTTGAGGAATGAAAGAAAATATCTTGTTTATAGAAATCACCATAAAAAAGGATCTTTATACTACTGTGAGAACTAGAAGTCAGTTCCTCTTGTACCAAGTAGCATTTAATCTTATTGTAGAGCTAGCTCTGATATGAAATTATTGTTTTGGCATCTGACCAAAGTACAACTCATTGAAGTGTATTCTATCATGTTTCAAGGCTTGCTTCAAGTTTAATGTGCGTGGTACTTCACAACCACTTTCTTTAGCAGCATTTTCTTTCTGTACTATATAGAATGGAAAAATTTATTATCCCTCCAGAACTGCTTCTGTAATATATATTTAAAGCATTTGTGAGCTTGATGTTCATGCCTTGTAACTTTTTACTTCTGAAGTGACAGAGAACAGCATCAGGGCCAAGTACCCTTTCTTGAGTATAAGTCACTCAGCAGAGAACATCGCTAGCCAGGGTGTGAGGCTAAGTTTTCTTAGTCTCAGTTTATTTTGGAGTTTCTAATAGGAATCTATGTTTAAAAAAAAGTTAAAAAGTGGCACCTTAATTTAAATTCATATTGGCTCTGTGTCTAACACAGGCACAAACTCTTAATGTGAAGGCTGTGGTTAAAGTGACCAGTCTTGGATTTTGTTTCAGCACTCAGAAGCTGTAGCCAGTAAACCTTTTGGAGTCAGGGTTCAGGGTACTGCCTTTGAGCAGATGGGTGATTTTAGATAGCAAGAATCCATAACTTGTGACAAACGCTCTAGAGATCCGTGGCAATTTGGCATCAGTTCGTTTACTATGACCTCACTGGTAAAGATCTGACAAAAGTGGAGTAATTCCAAACATAAAAACCTTGAGATCCTCTGACTGTCAGTGGGGCCTGTGGCTAATTTATGTAAGTGAGACTGGGAAAATGAGAGCAGGCTTGGCATCAGCTGGAGTCCTGCGAGATGCTATCATGTTACCATTGCTCAGAAATAAAGATACATTTCCACAATGAGAAATCATAATGGTTATCTAACAATTTAATTAGTGCTTCTTTTGCATTTTACTTTTAAACAAAGTATGGCTAGATGATACAAGAGTATATATTTTAGTTAAAGGGAAAAGTTGAATAAAAATCTATAACCAGGAGGAAATACAAGTGTCTCCTTGTATTACTTTTCAAGAAAAATTAAGCTTCAAACTTTAGCTGGTTTAAAATAATGCATTTACCACATTAAAGTTTTCTGAACGTATTTCTTTGACTGCTAACTATTCTTTGGCAATTCATTTACATAAATATTATCAGGAAAAAAAAATTCCACAACACAAAGATTATTATTTAAGTCTATCAAGCTGATTTATTCTTGGAAACTGAGATGGGAGTTTAATTAGAGTTACTATTGATTCAAAAGACGTTCCTGTATTCTCAGAGTTCATCGTCGAAGGTGATGAAAACTGTAAAAGAAGTTTTCAAGTATGACTTGTGTCAGCACTTGATAGGAAAGGGACCAAATTAGAGATTCTATTGTATTTAATCATTTGACAGTTCATTTTAAGAAATGATTTGGAGTTTCTGACGTGTTGTGGAAATACTGAAATTCCAGGTGCAGTGGGAATGGAATTTGACATGTGACTATCTGGCTGACATCACGCGGTTCTTAGAGTGAAAAGCTGATTAAAGAACAGCTGTTAGATTAAATCAGAAAGTTTGCTGTAGTTTCCATTCAACTTTTATGTGAAAGTTTCTTTTATTTTGGGTCGTAGTCAGTCTTCACAACAAGTAGAATGAGTTCCAGTTTAGTAAATCACTGTACTCCGTTACTTGGCCATTGTAGTTGTGACAGTAATTACAAAGGACTTACATGAATATTGAAGCAAGCTTTTCTCAGAAGGAAAAAAAACTCAGAATAAATCTTGTTCTGTCTGGTTTTGGGATATGTGTATTTTTCCTCTGTAAATTATCCTCTGTAAAAGTGCTGTGTAGCTAACTCAATCAGGGCAAGATGTACTCTTACAGTTAGCTTATGCAGAGCTGTGCTTCACAAACCAATGTTATTTAGTTTTAAGAATTTCAGCTGTTCGCTGGTTTATCTGTGCCAGCGTTTCCTCAAGCAATCACTAGAGAATCTACAATGACGATGAAGTTCTGTACTTAAGTACGGCACTGTTTCTGTATACAAGTATATACACAGACTTGTACAAGTCTGTTGTATGTAAATGTGATAATAATCATATTTTTTCAAGTCTGTATATAAACTTATTAGCCATATTGACAATCTCAAGTTTCAGAAATTAAGTCGAGTCTTTTCTTTACTCCTTCCTTAATAAATGCATGATATAGTAGAAGTTATGAACGTGGCGCAGGCCCAGAGAAGACTGCTGGCCCTGGAGAACGCCAGCCCTGATAAAAGTTTAGATGGGAGTAATTCATATAGTGTGTAAATTGGAGTGTGCTGCTTGACTGATGAGGGTAAGAACTTTATTGAGAGAGAAACCTCTGGAGGAAGAGCTAGTGGATCTAGTTTGATATCAGATGAAAGAAAAGACAGACACTGTGTGGGAGGAGAAGAAAGGGGAATGAACAGCTGAAGGGCCAGACGAAAGGAGCAAGACTTGACCATGTAGAAACCAACTTTTATTACTGCATTTTCTAGCATTCTCTACAGCTGTTACTTATTATAATGCATATCTAAGAATTTTAGCTATAAAATCTGTACTCCTTTGGACTCTTTTCACTAGGATGTAAAATACAGGACAACATTTGATTTTTACAGCTTGCTTTATTGAGAGTCATTTTCCTTATCCAACATGTATTGCTTCTCAAGTGTGTACTAAATAGTACTGTTGAACTTATTTAAGAAATATATTAAGTACTACTTCAGAAAACACTTCAAAATATCCTTCCTAATTTGTTAAAACTGCGTAAATATATAAATAAAAAAGTTAAAGGCCAAGCCTTAACAGGATCAGTATTGAGTAGTGGCCGTAATAGATTTACAGTTTTTTTACATGGTGGCAACTAAGATTTTAAGGCAGAACAATACATAATTTAATACCTTAAGTATTTAGAAGTGGGTATGCAGAATACTGAGTCTCAAGACATACTTTGGACAAACAACCCCAATCAAGGTTTTTGCTCAGCTTCTTGCCCTTAGATATAGACGTCCTGTAAAACGAATACCATATTTTTACAACTTCAGAGAGACAATCTGAATAAATATAAGGTGATTTTTTTTATAAGATCCAAATGTGAAGGGAGATTATGGGTATAATGTGCATTACTGGCTAGCATGCATGTATTTCCTTTTTTCTGTTTGTGGGGATATTTTTTGATGTTACACTTGCAACAAAGTAATCAATCATCATTTCTTTGTAACACCTTTCAACTGAAGTAGATAATAACTTATGTTAACTAATGTAACAGTTACATTGTTCTAATTATAAAAATTATTTAGTAGTAGGTGGCCTATTTCCATCTCCTCTGCTTTGGAAACCTGTGCCTGGATGCTTTCTGCCTGTTGTATAAAGACAGCTTTTAGGAACTGAAAAACATCTTGTAATCTTTTGAACTGTAAGATGGAGAGAACTATTTTGTGGGAGCATGTCTCAGCATTTCCGTATAGTCAAAATTGATGAGCGTTAATTTCAAGATGTGTTTCTGAAATTCTTTTGGAAGATAAGGAAAAATACTTGCGTTCTGATGCGTAATCATTGAGATTTAAATAAAAAAATACACATGGCATCTTTTGACTTTAGAACTCATTACATGAAATAAGCAATTATCCATGCATATTTCTGGTGTGGAAGATATACTTTTTTCCTGTCCCAAATGGAATTGTTGGTATTACTATAAGTTCATGTACCACAGCTACCTGACAGGAACAGCAGCTGCAGAGATAACTTTTATCTAATTAGTTCTCCTTTTTTAACTGTGAGTTACGTGTTGATAAATTAGTACAACATATTAGTAGATGGAAAAGAAAATGCAGTAGCTGCAGTCAAATGCTTATTTTTTTGCCTCTATATAGAGAGGGGCACTTTCACAAAATTACCGTGAGCAGTATGAGCTGCAAATCACCCTAAATATTTGAGCTGCTTGTTAGAATTCCTGAGGATTTGTTAGAAATACTTGAAAACATTTGAAGTTGTACTTTTGTCTTTAGAATGATTCTGCCATAATTTAAATGGGAGTAGTTGATATCAGGAATGTTTTGAACTGAGTTCAAAAGATTACTTGTCTTTCATGGGAGAATACTTAATTGGAGCCGTGAGGCGTATGCTCTTTGGCTCACAAATCCTTATGATGTAGATTGCTAGAAGAGGAGATAGTTACTATAGGCTTGCTACATTCTTCTCTCCGGTGTCTGCTGCTAGCCCCTGTTGGAGAAAAGGTACGGAGTTAAAGGAGGATATTTTATTAATATGGTTGCTGCTTTGTCCTTGTACTCACATTATTTGAGCAGCAGTAGCTTTTGACAAGAGCTGCCCCTTTCTGCAGCTATTGTCATTTTGTCATTTAAAAGACAAGTTCATCAGCCTTTGCAATTATGGGAAGCTTTTTCTTCTACTTGTCTTAGCCATAGGCCTCATCTAGGAAGCAGCAATGTTTAATTTGGTAGTCCAGTCCAATAGGATGTATAAATAGCTAGCAGTGCTAAGGAGATGCTTTTATTATCTTTGCAGCAACATATTCCTTTTGGGGCTGGGAGTGGAGTTCAGTCTTCTTGAAAAATTTTTAAGCTTTTTTCTATGCTCCGCGATCACTCTGTCTAATGTTGGTCTCCATTTAGCAGTCCAGGAATAGCAAATGAGTTCATTTTTGAACTGTAATATACCTTACTACAGTTGTTGCTATTCTTAATGGTTCATGCAAAACAATTTCGCAGTCTGTTCGAGGAGGTCTTCTCATCTTAGAAACGTCATAATTTGCTTGTAGAACATTATTTCTGCAGTCACTGTCATGATCCTGATTTTATTTAATAACGCTAGCTTGACAAAGTGAAAGTACTCATCAAACTTTAAACTCAAAATTAGATGATAATCACTTTGCTCCCAGTCTCCTGTTTCCCTGGCTTTTATGGTCAAGAAACAGAAACCCAACTTGTCTCTATTCAGGCAAGGATAAACTAATCACTAGGTGTCACAGACTGAGTATACAGACTTTCTGTATACCTTTAGTTTATTAGTTTGTGTGAAACTATTATGGAAATAAATTTTGAACACTTTATTTTTTTAATTTTTTTTTTTTTTGCAAGTCCTTGGAACTTTTTCCTCAAAGAGAATTTGTTTTAGAAGTTAACTTTCCTTTTGGGACTATTAATTAAGGGCATTCAGCAAAGGTGGTTAATATTTGACTAGTTAAGACTTCATCTTTGGAGTGGATATGTGCAGAGCTGGTTTTCAGTCTTTCAAAGCTTTCTGGCCAGATTCTTAACTTTAGAAGTGCAGCCTGCGTGGGGTGCTATAGTCTTAATCTTCATTTCTATAAGACTCTCTTGCCCAGACTTTGGCTATTTTGCTTTTTAGTATTACAATGGGGTTCAAAAGTTCTACTTCTACCACTTTCTCTGGTCAGTGAGAAGCTAGAAAAAGCACAATATAGCCATAAAACTTGGGAGCTGAAATCTTCTTTCACTCACTGGCTGCTGAGCTGAAATGAAAAATGACAGTAAGCTCTACTCTTACTCCACTTAAAAGCTTTAATACCATCTCAGAAGTTTGAGGATTGCTATTGCACTGCAGTCACTGACCTTTGCAACAGGCTATGTTAGTGTCCTGTGTCCAGTAATCACTTATTGTTTACATAGTTTTCAACAAGTATTTCCATAAGGTTGTATTTTTTTGTCCACTCCAGACTGCCCTCCCCCAGCATTTTCTTACGTGGGTTAATACTACATTTTAATAGAAAAAAATCTAAAAACCAAGAGGTGAGCTATTCAGTTTAGTCTTAAAACAATGCAAGATCATGTGTCTGAGCACTGGAGTTAGATTTTGTTAAATGAGGTCTCTTTGACCCACAATCTATGTGAAGTGTTACCATTTTCATTAATGAATATTGCAAAACTTTGTTTGACAGATTTGGTCTTCCCTCAACTCCTTTAACAGTAATAGAACATAAATATTCTGGAGCATAGGAATAGGTGTTTATCCTCAGACACAAGTCAAGGGAATCCAGAGTCGTTCAGAATAAAGAATATGCCATTGTGAGAAATGCTCCTGGCTGCCTGCATTTGCTTCTTTTGGCCACTTCTCATACACTGCCTCAATCTCGAGTCTCTTCTTCGTTCTTTCTTTGAGTGTCTTGTTTCCCAAAGTCATTCCTAAGAACCTGTATTACTGTCATGAACTTTGAGTTCTGCTGCATTTTCTGCAGTCCTGAAAATTCTGTATGCCAAGCGTGAGCTTTTGGAGTAGAAATCAGTGGTGTATATGACTTGGTGAAGTGAACTTGGTCCTGGACTAGTTAAAGGGTTTGTCTACATAAGTGTTGGGCCTTATCCCTGCGAGGGTTGAGTTGTATGTCTACCTTTAAGTGACAAATTAAGTTTTGGGGTTTTTCCCATTTATCCCTGACAATTGCAGAGATGCTTTCAGGTGGCTGTTCTTTAAGGAGGTAGGCTCAAAAGCTAGTTATTGAAGCTGCTTGTGTATCAGGACCCTTACAGCTATGGGAAGGTGTGGTCTATGCTTTGCTTACTGTCTTCTTGTTTTTCCTCTGAGGAAAAATTTTTACCCCTTGTCCGGAGCAAGTTTTCAATCCCAGCAGAAGGAAGTAAGTGTTAAATCTGAAAGGACTGAGAAGAGGAGAGAAAAATTACGTGCAGCTAGGATAACTGTAAATAAGTTTTGTATTATTCACTCTTACAACTTGGTATTATAGTACATTTCCCCTCCTATTTTGTAAGAAAAAATTACTAATTTGTGGTAAACTGAATAGTATTGAGACTTCCTTCATATTTCTCAATTAGATACCTAAATTTTATATTGTTGTGTATATGTGGTTTTTTATATCTGATGAATTTTTTAAGCATGAAGCTGAACTTTTTTGATAGACTCCATTAAATAAAAAGCATTGGTTTAGGGTTTTTTTTTAATAATCCCATACTGTCATGCTAATGTTTTTAAGTTTCTGGATTAGCAAGGAGATATTAGTTACAGTGAAACTCAGGAGTTGTTATGTTAATGCTTTTTTTATTTTAGGAGTAGGTATGCTGTAAAAAACATACCAAGCATATAATTTCCAAGGAAATCTTCCTTTTTTAAGATGTTTCTTCTAGTATCTTTTTTTTTTTAGTTCATCAACTGTTATGTCAACCTAAATATGTTTTAGAAAAGTTTATAAATATATGGTACATGTTGATCATTAGCTGTGCAACTTTGGGGACATAACTGTATTGTAATCTCTGAGTTGTGGTGTATGTGAAAATGTGTTGTGGTTTCACCCAAATATTTCAGACATTTCTTTAGCTCAAATACCCCTACAGTGTGGCAGAATGGGGAGTTCTTGCTCAGAAGAGGCGAAAGTGAGGTACAGCTGAAATCTTGTCATCTGGCTTTAATGTGTGTTTACAGTACTAAGAGAAGAATCTCTGGCTCCTGTTCTACTTTTTCATATTAATGAACACCAAATACACTCACATTTTATGTATATAAAACTGTTGAAAGGCAAAACAAACCTGACGGAAAACCTTAAACTAAGAACTGTGTATTATCTTTGCTAAGAGAAAATATTTTCTTAGGTTTTATTTACTTAACTCATTCTACTACTGATTCCAAGATTTTTAACAAACAATTTTATCTTCAGTTAAAAAAAAAAAGGGAGTTTGGTGCCAAATAAAAAAACTATTATGTGATAGCTGTTTAACAGAGCCAGTTTTACCAGCTGAATATATTGCATCTAATTTATTGCCCTATTAGCTGAGAACAAAATTCTTCTGTATTTTTTTTCTAGTCAATACAGAATACTTTTGAGAGCAATTTAAAATAAATGGATACAGCATTTAGGGTTAGATTTATATCTTAATTTATCCTTCTAAACATGACTTTGATTTTTTTTTAAACTCACTTTAGTATGCATAATGTTCAAATTTCAGTGCAAAAGTGGAATGTCTTTTCCCTTCTGCTTGATTTCTCTCTACTTATTTTTAGCACAGTTGTACATATGCTTAATTTCCTGTACACTTTTCTTCAAAAAATAACAACAGTTTTGTTACAAAGTAGGTGTCATGAAGAATTAAATGGTCAAACCGTAATTTATCACACCTTTTTCTGGTAGGATAAATCAACACCTACTAGTCCTCTGATTTATCAGCCCTTTCATTGCAATGCTCATTTTTGTGAAGTGTTATGTAGTGATGTTATGTCAAAGGTAGACTTTGTTCTTATTGATCCCTTACCCTCAAAGTCAGCTTTATAGTCTGTTGCAGCAAATGTACCCCAGTTACTCTGCTATGTTATGATACTAGTTTACCTTGTATAGGTGGTCGTTTGCTGTTTAATTTCTGAGATTAAGAGATACAAACTAGTAAACAAGGTTTCATCCTGTAATTTTTAGTATCCTTTAGTTTAACCTAAAACTTCATGAAAGTTACTAAACGATGGCCAGTACAAGGGGGGGTTTGCTGCATATGTTCTTTGTTCCCTTCCTTGTATGCGTGTGTGTTCATGTGCTTAAATGTAGTTACACGGTAACATGCAATTACAATTTTTTTAAAGTATGCTTGGCTTAAAACCTGGTCAAATTCAATCCTTTAGTGATTCTAGACAGATCTGGGAGTTCTGGAAGAGATTTTGACATCTGAATATGAGTTGTTGTATTGAAAAGATTTTAAGTAAGGTTTGAAACTGAGTTGGCAAATGCTTGTGAAGGATAAACCCGTATGTTTAGTACATCTGCATCATAAAATCTATGGTTTTTTTTTTTGATAGAGCTGCTACTGACCTTAAACCTGTTTTTTTTGACTTATGTAACACGTTGATGGTGCATTTGTAATGTATTAGAGGAGTACTCATTTTGTTGTCGTTTGTGAATATGGAGCTAATTTATTCAGTGTTAATAAATGTTAATAAAATCTTTTAGAATATTTTTAAATATACCACTCTGTTCTTTTACCATAAAACACAGATTGAACTTTAAATAAATTCTGTTTTTATTGGAAACTTTGCACAGGTCTCAAAATAGCGTAAGCCACAGTAAATCATTGCTGCGTTATAAAATACTACTTCAGCAAATTGTGGAGTTGTTGTTTAGGTAGACTTTTGGCCTTTCAGAAGGGAATATGTTTCTCTTTCATATGTAATGTGCTTTTTTCATACCCATGTTCGGCTTCAGGGTTTTTTTAAAGATACGCTTTCTGTTCTGTATGACGTTTAACCTCTGACCCAGCCACTTTCTTACAATAAACAGTTTGTTGATGAGAGCAGCTGCTGGGAAGATTGCTTCCAGACTGTTCTGTTGCAGCTAAGTAAGAAAAGCAAAAGCCAGGATGCACCTTACAGCGTTGCTCTGCTGTCCTCCTCTTTCCTCTGCTCAGCTCTGGTTTGCGTTGAGGACAGTGCAGTGGGGCCTTCTGTAAGCAGCCTTGTTCTGCAGCTGCAAGGGCTGTTCCATAGTCAGGGGCTGTAAATGGCAGCATTTCATCAAAACAGAAATCAAGACAAATGTGTTCTGCTTAGAGTAGTACACATTCACTCTTTTTTTTTTCCCTGTTATTCCGTCCTTTTAAGAATTTTTGATACTCCTTTTTACATAAAAATAAAGAAAAAAATGTGATTGTGTAATTTTCTGTATTTGTTTTGCATGACTGAATTATAGCCTGTGCCTTCTAGCAACTTAATACCTAAATGGAATACTGTGCTAGAAACAACAGTCTGATACTGAAATAAAAAACTTGACATGATGACCATTTTTCCCCTTTCATTGCTAGTTGATTTCTTTTTATCTTGTTTTTAACCTTATTGATAGCTGCCTTTTCTTTGTAGGAGGTAACATTTGATATATTTTTTATTAGTTGGTGAATTTTGACCTGGGCCCTGCAGCCTATTTTTAGAACGGACTGCTGCACATTGGGTAAATTATTTTTCTGCCTACATTCAGTGCTTTTTAAAGCTAAATTTAATTTTGGATTCAAATTTAGGCACAGATTTATGAGCAGTTGCTGGATATGTAGACTGGGAATGAGTTGAAATCTAAGATCCTTCATGTTCGAAGAAATGTAACTGCGATAAAAAGGATAAGGATCCCTTGCAATACTTCGTTAAAAAAGTTTCCCTTTTTTAGACTAGGTATTCCATGCATCAGTTGGCAAAATGCACCCACTTCTGTATGACTGTTTCTACTCTCCATGCTCCCGAGATGATGCACTGTGTAACTCTGTAATGTAATACTTGAAAACACACTGAAGTGTGGAGATAAAAATAAGGAACTTGGTCTCTGGAATGATCTTTTATAAATGATTAGCTTTTTCTGCTTCTCTTGAGAAGGTATATTGCAGACTAAAGTAACTACCCAGATCACTAGAGACTCCTAAAAAATCCAGTTGGCTGTGAATTTAAAAAAGTTACCAAACTCTGCCATATTTCTAAATGCTCTTCCATATTTTATGAAATCCACGGATGTTTTGCATCTTATCTGGGTTTAGGAAACATAAAAGTATTATTAATAAACTGAAACAGATTTTCTAGTTATACAGTATCCTGAGAATGCATGGCAAATATCAGCCAAGTAACTACAGAAGTTCATGAGAACAAGAAATGAGAATGCACCTCAGTTGTACTACAATAAAATCTTTATGGAGTTCTTGGGGGATGGGGAAAGGAGGGAGCAGGGAACTGTGGATTTCTCTCCTGCCTAAGGTTTTTATACTATGAACTAAAGCACGGAATCATGAAAATTATGGCCTTCTGCATGCTGAATATCATAAGACAGATGCACAGATTCTCTCCTGACTTACCCTAGGGGAGCTACCTCAGCTAAAATATGTCGTGTTATAAATAAAGTATGTAAAACAAATGAAAATATTGTAAGTAACCTGAAGATTGATCAAAATCAGCCAGTGGGGCTCTGCAGAGAAACTACCTAGCTTGCTTGATTTTTATCTCTTTTCGTGAACAAAAACTGAATTTTCAAATTAATTATAAGCAGTTAATATTAAGAAAAAAATTTTATATGTGCTTTCTGAAAATGAATTCAGTTGAGTATATATTTCAAATCAGATTTTGAAGGTCTTATAAATACCCTTTGTGTTTTACAGTTCTGTTTATTGTTTTTATTTCAGTTGTTACAAAAATCCATCTTCAAGCTTACAGTCTAAAAGGGCAACTATTTAGGACTCCAGGCATTGATGTACATACTAGGGTGTTAAAGCAATAAGCATAGTCTATAACTTTACTTTTTTTTCTGCATCTTCTGTTTATTGACAGTAGCTTTTTTTTGGTGCAATTTAATATTTATTTATTTATTTATAGCATTTTTCTGTACCGACTATGTATGAACATTAAAATGGGGCTACGGTTGTGTTATGAAACTGTCATCTGCTTCAGATCTCAATGTATGGCATTATTACAGGAAGTAAAAATAGAGGCAGTGTCAGAAAAACATTTTGTGTGTGCCTCATTAGTCAGAAATGTCTGCCAAAAGCTTGCCCTCTTGGGCTAATAGCTGACTTTTCCTGCTGTTGGCCTCCTAAGTCACTAGCGTTTGGGACTGGAGTTGCCACTGTAGGTATATTTTTTTGCTGGCACCATTATTCTGCTTACTACTATGTTGGACTTCAGTTTGTTTCTGTTGGATTCAAGAGATGCTGTGGAAGCTCTCCAGTGGCTAATTTAACACCTTTAAGCTGGTAGGGCTGTTGAGCAAAGCTGTATGATACAAGGAGGATATATTTTTTGTGTGTATGTATATGCACGTGTGTATTTTTATATTATGAAGTTGAAAACAGATTCCAAATGCTGTGCACTTTTAAATAAAATGTGTTCTTTTAATCAGCGTTGTTGTAGAATTCGTATGAAATGTATACTTTTAAGATCATACCCGAATCGAATAATATTATTTGAAAACAGTGAATTTGGGGAGGGGAGGAAGGAGAGAGGAGAAAACCAGGTTAGCCATGTTGAAAGTGTCGTGTCTAAATGTGGTTTTGCTCCAAATGCACTATTCATGTGATCCGCTACATGGGTGGTGCTTTTTGCCGGTATAATCTTGTTTGAAGTTAATAAACATAAATGGGTATATGATTTAATCTGTACACTAGCTGGTAATATGTGAATCGATACTACTGCAAGCTTTTTAAAGTACACTGAAGCAAAAATGAACTTAGTTTGTTGGAAATAGTTACATACTATGCAAAGGATGGAGAAAAATTTTAAGATTGTGTTCTAGCTAATTATCCAGAAAGTGAATACTTGGCCTCACTTAGTCAACAAGCAGCAAGTAAAATAGAGTATTTTCTTATCGTCATAACATTGAGTCATCAGAGTGGTTAAAATAGTCTCTTTTTTTTCTCCTCTGAGACAAGGAGAGAGCTGACTCGTGCATAATGTTTGTTTTATGGCATTATGTTTTTAGCTTTTGTTCAGTTTTTTCTCCATGTTTTTAATAGAAAACAAATTGGGCTGTGACTGAATTTTGTCTTAACGAAGAATTCTGTTGATACAGAGCTTGACACATTCATCACAGTTTGGTAGAAAAGAACAGCTCCCAAAGAAGCCCAATGAGAGAGATATATACACACACAGATATATGCAAACGAACATACATATGAAAATAAGAAAACGCATCAAAATTCTATATATAAATATAATGTAAGTATTAAGTCTTAGATTTGAGATTATTTTGACCCATTATAACTGAAAGTTTGTGCTTTGTGCGTCTCACTGGTTGATAGGGCCCAGGTGCAAATAAAACCTCCATCAGGAGCTGTAATTTTCTGTTATTTTATACTACAACAGAGAAGGGTCCATATGCAGCTGTGTTTTGTCTCTTATGTCTCCCTCTTTTCTCCTTTTTGTTCAATCTCAACCACTAAGTAAGCATTAAGAAAAAGTGAAAGTAACCAATACAGGAATAAAAGAATTTTAAATAGCAAAAGAAGACTTCTGTTACATAGCAGTTTCTTCACACACCTGACCGAACTCTTAAAATCATAGAAAGCAGATGTTAAATCATAAACAAAATACTCTTCCTTTATTACATTACCATTGCCGTTTAAACCTTAGTTTGACAACTTGCAATGTCAGACCGCCAGTGTTTGATACAGTGATCCCTAATAAACCTTTGTGCTGATCAGTGGAGGAGCTCAGGGTATGAAGTATGCAGTAACTTAACTTTATTTCTATGAATTTTATGAGTTAACATCCACTGTATCTCCTCACCCACTCAGAACAACTTTTCATTTAGTGACACCTTAAGTCTGACAATCAAAATTCTGCTGTTTGATCTGTTTTGCCCTGGATACCAGATCAGTGAGGCTGTGGCTCCTTTGAAATTTTGTATTTCTCTGTGGTTCTGTCTAGGAGGATTTAAGTTGCGCTTTGGAGTTTTGGGGGAGAATTTGTTATTGAGATGTGGTAGGTAGTTCCTGTTGGTGTAGTGCTTTCCTGCATTGGGTGATTGTTTTTTACAACTCATTCAAAATAAATTGTGCTTTTATCATTTAAAATACGTGTAGAAAAAAATTTCTCAATATATATGTTAAATTTGTAGTTGATGATTTTAAGTGTGGAAAGCTGATAAACTCTCTCGCCTCTTAAGGTATTTGGTTAACACGTCAGTTTTCATTCTTACTTTAAGAAAGAAGACAATACCTTTACTTTAGAGAATGTACATAGAAAAAAAGAATCGGAAAATGAATGGTGTTATAGGAAATTAAATTTGGCTTGATTTCAGTTCTCTTATCCAAAACAGAAGCAGTAATGATAAACAGCAGTTTTAGTTGTATTTGTGCTACCCTAAGGAAAGAGTAGCTATGTTTACAGAGTATGGTACTGATAATATGCGTAATACAGATTTTTAGTATGACTGTATGTGTAAGTAGCTGCAATACTGTTGGCAATGCCTCAATATGTAACAGCTACAGCTTTTTTGATTGCATACTCATTTAAACCTTGTACCCACGCTTTTTAGGATTTGGATAAATGTTTAAGGTCAGCAGTGTCCAGGAGCTTGGGTATTCCCTTACCTTGTGTTGGGTGCTTTGCTGGACACACCTGATGTGGTGCCAGAGGTATGAAAAGTCAGATAGTTCTTAAACTAACACTTTTCAATTCAGTGGCCGCCAGAGGTTGCTGCAGAACGGCAGACACAGCTGGGGATACATTCTGAATTCAAAGCTGAATCCTAAACTTAGCAACAAATTGCACAGTTGAAGTTCTGACTTGATTATATTCCTTTCAAATGGAGTTGAAACAGAGCTTAAGCCTGATTTCTTATCTGTGTTTACTTTTTTATATAAAAAAGTGTTTCTCTGTGTGCCAGTATAATTGTGGAGACTGAAATGCATTCATTCAGCCTCTGTGTTTCTGTAACTTTGTGTGAAGGAGAATTTTCTTACAGTGCAAATTAGGTTTTATAGGATGTACATGGACAACATTTCAAACTTTGCTTCGTTAAAAATTAAACCCCGTATTTTTTAGGAATTTTTAAAAATGAAATGCTGGTTTTGATTATGTATTTCTCATGTTTATATTTTTGGTCAGCTCTGTAAACATGAGTACATTATGTGAAAAATTAGCTTCATAATTATGAACATGTAACAATTCTTAAATGGTTCAATATGCTTTAGAAATGTGAATTAAATCAAGGAGTAAACCTAAAAAATATGGGGGGGAAAATCACCTGAAAGAATATAATCAAGAGGATAATTGGTAAGAATTATGGCATATTTGTAATAATGTAATATCACACATAGATATATGCTATTTCAGGCTTTTCGTAAAGTATGCTCTGGCAAAAGTACATCAGACCTTCTGACGTGTAGCATTGAGTATTTTAACTTGTACTTTAAACACCTTTATTTTTTAACTTGATGTCTGTTTCTGTAAGTCTTTAAACAAGCCCTTACGTGACTTAAAATGATGGTTTTGTGTCTAGGACTTGCATGCCCAATTACGCTAAGTGAATTTGTGTTTGGAAAGCAATAGGAAAATGCACTTTCTGATTAAGCACAGTTTTTCCACATACCGTCTGACAAGAACGAAAGCTATAATTTTTCTAGATATCAGTTACAGCTAATAAGTTACTCTGTGTGTGTGTGTGTGAAACAAGTAGGATAGTGTGTAAAGAATTTAGCAGCAGTCTGTCAAAGCTATAATGTTACATTAAGTAAAGATACAAGTGCCTTATGCAGATCAAGTCAAAGAAATGCTCATAAAACCTTTAATGCCACATCATCATTTATGATGCATATAAAAAAAAAAGATGGAAGAAAATATTTAAAGCATATTTTATCCAAGAAGTAAGATGGAGCTTTAGAAAACCAAGAAATGAGAAGTACTTTCTCTGTAACTAAAATTTAGCTCCTGAGTCACTCTCTTAGATCGCCCTGGGACTTAAAAGCTACTGCCTGATTGCATTTGGAAAGTTACTATTCCTTTTTTCATGTTACGCTCTGCTACCCAGACTGCAGGGCTGCAGACTAGTAAGTCTGCTGACTTTAGACATACAAAGAACGTCACACAGGAAGCAGTGTCTATGTGAAACTTAAAGATGTGTCGTTTCTGAGGACAGAAAATCTTTAGAAAGGTGTTAGCAGCAGGAACACTTTTCTCATTCCTTCTTAAGAAACAACAATGAGATTTGGAAAACTTGAGTAATTCCTTGGATTGATTCTATTCATAGGAAGTTTCCTCTTAGTTTTAGTTTGTGGGTTTTAAAAAGTTGAGCTGGAACTCAGAGAAATCTTGTTCAAGGGCATGAGAGCTTAGTCCTATATTTGGCCCTCACACAGGAAACACTAGTGTGCTGGTTCCCAGATATGGCAGCAATGGAAAGGAACAGCATATATTTGGTTAGGAGATATTTTTTTAGTAGTCAAAAATCTTCGTCTTAAAAATTTGAAGGCAAGGATCACTAGTGCATTTTTTCAGTAGAATTGAAACTGCAATTTTTGTGGTTTCATATATCATAGGTCATATAGAAGACCACTTTGACTGTAGAAAGAGAGGTCTTCGAAATTTAAGCTGCACAAATTGCAATAAGAAGTCCCAGCATCTGTGTTTGTGGGCTGTTAGCTTATGGTTCCTATCAAACCTATCAAACATTTTATATTAAATCTTTCAAAATAGAATTAGGTATGCTCAGAAAGAGTCCTATGAATGTGTAACAATTGTTTCAGGATATTAGCAGACAGACAATAGTCCCAATAATTCACCTCTTCATTTCATATTTCAAAAATTGTATTTCTAAATACTGTAAAATAAAGGAGAGAAAAATCACAGTTTTTATCTGTAGGTACATAAAATTATGTATGTACATGTATTTTTCACATTTAATTTATTTTTTTTTGCACAAAAATGTGTGCTAGCTGTGCCATTGACTGAGACAAGGACAACAGAGTGTACGTACAAGTGTATTTCATACAGGGGTAGAATTTTCTTAATTGTATTTGTTCTTGAGTTACATGCTTCTCTTTTAGTTAGCTAATTAACAGCCACTCTTTTTCTATATTTAAGATAGTAGTAACCAAGCTTCTATTAGCTGAAGTTATGAGCCCTTTTAGCAGGTATTCTGCTGAGAAATCAATAAATGCTTTTTTCTTTGCTGCTGCTTTATCCTTCAAGTTGAGTCTTAGCAATGGACTTCCAGCAAAGAAACTTAGCACATTGAAAAACCTGCGTAATACAGGCGAGTGTGTGCACTCAGTGCTTTAGCATCTAGGAGAAACATAATAAGCCCTGCTATAGGGTAAGATTAAGCCTAGTTAATCTGTGAAGGAACGTAGTATCAGGTCTAGGAAGACTGTATCAAGTAGTTGGGCCAGACTGGAGTAGAACAAGCAGCAAAAGCTGATCTTTGAAGAGGAAATATAGTTAACTTTCCTTCGTGAGGGGAGAACATGATTGCTAGAATATAAACGTTCTTGGAAGAATGCTTTTGTCTTCACATGTAGGGTTCCTTATTTCTATGTCTTGTTTTTTCCTTGCCCACAGGAAATCCATCTTTCTTTTCTGAAGTGGCTTGAGGGAAACGTAGATGCTGAAGGATTAAGAGCATCCAGCAAAGTGTCTCTTAAATTTGTTTCATACTGTGAATCCAAAATGGAAATAACTCCATCTTTTATGCCAGTCATCACTGAGATGGGAGACTTTTCATCAGAACATTTCAACCTGAAGACGTATCAACAGAATCTTCAAACAAAGAAGCTTGGAAAGATTCTGCTTTTTACCGAAGTTACCACCACAACAATGAATCTTCTAGATGGGTAAGATAGTGATCTAAATGATGCTGAATAAGCTTTCTGATTTGGAATTCACAATTACAGTAGCACACACTGTTCAGAAAGCAACTTTTTTCTCTTTAGTTTATTCGTTATCTAAAAGATAGTTAAAGTGAAAAAAAACACCAGCCCTGAATATCTTTTAGGTGGCACACAAAATAGACATCTTCGTGTTCAGAGAATATTAATTGATAATGTACGAAATGCTAAGCCAGGAAAATTGGAGTACGAAAACTTTTTACTTTGGCAGTGGAGTTTAATCATTATTTCTTTTGCAAAGCATGATACTTTATCATAGGAAATTCTAAGATATTAAATATCATGTTTAGGAGATCATATACATTTTCTAGAGCAAGTTATTTTTGAAGCTAGTTATTTTACAAAAGTAATACCAAGTAGATTGTGGCCTTAATTTTAACATCACTGTTTTCTCTCCTTCCTTTTACTGAATATATCACTGAAATGCTCTTTAGTGGTTTGTTTGGGGGTTTTTAACATTGATTAGGGTTATGCTATACGTTCATTCATCATCACATAGATGACCCTTGTGAATGAGTTGTGGGATACCTTTGAGAAGGTAGTTCATTACAGTTTCAAATGGGATTAAGCGATATGAAAATAGCAGTTACTAAATCTTAGGTTGGAGTCTATGTACAAAGACTATACTGTTGCCTTTCATGGAAAAGTCTAATGGCAAAAAGTGTCTTTGGGAAGTTGTTGCTCTTCGGGAGAGATTTTGTGTATTTCTACCTGCAGCTGCTTTGAAGTATTAATGTTAATTTGTCTGCAGAAATTGCAGGTGAATTTTACTGTTCAAAATAGCCTCAGGAATTTTGATTTTGATTTTATTTTTTTTTATTCAACATTGTCAGTTAAATAATCTTGACTATTACTGCACATGATTAGTTAACCAGCAATAATAGCTTTAGTCCTCAGCTAGAGAGCCTAAATTTGGAGACCAATATGTTAAAAAATATGCTATCTTGTGAGGTGTAACGGTGATTTTTTTTAGAATATATGCACACAAAATCTGTTAATGAGGATGCATTATAATAATACTAAAGTATATCAGTTTGCAGTCCTATAGTTGACACTGATAGAATTTACAAGTGTGCTAAGACACTGCAGTTTAGAGATAGTTGGAACCAAATACAAATTTCCTTCAACTCCAAACTGTTCTGTGTGCGCTTATGTACTTATGTGCACACACATTAAAAAAATATTGCTATGTAATTGCTATACAAATTTATTTAGATATCACAAGCTAAATAGAATCATGTCTGGCCAATTTACATGGATTATATTAGCTGCTGTGCTTCTCTTGGTAAGAGAAGTGGTTGTTGTGTTTTAATGGGTGCGTAACCTTTACTTTCTTGTCTTTAAAGTGTTGCAGCAGAGTGGTCAGCACTCAGGTTGCTTTTTTACATTAAACAGTCCAAACTTAATGAAGTGTTTGCAGATGTGGGTCTTCAAGATTTTCCCCATCATGATATAGCTTGAGTAGTTGGTTTTCAGATAAGGAGGGTGCAGAGTAGAAGTCCTGGTTCTAAGTAACTTGTACTGGGAAGATGATCTTAGTCAGATTATAACTTGAACAATTAAATTTCTCTTACAGAAAGATCTTTGTCTTGATAAGTTAAAAATATTTGTCTTAAGTATTATGGTTGATGTTATTGTAAATACTTTGTTGTCGTAGATCATAGGATAATGTAGGTAATGTGATTTGCAATTTAGCAAAGTACCTTGAGCATTCATAGATGATAACATTTCACAAATCGGTAGAAATTGATGCAAATACTGTTAGGTCATTTTTAGTAGAGAGAAAAATAACCACCCAAGTTGTCAGATTTTGAAGGTTCTAAATGAACCAATATGAGTTTGTTAGGATATGTGGATGACACTTTTCTCTAATTGTCAGTTATGAATGAAAGGAAAACATATCAGGAAAGAAGACTTTCTTTGCTGGGGCAAAAGAATAGGTATCTGTTGATCATTCTTGATTCCCAGGAAAAAAATGGCAATACTGTGTTTATGTAATCGTATATTGCAATAAGCACTTTTTACATAATAGACTCTCTTAAGGTATCTGAAATTTTACTTAGTGTGTGATAACTGAAAGTATGATACAGACATCTCAAGATCATAGTGTGATTAGTAGTAAATTTACTTAGTAAATTATTTAGTTAGTAAATTATAAATAAATTCAGCATTTAACTTTCATGACTTTAGATTTTCTTGTACCTTTGCCACCAACTGCATGTCAAACTTGTGTCTTCTTCCTTTCTACATCCTCAACCTTCATACTCCCCAAAAATTAAGATGTGGAAGGAGAAAGTGGACTGGAACTAATTTAATGGCTGAGCAACCTCACAGTAGAGAAACAGCCGGAGCCTAATAGGGGTCTTTGTCTGCATTTCCACCGTGGCTGGTAATGTGCCAGTCAAAAGTCAAGCAAGAGAAACAGGTGGAAACTATTAGACCTGTCATAAAGTTTGAAAAATTGATTCTGGAGGCTAAGTGAATAGATTGAACTTGACAGTGTTGTCCTAAAGATTCTAAGGGAAAATTCTGTAGTTTAATATGGGATTCCTTGATTATTCGTTAGCTCTCCAGATGGCAGGTCTTGGTAGTTTGTGTATTAACATGCACACTGTATTGTCACTGGAATACATTTATGTCTTCTAAGATAATAAATGAAGTGTGAATTCACCTGTAGGTATCTACAAATAAATGGCATTAGTCTAATTGTAAAAGAAAGATTTATTTAAATGTCCCATAGTTTTAGATGATCTCTGTTGCTTTTATGATTTCATGTTAAATGCTTTATTTGAATTATTTGAGGCTATTTTTAGAAGCACTTCCACTTTTATTTCTTAAACTAAAATTTAAAATCCGTACAAAAATTTAGAGGCTGCCTTGCTTTTTCTCTAATAAGAAATTCTTTCTGTAAGTTTCCTTTCAGAAACCATCTCTTCAAAGACATTTACCTTAATACCACCTGAAAAGGTTAACCTTGTGAGAAGCAGTTCTGCTTTCTGTGACTCCTCTCCTCAGAGCATGTGTGCGATTGCATGATTTAAGATGAAACCATTATTTTTCAGGATTGATCTGCTGTAGTCATATAAGTGTTAAATTATAGAGACATACTTATTAGACTCGGAAAACTTGAGATCGTTAAAGAAATATTTCTAGTACACTCTAACTGGCTGGAATAGTTTCACAAGCATTTAATTAAAAAGTAAATTAATTAGATATACATTTCAGTTGTAATCTTTACCGGCACCTTATATCCTGTTTTAATGTTTTAGTCAGCAGAAGATTTGATTTGTACATGATTAAGCCAGCATGTAATATATTCTATATGATAAGCCTTTGTGGATCCCTTTTCCCCAATATTTAACAAGTACAAAGTGCTGTTAGGAAGAGTTTGACACAAAAGTGGTGAATTTTAGTGGAAATGAAATGTGGGATGAAGTTGCTTTCATAATTGCTGACTAGGTTATTTATATAAAACGTCTGCTTAGTATAAACAATTTCTAAACAGTTACAAGCCTTGAAAAAGAAAATCCTTCATATCTTTGGTGCCCTTTTACTTTTTCTTTGTGCTTTCCTAGATTCATATTGTTGAATTTTGAAAAATTGTACTACAGCTGTAATTTTGGAAAGTGAGCATAAGGACTCATTTTATTTTAAAGCTCTTGTTCCATTTGTATTCAAATATGCATGCTGCTAATGTAGGTACGAGCTAGTGAACAGTAGGAGTAGCAAGCATATAGCTGAAAGAGATTG
Organism: Clamator glandarius; assembly: GCA_033459285.1. NCBI lineage: Eukaryota > Metazoa > Chordata > Aves > Cuculiformes > Cuculidae > Clamator > Clamator glandarius. Next base: position 1,990,104 of record JAUNZM010000310.1, on the reverse strand, counting down.
AAATGGCACTTCAAAGGCACAAGCAAGTGGGTTGAGATTGCCAATCTGTATTTTGAATTTAGGGATTTGTTTTTTTCAGATCTTTGTGATGTTTTACTCTGTGTAAAGAGAGTGAACTTGTGTTTAATCATTCTGTGCACCTCAATGATCTCCCTTATTCTCTGCTTAAACCGTATTTTTAAAAAACAAATTAGAATCATATAAGTAGTGGAAGATGGGTTGAAATGTCATTTGAACATAGAAACCTGACATTAATGTAGCCTTTGCAAAGTATGCCATACAGTCACAGTGCTTATTTTCATTCCAACATCAGACATACCTGTACAAAGCCTCCCCTCCCAGGATTCCACTAGGACTGTAACTACAAGTCAGAATTATTCTTCTCACAACTATTAGCTCAACTCGATCAGCCATTTTCTTAAAAGCTATTAACCTTTTTTACTACTTTTAATATTATTTTAGCTAGCTGTGTCTCATAATCTCGGCTCAGATGGGCGGAGGAAGCTGTTTTGCTGTAATAGTCAAAACCCACTGCAAGCTGTGGTTTCCTCTCTTTGAGATGTATGTTTTGTTGGAGTACAAATTCTTTAAAGAGCAATCTTTATCTTTTAGCATCGTGAGACTACTCTAATACATTAATAGTCTGCTATAAATACATGTTCTAGTACCAATGTTAACAGTTTGTAAAAATTAACCCCATACACCTTTCTCCCTCAAGAATGCGACTTGGAGAGCTGGAAAGTGCCATGGTGGGCAGGAAGTATGCCAATAAATTGGTCAGTTACATCTAAATCATGGACTCATTTTATACATAATCTTTTCTACAGATACATAACCAGAAGTATTTTATCAGTTTGGATAACAAATACTTCTTTGTGCAGAGAGCTCTCACAACAGTTCATATTGTTTTTAAAAGCTTAGTTCCCTTGGTTTTGTGTATTTATTAAACTGTGGTGTGGGATAGGAATGTTTTGCTTGGTGAATGTCTAACCAGTGGCGATAGACCTTCTGCTTAAGTAATTTTACACTTTTAATCTACATCCCTCCCATCTAAAACTTAGCCTTGGTATAGTATCATCTTCTTTTGTTCTTTGTCATCGGGGTTACTAACTTTTAAACTTCCTTTTTTTTTCTTTTGATATTTGCAGTGCTGAAAGGCTTTTCTCAAAACTAGAAAGTTAGTACACTTTAATAGCTGCTTCCATGCTTGTTTTTCCTTGTGAGTTCTTACGTATTCAGTATTTTGTACCTTCCTTTGGTGATAAAGATTAGCTCAAATAACACAATCTATTTCTTTCCTTTAAATCAAATCAAATTAATTTCAACAGTAATTTTTGCTAATTTAGTTTTAAGTGTATAATATTTCATACTTTATTCTTCTGTTCACTTATTGGTAGCATTCTGCATCATCCAGTGTTAGAGAAATCTGTCCTTCAACCTGATAACAAAAGATCATGCAGGAATTTTTGTAATACAGCCAAGAGTCTGTCCTCTTCCTTGGCTGTAGAAGGGGAGGAATTTGGAAGTTTGTGGCACTGATTTGGTTCTGTGCCATTCCCAGAGTCTTCTCTGCAGTACCATTTTTCATTACATGCTTGCTGAAAGATTTCTGTATTAGGATTTGTCATCTCCTTTGCGTCAATTTTCCTTGCCTTTCTTTCCACCTGTTGTGAACGGTTCTTGAGGGTGCTAAACAATTAGGTCCCTATTTTCCTGTCACGCACCTTGTGTGTCTGATTTTTCATGGAACTGGAGGCAAAATATGTTCCTCTTCATTTTTTTTTGTTATGTAAAATTAGTAGTTTTTCTTCCTGTTAATAAAGTGGGCCCCTTGCTTGCATGGTTTCTGTCAGTGCAGGGGGAGGTTTGGCATTCCCAAAGGGGATTGAGTCATAAAAAAAAGATACCCGTTTTGCAGAGCAATTAACCCACATTGAACTTTTATAGCGTATTGTATTACTCTGCTGCTGGAAGTTCCTGAACAATTTGCATTGTATGAATACACATATAGCCTTGGAACACTCATCATTCATTAAATATGAGAGGAAACCCTGTAAGACTGCACAGTTAAAATGGGAGCTAAGGAATGGAAGTGGAAGGGTTTCAATAACATTTTACTGTTTTGTTTTCCATGGTGCTGTTTTCATGCACACGTTTTAAAACAAACTTTTTGTATTAAGATGCAAAAATTTGACATTGAAGTTACAAATAATCACTTTTTTTGTAGATTACCTTGAAGAAGTATATAATTTCTGTAATAGAAGATGGTATATCATAATAATATGTATAATATTGTTAGGTATAATTATAGCATTAATTAACATAGTACATGTATATTATCGCTGTTCATTTGCGAACTGTCATTGTCAATTCTGCCTTTGAATTTTACCTTTTATTTAGCAAAAAGAAATGTAGCTTAAGCTTGAACTACCCAGAAACACTTACGGATGTATGTTTGCACCTCATTGAGAAAGATATTTTCATGCTTTTTCTGTCATTGTTTTGTAGCATATTGTTAATTATAACAGTGTCAGGGCAAAGATGTATCAGGTAGGGCTGTCTTTGCATTCGTCAAACAGCTTTCTGTGCACTGGGAAACCTGCCACCTTATTGCCACTGGTCCAAGCTCAGATAAGACTTTAGCCTCTAATGGAGTCATTTGCTTACGGTAATAAGTTAAAAAACTCAGACATGCATAAGTCAGTGTAGGACTTGACCCATTGACATAAAAAGGGAGGGCAAGGCATAGCAAAACTAGAGATGTTGATAATGTGGTCAGATGAAACAACATCCCGCCTCCCTAATTAACCTCATTGAATCGCTTGGGACTTGGACAAGCTGTGGATCTGCATTTCTGCTCCATACCTTTTTATTGTAATTGGTATAATCATCAGATTAGTAACAGAATAAATTTAAGATATTGTATTCAAATAGAACAGGATAGCAATTAGGTATCTAAGTGACTTGATAATATGTTTGATTAACCATATGCCTGCTTTAGGTGTGGCTGAGGAATTCCCAGTTCAGGAACTAGTAAAGAATTCACTTGGCTGAGCACTGCGTGTTTTTTACACCTAATTTATGAAGGAGATGTGCTGGAGACATTCAGCACATGCAAGTTCCAAACAGATTCTCTGTTTCTTCGGAAAATGGGAGTTCTGGAGGAGTGAAGCCCAATATGCAACACCTGGCCTACCTCAGCCTCGGAGTTATGTCTCTGTAGTATTTGTTGTCTGATCATTTTAGGAAGCTGATAGGAAAAATTGCTGTTGTCAGCCAAGGAGACAAACATGCTCTGTGCTAGGTTTTGTCTTTAAGTACTTTTATTTGAAATTACAATAAAGATCTGAATGCTGAAATATAACTAAGAGCAGTCATACAAAATCTGAATTCTTCTCTGGAGATGTCAGTTTCTCACTCTGACTACACAGGGAGAAGAACATAGGCAGATTTCTTAGAAACCCAAAGTTGGATTGTGGCTTTCAGTTTCAATTTTGCACATCTCCATATCCGTGCATTTGTTAGGAAAAAAAAAAAAAAGAGATTGTATTTACAACAGTATGGGAGCTAAGGTGGGAGCTAAGGTAGGAACTAAGAAACTAATGGCATGGCTGTTCAGGGGGGTTTAGACAGCACTTGTTCAGGTGCTGTTAAGGATAAATACACTGATTTTTGTTTGTTCCAGAAGATAGTGATTTAATTTCGGAATAATTCTGTAATTGTTTCCAGGGCCAAAAACTCTCAAAGCTTGTGTAATTTCTACCTTAAGCAGGAAACAAAGAAAATCCCACAAAATCTGAACTCTTTACCTAAATCCCTCTGGCCTAATTTATTTTCACTTATATTCCTAGTTAAAATATTTTAAGAATCTGTTTGTATTCAAACGAAAGCTTGCATTTATCACACCTCATATCATTCAGCCTGAAATGTCATGGCCTGTAGAATGGTGTGTAAAAAAAGTGAGGTTCCCCCACTGCAGTTTTGTGATCCCCAGGATTGCTATAAAATGCTGTACCTCATGTTGCTTTCAAAAAAATTTACTGGCATTGTTCTTGTTGCTTAACTGTTAAATGTGGATGAACTTCCACATGTTTTTAGTAAACCTGAACTGACACTATTTTTACTGATGATTTTACTGATTGTATCTTACATAAAAAAACCCAAAAGTATTTTAAAGCATTCTTTGCAAACACAAAGCATTTGAGATATATTACATTAAGTAGTTGCAGGATACAGCTATAAACTGTCCTATGGACATTTTTCATTTGATCTGTGTTTGAATGAATCTTCAGTCTGTCCATTCACTGAGGAAGATGAAGACACATAGTGAAGAGAAAAGAAGAGGAGAAAAAAAAGCAGATGGATGGAGGCTGAGACATAGGAAAGAGGAAATAAAAATATGACGTTCAAAGGAAGCAGATTTTATTTGTATTTATTGAATATATATTTATCAAAAGGTAAAATAAGTGGGATGTAAGAAGATTGCAGTATTAATTGAGGAAAAAATTACACATTGTCAGTGTTTATCAAACCAATTACTGATCAAAAGCCCAATACTCCCTTGTTCAAGTGGCAAATTGTCTAGTGAGACATTCTTTACATAGTGTTTATGGTCGATTTCTTCTGAAATCATAATGGCTGGTGATAACTCCACTTAAGCATGTAGTGGATCCATTTCTAAGGGGATTTTATCAAGATCATACATTTAGGAAGTAATACAGAAGAATGCTTTTATGGTCTCAACAGGCTTCCACAAAAGGAGAAAATAGTTTAAAATAATATCCACAGCTGCAAAAGTAAAGAAGGAATATTATTTTACAGCTTTTAAGTTTCAAGACTGCAAATCGGATAAAGAGTTCTCATTCAAGTCTTTGTTTATTAGCAAAAGATAATGTGTATTCTTTGTACAGAGTATGGTACCAGATGTGAAATATAAAAGAAATTGTTAATGGCCACCTGCTTTAATGGACATTTAAAATCTTGTGTGGTAGTTGATGTCACGTAGAATTCATGTGATAGAGAATAATTTTAAGTTAGTAGACCGTGTCAGGTTAGCAATGATTGATGCTTGTGTAGTGTTTAATATTTTCCAGTACAATTTATCCATCCATTTGAAAAAATAAAAGTGAAGTAATCACCTTTTGCCAAGCTTTTTGAAAAGCAGCTGTGAGTGGCTTGGACATTTCTTGTGACAACCAAGCACCACAGACTTTTTAATGGGAGGTATTTGGAAGTTAATAGAGCGCTGCAACTCTAGCTTATTTGGCTCTTGTTTTGTTTCTATCTCAGCATCAGCATTCTGCTACCATTCAGTTGTTGAATTTATGTGGTTACCTTTGGTACTAAGTGCAGATTTCTTCTTCTGGGCTACGTTTTCTCCATCAGAATACTGAAAATGTGCTGACAGAAAAAATAAATGGAAGATGCCCTTGTGTGCCACAGTATCAGCATGCTATAAAGCCTCAAGTGGGAAAGAATCTTTATGCCAAGAGGCTTCTTGGTTTTAAGAAGTAGTGGCAGTTAACAATAGCCAGTTGAAATGTTAGCTGTATGGAAACATTCAGCCTAGGAAACTACATTCAGGCACCTTTGCAGTGGATTTAACTGTCTGTGCTAATCGTGACCCTTGGAACTGAAGTTTGCTTGATTAACTCTGATTTCCAGAGCCATGTGCTGTAGCCACAGAGATGGAAATTGATTAAAGAATATATTGTTATAGGTATTTCACTGCATGACAGGTTCCTGAGGGGTTTTTTTAACCCTTTTGACAGAGTCAAACGATGAATTATTTTGCTTAACAGCCAAACATGGCCTTCATAGCACCATAAATGGTATTATAAAATGGTCTTAATTTGGTTTAGTGATTTCTCTAAGCAGTTATAAATTTAAGTATACAAAGCATATTAAAATCTTTCAGGCAAATTTATTCTATTTGTTAATCTCTGCTATAGACAAGGATTGCAATTTCATGCTTATCTTTTAGGGACAATAACAAGATTTCTACTTATATTAGTTTCATTTCTGTTCCCGGTAGTTTCCTCACACATTTCCAGTATTTGGCTATTATCAGTAACTTTTATTTCCTTATTGTTTAGCTTCTGGTTTGATTTCATGTTTGAGATGGATAAGATATAACTTATGATTATTACAATCTAATTAATTAGTACCAATTATTAAAACTAGAAAGTGCAGGACTCACGTATTTCTTTTTTTTAAAATGTAATTTAATTTTTACATAATTCAGATAGTTGCTTACTGATAAGTAAAAAAAATATATGTGTGTAAGGGGAAATCAATCTCATTTCATTCAGGAACTCAGATCTTGACCTAGTATGTGTGGGGAAAAAAATTTATTTTGGTAAACTGTATTGAACTTAGCCTCTCCTATAATTTGTTGTCTTTAAAGCCTTCATTGATCTGCTTTAAATCCTGCAGTTCTAAACACAGTTTGAAGCAAGTAAGTTGTAATGATTAAATGCTTTAAAAGCAATGAGTAATATTCTAAGTCTTCTCTTCCCTTTTCTGTGTCAGCTGACTTGAAATGTGTAAAATACACGTTTCTGACATGTGTCATCAGGAATTTGCGTGCTGCCTTCTCTTATTTTTCATCCACTTTTTCCTCCTAAAACCAGTTAAGACATTTCTTACTCTAGAGAATGGATTCAAACTTTGAGTGTTTTCACAGTATGACTGAGCAGTAATATCAAATATGAAATTCAACGCAATTCCTCTTTAGCTAGCAACATAAATAGTTTTAAAAAGGGAAAAAACAAATGGAAAGAATGAACTCTTGAAATTGAAATATTTTCAGCTATGCGTTGCATAAATAGCAAAATTTTTCCCTAGTGTTTTATGCCGAGTAGACAAGAAAAGACAGACTGTAAATGTCTCTTTGGGACATCTGCAAGAATAGGTATACCACTTTGTACACTTAAGGCTAGTTGTTACTATTTTGCAAGACTCACCAGGAATTTTGAACTAGAATTCTGTGGAAACCAGCTAGTAAAGTCAATAGAGAAACCTTTCACTCTGAAGATTTCTAGATACAAGACAGTCAGATTTTTGGGAGGAGGGTGAAAAGAAAAGTGAAGAATAAGTAAACTTGGACTAAAATTGATTATTTATTTTTTTATGAAGCTGAGGCCGATCAATAAGCAAGTCCTGTTACATGTTGTATATAACATATTTCAGTGTGGAATGATGTCTGCTGGTCATCATTAGCTCCTTGCAGAAGGTGTGTTGCTGTTCAAGACTCTTCTGCTTTTTATTTCAACATGGCATGAGCATAAAAAGTATGGTAGGTGTTTTTGAGAGCGCAGATAATTGGAACATCAGGATTCAGTCTGATAACCTGGTTTTTATGTGATTAATCTTTGAAGGTTTCAGCGTTCAGTAGTCATCAGAACAGGTAATACTCAGTCATTGACAACTGATATTTCACTGGTGACTGGGGAACAACTGGGCAGAAACTGTAGCCTTTTACCTGTGAAGGAGAAGCTGAATAAATCCCTCCAGTTAGCTGAAGCTATAATACAGACTGTTCATGACAAAAGTATTACATTGATTTAGGGGGAAAATGGTAATTTGCTATGAGGCATTAGCTTAATAAGCTAGTGTGCCAACAGAAGAGGTTAAGAAGGGTGAAAATGTTCTATTTTGATGTTTTGCCAAGTTAAGCAGTGAAATATTGTCAATGTGAACCAAGTGAAATGGAATGCTTTCTACTTGGATTTGAAACTAAAAATCTTGGCGAATGAGTAATAATTCATAAGTGATAGAGTGTAACAGCAGATAAGGACCCTTCCTTCCCTGCTTCCTCTCCCACTGAGGAAAAATTGCTGAGCAAAAATCTGAACTGCTGAGATGTTTATTTTAACACTGTGAAACACTTATTTCAAATATTTGCCTACTTGTATATCGTACCTATTATACCAAATGTGCCACATAGAAATTAGACATGTCTTGTAAAGTCTGGTAACCCTAGGTTTTTCAAGATTTTGAATGTAAATTTTCCTTTTATTTAACTGCTGTGTAATTCATTGCAGAGAGGCTTTCTAGTGATAGTGGGCTATAGCTTTTTAATTAAAATTCTCAGCAGAATTATTCCCATACTTGAAATGCACGCTTTATTTAGTTCTGAGAAAGAAGTATTTAAGTGGTGTTCAAACAAGAAATGTAGAAAAGGAAGTTGCATTTCCTAGATCCAGAACCAGATTCTCTTAATTACTTGGCTAAGTCTGCAATTGCATTTAGTACCTAACAAAACCTCGTTGGAAATAGGGAAGTTTTTTCAACAGTGGTGGTAACTATACAAAGAAAGCCTAAGCTAAATTCAGACTACAAAGTACTATCAGAGATTAATAAAATATAAAAAATAACTTGAGTCAAACTGTGCTATAATTTTTTTCAATTTTCCTTGTGCTGTGAGATAATTTAAACGAACATTTTATGTGAATGTTTAACTTGTAGTCTATATCTAATGGTTGCTCACATAGGAGACTTCATGTATTAATTTAGCTGAAGGGGAAGTGCTCCAGGCACCCCATTCTGGACTTCACAAAGGTGATGCTAGGCAGCTTTGCAGGCTAAAGTACTGTTACTGCTCACCTGTTCTAGCTGGCTGTGAAGCCAGCTGACAGTCACATCCAGTACAATGCTCGGGAACATAAATTAACTGCTCCTCAGTAAACCAGGCATATTTTTTTTTTCTGTGTATTTAACAGAATCATTCAATGCTGGATTCAAAAACATCATGTTGTCAATGTCTTTACAAACTTCGACTGCCTAACTTTTTAAGAAAGCTAAATAGTGAATATATATTACAAACTATTCTTTAATTTTTAAAAAAATAATGAATTTGGATTGTCTTGTTTTCAATCTGTCACGTATTTCAGTATTTGTAAAAGTCTTTTGTGTGTGTTTGTGTGTGACATGAATATCATCAAGGGAACAAACTGTAAGGCAGAAGTATTTGCCTAGTCTGTGTTTTCAGTTTTATGTGTTCTAGTAAATCTGAGGTGCTTCGTTCTGGTTTTCAGGTTTCAAAATACATTAATCATCTCTCCATCTTATGCAGTGGCTCATACCCACCTCATTACAAGAAGGATGAGAATATGATCCCTAGGTGTGGTTTTTCTTAAGTAGGTGATTATTAGTGTGTGTGCCATTTGTGCTTAGATTTCTGCACTGTACACATTACATAGTGTATTAGGTCTTCCTAGCATTAGTTATATTTATATGAAGGGGTTTTTTTCTGTGTGAACACATTCTAAAGGGTGGTTTTGAAACACTGATATTCGTGTTACTAGGGACATGTGTGGTTTCTGCATTATTTGCCAGTAATCTGAGTTGGATTTGGTTTCAGAAAATGTGAGCTAGTTTTATGTCTGCTCTGATTTTACCAATGTCTGTTTTAAAGTACCAGCTGTATGGCAGATGCTCATATTATGGCTTTGAGTTTTGAGCAGAATCAAGAAGTTCTCAGGATACCTTATTTTCTCTACTGCAAATTTTTCTCCTTCATATTCAGCCAATCCATAATCATGGGTGTGTAACTGTTTCAGTCCTTTGTCAAAATCTGCTGACTCGAACCTGTTTCCTTAATTTTCGCCTCTTCTCTGTACCGTGGCTCTCTTTACTCAGAGTGTAATTGGTGAGTATGATCAACATGGGAAAGGGAAAGAAATTCTATTCTGCTTGTTCATTTCTATTAACTCAGGATTTTATCACTACCTACAAGAAATTATATGTTTATATTTGGTTTTACTTTTCACTGTATCCATGTCGTTAGTTGCTTTTACTGTTTGGGAGTCCAGTCTACTGTTTGTCAGTCTTATGCCATTTGCTTATACAAGTGATGTAATCTAACTACAGAAGTGATGTAATCTAACTACAGAGGCCCTTACCCTCTTCTTGGAGAGAAACTTCTTTTTTTGGTGACTGTGATCAATCTAGTTGGCTTCGCATTTTTTGTTTGTTTCTGAAATTAGAATCTCCTTGTCATGCTCCTTTTTTTGCCCCATCTAGCTGCATATCATATTCTAAATCCTTCATTTTCAGGTGGTACAACAGTTCAATGTGGAAGTGGACTCATAAATTAATGCCAGAAATAGTACTGGCCATAAAGTACTTGGTATAATATTTTCTCTGTGGTATTCCTGCTGTTGCTTCTAGACTGATTTGTTTATGTTTTTACTGACGTGTTAAATCACATAAATTTTTTTTGAGGCTATGTGTGGTTTTAAAGATACTTGCAAAGTAGAACTTGGTGCAGGAGCAGGGCCTAAATTTACCTTTCATATTTGTGCCATTTTCCAACTCTTTTTTTCTTAAATCTACAGTTGCTTTCAGCAGGCTCTAACTACACAGATTGTGACTACAAGCTGTAACTGAAAGCATAGTTTGACATTCTCTAATGTGGGAATTTAACAGTCCTCCTTGGGCTTTCTTGAATAATTTCTTCTTTCTTCTCTTTGGGCTTTGTAATCTTGCTTCCAGAACAAAAAGCACTAGCTCTCCAAGTAAATTTTTTTCATTTTTCATTGTAGGTATTATATTTTTCACAAATATACTCAGTAGAAGAGTTTTGTTTTAGGATGTACCCACGTATACTTGAGTACATGAAGTGTATTTGCAGTTACAAGCTTTGAAAATGGAAGCATGTGAAGATTTCTGAAAGAAAGCGAGTGTCTGACATGTTCCATGTATCATGGCAGGGGGACTGGAACTTGTTGGTCTTTAAGGTCCCTTCCAACCCAAGCCATTCTGTGATTCTATGATCTACTTCTAGTCTTTTATGTGACAGAACTTAATCTTATAAAGTGGTTTTGTGAGGTCTTCAATTATCTCTTTCAGAATTTACATTAATAATTTTATAAAAAATTTGTACTCTGTAACCTTTGTTTGGCATTTGAGCAAGTTTAGTCCTGTTCTGGAAAGTAGCTAGAATACCTTCCAAGGATCTTCCTCAGCCTTTTTTAATATGTGACTATTACGCTGTTTGTTTTCAGGGACAAACTACAACTTTACTGAAAAGTTGAATTATAATATATTTAAGAAAAATAAATTGTAATTTGTTCCTCATCCTTTAGTTGTCATAACACCATGTGTCTTTGGTTTACAAGGTTTGTGACAGGCTAGAACTGAAAAATTTTTGTGGATGCTCTTTCTTGTTGTGTTGACAGAATATAATTTGGAGAATTACTAAAATAACATTTCAATGCTAAGGAGGATTTGAATAGTTAGATTTCATTTTAAAACATACATTAAGAAAACCTAAAATGCAATTTGCTTCTCAGGTTCTAAGTGATATCAGATGAGTTTTCTTCTCTATGGGAGAATTTATAGCTGTATGTGTATTACTGGATATTCAGTAGAAGTTGCAATACAACCTCCAGAATAAACGTTTGAGAAAAACATGTAATTTCTTGCATAGTATCATATCATAGAAATGAAAAAGTAGAAAGCTAAAGGTTGCATCCTTTGAAATTTGAACGTAATGGTCAGCAAGCATATTTTTAAATTGTATTTATGATGTTAACACTGTGGATGCTGAGTGGGAATGCTGTAAGTAACAGATGCAGTTCCAATGGAAACCAAAAGTTTGTGAATGTGAAGGGAAGAGCTCTGCAGAGAATGGTAAAAAATCAGTTTATATGGAGTTTTTCTTAATAGGACACAGTATTATATGTACTTTGTAGACCTATAGCACTGTGGATTCTACAAAATAGCACTGAGCGGGTGTAAATCAGGTGATTTTTTTATTTGTAACGTAGGAGATGTCTGATTCCTTGCACTGAAGTGACTATAAAAGGATAGTGGCGCTGTTGATATAAATTCAATATTTGTGTTATGTTAAACAGAAGCATGACCAAGAAGAAAGCCTTGGAAGCTCAACTAGGAATACAGATTGCACCCTTGGACCCACTCCCCACCTAAAAGAAGTAGGTTATCTGATAACAGGTTCTAATTTAATTCTGCAGCAGTATCACAGAAAACCACTGCTACTGGAACTGTTTCTGCAGTCCTTCTGCATGGTTTTACAAGGAATATATCCTTTATGTGTCTTTGGTCATTCCAAGCATCTTTTCAAACACAGAACATTGGTGGGTCGGTTTCATCAGCTTAAAAATTCCAGTCAGGAATTGTCCTCCAAATCCATCATTCATCAAGTCAGGCAAGACAACACCTTGGACAACACCTACTGAGGGAAAGGATAACAGGTGTTCCAGGAAATTCTTTGAACATTGCGAAATACTGCCTGAAATTTTTATACATTACCCCAGTATCATCTAGATGTGCTCAAAAAGCAGTGATGCCTACAATTAGGAATATAATCGGCAGCTATTGGGCTTCTGGCAAGCATAGCTTTCAGCTCCACTTGGATACATCTCTGCACATACATAACGGCTATATAAAATAGATGTCTCTGGAGGCCAAATTTCAGAGACTATAGCTTGTACTCTGGTGAGGGTTGCCATTCATTATGTTCTTATTACAGCTTCTGCCAAGTACTTATGACAGAATTATGGAAGTATGAAGTGCTTAAACAGAGACCTTGAGAAAGAATTCCATGGAGGAAACAACATTTCCTTACTGTGGTTAGGTGACTGGATGACTATAGACCACTGTTTTCATTTGCACTGCATTGGGTAAGTGCTGGTTCATGAGGGTGGTTCATTGGTTTGTTTTGCTAGGGATGCAATATTTCTTTTTCAGGCACTGTAACTCCTGACAGACAATTTAGGGTTGATATGTAATAGCTCTTGCACATGTACTGTGACATCAACACTACGTGTCCTTTTTAAGAATGAATGTCACAGATGAGGGCCATCATTTTGAAATACAGCCCAGTGAAAAACTGCAAGTTGCTAAAGAAACCACCTGCCTAATTCTCTAGAAAAATGCAGCTAACTGAACTGTTAAGTCTTTCAACTGTCAGATACAACCAGCATGCTTTTTTGCGGGTATGTATATGGAGCTGGCATTGGTGACGTTATGTGTGAGAAGAGCTAATTCTGAGAAATTCAGCTGCTCTGAGATAGTAACAGGTCAAGCATTTCAAGAAGCACAATGAACAGCTAGCTGAACACCCAGTTAAGACTAGTGTAAACAGTTAAAACTCTGTTTTCATGATCTTGAACTTTGTTTCTCAGCAGAAGGTTGTCTTCTGTTTGGAAGATGTGTCCACTTGCTCATTCTTTCTCTGTAGAGATGTGTGGGCTGTAGTTTCAGTCCAGTTGTTTGAACAGCTAGTCTGCATGAGCTTCTGAAAGTGTCTGTATTCCTGGCTGATAATCTACAGAGATTTTCAGCTGCTTGATTTCAGTCTGCCTCAGCAGGAGTAAAATTTTCAGCTGATGAGAACTCGGGGATCTTGTTCTCAGATGGGTTTGTTCAGGGAACTTGAACTAGAACTTCAACAGAAATCTAACTGAGGTGAGAGTGAAGGACTGTTCTATAGGGGACAGGAAAATGAGGGACTGTGTATGTGAGGGAAAGCCTGTTGTTTTTTCCCCCCCTTCTGCTTTCACAAATGTATGTGATTGTTCAACCACGACAGTTTTAGCATATGTGCACCTCTGTTTCTGACTTGGTACAAAGGATTGTATATGCCAATAGAAATTTGCCTTACTTAAATTAGTTCCAAGTCACTCATAGTTGTTTTATTTGAGAAACTGCCACTCTTGCTACAATGCAATAAGCAGTGATCAGATCTGTCAAGGTGATGTCTTTCACTGGGATTAGAGCCATGTAATTTTAAGCTAACTGTAACTGTTACAATGATAAAAGTCAGTAGCATTTTCATGGAATGTCTCAGTAAGCTGCCTGGAACTTGGCAGCTCTGTAAGTGACAGTAGCAGATAACTTAGCAATTTTAATATTCAGTCACTTTATTTAAAGAATTTGAAAAGCAGCAAATCTGTACTATTCTTTTATGGTGGACTGTCTACTTTAAAATATGTTGATGTAGTTTATACTAAGTGTGTGCTGATGCAAATGATGCTCTGCTGACATTAGAGAAGGGGTGGAGGTAAGAACTAGAGATTTCAAACACATGTATAACAAGAGAAGAGCAAATAAAAAACATCTTGCTAACTTCCTTAATCAAAATGCCAACATGAGGGAATGCTTTATCTGGCATAAGATAGGTGTACAGTGAAATCAGTCTGGATATGATGCTTGTGTAGATTCTCTGAAATAATTTCAAACTAGCATATACCACACTGACACCTGACTGAACCTGGATTTCTAACATGAGTTTGAGTATTGTGCTTTGCTGCCCTCCTTACTTTTTACAGATACTTGAGCTTACTAGTGAAAGCAAGTTTGGGAATCCCACATGAATCTCAATTGCTACTTTTAGTTTGCTCTGCATATAAAGTGCTGGAGGACTGAGCACATCAGCTCTAAGGATGTGACCTGATTCTAGGGAATCCATATGCCACAAAAGAAATCTAAAATCTCTACCTAGCAATGTTACATACTGACAGCCTTGTCAGTTATGCTAAGGATATATTTCCTAATTATGACCAGATGTCATCTTTTTTGTCTTGTTTTTAAGCATAGTTTTCCTAAAGTGGAACCTAACAGTACGTTAATTTTAACATTAAATATTTAAGTCTGCCTTTCTAATAACAGGGAGGGTGAACCTATGCGCTTCAGTAAACTTTGAGATTGAGAGAAGAAAATCCCATAGATTTCACTGGGTTTATGTTCTGTTTTAACTTTGTAAATCACACTTAGTAATGTAGTTTCAAAGCTGCAGAAGATAGTGGAATAGCAAAATCCAAAGGATGGAAGATTTTAACTTAAAGTAGTTGGGTGTATGCAGTAGTGTATATATTACACTTGTTAAAACAAGAGGTTACTTCAGTATTTGAGTTTTAAAAGGTCGATTGCAGTCATTTTTAAAACTAAATGTTTTATTATCCAAATTTGTGTATAACATCTTATTTCAGGAGTGATATTAAGTATCTAAATGGCAGAAATGTGAATTTGTCACATAGGTAGTCATGATTCTCTCTTATTTCTTCTTTGGTAATTCCAGCCTTGCCAGGAGAGGAGGCCAGATTATTTTTGTGCTATAGGAATCGTTCCAAAACAAACCCTCTCTGTAGTTACACTATCCTTCAATGTAAAGAACATATTTGGTTTACATATTGCTGACATCTGCCAAATGTTTCTTTACCAAGTGTTTAGAGTAATTTGCAGTGAGCTCGTGAATACTTAGTGGTCTTTGTAGAACTTCATCTTTTATGTCCTCCTCAGCTAAAGCAAATCCTTTCATCATCAGTGTTACCTTTGTGCCGTTTTTTTGCTAGTTAGATCTTTGCATTTCCCACACCCAGTTTCTTTGGGATTTCTGTGATTTGATTTGGGAGTATATGCTTTTTTTTAATTAAGTGGTCCTGAATAATATCCAACAAATGTAAGTGTTATAATAAAGGGACACATTTTTCATTTAACTCCTAGTAAAATGTAAGGATTTAACCTTCTTTGGCATCCCATTTTAAGTTGTATAGATGAAGTTGTTTAAGTATTGAAATGGGTTTTCTGGAAGTGGTAATTATAGCTTTCCTTCTCTCCTAAGTCTTTATGTATAGGTGCCCCTAGTTCTGTTTTTATTAGGAAATGGTATTCCTTTCCCTCTTTTCTCTCCTTCCTCACTTCCTTAGGCAAGAAAAATATCCGGATCAGTTCAGTAAAAGCAAGTTAGGCCACTAAAATTAACTTTATGCGGTGATTCCAAAACATTTTTTAAATTATTTGAATTCTGAGAGGATGATTGGAGATGGGGTAGTTTATTTCACTAGACTTTTCCCTTTTTTTGTATGAAATATACCTGGAGTCTCTGCAATTTAGATTTCTAAAACTAAAGAATAATGCTTATTTTTTTACTTGCTCAGCCTCAAGTATATAATTGATGATATTCTGCTCAGCCAAGTTTAACTTGAACATTAAAAACACAGGAATCAAAAAGCTTAGTGTATAGATATCAGTGGTAACCTCCAGACTCCTCAGTCATACAAAATTAAGCCACCCACTTGTACTACTGTACAAGAAATAAAGAAATCCACAGTCCATTTAGACTCTTCTAAATGCTAGATGAAGGAAAAATAGCTTGGAAAAAATTTTGTAAGACATTGAAAATATTCTTTCTGGTAAATCACAGGGAAGATGGATAGGGTGATAAGTTTTTAAAGCAGGCAATATTGGGCCAAGCTGAGTAAAGACAAGTCTTTATTGATGGGAATGTTTTCTGAAAGCTCTGATGTTTGCTTTCAGATTTAGCTGTTGTTTGGACAAGAAGGGCTCATATTACTTTTTCAGATCTATATGAACACAGCTTCAAGGTTGCAGATATAAAGAACTTTTACAAATTTTACACTTTCATCTATATTATACTTAATTTATTTTTAATGATTGCAACTATGTACTATGGCTGATAGTAGAAGATGCTGGTTTGTGTTATTTCCTAAGCTCGGTTTGCTGTAAAAGTACTTGGAGAAATATCGTTTTTACTTTAAGTGCAATTAATTTGCAAGCTACAAATTTCAGAAGCTTTGAAATGCAATTTTACTGTCAAATCATTAATTTTCCTATAGTGAATTAGAACAGATAGTTATAGAACTGTCTTTCTAAATCGCTTATAAATTTTTTTACAAAATAAGTAATTTTTCTTTTTCATAGGTCAGCACTTGCTATCAAATTTGTGAACTTTATTAGAAGGATACAGTCTGTGATTTTAATAGTGACTGACCTCTATGCAGCATTTTTCCTCCTTTTCATTAATGTTTTCTTTGTGTTAAAATATTTAAGGTTTTTGTATTACAAAGACTTTTTTCTGTATATAACCAATACAGTACCAGGTGGAAAACAGGTTGTTGGGAATGTATCTGAATTGGTTCAGGAAGCCTTTCAGCTGCATGTTGCTGCAGACAGCTGGGCCCTTTTCATGAAAGGTCCAAATATTCCAGATCTCATTTAGCGCAAAGTCACCCGGTTAGTTCAAACTGTTACTCAAGATAGCAAGTTCACTGGATGTCTTCTCAAAGAGCAGTCTTGGAAGCTCCTGTGCAAATTAAGTGTTCCTGAATTTTGGAGTACTAATAAGAGCTGCAATGGAAACAGTGTAGCTCCTTGCTTCTGTTGCTGGGACAGTCTTGAGCGGTTAGCCTGAAAACAGTGTTACTGGGTTGTTCCAATTTGAGAAAGACTTTCAAATCAATAACATATTTTAGAACTACTGAACATCTGTGTTCTTGTTCTAACTACTGATGCCAGTTGTTGAGAATAATTTGCATATCATAACCATGAGTTGTGATCAAAACTCATTTGTATTTGGTCCAAAACATGAAGATCTCCTAGCAAGAGTTATAATTGGTGTTTAAAAGTAAAATCAATCATTTCTATATAATTGCCCAATTTATAACCTTTCCCTTACTGTGTGCTTCACCCCATAGAATCATGGCAGTGTGCTGTAGGTAAAGAGGAAAAAGAGGAAGGAAAGTGGGTTATTTGGTGAAGCACAGGGCATGCGATTGTTGTTTGTTGTTGTATGAAATCACAATCAAAATTGACACAAGTTGCTATTAAACTCTATTTCCTGTGTTAAAAAAAGTCAGTATTAGCTAAAAAGAAACCTGCAGCAGTAGATTTGCACATAGACCTTAATGAGCCCAATTGACCTTCTGTGCTGTATTTACAATTGCCTTAAAATTGTAAGCAGATGTTTGAAAAACTTTTGTTAATAGGTCCCTAACATCTGTTTCACCAATGATATTGCCCACCAAAGCAGTTGTAATTAGTAGAGCACCTAGTGCATGCATCTCTTTCTTATTCATGCAGACGATCATATTTCTCCCTCAGGTATTAAAGTAAAATCTTATTGGCACTTTTGTTTTAATAAATATTACAGCATTTCTTTTGTAAAGAGTAAAGTTTTTCCATGAAATATAAAGTAATGTAATAGTTTTCCCCTGTGAAATCTTAAAAAATGCAGTACCATACCAATATATCCACCAACACTAGACAAAACGCAGTAGATGGTGAAAACACAGAATATGAAATACTCTGTGCACCTGAAACTTTTGATGATGCTTATCCATTTGTGCTGCTTATATGGATGACAGAATGTGTATTTCAAGTGGATAAAAAGGAAGAATGAAAGGAAGAAACTCTGCTGCAGAAAAAAAAAGCCTATGTCATTTCCTCATTAAGGTTCTTTTATATGACTTAGTTTCCATTTATGTGAGAACACAAAAACTGTCTGCTTGTTCAGTTTATACAGCACTCTTTTCAAAGAAATTGTTATGACAGTCTGCAAGGGTAAAGGTTCAACTATAACCTTGTGTTGGTTGCCAGCTTATATAGCTCTCATGGCTTCATTTTTTAAAATAAGCTACAATTTGAAAGTTATTCTTTAACTCCTACTTTATAAAATGTACTATGGAAAACACAACCAGGGGAGAGCTGTGCAAAGCTGCCAATAAAGTTTCCACTTCAGTTGTTTTCGTGTGGACCTCATAGGTGATAAGTCACTGACAGAGGAATAGCCTCTTTTCCAAAGAGAAGAATATTTTGCGAAAATTTCTGCTGGCTTCCAAAGATGCTGCCAGCCTTTACAAAGTACAGGGGATTTCTACACCATTCCCCATGTCTTTTCGAATCTGTGAAATGAAGACTGTATTATCAGTCAGATTGTCTAAACAAAATCAATTTTAGCTATATCATTTGGACAATACCACAGGTATGGGCTGTTGTGAAATAGCCTTGTGAACTCCCCCTTCCTGAAAGTAAGCGAGGGAGGAATTTCAGGAGAGGGGATTCTTGTCAAGTGTAACATCTCCTGATGGTGTTGAGTTGTGGAATATAACTTGAGGTGCAGGACTACATTATTAGAGAGACGTGTCCAAGTGTCTTTTGAGCTTATCTGTATATTAAATTAATGCTTAGATAAACATCAAACTTACTGAGGCACTAGTGTTATTTATTTTGTAAGCCATATTACTAAAAAGAAGTATTGTAACCATGATTTTCTGCAGCTGTAGAGAGCAGCAAGTTTAGTAGAGAGAGACTTTTTAGACAGTTACAGTCAGAAGAACATTTGGAGGTCACAGTCTCACAATACATGGTGATTTCAACAAGACATAGAAGTAGTCTGGGGTCTGCTGCCTTTTCCAGCCAATGAAATATCCAGGGCTCCCATTAATGATAGTCCTTTACTTTTGGACTTACGTTATGGGTTTCTGGGTTACAAAAAAAAAAAAAAAAGGAGCATTTTACATCTTCCTTTCCCTTCCCTGTAGTCTTTGTTTGCATAAGAAATTAATATGAGAGTATACAGTATAAGAATGTTTTACTTATTTTCTACTAGCAACACCATTCTCAAGAATGTTCCAGTGTGTTGTTTTTCACAAAAGCTCATTTTCCAAAAGAAATTTTTCTACATTCAGTTTCTGTAATGACTGTGCAGATGTACTGTTATTTTTTTAAAAAACTTGAATAGTCTCTCAAGTTCCATTTTCTTTCCAAGGACAAAATGTAAACCAGCTTATTTCCTAATCTTTATGTAGACCTGAAATCATGTGGATAGTAATGAAACAGGTTTTCTCTCAAGATGCCAAAAAGAAACATATTTGACTTATTGCAAGGGAGACATTTGTTCATTGTTTATATAGACAAATGTAAAAATAGAGAACATCATTATGGAAACCAGCTGATACACAGAGGCACTTTTGCAAACCAGTTCTTTTTTTTTTTTTTTTTAATCTAGTGAGGAACCTTTCATTGATGCTTAGAGTTATGAAATGGAGGAACTGCAAGTTTGCCACTCTAAATTATTTCCATGTCTCTCCTTTCTGTTTAAAATATCTTTTCAAAATAAGTCATAGAGTGAGTACTTTATAGCTAAATGATATGTGCTGTTCAGCTTTTAAAACTATTTATTCATTGTTTCATCAGAGAAAGCCTTACTTTTTATTTGCTTGGGTTTGTCAGCCTTCTGTTTTGAAGTAAGCTAATTTAAATCTAATCAAAGCTGTCAAGTAAAAACGTTCTAACACCTAAAGTAAGACTAGAAAGATTTCTGTTTTGAAAACCCCAAAGTTATTATGCCAAGTGTCAATTCACCGTGGTGTTTTTTTAGTGCTTCTTAGCTTTTAGGTGTAGCTTTTAAGGGAGGAGGATGCATGGATGTGCCCGAGGGTGAAAGAAGCGAAGTACTCAGTCAGATTAGACTTACTTGTAGGAATTATTGGGAAACTGTTCTGCAGTTGATATTTCACTCATTTGAGTGCCCTTGGCACTTATGACTTTGTAATGGAACCCGTTCTAAATATCAGTCTTCTGTGGATATCATCAGGTTTTAAAAAAATGAACAACACACAGAAATATTCTGTAGAATACCCCTAAGATTTATCAGATGTTTCCTCGTTTAGTTTCCACAAGTACCAGCAATAAATGGAAAATTTTGCTGTGCTAATATCAAAGGAATACATTTCTGGATTAAATACCTCTTTTCTTTTTTCTTTTTTTTTTAATTTAAGGTAATATAGTACCTGTGAATATTAAACTCATTTGATAGACACTATCAATAAGTGATCACTTTCTATATATGTCCCAGATTATAATTAAAAAATTGCACATTTTCTTGATGTGAATACGTAAAAATCCTGTAGATATCCTTTAGATCAGATGTTCACTCATTCAGCTTTTCCTTTATAAAACCTGAATGAGAATCAGATTTTTTTTTATATTTAAGATTTAATTTTTTTAAGTTACAGATAAGTCATATGAAACTATTTATGCTCTTGGATAGCTCATTTCTACAGCCCGAGAGAGTGGAGAACATCTGTGAACATCATGTAGGCCTCTAAAGATTCCACCAAGGCTGTTAGTTTGTTGGGGTTTTTTCCCCCCACACCTCTAGTTTCTGCAGACACTGAAGATGCATGTAACACCTTTCTTATTTTAAAGAAAAATCATTGGATACAGGTCTGAGAGTTCTAAAATTATTTAGTATGTAAAAAGTGTAGAACTGGTTTAATGTTCAAAACTAGAGTTTTTGCCAGAAAAATAAAAGAAACGGGAACCTGCCAAATTTGGAGTAATGTAGGACAGTCTGATGGACTTTTTTTTTTTTACTACAAGATCATGGATGAGTTTCCTTTACAGTAGCAGTGTTATTCATGGCATATATTTCCAGTACCAAGTCTCAATATTTGGCTCCTTGTAATAACAAATGAAAGAGAGGAAACTGCTGGGGAGCTGGGCATTGCAACCATGTTGGCCTTCCTGTATCTATCAGATTTTTGTATAATGGGTGATAGACACATTTATTCACATTCAGGTATTGTGCAGCCACCACAATCATGCTGTACAGTTTTATAATTAAATCAGTGGTCCTGTCTGTTTATCTTAAAGTAATGGCAGTTTTCACCCTACAAAAAACATGTGCTAAATCCATTCTAACTGTAACTTTTAAATATGCATTTTACTGTGCTAGCTATTCCACGCTTTCTGACATGAGCTACTTTAGTGATGAGCGTATTATTAAACCACCTCATTTTGGGATAATGCCAGTTTTTCCTTTCTCCTTTGATGTTTTGCTGCCTCCTTTTTTTCTGTCAGTTCAGCACTTACTGGAGTAATGTGTGATGTGCCTGCAGTTCCTGAGAAGGCCTGTTAGTTGTCAGTTCTTTGTGCTTCTAAAGGGCAAAAACTACCCACATCGCTAATCTTCAACCATAGATCTAGAATTCATGACTTGACTTAAGAATTTTTACAACAAGGAACAGAAAAAAAAAAAAAAAAGGCAAAACCCAAACCAAAAAAAGCCTAGAATATAGTTAGGGCAGCTTAAAAGTTGTTCCTAATCTCTTTTATCTGACAGGAAAAATGTTGAGCGCTAGACCCTCAGTTTCATTCTGAAGTACTGAAATGTTAAAAATATTGAAGACTTCTTACAAAATCTGAGGTGTTGGTAACACTTTTGTACCACTTGGTGAAGGCGTCAAAGTACCAATGCATTTACATGCTCTTACAGCCAAATGGGCTGCATAAGAAAAAACAGGTAAGCTGCTTGAAGAAAAGGTATGTTTATTCTTCACAAACATTTTTGTAATATAGCTTCTTAAGATGAAGATGGCCTCAAGTCCCATTACAATCACCTTTCCTTTAAAGAGGAAATAGATGAAGTCAGGTGGTAGGAATTAATAACTTGAACTTCCTTTCCTCCAAAGTCAAACATACAAGGTGCGATACTATTTTCACAAGCTGGGAGATAAAATGCATCAATAAGCAGTGTGTATGTATTATAACCAAAGGTAGCTCCTTTTTAATTTTCAGGAGATGACCTAAGATTTTTTTTTCAATTTATATACCACTTTTCTATAAAATAAAATAAAAACTATAGTGGGAGTAATCAGCAATATTGAGTGTGCAGAGTAGAAAGTCTACCTGAATGTATAGAATTTCATGGTTTTATGTGGGCTGTATTGAAAACAGTAGCATTCATTATATAGTTTGACAAAATGTTCATGATTGCAGTTGACTTGCAAATTTCTTGAAAATTAGACTTCTGTGAGAAAGCAGCTCATTCAATGTGTAAAAATTACCATTTGTTTCTTTAGATTTGACCTCTGTTGATCTTACTAATTCTTAGTTATTCTCATATGTTCTAGTTTTACTGGGAGGAAAAATGAGACTTCAAAATATCTTATATTCTGTCAGAGGTTTGGAGAATTGTAGCAGAGTTGTTGCTTACCCTTTAGCAAAGTTAAAATTAAATTCCAATTTTCGTCTCTGTTACAAATCTTTGAGAAAACTTTAAAGCTCAGTTACCTGAATTCCATTTAAAATTGAATGTGCCAGCCATGAGACTTTTTTACATCCTTAAAAATTAACCCAAATTTTGGTTAAACGTTAAAAAAATTGCATGTAAGAAGATCCAGTAAACAAACTGCTGTATTCATGCTTAGTTATTGTAATAATATAGCAGGTCTAAAAATTATAATGTGACAATGATACTCTCTAAGGGACTAAAGCGTGATACAGTTTTTTCTGCATTTTTAATGCTACTTGATTTTTTAACATTTAACCTCTTGTAGTTGACTGATTATTTGGGGAGATAGTGTAAACTGTGGTGCATACAGCTAAAAACTCTGAAATGGTCAGAAGAGTTCTGTATGAAACCTTGTGTGACTCCACATGTCTATTTCGTGAGCAAGTGGACTGTTGATATAAGAGAGCTGTGCCCTGGGCTGGCAACGAGTCCATCTCTGTTACCTGTTTAGATCAGAAATGAACTTCCTTCCAGTACCTGAAGGGCTACAAGAAAGCTGGGGAGGGACTGTTTACAAAGGCTTGTGGTGACAGGACTAGGGGCAGTGGGTATAAAGTGGAGAGGGACAGATTTAGACTAGACATAAGGAGGAATTTCTTCACCATGAGGGTGGTGAGGCTCTGGCACAGGTTGCCCAGGGGAGCTGTGGCTGCCCCATCCCTTGCGGTGTTCAAGAACGGGTTGGATGGGGCTTTGGGCAGCCTGATTTAGGGGGTACTGTGTCCTCGCCCATCACTGCTGGGTTGGAACTAGTTTGGCTTTAAGGTCTCTTCCAATCCAAACTATTCTATGATTCTGAAGGAAATGTGTTTATCCTTACCATGCTTCAGTTGACGTTCCAATGTTCTCAGTGTGAACTGGGTTCCTGTTGGATTAAACATCACCAGATGTGCTCCAGAAGTGCACCTAGTACGTTTCAACCAGTTACTGGCATTAGTCCCTGGAAGCAGGCTGGACTTAGTGCAAAACCCACCCCCCAACTCTTTTGTAGTGCAGCCGTTGCATCCTGATCACCAGCTGTTTGGCTTTGCAGATCTGCTCAAGCTCTGTTGCACGACTTGCAATTTATACATAGCCGGTGTTACCTACAGTGACAGAGAGGCCATGTAGCTTTAAGAGAAGTGCAGCATTATCAGACTGACTGACGGGCTTCAGAGGTGCCTTCCTCTGGGGCCAAACTGCCACAAAACACTCTGGTCTGTTACTGCTGTGGTGGACTAAGGGACTTCCCCTGTTACAGGTGGCTACTGGAATAGGCTTATATTCATAGAGCCTTTGTCTTTCGGAGCGCTCATGAGTTAAATCTGTGTGAATGAATATTTAGCAGTCTGAATAATTAATTTATTTGTTAGTTTGTGTTAGGTTTTGATAATTTGTTTCCTTTCATGAAGTAAGTGATAAAGGTTCTTTTTACTATGTATTCATGTTTTACAAGATATATATAGATCTCAAATGTCATGACAGGGTTTTTCCTTTGTTTTGATAGTGTAGGATATATTGTATCTCTAGGCCTGTCAGTCCCATTATTTAGAGTTTCTAGCAATGACTGCGTAGAAGATGAATCAAGTGGTGTTTTTTCCCAGCTGAGGTTAAGAGAAGAACAAAAGAATTGGGAAGTATTCTGCATTTCTGTGTCAGGTACTTTGAACTGTCATGAAACTCCTTACAATAGTGCTTATCATTTCTCTGTCTTCACTAAGACTATTATTTCATATGTTTTGAAGTTCAACCATTTTAACTTGACACATTACAAAACTTCAAAGTTAAAAGGCATAGAAACTTTATTTTTTGTCTGCATTTCTCAGTAAAACATGCAACCTACAACTAGAAGAAAAAAAATCACTTTATTTTTAATTAAATCTCCTTATTTTTTAAATTAAATACTGTATCACATTGCTTGTCATTTTCATGCCTAAGTTATTGTCAAATAGGAGTGCTTACCTACTCAGTTTAAAGTCTCACATTCAATGCTAAGGTTTGGTCTAAGCAGTTTTGTCCTATTTAAACCTGTCAGTCAGTGATATAATTTATTTTTTTAACCAATGTAGTTGTATTGAGACAATTTCTAGAATAAATATAGTTATATAGGTATGAGGATGTATTTCCACCCATTTATCTTATTTCCCTTTCCTGTCTAGCAGTATAGTTTTAAAGCAATACAACTTTGTACATAAGCAAGCTCTTAGAAGAAAACCAACAACCAGCAGAGTTTATTGCCCTCTTATTTTTTTCTTATTTCACTGTCAAAGCTGTCTGTGTAGCAGTGACTTTCCTGTAGTATTGAGAGGACATATCTTGATTTGTATATTGTCAGCACTGTGCCAGTGAAGTTTTGGTATCTTTGTAGGAATATATTTGTGAATGAGAAAATCTTGGTTTTCTATTCCTGTCTAAACACAGATATGATAGCTTTGAATATTTTTTTTAGTAAGAGGAGGATTTTCATCATCTTGTATTTGTAAATTATGCTTATAGAATACTTTAGTAAACAGGATTTACCCAATTAATCAAGTTTACAGATTAGCTTATTGATCACAACTATTTCATGTTGGAGATCAATGCTAATGTACTTTAAATCTTTAATTGTTAATCCATTTTTGAATTAACATCGTTTGTGGTATAATCCCTGCTCATTTGATTTTTTAAGGGGTACAGAAAAATACTTTCTTATCCATTAAGGCATTTATGGGAAGAAAAGGACAAAAAGCAAACAAATAATTTCCTGCATATAACTGAAGATTTGCTCTTGGCTAAAGAATTAATATTTGACATAATAGTTGTTAGACATATATTAGGATGTCACATATTACAGCTTATACAGAGAGATATACAAGGTATGGTGAAGGTAATAAAATATTTCATGTTTAGGACTGGGACTTTATTCTCATTTTGATCAGGACAGTATTTATCTCCTTGATCACTATAAATCATTGCTGCGATTCTATAATGTTCAGACATGAATGGCTGGCCATATCTGGATGGTATTAAGTGTAATACTGGACAAAATGATTGTAGATTTTTTGTCTCTACTTGAGCAATGTCTTGCTCTTAGTTAACTGGGGCAGTGCATAAGAAGCAATGCTGACATGCAGGAAAAGCAGCGAGCTGAATGATGACTTAACCAGACTTCTTACAGTCAGTGTCCAATACCAAGTTACCAGCCTTATCCACAGTTATCTGGAGGTGCCAGTTTCTTGGTCGGTTAGGAGAGTGGCTTGCAAATAACAGGGAGGACAAGCCTCAGTGTCCTATTTTCCTAGTTTCTTACCTGTTTCTTCCCCAGGCTAAACATCTGCAAACCCCAAACTCCATGATTTGTTACTGGCTGATCTTTGGGCAGTTTTTCTCTTCCAAAACAATGCTGGGAAGAGCTGGGAGAAGATGGAAATATCCATCCAGCTTAGATCAACCTGACCTGCTGGACCAAGCAGGTAGGCAGCAAATCCTCAGCACAGCAAAATGTACAGTAGCTACAGACAAAAGGAGCGAGAGAGGGTGAGTTAGAAACACCTTTCAACTGTCTTGCCCATATAAGCTGGAAACAGATTTTGCAGGAGCTTCATATGAGTTCCTGCTTTACCAGACAATTAACCTAGTGATACTGGATCAACTTCCCTGTAATTTTTCTGTGGATGGGAAAATAAACCTTCAGGGGATCAAAAGTTAGACCAGCATCACCACTGCATCCTCAGCAGCGACACATGCCATTAGATGCACAGTCCATTTTAATCTCCCTTTTTAAATAAATAAACTTTCTTAGTAATCATTTATATATAAATTTTAAACTTGAAACCCAAAAGAGGAAATATTTAGATGACAGAGTCAAGCACTTAAGTTAATAGATCCCACATATGCCATTTATTGCATACTTCTGTTTATTGCTTAAGGCATTAATTCCCTTAAGTGAAACACAGTGTTTCATAGAATTAAATAAAATAATGTAAATTGTTTCTGTATCCATTTTTAATGTGTAAAACAGAAAATCTCTCTAGCAGATGAATATTAAAGACACAGCAAAGTTCGCTGTCATTGTTTATATTGTTATTGCTACAAACTTATGACCAAAAGCTAAGTTAGCTAACATGATCATAGTAAAGGCAAGGTAGTTCTTTTACATTTTCACATGATTTAGCAGGTGAATTGAATGCCTGTTGAGTCAAGGAAGCAAATGGCATCCTTTGTCAGCATGCTAACTTGAGGTATGCAGACACTGCACTTTTGTTGTCAAAGGGAAGCCTGCATTGGGCAGTGGTTCACTTGTAGACTCCTCTCTGGGCATATGCAGTGCTATATGGACAGAAGGGGGTTGCCTTGCTCTGTTTTGTCCTTTGGTCTGTTGTAGTCTTCAGTATGTAACAAAGCACAATGGGTCTGCATGTGCAGCTTTGACAGATGGACTGAAGCATCCATGCAAAGCATACACTGAGTTCCAAAGACTCTGCAGTTATAGACTTGTCCTCCTGGAAGAATTTGCTGTTTTATAGGATTGGTGTTAAACCAAACAGGTTTTTGCTGTGTTGAAAGATCTGGAGCGTAGGTTGGATTTAAGGCAGTGGAAGTCTCAGGCTTTTGATGAATTGGATACATTCAGCTAGGTAAAGCTACTTGTTGGTAATCAATTATTAAAAAGCAGTGTGGCCAAGCAGAAGTGGGATACCATTTTAATATGGTTTATGCTGTTGCATGGAAACAAGTAACCTTTATGATTATTGTTTAAAGTAGATAAGAACTGAATGTGCTAAATGCATGGTCAGAACATTCTCTCTGAAACAGCTTAACTCTGGTGATAAGGAGCAGATTCTCACTGAGGTGTCTGCCATTTTTAATGACATTCTTGTCAACTTGTAACCTTAGAATATAGACACAATGGTAACAGTTTTAACACAGTCTCTTTAAAGAGCATAATTATGTGGAGCACAAATAGAAACATCTTGACTCTTGCAGTCTTTTAATCCACTTAGAGAAATGCTTTACAATCCATGAAGCAGCGTTTTCTGGATCTTGTTGAACATCTGTCTGTCTTGGAATGACTTGGAATAAAAGTCTAAGCGGATTCTTCGATGCTGTTTTTGCTGTAGGCCTTAAAATGAGCATTTAGACAATGTTAGTATTTTGATATTAGGTTTGAGCTAAAGAACATTAAATGGAAAGAATTATGAAATTCATTTGCCAATATTATGGTAAAAACATGCTTGTAATTGTTCTTGTACATGAAATTGCCTATTGTGTGCATTCTTTTAGGCTTATGAGTGGTTCACATGGTTGATATCTTGTAAAATTTGTACACTTACATGCATGAATACACTTATGTGCATTCTAAAACATCTACACTGTGTTAAAATCATGGTAGCTAATAATTGTGTGGGCAGGTTTTAATCAGTAAAGACAGTTGGATAGCTTTTTCTGGCAATGTGAATGCACAAATAAATGTGCATTGGCAGCTGCATATTACTGGATATTTTTGCATAGAACCTGTTTTTCTGTTAAATATCAAAGTACTGTAGCTGTGTTGGTATCTTTAGGGAGTCCATTGCTGTGCCTCAGGCCATCTGAGGGATAAGCACCAAGGTTCCTGTTTTGGGGGTATTTTCAGGGCTGGTTATGAAAGAGCCCTACAGGAAGGTATGCAGAGCCTGGAGTAGTTATACTGCCCTTTTGAGAGCTTTTGGATTTACACATGAAAAAGCTCTGATATGCAGCTATCAAAATGCAACAGAAATCAGTAACCTTTCTTCTAGGCGTGACATAAAGTACCTTGATATGGTCTCATGTGATATCTTTTGTAATTGTCAGCATGCTTTTACCAAATGCAGTTCAATAACTTAGCCTTTCTAGGATGTGATGACCCCTTTCTTTACGGTGATAGTAGTAGTTTATTTCCTTTAACTGGCTTATCTTTGTAACCTGATAATAATTGATATTCTAGTATGGGAAAGTAAGTGCAAAATGGCAGGCAATGCAAAAGGTTGAGTCTTGAGAATTATGTTACCACCATCATCTACATACTTTAAGTATACACTTAAATTTCCCTGAAATCCTAGAAATGTAAAAAGAATGTTGAATTTCAATATCTATACTTTTTTTTGACAATAACTTTTCTTAAAAAAACATTCACTATGAAAGGTCAGAATCTTTCTGTATATGCATGACTTTTTCCATGGTGAATTGTTGTGGACTGTGTCTTCTAGACCCCCTATAT
This sequence comes from Clamator glandarius, assembly GCA_033459285.1. Lineage (NCBI taxonomy): Eukaryota > Metazoa > Chordata > Aves > Cuculiformes > Cuculidae > Clamator > Clamator glandarius. Next base: position 1,961,059 of record JAUNZM010000310.1, on the reverse strand, counting down.
ATTGTTGGCCAGTCTAGTCTTTACTTACACAATGGCAGCATAACAATTTCATTCCTAATGGAATTTCATTTCACTCCCTAATTTAACAGCTGGGACATAAAAATATATTGTCAGTTTAGCAACTGGAGGCACTATCACGTTCCTTTCAAAATCTGATTTTTCAGTTCAGTTGTTCAAAATCACTGGCTTTTCTGCAGCACAAACTTATTCTATAATTACAGGAACATTTTCATGTGTTGTGGGTGTCTTTTAGGTTACGAGAAAATAAGGTATTTCCTATGAGCTGCCTTTGCAAGGACATGGCATTGTTTTAGTGTAATATCAGACTTGGTATGGTGTAACTCCCCTCTTGTTAATAAGTATGGCTCCAAATACTGTTCCCCATCCTCCTACTTTGCCTCTCTCTTGAGAAAATAAAGGTCAGAATAAGCAGTATTTCATTAGAAGGTAACATTTCTTTTCCTTTTTCTTTCTCTTTGCTTCAAACTACAGAATAAAAGGCTCCTAATCTTCGGCTGTGATCTTCTTACTTGAGCTTTGTTTTGTACTAGGAGTTGCGTTGTACGGCTTCAGTGCTGTCCTGAAGCAAACTACTACATCTTTTCATTATGCAAGTTTTCTCACAATATTCTGTCACAACTATATTTACATCTCATAAAGTGTTGGTTTCCAGCCTTGTCCTCTTTTATGGAAAGAAACTGATATGAAAGGTTTTGCAGAGCCAAATTCTTCCTAATTTGCCTTTTTAGGAGCATTTTAAGTAAAACCAATGCATGCTTGCTATGCTGTCCAAATTAGTTACATTTATGCTTCCATCTACTTTTGCTCAATAATGTCTTTTTGGAATTCTTCTGACAAAATATTAAATATGGAATCTGGAAATTCTAGGAGATTGAGACACGTAAAGTTTCTGCATATATTTCTGTAAACCTACGTGAACATAAATACAAAGAATACCTATGGCACATTATCGGGTGGGTTGAAGTGGAATTAGAGTATTGTTTAGCTTGCCTTCACTAAATCGTCTTTATGGTTCTATAATAGAATTGTTAAAAATTACCAGCATTGTGTCACTTCTATAAATTTTTAAAGTTTGGTTGCTTTGAATAATTTGAGAAAGCCATTACCTTATTTTCTGGGTGGAAGTCTGTGTTAAGAGCTCTTCAGCTATTGGATTTTCAGTGAAAAGTCAGTCCTTAGTTTTTAATTGCAACACTGAGCGCTACATTAACTTTTAATTTTATTTTAACTTTTTCCTTCATTGTTCTTAATGGCCTTTTTTGTAGTTATTTGTCATGATTCAGTTATTTCTGTGAGCGGAGACTTTATCCCATTAAGCTTAGGCAAGCTTATGCCAGACCTTTGTATTGTGGAAACTATGTGTTTAGTTTGTTTCCTGTGATTTTACAGTGTGAAATATTTCAATGTCAACATTGTGATCTTTCACTAGCCCTTCAGTTCCCTTTTTGAAAGACTAACTGAACATCATTTCTGTTGAGGGGGAAAAAATGCATTAATACAGTTTTTTTTCATCTTTAAGTAGGTCAGTTTGTGGTAGTCAGAAATAGCGGAAAATATTCGTTTGGATTTTCCATTTTCTCTTAAAGTATCTTCAGGATGGTGCTTGTGTGCTGATTGCAGGATTATATCACAAAAGCAGACCCAAACAAAAGTTAGGTGTGCGACAGCTTAGCAAAATGTGGTGATGCAAATCCCTTTCCCCTTCTTAGAATAAGAATTGCTCACTGCTGTGTTGCTCACTGTCTTGCATTTTATATTCTGAGTTTCTTTATATGGAGATGTCGGCAAGGCATTTTAATGAATAATGTTGACTAAAAAATAACTAGATCTCCAACAGTCATAAAGTTCTTTTTGCTAGAGTCTTTTGGCCTAAAAAACTGATTTCCATTCCTTTTCTGAATTGAAGGAGTCTGGTAGATAGACATACCATAACTCTTGATTCGTTCTGCTGGCAAAGTCACAGCACATTTTAATCACCACGCTAGACAGTGTATATGTATGATGAGAGGATGACAAATGAGTTTGTGGAAATGGCACTTAGTTCTATTGGGTTTTATTAATGTACACTGTATCAGATTTTATCAGGTTACAAATGAAATGGGACCTTTCTTACCATAAGATTTATTTTGGGATTTGATAATCAAGAAGTATTCTGTGAAATATAGTTCACTATTAGTGATAAGATTTATGATATATGCAGTCTTTAATTAGGAGTGGGCATGTCTTTCACTTTCAAAACTTTGAGGAGTAGTAAATGACAGAAAAAATATTTTTAATGCCGTTTTCTAAAATGTTTTGTGCATAGTGTGTTTTTTGACAAGATAACCTGCTTAAATCCGATTTTGGTGGTACTACTGCACAGCTGTTAAACAGCTTCAATTATACTTTCCATGCTGACAACACAAAAAGATTCTAGGTGAGCAGGAGGCAAAGGCTTTGCTTTTTGGTTCTCCCAAACACACTTCAGCCTCAAGACAGCAGTAGTAAACAATTCTGTATTGCAAAATTTCTTCGTCTAGAAATGGATAATTTTGTTTCATAAAGATTGGCATCATCTATATTCAGATAATACGGTTCTCCTGTCCTCTCATAATTGCTAAGAAAATTTGTCTCTTAATATAAAATAGGTCTGCTTTCTCTTGGTCCCCATCTTCTTTTATTCTCTGTCTTTACTGATGAATAAGGGTTCTGGTTTTCACCTTTCAGACTTTTGACGATGATGCCTGCAGAACAGAAGATATCCAGATGATACTTAGCCTGTTCAGAGGTTTCCTTGTTTTAGTCATGGGTGCTTGAATTGCTGACTTAAATACAATATTCAGTTAAAAATTTTGAAAATTATCTGTATCATGGTGTACAGACTAGAAGTGCATTTGACAATGTTACTGGTATTTATAAAACTTAACATTGGTGTATTACAAGTGCCGTGTTCTCAGGTAGGAACCTGATAATTTACTTTTATTTCTTTTCAAAGTACAAGCAAACATACCAAAACTTATTTGCATATGTTGTATTGCTGTAACATACTGAGCTTTGTATGTAAATATTTGCTTAAAGGCAGCCTGACTGTCCTCTTTAGTGGATCTGCAATGTCATGGAAACTGTGACAATTTCTGTTTACAGTGGTAGCATTAATGTAAGTTTATTTCTTGGATTTTTTAACAGTTTTTGAGAGATTATGCTGTTTGCAGGTGCATCAGGAAAGATGAGGGTTTTTTCTATCTGACATTTTGTAACAAAAGTTGGTTCTTTAAGACCTTGCACTTTTAATGAACCATCTTATTGTCAACTCTCAGAATCTACTAGTGTGCCTTTTGGTGACGTTGTTGAGAATTTTAATGCATTTTAGTTCTCATTCGGCACGGCCTATGTGCTCCTCACGGGAGGGTCTTTAGAAATGGGATTAACTTCTAGAGGAATGCATTAGCCATGCCACAAAAGTAGGCAAAGCTCTAACTAGCCTGATAGATTGCTCCACGCTTCAAATCCTTCTAACTACCCCTTCCCTCTTTTTATTGACAGCTTCTCATTGAGCGGCTAGAAGCATTAGTGTATTTAGGAGTTAGATGTTTTGTATGATCCCAGGCTGATCTCATATTCGCTTTCTGAAATTAATTCGACACTGCTTTACGTGTTAATCCGCAAGGGATTGATTTTGGGAAGGTCAGAGCAGTGCAGCCTCAGAAAATAGAAGAAAAGCTCCACTTAAAACAGCTCATTTCAGTTCCCAGAAATAAGTATAGATGCCTTTTCATTGTGACACTTAGCCAGCTGTAGGAGACTTGGTCATCTTACAGAATACATCAAATAGTGGTGTGTGATGGGCTCTGCAGAGAAATTGAGCTAATTAAATTTAGCTTCATTAACCAATTGCAGCTTGCAAATGGCACAACTATACTTTGAAAACCTGTGGTATAACAAAATATTTCTGTCTTCTTTTAACCACTAGTGTAACTGAATTATAAGAGCAATAAGAAAATAACCTAACATAATTCATTTTTTTGTGTTTACTTTTTCTCTTATTTGACTGCATATTTATAGAATTATTGAAGTTGCTAAAACTGGAAGTAAATATACATGGAAAAAGCCCTTCATTGTGGGATATGCTGATGTTGGACCACTGTGGATAAATAGTATTTTTTATCTGGAGCTACATAAAAGAGAAGGGAACTTGAATGATAGAGTATTATAGCAAGAGCAGGGTAAGGACATCTAATAAAATAAAGTATTGCAAATATTGAGAAAGCATAACTGAGTTGCAGCTGCAACATGCTGAAATTATTCTTTCTGTTTGAAAGCAAACATCTGTGATTGAGTGGTAATAGATTTTGGTATTTAACAACCTATTATATTTGTATGAATTCAAAAAGTCAAGCACAAAATCAGATTGTTCTTTACTGTGTGAATTAGTTTAAAAATAGATAATATTTTATATCAAAATACGAGAGAAGTCTTAATTATAATTTGCTTTTGACTTGTAGATTCATTAAACCATCACAATAATATCAGGAAATTAAATGTTTTGCAGTTTGTATTTTCACCTTTTCTGCTTCAACTTTCATGACTGCAATGTACATATAACTATTTTACAAGAAAAAATTTGAATTCACATTTGGTTTGGAAGAGTTCAAACTGTTTCAGGTAAAATTTGTCCCTAAAAGCCTATAAATATATAAATTTGACTGTATTACTCCCTGAAAGAGTAGTGAAGTCTTTTATGGAGTTCAGATGTGCTCCATTTTTCTTTTCTTTTTAAAATTTTTTTTCATTATAGTGAATTGACCTTTATTCATGTACATCTTTGATCATCTCTGACCTTAAGAAAAAGGTCCTTATACCCCTCCTTACCAAATATACAAAAAGAGTTTAGTTACTGTGACTATTATTGTACCATGATACACAGGCTATGGGTCAAATTTGTGGGCCTTTTCTAGCTACAGTATAAGCTGATACTTTCATTTTCTTTCATCATCTGTGGGCTGTAAAGGGCTTCCTTTATCTAAGAAAGGTCTGTTATTTGGTGGTTTCCTTTAGGAAACTTGCTTTACGCAGAACATTATGATTCCAACTGTATATATGAATAATTTGAACATAGGTGTTTGGGCTGTTGGGAATGATTGTAGTGTCAGTATTCACCTGATAATATTTGGTCTGAAAGTATAAGCTGCTTAATTGAACACTGGTTTAATATAAAGAGAAAAAATAAATTCAGATTTAAAATAATTCCAGATCTTCATATTTTGTGATTTTTATAGCCTAATTGGCTAGTTTTCTGAGTCATTGGTAACTGAAAGCCCATTGGTAACTGCAGAGTGTGTAGAATAACAAAGATACTGCAGTAGCTCATGATAAAATCATAAATGATTGATAAAATGGCTAAGCCCAAACCTCAGGTGAAGTATTTATAGTGGGGAATCAAAGCCTCTGAATTCACATTTCTGTAGTGTAGGACACTAATCTGGAAAACAGCGTTTATCATTGATGATTATTGCAGTTTAGCATTTCACAGAATAAGAAGACCACTATTAATACATAACTTGTTTTGCAAAGGTTGACAGCCTCAGGTCTGAGTGCAGACAGAGTGAGGGTTAGCCTGTTAAACACTGGATTCTGAACTGGAGTCTGTTGAACTCTGTTAATCCTAAAATGGCACAAAATGTTAATGGGCTATAATTCAGATCTGACAAAGCTCTCATTTATAAATGTAAATACTGTAAAAAAAAACCATTCTAAATTAGCATTTGTAAGGAAAAAGAAAATTAAAGCACAATTTTCTGCCCATAACTTCTACCCCTTCTTTCAGTGTGATTCATAAATGAGAAGTTTTGCATCAAAACTATAGCAGGAAAGGTCTTGCGGTATTAAAAGGAGAACTTGTGCCAATATATAAAAAGTACAGCACTGAAAGTCAGTCATGGTGTTCTCTGTTGCTTGGATTTTAGTGTTGCTCCAGACTAAATATATTGTTTCTGCACAGAAGCGCCAGCAAAATCCATGGCATGATACTTCAAAAAATGTGAGTGAAACCTCAAGCACCAATTAACACATCCAGGGGCGCTAATGGAAATGACTTATTTAGAGGTGCTTTTAAGAATTTTTGAATTAAGAATCTGTATGAAAAAGAAGGAAGAAATACAGGAGTAAATAAATTTCCTTTTTTATTCCTGACTTGCTTATTATTATCTATAATTTAAAGGTGCTTCTCTATGAGTACTTATGAGTTTACGATGAGTTTAAGATTGTATTTCTTTGTTACAATAACGAATGGGCTACAAAACTTGTTTTGCATAAGAATATTGTAGCAGATTCCTTATGCAATGCTTCTTAATTAAAAAGCCCTTCTTTAGGTCTTGTTGACCATAGAATCATAGAATGATATGGATCAGAAGGAATCTTGAAGATCATCCAGTTCCTCCCCTCCTGCCATGAGCAGGGGCACCTTCCACTGGATCAGGTTGCTCGAAGCCTCATCCAATCTGGACTTATACACCTCCAGGGATGGGGCATCCATGGGCAGCCTGTTCCAGTGCGTCACCACCTTCACAGTAAAAAATGTCTTCCTAATACCTAATATAAATCTCCCCTCTTTCATCTTAAAACTGTTAACCCTCATTGTGTCACTACACTCCCTGATAAAGAGCTCCTCCCCAGCTTTCCTGTAGCCCCCTTCAAGTTCTAGAAGGTCACTATAAGGTCTCCCTGGAGCCTTCATTTCAGGCTGAACAACCCCAACTCTCTCCGCCTGTCCTCATAAGGTAGGTGCCCCAGCCCTCTGATCATCTTTGTGGCCTCTTCTGGACTTGCTCTAGCAGATCCATGCCCTTCTTGTGCTGAGGACTCTGGAACGGAATGTGGTACTCAACGTGAGGACTCATCAGAGTAGAGGAGAGGGGAGAATTGCCTCCCTCGATCTGCTGACATCCCCTGACCATGATGACATCCTCATGGATCTACATATAGTATGAAGAGAAGTGACTTAACCAAAGAAAACCAAGTTGTCTTGAAGAGAAATTAAGAATATTATAGAAAGGTAATTTGTAATATTGTTACAGTTCTTAGCTCTGATGGTGTTTCAGTTGGGTACAGCATGCAAAGAAAGGTAATATCTCTTAATAGACCATCTGTTCTTGAACTTATTGTTGGCCCCCTTGGCCCTGTATCCTTCACTGTGCCTGCATGGTTACTGGCACTCTGCAAGTTAAGAGTACTAAGCAGGAGTTGTGTTGGCTGTTGAGCAGCCTTCCCTCAGCTCTTAATTCATTCTATCTTTAACTCTCTTTTTCTTTTGCATCTTAAAATCTCTTTAGGTAAACATAATTGAATAAAAGAAGTGAACTATTTATAGTAATGGCAAATTATCATTAAAAAAATTGCTTGTCTATAAGGCAGGATTTTGTACATCACCAGTGGTTGTCTGAGATTAGCCTATCCTGTGGTTACCCATGAGGGCACCAGCTACTTATAGGTGTCTTCTCCAAGACTGAGTCACTTGCTGTGTCTGCAGAATAAAGCCGCTTAATTTTTCTGCTCCACTTTTAACTTTTTTCTTTTCGATTTTAAGAGTTGTGTGTCACATCACCCAGCTAAATGTTTTGAGAGTATTTAGGGCTGTGACTTATAAGAAACGGACTGTCAGTATGTGAAAGAAACCAGCTTCAAGCAAGAGGTGAAAGATATGTAATAAGCAATGAGTGCATATAAAGTATACCTTTTCAGATGACAGAGTCTATAAAGACGTAAAAGTAATTCCTGAAATGCAAATAAAATCACTGCACAGATGAGTTCATAGGAAAGAAATCCATTGAGAGTTGTTATGTGGAAAGATACTGCTTTTGGCTAGTCTAACCTAGCTGAAGCTTTGCTCTGGCACAGCATTGTCTTTCTTATGTTATTGACCTACCAGGTGTTATGGCCAGGTTTGAAAGAATTGTTTTACAGCACACATAGCACAGTTTAGTGTAGCCTTTGCTGGACATTTACATTAAAGGTGAAGATGAAATACTGCCTCAAGAAAGTCTTTCTGATTTGGGAAGGAATTAAAGTTTCTCTCTCCAGAAGAAATGAACCTTTAATCAGTTAGACCAGAACCTGCTCCTTTAACTACAGTGTTGTCACTAATCTAGTATGAAAATTTTCCCTTGGAGTTTTTTGGTTTGGGTTTGGGTTTTTTGCCAATAGATTTTTCAAGGAAAAAAGTCCCCCTGACTTTGAGAGATAATTTTGAAAGTATGTATGAAGCTATCCACATTAAATTAAGAGCCATTGATTTTACATTTGTTTTGTAGGCCATCCATTCTGCTAGAAATTCATTGATGAACTAAGTGAGGCAGTAATTATTATGTTACATAGCATTTTGACTGTGTAAAGTAGCGTATGTGCCAAGTACAGTTCAATGCTCTAACATATGGTATGAAAAGGAGTGCCATAGTTTTATCTGGAATGCGTTTTGAAATAAGAGGCTTTTTTCATTCCTCTCCTTATACCCTGAGCTGTACTTTTGATGTCTGCCACTCAAGCCAGATTCTGATTTTTACCTTTCACGATGTCCTGCCTCTTATTTATTCTGAAATTTTGTTACAAATTGTTTTTTTTCTTTTTCTTTTTTCAGTTTGGGGTTGAGGAATATATCTTCTCTTAGTCTGGATGCAGCTGTTTCCCATTGCAAAAAGAATTACTGGTTGTGTGGGGAGACTTGAATTGCCTTCCTCCCAAAACTAACAGATGGCTTAAAGATACCTTTAATTGAGGCTGTGTTGCCTTTGAGCACTTACCAATTGGTGATTTTGGAAAAAGGACTTGTTTGAGGAAATATGAAGCCCACTACAACACTTAATTATGCTCCTAACTGAAGGCCTGAGATTTAGTATGCAGCTTTCCCTTCCCCCCTTGCTCTTATCCAGAAAAAGTGGAGAGATGCTTTGACAGAACAGAGGTCATAACAAATAGGAAACATTTCCTAAAGTTGTGGCGGAAAAGTGGAAAGAGTATACATAGAAATTCCTTGTTAAAAGATGATTTATGTGCAATCTTAAAACTGCAGTTATTCCAGACTCTAATAATAATTACTATCCATCCTATAAGCTAAAGAGGTTTATTGAGAAGCTAAGGTCAAAATCGTGCATGTCATCTTCAATTGCTTCTCTCATACGTTGTCTATTTGAGTTTAGTTTGGGAGATGAATGTGAGAGAGAGTGCTTACTTTATCCAGTGGAAAACCTTACACTGAAAGATTGCCATCATAGGCTGCTTCCATTCTTAGTGCTGTATTTGACAGTTCAAAATGGTCAGGGAAAACTCACTGTGCTTATGTACACCTCTGCCATAGGTACACCTATTAACAATGATTCTTTTATAATTTTTCATTTCTGATTCAACTGATTCATAGGTACTTGCTTTTTGCCCTCCAGCCCTTCTCTTGTGACTTCAACAATGCTCAGTTCCTAAAGAAAAATTCTGAAAAAGCTGGAAGACGACTGTTGAAACTATGCAGTTATAAAAAGAAAGTCAGTTCCCTCTTATTTTTTACCAACAAATAAGAAAAAGATATTATGTTGGTACTAGCTGTATACATTCTCTGATACTCAAATTAAAAAATAGCTGTGGGAGTACATATTTTCTATTTGGACTTTTGGGTTGTGTTTTCTGACTGTCTATGGGACCCATCATGGCTGGTTGTTGGGATTTCAAACTAAAGTATATATTTGCAAGGTTTTGGACACTGAGGCACCTTAAAAAATACACATATACCACCAGAGTGTGAAGTTTGCAGTAATATCTTGCCACCGCTAAAATATTGTGGTTAATCTGAATGCTCTCTCGAATGCTGATCACTGAGGCATCCCTTAATCTTAGTTTAGGCTGAATGTTTTTTTACTTTTTTCAAAGTAGAAATTACCTCAGCAGCAAAACTATCAAATAAGAGTTAAATAAGGGTGAATATTACAAACTTTTCAGTCACACAAAAGATGTGCAATTCTCATGTTGTATATATGTGTCTGAGTATTTGTTTCTGGTGGTATTTTTCATGCCAGTGAAACATGTCAAGATATCTTTCCTTAGGTACTTTATGAAAATGTTTGTGTACTACTCTTTTTGTATTCTTACTTCTTTTTTCTAAAGTAAGCAAATATATTGCCTGTTCTCAGGTTTTTCTAGCATTAGCTACCCTGAAGTTAAGTCTTTGTACAAGATGTAACTGAAAAGCTAGAGGGGAGAAGAGAAATACAAGGACTGAATTGTTTTAAATGCATTTTTTAACAGAGGGAAATGATTGTTTCCAGTCACTGTAGCTTTTCATATTCTTTCATCATATCTGATTGATAGTGTCTAGAACAGAAGAGTGCAGTCAAGCACTTTGCATGTGTAATTGTTTCTGTATGTAATTATTTCTGATCACTACTTAATATAGGCCATACTGATAGAAATTTTATAAAAGAGTAATAATTTTTAAATATTAATAATTATTGTTACATCTCCGTGAGCTTGAGCTCTTAACCAGGTTAAGGCTGACAGACATATAGGACCTTAGTACAAAGACTGGATTCTGAAACAATACAAAGGAACAAAACATCACTGTTTTGTTGCTGTGGCATCTTAGTGTATTAATAAACAGTACTTCTGCTCCTTAATTATCAGCTTGGTGTCCGTTCTTGTTTTATCTGGAAGTCAATCTGTAGATTTCACTTTATGAATTTGTTTTGAATGTATTGTTAAGCGAGGTGTCCTGGAGTCTGAAATCTGTGCAGAGTTAAGGACAGCCAAGATAACAGCAAGCTTCCTGCCATTGCTTTTCTGGTGTGTTTTATGCTAAGTCTTCGGGGACCACCTCTTCAGAGGGGAAAAATCATGCTAACCTGTGGAAATGTCAGCAGAGAAGCCAGTAATTGTCGGTTCATGATATATACTGCAATATTAATGTTGAATGGGAGTGGCTCGTATTTTGGGGGGGATTTAGCTCTGTATGTGTTTTACAGGATAACCTTATAATACTTATACATGTGGAACAACCCTTTTGAATATTATAAAGCTGCACTTCTGAATGCATCCTAAAATTTAGAAATGAAATATCAAATCAGTTTTAATAGCATGCTTTTTTTCACAAAACGTTTTCCATTTTCATTTTATCTTTTGTTGTTAAACCTTTTGTAGCTCGATTACTGAATATTATTTATTGATTTTGAAAGCTCTGTGAATAAAATTGTTTTGGCTTGTCTAATAAAATATTTCATACAAAATTATTCACTATAACCTCCTGTGATTTTTAGTTCTGTTCACACAGTTCCCAGCTGCATTATCCACCCCCAATATAGAAAATTAAGTCAATGTAAAAGTATACTCTGTTTTTTAAAAAGAGGTCACGAATAGCCTTTCTTCCCTCGGTAGTCACCAGTGTTCTTATTATGCTTCATTTATATAGTTGGAGGATTTGGGAGAACCAGCTGGGCCCCCTGTCTGCACTCATCAAGAGTTAATTTCTGAAAGAGGTGCTGTTGTCATGAACAAGTGCAGAAGGTACTCTGGTGGTCCTGCCAAACAACAAGAGCTCTTAATTAGCAGCAATGTTCAATCAGACTGCTTAACCTGCCACAGAGCGGAGGAGGTCATGTTCCTTCCTAATGCACTGCCAGCCTAAAAAGTACCCAAGAACTGATCCCAAATGTGTTGGGTTTTTTTTTTTTAAAAACATGTATTTGGTTCCTAGAGGCAAGGCAGGCAAGCCATCATCTGTCCTTTTAACAGCCATCAACAGAGTAAAATTTTTTTTTTTTTGAAAGATATAGGGATTTCTTCTTCCATATGGAATGTTCTGTGGTTTGTGAGGGAAAAATGTTTTTCATCATAGTACTGAAGAACATGAAAATTAATAGACTTTCTGTCTGATTCAGGCCTGGGAGGGGTTACCCTGCGCTCAAGTTATTTTGTAGAAGATTTCCTAGTCTACAAAAATAAAAGCAGAGGCCACTGATGCCTTGCAATACATTCTTTGTTCTCATCAGGAGATCTTGTGATGTTTGAATGCTTAACTGCTAATGATGTATAATGCACGTCTCTGGATTGTTGGAGAGAACTTTCTGAGAATGGTATGGCTGCCTGGCAGGCCATTAGCTGTCAAGTAGAGCTCAGGATGTAAGGTGCTAGCTGATGAATTCCTTTAGAAGTAAAATTCTTGAAGTAGAAATTATTGCATATAGATTATGAGTGCTAGACTTCCATGGATGTAGTGGCATACTTTGTAAAATGATGATAAACAGAGATGAACGAAGAGTGTGAAGTAAATAGTTTGTTGCTGTAAGAGCAACTCCAAGTGAAGAGGTCCATTAAATAGACAAAATTGTTGAAAATAAAACATAGCAAATGCCAGAATATACGTAACACTAAAGTTTGAAGAAAAGTTACTACTTGGACCAGTGAAAATGCTTATTTGACCTAAAAGGTTGAGGCCCTGCCTTAAAGTGAATGAAGATAAGTTTTTTTAATTAAAGATCTCATTATAAGCTTACATTGAAAAGTGTTCTGCTATTCTAATAGCAATTCCATGGATAAAAGTTGCAGTTGTAGATGATTAACATGAAAATCAGGGGAAGGAGGAAACTGAAACTTTAACTCCTGTAGGCTTGCAGAAAACTTGTTGGTAAATTTGTGTAAGGTGTTTCAGCTCTATACTCATTTCAACCTTCCTTTTTTTTTTTATTTGAGATATATAAGGAATGTTGAATGTGGGAAGAAAACAGCCCAGAAAGTTTCGTTTTCTTTGGTACAGCATGAGAAGATACTGTAAATCACCAAGTTAAAAGAAACAACCTACTTGCAGGCTTAATTTAATAAGGAGTAAGCTTAATAGTGTAGAGATCTTTCTAAATAAAGAATAGTAGTATTTCTTTGTTTCTCAAAATTCCATAATTTAAATTGCTGAGATAATTGTTGAAGTAACTCATTACAACAAGAAAAAGATTTGCAAGATGTCATAGTACAATTTATTTAAACTTAAAGATAAGAAATAGTAAAAATATAGTCTCAATAGGTCATGAAGCAGATGAACTGTATATTTATTAAGTCTATATAATATGACTGTGTGGTGTATGTGCTAGGTAAGGATTTGAGATGTGAATGTCTGCTGCCTTCCTGAGAAGTGTGAGGGCTGGGCTCTTTGTAAAGCCAGTCAGCTTGGTTTTTGTAGGATACTAGTTGTTGTCTTCTGGGGTTTGTTTGTCCCTTCCGTTGCCATTGTTTCTAATAGTATGTTTTTATCAGTTCAAATTCTGAAAGATAAGGAGGAGGAGATGTAGGTGGAACTGAAATAATTTCACTGCTGAACTAAGAAATCTTATCAATCTTTATTTAAATTTAAAGTTAGGTCTTGCTTTTAACCTAGTTGCATCTATGTAAGTCTGACAATAACTGTTCATTTTGTTTGCTCATTTTTCATAACTGTAAAATGGGAAAGTTAGATCAGAATATTAACCCTTCATGAAAGACTGGATTTCCATTGTCAAGCCCACAAACTGAAGCCTAGATTCAGTAGCAAGCGGCAAGAAAAAGAGCATATCAGTCCCTGGGGCAGTATAATTTTCTTAATTATGATAAATGCTATATGGGTTAACCCGTCGACCAAGAAAAAGGGAGAAGGGGGAAAAAAGTGTTTATAAAGTGCGTCTTATGAGCCTAAATGTAATGTAATATTCTGAGTGTTCAGATTGGACGTGATATGGAGGTTTTGACCACTTTTTCCTCTTATACTCTTGGAAATTTTCTTCTAACTTTGAAGTCTTAGAAAAAAAAGTTATTTTTGTCAATGTTGTTGCCCATGATCTTATACTTGTTCTATCTTATCCTCTTATTCCTAAACTGCAGTCTCTCTGAGACAGAGACTGTCTCAAATGTTCATTAGACAGATTTCTGCCTAATGAGTTGCATAATGAGGTCGCCTTCATAACTGAGAGAGGGTTATTATTTTCTGCCTGAAATTCACTTGCAGTTTTCAATTGGAAGATATTTTTCAGATGCCTTGCTGCGAAGAGCAAGATAATACTGTGTTCGGCTGACAAACAGCTCCTGTATTTTGTTGCTGAGGTGATTTAATATAATGAGTAGAAATATGATGTTTCCCATTGAGATTTCTTTCGTAGTTCCTGAATTCCAGTGTTTGCATGTTTTTAGATGCACACCAAAAATATGTACCTTTAAAAATTACAGTGTTGAATTAGCAAATAAAATTGGATGCCTACATTTCTGAGATGGAGGGATTTCTTAATCAGAAGTGGGGCCAGGCAAACATTAAGAATGGAACATACCCACTACTAAGCAAAACTGCACTGGAATTCTAGATAGGCAAAAAGTAATTTCACAGTTGGCATTTAGCCAGGAGCCTAATATTACTATTCTGCAATATCATGCATTAGTTATTTTGCAGAATAAAACCAGAATATTCAGTGTATTGCAATGCCGCTAGCAGTAACTTCAAAGGATATTTGCATTGTATAATTCCCATGGTTCACAAATAATTAAAACTTTAAGACCTAGAAGTACCATGTACCTCTGCACAGAGATGAACCTCTGTTCAATTGTGTCTGTAATTTCATGGACTGGAGCGAGATTTAAGCATTTTTTGCAGTGGCTATATGTGGTTTTTGCAGGAGTATAGTGGGACTGGGTTGTGTGTCATGGAATGCACTTAAAATATCTTGGGTTGTTGCAGATGTATTTGATCTCATTTGCATGATCAAATGAGAAGTAGTCAAAAGAAGTACAGTCAGAAGTAGTCAAAATAATTCTTTCTAACTTGATTTGTTGAGCATCAAAGGCATATTTAAAGAAGAAAAAAAGGCACTGTTTTAATTTTTCAACTTGAAGAAAATTATTAAATATTTGAGTAACTACCAGAGACCATATGCATTTAAAGGTGGGAAGGCATGACAAAGTAATTTCTTTTGTACTATATATTGTTTAATGTGTAGTTTAGATTAAGCTGTTTTGTTGAAATCAGTCTTGGATCTCTATTGCTTGAACATGAGATGTTCCATAGACACTGCTTCCAGGAACCTGAGGACCTTCTAATATAGTACGCGCAGACCTTCACAGCCTGTGCAATGTCAGAAGTTCAGAGTCCTTCAAGTTGCTCCCAGTTAAGGACTTTGGTGAACATGCAAAGCTCTTCATAACATTATTTATGCAGAATAATAACACAGATGCACTGAGCACTACTGTTCGACTAATCTAAGTCACTAACTATCGTTTTTCAGAAATGGCACTTTTATAGCATTATCCATCCATCTGTGGATTTTGAAATGCTTTGCCAATAGCTATCATTTATGTTTCCAAGATCTCGTAGAAGCATTGTAGGTAAACGGTGATTAATTGCATACTAACATGAGGAAACGGAACCTTAAAAATTATGATTTTACTTTGGATCCTACAAATGCATACATGAAAAAAATGCTTCTGGGAAGATCCCATACTGTCAAAAGAGGACTGAATAGCAAGTAGAGACTGTCTAGAAAAATCTAATAATAGTTGATTGAAACTTCAATCATTCCTTGCACGCAGTCTTGAATATTCAAAGCTGCTACAAGAAGTGGACTTCAATCAAAATTTCAGTGTTATTCCCCCCCCCCAGACTGATACTTATAATTTATCCTATTCAGCTTCTTCTTTTTTTTCTGTGGTGTAAAAAAAAAAAAATATATATATATATAAAAGATTTTCTTTGTCTAAACTGACTTCTGCCATGCTTATGCCATCCTCATATGATAGACCAATACACAGCCCTAGCACTGGGGTAGAAGAATGCTTGTCAGGACTGCAGAACTTCTGTAGCAACAGAAACTTAATCTCAGTTTGTCTGGGAAAGAGGCAGCCATGCGAACAGCTGCATTTCATGAGGCCTTATGGCAAACTGCCTTGCAGATAAAGTTTTCACAGAGCTGCAAGATGACCAAAACCATCAAACTATAGTCTAGAAATGTTAGTCAGCCATGCAAATAATTTTGCGTTCATATGGGAAGGCACATCTATAACTATGTATTCTTTTAAGTTCTTCAATTTACAATGAATGCTGTATAACTGGATTATCAAAAAATTTTCACTAGAGAAGACATGTGGGATTTTATTGGTCTACATGTGCACTGGCAACAAAAGGGAGGCTAAGGGACTAACTTAACTTTAACTGCAAATGGGTTTTTTTGATTGCTAGTATGAGTTAATTTTTATATGCTGATGTACAACTATAGCATATTACAAGAATTGTTCAGACTTACTCCTCACAGTGTCTGTTCCAGCTGGAAATAATTGCTTTGGTCATATAATGGACGGATGAAAAAAGCATTCTTCTGCAGTCAGATTTTATATTTTATGATGTCCTTTCTAAAATTCAGTCATCTTTTCTTTGTGGAGGTATCCTGAAAGCTAATGAATACAAGGAAATTCAATTATAGGAACTCTTCAATAATAAAAATAAACATTCACGTCAGAGGAGGTATAGAGTCTGATAAATAATCAAAGATATATTTTATGTTAACTTCCAAGATTTTTAACAATAGCATTTTAAAATTGGGAACTTGACAATATGTTTCATGATTTTGGAAGCTACCTTGCTTTATCTTATATTGGAATAGCTGAAATAAGTTTTATCACTTGTCGTATGTAACTTGAGTGAAGAATTTTTTTTAATATTGAAAATATTTTATAGTAGCTTTTAAAAATGGATAGTCATATACATAGTTTATTTAAAAATATGAACATAGTAATAGGCAATAAGCAAGTGTAACTTGACAATATCCAACCATTCAGTTGCTGCATTAGATGCAAAAATTCTGTTTTATTAAAAAAAACATATTTTCAACTTTTTTTTTGTTGCTAAATGACGGAGAATTTCCAGGTAGTGTCACACTATAAATATGTGCCACATAGTTTCAGTTTGAGAGTAATGCTCCTTTTGTTATGTTTGGCTTGCACCGCTGCATGTCTCAGCTTTCAGGATCTGCAGAACAAAAAAACCCCACTGGAGGATTAGATTCTGCCCCACGTATTGACAGAGGTCTATTTGATCATGTCTGCATTTGATTTTTGAAATGAATGTGCCATTTCTTGCTGCGTAAGTGTATCAGATGTGTAAAAGTATTCTGCCTAAGTTGAGCACTTAGCATATATCTTGCCTGTTAATAAACTTCGGTCTCTGCTTACATTCTGATGTATAGCCGTGGAATTAATGTAACACTTCTGCAACCTGATACCTGAAACAGTTTAGTCTCCATACATGGGAAATGCTCTCATAATTCTAGAAAACCTATGTGTTTATGATCTACACATGTTCATGATAAGAAGCCATGTATTGGGTGATAGTGAATTCATTTACTGGTTTCAAAAATCAGTTTCTTCTGTCTGTTTTGCTAATACTAGTGGGAATTTGGTATGTGAGAGAGAATAATTGCCCCACGGTAGATGAACTTTGTATTTTACCTTGTCAGCCTACTGTATGTAAATTTGAGCCTGGTTTGAATTTCTCTTGTTGAATTATTTGAGCTACCCTAGTGATGGCTCAGAGGATGGAATTTACACAAACAAAATGATGGCTTCTGACCCAGAGCCTACAAATTATGAATGAGAAAAAGACCTACAGGGACAGGATGACTGTGGGATACTAGGTTGAATGATAGGTGAAAAGAGTCTCAAAAGAGAACACAAGGAGCTCAGATTTGCCTCAGTAAGGAAGCAGAAGAAAACAAGGGTTATAGGAAGGTGAATTTTACAGTTTTATTCTGGACAGATAGGAATATAGTGTTCTGGTTTGGTAGTTGAAAAGCCAAAAGTATTTATGGAGTACTTGTTGAAAAAGCCACTTTTTAAAAAAAAGAAAACTGAAAGGAAAAGTGTTTCCTCACCTTATTCTTTCTTAGTTATATTCAACACTAAATGTATTGTGAAAGGTAGAGGAAATGGACAGCTGCAAGCACTTGACATTTATAACTGCCATTTTATGAATTCTGTGAAGAGTTTCTTCTTAAAATTCAGTTAGTGGAGAAAGGGTAAGGTGATCAATTTTTCTTCAATGATCTTTCTCCTTTTAGATCATTAACTCCTTAATATCACAGCTGAGGTGGTTAAAAACCCTTTTTACAACTAAGACCTATGTGGAACATGCAGTACCAAAGATCTTCCAACTCTTAATGCATGTTATAACTTGGTGGATCTTGTTTTATACAAAATCCATGATTGTTTTACAGAATAGGGTTGGCTGTTTCATTAGAGCTTCTTGAGCTTGGGAAATAGCTCTGGTGTTTCCCAAAATCCAAATGCTTTGCTTAGGAATGGTATGTTTACTGTTAGCACTTGGAGAGGGAAAAGTAGTTCCCAAAAATCAGTTTATCTGGGCCAATATACTAGTTATGTAATTGCTTTGTACTTTTTCTTGGAAGAAAGGAATTAGGGTGCTGGAGCTCAGGCTCATCTTAACTGTAGTACAAAACCTCATTTCATTGGCTTGCTTGCTTCCGTTTTTACTGTATTTGTAGTTCTTCCTTTCTTAGTCATGGTTTAGTTTAATTTCCTTTGGGCAAAGTGGATGGCATCTAAAGGGTTGTTGAAGATTAAAGTTATCGACCTCCCTGCTTGGAGCTTCAGCATCACAGATCATATTTTCATTATCAGATGTATACATTTTAGACAATTGCTTGTGGTTGTCTGATTTCACTTAAGCAGTATTCATACTTGTTCATGTTGCACATGACTTTAGTGGTTCTGGTGGTTTACTTAATAGGTCAGACTGCTGAGGCTTCTTATCTGCCAATGCTTGAGCACAGCTCAGTCATTTTCATTAGTAATCTGGATGACAGAATTGAGGGTATGCTTATCAAAAACTAAACTTTGGAGGGAGGAGCTATAAAAGGTAGGTTTCAAAATCTAAACAGTCTTGATGAATCAAAAAACGTTCTGAAAGAAATAGGATGCAGCTCTTTATGAGTAAATATGACAAAGTAATAATCAGATACAAGTCATTACAAAGGATAGGGTGGCTGAATATCAGTTTTCAAGAGAGGTTTTGGAAATTGGAGTCAGCTATTGATTATAGGTTAAGAAAAGTCTTAACTGTTGTAACAAAGGATGTGACAACTGAAACCGAAATTCATATGAAAGTCCTTAAAAATGTGCTACATGTAAAATGTACAGTGTAATCGTTCCAGATCTACTCAGCACTGAGAGCGTTCAGCTGGAGTTATTGGTCCAGTTTTCAGCACCAGGTTTCAAGAGGTGTGGATTTGCTGGGCATGGTACAAAGCAGAGAAAAGTCTAGGAAATATGACTCCGTAGATGGAGAGAGTGGGGTATAAAATAACTGTGTTTCTTTCATCAAAAGAAGATGAGATTGGTGTAAATAAAACTTTACTCAAGGCAATGGTCCATTACAGGAAGAAAATGAATAAGCATTTCTCCATTTTCAGTGGGTATAGGACAACATTTTAATGCAGAAATGCAGATGCAGTGAATTTTCCTTTAAAATTGCTAAAGAAAGGCAGTTTGATTAAGTAAGCTGTTGTTTCTCTATTGTTTTAAGTTTTTATGAATAATCTAGAGAAATGTTTACCAGACGTAGAAGTGGAAGGTGTATAGACTTAGATTGCACCTGAGGTTCCTTCCAACCCTCTGTGACTGTGGTTTAAAATTGTACCCTACGCTTGCACTGTAGCTGCCAGCATTGGTTAGAGTAGGATTTCAGCTTCCTTTTGTGCAGTTGTGGCTCATTTTGCCATGATTACAAATCTGGGTACTGGGAGACGGCCTTCTGCTGGTGGGGTGGATTTTTACGTTGCATGAATGTGCTAACTAGTGGGTTTTTTTTCTTCCATATATTTATTAATTGTATTCATTTCTGACTATTTCTGAGTGGTTTTGCATAGTACCACATATATGTCTCTGCTGACACTTCCAATTTAAGACATTCTTCCCAGTTTAATTATTTACTACAGACCACCTCAATCTTGGATAAAACCTTACAGTTTCATTTAAAATAAAATACCACGTCTGTCCCACAATTTCTCCTTGCTTAGTGTTAAGTACTGCTAAGGGTCATAGTATCATATAACTAATCCTCCAAGTCTTCCTCCTTCTCTTTGATGCTTGTTTCTATTGCATGTGATCTGAATGGTTCTGCTCATTCACTTACTAGCTTGGAACACTTCTGCTAGGGCTTCACATCTGACTAAGCCTTAGTGGAACTCAATTCAAGTGTCAGGGGTCTATGGAACACTTGTTTTGTAGAAATGTATCAGTAAAGCTGAATGAGAAGATTTCTTTCCTATTCCTGTATTTTGTTTTCACTTCATGGCTAAAGAACATTCAAGAAATTAGGTGAAGGAGGACCCAGAAGTCTGTCAGGAGGTTCAGTAATTGTTTACAACAGATTTCAACTGTTACCTTATGAGTACTGTTTATATATCTAACAAGAAAATACAAGAGTGGCACATCATTAGACACATCCACTGAGACCTAGTAACAGAGAACAGGACTTGGGACCAGATCCTGGCTTTTGAGATACTACACCAACATAATGCTGCAGCAGAGATGGGGGAGGAGAGGGAGAAATGGTAAGGGGTGAGCCATCCTAGAATTTTCATTCATTTTCATACAAGAAAGTTTAAATACTGTTTATACTGATATACAGTTAGAATTTGACATGTATTTGTCAGCATTTGCAAGTAAGTCCTGACTTTACTAAGACAATGCAAAAACGAAAGGAATTTTATCTTCAACAGTGTTTGGTATGTTCAGACTTCCTTATCTACTACGTGCAAATGTCAGTGGTCATTGCTCAGAACAGGGGCAAGATGCCAAGATCCAAGTATGGATGTACCTGAGGACCTATATAGTTTCTTGCCCCCTACCATCTGCAGCACACATGATCCAGATACAGGGTTCAGGATGGTTGTGCATCCCCACCCCCAAGTTGGATGTCAGCTTTCTCCAGTTCTGGACTTTAGCCATTCATCCACCTCATATGGTAGGAGGTATTTGCATGTATTTTATTGTCTTAAACTGGGCAGGCATTCCTTTGGACTTTACAGAAGCAGAAAGTTACTACTTTTCCTGCATTTGAAGAATTTGAAGTATCAAGCCTATGTGGGGACCTTCAGATTTTCTCCTACCAACCCTGACAAAGAGAATCCACTGTTCGGGGATTTGAATATTAACTACATTTTGAGTTGAGTCTGTGGTTAGAGTCAACATTATGATGACTGTTTCTGGAGTCTACTGAGGATGCTGTGGCCAGCATAAAGTAACTTCCTTCTTTTGAAATCCACTCTTAATCACCCATGAAATTAACTATTGGAGTCTGCCTTCAAGTTGGCACAGACTGATAGTAGGGGTTTTAAAAATATTTTAAAACATATTTGGAAACAGGACCTTTCTGTTCTTTATTTATACATTTTTGGATGTTGGCTTTTGCAGGAGAAAAGTGCCATATGCTTTAATACTGAATTTAGAAGTCTTGTGGTTTCTGTTGGCACTGTGAGGGAGCAGCTAGTATAAGACTCCAGTACTTGATGAGAACATTTTTTTGTTTTTAATTATTAGACGCATCAATACAGAGCCAACCAAGTTCAGCTATTGTGTTTATTGTTTTTTTTTATTCACCATCAAAAAGCAATAATTTTTCTAGATTATCATCTCTGACGTGACCTGCAGCTTGAAATCAGAAAAAAGCTGAAGTCTTGTCATTTCTTTCTTGACAAGAAACTGCAGTGAAATTCAGTTTAGGGATGTTGAAGTGTAATGTTCAGGATTTTTAACCTAGCTCAGTGCCTCATTTCAAGTCAGTTCAACAGTGAATTAGAGGTGTATATAGGACTTTCATACCTCCTGAAAATTCTGGTTAGGATACTCTGTATTGCTGTTCTGGTTGGTAGATCAGGCATCGCATGATTTAACAAAGGGGATCTACAAGTTGGACGGTGAATGTGTCTGCTTAACGGAATCTGAGGCATCAGGGGGAAACTGAAGCATGTGAAAACCCAGTTGTGGTACCATGGGTAGATAGATTTCAAAGCTTAAATAAATCAAAACTGTAACATTTCCGTAGGCATATATTTGAAGGAATTTATATGTTTGACTAGGCTGGAAATAGCTCCAAAAAGTGTCAAGGGTTTTAAAGGAAAAATTACATTGTTTCAGATAAATTAATTCCTCCTTCTCTTAGAAAACAGTGGATTTTCTGAATCTGAATTTTCTATGGAAATATGGAAAATACCTGAACAGGTCCGATAGTGACTTAAAAAAAAATCCTTGACTTTACTAGCTAAACAAGGTATTTCAGATGCTAACTAAAATTTTAAAGCTAAATAGAGCTAAGGATTTCTTAGAAACCTGGCTTTTACTGGAACACTTCTTCTTTAAACAAAACACTTTTTTTTCAGGTTTGCAGTACATTTTTCCTTTTGCTTTAATATCTTACATTACAACTAAATGCCTAGATTCTGCATATCAAGATTCTTTTTTAATAGAGAAGGACAGAATGTGGCATTTTTTCTGTGAGACTTTTGCAATTCTGGGCTTATAGATGTTTTTAGAAGAAATACAGTGCTTTTGATTGCGTTTGCACAGCAAAAACATATAGGCAATAATTTTTTTTTAAAAAAAATATCACCTTTCACAATTCTTCATGGGAAAAAAGATACAAGTAAAATAATTTTGCTTTACCTGACAGTTTATGAAACCATGGTTGTTTTATAATGGTTGTAGCACCTGGGCAAAATTATGGAGATATGATTTAATACTAAAAAATGTGTCAAATTACCATTTTCATGGCAATGTTTGTAACATGCATTTTACATATCATAAAATTAAGACTACGTATAAACATTTAGAACTTACATGAAGTTCTATATGTGTTTAAATTACATAAAAATGCATGGAGATTTTAAAATTGAGACTCAGATGCTTTTGCCAAAAGAAAACAGCACTAACTAAGAAATTTGCATGAAATTTATAGTTAGTTGTTTTTCATGTTAAAAATATTTTTCAGAAAAAATGTTAAGCTAACCAACATGTGTCACAAAGGTAAAAATCTAATCTATAGACCAGAAGAAATGTCTAACAGTGTAAGAAAATGCTACCTCTTATTTTAGTACAGGAATACTATTGAGTGTGCCTTTAGAAAAGAGAGAAAAAACACAGCTAGGTTTTAGTTAGCGTTGCATTAGGAAGGCTAGAAATTGACAGCATCCATAGGTTTTTAGCAACAACCACATTACCATCGTGAACCACCAAGGCCTAAGTTTGGAGCATGGCATTTGTTGCAGGTGTAAAATAAAAGAAACTGAAGCAAATCACGGAGGAAACTTCAAATACTTTTAGAGTATTCTCTTTACTATAAATTACTTCTGTGATTTTAAGTATGATTGCTTTTGACGAAACTTTCAATAACAAAAGGATAAAGGAAAATATAGGAATTGAAGGAAAATAAGCGTTACACCTAATTTTGTATGTCTTCTGCAATTACTTAGCAAGGAATGAAGTGCTTTAATTTTTCCCAGTTTGCAATGGGAGGGCAGCTTGTTCCTGCTCACATAGAATTCATTTTCATGCTCACTTTAATTTACACAATATGTCTAGTGTCTTTTGTTCTACATTAACCCTAACTGTTTGAGTGGCTACTTGGGAATGGCTTCATCTCTTCTCTGGTAGAACATGCAACTATTTAGCACCCTGTATGATTTACGGCAGGAAATGAAATGCTGTCTTCGTAAATTGCAAAGAAATTTTTATAAGGAAATGTAATTATCCAGACTAGAAATTGGCCAGAATATCAAGTTAAAATCTGTGTGTGCAAGAAGTTCTCAGTTTGCTGTTTTACCTGAGAGGTGACTTTAAGCTATATTGCATGAATTCAGAATCACAGCAGTTTACTTTTGAGGCTTGTGGTGCCTTGTACTATAAATTAGTGAATTCAGTGCTGACTTAATATAGATTTTCCACCTTACTGAAATGCTGTTGTTTCTTGCCGTACTGTGTGGGGTTACTTTAAGGTTCCCTTTTCAGACAGGGACCAAAATTGTACAGTCTTATCTAATGAAGTGTGATGAAATTACTGGTGAAAGTGACATCACTGCAGACTGCAATGATCTGTATGGTTTACATTTTTTATAGCATTTGTACTGTGCTTTACTTCGGACAAGAGTGGTTGGATCTGTTTTTGATCTATATGTTTATAACTTTTTATTCCACTCTGAAGACTCAGTTCTTAACATGTTATGATAAATATGTTTCACTGCATTCCAGTAACTATTCTGTTTCTTAAATATTGGCACTGGAATTCATTTTAGAATGAAATCTGTCCAACTTCTATTTGTCCTGTGTTAACTTTCTGGAATATTTCAGGAAGTTTTTTCAAATAAAGTTCGTTCATTAATTGAGAAGATTACATATTATAGGAAAAAATAATTTTTTTTAAATTGTAGAAGTTTTTGCTTTTCAAATTAAAACTTGAAACAACTTAAACTCTCTTCACATCTCCACTGGAAACTCCCTTCTTTACTGTAACTTTGTGGTCTCAATGATATTCACAGAGAAGCTGATCTACTGAATAAAGAAGTTCTTTAAGTTTTCAGTTTTGGAACATTACCAGTGTGTCTGAACCCAGGTTTCAAATTTTACTGGCATTTTGTTGGCAAACCAATTTTTTGGAGTCCTTTCTTATTTGGGTATGTTTCCTGACACCTTTGGCTGTATGGTACTATGTTTTAAAATTCCTTTTCTTTTTTTTTTTTTAAGAGGAAAAGCCTATAAACATATACAAAGTACTAATTATAAAATATCTGATATAAAAATAGAGAGACAAGAAAATTACCAGCTGAAAAATGCAGTGAGCACTAATAAATGAGCATTTAATGGTAGAGTTTTACCCTGCCTGTTCAGCAGGCCTGATTCTCAAAGCAATTGCACAAGCAAAGCACACACAATTCTCATGCCTTAATATGGAAACTTAAATCAAGCATTAAGTACATGGGTGGTATGTAAAAGGTGGTTTAATCTTCCCCTCTATCCACTGGGCTCTTTTACTGTTGCTTCTCTTTTGCCAACAGCACTGTTCATTTATGGCGAGCCAGATTAGAGCATTGATCCAGCTGAAAAATAACTCTCAGTACTTTCCCCTACTTACAGTCTTCCTATATATTGCAGTTATATTGTTATCAGTGCACTGCTTTCCAAGCCTAACTAGCCAAAGTATATATAAGTTGGTGAACTATGTCATAGGGTAGTATCAATAGATTATTCCTTCTTGAAAATGTCGTGACTAGTATAGGACAATCTTTTTTTGTAGTATCTATTAAGTAAGGTACAAGAAACTAGCAGTCCAAGATTCTAGCACTTTTTCCATTTTCCATAAGTCCAGGACATTATAATCCCTAATACATTTTCTCACTGATTTAGGACTTTAATGTATCTAAACTCTTAAAAGACAATTTGATACTAAACGGTCCTTTCTGTACTAACATTGCTATAGGGAAACCCACTATAAAGTGTAAGAAGCTATGGATTCTTGAAATAGAACAGAAGACTGCATTCAGATAATCGAGTATTCTAGCACATATTTGGCCTGCTGGATATAGGCAAAATTGTAACAGTGCAGAGCTGTAAGATTCCTATCATTTAAATAAGCCACGTGTAAAATTAAGTATTTAGGCTAGTAAGAGAATGCAAAAATTACTTTAATCTGGGATGTTACTTAGGCTAGTGGATTTCAGTGGACAGCCTTTGGGCTAAATTGCTAAATTAGTAATTAGTAGCTAATGGCTAGTTGCTGACTGGTTTCAGCCAAACTTAAAAGACTGCTAGAAACACCAGAGATACCAAGTTTCTGTACATTTCCTGGAGTCACAGTGCCATTCAGTTTGGAAGGGATCCCTTAAGGTCTGTAGTCCAACCTCCTTTTAAGCAGGATCAACAATGAATTCAAACCAGCTTGCTCAAGATTTTTTTCAGTCAGATCCTGAAATACTCCAGAGCCTCTCTGGGCATCCTATTCCAATGCTTACTTGTTCAATGTTGTTCACAACTTGATCAATGTGCATGCCATTTCCTCCTACAGGCCATTGGTATAGCTATTAAAATATTAAATAGGATAATTCTCAGCATAAACCTCTGAGGAACTGCAGTTGTATCCAGCCTACAGGTAGAGTAAAACCATTTCTTTTCAGTCCCAGAATCTAGACACTTTTTGTTCCTTTGGTAGTGCTTCCGTCTAGATCAATGACCAAACTTAGATGCAACGGTGCTGTGAAAGACTGTCTTGAAGATAGCTGCGACATTTGCCCTTCTCCATTCATCCAGCACTTCCCTTGATCTCGGTGACCATGATGACAGGAATTAGCCTGGATGTGCCATCAGCTGGCTCTCTCAGCACTCTCAGGTGCATCCTATCTGCTTTCATGGACTTGTATAAGTCAAGATTTCTCAAGAGATTTATGAGATAAGTCCTGGTATTTCCTTTTCTCCTGGAACCCAATGTGTTATATGTAAAAGCCTGGGAGACCTTGTTGGTGAAGACTGGGGCTAAGAATGCACTTAGTAACTCGGTGTTATGTGTGTCTGCTGTGCTTTTGCCTCAGTCAGCTGTAAGCCCACATTTTCCTTGTTTATTCTTACAATGCAGCAGTTGAAATTCCCGTTGCCATGTTTCTTGCCAATCTCTGTTACAGATAATCTTTGGCTTTCCTAATGTCATCCTTGGTTGTCCTGCATTTCTCATTTGTAGCATTTCTTCTTACTTTCATATCTTTTGCATGTTCTTTTCCCAGTCATTAATTCCCTTTTTTTAGCCAATCAGACTCTTTGTTCATCCTTTGTATTGTGATGGACTGTTAGTTTGTCTGGGAAGGTTATCTTTGAAGACTACATCTGTTGAGCTCCCTTGCCTTTCAGAGTTCCTCTCATAAGATCTCATCTGTCAGGTCCCTGAATTTCTGCTTTCATGAAATCCAGAGTTTATACTCTTCCTTGCCTCCCTCATTCCTGTCAGGGTCCTGAACAGCATTAGTTCATGCTTGTTATGGCAAATCTGCCACAGATTACCACCTCCTCAGTCAGCTCTCCCTTGTTTGTAGTGGATCAAGGAGTTGATTGCTCCAGTTTATCATCTGATATTTGTGTTAAGAGCTTGTCCTTAACATTACCCACAAGTCAGCTTGCATCCCACTTTGTTTGCCTTTTAAGAGATACTGGGAGACAGGAGTCTCCAATAGCAATCAGGATCTGTGATCTGCAGATGTTCTCAAGTTGCTCAAAAAGACTTTTTCCACTTCCTTCTGATTAGGTGGTCTGTACTATACTCCCACCATGATGTCACTGTTGGTGACTTCTCCTCTGATGTTGGTCCACCAGCTCTCAGTCCGGTCTACTGCCTGTTTTACGGGAGATTACCATATCTTTGAACTTCTTCAGGTATTTGCGTTCTTACGAAAACAGGCTTAAAGGTAGTGAAGAGACATCTAGATCAGTGCTGTCACCAAGAAGTTTGCAGCATGGACTCGAGAGTTGCTTATTCTGCTTGGCCAGCACACCTTCTGGCAGGCAATTCAGCACACAGAGCTTGGAATTACACATAACATCATGCAGTTAAAGGATATGAAAGGAAGGTGGAAAGCTATGGAGGAGAGCTTAGGAAAAATATTAGTAGGCACACTGCTTGTTTTCAAATTGGACATAATGGACAGAAGCAGTAGATAAGAAGTAGTAAAGTAAGTGTACAGGACCCTTCTTTGTCCAGAATAATACAAGAAATTGGTCAAAAGGATTGACCAAAAATTGAAAGGTTTTTTTTATATTTATAGTACTCTATAAACAAGCTATTTGAGAGTGAGATTTGCAGACAAGGAACTTGAAGTGAAGGGAGAAATCTGTTCATAACTTACCTTCTTGTGCCCAGGTACTTTAACATCTGGAATGTAATGCTGCCTGTTGTAATACCTCTGCAATACTGTTACACAGCAGGATGCATTAATGAGAGTTTCAACCTTAAACCCACAACATCAATGAAATTTATAGTTTTCAGGCTGTTAGCAATATTCAAACAATTTTTTTTGTGGTTTCAATTCCCATTTTATGTTCATGTAGGAAGAAAAGTCGTTGTGTTGACTAGCCATGAAGACAGAGTCCTTCATAGACTTGAAATGTCTATAAAGCAATTAAGTATTGTTTATTACTTTTGACAGCATTCCTAATATGCACTGCAGGGCAGGGAGAGATTATTTGTGTAAAAAAAATTGTGCTAAAATCTCTCTCTTAATATTTCAGCTGGGTTGATACTCTCAAATACTAAAAGTGCCTTGCTCACATTTCGGCATATACCACAAAAATGTTCAAAGCAGAAAAGAAAAATTTACATCAAATTTGGGGATCATCTTCTATTGTCATGTAGGTGCCATCTGATATTCTTCCTGATGGGTAAATTTGTCTTCAGATGTTTCATGTTTCTCTACTTTTGTATCTCAGTGTGGTCTTTTGACTTATTACTTAGAGCAAGTTAGTTAAAGAGCACAAAAAAGAACAGAGAATTTCTTGAAGGAAAAAAATTGGAGGGGAAGGGAGAATGTGGTGAGCACTGTGATTAAGTCACTATACAGAAAAATGAAATTGTTAAATCTGCAACTGATTAAGTTGAAAGAAAAGAAGGGAAGTCAATATGTAAAAAAGTGCACGTACAGTTACTTTTTCTGGTAAGAAAAATGCAAGTTGTTTATCCCAGAAAAAAAAAAAAACAAGTGCACACAATTTACAAAGCTCTGAAGTTGGAGGGGGGAGGGTGGTTGTTTGGGTCTTTTTATTATCATAAGCTTCATGGTAATTCCAGCACAATCTGAGGAAGTAATAAAATTAAATATATCTCTCTCTTGCTTTATCAGTCTGAGTATTAACAACTTCCCAGTGTTGTGTCCATTAAAGATTTTCTTCAAGGCCCTTGAAAGTGCAGACTCAGTCTCTGCACTTAATATGTTGTTACCTGCTGCCAAGTCTCTAATAGCTGTGTTCATATGTTCTATTAATCATGTCTTTTTTTTCTAGAAGCCTGTGTTTTGGATTCATAAATAACTTTTTTTTCCTGCTCTCGTTATTTTCCTCCCATCATGGCAACACATGACTTCTTTTTTTTGCCTGTTTAAAAATAAATATGTGAATGGAGAAGTAAAAGAAATCAGTGTATTTTGACAAAGCCTGTAAACTCTTCTTAAATAGGCTTGCAAATTTAAATTAAATTTTCATGTTGCAAAGCCATGAACTTGGTGTTGTAACTGAAATCAAGCTGTTCTCAGAAGTCAAGGCTGAAGCCTCATGAGCTACAGAGGATTTTCCCCTAGGTCCCAGCATAAAAGGAGGTATATATGTGAGCCTGGTCTCAGTGTGTAATCCATAGGATTCAAAGGAAAGAATTATTGGGCTGTATTTCACATGAACTGGAAGGAGACTGGCAAAGAGATCTTCTGGCTGTTGCTCTTCGACAGTGTCTCACTGATTCAGGAGTTACGTGGGAAAACATGGTGGAGTCTGTTACAGCTACTGACAGTTTGGGTTCAAGTATTTCTAATTAGCAAAGGCATTTGTGGTCCAGACTTGGGGTAAGCCCTCTAATAACCTCCCATTTTGATCATCATGAAAGCAAGTCAGCCATTTGAAAGAAACCTCAGGGAGGATCCTACTTCCATTTTGATACCAGTAGAGCCCCAAGAGTTACCAAACCCCTGCTTTTCAATCTGTGAAGCAGGAGGGATGAGTAGTCCTTAGCTTGTTGCCTGCCTAAACATGTGTGTCTGTGGGTGGCAGGGGGACACGTCTGTTTGTGGCTGGACCTTGCTGCCTACGGATTCTTGCTTCAGAGGAAATAATTTTGAACAGTACTCTTTGCTGATCTGAGCTGCAGTTATCTCCAAGACAAGATTCCTTTCATATGAAGGAACGTGATATTTGTACCCCTATCAGAAGTAGATTTGTAGGCTACACATCACTTTCTGGGTTTACCATGCTGGCAGCATCTTGAATATCTGTTTTATCTGTTGAATAACTCTTCCTGAAAATGTGAAATAGAGGATCATAGTACAGTTCAGATCTGTTTTAAAGTGGCTTGAATGAAGTTCTCACAGTAGTTTTTTTTTTTCTTCTAAGTCTAGCATTGACTCATTTGGTGGTGTTAAAGTGCACTTTCTACTTATCCCTGGAGGAAAGTTAGTATTCTTTTAAGTGAAACTATTTTAAAAGCAGAACACAAGCCTAAAATAAGCCAGTGTTCTCTGGAGTTCTCAGAAGGTGTAGATTTATTTACTGTAGTTAAATCATAATTAGTTCTCAGGGGATAGTGTATCTTTTAAACTGCTTTATTGCCACCATATTGGTTTTCTAAATAATCAGAAACTGCTGCTCTTATATTCTCTAGTATGAACAAAAATTTGCTGTAAGTAGAAACAAATGTCTAGAATTGCTAGTTGTCACTTACTGAAGATAATGACACACAAAAAATAAGCACTTCAAGAAAATGTGAAGAAATACAAAACTTATGTTATCAGAAGGCACCTTAAATGAACTATGGCTGTAACTTTTTCCAGAGTAATAGATATAGTAATGTTTTACGTTATCATTTTTCAGTTAATCTTTTTTTACTGTTCTAATGCTTCTTGGCCCAAAATAAATGTTATCTGAAAATTGATAAATGATAGTACAATGTTAACCTAAAATATTACCTGATATTTAAGCCTAGATTTTCATGAATGTAGTTTAGTGTTCCAGTTGATAACCATTGTGGGTTTTTTTCCTAATTGGCAGGTTAATGTTCGAGTTGCCAGAGGAGATGGGTTTAATAGCAATTGCTGTGCGACAAACACAAGGGAAAGGTCCGTAAGTTTTCTTCTAATGCTAATAAATGTGTATTAAACATGTGACATAGGACATTTTAATGTCATCTAGCTGCCCTAGAGATATGAGTATTTTTGATAGTATAATCTGCAGAATAATCGTTTCCTTTTCTCCTCCTGCTTGATCTGTAGATTCAAACTCAAACCCCAAGTTAATAGAGACCAAAGTAAACATTTTCAGGATGTTTGGTGGCTTTTTCAGAAATTATTTAGTGGTCTTCTAGTTTCTGCCAAAAAGTCTTCCCAGTTATGGAAATTGCCATCACTACATTTAGTGTAATACAAGCCAGTCTTCCAAACCAGGGCTCCTTTTTTGAGTTACCTGGAACAAGACTGGGTCTTGACTAGATGTGTGATAGAGGTTTCTCTCAGGACCTGCCTGAACTGTCCTATGGGCTCTCACAGTCTTGCGCAGATAAATATAAGCAAGTTCTGTCTCTTTCCCAGGAGGTTACTAGCACTGATTTAAAAGCCACGTTCGTTTTATTTGAAGAACAGTGCCCAGCCTAATAAGCTCTTCTGAGCACAAGCTTACATGAAGATAGTTACCTGGCTTTCAGTACAGATCTAGCTTGTAGCAAGTTGAATCACAACATGGGCAGATCTCTAGATGCACACAGGGAATTTTCACAAATACTTCTTGACTTAAAAAAGCAAGATTTTTTGAAATGTGTGTGTTACCAGATACCAGGAAGTCCTGGAAGTAAGTGATTTAGAACATTCTGGGATATTGATCAGTAGCATGCACACTAAACAGCCTCCTGATTTTTAAAAAGAGAGCTTTGTGCTTTAACCATTGCTCTTTCAAAATTAGTTTACATTAGTTTACATAAATCCATAAGAGGACTTCTGACTGATTCTTGGATGGATACTATTGAATCATTCTCTTTTGTAGCTGTCTATATTAACAAAGTGTTGGTTTTAATTAAACATTTTTTTCTTGAGTTAAAGTTAACTTTTTTTTTTTCCCCCTTCCCAGGTCGTGGTGGAAATGTTTGGCTCAGTCCTATAGGGTGTGCACTGTCCACTTTACATATCACCATTCCTCTACATTCAAACCTCGGCCAGAGAATTCCTTTTGTTCAACACCTGGTGTCCTTGGCAGTGGTAGAATCAGTTAGATCAATACCAGGATATGAGGTATTTCATTCTAATTTATCGCAAAATTAGTTTCCACTTTAATTACATTCAGATTTTAACTATGCCTTCTATGTGTAGAATGACTGAATGCATAGTATAGTTCTTCAGGATTAATATAGTGGTAAACTTAGTTTTCATACATGCTTGATTATTTATGTGTTTTAAGAAATCTAGTATACAAACAATATTGTCTTTTGCTCACTTGATTAAGTATACTACACTAATTTCACTAGTAATCTTATGAAACTTAAGACTCAGTCTTCAGCAGTAAAGAAAATGTTGATTTTGTTTGTCTGACAATTCGGTTGATTTGTTTTGATTTTGAAGAAGTCAGGGAAGAGGGAAAAATGAATAAAACTGACATATTGTCTTCTATTTTTTTTGATGGTGCTGTTTCAGTGGTCACTTTATCCCTTTTAAAGGATTTTTCCAACCCGTGTTTAAAGTTGAAAACTGATTTCTGAAGCAAGAACTTAAGAGTATTGCTCTCGAGAGGGAATCAAGTGTCCTGTCATCAGAATTAAATTGAAGAACCAGTCTTCTTCATCACCTCGTATATCTCCTTTTTAATGTTACCATTTCCTAATATTTGCTAACTATAAAACTTCGGTATTTTACAGAAGTGGTTAACTAAAGCATATGTTTCCTATATTAGAGAAAATCAATGACTTATACACATTTACACATGAACTTTATTATAGTGGCACCCGGTAGCTTTGCTGTAGTTTAGGGTCTGTCAGCCTTTCTATTAAAACCTTCTAACTTCAGTGCTTCATAACTTGACTATAAAAACAAAATAGTTCAGGCTAAAATTTGCAGTATAAAATGTTTGGCTAGAGTGAATAATTTAAGCATTTAAAATAGAAGGGGCAAGAGGTAGTTTTGTACAATATAAGTTTGACTGGGGAAGGAGTAAATTTATGAATGGAGGTGGTTTTGCTTCCGTGCACCTACCCTGGTATACTGTGACATTAATTGTTTTATTTCACTCAAGAGGAAAAAGTTGACTGAAGTTCTAAAAATTAATATAAAAATATTATGTATTAATAATACGAGTAAAATACATAGCTTGCTATGACCAAGGCAAAGCTACAGAATCTCTTTGACAGTACATCCACCCTAGACCATGGGTGAAACCAGTGTTAAGGTTCTGGATTCAAATATGTTAAAGCAAGGAAATGCAAAGATTTATTGGAAACCCATTGCTTAATTTTCCCCTTCAGACTTTGGTAACACAGGGCTTTTCATTATGACAGATGAACATCTATGCCATGCAGACTGCACTAGCTGCAAGAGATGGGCTTATCTATAGATGAGGCTTCATTCTCTCCTCCAAATTTCCATACATCTGCAGGTGTATGTCAGCCCCTGAGTAATACTTCAACACACTTTAAGGTCATTCGTTATGCTATAAGTCTGTTTCAGGATTTCCATTCAAAAATCTGAAATACCTGTGTCTCAGTTTATCAGCCAGTCATTGTTTTTAGAATTGCCACAAGTGTCGACTGTGCTGAGCAGGCAGCAACTGAGTCCTTGATTCTGGGTCCTCACGGAGGAAATCTGACTGCTCAGTTGGAAGTTTTACTGTCAGATGTCAGTGCTGCAAATGCATACGGCCTTATATGAAGAGACTGCTTTGCTTTCCCATTCTGAGAACAGCAGACATCTCTCTCTAGTAAGTGAAGATAATGGGCTCCATTTCCCACACATTTTGTGACACCGATCACCTCTTTGACACTCAGATAGTTGTGCAGTACCTTGTAACACCATATTGTGACAAAATCTCTGCTGTGTAGTTTATGACATGGGAATGTCCATTTGACTTGGTTGTTCTTCCTGCTTGCTGTCACTTCAATTGCAGAGCTAGTGTCTGGTGTCCCACAGGTGTACGTTTTCCTTAACATCAATCAACTGAATAGCTCTTCAAAAGATCTCTTGACATTGGCAGTGCTGTTTAACTGTATCATCCTTAACACGTTTCAAGAGTCTTCTATAAATCTTTTCCCAGTGCAGAATCAAGTTGTTTTCCATAATGGATATGAATTGGGATACTCTCTCAGAATAGTTTGATAGCAAAATCAGGTAGTATTTCCTGTCAATGTATGTGTAATGGACTCCTCTCTGGCCTTTAAATCTGTCAGGAAAGTAGACATGGACCCAGGTGCAGTTTTCACACATCCTGTAAAGGGATTTCATAATCTACAATAGGAGGGAATGTGACTCTTGTAGTCCTGGAGCACCTCCCATAACTTGCCTCTGGGGATGCAGTCATATGCAGTTTTTAAAACTACAGGAAGCACATTTGCTTTCCTTTTGTGTTTAAGTAGCCAGTGCAAAGTTGAGTTCAGTTCTGTGGTTTCAACAAAAACTTCTCTATTGCACTGGAATGGTGTCACACAGCACAGTTTGTGTTTCCAGCTCCATGGTGTTGCTTGAGCATAGCTGCCGAAAGCATGAATATATTTAGGACATTGCTGGAGTATTTATATAGTTGTGAACTGGAATTCCTCCTGTCTGATAAATTTCCTTTCTGAAATTCAAGATGTCATTGTCTCCTTGTCTGGTTTCTGCAAAGATCCTTAAATACAGTGTTGATGTTACTGTGGGCTTGCCGTGGTTGTTTGTCAGCCGTGGTTGTTTGTCAGCCATGGTTGTTTGTCAGCCGTGAGCCACAGCAGCTGCTCCAGTTTGTGTCTTTCTTCAACAGATCTTTTAAATCTTTAATAGCCACTCATGAATGAGGGAAATGCATTCTATAAAGCCTTATCATTTTGAGACTGAAAATCTCTAGAATCTTTAGTCATCCTCTTGGTTGCTCTAAGGCTTTATTATCTGCCATAATGTGTTTTTAATAAATAGGCACTTTTCTCTGATAGCTGTGAACCTCCTTAGTAAACCATGTAACGATGTTACTACGACTTTTTCAGCAACACTTGTGGAGTACTTAAATAGGTTCTTATTATGAAGAGGAGTTGATATTCTGTATCATGTTCTATGTGGCAAAGACATACAGACAATATAGAATATGGAGTGGTGAATGAGCCATGTTCTTATAATCAGTGTCGAAGTATGTCTAAATGTATGTTTTTGTTTCTTTAGGATATTGATCTGCGAGTAAAATGGCCAAATGATATTTACTACAGCGATCTTATGAAACTTGGTGGAGTTCTGGTAAACTCTACGCTTATCGAAACAACATTTCACATCCTTATTGGTAAATGTCTTTTTAAGGTTTATTGTTTTTTTTCTGAAAAAAATTTATTAATGTCTTTATGAGTTCAAATGATAAAGACAAGAACAAATAATGACAGCAGGCATAAGGAAATAAAGCACAACATTAAATCAGGGAAGCACAAAAAGTAAATATTTTCATTTTTCTTAATAATTCCATATGCTTGACAAGGAAAACATAAATGCAAGCATCTGGGCTGGTGTAGTGGAGTTCAAAGAAAGATTTTTACAGGAAAGAGAGAAAAGTGCCCTCCTTGATCTGTTGCAGAACTAGTAGGATATACTGAAAAATGTATTAATTTTAAAAAAAATTATTTATTTTTGGCAACATGACAAATAGTTCAGTAAAAAAACATGCCTTTGAAATCTGGAGAGAAAGAGCTATGTACACATAGTGATGTTTGAGCTTCTTCTTTTATCCTCTTAAAATTTATTTGTAACTTGTATCTGTTGATATTCTTCTAGAAATATTTCTGGTGAAGCAGCAGTGATGTAATTATTTGATTAATTAATTTCTTCCTTTAGTTCTCTCAAAAAGAAAAATTTCCAAAGTAGTTGGGAAGGCTGAGTCAGAGAACAAAGAGTGACAGTCTGTCTGTTCATTGTGAACATGAACAGTCTATCAAGAAGGCTCATTCTGAAAACATAACACAGCCAACCTCAGAAAGACTGTACATGTATTTTTCAACATGTCCCAATACTGTAAGAAGAGAAGATGTTTAGGTGCACAAATAAGAATTTTGAAGCCTCTGCTGTTTCAAGTCTGATAACTGTCCTATTGTTAATGTTTCCCCTAACCAGCAGGAGTACAGACATGCTCAGAAACCTGCCAGCAGAACTCTAGTTTCCAGTTCCAAAACCAGTTATTTGTGGTATATCAAAAAAATTAAATGAAAGTTCCGTAGCAAATCTAAAATGTGAAGTTTATAATATTTGGGTTATATTTGAATATAACACAGTAGATAAGCAAAGTATCTTGTGAGGAGAATGCAAGCATATCATTTGAGGCATGAACAAGCAGAACAGTTGAAGTAGTCATCACCTCCTTCTGTGAAACAAGTCCAGCCGTTAAATTTTCTGATCAATTTTTATATCCTCATTTTGTAGATGATCTACATGTATAGAATACAGGTTGAAACAAGATGCTTAAAAAAGTCTTTCTATATCCTGTCAAGCATTTAATGCTTCCATGTGTTTTTCCAGAGCCTGTTCTGGTGAGCACAAGAAAAATGAAAATGGTTCCAAACCCAGTTTATCTTATCAAATATCTCTTTGCTCATAAAGTATTTGGGTTGGACCTTGTATTTCATACCATAAACATCAAAACATTCACTTCAAATGGAAACTTTCTGTATACATTCACTCTGATGTCCATAAGAGTCATGGTCTGAGGTGTATACAAAGGTGTACATTTTCATCAACTTTGTTTCACTTGGAAGCTTCTAAGATTGAAATTTACTTGCCACATACTAGCCTTTTTCATCATTTCAGTGACGTACATCACTGAGGGTTGTAGAGGTTACTCGTGACATCTCGCTTCTTATATTAGTAGTAGCAATGAGATCAGGTTTCCACAACAGGAAAGGTAAGCCAGGCGCATCATCCCCTTTGTAGATTCATGGAGTTTTCTTTCCTAGACCTCACTGTTTACGTGGCACTCATGAAGAGTTTCCATAAATGAGGGAAGTTATCAAAACCGAAGATCCTCTACATAGCTTCACAGCTCTGAAAATTACCTCAGAATAACAAAGAAAGAGGCAAACCTACGTTTTCACCTGCACCACATACTGAGGACCTCACAGATGACACAGTCCATGTTGATATTTTTCAGCATGTTTTAAAAATTTTTTTTGAAGAACTTAAGTACTGCAAAATTTCTGCAAGAAGAGTTCTGCAGAAGAATATACTTCATTAATATATGGGCCAGGCTTAGATCGGATGTAGATAGCCAAACAGAACTGTAAAGCAAGGGACAGCCAATGTGGTTGATCAGCAAAGGCTCTGTATGTCTCTGTATGCAGCTAAGGCATGTTTGAACAGCACACAAATGCTGAATGCAGGGCGAGCTCTGGAACTGGAAGACGTATTTGCCGCATCAGAAGACTGCAAAATCAGGGCTAAGTGTTTATTTTTCATTCTCACATGGGCAATGCAGAGACAGGCTAAGAGTCCTGAGCACCTAGTATTTTTTCAAGTTAGCTGGCCACATTTTTGCCACTGTTTACCCCCAGATGCTTCTGCCTCAGTTGAGTTCACCATCTCAGTACACTTCTCATGTGTTTCAGTTTTTAGCGATCTCTGTACAGACAAAGTGGAGTGCCCTGAACCTGCAGATGGACTCCGAGGCCATGTTATGCACCATGACAATACCAATCACAGGTCAATGGCCACGGGCACTCTCTGTTCACTTGTGCAGTATTTGAGCATAAACAGCTGAGTTGGGATCTGCTGGTGTGGCACATTAGTTTTTTCCAGTTCATTTTCCTTTGTCTTTTTATGATAATACATTTCTCTTCTCTAGAGGGTTGATGTATTCGTTCTGGTATCACTGCGGCTTCCTTCACGTGCATTCTCTGACTAGTTAAAAGTAAAAAAATCCTTTCCTGTGAAGAGATCCTGCCCCTTCTAGTTGATATGAATTGCTTCCATATATGAATAGTGTCACTAATAATAAACATACAAAATGATACATCTGGACCTTCTTGCAGATGGAGATGTATCATACATAAACCTGATTGACAGGACTGGGTTTTATCCCAAATGTCTGATGAAAGAAAAATCCAAATTATTAGGACAAAAAAATAAACAGGCTGTACCATATATTTCTTCACATCCCTCAAAGTCTGTTTCAGCAGGCTGCAGAAAAGCCCCCAAGAGCCGTATTTAAATACGAAGGGCATTTTGCCAGCATTATTCTAGCTGGAGAAATCTCAGTGAAAGACTTGAGGCTTCTAAAGGATATTCTGTGGTAAGACAGATTAAGCAAACTGGAGTCTTACATGGCAAAGTTAAGTCTTCTGGGCTTTTCAGAGCAAGCCAAACAAGGTTTATTAACCAACTATACTAAACAGAAAGGTCTCTTAATTAAATTGTAGACTGAAAGATAAAACTCTAGCTTAGAGTATGTTCAGTGATTTACTGTCAATTAGGTAATGACTTGTCAGCTTCCAGGGAATAAAAGAATTTCTCACTTTGATGTTATTATCACCAGTTTGCATCTTCCATATTCCTCACCCTCATTGCTAGGGTGGTGCGCTGTTGAAAGACTTCACTGGATTTGCTTCTGCAATTCCGAGATGTTTTAAGGACAAGGAACAAATAAAATATGGACTGAGATTTGTAATTATACAAGTAGGAACATTTAAAGGTGTAAGAGAATGAAGAAAAACAGCCACTGGAGACATCCTTAGAGCTAATTGTATCATGTAGTTGAATGAAGTACTGACTTTCTGGTGGTTACAAAGTGTTTGTATTTACAAATCATGTCCTCTTTTTTTGATTTGTCTTCTTCAGGCTTTGGTTTTAATGTGAGTAACAGCAACCCCACCATATGCATCAATGATCTCATCACAAAATTTAATAAGGAAGAGGGGACAACATTGAAGCCTTTAACCACAGACTGTCTTATTGCAAGAACTGTAACTGTGCTAGAGAGGCTTATAGATATTTTTCAGGAGAAAGGGCCCAATGGAGTTCTTCCCTGTTACTACAAATACTGGATACACAGGTAAGTGTAATATTCTTCTCTAGCTTTCTCTTAAGGAAGTTGGAAGTTCTCATGCCTATTTTGTCTTTTTCCACTTTTTGTACTAGACTGCCTTTAATACTAGTGACTTAATGTAAATATACTCCCAAGCTGATGAAGTTTTTGAGGGAGAATAAAAAATAACATATAGTAAAATCAAAGGACTAACATGAATTAAAGAGTGCTTCCGGGTATTTTACATATTATCATCTCAAAACAAAGGGAATTGGGAATTATTTGTTTAGCTGCTGCTGAAGCTGCTGTACTCTAAAAAAAAGAAAATAGACTGTTAGCATTAACTCCAACTCCATAAATTCTGCACAAAGAAATGAAAGCAAATGCATCTGAAAATCTCTGTAAAGAACCGCTGAAGTGTAAAATAAAAATATTCTGCTAGACATCATCCCTCTAAGCTATTTTTAATTGTTTGTGCAGGGTTCACCAATTACTTCCTAACACTTTGGTTCTCTTTATTTGCAGCGGTAAGCAAGTCCGTCTCTACAATGAAGAGGGCCCAACTGCATGGATAGTCGGGATAGATGATTATGGATTCCTTCAAGTTCATGAAGAAGGCAAGGGTGTAGAGTCTGTGCACCCAGATGGCAACTCTTTTGACATGCTGAAGAACCTCATAGTTCCAAAGCACTGATGGTCCTTGGAGCTCACAGAGCAAAGGGAGGCTCTTTAGTATTTGACACCAAATAGCTAAACTTGCTTGAAGGTGGGAAGGGTAGTTGATAGCCTGATCTTTCTTTTTTCTCTGATTCTCTGGTATCTTTGTGTTTTGACACGGATAACTTCAACAGTTAAGAAGAGGTAATTATCTCATTGCTGAAGGCCTTTATTCCTCTCTGCTAACTTTAAAACACATCTACATTGCCATTCTTTTTAAACATCGATTCTTTAAATGGAGCCTGATTGCAAAGGGATATTTTGCAATGAACAGAACTTTTTATTTACAGACTGTATTTGAGAAACCAAATTGACTATATATTTCCTTTTGTCTCTGTGTTTATATTGTAGTTTAACACAATGCAGTACAGTATTTTAATTTTTACTATTTTTTTTAAACATAATTCTGATTTATGTGTTGTCTGCAGTGGAAACAGCTGGAAGAGCTCATCATAGATTTCTCAATTACTGGGATTACCACTGCGTTTAAATTCAGGGCTAAGTGCAGAGCCTTGATGATTTGGTTCTTCTCCATGTTGTGCCTGTACCACAGTTTACCATCCTGTGCTTTGGTCTCAGGTCTGCAACTCTCTTATAGCTGCCTTGAGTTTTTGGAGAGTTTTTCATAGGCATTTATGAGCTGTGGTTGATTATCCAAATTATTTGTACTCTACTGTTCTTAGTCAATTGGATCTGAGTAGCTGTTTTGAGTTATAGTCTTCCAAGAAGCTTTTAGCCCCTGTACGAACAGCCCACTGGAGCAGAGTATCACCTAGTTGCAATCTTCTTATCCAGGTTATCCAGGTTGTCGCAGAAGCCATGTCAAGAGAGGAAAGACCTAAGTAATAGCAATGAAATTAAGCAGAAAAAGTAAAAGAAAATGCCTAGCTCTTAAAATCTCTGCTGTAAACAACATGGCATCTGGTTTTGCTGCTAACTATTAAAAACAAGAGGTTTAACACCTGCTGAACTGGAAGTAGCTTGCTTTGGGGGCTGGCTGCACAATTCCAGGTTAGGTGTAACAGCTTGGTCATAATTGGAAAGCATCATGAAGCAGGCACATGGGAGCTTCTGTGCGGTGGCAGCTTATTGGGTTTTTCTCCAGGGCAAAGCAAATTTGCACCAGGAGGCTTTGCCACCACAGCACTTCAAACAGTTCTCTGCAAATGAGAAGTTTGTCATAGGTGTGATGTAGCCAGCTTCATTTCCTCAAATAGGGAGCGCTGCTTATGTGGTTACCTTGTCCATATTGAAGGTGGATCAGCCGGATTGGTTTCCACAAAGGACTTCTGTCTACTAGCCAGAAATGGGGTTTTTAAGTTAAAATGCACCTCATAAACAATCTGAAAATGTTAGTAGATTGTTTCAGTTACAAAGCCAATAAGTCTTAAAACAAGGAAACTAGTCTGTGATGGTCATTTAGAGTAATCCTCACATATTAGAGTTTAGGTGGTTTGGCAGCAAGTGCTAGAAATTAAGTTGTCCCCTTTACATTTAGGATTCTATGCACCATATCAGAGTAGATTTTTCGGTGTGCCTGCTTGTCCATACTCTGCTGTTTTGTTTTCCGACTTGACCCATGTCAAATGAGACTGCACACCAATAGAACTGTACAGTGGAGTGTAGGCAGCTGTTAATTGGCATAGTTAAAATGGTACACACGAGCACCAGTTTTTGCTTTTTCCCACCAAATGCTTTCAAAACTGCTTGTGATTGTTAATTTTTGGCACCTACTTTTATTTCAGTATCAAATATTGATGCATATTATAGTCAAATGAAACTTAAGTCTGTCTTAATAAAGTCTAAATAAAAAGAAGAAACCATTTACACATAATATGCATACGGACACTCACATCTTCCTTGTGCATCTTTGCTTCTTTTCTTCCTTTTCCTCCAATGAGCTTACAAGCAATGCATGCTGCTGCAGGTCAGCTGTGGAAAGCCTAGCTCTGGTACTGTTTTTCCAACCGCAGAGTTTTACAAAATTTTAGATCTGTACCACAATCTGATATTTCTGGCTGAGGCACTGTCTCTGTTTCAGTACTCTGTGATGTGCCTTTAAGAAGCACCTTTGATTTTACTTATATTCCACATAGAATGGTGAGTGCCTGTAGAGATCGTGCATCAGGTCATGCATCAGATTTTAACTTGAATTGTTTCATTAAAACATACTCTCCCTTTGCTAGGGACAAGTACTTTAAATGACTGATAAGGAAAAGTGATAAAACATGTTCCTCTATGAAAAGCAGAATGGACCTGCAAACCTTCACTCAACTACACTACTATAGTGTCTGAGCAGTAGGTAGATGGATTTTTTTAATACTAAAATCTGCAATATTTCCTGCTTACTATTGTTCCTTTCGGATTTCTTTATACCATTCTTAATGAAAAGCTTGTTCTGCTCTCACTTTGAGTCATAAGATTATTCTGGTTATTTTTTGCATTGGAATTAAACTTTGTGTTGAACTTCCTTTCTGCAAATGAAAACTAACCAAATGAGGATTAGTTGGGGCGTAGGTGGGTGATGTGGATAATTACTGCCGTGCCTCTACTATTTAGTGGCCATTTCTGTGTGTATAAAACTGTTGTCTTGAGGAAACAGCCTTGAGTAGGATGAAGCGTTTGTTACAAACCTGAGCTTTGCTTCAGAAGAACCAAAGAACTCCATAGAGAAGACTTCTGTTTTGTGGCAAGCGGCTGTTACTGTTGGGAAAGCTGTTGAACCTTCCTGCACTGCAATGGGGAGATGGGGAGCCAACCTTGGCACTTCCAGAAAGCCACGTTTTTGTATAAAAATCATTGTTATCATTGTTTTTTATGTAAGACAGACAGATGTAGCATAGAGTGTACCTTGGTAAAGGTACAGAAGGAATCAGACAACTCCAGATCCAGAAGTAAGGCACTGAAAATGTTTAATTTCATTCAACTGTCTAGATTAGTAAAACACCTCTTTCATTGTGAGGCTGAAGTCATATCTTAAACTATTTTCTTGATGAAGTGCTTTCAAAAAAACATTTACTATGATGTCCATATTTCTCTGACTTCATTTTTTTCCTCCCAGGCTCTGTTATAACATTTCTCATTACGCATTGTGAAAATATTTGTAGAGATCGTTTATTGATAGGAAAACTTCTGCAGAGCAAGCTGGGTGTGTTGGCTCACATCTGCTTTCAGAAAGAATAAGTGGGTTGTGTCCAGTCAGCACCAATGCTGTTTCCAAAGATTTGAAAAAGTAATAATGTATTTAATGTTTAAGAGTTTGAGCGGTACATCTCACATTAGTAAAAGATTTTATAAGACTTCAGAACATTTTTTAAAATATATCCAACAATTATAATCTACTTGAAGGGCTATCACCTAGAAATAATATTAAAGCATTTAATTCTTTATGCTTCTGCTTCATGGTACAACGAGATTTTTTTTTATTACTTTGCTCTTTCTGATTCAGCTATGAGACATCAGCAGTCTAAAATATTACTCTCTGCAACTGATGTGGAATATACAGTAGATATATTAAAAAAAAATAATTGAAGTACAGCTCAATATCTGTCATGAACAATATGTGTGCCGGGAAGGACTGATTCCTGGGGTAACTGGTTTGATAAAAGCATCTGCATGCATAAGTTACTGCGGTGATGCACCACACTGATCAGACACCAAAGAAATTAAATCTGGACTGAGGAAAGAGCAGAGGTCAAAAAATGCTGGCGTGCCGCAGGCTGCAGTCATATAACATGCAATTGAGAAAACAGAACTGCAGGGAAGAATTGTAAACTGATGTTGTGTTTTAGTATCTTGCATTAGCATGTTTCATTAGTGAGTTGGTGTTATTCTCAGTTTTCCAGGAGTCTTCCTTTAAAATGCAGTGGGGTAAAATACAATAAATAAATAAAAATCCTTGTATTTTGTAGTACACTACCTGTGAAATACAGTACATATTGCAATTGAAATAAATTTTCAAATATGCAGCATTATTCCTTGTGAAACCCTGTGTTTTGTAGTTAAAGAAGAAATCCAACTCATTTTTTCTTTGGCTACAGGATTTTATTAACATTTTAACAGTTTTGTTTTACATAATAAATAAGCAAAAATGCTTTACATTTTTAGGGGATACATATATAATTCTGAGCATTAATAGGTTGTTTGTTTTGCGTGCTTTTTTACCTACATTTGCCAAATAGCTTTTATCTGCATCATATAAAAAAAGCA
The DNA here is from genome assembly GCA_033459285.1 of Clamator glandarius. Classification (NCBI taxonomy): domain Eukaryota; kingdom Metazoa; phylum Chordata; class Aves; order Cuculiformes; family Cuculidae; genus Clamator; species Clamator glandarius. Next base: position 1,917,154 of record JAUNZM010000310.1, on the reverse strand, counting down.
AAATCTACTGTCCAGGGGAAAAAAATGGAATAATAACATTTTCTCTGTGTTGTTTTTGAAGTATGACTGAAACACTGAAAACATACTTGATGTCCTGTTTTGTGATTTTTAGAGAAATACCGTTATTCTGGCAGGTTTCCCATGCATTTGCACTTTATATCACTGATATATTCTCCAGTTCTACACCTATTGTTCACTGTGGTTAATTAAATCAAATTACTTTAAGACCCTTTTTCAAATTACAGGGCTGCTGCAGCCTGGAGAGAAGTCTGTCCCCTTATCAGCTTTTTTACATTATGGTGTTTCTGCTATTAATAGGATAAAAACTTCGAGACCTCAGTAGGGGATTCATGTTTCGAACTTTACATTTTCATAAAATATTCCCCCTTTCACTCCTTTTTCTCTTTCATTCTCCATATCATTTATTTGCTAGGTCTGAACTCCCCCCTAAGAGTTAAAATCCTATCAAGTTGCATGACAAAGGTATCTTTAGCGGCTCAAACACATAGAGCAGGGAGAAACAAGGTTGTTCGTCATAATATATTCCAATTCACACTCTACTTGTGTGACATAATTGTTTCTAATTATTAAAAACATAGCCACTGTCAATGGCTGTGCTGCATTCTGGAGTACAAGTGAGCTATGAACATCTGTAGTTAAACTGACTAAAAGTCATACTTCTATCTCAATGTAATTTACTCACATGTGAGCATGCAATTGCTGTTTCTATTTTGGAATGGCAGGAAAAACACTTCACACATTTGCTTTTTTAATCACAGCTCTTTTCTAAACCTGCACAGTATTATCATTTGTGAATGCATAATTGCTTCGTTATTGCCTAACAAGGAAAGTTCATGTACCCGAACATTATACACCGTAAAACATCTGCAGGAGAATGATGGAACACCTCCTCTGCTCAGGCTCATTGAATAACGCCTGAAGGTGTGAATAACAAAGTAGATACTGGAAAAAATATTCTGTGACATTTTACTGAAAAATATCAATGGCATTTTTTTAACCGAAGGCTAATTTGTACGTTCCCAAAAACATGTTTATATAATGAAAAGAACTTGCAAGAATGGAAAAATGCACCAGATTGATTGTGCAGCGCCGCCACTAATGAGGTACAGAGAAAAGTGTAGTATGAAAGTTGCGCATCAGGTTTCTTTTTAATGATGCTGACAATGTCAGTTACTCTTTTATGGGGCATGGTTTTAATTTAACTAAATTAACATACAAGTCTTAGCATAATTGTATCTTTCAGGGGGTTGGGCCCATTTATTAGTAACACTGGCTGGGAAGGCTGTTAACCAAAGCCACTGTAAAACCAGTTTGGGTCTCAGCGCTTCAATACATGAAGTCAGAAGGACAATAATATACACTCCTGACATTTCTGTAGACTTGCTAACTTCTCTAGCATTTGGCAAACCAAGGATCACTGTTATACTGAGTCAGCAAATATGCTGGTTTTGTTCTGATTTTTTGGTTTTAAGTCAGTATTCTGGTAATGACTGATTAGGTATTTTCTGCTATGCTTCTCACAAAAGGGTTTTTTTATGCTCATTGAGCAAATTAAGGAGTCAGACAACTGTAAACTTCCTAGTGAACATCAGTTTAACTTCATAATAAAGCTTTCTCTGTTAACATTTTAGTAGGAAGCAATAAAAATACTGAAAATTGTTCTCAAACATATGCTTTTAAAGTATTTTTATGTAGCTGTAGCAATAAATATTCATACATACAATGAGGCAACTGAATATTATTGCTGCATATAAAAGGAGGAGGACACGTAATTTTAAGTGTATATTTCATTACATTTTTATCTGAGAAGGTGCAATCCATAAGCAAATTTTTTTTCCGTATTGCACAGGCTGGGTAAGCATTTTCTTTAGTGAAGGTCTCTTGAGAATGAGTCTGATATGAGAAAATTTTGTAAAATGTAAGCTAGCCTTGATTTAGGCTAAGAAATATAGTGAAGTGTAGCTGACTCATATCTACAACAGCCTTTATTGTTGATATTTACAGCTGTTGTTTAGGGAGCCATTCCTTGTTTTAACAAGAGCGCACAAAGAATATTTGGGGAAGTGGTTGAAAACAAAGTGGACAGACTGTTATCAATTAAACACGCATGGATCAGGATGTCTCCTCGTCTGCAAACTTTACAAAGAAGTTAAAAAAAAAGCTGGGGGGGGAAATCTGTTCCTAGAGGGCTGGACAAAATGTAAATGTGTTCTGTACACTTCTCGCTTGCTACAGTTAACTAGCACAAATTGAGATGTGTGCAAAGTGTTCATTTCCAAACCCCGATACACTCGAAATCTGCTTTATTTCAAGTGCAACTTTGGGCTTTGTGGTTTGTACGGCAACTTTCAACTTTCTGTATTCAAATTGTCCACTGACATTATTTGTGAAGTGCATGAACAGGTCAAATATTTAATCTTACCTTTGTGCTGACAATGAGATTTATGCTTAGTAAAGTTCTGTGTGTTAAAAGCTGAACTTCATACTTCAGAAGGCTACTGGTAAGTTAAAATGAAGCAGAAATGTTCATTATTCCCTTGACTATAAAGAAAACATTTCTGGTGCTATGATTAAGATGTATTTTTGACCAGCTGGTTTGAAAACCTGCACAGCCTTCTCCCAGAATACTCACTCAGACACACTTTCTAGAAGTTTCTTTTTCTTGTTACAACATTTTTATGGGGAATAATCTTTAGTTCCTGCTATGTAATTTGTCCCAATTTGCTATAACAAGACCTGTAACCCTTTAATACTTATCTTGACATGTATTAATTTGTCATATCATTCATTGTCAAGATAAATGGTGGTGGTGTTAATCTCAGAACACTGAAATATATGTTAAATAAATCAAATTCAGATTTGATTTATTTAATTTTAAAGCTTCTGGATAATTAATAAATATGCTTTTTTCCAAACTGAGTTCTGTTTAGTTAGTACAGATGTATTACAGATACTAAAAGTCACCAGTCTAAGCAAAGTTCATTTGTCAAGGTGTTTAATGTGTGGGTGGAGAGCTGATGTAAGGTTTCACACAGTTTGTCAAAAATACCTGATCTAGAATGTATGGTTCATGATAGTGATAAAAACATCTTGAATGTATTTGGAAGAGGAAGGGTTAAGGAAAAAAACGTTCTTCATATAAATCTCTGCATATAACACCTATCATTTAATTTTGTTGCACACTATAAAATAACAAAAATAAGATCTGTAACATGTACTTTCACTGGCACCAGAGCTTAATCTGTGACAACGAAGCACTGAAGCTGGATGTAGTTTTTTTTCCTGACCTTGAAGGTACTGCTACACGTGGCTTGTCAGGAACACACGAGTCTGTCCCTCATTGACCTTCAGGTATGCTCAGTAAATGTAACTGTGTTTTCTCATGCTTTTTGCAAATCATTAGAGTTTGGCTTCTTAATTAATGTAAATACTCCTCTATTACCGTCACCTTCCATTGGCTATTATTACAGAAGTTCCAATATAATGGGGTAGTGCAGATTCCTTGTGGGCTTCTGGAGAAGAAGCTGATGAGGGGCTTTGGTTTTTGTAAATAAATGTATTTACTTCCTCAGAACTGTATCCGTAATTCTCTCCTACGTGTCCTGTCGCTGTACATGATGAAGTTTGAAATGTACCGTGTTTGGCTAAAACGTGATGATAGTTTAGAAGAACAAATGGAACTTGTCCAGAAGATCTCACATCCATCACACGTTCACTTTCAGAGTCATGATCAAGCTTTACAGTCATTCTCTCATCGCTGTCCAGTTCATCTAGATTTGTGGCATCATTACTAATATGCCCATATTTAGGTTCTTTAATACAAATCCTTCTGGTTTGCTCATACACTGAGGGCATTGGCAGGAGGTGACTTAGTTGTCCTATAGCTTTAGACTGGAAACATTCTGATTTTGGCAGCAAGGAGTTAGCTATTGAGTTTGAAAAAGAACTTTCATTGATGCTCATTTTTTCTTGTAGGTTTCTGTTAAAAGCAAATTTGTTTTCTTCTTTAATGAGGTGGTGGGGTGGCTGAATCCTGTTTTCTATCTTGTTGGGTTTCGCAAGGCTGGAATCATAGATCTGCTCTTTGTATCTGCTGTCTGGCATGGACACTGTGCAGCTTGTGAAGTTGTCAGATAGGGCGTCTTGGCTGTATCTTCTGTTTGATATGGGCACTTGCAGGAAAAAGAAGGCATGTTAATTTCTGACAACAAGCTCATAGAATAGTTAGACTATAATACTTTTTATGACTGAACTTTAATGCCTGTTTCGTTTGGGCCAGATCCAATCCCACTGAAGACAGCAGAGACATTCCCATTTGCTTTGGTAGCATAAGATAATTTTCTTCAAGACAGAAGGGCCCACAGTGTTGACTAAGTCTGAAAAGGTTTTCCATGTGAAATGCCTGTTTGTTTATTTTCTGAATAATTATAAATCACTGTCATTATTTATATGGCTAAATTAGGGAAATTAAATCAAAGAGATATTTGGAAATGTGACTTGCAATCAAAAACCTTGGCTTTAAGTATGCTCTTTTCGGATATGTATTAAACCATTTAGTAAAGGATGGATAACATTTATTAAATGTCAATGATTCAATGATTACAGTAAAACAGTATTTATTCTTCTGTCAGTGTGGAAGTGAATTGGACACTTGCCCTTGTAAGGAAAGAAGAAAGTGTGTAGTATATACGTGAGATCTATTTGTGATACACGTAGTGTCTAGTTTGTGTTACATTAAAAGCTTTGCTTTTTCTCTTAGAAAAGCTACCATCAGCTATTAATGTCTCTTGAAAAGCCACATAAAGGGTTCTTAAGTAATACTGTATCTCTGCTTTTCAGGTACTATCATATAATAAAGCTATATGTACAATACGGATGTACTTTACGACTTACAATGAAAATATTTTTTTGAAGGTGGGAGTACTAAACCAGGTATGCTTGGAAAACCAGGAGCTAGATTCTTAAGTTTTCAAGAGAGTATGAACCTAAGATTTCTATTCAGACTTTTATTCTAGAATATTTAGAGTAATCTTAGTTTTCTCTTAAGCTTCTATATGGTGGTTCAACTCTTGAAACTATTTGAATTGGTTTTATGATTTTCTGCTTGATTATATAGCTCTTCCTTTTTTTTTGCATACACTTACCTATCAATGGTACGAGAAGAAGCCACTGGTTTACTCCTATACATTAGTACTAGAATTAAGTGAGTACTAAGTTTTCTTGCACTGTCTTGTATGAACAGTTTGACAGTTATACTACTCCTCCAAGGCAGATTTGAAAGTTTTATGTTGAAGGTTAAATGAGGCACTTACCGGATTCTCAAATTAAACTTAAATTCTATTTTGCATTATGCACACTGAAAGCCCTGGACACTTTTTTTACACTTTTTGTAAACTGAATTTTCTGTGGTTCTAAAAAATTTATTCAACGTCTTAAAAGTTCTGGAGTTTCCCTGTAGTGGTTGCTGATGTAACAGTACCTGCTAATAATTAAATATTCCCTGTGCTGTAGTAGACTGGCAAACCCTTCATGTATAACAGAGGAAGCAGAAATAGCTCAATTATACCTTTTTTTAATATTCAGAGCTTCATGAATTTCAGAGGGAGTTGCACCACATAATTAACACCAGAATTTAAACAGGAATCTGGATCCAATTTCTTCTTGATCCACCCACCTCGCTGCTTGAAACAACAACCTTTCAAGTTATCCTTTTTAACTTTCATGTATGTATTTTGTACCAATAAGGATATACAGTCCTTAGTAAAGGGAATTCTCATCAGCTGTTGAAAAATTACACTCTTAGATCACAAATCAAACCAGGGATTCAACCACATACTTGGAAATGCTGCCAGTGTAATTATACTGCTATAATTTTAGCTTCACGTTTGGCATTTTTACTATGAAATAAGTATCCATGCTGAGAGTTACTGACATACAATTAATACAGTTTAACTAATCTGGTAGACTGGTTTTAACGTTTTTCCCGCTTGGCACATTCACAAGAGTGATGGGTTTGTTCTCTCATTGTAGCAGGGAGTGTTGTTACCCTATGGCTCTACTCTAATCTCTGAACAAAAGATTGCCCTTTTCCATTTTCAGAGCCCACACTTGTAAGAAGCTGAAGCATCACAGCTACTTGGTGGCCCCATTCTTATCTTCGTTTCTGTAATCTCAAATTCTGCTGGGCTAATGGCTGCCTTGTGGTACCAAGAAGTAATTTGCATGCTTGGGAGATTTACAGGATATTATCCATTTTGTTCTATCCTGTTTCTCAAACGTGTTTTTTATCTCCTTTGTTGGGGAAGAAGCTAAGCATCTGGTTTAATGTTTGCAGGCTTCCATTAAAGTTGTCAGCACATTCACAGAGTTAGACCAGACAGTTAGGCAAGTCATGTCTGCAATGCAACAAAGCACAGTAGTTTTTGTCCCCTCGCATTCAGAACGGTTACTGGAGCTAGTCTTAAACTTGCTTTTGTCTTCCTTTGCAGACAAAAACCCAAGGATGCCCTGGGAAACACTCCTTCTGGGGTGTTGTACATACAGAAGTGAATAGAAAGCTGACTGGTGTCTCTGTGCTGCCGTAGGACAGTGCTCCAGCATTGCTTCCACCCATCTGGCACGTGGGCAGCTGCCAGACTACCTGCCTCAGCAGGTGCATGGGAATCGCATGGATTCCACACTCCTCTGGCGCCCGAAACACTTCACAGTCATTGAAGACAGCGCATTGACTGGGGAGGGCCCCTTCTATTCGCTGGCACTGCCTCCATTCACAGCAGCCTACAGCTGCAACCGTGGTCTCAGTTCTTCCCTCATCGTGCTTCTGTTAATTCTGGTCAAGTTGATTCACTTTCCTGCTGGAGCACAGGATGCCACTTGAGCAAATTGAGAGGAAACCTGAAGGTCAGACCCTCACCACCTGGCAGCCTTCTCAGACTTCAGCATCCAGCCATCCAATTGGGAACAGGAAGGCTATGCTAACAGGTATTGGTCTTTGTTTAAAACGTATCATATATGTTCATAGTTACAGCACACCAGACCAATCTTTCCCTGTCAAATGTGGTCTTGCAGGGAGGAGCACTCCCTCCTCACCTTTACACAATGCAGTCAGAGATCAGATGGTGCTCAATGGGGGAAGATGTTTGCAAAGAACGTATTTCATTCACAAACATTCCTTTCTGTACCAAAATGTTGATAGATGTGCTCCTTGTTCTCTTATTGGCCCTGTCTACACCAGTGAAAGTGAAATAAAGGCATCTTGGAACCAGGTTAAGGCAAATAAAAACTGGTACTTAGCATTGATCTTCGTGTAAAAGGTATGTACGCCTTATCAGCAGAGGTTTGCTTCCAGTCTGTGAAAAAAACTTCTCAGTGTTTAGAACACTGCTGAAGCCCTCCTCATGCATGTTTTGCCTTGCATAATTTTTCTTGGGCTTTCTGATCTACACTAATCCCAGAAGAGTGTGAGTTACTGAGCCTGACAGTTACTACGCGTTTTGAAAAGAAAATATGCCAACGTTTGAATCTCGACACATAGCCCTGATGTTTCAATGTTTCCTAATCCTTTGTACCAGACGGCCTTCAGAGAAAATGAGCAATTACTCAATTGCTCTGAGTTTTGCTGAAGACCAGCAAAGAAGTCTGCTGTACTGCTCAGGTCACACACTCCTGTGTCACAAAGCCATGCTGGTGTTTCTTTCTATCAAACAAGGCACAGATAAAATAGGTCTTAATGCTGTCTATGCCCATGAAAAAGACATTTTTTAGATCAGCTTAATATCCATGCTATGTACTGATCTGAACGCTAATTTCAAGCCTCTAGTGAAATACACTTTTCAAAGAAGATGTCGAATATTTCTTCCAGTAGTTACAGACTAAACCTTGGGAGTTGAGCTGGGGGAGTAAGACAGACCAGAGTTTATTTACAAATGTTCTTTGAATTCTTCATTTACTGAGATTTGATGTGATTAGTGGGACTAAGATTCACACAGGTAGTACAGACTGGCCAGATAGCATAACTTAATGAGAAGTGGGTAGCATGGTACCCCCTGTAGTAATTTATCCATTCAGTTCTGCAAAGGAAACATCCCTAAGAAGATGGTTGCCTTCTCTGAAGTGAGTTTCTTTTCTGATGACTAGGCCAGCTAAAAAAAAAAAGTGGAAGAAGCTTTGAAACTAGATTCAGAGGCAACAGCATCTGATTTGCAGGCAGTTTTATCTGCTACGTGCTTTTTCAGATCTTTGATGGTTTGGCATAATCATCTTAAAATCTCTGATCTCTCCAAAAGAAACTATTTTCCATAGAGAAAAATGTCTCTGGCCTACAGCATTTTTGGCAGATGCCTCTATGGATGTGATGTGGAATAGCCCTCACATCCAACCCGGTTGCCAGATGTCATATTTGGCTTTGCTTTTGGATTGAAGATAATGATGCTAAGCAGATCCTGTCTGCTTTGAAGCTTACTGGCTGTCAGTTTTTCAGTGAACCACTGGAAAAAGCAGCAGTTGACAATGTGAGGAACATCAGATGCCCCAATTCAATTCAAAGCAAACAGTTGCTTCCAAGGACTTGTATTCCTCTTCTGCCACCAGCCTCAGCAAAAGGACTACAGAGCTATTTCTACCTCAGGAGGAAACAAACACTGGAACAATTTGATATAAATCCTTTTTCCTCTTTTATAATACTGTGTACAAACTCCAGCAATGATCTCTAACTAGGACCTAGCTTGACCATATTCTTTTTTCCTTCCCAAGTAGTACAATTGTAAATGCTTTTGCAGAGAATTAATTGTAGCAAGTCCTTTTTCATCAAATGCCTAATAGCTAAACAACCATTTAACCTTATCTGTGCTCAAAAGAAAACCTGCACGTTCCAACTTAAGCAAGAAAATCTTAAGTAGAACTAGAACGGGAAGTAAGAACCACTGGTACCACAACTCCATTTTCCTGTTCATGAAATTGAAAAATACTAGGAGTCGCTTGCAGTTTTTTGCTGGCAATTTTTTCCCCCCTAAAATATTTAACAGTATTCCTGTGGAATCCTTCTGACTTAATACATTTACTAGGAGTTATCTGCCGATATCAACCGACTGATGGTAAATTGCTTGTCTGCTGCTATGCTGACTGGCCTTTTCTGGCAAATGTTATGGCCATGATCAATTTTACAGACTGTTCTCTGAACAAGCTGTTCTTTCCACATCCATTCTCAGTGTATCTGATGGCACCCTTTGACCAGCAAGGGGTGGCTCTACTGTCTCGGTCAGTCTCATGGCATCTGTTAAGTCTGAAATCAGAGAAGAAAAGCTGGGCTGACTTCTGTACACCTGGAATAGCTTTGTTCCTGAAGACTTAATTGGGGTACTTTACTTCAATCATTATACATGGATGTAGCTTTTTTTCCTTTTCCACAAAGATATAGTAGCTTTAAAAAGAACAAACCCATTCCTTATTTTTGGTCTACACTACACCTTTTCACACCCAATCCATAACAGCAAGAAAAACCAGTGCATTAAAGGAGCATGGACTAAGAAGCAGCATCTGGCCTGCACTAGGCTGTAAGAAGAGCTTCAAACTTGCTCATTTTCAACCTAAACACAGAGCAGTAAAATAAAATGCTACAGTCAGTTAGGTCGGGTCAATCAGGTAGGTGAGGTCAAACAGTCCTTTGAAGGACAAAACCCTGGGCAGAAGTTATTTCCTCCTCTGTGACAGACACATTCAATATCTGATGCTGTCTTCTGTCTAATGTAGCAAGCTCAGCTTTTAACATCTGCAGGTATTCTCTTCAGATCTAGGATGTATAATGTCTTGTCCCTAAGCATATAAATGCTTTTTTCTGGTACTCAAGAATCTTGAACCGATTTTTTGTAGCTTTTTTAAATTTTAAGTTTCCACTACTGCTTCCTCCACACTGTCCTTAATGAAGCTAGAAGGAAGGAATGTTTCTATCTAACTTACTAACAGCCTGTCAGCCAGTCAGTTTTCATCGGTGATTTGTAACTAATCAAAATAGTGTATGCAGATAGATGTAATGTATATGAAATCTAAGGATTGGATTATATCTTGAGATTGTTTACATTTAGTTTCTTCATGGCTTTGCAGCATTTTGGATTTGTCTGTTTTCCTTTCACCTCAGAGAAATCAATGTCTTCTGTGCTTCCTTCAAAGTATTAGAGCTGATCATCTGCACTGAGAGTTGATGCCATTGACTGAGGAGGAACACTGAAGAAATTTTTAAATAAAGCACAAGGCAGTGCATTTCATTTACTTATTCCTTATAGTAACTAAGGTCATACAGAATGGCCTCATACTCAGAAAGGACAAGCTGCAATTTTTATGAAAACAGAATTTTTTTTTTTTAATTTCTCTATTTACTGAAGTAAATTTGTTTCCTTCTGACTTCAGCAATGGCTTACCTCAGCAATTCCACTAAGTAACTCTGGTAGTGCAAAACATGAAGGTAAACTGTGCCCTTATTAAAGGAGGTGGTATCTCTGCCCTGTTCTAAAAGTGATTCTGGTGAATATATTTTTTGCAAATGAAGTTTTGATAATATTCCAAATCAAGTGTTTATGGTAATATGAAGAGGGATGGACATGTAAATACTATAGCCATAGCAGTTTTCATACTTCACTAATGATGATTTTCTGTGTTTCCTAAACATCTTGTAATTCCTGTTTTCGGACTACAATTACAAATCTTTCTCAGATACCCCATAGCTTTGCTTTGCTTTTTTTTCCCTTTTTCTTTATTATTTTTTCTTTTTTCTAAAGTGACACCCACCTTCATAACTCTGTGCAAGATTGTGTCGGATGATGTTCACTGGCTGATCAGGAAGGTTCTTGGCTGGTGACTGGCTGTTGGGTACCAAGGAGTTGGCATAATGCCACTGGCATTCTCCATTTGTCTGGAGCGTACTCAAGAAAAATCGAGCCACTTCACAAGGTGCTCCTTGAGACTGCCCAAACTTTGAAGGCAACATTTGCTTTTTGCCACTGAAGACGTGAGAATCTACAGGGAAGTGTCCATAATGGTAAGAGAAAGGCAAACTATAAGACGGGGCATATAAAAGTTCACTGTTTTCTGAATGGAAGTTTTGTTCTTGAATGGTGGCAGCGTTCACTGCAGGGCTGGATCGCCAGTTTCCCACCTGGCTGCATTCCAGTTTGTCTGTTTGGAATGAGCTGTATTGCTGGGGGAAAGGAAAAAAAATGAGGGGGAGAGAGTTAAATGACTAACTTTTATGTGAAACCACATAACATATCATCCCGGCTCCCAAACCTTGATCTCCTTGAACAGCAATGTCACTGACTAAAGGGACTAGCTTACCGCTGCATTTAAAGTTCCTTCTTGTCATGATAAATTTACCTTCACTTACCTTGGGAACAAAAAGCTATTTTGTCATCCTGATATTAAGACCTTGTTTGATAATTTTGCCAGCTGGATTTTAGCTAGCAAGTGTAGGTGGTTGTAAATACTGAAGGGCAGAAGTTTGTTGTAAACTATTGGAAGTCACTCATAAATGGAGTAGCAGACCATAAATATGATGTTGCATATGTTGGCGTGCCAAGCTTTAGAATGCTAGGAAGGCAAAATCTGTCTGTTTGCATTGGCTTCTATCACAACTATTTTCTCTTCCCACTCTCTCCCACCTTCCTCTCCAGACTCCAAATGCTTTCTGGGTTCTCATTGTTTTGAACATGATATGTGTGCTACCTACATTCACTACTTTTTTAAGATAACAGCAGCCTCTTCCAGCGATATTCATTGTGAAGTCTCAGTATGTTTCACTGTGGATGTCAGTGTCACCAATCCAATTTTATGGACAATTTACATAGTTTCCTCTCACTTCTGGTTCTAGCTCACCCAGTGACAGTAAGAGGTATTCCAAATCCCACTCCAGTGCTCTGTTTGCTAGGATTCATTGTTATGATGCATACCCCTGTGCAAGGAAACTGCTAATACCTATTTGACATTAAGAACTCTAAATTTTGACAGTGAAAGATGTATCCCACACTAGCACTTTTCACGACACAACTATCCTTGGTACTTTTTTTTCCTTTTTACCAGAAAAAGCACATTGGTTTTGAAGTACTTTACATAGTCCAAAACCAAAAGTTTTTGGTTTTGCTTTACTTGCCACAGCTGTTTCAGTCTACTTGTGCTGTCCACCCAAGAACAAAAAGGTTTAATCGTATTCTAGCCTCTAAGGGAGTTCCTGCAGCAAAGCAAACTATAGTGAGTTTTACAGTAATTTTGGTTCTGGATGATCTCTATCGTGCCCCAATCACTCTACCACAGCAATTAGAAAGCAAAAAATTGCTGAAAATTTTACCTGTTGTGGGTAAGGTGTTGTTCTGAGTTTCGCCTTCATCTTATTACTTTTGGGTTTTACAATTTTCCTTGTTTCCTGCGAGGTAGATACTGAGTTTCTGCATGAAAACTGTGACTTAGAAATAGTAACCTGGTCCAGTGACAACTGAAGTTCCTTGTACTCAATATCTCTGCAAAAGAACAGTCCAGTAAATTACATACTCAAACATACCACACAAATCCAAAATAGCTCCTTTGAAAATACATGTTAGTTCTCACAATGTTTTCAGTTTTCCAAGAGACTGCAGTGTGAGGCTGGGGATGTCAGCAGGCAGTGAAGTCTATGGTCTAACTCTGTTCCCATGCAAGTCTATCACAAATATGCATTTGGGAAACACGTTAACATCTTTGTACTTAACGTCCCCACTGTCTGAACCTAACATGTGCCAATGTCTTCTCAGTCATCTGTGGCACCCTGCAGTCTGGAATCACAGCCATGTACATTGACCAGCCCAGTGGGAGCTACTGGCCATTGTGAGATTTGCCCAGGGTATCCATGCAACCCAAGGCAAGTGAGGGAATCCTCTGTGATTCGCCTGTCCCTGAGAGAAGTAATGCTTCCTACCATGTTTCTGTCTCCCAAACTGGCGGTGTGACCTCTGCTGGGTAGCACTTCTCATGGTAATTACAGAACTGGGATCCAGATCTAACACAAATGGCTACAAGTGGTATTCCATATATTACAAGGTAATCATCAGGAATACTATCTCTTTTTAGCTCAATGTAAATAAAAGAGAGACGATATGAGGAGAGAAAAGTGCCTGTAACATGCAAGCGCAAAATGACATAAAGACATAAATACAGAAACTCCAAGGGTTTAATTAGTAATGAATCAATTATTGATAATAATGAATCAATTGTTGGTAACATGTAATGGTACAAAGTATTTTGACTTACGTAAGGACATAATTGACACTCACTATGCAGTGAGGCCGTGATGAACGGCTGTTATGCACAATAGTAGCGTAGCTCTGTACCCAAACCCAGCCTCCGTGCTTGGACAGAAGTCGATAGTACTTGGTTGTGACTTGGCCTTTCACCAACACTGTGAATACATCACAAAAAGCATTTCATATTGCTTGGACTCGTGATCACCTCCTGGAGAGATTTATTTGCAAGGCAGGGACTTTTCTCCTTCCTCCCCTAAACCTCTTTCTCCCACCAAAGTTTAAACAGCTCCCCTGCAAAGGTATCTGTCCTACCCCCTTATATAGTTTCACAAGGTCACATTATTATTTACAAGTAGTATATTTCAAACTATTAAGGCTTGTCTTCCTTCTTTTCCCGTTCACCTTGCTCTCCTATGCTTACATTCTGAAAAAAACACTTACTGTTTCTAATCTTCTAACTGAAAAAGAAAAGCTCGAGGCAGCAAAAGTATTTTGAAGCAGACACAACTAGCTTGAATTTTTCCAGTATATTCAGAAGCATTTTTATCATTCATAGCTTGATAGATTATGGTATGTTTTGCAATATATTTTATGGTATGATACTTCTTCCTCTATAAGCTCTAAATTTTTAAGGTTGAAATTAAAGGGGGAAATTAAATGTGCTTTGGTTCTTAAATATACAAATAAATACAGGGCAAGAGAGCTGAATCAGTTATCTGATAGGTTTCACTAGAAATGTAGTCCTCTACACAAGTGTGGGTTTTCTGCGAACACAGACGTTTTGGCGTACGGCTATACTATAGTAGGAGTTGTGCAACATCTCTAAATATTGAATCTAGCCACAAGCAGTTCTGGTTCAGTGCCAGGAATTTATCTGGTAATTTGCTAGAAGATAATGCCCAGCCTTGAAAAGTGATTCTTCTCCTGTGTGACCCTGGAGCATTCCTCTAAGAAACTCCATCTTCCTACTCTTCCATACGATCAGTTAGTTTATTTCAAAATTAGAAAATGAGGGACTGAGCTTGCTACATAAACTATGTCCAAAAAAAGTGATCAATAGCAGAAATCCCTTCATTTAATGCATGATTAAGAAATTGAATTACTGCTTGCAAATGTACAGCTTCTACTCGATTGTACTTAGTAGCAAAGCTCACTGTAATTTTTTTTCTCCCATTGTACGTGGTTAGTACAGAAGCAGATGCATAATTAGGAAATCGAATAACATCTTTCAGCCAACTCCAGCAGAGCAAATGACCACTTGAAATGAAAAGATAAGGCCTTATAACTGGTATTCATAAAAGATTTTTCTGACAGGGAGGGCATCCGTTGTTAAACTGGGACCTGAACAGTGCATAACCTTTGGGGGTTTGTTTACTGTTTGGTAATTAACTACGTGGCTATCAGTCATTGCTAGGGTTGGCTTTTTTCAGTTGTTACCTGGGCTAATTTCAATACCTGTTTGTAATTTCAATAGTAGTCAGAGACCACAATAACATGAATAATATGAATAGCCAAATGTAAGATGACAGAAGCAGAAAAGCAAAAGTTCTCTTTCTTGCTAAAAGGTGCTCTAAGTCTGCAACATATAGATCATCTCTCTCTGGACTGTTTACTCTCCTATCCATTGTGCATACCATAACATATTAAAACTTTTATTCAAATCCAGCTTATCTCCCTAGGAAAATCAGGCTCTTACAAAATGGCTAGAGACAGGTCTTTCTGGAAGTGTCAGTTCTCCTTCCATTGCAGGAGATTGTACCTATTTCTTCAGAAAGTGACAACATAAACAACGTCTTACTGAACGCTCAAAAGCTCATCCTTGCTGACAATGAGAAATGAACACTTATGGATTGTCAGATATAACAAAGTTCTTCTGTGTGCCTTGGGATTAGTTTTGACTTTCTCACTGATTTTTTAAAAAAACCTTTCAACAAGATTTAGCTCTCCTGTTAAGACAGTATTTTAAAAGATGTGAAAACCACTGAGGACTACAGTGTTCAGCTGTCCTTCCTAATTATATGGATAAACCAATATTTCTCCTGGGACAGGGGAGGACTCCATGTCTCCTGCATTTTTAGCAATCTGGGGAAAGTCTGACCTTGGCTAGGGGACAGTAGCTGCGCTTCTGATACAGTAAATGAGGTCAATTTTCATTTGGCTCTGTGTTAAATTACCCTGCTTAATGCTGACTGGGAAACCTCAGAAATGGGGGTGAGATAAATCCACTACCAAGACAATGTGTGCAAGCTCAAACTTCTTGGTGGTCTCTGCTGCAATCAAACGGGGAGGAGTCAGTGGCTTTAGCCTTGGCTCTTAGATGTGCCATTTGTAACTGGGTGTTCCGCTCTTGTGGTTCCCTCATGGTTTAGCAGAGAAGCTGAAAAGGGCACTGAGCTGGCTGGGCTGGCCCTTCTGGTCTGTTATAGATGGCTATTTTAAAAGGTTCCTGCAAGCTCATGGGCATGTGGCTGGGAGTTCCTAGGCTGCACTTAAGAATACCACTGGGAGAAATGGACTTCTTGGTTCCACGCTCTCAGCAGTTATTGTTTAATCTTCCCTGGCACACACAATCTGGCATGTCATCGGCCCAGCCCTTGAGCGGCGTGGTCAGTGGATGATGCCCTAGCAGACTCTACAGTTCTTTTGCCCTCTAAAATCCGGCGCAGCTCTGCCAGACAGCTTGATCGCTGCGGGAGCAAAAGTAACCTCAATGCCATGGACAAAGTATAAACTGTGCTCTGCTATAAGATAGGTTTTAAATGACATAGATGGACTTCCAGGAAGTGGCAGAACAGTTTGGTGATTATACTAGCTGGGGCTGGGTCTTGGCTTGCCAAGGCACAGAAATGTGGCTCTTGTAAGAGATTTTGTTGGAAGAGCAATGATGTTACAACACGTGGGATGCACAAAAACCTCCTCACAGAGAGACAATGTTACAAATGAAGTGATTTCTCTGAGACCAGCAACATTATTTGTCTGTACTGCAGCAAGGAATACCTTTTCTGTACTAGAACAGCTTCTCTATCCTGTCTTTTAGAATGCAAGATCCCTAGGCTCATTATTTGTGTGTTCACATTTCCCCAGTTGCAGAGCAAACACTGTGTATATTGATGGTGCTATAGAAATAAATAACACTAGTTTAAATGCCGGAAGCTTTTTCATATGGCTGGAAGCTAATGAAATGTGTAAAACAGGAAATACTGTTTGCTGCCAACACACCTTAGGCAAATATTCACATTTACATTTTCCTCATAGTCAGACGTTCTTGTTATATCCCTTCTAACTTGTTCTCCTCACTGTTCCCCTTGTTTTGTTCTCTGTGCTGCCTAACTTAAAGTTCAGTTGCTTTTGGTCTTCAGTTTGGGAATTATTTTTCTTCTGAAAAGCAATAGTTACTCTAGTGCAGGGTTGCTATTTTTCTTTTCTTTTTTTTTTTTTAATACCCTTATTAGGTGTAAGATGTTTCTTTCCAGATTTCTTCATCAGATGACACTTAATCATCAAATTGCTTTTTAGAGTGGTACGTCAAACTTGCCAACCTTTTGCTATTCATGTTCCTAAGACATTTACTAATGGACGGTGGGGGAGTTATAACAGTGTTCCCCAGAGGAAGCTTGTACACTTTACATCTGTTTTAATAATTCATATTACTTGGTATTCTAACCATGATTGTGCACTGTTCCCACTGTTGCTTAAACATTAGCCATTAGTTTTTGCTTCTTGACATTTACCTACTTTGAAACCTTCATAAATTTCTTTGCATATGTCTTGTGTTTTTCTTCTGGTTTCAAACTTTACAATAATTTATCTTTGTCATTCAGATACAGCATCTAGAGAACTGCTTTTAGTTATTCTGTTTTGTTAAGGTTTTTCTCTTGTGGGAGGAGGTGGGGGGGTGTAATTTAGTAAACATGATATGTCTCTCTATTTAAAACTCCAGTCATACCACATACACAGAATTATCCATCTCTCTGCTCTAATGCAGAAAACTGTTTTCCAAGAGATTACTCTGGCCGTAAGAAAATCTCTGTACTGGATGACATAGGTATTTCAAATAGTCTTGTGAAAATAACGAGTGATATTTTCTACAGGTCAACAGTCACATCCAGACGCAGATATTAACAGTACAAAGAAGATGCCCCAACAGGACACTACCGTGTACCGTGGACATTCTAGTTTTCAATTTGCCGTGACCCAGAGTATTAAGTGATGTTTCGGTAAACATGGACTTGCTGTAAAGATCAGCTTCTGCTTTTCCAGGTGTAGCACACACTGCCATCAACAGAATTCAGCACTTCAAATTTCAGCACCGACTTAAAGTCATAGAATCATTAAGGTTGGAAAAGACCCCTAAGATCATCAAGCCAAATCATCACAGCGATACCGTGCCTACTAACCCATGTCCCAAAGTGCCACATATACACATTTTTAGAAGACCTCCAGGGATGATGATTCCACTACTTCTCTGGGCAGCCTGTTTCAATGCTTCACAACTCTTTCAGTAAAGAATTTTTTCCTAATATCCAATTTAAACCTCCCCTGATGCAACTTGAGGCAATTTCCTTGCCATACACAATTACATTCTCATTTATAATCCAAATCTACATGAATAACACATATTAGGTGAAGAACTGACTACTTTCTCCTTCAGGAAACCTAAAGGAAGGATTTCACTCTGGTAATTTCAGTCTACAGAAGCAATCTGGAAAAAAATGCACAGATAGTGGTTTTTCAATGTCAACTTTGCATCACATGGGCAGCGGCAGAGTGAGCCAAATCCAGAGTTCAACTATTCCCTCAATTTGCTTCTCAAATTAATGTGCTACTGAATGAACTACTTCTCAAATCCAGATGTTTGAAGATATGATTAGTTAGCAGATGGGGAATTATTAAATGTGTAATATTTTTTTTCCTAACACTCCATTCTCCAAACCTCATCCACATGCTGTTATTAAATATTCATCTAAGGACTTTTTTTGGTTTGTATTCACTTCAAACATGGGATGATTATTACTAACATATTTCAGAGTCATGGGGAGCTGTTGCATAATTTTTCTTTAAACAAGAGAGGCTAGTAAAGATCAGATTTTCCCCTCTCATTCTCTTGTTCTTTAAGCTTTTTTTCCTTCAAGATTTCATCACCCAGAATCAAGTCCAAATTTTCAAAAAGACCTCGATCCTTTAAGCAGAAAGATAAAAGTGGCCAGATATTTTTTCAGAAACACAGCATATTGAGTATCAACTTATTTGCAGAACTAATGGTTTCCTTAAGTGATAGCCAAGCACTTTCGAAAATCTAGCTCCCGTCAAGATTTGGAAAGCTTTCTCTACTTTCCAGCACAGCGCTTATTGTCTACAAAACTTCTCACTTTACTTAATAAATTTCAGTCCAGCATTCTTTTCACTTACACAAATGATGAGCGTATCGTAAATGGAACACATCACAGCCATGAACATGATGGTAGAGGGTTTTTTCTATCAGATCTTGGGGCTCATATCCAGTTAATTCAGTCACTCTGGAAAAAGAAGATTCCATAATAAGCAAATCTCTGGGAATATTCAGTTTCATTAACCTAACATTTGATTGTGCCAACAAATCAAGTGCCTAAAAACTTCAGGACAAAATGTTAGTTTTGGAAACAGAATCCTCATCTTTATAAGAAAACAAACCCTCTCAATCCAGCCAAAGCAAGGTGCAGCTATTCCCTGGCCACCTTTACACATGGACAGGAAGAAGAGTTATTTTACTTATTTTACTTATTTCCACTTGGGGCTTTTGCTACTGCCATGCGCAAAGATCCAGTTGAGTAGCCATTCATGAAACAATAAAACTACTCTTGTGAACTGCTAACACTTTTTCATTTGTTTTTGCAAACATACAAGTGTAGCAGGTATGTCAATCCATAGAATCAGGGATCATGGTCAATAATAAATACAGGCTAATGCCTAACAGGAGGAGGAAGGGAGCAAGAGCCTGAACAGGCTGAGAATTTGGAAAGACAAGGACCTATAAAGATCACAAGATAAGAAAAGCAAGCTTGAATCTAGATATCAGAAAAACATTCTCACACAATGAGAAGTAACATAATGAAACAAATTTGAAACAGCAGTATCTCTGCAGATGCTGTAGAACCTGATTATATTGGTCAGATTTACACGGGGTCAGACCTGAAGGATCAGACTTCATGGTTTAGGATGGACTTTTGTTTATTTAGAACTGTTGCTTGAGAACAAAAGTCCTTAAAGTACATTGCAACTCAGCCATAATGTGGGTTATTTATCCAGTGTTGTTGCAGGGGTGGGGGGGTTATACAGTCCTGGGCTTTCTTCACCTAAAAAGGCAGAACAGAGGTACTGTACAAAGGTATCTCTACATTAACAAGCAACACAGTTCAATTGCAGGTGGTTGCTAGAGAAAAATTGTTACAGCCAAGGATCTACTCTGCAGCATCAGGTGTATCTGCATATTTTTGGCACTTTTAGTTGGGACTAGCTCTAGTCCAGGGCTGTGAACTGAAAGCTTTATAGTAATTGGAGTGTCTTAGATATGCTCTTTGATGTTTTCTTCCACTTTAGATACAGGAGGAGTATAGTACACATGCCTAAGGCCTCTTTATGACATGAACTGCAGTGCAGTGAGTGGGGATGGTCAGGACATTTGCACCAAAAAGATGCTTCTGATCTGAACTTAAACACTAATGAGGATACACCCTGTATCAGATAATAACATAGCAGTATCTATAGAAATGAATACAAGGATCTCAAGCAATATTTCACTGGTGGTTGCAGATAATGTAAATTTTTATTACATTTTTTTCTTTTGTAACTATATTTGTATCTTCTTCACTCTTACCCTAATGATAAGTAATTGTGTGAACCCCACTGAGACTGGGGACTTTATACTCTACTCGAGAGAGATTGTTGGAGGGTGGGATTCTTCTGAAGGAAATCAGAAAAAGAAACAACAGAATGTCTTTGCAATCTGATTTATTATAAACAAAGTATAAATACGTCCATACCAACCCTAACTCTGCCTTCATCTGGGGAACTTTTGCGTGCCTTTGCCTCAATCAGGGGCTGCCAATGCACAGTGAGCACGTGTGGTCTCTTTCTGCAGGTGGATATGTGTATATATGCTTGTGTTTTGACTGCACTATGCCCTGTCCCTCCTGGCTTACAGTTCTAGGTGCCCAAATTCTCACTTAAGCCTATCAGCACGGTGAATTACTGGTGTAAGATCCCGGTCAGGTTTCAGTGCTCCTCCTGACTTCAGTACAATTTAAACAAGGGTGACAGTTTCACCCTGCTTACTTAATTGGTAAGAAGAGGAAGAGCTAATCCAAAAATATACTAAAGACCACAAACCTAAGCCAGGTGTTAATTTTTCTGGAAGTGCAGCCTCACTTTGAAGCTGGTCTTCCCACAGGCCAAAAAAACCTCTTTAACAGTTATGAGGACACCCAAAATTTTGGAAAGTTTGAATCTGGAAATAAAGTCACCTGCTTGACTTCCTTGACACAAACTCACCCCCATTCAATGAGCTACTGTGAAGAGCTTGGGCTCTGAAGATTGTTACTTGGGTGTGACAGGGCACACAGAAGGGAACAGTGCTTTCCCCAATGGCCAGTTCTGCCCTCTAGAGTTCTTTAAAGCCTTTGTAAACTATGTAGCAATGAATAAATCGGATCCACCACAAAAATCAGAAGCAGCAGATGCCTTTGTAGGGAAGTAACTGTCTCATTTTTTTAGTGACCTTGATAAATTAGCTCGTGCATGTTTTATACTGTATCAAGAGTCTCCAAAGGCTTATTTCATACTAGCCTCCCTGCTGTGACTGCCACCTCTAAAGATCCAGCAACAATTTTCCTTGTACGGATACTAGAAGCAAGCTTGAAAACTGTTTTATCTTATTCCTAGTATGTCCCTGCTCTGAGCAAACATTATTTGATTTATTCAGCTGGGAGAGCAAAGGGTAAAGCTTAATACCCTTCATTGTCCTGTGTGTGGATGATACCCACCTGCTCTTCAGTAAACACAGCTATGCAATGGTGCTGGTTCTATCTGTGCTCCTGTCAACACCTTTAGTTATACTCTCTCCTCTGAAGACACTTATGTCTCCAGGCAATTCCTCTTAGGCACATCATTTCCTTTTTCTTCCACATGCAAAGACATGTTGCTGTACCCCTTGTGCTTCTTTGTAGCTGTTATATTAAGTGAAGTGTGCCAAAAAAGGGAGTAATTCTAGGAACATGCAGTTCTTTATATTTTAGCAGCTGATGGCCCACTATCTCATAAACAACATGGACAAAAAGCGTGTTCTTGCATGGTTGACCTGCCACGTAAAATTTCCCCACTGTCTTAGTTGGGTTCGTTTCATTGCAAATGTGTTATATATTTGATATTTGTCCAGAAGACTATGTTTTCTTACTATTCATTTAAACCATTTCTGGATGACCCTAGCAAGTCATTTGACCTCAGTGTTTCATTTGAGGTTTTTTTTTTAAATTATGCATGATGATACGTCTTTGTTCCTTCTGCTAGCTTTGTATGTTAAAATTTATGTCCTTTAAGGAAAAAATGTGTTACTGTTCATGTGCCTGTTATTTACAGCAAGAACTCTTTAGTTAACTCTCGGAAGTAACTGTAGGTTAAATTGTACAGGCTCTTAAATGTTGGTATTCAAGACAAATAATGGTCTATCCAGCTACTTGAAGAGCTCTGAAGAACTCACATGGTCTTTGTGTTCCAGATCTATTTTGGAATGCTTTTTTTTTTTTTCATGGGTATATTGATCTGTTTGGGAACCAATGTAGCTTATGACAACACTAAACTTTGAAAACATTTCATGCCAAATGAAACAGCTGCTTACCTGGAATCTAGGAATATTAATTTTAAGTCCAAACTTGCTCTGAACATAAACATGTTACTGTGAAGTTTGATCTCAGTGATTGCACTGGGAGGTAAAGACTGACCTACAGCCACCAGTCCAACGATTTG
Source organism: Clamator glandarius (assembly GCA_033459285.1). NCBI lineage: Eukaryota > Metazoa > Chordata > Aves > Cuculiformes > Cuculidae > Clamator > Clamator glandarius. Next base: position 1,894,877 of record JAUNZM010000310.1, on the reverse strand, counting down.
GTAACAGGAATCATACAAAGACATATCTAGCATATACTGCCGTATCTTCAAATAGCCACTGCAATGGATCACCTGGCATGAGAAGAAAACACACTCAATATCTGATGCAATTGAAGAGGCCTCAAGTCAGCCAACCACCCAGTTTCAACAAGATTATAAAGTAATACACCCCTATAACACTTAAATACTGCATAATCTGTTAAGGCTTCAAAGAGTGGTTAATTTAAGAATGGAGATTAAAACAAGCTTTTGTGTTACTGCCAAAGCAATTAATCCAGTATTAAAACACATGCTCTTTGGGACCATCTTGACTTCTTTCAAGTTAATACTTTAAAGTCTCTTTGATACAGAGTTCTTGTAGATACATTCAGAATGCCTGTTCATAAATCCAAAAAAAGGAAGTTGCTTTTTAAATTGATACTGTCTCACAAACAACACAGAGGTATATACAAAAATTTAGATTTTAATGAGTTGTTATTCTGGTGAAAAAGAGACACTTTAAAAACCCAGTGGAGATGAATTCATCCCATTTGTAAAGATTAACTGCTGTATACGTAAATGCACTTAAAAGTAGTTTTAAGTTCTCCAGTCAAGTTCAGACGACGTTATTTTGACATGTGACCAAGCCCAGGGTCTTGATGCCAGATTCCTGAATCCCCACATACAATTCCTAATCACGGGAGCGATAACTTCAGTCTTGAACTGTAAAAATTCACTATGTCAGCTAAAGGGGGAATTATAACTGGGGACTATTCCAGCACATAAGATTTATTTAATGTAGTGCTGGTGTTTAGAAATCATTTGTGCTCCTGCCAACTTTCTAGTCCAAACAGCAGGCAGACTGCACATCCTTCAGCATAATTTTTGTATTTGTTTGACTTTTAATTGTGTCCAATGTAAAGGAACTAATTTCCGCTGTATTTAGTACTCCTGAACAACCTACTAAACGGCCACCTATAAATATGCTCCCTCTGTATAACCTTCCTTCCTTCTCTCCCATCAATAAGTGATCAGTATGTTTAGCAAAAGCACAGTAGCAAGCAAAATCTAAATAAGTTCTCCCAGCAGATCCTATTATTTGATTCATGAGCTTTTCCCCTGGCTAATCGGGTGATATTTCCTAAATCTAAGTATTGTCAAAACAAATAAATTTAGGCAACATCTCTCTAGATGAATAATTCCTTAAATTTGTAACTGCATAAACTTTTAAAAGCAAGCAGAAGATGAAAGAAGGTTATCCCTATGATCAGCAGTCATAACTGGGGTGGAATACCACCACTACAAGCTCTACTCTTTTACCTGATTGCAGATTCAGCTTTGGGATAGAATAATTTTTGCTGGGAAGCAGCTGAGCAAACAAGGGTCCATGTAATGAAGAATTATCAGTATAACCAGGTAGACAGCAGTGTAAATAGACAGATATATGTCTGGACCTTGAACACAATCCTTAAAAGAGCTCTGCTTCTCTTGCACATTTTCCTTCTTTGTTTTTCAATGACTCAAACAAAATGAATCCTCACCAGACTGTGTGTGAAGTACCCTTCTCTCCTGATGCTTAAGTGATGGAATTAGATCAAAAGGCCAGCAAAAACACACTGCAAAGCTGAAAATAAGGACTACCTGAATGCAGGTGTTGTTACAGAATCTCAGGATTCGCTGTGGCTTCTGGTTTCATGTAGTAAATATAAATTAATACAAACTATAAGATTTATAAACAGACTTGCTAGTTTTGAACTGTTCAGCCCTGAGCTGATAGTAATGATTGCTTAGGGTATCATGGCCTCATTATGTTGAGGTAATTCTGGTCAGGCCAAAGAGGTGACTCGTGCAACTGGGTGGCTGCTCAGCCAGAGCACTGTAATACCGAGACAGAGGGAAGTTCCAGGTTCCTGTGTCTGGGTTCCTGCCTCACCTGCCTCCAGTTCCATAGGGGAATAAGACCTGGCTGTGCACCCTCTTTACACCTCAGTGGTTGTGCTCCAGCCAGTTCCCCAATCTGGGGATTAGGATGTGGTAATATGGCACAAAGCAAACTCCAATTCACTGCAAGAGCCCAGACTTGCATTATTAAGGGAATCTGAATTAAGTAGTGGCATTTTTTTTTTGCATCTGTTCTGATTCTCTGCATCACAGACTTGGCTTTCAGCTACACACAAGTAAGAAAACCTAAATAAATAAACTCTTCTCTGGTTGAATACTGGGCTGGAGGGAGGGGAGGTTGAAGCTTATACACATTACCTTGTAGCCACTGCATGTCAATCCTGCATTCCTCTTGGCTAGGACACACTTCATTCTCAGGAAAAATGATCTCTCAATTTCATATTCTGAAAGCATAAACCACACTGCTTACTTATAACTGAAGATTTCAAAACTTTTTATGACATTGCCTTTCATGATTTAATAGATGTGTTTATGTCTCAGCCTTAGGCAGCAATAAAAGTAGTATAGTATTTTTCCAACTCAGTCTCTGCCCTCAAGATTTATTTCACTTTCATGTTAGGATTCACTGGAAAATTTGGAAAACTCAATATGACCAAGTCTCCAAATTTCTGTTTATACCACCCTTCACAAGGCAATCGCCTTGTTTCTGGACAGATAAGTACTAGTTCATATTAGTAAAAAGGGAAGGAAATGTCTCCTTAGAAGTGCAGGTAAATAAATGTAGTCTCCAAAGTAATAGCAGAATGAGAAACAAGAAAATTCATTTGGTTTGTAATATTTCCAATGTATGCAGACAGTCGTGCCCAGACCGGTGACCTTCTGGCCTCCATATGCAGTATTATTACCTGTTTCACTGACTTCCAAAATTATCTTGATAGATAGTTTTTAATCAAATGTCTTCATGAATAATCTACAGAGATGTTTTAAAGTTAAATATTGCTCATGCACCTATGTATTTTCTGCTAAGAATAAGTTAATAAGTAATTGTTATCTTTTACATTAACTATTCTCAATAACAGGTCAGACAACATTAATAGTTCTGACTTTCTACTGAAAGTTGTGGTTTGGCAGAACACAACTATATTAGGAAAAAAGCCCTCACTTGGTACACCAGTGAGTAGGAAAATCAGTGAAGCAGAGGGCTTTTCAGATATGCCAACATGTGTGTTGTCTCCTAAATACCCACAGGATTTGATTGAAAGTCCACGGTAATCAGTTGGAGTATTGCTTTAATTTGAATTAACTGTTGAGTTGTATTCCCAATTTTTTGCATCCCTCACCCAATTAACATGTCTTAGCCACACACCTGCAGTGGTTTTAGCCTCAGACCACTGAGGAAACCAGTAAACTCTCTTCCGAGTTTAAAGATCTGAAGATACAGAATCACAGAATCACAGAATAATCGGGTTGGAAGAGACCCACCGGATCATCGAGTCCAATCATTCCTATCAAACTCTAAACCATGCCCCTTAACACCTTATCCACCCGTGCCTTAAACACCTCCAGGGAAGGTGACTCAACCACCTCCCTGGGCAGCCTCTGTCAGTGACCAATGACCCTTTCTGTGAAAAATTTTTTCCTAAGGTCCAGCCTAAACCTCCCCTGGTGGAGCTTGAAGTCATTTCCTCTTGCCCTGTCCCCTTGGGAGAAGGGGCCAGCACCCTCCTCTCTACAACCTCCTTTCAGGTAGTCATAGAGAGCAATGAGGTCTCCCCTCAGCCTCCTCTTCTCCAGGCTAAACAACCCCAGCTCTCTCAGCCACTCCTCATAAGGCCTGTTCTCCAGCCCCTTCACCAGCTTCGTTGCTCTTCTCTGGACTCGCTCCAGAGCCTCAACATCCTTGTGGTAAGTGGCCCAGAACAGAACACGGGATTCAAGGTGTGGTCTCAACAGGGCCGAGTACAGAGGGAGAATAACCTCCCTGGACCTGCTGGTCAAGCTGTTTCTGATACAAGCCAAGATGCCATTGGCCTTGTTGGCCACCTGGGCACACTGCTGGCTCATGTTCAGTCGCTGTCAACCAACACCCCCAGGTCTCTCTCCTCCAGGCAGCTTTCTAGACAGACTTCTCCCAGTCTGTAGCACTGCACAGGGTTGTTGTGCCCCAAGTGCAGGACCCGGCATTTGGCCGTGTCACTGGACTCTGCCCAGAGGTCCAGCCTGTTCAGATCCCTTTGCAGAGCCTCCTGACCCTCCAGCAGATCCACACTTCCACCCAGCTTAGTGTCATCTGCAAACTTGCTAAGGGAGCGCTCAATGCCTTCATCCAGGCCGTCGATAAAGACATTGAACAACCACAGAAAAAGGATTTAGCAAGGAGGGAAAAGAAATGCAATACGTGGTGCACCTCAAATAGTTTCAGCCTTCCTGTGTATTTGAATTTTAAATTTATCTCCCTAATGTAAATTAGATCCATATGAGGGAAATCAGGCACTTAAATGAAGTGGCACATCTACTATAGAGTCTTAAATATGAATATATGCAATTCAGTGGGAAGAAGCCTTACAGTACAGATTACTATTGCTGAAGCATGATCTGACAAGTAAAGAATGGAACTGGGACTTGGGAACATCTGTGCAATTCATGGCTTTAGTACAGATTTTCTGTGTGACCTAAAACTATTGCTTGCTCTCTTTCTCCCGCAGTCCCATGCACAGAAAATAAAGGTAACTGTCCCTTCACGAGCACCAATGGAGAAAAATAATTAGCACACAATAATAAGGGTACAAAGGCTGTCTTCAGACATCAACTGAGCTGCTATCAATTTTAATTATTTACATTCTTCTAGAAAAAGAGATGATTAGTGGAATTGGAAGCAATACCTTAAAGTTCTCAAATGACCTGCCACAAGACCTAAAAGTGTCTCTTTCAGAAACAAGATCCTTCCAGACACCTTATTCTTTAGCTTTCTATTTGCTGCTTTCTTCTTTTTTAAATCTTACTGCAGATTAGTGCACTGCTACAGAAACACTCAGCTCTAACTTTGCTCTTCCACCAGGAATACGTTATGATGTACAGCTTAGTCTTTAGGCATCTATAAAACTTAAAGGAGTACCCAGACTGTAGGATAACATTTTTACTTCATTTAAAATTGTTAATTATTTCATTACTGAAGAAGAGGTCTTGTCTCTCTGATTTTATGATGGTAGATTGTAAGCAAGATGTCCTCTTGGAACACTAGTCCACATAACTAGCTACAGGCTCTCTAGAAAATCAGAAGGGTTATTAAAACAATTCAAGGGACATGATGCTGTGTGGTGTAGGAGGACAGAGTAAAGAGGGATAGAGCTGCACCCTAGCTTTAAGTGGTACAGGGACGGAAAAGTGATAGGATTGTAACTCAATAGTAGCAACTTGTGATTTGTGAGACTGGAGAGTAATCATAGAATCACCAGGTTGGAAAAGAACCACCAGATCATCGGGTCCAACCATTCCTATCAATCACTAAACCATGCCCCTCAGCACCCCATCCACCTGTCCCTTAAACACCTCCAGGGAAGGTAACTCAACCACCTCCCTGAGCAGCCTCTGCCAGTGCCCAGTGACACTTTCTGTGAAAAACTTTTTCCTAATGTCCAGCCTAAACCTCCCCTGGTGGAGCTTGAGGCCATTCCCCCTTGTCCTGTCCCCTGTCACTTGGGAGAAGAAGCCAGCTCCTTCCTTTTTGTTGCTGAGTGTAATCAAGTGCAAAATTATATAACTGCAATTTAATACTGATGTGTTTATTAAGCATTGATCATTAAATTATTAGGTTTTAGTAGTGTGATGCTAAACCAGGCCCTTAATCAGTTATAACTAAAGTCTAAATTGGGAAGAATTACCCATGAGGTACCTCAGGACTCATCTGGGAGCTTCTATCTCTGAGGCTTGAGCTAGGTGATATTAAGCTGCCTTAAGTAAGCAAAAGGAGAAATGGCCATATGGCCAAACAGAACCTGGACCCTGAGTGACATATTGCCTTTTTGCCTGAGGAGGCCAAAGCAGCGTATACGTGATAGTAAGTGTTCCTCTTTCCGTGTGTATTAGGAATGGTTGTTCATGTTTGCCATGTGTGGGGGCCCAGTGTCACTGTGAGATTTGATGCTGGGGGAGGTGTAAGCAAACTGTGTCTAAAGGAGTAAAGGAGACCTTGACCATTTCTGGGTTGCCTGGGACCATAACTGTTAACGTAGTTATTTAGTAATGTGGCACGTCTCATGGCACAGGTTGATGCAGAGTGCTGCAGCATTTTTAACCAGCCAGCTGGGAGAGTTACATGGTTAAGGCTGATGGTTGCGTCAGGGTTCCCAGTGAATGATGCGCGGGTGCTACATGGCGTTTGGCATCTTATTTGCAGGATTGTAGACGAAGAATACAAAAGCCAGAGAGAGAGCCTTGTGAGTATAAAATCTAGCACGTTTTGAGACTGACTTGCTGGCAAGAGAGAACAGGACTAGGCTATTTATATTGATCATGCTTGTGTGAGTGCCCTTAGTGTGTACATGGTGCCTGTAAAACCACTGTTCTCCTTTCTGCTTCAATTTGCCGTGGGTGGGCTCTGTGTATATGTATGTCTTTGTGCACACCTACTAGTAATAAAACCTTCTCCAGACCTGATCTAGAGACTGTAAAATATAAAGAAACAGCAAGACTAAAACCCTCACATAAAGAACCTAGATGTTCAAGACTCAGAACAGTGTGAATTAGTAATAATATAAACTGATACCTTTGCCAGTGTGACTTCCCAGTGCCTTTGAAAGCAGCATAAGGGTGGAGCAAAGCAAAAAACAACTAAAGTAAATTTGTAATTGTAAAGCTGATTAGGAAATAAGAAGCCCCAGTATCCTACTGGATGCTAACACATCCATCAACATAATGCAAAAATATCACATCCAGGATGTACCTGATGTAATTAAGAAGGTCTACTCTGATGAAGAGAATGTAGAAAGAAAATTAGGTACTTCTAGGTTTTATCAAGCAAAGGGGGAGAAGCTGAATATTCCAATAGGAGAAATCCAATGAGCTATGAGATGAGTGATTACTAATACATGCTGTCCTGCTGCAAAGGTTAGTCACAAAATTGTGAGGAGACAGTAGGCATGAAATTTCAGTTATAAAGCAGGATAAAAACCCTGAAGCATAATTAGACAGCACCTACTGTAAAAGAAAAATGACTGGAGATGTTCAGGGATGTAGCAAAAGTCTCAGATTAGGAAAGATAGAATAATAGTAAAAGTAAAATAAGCACTTCAGGCTTCAGTAAGAGGTGAATGTGACCAATTATTCTCAAGAGTTAAGTGATTTTATCAATCAGAATTCAGTTTAGAAAAGATGAAAAAATATAATAATATAAAGCACCTAGACCTAGTAATGTAATTATTGCTGTCACTGGTGTTCTTTCAAGCAAACATGTGAGCACAGCACGTACAAATAACAGAAAGAATCTTAGGCTTTCAAGGAGGTAAAAGAATTTTGAAACTGAGCCAAAAATAACCAAATGCAATCAGCTCTTAGGTAGTTAAAGGCTGACAGAACTGTGAGTTAAGCACATACATATGAAATTTAAGAGAGAATAATGAATAGTAAAATGTTACCACTGGAGGAAAAGAGCCGTCTTAAGTGAAGATTCATACCATCTAATAATTGAAGCTTAACCACTCTATTAAAATATTCTGAAATGTTAACTACATAAATGCATCACTGTAAGTGATGTTAACACCTTTCCTTTGAGTGTTAAAGTGTTAAAAATATATGTCATAACTATGTTTGTTATAGAGAAGAGATGAAACCAGCAGGTTGCAGATATCAGGACAAGAAAGAAAATGCTACTGAGTAGACCAGGAAGCCTTACAGAGATTATCCAGCTGAGTTAACACACAAAAAAGGGAACCTATTAATAATATTCTTTGTTGGGTTTTTTTCCCATATATATCACAAAGGAAAAATTAATCTGTTCAAGTCCTTTGGATGTTTATAACTACATATTGCTCAGATTTGATTTTGTTGTCTTTTTTTTCTTCTATGAAAAAGGAGAATAAGAAATAAAACCAATACAATGTGAAGATGTTTTCATCTCTAACAAAAGAAAACCCATTTCTCTGCATGAGGATGTACTTCATGTTATTATTAGTCATAATGATTAAGAGAACACTGTTAGAGCACTGTAACCTCTGTGAGTGTACTCTATGTGTGTTTGTAAACTTGATGTATACATAAACCAGCATTTTTAGAGCTACAAGAAACAAGGGAGACTTCATTAAGAATAGCATTATCACCCATGGTAAATGGTACTTTCCAACTGTACCTTCACAACACCTGGCACTGGGACAACTGTATCTTCACAGAGTGTTGGGGATATTTTAGATAAGAATAAAATGATCTCATATGTAAATTCATACTTGTCACTGCAGGAGGCATTCTAGATTATATTGCCCCGCTGACTACAGCTTCCAGAAGCAGTCTGATAAACTGGAAAACTGACAACAAGCTGTACAGAATAAAATAGAGTAGAGTAGAATATTTCAGTTGGAAGGGAGCTAAACAATCATGTAGTCCAACTGCCTGATCAATTCAGGGCTGATCAAGTTACCAAGGGCACTGTCCAAATGCCTCTTAGACAATGCCAGGCTTGGGGCATCGACCACCTCTTTAGGAAGTCTGTTGCAGTGTTCGAACATACTCTCAGTAAAGAGATGTTTCCTAATGTCCAGTCTAAGCCTCCTCTGGAGCAGCTTTGAACCATTACCATATGTCCTGTTGCTGGATATCAGCGAGAAGACATCAGCACCCTCGTCTCCACTAGCCCTCCTCAGGAAGCTGTAGAGAGCAATGAACCTGCCCCTCAGGCTCCTTTTCTTCAGACCAGACAAATCCAGTGTCCTCAGCCACTCCTTACAGGACATGCCTTCCAGCTCTTTCACCAGCTTTGTTGCTCTCCTCTGGACACACTCAAAGACCTTCACATCTTTCTTAAATTGTGGGCCCAGAACTCCACACAGCACTCCAGGTGAGACTGCACCAATGCTGGGTACAGTGGAATAATTGCCTCTTTGGTTCAGCTGGTTATACTGTGTTTAATACAACACAGGATGCAATTTGCCCTCTTGCCTGCCAGGGCACCCTGCCAACTGTTAGTGAATTTAGCATCAACCAGCACCACCAGATCCTTTGCTGCAGATCTGCTTTCCAGACACTCCTCTCCCAGCCACTCAAGGTGTCCAAACAGTGAGCAGTCACCACATGGAGATTGCATTTGTTGCTGCAACTCATGATTAATTTCACTATTGTTATATGTCTTACTCAGCACCATTTCTTTCAAATACTTACTATTCCAGCAAGTCCACCACGTATGATGAAATTTATCTGTTTAATTGCACCGTATCTAGCATTTGCTATAACCACCTATAATTCTGACAAACAGCTGGGTATTGCCATGAAAGGTTTTAATGCAGTTTTCCTTTACAAGTGAAAGTTATGCAACATGAGTCTGCTTTTCCCACCTTCTGGTTTAGTACCCATATCAGCATTTATTTTCCCTTTTTACCTGAATGTGACTTGTTTCCCTCTCCCAAACAATCTCAAAATAATTGGGAAATTGATCCTTGACTTTGTAAATGAGCCGAATAATTTTCAAAGTCTATACATTCTTCTAAGTTATTTTCAGTAGTGTAGTCAAGGAAATGTTTCAATAGCTGCTATACCTAAAAAGAAACATCAGCCCCACTTCTAAATCCTTAAGTATCTTGAAAGATTGTGATGATAGCTTCCTGAAAAGTGGACCAACTATCTTAATACAGCTTTTAGCATTTCCCAGAACTCAGTAATGTTGTGTTTCTCTACTACAGGAATTAGAGATCAAAAGCAAAGTTTTAGGGTTCTTCCTAAATGTTTACCCTCCCAGTTTTGGCATAGTGCTTTTCTTTATCCAGTCATGTGGAATATGATTGTCTATTTTTCCGTTACAATCACTTTCAATATTTGTCATAACTTGGATTTACTTATGATAGTAAATTTCTAATTTTGTTTGCCCTGGATCAATGTTTAGCATTTGAAAGTTATTGCCTTCACCCCACTGCTCCACAAACTTTTATTGAAATCTTTTAAAGAATGACTCTTGATTCTTATCCTGGAATTCCAGTTTTCCATTTTCCCCCCAAGTAGATGATTGGTAATAGTTGGAAATGAAAACTGATGCAGGTAAAACACTAGTTTTGATCAACATGATTATATACCATGAGCCGATTTCTCTGACTTTCCTGCTGCACTTCTATGGAAGGATGTACCTGCAGTTGCTGAGATCCTGACTTTTTCAACATGTCTACTAGCAGATTTTTTAATAAAACTGATGTATCATTTATAATGAATTTTGTAGGAGGAGGCACTACAAGTCAGAATCCATATCCATGTCCAAGATGTCCATTTCTAATGCATCATCGTCTACTTTTTAGCCTAACTCCATGTCTCCCTTGTCAGATTCAGAGTTATTCTATTCTACTAATATATTACCATATTGCCTGGTCATCCATCTTACAGGGGCACCCTCCCTAAAGAGCTGCTGCAATGTAGTTGAGTTGATTCGGTAAAAGCTATAAATGAGTCAGAGAGTAAATAACCTCATTCAAATCCCAGACCAAACTTATCCATATGTTAACATCCTCACAGAGCTGAAACATAGCAACCTGTGAATGAGAACATAGAAAAATATCGTTGTCTATGGACATACAGAAGATGTACTTCTTTGTCAGAATACTGAGACCTCTTCCTACTAAGTATGCCTTCTCCATTAATCCCTTTTTTTTTTCTTAGCCTGATATATAATGCAACATAGTTTGACTTCAAGAACTAATCAAGAATAAAATAGCTTGATTACTTTTAAAAGATTTGTGTTTTCTTACTTTCATGAACAGAGTAAACATAATGATAAAGAAAATTATTCTTGCTATTTTTTATAAAGAATTTGTGCATTGGTTCATTCACGTTGCACATGACAGCCAAACTTTTGTGTGAAATTATGGTTAGCTTTATGGAAGCCAGAATTGTCCAACCCTGGGGGTGCAACTATGAAATCTGTCTTTGTTTTCGGAACCATCTTCCATCTCTCTTCAAAGAAAATAGTCACAAAATTCTGTGGCTTGTATGCTGCTTGCATAGTGGAATGAGAAAAAAGCATCATAACAGTTTTTTCCACAACTTCACCTTTTTTTGACTTTATTTTCTCTAAGGTAAAAGCTACTATTTTATATCTCTTTGCCAAAGGTCTGAAGTTTCAACATTTGCAAAATACAGCATCACTTTGTTGCAGAACCAGTTCACATATTAATATACATCAGCACTGAAGAGGTTGCCCAGAGAAATTGCCAGTGCCCCATCCCTGGAAATATTCAAGGTCAGGTTAGATGAGGCTCTGAGCAACCTGATCAAGTGGAAGGTGTCCCTGCCTGTGGCAGAAGGATTGGAACTAGATGATTTTAAGGTCCCTTCCAAGCCAACCCATTCTACAATTCTATGCAAACTGCACACTGCTGCATCAAACTCTCTTTTTAGGAAAGATATGAAGCAGCATTAAAATTAGGAGCTCTTGACACAGCTAATGATTCATATTTGCTCTACCTGGCAATTTGTGTGTGATGTCAAATTACACCTGTAGTGAAGGAGAAGAAAGCTATTCTCAAAGGGCACATTTAACCCAAAGCACTGTATAGACAGTCATCTGTTTCTACCTTCCCTCCCATTCAGCTTGTGCAGAGACACACACAGGGCTCAGCCTAGTACATTCCTCTGGGGACAAGACATATGTGTGGTAAGATGTGCTCCATGTCCCTGATGGACTGTTTTACAGGCTCAAAACACAGATACCATGAGTTCATGTCTGGGTAATACTCTACTGACCAGCCCCCAAACCCTCGACATATCTTTGCACTTTCAGTTCGTTATTTTCATTTTACCTCCCTTATACTATAAAGTTGTACATGTTCTGCTCTTACTCTTGTGTAATCTGCAAAGCATGTGGACCCTTTATGGCACATTGCTGACTAAAAGAGCATGTGAGTATCTTGGCTAGTCTCTTCTGTGAGCATAATGAGGCTATCGTTTTTGTGAGACATAGGAGAGACAAATGCCACAACTTTTATCCCTTAATTATGAATGTTGGTGACTTGTCTTCTAGAACAAAAAAAAAGAGGTAAAACCATGATAGAATACATGGAAAAGAGATGCTTGCATAATAACACACAACATTTTAAGGTAGCCCTTGAAGCTATGAATGCAAGACTGACCAACAGGGCCAGCAAATGCCTTTAGTGGACTTTTCTCATTACAAGTTCAGAAGCAGGCCTGGAGATCAGCTAGTGAAAAATTAGAAGACAGACCTGTATGCCTGGTACATACTGATCATCTCTGTTATCACTATGCCAGGAAGTACAAAAGGGAGTTTATGACTAAAACAATTCTCAAGGAGAAATACAATAATAGAATCATAGAATCATAGAATCACTAGGTTGGAAAGGACCCACTGGATCATTGAGTCCGACCACTCGTATCAATCACTAAACCATTTCCCTCAGCACCTCATCCACCCGTCTTTTAAAACCTCCAGGGAAGGTGACTCAACCACCTCCCTGGGCAGCCTGTTCCAGTACCCAATGACTCTTTCCGTGAAAAAATTTTTTCCTAATGTCAAGCCTGAACCTTCCCTGGTAGAGCTTGAGGCCAGGTCCCTGCTCTCTACACCCTCTTTCAGGTAGTTGTAGAGAGCAATGAGGTCTCCTCTCAGCCTCCTCTTCTCCAGGCTAAACAACCCCAGCTCTCTCAGCCGCTCCTCATAAGGCCTGTTCTCCAGCCCCTTCACCAGCTTTGTTGCTCTTCTCTGGACACGCTCCAGAGCCTCAACATCCTTCTTGTGGTGAGGGGCCCAGAACTGAACACAGGATTCAAGGTGTGGTCTCACCAGTGCCGAGTACAGAGGGAGAATAACCTCCCTGGACCTGCTGGTCACGCCGTTTCTGATACAAGCCAGGATGCCATTGGCCTTGTTGGCCACCTGGGCACACTGCTGGCTCATGTTCAGTCGCTGTCAACCAACACCCCCAGGTCCCTCTCCTCCAGGCAGCTTTCTAGACAGACTTCTCCCAGTTTGTACCTCTGCTTAGGGTTGTTGTGCCCCAAGTGCAGGACCCGGCATTTGGCCTTGTTAAACCTCATGCCGTTGGTCTCAGCCCAGTGGTCCAGCCTGTTCAGATCCCTTTGCAGAGCCTCCCGACCCTCCAGCAGATCCACACTTCCACCCAGCTTAGTGTCATCTGATAACTTGCTAAGGGTGCACTCGATGTCTTCATCCAGGTCATTGATAAAGGCATGGAACAGGGCTGGACCCAGCACTGCGCCCTGGGGAACCCCACTTGTAACTGGCCTCCAGCTGGAGTTAAAGCCATTTACTACCACTACCGCTACTACAAGCAAAAGGATGTATGAAAATAACATTTCTCTGTCCATTCTTGGTATGCATGGTCAAAACTAATTCCAAGTAAGAGAGAAGAAATGAAACGGGTGAACGTATTTTCCCTTCTCCCTGTTACACTGCAGCATCATATATACACATGCAGGCTACAGGCTCACGCATATACCTCTGAGCATATTCCATCTTCTTTTTAGCAATTTAGTGGCACTAGTTGAATGATGAAATATAAATGCTTTACATGGCAAAGCTGCAAATTATATATATTGGGAGAGCAAGTTCCTACACACATACCAAGTTGAAAAATGAAGCCTGTGGGCTGACTTGGTTTGGCCTGTTAATGCTTTGGCTGTGGTAGGAAAGCAGTCCGTTCTGTTGTTAGCTGCTGTCCTAGAGTTCCAAGATTGCACAAGCTGTCCAAATTCCTCCCCTTTTGGACAGTTTGTTATTTGTCCTCATTGTATCCAGAATCCTGGAGAGAGTAAATTACTCCTGTCATCCAAACTCAGCCATATGCTATCATTCGCCAAAATTTTCCTTTGCTCCTTAAAGTGATGTTTCCAAACTTTTCTTAAAGAACCTCAGAGGGGCATTAGGCAGAAAGGAAAAGAATAGGTTTTGCAGTCTGAACCCTCTGCTCTATTTGGTGTGCTTTACGGTTAACTACCAACAAAAAAAGATTTTTTAATTGAGAACCAGACGTCTGCCCTAATTTCCACTTTTGTACACCCAAAATAATATTTTCTGTGTTTCTGAAGTTCAAAATAACACTAACAACAAGTGACAACAAGATCATTGTGTTAAATCATTGTCTTTCAATAATAGTTCTTCTATAAAATATTTTTAGATTAATTAAAATAAAAATTCATCTTGACATTTGTCTTTTGCATACATACTACTGGAAAAAAATCGTTAAAACTGAGTGTAAAAAGTATCTTTCCAGATACACAATGTTCTATTCCTTTATTTTATTATCGAACAAAATGTTTAAGGAAGATGATCTTCCTTGAGAGGGAATGTATGAACTGGCATTTATTTCTTAGCTGACTGAAATGGTGCCCTTAAAGCATCAATCAGAATGGAGAAAGCCTTACACAATGTATTCCATATCCTTTGTGTAACTTACACTAGGCTTATAACTAATCATATAAGAATTATACTGTTGTTAGCAGACAACCAGAATGTCTACAATAACTGCAGTATTCCTCTTTCCCTTTGTCTGCTCTGGGGAATGGTAATAAACTGCTTTTAGTACACCATGCTTTGGTGTGCAAGTCAGCAAAACTCGGGAAGCTATATAAGTTTCAAAGGATTAAAATTTCAGAAAAAGCACATGAAACCAATAAAAAGCACACAATGTCTGACTCCAGCTACACATATGGAAGACTAGCATATAATACTGAATCCCTCTCAGCATTGCTTAATTGTTTGTCTCAGTCAACCTGCAGTGTAAATATTTCTTATTTTGCTTGCTTACTTGCTTGTATTCACAGAATCACAGAATCACACACACAGAATAACCAGGTTGGAAGAGACCCACTGGATCATAGAGTCAAACCATTCCCACCAATCCCTAAATCATGCTCCTAAGTACCTCATCCACCCTAACCTTAAACACCTCCAGGGACGGTGACTCAACCACCTCCCTGGGCAGACTGTTCCAATGCCTAACGACCCTCTCCGTGAAGAACTTTTTCCTAATCTCAAGCCTAAATCTCCCCTGGCAGAGCTTGAGGCCATTCCCTCTCGTCCTGTCCCCTGTCACTTGGGAGAAGAGGCCAGCACCCTCCTCTTCACAACCTCCCTTCAGGTAGTTGTAGAGAGTAATAAGGTCTCCCCTCAGCCTCCTCTTCTCCTGGATGAACAACCCAAACTCTCTCAGCCGCTCCTCATAAGATTTGTTCTCCAGCCCCTTCACCAGCTTTGTTGCTCTTCTCTGGACACGCTCCAGAGCCTCAACATCCTTCTTGTGGTGAGGGGCCCAGAACTGAACACAGTACTCGAGGTGCGGTCTCACCAGTGCCGAGTACAGAGGGAGAATAACCTCCCTGGACCTGCTGGTCACGCCGTTTCTGATACAAGCCAAGATGCCATTGGCCTTCTTGGCCACCTGGGCACACTGCTGGCTCATGTTCAGTCTGCTGTCAACCAGCACCCCCAGGTCCTTCTCCTCATGGCAGCTTTCCAGCCAGGTTTCTCCTAGTCTGTACCTTTGCTTAGGGTTGTTGTGCCCCAAGTGCAGGACCGGGCATTTGGCCGTGTTAAACCTCATGCCGTTGGTCTCAGCCCAGCAGTCCAGCCTGTTCAGGTCCCTTTGCAGAGCCTCCCGACCCTCCAGCAGATCGACACTTCCACCCAGCTTGGTGTCATCTGCAAACTTGCTAAGGGTTCACTCAATGCCTTCATCCAGGTCGTTGATAAAGACATTAAACAGGACTGGACCCAGGACCTGAGCCCTGGGGAACCCCACTTGTAACTGGCCTCCAGCTGGATTTAACTCCGTTTACCACCACCCTCTAGGCCCGGTCATTCCACCAGTTTTTCACCCAGGAGAGTGTGCACCCATCCAGGCCAGAGGCCGACAGTTTCCGAAGCAGAATGCTGTGAGAAACTGTATCAAAGGCTTTACTAAAGTCCAGGAAGACACATCCACAGCCTTTCCCTTGTCCAAGAGTTTAGTCACTCGGTCATAGAAGGTGGTCAGATTACTCTGGCAAGACCTGCCTTTCATGAACCCCTGTTGACTGGGCCTGATCACCCGGTTCTCTTGCAAGTGCTTCTTGATAGCACTCAAGATCACCCGCTCCATGACTTTCCCCGGTACCGAGGTCAGGCTGACAGGCCTCTAGTTTCCCGGATCCTCCCTGGGACCCTTCTTATAGATGGGCATGACATCAGCCAGCCTCCAGTCCAGCGGAACCTCCCCAGTCATCCAGGACTGTTGGAAGATGTTGGAAAGGGGTTTGGCCAGCACATCCGCCAGTTCCCTCAAAACTCTTGGGTGGACTCCATCCGGCCCCATAGACTTGTGGGCATCTAGCTGGGCAAGCAAGTCTCTAACCACCTCCTCTTGGACCTTGGGAATCTCATACTTCTCTTCCAACCCCTGGGGTTGTGCACAGAGGGAACAATTTTCCTTACTGTTAAAGACTGAGGCGAAGTAGGTATTGAGCACTTCAGCCTTGTCTTCGTCCCCTGTTACTCTTGTTCCCTCTGCATCTACTAGGGACTGGAGATTCTCCCTAGCCCTCCTTTTGCTGTTGATGTATTTGTAGAAAGACTTTTTGTTGTCTTTCACAGTCTTGGTCAATCGCATTTCTAGTTGGACCTTAGCCCTCTTGACTTTTTCCCTGCACATTCTCACTTCCTCCCTATAGTCCACCCAGGATTCCTGCCCCTTCCTCATTCATCTGTAGTGATGATAGATGCACTGACTGGTCATACCCAGCTTGCATTACCCTGATATTTCATACAAAAATTTCCTTCTTTATTGTTGTAGACATGGTTCAAGATGTATAGCGTTTCCCAAAACACTCCAGATAGTTTAGTGGGTATTACTATTCTGCCAACACCCTATCACCCTATCACTAACTGCTAAAGAAAACTTTCTGCAAAAAATGGTTGGTATAGACATTTTTAATAACAACATCTTTTGAGGGCTTAAGATCTGAACTTATATTGGTATGTGTATGCCAGTTTGTGTCAATATCTTATTTCCTCTAAAGACCATGCTAGGAAGAGCTGGGTGTAGTCCATAATCCTGGTGCGTTCCTCAGCATTCAGTCCTTGAATGCTAGCCACTATTTCAGATACATTCAAAATGCTTATCACTTCTGGCCAGGATACCCTGTAACAGTCACTTCACAACCAGTATTGCCAGCATTGTACCAGCAACAATGTGAGAATCAAATGGTTTTCTACTCAGTTCTATGCTGTATGTGAGGTGAGGAAAGAGGTAAACTCATCACATGCCTCCATGAAGTTCTGTAGCTCTTGCTAGCTGGGCAGAATTGTGCATGGCACCATAACCTACTAGGTCTTCTTCACTAAGTACTGGAGATAAACAGCATGCACGGAGTCTCTACAGTCAGGCATAAACATAAACTTGCAGTCTTCCAAGATTCAGAAACTACCGTTACACCATCTTCCTCACGTTTTGCAGCCAAGTCACCCTGCTAGATGACTACCTTCTGCTTCAGCAGGAGAATCTCATTCAGTGGACCCAGTTCCACTACTTGACGAAACAGAAAAGAAAGGCTTCCAGAGCTGTAAGTGCTCAAGTATAGAGAGCATGCATAAAACACCTCTCCTCATGCTAAGAAACCAGTCTCTCAGCCCTACACCATGAAACAATTGCCAGTTTCCTGTTAGTTAAGTGTGGCATTCCTTATGACAGAGGCCCAAGAATTGTGAAATCAGCCTATGCAACAGATACAGGTGGTACAGGGAGTGCAAAACTGAGGTGTAAGCTTCCCAGGAAAAAACAAGCCAAAACACAGAAAACTATTGCAGACCAGAAATACATTAAGCAGTATTTGGATAAGAGTAAAGGGTCAGTGAAGTCATCTGAGATCTGAGCACATCCAGTATACAACATTTGGAAAAGATATCAAATTATTCTTTTTTCTTTTTTTTCTCCTTTTTCTGCTAACCTACCCTACTTGAATATAATGTATTCACATTGTTGCATCTGGTGCAAAGTTGGCCTAAAGACTCACGCAAGGTGATTTGCTGATGCTTATGCTACTTTAATGTCTATGCGAGAGAGATTATTATTTTTCCCCACACCAGCCACCCTCAGAAAGACTCCAGCTGTTGGCTTCTTTCATACAAAGGGATCAGTGCGTATTGCTTTACATTTTCAATGCTGGTCATGCAAGTAAAAAGGCAGCTTAAAGACTTTCTAAGTTAAAGCTGAAATTCTCCAAAGCCTCCATAGATCATGGGGGTTATATCTTTCATTGAGTTATAGCTTATAGACTTTAAAGGCCAGAAAGGAGCATTAGATCATAGATCTAACCTGTACATTGCAGCTCATTAAACTTCACTCACTTGTTCCTGTGCTAAACTCAGTTACTTCTGTTTGCCTAAAGTCTATCTTCTATAAAGGCACATAGCCCCCAACTGAAAACATCAAAAGAGGAAGAAAGCATTGCTTCCCTCAATATTTTGTTGCTTTGGTTAACCAAACTCCTAGTTATTAATGTATGCATAATTCTAGTTTGAGCTTTTGTGGTTTCAGCCCACAGATACTAGACCTTGATATGTGTAATCAAGTCACCTTCCAATCTTCTTTTTTATAAACCAAACAGATAGTGTCCTTTCATCTCTCGTTATGAGTCTTTCCCATCTTTCAATAATTTTGAGGGGTTTCTCCCATTTGCCATTTTTTTTAAAGTGCACAACAGAATTAGACAGAAAAATCCAGTGTCCACTTCACTAATATTGTATAAAGAATATAATTGTTAATCCTTGGCATTCCTGTTCATCATTCCCCTGCTTATGCGCACAGAGATTTTTCATTATCCCTTTTAGCCACAGTATCACAACAGGAACTCACATTGAGCTTTATGACCTATAAATGCTTCTCAGAGTCACTGCCTTTGAGTTTCTTGCCCCAAAAGCTGTCCTTATCATAATTTAGTGTAGTGCCACATAGTACTTCTCCAAAGAGCGATGACACAATAGCTAGTTCCCAAATTTTATGATATTTAATATCGCTATAAATTGCTATAAAGTTCCAGATTCTCAAAACACGTGACAATTCAAGATTAAACTATTATATGATTTTTTGAGCTGAGGTAGGTAAAGAAAAGCAATGCAGCAGAGAGCATTATATAAAGAAATCCACTCTCTCTGATTTTATGCGGTGAGCAAGAATTTACATTTCTCTGAGAAACAAGATTCATAAAAATAATATTTCTAGAGCTCAACAACTGCAAGTCTTCTACATTTCTTTTGTTGTTTGGCCTTTCAGAGAAGCTTCTATGGAACTAATGAAGCACTGGAAATGCAGGGGAAGGTTTGAGGAGAATAATGAAAGACAATGAGGAAGATAAAAAGCAAATGAAGAAATCAATAAAGGGAGATCATCAAAATTTACAAAGACTGTAAAACTAAAGGTAAAAAATAATCTGTACTCTGGGTTCTTCAATACCAGTAACAGAATATCACAACATATAGATATGTATGCTTACATTTGTGATTTCTGTTGTAAGAGACCTTATCCAGCTGCAGCTGCAGAAATAGCAACTAGAAATGCGTATATGTACCTAGAACTAGCTGAAGAACACATCTTGAGCCACTAAAGTTATCTGAGCCAAGCTGCAAATTTGTATTATGAACGTCTGTGTTTGCAGTGCAATATTGATTTTACTTCTGAGTAATACCACAGACTGGAGAAATCCATAATGTAATAAATTAATAAATGGAAATTATTTTTTCAACCCAGTGACTTAATGATTCAGACATGTGTTAAAAGATCAAAAGAGATAAAATAAAACTGAAATTACAAAAAAAGAGCTTTTAAAAAATGTTTTCTTTTTAAACAGAAAATAAAACCACTTTCACTCAACTTCCCTCTCTACTCTTATTTGTAGAATTCCATATTACATTGAATATTCAAAATATCTGTTAAATAGACAGAAGTTTCTTCATCCCTGGCATCTATTAAATAGATTACAGGGATTCACTGAAACGAAATAGGAAACCTTCTTTGATTCCTGTGGGCCAGATAATTTCATGTTATGCCTCAAGATTAAATGTATATGCTGCAGAAAAGGGGCCTACTGGCTCAGAGAAGACAAACACCAGTAAATATTTGCCACTCTGTTAATTTAAAAAATATTTAGCTATGGATTCTGGATATTTTAATGCACCTGTGTCATGTGTTGTATGGGGAAGAGACACACAGAAGAAAAATTTGCACAAAATAATCCTTATACAAACAAGAACAAAACTCATCTGCTTTATTTATATTCTCCAAGATTAGGAAGCCAAATAAGATGCTGTTGTTTTGAGGTTTTTAACAATTTCTTCTGCTACACAAAATTTTGCACAAAACAAAACATGCATATGGATCACATTTCAAAGTAAATTTTCCTTTACCTTTGCACAACTGAGAAAACAGAGCTTGATGCTGATAATAAATGACATCTATGTAGAATGAGGCAAAGAAAGCTACAGAGAATGTGTTTGTATCTGGGGCTAATTATACCCTCAGCAGAATTTTGGACTGAAATGATTGCAAGTAAACTCAAATTAACAGTTTGAATTGTGTGTCAAGACTTTTCAAACACAACCAGAACAGAACAGAGTTGCACTTCACCATGAGGAGAATCTGTTAAGGAAATAAAGAATTTGACCATAAATAATAAAAATTAGAGGAATCTGATATTTTCAGAGCATCCAGAGATATCCAAATATAAGCGAGAAACAGGCAGTAACTAGTTCTGAACAAAAAAAAAAACAAGACCACCTTCTGGAAACACAGTGGTAGTGTGCTGACTCACTGTTTCTAGTATACCAGTCATGATAGATGCTGAACAGAGAAAAGGGAGAGCATTTGACATAGAAATGAATTTCAATCAGTTGCCCACTACTTTAAATTTGTGAAAATGTCCCAATAAAAAAATTAAAACAAAAATACTATAACAGAAACAGGAGGCAAGACAGTGGGTATAAAAATGCCATACTAACAATTCTGGACACCTACAGAATTGCATGAAAAGTCATGGATTTATACCAGAGGTAACCCCTCTGCTTAACAAAAAGGTAGGAAAAAGGAAAAAATGCTGGTTTTTCAAAAATGTCCACATAAAAAAAAAATCCATGACAGAGGAATGAGCAAACTGTGAAACGGTCAAGTAGCTACAAGAATCAAAAGAGTCCAAGAAAACTAAGAGGTTGTTTTTCAAGATACCAGGGGTACGCAAGACAAGCTGTTTGGGGAGGAAGAAGAGAGCAGGAAGCTAAGATAAGTTCTTCCATTCATGCCACTAAAAGCAGTACATACACTTCCAGATACATTAAACATCCCTGTGTGCAGAGGGTACACGGTCCTGTGCTGGTGGAATCATCATGGTCAGAACTGTGGTGACATGACCAGGCACAGAAAATGCACAGACATCTGGACTGTGAAAACCTGTCTGATCCTAAACAAATTTGTAGTGCAAGCCCAAAGCTCCTCATACTTTTAGGAGCTGTGTCTTAGGAAGTCCAGTAAAAAAAAAATGTAGGATATGAGCTCCAACCAAGTAATGATGAAATATATGTGAAAGCACTTTGTATGTGGTGGAGCCAGATTATTTCTTATAGTTTGAAGTTCAAAGAATTGCCCCTAAGGAAACAAAAGCTACTGAAGAAGGTAGTGCAAAGATGAGCTTATCTTTTTGTTATTCATATAATAGTCACAATACTGAAGTAACAACTTAATACACAAATGGCTATGTTAATATGTATGTGTCGTGTCTGAGCACAACCAGGGGGAACAGTCCGATCCAGGCGTTCACATAATCAATAAGAGTTCTGCTGTCTTTCCTAGCACTCCATCCATCTTAGCATCATCCTGTATAGGTATGTGTGGGTGAATCATCTGCAGCACTGCTTGGTGAACCAGTGACCCATTATCAAGGTAAGAAGACCTGGAAAGATCCTTTTTTAAGGAGAGTTTCTAAACAGAAGTCATTGACAAAACCCTTTTTTGCTCTTCCTGCAGTGGAGGGTATTAAGTCTGGCTCTTTATTCAAGCTTCAAATTTAACAGTTGTTTTCAAAACATTAGAAGTGTTCTCCTATTTCCCAATTGCCTAATGTATTATTATTTATTGTTTTTCCACTAAGACCAGGTAGTTGCAGCTGTGCACAGCTAGACGATTGTAACGTTCCTGCAACCTCAGCAGTGATGACAAAATAGCAAAGATTAAATGCTCACTGAGCAAAACCTAAAAACCTGTCTAAAACTGCATGGATTCCATGCTATGTAAACTGTTATTCAGTCTAGGACACCTTATTCCCTTTACTACAACAAATCAAAATCGTGGGTCACATTTTCAAGTTAACGCTGCTCCTCCTTGCGTGTGCATAGCTTCATGTTGGATAAATACGGACTTGTCACATTTTAGCCCAGGGCTGTAACTTTTCTTAGTTTTCATTGTTAGTTTGATCACAGATCACACAGGTACCTTGTAAGAGGTGAGGATGAAGAGGCTGGTGAGCAGTAAGAACAGCAGTCATCTCATCGTGATCGGAAGGATGTATGTACTCGTAAATGCTATTACCAGTAAGCTCCACCTGTGAAGAGACACGTAGCAAATGAAGCAGTGCAGCTGGCTGAGTTTTTTTCCTGTTCCAAAAGCACTCTTGAGCAACCTGCATGAACTGCATCTGAGTAACTACAGACCATTTGTAAAACATAGGTTGAATATATGAAAATTATGTTCCAGGTTATACTCACTAAACTGAATTAATTCCTTCTTCGGCAGTAACTAATGTTATTATAGAGGCTTTTGTGAGAATTTCTGGTGATGTTCTAGATACAGAAAAGCTGCTATTAGGGAGAGCTAGCAGATGAAGAGGTAAACTAAACTAGATGCAGAAATGCTAGATTGCCACAGAATGGGATAAATATTCGTGAACTGTATTAAGGTCTCTCAGGGAGATAGATATTAAAAAAATACTGTTTCTACAGGTTCCCAGAAACTATCACCTGCATTCAGCTGGCAGCTCAGCCTTCAAAGACAAATCACTAGACATACACAATTCCTTTTGTGCCTTTTCAAAGACCACACTCAATCCACAGTAGTGTGAAGGGCTCAGAACAGTAGCCAATGAATTCAAAAGGCAGCCTCCCATAGATTTTCCTGGGCACTGCACTGAGTCTTCATGGTTTTCAGTAAATATACACAGTAAAGACTAGATCTATCTTAAATACCTGCATATTCCCTCTTTTCACTTGAACTTTGCTGGCATAAAAATGCATTTCTGTCTTTTCCGCTGTCATACCCATAGTAACTGTTGCACAAAAAATAAATGGCCTGCACCGTATGTCCTTTTTGCTAACTCTATTTGCCACATATAAAACTTACTGACAAAAGTCTCCAGATAGATGCAGTAATTGATTTAAGGAGTGAACCAATACTTTGAGCCTGTGTTTTAAATTAGTGTCAGGCTGCCCAATTGTTCAGTGTGGCCTGATGTGCCTTGGGCCCCCAAGATCAGAGACAGCTGAGAGGTGAAGTAATTTAACCTATTATTCTGAGCCAATCCTACTGATTTGCTAAGAAGTGTGATTTGCCTTTTCTTTAGAATAAATGAAGTTATCTACCCCACAAAGCAATCTTTTTCCAAAAATGTTTCTCATAGCTCCATTTTCTGCATTATTCATGGAATGTCTCTTCCAAAGACTATGCAAACTAACTTTTTTCCTAGCTATCTATTCCCCACTGCTTCTTTCCTCCCTGCAAAAATGAAAACACCAACGTTGATTTGATAGTGTAACCAGGATAATATTCGTTGTTCACTGAACAACGAAAAAAAGGAAGATAAAATAAGGAAAAGAGAGATGGAGGGAGAGAAAGAAAGGCAGAGTGAAAAAGGTGAAGAAAGACAGAGAAAAGATGGGGGTAGAGAAGGGGAGGAATCCACATTACGTCATTTATATAATTTTCTCTAAATGTCCTCCTTAAAAAACACTGGCTGTTCCCTTTCAGGATTGTAATAGGTGGGGACTTGTTGTAGTAACACAATATATTCAAGCTTTAGTGGCAGGGGAGGAAGGAGAACATACAATCTCACTGTGAGTCATGCTTCTCAATGCTCCATTTTGGTTTTAATTACATGGTGAAAAACATATTTCAACTGTCCATAGCTATCTCCATGGATATCATAATCACCTATGGACTCATAAAAACAATTTTTAAAAAACCTAAAAATTCCTATGGTGATGGGTATTTCATTGGACTATACGCTTAGTAAACCAAAACATGAAAAAAAAATATCATTTTAAAAATACACCACTGTGGTTAATATTAAAATCAAAAGGAGTATCACTAATGAACCTCTCATATCGCTTTATCTTTGGCTAATAGTGATTTTACTAAAAAGTATGGTTTGCATTTGAAAATAAAACAATTGTATCAGAAAATATGCCTTCAGAAAAAAAATTATTCACAGATGGATATGTGCAAAAAATCTCTCCCGTTTGCAAAAACAACACCAGCCTAGCAGCATCTGCAACTGCAGTAATCCAAAAGAACTTCTTGTATCTCTGCTTTTACTTTGTATAATCACAACCACATTAACATGCATCTACTCCCTGAGAAAGTATAAATCATGGGTATCTCTTGCTTTTCCAAAAGTCACTAGCTATTTCAAAAGGACTACTCAGGAAAATACACATTTATCCACGGGATTCACGGGTCTGCACCCAAGGTCGCACTTTTATCCAAACTGTAATTTGTATCCCAGGGCTTAAATCAAAAATACAAAACTAAAACGCTTTGTTAAACTAATGACTACTTTTTCTCATTAAACATATAGGAATGTTTTCTACACTGATATATGCATTTGGAACCCCAGCAAAATCAGGGGGAGGTGAACATGCAACACTGAAACCAAAATTGACTATAAAAATGCAAGTGGAAACATAAAGCCGTCAGCAAAGAGATGGGGGCTATGAAAGACTCAAATAACCAAAATATGTATACATAATTTGGAAAGTGACCACAGTCTCCTGCTATGCGTAGTGCATGCATACTATTTTAAATTCTACAATGAAACACTGAAAACTTAAAAAAATAAAGTATATGGTTCAATTCATAAACCTAAAATCCCATGCCTCAGGCTTATTAAACCAGCTTCCTCAATGTAGCTTTTTAATATCTGTAAATACCTGCTTACTACCCAACATCGCTGTTTCCTACTAAGAGGTTTTTTGTATGTAACTCAGCTGCACATTTTTTTCCTGCCAAGAAACAATTTATTATAAACACAAAGGACTAAGTAGATGGATTCTAGAGCAAATAATTACATATTTTGCCTTTCATATTCTTATTTGATGAAAGTAAAATAAACTCTTGGACAAGTTCAGATGTTTGTGGTTAAAGATTTCAAGATGTATCAAAAGTCAAAGATAAGCTTGGCTCCCTCATGGACCCAGAAATTGACTGGAATAAGCTCCAGATCTTTGAAAACTTAAAAAAAATATCTTTCACCATTGTTTCCTAAGAGGATTTTCCTCTCCATTCTGTCTTTGGACTCTAAGGGGAAAAAAATACTTGGGGAATTTGAACCTATTTGTTATCCACAGGAATAAAAAAAAAAAAAAAAGTCAAGGAATTGGCTCTTTCAGTTAGCACAAGTCAGTTCAGCGCTGGCCTGAGGCCTGGTGAAATGAGATGGAGGAGGGGGTCCTAACCATCAGTATTTGCTGTTACAGTTGAGAGCAAAGATGGATCAAAATCCAAAGCCACAAATTAAATGATAGGTTCACAAATGAAGATGTAGCCATTTCACAAATATTGTTTCTGATTCTCTGATGGTGCAGACAGAAGTGAAGTAATGCTGCAAAACAATCCTTCACGTTGTTTTTAATTTTTAAACTAGCTTAACTACACCAGCCAGTGCAAGGTTATTCCAAAGCTCTAATTTCTTTCTGCTGAAGTTAAATTCATGATCAACTAGAAGATAAAGGCTACTGTAGTACAACCTCAAGAATATCCTGCAAAATATTTTTAAATGGACATTTTATTCAGTTTAAATATATTTTTCAACAGAGTGCACTTTAACTGGCAATTAATGTGTGGACTAGTTAATTGTCAAATTATTTAATAAAAAGGCCTTTCTATGCACACTCTAAGAGACTTTCTAAAATCATCATCACTCTGGTCTCAGCTTGTATTGGCTGGAGCTCTATAAGAGCACTTGTTGAAAATATAGTGTGGGATTATGACTTGGTGAGGGAGACTTGCAGAATTTCCTTCTACAGACCAATCTCATTCTTGTTGATGTCAGTGGCAAAACTCCCAGCAATTTCCAGAGAAGCAGGAACAAGAACTCATTTAGAGCCCTGGGAAGCTTACAGGAATATCCTAGTGTTAATGTATTAATATCCTAGTACATAGGAATAGCGTAGTATTCATTCTAGTACTGCTTAGGGAAAAAACGTCTCTTCAGAAATAGAACACTGAGAAATAGCAAGAACAGATAAAACAATATTAAGAAAGGGAAGGGAGGGAAATCCATGCCTTGATTAGCTGGGTCCGTGCCTTGATTAGCTGGGATTTTGTATTTATAAATTTTAAAAAATGTGTACTGTGAAACTGCTGGAACACTTAGTGCTTTAAGAGTCTATAACGTGTTCTTAAATTTCATATTCCTCTGCCTTCTCCAATCTACAGCTTTCTGGGGAGCTCAAAGATACAGTCCATTCCTTCACAAATCTCTGCTATAGTGACGTATTTGTGATTGTACTTATCAAACTAACTTTAATAATTAATATGACCAAACCCTCTAGTTCTCCTTAGTGCCTCTTGCACTAAGAGTTTATAGATACTTATAGGTGCAATGGGTGTGGAATTCAGTCAGAGCAGAGGGCTGTAAGGGCGAGGGCTAAATATGGCTAAAGCCTGCCTGACACTTTCAGTTCCCTCTTCCTGAATGCAGCTAAGTCTATTTAGAGTCCTACTGATCCCCTAGTTCTTTAATTGCAGCAGATGACAGGCCAACACTGAGACCTGCATAAGCTGATGACTTGATATTCCTCAAAAAAAAGTAAGAAAAGAAAAAAAAAACCCACAATTTCTGGACAAAACCTGGAAGATCATTTAGCAGTTGTCAAACAGCAAGCAGCACAAGACAATGAGACTCTACTTCACGGAGGACAGATGGGAACGCTCAGGGCTTTGGAATAATTGTGCTAACTAAATGAACCTACTTAAGCAGTCAGCACTGTGGCGGATCTTTTCAAAAACTGGGGCAAAAAGAACTTTTAATAACACTGTTGATGCAGAGTAGAAAATATGGCCATTCTCTGGGAAAGTTTATTCTAAAACAAAGAAATATTTAAAGTAATTTGAACATGCATTAAATGTTATGAAACAACTAATACTATGCTGTAACAGACTCAACTGAACAACCTACTTGAATTAAGAATGTTCCCTGGACACAGTTTTAAAACTTGGCAGTAAAAAACTATCCATACAGAATATTGATTCTCAGAATCAATTTTTCTAAAAAGAGATTACAAATACAGGGACTGTAGTTGCCTTTGGATGTAGAAGTGGTGTTTATGAGATTATATACTTGTTTTTTCTGGCTATTTAGAGCACTATTTTTTTCTCACAGCTACTAATTCTAGTATCACTAATGTAACACACATTCCAAGAAATTCGCAGTTTTTGAATCTAAAATATTAGTTACTCCCAAAGTTAAAGTGCATATATGATCTCCACAATTCAGCTTCTTCTCTGTTTATTGAAAGAGCCACAGAGTGTATTCCCCAAACATTTTCAGAATATCCTGTGCTCTCTCACCTTCATCTCCTCGTTTTTCTTCCCTCTGCAATTAAGTCTTTATTTCACTTTAACTCTGAGAAGTGTTTGAGCTACAAGTGGTTCTGAAGTAATGTTTCTGTTTCTTGTGAGTCTCAACCAGGGCGTAGTGAAAGAGGTTTTTCTATTGAACTGCAGCAAGCTTTAGGTCAGGTGCTACCAATGAATTGGTGTAGTACATTTACAGACAAAGGTATGGACACTTGCTGTCTGCAATAAATTCAGGATATTTGCCCTTGTGCCTATCCTAAGAAGGCAAAAAATTAAAAATGTCCTTCTAAGAAAAAAAAAAGAACAATAATAAAAAAACCCTTATACTTCTTGTGCAGAACAGTAGTAAACTGAGTTTTATGAGTTCTATCACAACCATATAAAACGCTTTACTGAAAAGACCACTGAGCTGGAAAAACTCAGGGAAAACTACCCTGAATTCCATGTGAACACTCATAAATCTGCCCCTTTTTCTTTTTTTTCCTAAAGCACATTTACCATAAAACTCATGTTCCACATTAGATTTCCTCTCTATTTCATAGCAAGTTTCAATATCTTACACAATCTAAAACATATAGACTTGAATTCTAAACTTTATTTCAGATGTATAGCATTACTGTACAGGCAATATGTTTGGGTTTCAAGCTCTGTGTATATCTGCAGTTTGCAATATCATATTATTTATTGCCTTTCTTAAAGGTAATGAGGAGTAAAATACAATGAACAAGAAAAGATATAAAGACAGTTATGAAGCAGTTGTAAGTAAAAGAAACTTAAATATTTAAGTAAAGCCATTTGTCAGAGAACGAAGTCGAAGCTTCAAATACCCCTAAAATACAATAACATTGTATACGTGTCAAGATACTAGTGTGAACCGATCCAAATCTGGTATCCATATTTAACAGATAGACAGAATAAGTCACTCGTACCTGAGATAAGCCAAGATGTACAGATGCCGTTTCTGAGATGTACATTATTTTGCCATCTGATGCTACCACGAAAACAAAGCCATCCAAAGTCTGAAAAAGATAAATACACAGGTTAATAAGCAAACACTCTGTGGAAAGCATTTACACAGAAAAAGTTTTGAAGCCTTTTAGAGGAAGATTTCTGTCCAACTTCAACAGCAGCAAAATTTAAGGGAAAGAAAGCTTTATGTAGTGCTGTTCCTACAAACTCTAGGACACACACACACATTGTGAAATCCAATTCATTCCCCCTGCAGATGCTAGCTTTACTGCTTCACTTTAGGTTAACATTCTCCTGTTGATTCTGGTTATTTTAGTACTTAGTACAAATCCTGAGCTATGTGGTACTTAGGGGAAAGGCTAGTACTATGCAAGCCATTTATTATGGCATAATTGGCAGACACAGCTTACCGCTATTTGCAATATATTTAATGATACCATAAGCAATGCTTTAAATTTCTGTGACTATATTTTTAATAAAGTCTTTCTGAACAGAAGGCTGTCTGCTATGTAACTATACAAACTTAGGAAAAGGAAGTAAAATAAATCAGCGTTCAAAAATTCACACTTGAAGAGAAGTATTTATGCGTATTAGGCTGTATCCCTACATTTTGTGAGTTGCAACTAACATTAACATGTAATGCAGCCTTGAGGTCCAACCCTACAAATTCTTATTGGCGGCATATTGATTAGGAGGTAAATACTACTTCTGTGAGTAAAAGCTAAAGTTTTCTTTAGTCATATATCATTTGTATGAGAAAGAAATAATATGGTGGAAATGTCACAGGCTACCTAAAACTGGCCCTGCTTTTGAGAGACAAATTGTCAGTTTGGAGTTACCTTGATTCTTCAGTGTCTCTTTTGAGGCATTTTTTCAAAAGTATCTGATATCCTCAGTCAAAAAGTATTTATTATCTATAACCAATTTAAGGACCCTTGATCAACACGTACATATGAGCATCGTTGGAAAATATATGTGGAGCAGGAAAAAAAACTACAGGATATGGATAAAGCAAACACCTACTTTAATTCACCTTTTAAGTTACTGGAGAGAAGCAATAAAATCCTGTATGTTTCATGTTCTTACAGTGCTGCTCCAATAAGAAAATAGTCCAAATTATTCTCTGGCCTACTAACGATTCTACAGCATGTAATTGAAACCAGATTACTCTTTGCCTTTACATCTCTTTTTTTCCTTTTTTTCAGACATAAATTAAATGTTGTGGAAGTATTAAAATGGGAAATAAATTATTGCATCCTTAGCCATAATTTTGCTTTTAAACACTGTCATTTTGCAATCGGTCTGCCTGGGATCATAACTAAAACCGTGTCAATGCTTCCATTACCGCATTACATAGTGTGTTAGGTCTCTAACTTCCCTACACAGAAAAGCAAATTGCAGCTGAAACTTCACATGTATGGTTTCAGTCTAAGAGTCCTTACGTTTACTGTAAATGTGGGTTTGTTCAAAAGTTAAGCATTCGTAATTCAGAAATAAATCAACTGTAAAATGAGTATTACAGGTGATCAGCATATAATGTTATTTAGGTTCGTTTAATGCCAGAAATGGCGTGGAAACAGCTAACAGGGAGGAGGAGTAAGTGTAACAGAGATTATTTTTGTAGTATAACTAGATGCCTATTTTCTAGGTAGATTCTGAACAGCTGATAGGACATCAGCTACCGAGAACAAACTTTTCAAGGCTCGAAACACCCACGCACGGGACAATTTTGAACTTTATGGATTTTTTTTTTTTTTTTTTTATTACTACACGTAAGTAACGTCTGCTTCAGATCACTCCACCCAAAGAGCGCTTTCTTTCCACTTCAGGAGAACCGATGATACTTTGCAGGGCTGCAGTACCAAGTAAATAACTGTGCGCGTCATTTCGAACGTGGGACGACCTCGCAACAGCTTTCCCAGCCAGCCCTCCCCCGGAGTAGGTTGGATTGAGCCTGGAAAGAAAAAGCCGCTACCTAAAGAGGGGGCTACGAATGGAAACAAACCAGTCGGGATGCTGGGAAAGGGGATGAAAGGCCAGGACTCACCCCAAAAGCCGCGGGGGTGAAGGTGGGGGACCTGGGGTGGAAAGCGGCCGCGGTGTTTCTGTTGAGGTTTTTATCCCCGGCCCGAGCCAACAGTTAAAACAGCTCCAGCCCTGTGACCAGGAATTAACCTCCCACAATAAAAACGGCCGTTAAATGATTACGGTTTACTAGGTCTTTAAAATCGGAGGAGAAAACCCTCGCTGTATTAAGTTCACATATTAAAAAAAAAATGGAGCTAAACGTAATTTCCCCCCAACTCCGGCTGGCAAGCACATCCCAGCTACGGCTTCCTAAATTGTCCTACGCTGGGGAATTCGGAGGAATTCCAGAGCAGACCCACGGGATTGGGAACAAGGCTGTTTTCAGGTGCTAAGGTCGGTGGGCGACCCAGACATTCACCCTGCGCTTGCTCTCTGGGCTCCCCAAACACGGGCCGAGAAGGGCGATCCCCGCTGCCCCGCACCCTTACCCGCCGCCTGCGGGACATCCCCAACAATTCCTTGGATTCTGGCTAACGCCTTTACGGCTGAGAGAACCTTGAGTGCGCAGGGAGCCCATCAGTGCCGCGATGAGCTGCTGGTTCTACGGGTACCAAAGGTGAAAACAATCAAAATAACAGCTGGAGCGGTTGTTGCCTCGCTTCTTTCTCCCTTTCCGGCCAGGAGTAAAAAAGAGGCTTCAGCCAGGCTCCTCTGGAGTGCCGAGGAGAGGAGAAAGAGGAGGAGAGGTGGAGGTGGATCCCCCCGCAGCCACCAGGCGCGTACGGGAGGAGGGAGGCGTCCACTACCTGAAGCAAATGGGATCCCAGCTCCTTGGCCACGTTATCCAAGGGCCCTATCCTGCTCGGCTGTCCCCAGGCGTCGCCCAGACCTGCAAAGGGAACCAAGGAGCTGGTTAAAACGGGAAGCGGAGCCTTGTCCCCCCGTCGTCCCCCCCAACACCCCTGAGGGACGCGCCCACGCTGCCCTCCGGCTGCGGCGCGGAGGCTCGGGAATTGGGAAGGGTTGAGCACCTCCTACACACACTCGTGGGAAAGGGGATTGCTCTTTTCCTTGAGGTCTCGGCCAGGACAACCTGGCGGGAGCCCTTTCTCCCACCCCGGAGAGCCGCTCGACCCCCGGGAGGCGCCTTCCCCGACGGCTTCTCCTCCACACCTCGTTCCCCCCGAAGACGGGGCTTAAGGGCAGGGGTTCTGCCTCTCGCCCAGCACCTTCACCGTCCCCTTTTCCCTCTCGGCCGGGCTGGACGGGCCCACGCTGAGAGCCCCAAACCACGGCGAAGGCAGGAGGAGCTGCGAGGCGCTCGCCCGGCTGCAATTACCGCCCCTCGCCATGCGTGACCCCAGCGGGAGCCCGCAGGGACGGCCCCTGACTCCCAGCCGTGCGTTCTGAGGGCTGGGGGGCAGCGGGGGTGCCGGTGGCGACCACCCCCGCTCTGGCCAAGGCGAGTTTCTGCTGGCCGGGGCAGCCAAAGGAGCGCAGAGCTCGCTCAGGGAGGAACAGCCCCGACGGCCTCTTCACCTGCCCACGGACGGGACCGAGCAATTCGTCCCCGGCCCGTGGTCACGCTGTCCCCGCTGACCCCACAGCCCCAGGCTGGGGACAGTCCCTGCGCCCGGCGTCCCCTGTGTGACAGCGACCGGTTACCGAAGGGGCTGTGTTGGGGGCTCCTGGGGGCAGGGGAGCTGGTCCGGGCTTTGTATGTTCCTTTTTTCGTTTCCCCCGCGCCAAGAAAGCGCGCACCGTCCCGCCGGGGAAACGAAAAGCACCGCCCGTGCCAGAAAAGAGGATGGAAACCCGTGTCGGCACCTGACGGCAGCTCCGCAGGGGGACTTAGCCCGGGGGGCCGGGGGAGTGGGAAAGGGAGACGGGGTCGCATCCATTTAACGTCTTCTATTTGGAGAGAAAAGAAGGATTAAGCCCTCGGGGCTACAGCGCAGCTTCCGAGAGGCCACGGAGCCGTAAGGGCGCTCCTGCCCGTGCTGCTCGGCAGCCGAGAGGCGAGGGAAAGGCAGGGATGCTCGGTGCCAGCCCTGCCTCGCTGGGGACGGGGTCTGTAGTGTTTCACCTGCCGTGGATGCGGAGCCCATCAGCCCAGGTAACCTTCAGTGTGGTTGCAAACCGATGTGCAGCCGTGAAGCCCAGCGCCGCGTTTGCCTCCTGTGCCCTCCCACCGGCCAGGAGCTTTCGAAGAAAAGGGGCAGAGGCCGCTGCAGCGGGGGCTCCGCTCCGCTCTGCTACCCGAGGGAGAACCTGGCACCCAGGTGGAAAGCCCCTGCCCTAAGCCCCAGCTTCGCAGCGGGGCTCTAACCGTCCCCCCCCCCCTAAAGGAGCGTTTGGCCGCGCGTTGGGAAATTTGCTTTGAAGAGGCAAACGAAAAGTCGCACTTCTCTGCGGCGTTTCACAGTTCCCGGGTTGGAGAAGAACCGTAAACTTTCAATGAGCCGTCTAAATGTTCTTTCTGCTTCCCATGAGGCGGAAAGTTTGAGGATCGCAAAGACAATCTATACAGTCTCTTTCCCGAGACGGTAACAAACGCAACCGACAGAGGCAGTCCTAGCGCTACGCCGCTTGCCCTTGTTTCGATTCACTAATTGCAAATATCGAAACATGGGATTGTAACCCTAGAAAGGGGTTACGTGTAGCTGTGTAAAAACCGTCCTGCGACGAGCCCTGGCTTTCCGAAGGACGAAGCAGATTTGATCTTTGAGCCACTCAACTAGAAGCTATTCAAGAACCGACAGAATCTCAGCAGCGCCTGGGCAGGACAATCAACTCCATCCTGTCCATCACACCTGGCCAGGTACGGTTTCACTCCATCGCTCAAAATCTACTCTGTTTTTGATGTTCTTTCCTAACCTGAACTGAAAAAAAAAAAAAAAAAAAAAAAGCCGCTTCCGCAGATTCTTTCCCTTTGAAACTGTAAATTGGAGTTGCGATTGCGAACCCGCGTTTGGTGGATCAGCCTGGCATTCGTCGAAGCTTATTTTAAAGCCGATGATTTTATCATTTAATCCGCCGGCGGATCTTTTTTTTTGAAGATGGAAACGAAACGAATGGAACCTGACGTTCAGATAAAGGACTAACGCCCATTAACTCGCCCCCCGAACGATTTGCGAACGCGCAGCGTTACCTCCCGTAAACATATGGATGCAATAGACTCAGCCGAGCTGCTCCTGCCCAGCCAGTAAATAACACACGTTCTCACTCACTGGGCTGGAGCGAGGCCAAAAGAGCTGCTGATACAAAGCGAGCGCTTCCTACATCGCTTAAACGCGGTGGGAGTTTGCTGGGGTGGCCCCGGCCGGGGAGGGGGCTCCGGGTGGGAAGGCTGTCGGGTTTCCGACGCGGCTGGGCAGCCGGAGGGGTCATTTCGAAGGCAACGTCGGAGAATGTCCCGTTATGGCACGAACTATACCAGATACCGGCCTAGAGAGGGGTCTCCCTGCGAGCGAGCAGCTGGCGCATCCTTCCCGCAGATGCTGCGGGTACCCGTGGCGGGGACTCTGTCCCCCAGAACGGCCACTTTCCCAGAGCAGGGGGTCACCTACAGGCGGTGGCTTGAGACCGCTCCGTGCAGGGCCAGTAGCCTCAAGCCCGGAAAGCCGGAGCCGGGCTCGAAGCGCAGGAGCTGGTGACTCGCAGCCACCTCTTCCCTTGGCATCCCGCCGTCGGGAAGCGTGAATGGGATGATCCCCTTCTCCTTGGTCGCCCTCCGTTTGCTGGGGTCTGCAAGGACTGCTGGTCCCGTCCCTTCCCCAGCGGGGCGGCGCTGGGAGGGCAGGGTGTGCGCAGGGTGCCCAGGGACAGAGAGGAGGGGTCGCACGGGCACCCCAAAGTACTTGCTATTTTACAGCTGAAAGACGTGGGGGTTCTTATACGAACACATCCCCCTCTCTTCGGCAAACCCGAGCACGATTTCCACACACCCCCCTCCGCCTTTTGACATCTCTGGCTGTTTTTCCAAGTACCTCAGCGTTCATTTTGTACCGTTTCCCAGTTTCCAGGGAGAGGGGTGAGTTAAACGGTGATGACTTCTAGAAATATTTGGGAACAACTCCCACATTTGCTCTCCAAAAATACAAATTCGCACACACACACAGACACACACACATTTGAAAGCCCGGTAGCTTTTCTGCTTGGGATTCTGCTAAAAGAATTACTTCGAGATGTATTATGTTGGGTATCGGATTGCCCTGTAACTTGGAGCGTTTCCTTTGTGTCTAATGTACTATTTGCCGGCTCCCCCGGAGCTCACGGTCCCCCCGCGATATTCAATAGTCACCTGGG
Organism: Clamator glandarius; assembly: GCA_033459285.1. Lineage (NCBI taxonomy): Eukaryota > Metazoa > Chordata > Aves > Cuculiformes > Cuculidae > Clamator > Clamator glandarius. The sequence goes on along the minus strand of JAUNZM010000310.1, from coordinate 1,859,661 downwards.
TCAACTACAAGCACCTGGATTGTCAGCGCCTCCTCTCCCGGGGGATTTTCCCCCAGCACTGTTACACCTCCATCGGCCAGGGAAGCAACAGGGAAATTACGAGGGGGTTCGGCGAGCTGGCAGCCCCAGGGACTGGGAGGAGGCAGCCCCTGCCCTCGCCTTTGGCTCCCTCCATTATTCGAGGCTCGGGGCTGGATAGGAACGGGGTGGCCTCTCAGCCTTGGAAGTCGGGGCGAGGGGCAGAGCTGGCATCTTGCCCTTAAGCCCCATCTGCGGCGGGAGGGAGCGGTATCTCAGCCCCTGTGGCACCATTGACAGAGAGAGCGAGGGAGCGGGACGGGTCGGGAGCAGGCAGGCTGCCCTCGGGTCTAGCGGGGGGAACCTCTGCTTGAGGCAGGGAGGCTCCTTTGGGAAGAAGCAGGGCTGCGTTAGGATGTGCCGCCTCGCCAGCCTCCTCTCTCTGGGCTTCAGCGTCATCGGCTGGAAAGGGATGGGAGATGGGAACAACGGAAGTAAAAATCAAGAATTCAGCTTGAAACAAAAAAAAAAGAAGAAAGGAAGAAAGAAAAAGAAAAAAAAAGAAAAAGAGTAAAAGGAAAATGAAAAAAAGGGCCAGAGGGGGAAGAAAAAAAAAAACACCAAACAACAAAAAGCAACCACCAAAACCGCTTTCCAGGAACAGCCGGGCAAACCCAAATCCGGCCCTTCCCTGCAAGCCAGAAACTCCACCTCGTGCTAACGAGTCTGCAAGCGGCACCACGACACACAGTGAGGTCCCGGACAGAACCACAGCTCCCGCGGCAGTGACACCCCCCCCACACCCCGGGACTGCGCGCTCCCGCCGCCTGGGAACGGCCGCGCGGCTCCGGGGAAGCCCTAATGACGCTTTTGTTTTAATAAGACCTTTAATACAACTATTAGGGGCTATTACAATAGCGGCCCGGTTTCACTGAGGGATTACTCGCGCCGCCGGCTCAGGCTTTATTTATTTATTTAATGCGCTAATGAACCTCTTCAGAGCGAGTATGAAAATTAGGTGAAATTGTTGCAGTTCGTCTTGGTTTTCTTGAAACACACATTCACGCTCACGTTGAAACAGGAGCAGAGAAAACTCTGTATGCTCTTAGTAATTTCCATCGTCTGCCCTTCGGAATAGGGAACAGGTCTAAGGTCTACCTCTGAGTGATTTTATTCCCATTATTTTGTACACTGCACAGTATCTTTCGGGTCACTTATTACTTAGCTAGTTCTCATCCGGCTTAAACATCTCTAAAGGTGCGGATTTACAGTCATTTTTGGAAACAGCTTCGGAGACGGGGAAGGGAGAATGTTACAATTTAATCAGTTTGCCACAACCAGGGCGCAGGGAACAGCGGTTTTCAAACGCGATTTCTTCTCCCGTCTCTTTCTTTAATTTGCTCATTTTTTAGGAAAAATAAAAAAATACTAACAGTCAGGACAGAAGCCCCATGGTGTATTTTTGTTCTGCATTAATAAATGCCTTGGCGAAAAATCAAAACATAAGAGAAGATGAGCTAAAAGAGAGGGAGCGCGGGGGAGGCTATAGGTTGCTGTCTCCTGGACTTTAATTCATGAATCTGAAGGTCAGAGCGAAACCGCACGGCAAAATCTGTGATATGAGAGCACGAAGTTGTGCACTTTGGGGGGCGGTAAAAGCCGGAATATAAATCTTTCACTTCTTTGAGCCTCATGGGGCGTCTCTGCGGGGGGATCAGTGAGTTCAGTTCCAAAGGAGCATCTTGGGGAAAAACCCTTTGCTCGAGGAGGAGGGGGAGACCGATCTGTCGAAACGCTGAGACCGGACACCTCGGTGAGGGTCTCAGACTTCGCCTGACCTAAACTTCAGCTCGCTCTGGAAGTGAAGCGGACGGGGACGCCATCCGTCGGAGTTATAAAAAAAAGATGCGCTTCTTTCTCAAGTCCAGAGAGCGCTGGAAGCCGGTTTTATAGCCGGACAACACTTCTGATCCCGCTGGCTGCAGCTCCCCCGGGCTTAGCACGCACGTTGGAGGCGCCACAGGCCTGTCCCCCCCCACCCCATCCCCCGCCACCGCGGTCTGGGAGAAGCAAACTCCCTTGAGCCCGGCGGGGGTGACACCTCGAGGCTGGTCACAGACGCTTGGGCCAGCGGCGGCATCCTCTTCGAGAGAGAATCCCGGGGGAGAGGGAGCGGGCTGCACAGCTCCCACTGCCCCGCGAACCCCTTCTCCTTCCCCAGACGAATCCCCAGGGAAAGGGAGCGGGAAGGGAGAGTAACGCGGGACCGCGTGCTGTGGGGCAGCCCCCCTGCATCCCTCCACCCTCCCAGGCACTAAACACCCGCCTCGGGGACCGGAGGCGTTTATTTCCCCGGCCTGTCATCCCTGGATACAAAGCTTTTGGCTTTAAACGTCTTTCCATCCGTACTTAAGACGATGAAAGATCAGGAATTCGCTGTGTGTATTTAAACGTTGCTCCTAATAAGCAGAGTGTGCGGGAGCGCACGCCTGGACTCTTTAAGGGAGACAGACGCATAAAACACACCCAAGCTGTGGGTATAAACCTGCTCTCGGGGTCGTCTTGCTGCTCCTGAGGATCAGCAGGGCTGCTAGAGCAGGGGCGCACCTAGCAGCACCTCGAAACGTGCCGCTTTTTTCCTCTCTTAAATCAAAGTCTTTCGGGGGCACGTCCCCCAGCAAGGGCTGGCAGGCGCCCCCCCCCCCCCCCCCCCCCAAATTACGACACGCTCTTTCTCATCGGGAAATTAGGGAATAATGGCTGGAAATCGCAGCAGAGAGGAGCCTCGCGTCCCCTTGTTCCGCTGTCACGGCAGCACACGATAAAGGAGCCCTGGCTTTCCGTGATGGCACTTGCTCTCGAAATTACTAAATTATCTGTCCATAATGGTAAGATTTCTCGGTTCGGAAGCGTTTTACCCGACCTCTCCTCTTTCTTTATATATATATATATTTTTTTTTTTTCTAATTGTCAGGCTTTTAATAAATCTCCTTAGAAACCGCGATGGAGAGTAGACCGAGAAGACCTTCCACTTCGGAATTTGCTTATTCCTTCACAGACATCCCCCCCCGCCACCCCGTCCCGAGCGGGGAGGCACAAACAAATGACAAAGGAGGGAGTCGGGCTTTATTTAGCCGCCCGTAGCCACCAACCAGCGCTTCATTTCACGCCTCCCGTTCCACGGGAAGGACGGGCTGCCGAGGATGGTCGGGGGTGTGTTTTTTTACCAGATCCCGGGGGAAGGAGGGAGAACTGTCAGGCTCCGTCGCTCCGAGAGGAGCTGCGGGAGCCACCGTCCCGGCCGGGGGGCAGCGGGGTCCCGGTGGGTTCGGAGTGCCCCCCCCGCTCTCCCGGGCCCCAGGAGAAGGCGGAGGGCCTCGCTGCCTTCTCACCCGGGCTGCTTCCCTACCTCCAGAAAGCTCCAACCAAACCAAAATAACAATTACACCCACGCTGTTGGGTTTCTTTGTACAACCCCCACCTCCAACCCCGGTTCGTGCGTGGGTACCGAGGGGCCCGGGGGGGCCCGGTGGGCTGCTCCCCTGCCTCTCGGGGCTGAGCCGAGCGGACCCCGCTCTCTTCGGGACAGACAGACAGAGCTGAGCCGGCAAAGAAGCAGAGGAGGGGAGAAAAAGGGGAAGATTAAAGGGGCGGCTTTGTCCCCCCCCCCCGCCACCCCGTTCCCCCGCCCGCCCGGAGCAGCCCCAGGCCGGGTTCCCTGAGCATCTCCCCACGGATCCCGTTATCCTACGTGTGATATTATTACTATATATTATTTTCGAGTTTAGGCCTCACAGGAGCAGATCTGCGGCTAGCAGCACCCCCCTCCGCACGCCACCCCGTGCTGCCTTCTCTTCCCAGGCAAGCGGGCTCCTTTCTGACACCCCCCCCTTCGAACGTCCCCATTCCTCCCAGGGCTGGGGTACCCTGCCAACTCCTTCCTCCCGGGGTGTAGCGGCGATGCGGGCTCATCCCGGGGTACAGAATGAATGAATGACCCGAAAGACCCACAGGGACCATCCAGTCCGACTTCTGCATCCGCACAGGACAACCCCAACACTCACGCCGCGGGGCTGGGGGGGGCTACCCCCTCGCCCCGACCCGTCGGTAGTTACCTTCGGGGAACACTGCTCGCATTTTCAGGTAGCTGGTGGTGAGGCGGATGATGGACGCCTTGTCCAGCTGAGAGGTGATGGCTGAGGGCAGGGGCAGGAGCTTGGCCAGTTCGTAGAATTCTCCATTTTCTTTTTCCCGTCTAGTCTTTGCTGCGTTCTTGGATTTTTCCTTCATCGCGACTACTGCCAGGCGAAGATGCCACTGGCATATTAGACTCGGTTCTTCCGAATGGCGGGGGGCATGGATTTCGGCTTCAGAGTTAGTATTTTCGTTTAAAGAAGGGAGGGAATTCAAGCAAATAAAATAAAATTATAATAGCTAAAAGAAAAAATAAAAGAGGAGGAAAAAAAGGGGAAGGGGGGGGGGGGAAAGCCAAACCAACCAAACAAAACCAAAACCAAAAGAAACGGTGCGAGGAGGGGGGAGGCGATTTCTTGTGACAAGCCACTCGGGAGAGGGCAGGTCTGCTCCGGCCCCTCGGTATCTGGCGCTTCGAAACCGAGACTGAAAAGACCTACGTGAAGGGCGCTCCTCTGCCTGCTGCTGCAATCGGATCTTCTCCTCAAAGAGGGAGCAAAGCGCTGGGTTCCCTTCACTGAAGGATTTCTTCTGCGCAGTCTTTCCCCCGTTCAAAAAGAATAATAATAAAATATTAAAAAACAGAGCGTCCACGCAAGAAATTATCGGCCTGAGCAAGCCGAGGGGAAAAAAAAAAAAAAAGAAAGAAAGGAAAAAAGAGGAAAAGAAAGACTGTGCTGCGCGTTTAACGAGATGCAAAATGATCTGGTCCCAGATCCTTAGGTGCCGAGGAGACGACGAGCTGGCGGGGCAGCCTCCCGTCAGACGAAAGTCAGAGCCGGTGCGGAGGGAGCCGGTGGCCGGAGGGCTCCGAAGTCACCAGCTCGCGTTCCATTCAGGCTCTTCCCTCTCGTCCAGCAGCTCCCGGCTGGCGGCCCTCCCCGTGGCCTCGGGGCGGCTCAGCTGCTGGGGCTGGTGCCCGTGGGGCTGCTCCCTCCGCTCCGGCCGCGGCGCCCGGCTCCAAATGGAGTTCTCATGCGGAGTCAAATTAAAGGATCCGTTTTCCTCGGGACCGGTGCCACTTCAGCGTTGTCTCTTTCCAAACAAGTCCGAGCTCTGGCAGAGGCGTGGGGTTGATTTTGTTGGATTTATTTATTGGTTTGGTTTTTTTTTTCCCCCTCCTTTTAAAGAAAAAGTATTCGCAAGATCAGGAATTGTTTCTTTTTTATTATTATTATTTTAACACGTATTTAAAAAGCAAAGCCGTGGCTCTTTCGTACAGACATGCCTTTCAAAGGCAAAAGGAGGCTTTGCTACTTTCACCTCCGGCAAGGACCGAAGGTAAAATTCCCCTCCTCTCGGAAATCCTAGCAGTCACGATCCTCGCCTGAAAGCACCGATATCTCCTGGTTTTTTCCCTTTCCTTCCCTTTTTCTTTATTTTTTATTCTTCCTTTCTCTCTCTCTCTCTCTTTTTTTTTTTTTTCCTCTTCTCCGGGGCAGAAGGAGCTCTGAAGTGGACCCCTCAGTTAATTCTTTAGCAAAGGCTGCAGAAAGCCAGGAGAGCCTCAAGAGGGGAGGGGATAATAGATCCGTGACGTGTCCTCCCGCGCAGCGCCCTCCGAGGGACCCAAATAGAGACGAGCCGAAAAAAAGAGCCGCAATTAGCACTTGAGAGGGGACGGGAGGCCAGGGACGGGGGGGGGGGGGGTGAGCCTCGGGCGGGGGCCTTTTGCTGTGGCAGCTCGAACCCTCTCCCCTTCACCTCCCTAAGCGGCCAGGGGGACACGCGCCCCCCAAGCCCCATAACCTGCTGTCGCTCACTCTTGATGCACCGACCGTGACCCCGGGGGACACACACACACATTATCTCTCTCTCTATATATATTTATTATATATATACTACACATTATATATATTTTACTTATATATCACACGTGCACCCGGCCGGTGCCGCTCGCCCTCAGACCCCGACGTGACGCCCCGAGGGGCCGCCCGTGACCGGGGCTTGACCCCAGAGCAGCCGAAACTGCTCCTCGAGGGGAAAAGGCGAAGAAAATCCCTGAGCGCCTGGGTTTTTATCCCTCCCCATCCAGGGAGCGGCCCCGGGCACCGCGGCGGGGGCAGAACCGGGCGCCGCGGCGCTCACGGGGCTGGAACCGGGTTTTTTTTTTCGCACAGGTTTGTCGCAGTAGCCTCTGTAACCATCGCGAAGCCCTGTTCCCGGCTCCCCGGCCAAGCCCCGACCCGACGTGAGCCCTTCGGAAAATGCCGGCAAGTAAAATTCTTCTAGGACTAGTTTTAGAAAGCTCCATCCTTTATCAGGCCAGGGCAACGTGATGGAGCCATCTCCATCCATCGTGTGCGGCCAGACAAGAGCCGGCCCGGGATGGATTTCCCACTCATATGCACATGGATAAATTTTCCCAGAAATCTTATGCATATTCTGTTATTTTCCAAGGACTAATTTTAATGTTGTGATGAACTTCACAGCAGTAAAACCTCTTGCTAATTTGGAGCTGGCTCCAGCTCCCTGCTCAACCTTTGCCTTTGAGACACTGCAAAGAGAGGTGATCACAGTAGAAAACGCATCCGTTCAGCACAGATCACGCTGCACACAAGACGTTATCACCTTCAAAGGATGAAAACTGCCTGGAAAAGCACCGTTTTGAAGCAAACATGCCATCAGAGGGACATTCTGCCTTTCTAAGAACACAATTACTTGGGTGAAATTTAACTTTAATTTAACTTAAATAAAAAATATTCAACTTTTTTTTTTTTTTTTTTTTGTATCAGTAACCGCTTCTCGTAGCCGGGATGTTGCGAGGGGCACGGGCGTGGGGGACACGCATCCATCTCCCCGCACCCCCATCAGCTTTCGAACAGTCGCGGGGGCAACCGGCCGTTCCCACAGCGAGGAGAGAAGAACCACCGGGGAGAAGGGAAGGAGGGCAAAACCCGGGGAGACCCGGCTCCACACCCGCCTAGGGGCGTCGGGGGGAGGTGGGCGGGGGGGGAGATGGGGTCGCCGGTCCTTAATATTAATCCCTCAGAGAGGCCTGGCCGGCGGGCGAGCGTGTTTGTTTAAGATCGTCCGCCCCTCTGTAATTATCCCATTAGACCAGAAAGGGCCCGTCTCGGCGTTTATAAAGGGAAAAGGGCCGCGATTTTTAACCTCCCCTGTCCCCGCGCAGGCACCGCTGCCCCCGCTCTCCCTTTCCCGGGCCGGGAAAGCCTCACCGAGCCCGGGGAACGGCCGGTAGGGAGCTTGGGGCACCTTCTATCTCTGCTGCTTGAAACGTGGGGCGAGGAGTCTGGGGAGCGGCGCCCTGATGGGTCTCTGGCCCTGTCCCGTCCCAAATCCCCCCCCTTTCCCTGCTCGGAGGTGGAAAGGGGGGTGGTGGTGGGGGACAGCGGGGATCGGGCTCCCTGCCCGCCGTCCCGGGTGGGATTTAGGCTTAGAGCTGCCTTCCAGGTCAAGGAAACCCGAGGGAAACGGCCGCAGGGGTGAGCCCGGGCGGTGTGACCCGTTTCACCCTCCCGCACAGCCCTTTGCACCCGCAAAACAGGGAGCAGCCCCGTGTCCCCCTCGGGGGGGACACCTGGAGCAGGCTTGGGGGCGGCAGGTAAACTCGCCGCTGTGGTTTTCTTCTCACCGACTTTTTCGCCGGGCAGAGCAAACCAAACCAAAATTAACCCGGAAAACCCACCAGTCGAAAAGAAACTTCGGCGTTACGGGGAAAAAAATCTAAAAAATCAATACAAACTCCTCCCGCTGCCGAAACTGGACTCGTTAGCAGAGGTAAAAAAAAAAAAAAATCATACGGGGAATTTTGTTTTTTTAATGTTTATAAATAGATATATGCGGAAAAGTAGCTGTATTTCAGGGAAGGTCAGACACAACAAGCTGCGTGATCCCCTGGAACTATACGGGATAACTCTGTGTCCTGCGGGCAATATCTGGGGACAAGAAATTTGTTCTCAAAGGAAAAAGAAAAGAGAGCACGTTGTTTTTTTGTAACAAGTGGCTGTGGTTTGGAGCAAAGGCAGCTTTGCGAACGTTTGCCACATAATCCCGGCAGAAAAAAAAGAAAAATCACGTTGCCAAAAGGGTGTCCCGAAGCTTTCGAGGTGGATTCGCAATATTCGACTCGTTGAGCCCGATGTGGCTGCAGGGACCTTCGGGGAACGGCTTCTGTCTCTTCGATTTAACGAGAAACTCCACATCGGGGGCGAAAATAAGTAGGGAGAATAAATAAATAATGAATGAAACGACTTATTGTTGAAATATTCAGATGGTAATGTCACCGATCCGCTATCATAGAATCGTGAATGGGGCGCACACAGAAAGCGCTGTTATTTAACAGCCCTTTCCCTCGGTTTGAGGGGAGGCTCTTCCCCGGGTGGGAGGCAAAGGGAGAGCGTTTTTTTTTCCCAGGTGAGCTGAGCTGCAGAGGAATATTCCGCCTGTCCAAACCCGTTTAAATTAAAAATGGAAAATAAAGGGGAAAATCCTTGAAGAGGGAGGGGGGGAGCGGGGGGAAGAAACCCAACAAATAACCCCAAGCAAACCAAACAACCCGTCACCCCCCAAAACAAGCTCTGTCGGTAGCTCCGCCACGAGCCCCGCACCGCCAGGGAGCCCCGAGGCTTGCGCGGAGGGGACAGCGCGTGGAGGTGGGGGGGACAAAGGCAGGGGACAGCGGGGCAGGGAGGGAGGCGAGCGGGGGCAAAGCCTCAGCGGCTTCATTCACACCGGGGCGCGGGGGCGACGTCCCGGGGTTGCGGGTTGGAGCAGGGAGGGGGGACGGAGGGGAAGGGGGGGGGGGTGTCGCGGAGGAAAGAGCATTAAACGAGGGGTTTAATGCCTTTTTTTAAATTTGGGAATCCTGAAGGAGAGGCGCAGGCGGGGTTGTGCCTTTGGTCTTTCGCGTTCGTGTGTAAATAGTTTTTTCCGTGTGTTCTTGGTGTCGCACGCTCGTGTGACACACGCGATGCTGAATGGGTCCAGGCTGGAGAAAACGGGGCTGCGGGGCCCAGCACAGCTCAGGTCTTAACTTTTTTTGTCTGATGTGGTGCTTAGCTAAAGTATTAACTGTGAGAAATATCACCGAGTTCCTCAGGAAAGAAAATATCATCAGATATTTTAACATTTACGGTCTGCAACATCAGCACTGGTATGAGCTCAAGAACTAGCAGCCCTTATTGTCCCCAGAGGAATCCATTACACTTTTTTTTTCCCTGTGACTACTGTTCCCAAGTGTGGATGTATACACACACACGCTCACACACACACAAATCCTATAAATGCTAATAAAACAGATTCCTCAGGATTTGTTTAACTTTCCCTGGCACCGCAATCTTATATTGATATTCAATGGGTTCTAGTGTGCATGAGGATTACTAGTTAAGTATAGACCGCAGGATCAACCTTCTAGTATGCCACTTGAACATGTCTTTACAAATAAGTAAGGTAGGAAATGTAAGCATTGACAATACGATTAATTTGCACGGAATACTTGAAAGGACAAAAAGGAAGTTAAATAATGGTGCTAGAATTATTAAACTATGCAGAATTGAGGCCTCCGGTTGCAGGGGATCGTTTTCAGCTCTTTACTTGAAGCTGTGTTACTGCTATTGTCCAACCTTTGCTGGCCACAAGGGACAACATTTGGCAATCGGACAGAAAGTTATTTCTACTGGGCATGAATTGGAAATATCCAGCTGGGGGGTAGATCCCATTTCTAATCGTGGTGGAGGGAAGGAAAACTCCATGCTCTTTCTAGTTATGCAGACAGTATTTTTTTGAGTTTGTCAAAAGCGGCTACATCTAGCTATCCAGAAAAAATATCTGCTGTTTAAAAATGAAATAAGAGGATTTTTCCTCCCCTCTTTAGAACTCATAAATTTATGGGCTTTTTTTTCCTGTATGTGATGCAGAAAAGGGTGCACAATGTACATAACGTACAGTGCCTGTACATAACATACAGTGATAATATAGGCATGAAACGCTGCAGGAGCTGTCGGAGTTGATGGACTGATCCAAATGGATGACATTTGTAAAAGACATGTCTTACATTAAAAACACTAAAAGCTCATGTTTGGGTCAGGTTTTCAATTTCAGTTTTCTAAGGAGAATAAAGTTATTCTGTGAAGGCCAACTTAATTTTTTTTTTTTTTTCCAACTGGATCTGGAATTTGATGAATTTTCTGGAAGTATTTTCATAAAGCTCAGAAAATTAATATTAATTATAGAGCCCAAACTTTCACGATCAAACATTTCCTTCTGCTAATATAAGTTGCAAACCATATTTCTTTCAACTACAGTAGATAGTTTAAAGGTGAAAGCTGTCCTTGGGAACAGGAGACAGAATGTATCAATCATACAGAGGAAGCTTCTAGGCTGAAGAACTAGGAAAAACCTAGTAGAGTACAGTAGAGCGTTTTTGCTCTGTTTGTCTGAAATCTTTTGAACATTATGAAACTCAATGTAAGTATTTTTATTTACCTTTTTAAAATTATGTTCAGTGACTTGAACTAGTTTTCTCAGTGGCCCTCAACTTATATGAATAGTGTGACTAATCTAGTGGAGATGAATAATGAATCTGTGAGGAATAGAGGAATTCTGATGCAAAAACATCTCTCTGTTTTTTGGTGGTATTTTATGCTGCTTGGCATTCAATATATTATATAATGGCTGTCAGAAGAACTTTGGTAATACTTTATGGTAAGGTTGACAAATACTTTAGTCATGATTTAGAAATGGTCGATGGAAAATGCTACTTATACATAATTGCGATGTTTTACTATGTTTTAAGCACACTCGTAAGAAAACGTATATGCTTTTGCTAATTACCATTATTTTGGTTTGTTGTAATATCCTGATTCAAGATTTTTGCATTTGTCCATTGAACACTGTGACACATGTAGCAGCTTATTTCTAAACAGGTATTTTACCATGTACGGGCAGAGAAATTTAAGTCAAGATTAATCTCTTTACATGGGACTAGGACTGTAGTTATTGTGAGGGAGAAAGGGTGAAGAGGGGAAGCAGAGGTTCTAGTGAAGGTTACTTTTGTGAACTTTAGGCCTTGTCCCTGAAAAAATAATGCAAATCAGCCAACCCTCCAAGCCATTCACTTAAATGTAATTCAGTGGAATAATTACAGCAGTGCAGCCTGCCATGACAAGGCACTGAGAAGAATGGGAAGAGGGGTTCTGTTTCCTCACCAGTGTGGTTGAGCTGATGGGAAGGTTTGGCATGGGGTGGGAAAAGCGAGGGTCCACATGCTCAGCTCCTGGGGAACTGGTGGTGTGGTTTCAAAGGACATGAACCCTTTTGGTTCAAAAGGCAAGGCAGAGAAGAGTCTCATACCATGGTGTCTTGTTTGAAATGAGTTGCAAACCTCCCAACCTTCATTCTTGTAGAGTTAAAGCTTTGCGAGCACATAAGGAGTGCACATGGGGTGACTTCACCAAAGGAAAAATGCAAAAGGTGTTCCTTGTCTCTGCTCATGTCTTTCAGTTTAAAAACAGACAATTGTTTTCTTCTGGTCACCATGAGATTCCCTAGTAGCAGTGAGACTGAAAAGTTATTCATTTGGACAGTAATCAAAACAATGCAATTACATTTGATGCTGAAACATTTGAAAAACTTTCTGCACAGGCATACAAGGCATTTTGGCTATATCAATAACTTGCCCTTCAACAAACTCACACCATCAGGTTTTGTAGATGAACTGCTAGTATTCAGCAAACGTATCATAGATCATAGAATGGTTTGGGTTGGTAGGGACCTTAAAGATCATTTATTTCCACCTTTGCTGCATGGGCAGGGACATCTCTGATCTGTGAGTGGAGGTGATCTCAGTATAGGAACTTACTTCTATTTCTCATTAATGTTTCCAGCTTTGGCTCTAATGTCCTTTTCTTTTTGTCAGGGTTCATAGTACCAAGGTTTCCACGCTTTTATTACAAGAACTTGGGATATGTTCAATCTTAGCTGAACACAGATGACCTAAGTTCAGTCCCTGTTAACAACAGAAAGATACTCAGAAAATACTGCCCTCTAAAATGATCTGTTCAGCCTTTAGACACTGATCCTGAAATCTGACCCTCAAGACCCACCAATACCAATGAATTAGACACTTAAGTCACTGAATGACATTTGAATGTGCTCTCAATTTTGGAGCTCGAGGCCAGATCCAGAAAAGGACTAAGGAAGAATGCAGATGCTGAAGTCTAAAATGGGAATGCCGAGCACTTCCATTCAGTTGCTGGCTAATTATGGATGCATTTAAAGCCAATTTTTCATGCTTTCAGATCTCCAAGCACACCCATAGTCGCACTTCAGCCACATCAGTGCACAGCTAGTGTGGTAGCTAATGCAGACCTAGGAAGCAAGTATTTCTCTGCTTCGCTCCTCTGTTCTGTGTCAAATGCAGTCAGCGTATACACTGTAAAAATTTGCTGAAAGCCTCTTCCTCTCCATGATCAACAGGAGTAGTCTCATTTTATACAAAAGATAGATTAGTCAGATATGATGGTGAGTTTCCAGACTCATTTCCCTCCTTTATCCCAAGAGATTCAGGCTGCCCAGGGAGGTGGTTGAGTCACCTTCCCTGGAGGTGTTTAAGGCAAAGGTGGACGAGGTGCTAAGGGGCATGGTTTAGTGATTGATAGGAATGGTTGGACTCGATGATCCAGTGGGTCTCTTCCAACCTGGTTATTCTATGATTCTATGATTCAGTCACAGGCCTCTTGTTGTGGTGGGTTCATCCTGACTGGATGCCAGGTGCCCACTAAATCTGCTCTATCACTCCTTTCCTCAGCTGGACAGGGGAGAGAAAATATGACAAAAGGCTTGTGGGCTGAGATAAGGCCAAGGAAACATCACTCAGCAATTACTCTTACGAGCAAATCAGACTTGACTTGGGTGAAAATTAATTTAATTTATTACTAATCAAATCAGTTTAGGATAATGAGAAAAAACCCCTAAATCTTAAAACACCTGTCCCTCCAATTCTTTCTGGGCTTAATTTTGATCCCAATTTTCTCTGCCTCTTCCCTCTCAGTGGTGCAGGGCGACATGTAATAGGGGTTGCAGTCAGTTCATCACGTTATCTCTGCCGCTTCTTCTTCCTCAGAGGGAGGACTCCTCACCCTCCTCCCCTGCTCCGGCGCAGGGTTCTTTCCACAGGAGACAGTTCTCCATGAACTTCTCCAATATGAGTCTTTCCCATGGGCTGCAGCTCTTCATGAACTGCTCCAACATGGGCTCTTTCCATGGCATGCAGTTCTTCAGGAACAGAGTGCTCCAGCATGTTTCCCCCATGGGGCCACGAGTCCTGCCAGTAAACCTGCACCAGCATGGGCTTCTCTATTTCCATGGATGTACAGGTCCTGCCAGGAGCTTACTCCAGTGTAGGTTTCCCACAGGGTCACAGCCTCCTTCGGTCATCCCTTCTGGTGTGGGGTCCACCACAGGCTGAAGGTGGATATCTGCTCCAGTGTCACCCTCCATGGACTGCAGGGGGACAACCTGCCTCACCATGGTCTTCACCATGGACTGCAGGGGAATCTCTGCTCCAGGGACTGAAGCAACTCCTCTCCCTCCTTCTTCCCTGACCTTAGTGTGTGCAGAACCATTTCTCTCTCATACTTTCACTCCAAACTTGTACTGGTGTTGCACAAGTTTCCCTCCTCCCTGCTTCTTACAGATGTTATCCAAGAGGTAGGTCCATCCTGGAGCTGGCTGGCATTGTCTCTATTTGACGTAGGAGAAACATGCAGCAGCTTCTCATGGAAGCCACCCATGCAATCCCCTAACTACTAAAACCTTACTGTGCATACCCAATACACTTGTCTATGAAGAGGTATGAGATCACTGTACCCTTGAGTGTGTATATAAGGTACTATTCTACTGAATTGACCTCACTATGCACAAAAGAATCAAGATTTACTGGAAAAGGGACAAATCTTTAATGTCTTTTCCAAGGGTTGTTTGTTTGTTTTAAATGTATATTATTTGGGAACAGATATTGCACTCAAATGCATTAAAAGTCTTTGGAACAGGATGGAGAGCAGGATTCCCTTCTCTCAGCCAACCGCCCTGCAAACAGACCAGATTTATATTCTCTTTTTTTTTTTTTTTTAATTTTCCCTTAGTTTTTCTGGGCAGACCAGCCCTGTATGAATGGGAAGGACTGCAAGTCTCAGCCTCACTTATATCCTTCTGCTGTTGAAAAGATGGAGATGAAAGTTTGAATTTCCTCAAAGGTAATTGAATGTTCTCATTATTTAGTATATTTAGGACCACTCTGTGGTATGGCAGGAAGATGAGGAGAACTAGTGTTCTGCCTCCAGGTTTAGAGCTTAAACAATATTTTCTTTTGTTTCTTCTCTTAATTCCCCAAACACTCCAAATCAAACAAAGAAATAAAAAAAGAAGGAGAGGTTAGAAGAAAATCCCAGTCAAAGAACCTCATGATGAGGAAGATATCTAAGCCTGAGGTAGGAAGAAGGCTGTAAGAATGAGCCCACTCCCTTAGTGTCTCTCCCTGTGGCTAGCTTACATGTTTCACTGCTCAGGATCTTTTATGCATTCTCTTTGGAAGAGCATAATCCCATAGCCGTTTAAGTAGCTAACACTGAGTTTGGAAATGGTGTTAGCGTTTTGATTATTTACAAAGAGCTGCAACACCTACCTTTATGGCTCCAAAGTAATTTTTTTTCATATTTTCCTATCTAAAAAAACCCTAGAGAAATCTGTTTTCATGTTGCTATGAAGCAATAAATGAAATCACTGCACTGTTTTTTTGGTGTGATTTATAATGAATTTCTGAACATTCCTGAGATTTGTTCTTATATAAACATCTCCATAGAATGAACCTCAGCCAAATACAATTCTTGGGCTTAAGACTCCCAGATGGTGGTCGCCATGCTGCAATGGAAAGACACCCTCACCTCCAACTTCTCTTTCCTCCAAAACCTATATAGAATTTTCTTACATTTCCAGAAATGCAATGTATTTCTTTTGTGAGTGAAGAAAACAGCAGAGACAGCATAAGCTGGTACATACTTTGGTCTCTAAATACTTATTTTATCACCTGAATGGTTTCAGAAGGTCTTCTGTCTCTTTGCCTCCTGCTACCCGATATAAAAGTCAAATTCCGAAAGTGCTTTTCTCTTCTTTCCTCCATTTTGAATGGAGAAGGTTTTCTGTATCTTTTTTTTTGTTTCCAACCTCTCTCTACTTCAGGCTTTCTCCATCACTGGAGACATGTTATTAGCATATCTCGGGAAACCTTCCTGCAGTGGGGATTGGCAGACAGCTGTTTACCCTGAACAGATTGCAAGTATCAGACAGTGCAAATACTCACAGTGGGATTGATTACACTGATGCCTCTAACCCTTTGAACACATGCAGCGTGGACTAGAGAGTTCAAAAAAAAAATGGAGGGGATCTTAGACTGAGCTGAATATTTGTGCAATTAACACAAGACAAATACTATCTCAGCTGCCTACTAGTGCTTTAGTGACTGTTAGAGACCCATTGCTGAGGACGTTTGTACTCTGATTCCATAAACATATGGGATTTCAGCCAGGTCAGTAGGACAGACTTTAAACTAAGACATATAAAAGCAAAATGAGGGGAAAGAGGAGCATGAAGAACAGCGAGTGTTATTTATCATGAATGCCTAAGAGAATCAGCTAGAGAGCTGAAATGAATTTAGGGAGAGATAAAGCTGACAGATAAATCTTAGACAAATGTAAGATGAGAGAACAGCATGATTGGAGAAATAAAATAGATGTGGTGTTGATAGCTACTAGAAGAGGAGTGGAGCTCTGCAGAAAGTCAAACCCATTTTCAATAAGATGTTTTATCTCTGGAGATTACGCAACCAGAAACTACAACTCCTCTGAGATTTGTGTCAACACCAGTGAAAATGCATGGGTCTGATACTGCAAACAGGATTCCTGTGAAGAGGCTAAACTCCTCATGAATCAGCATCATGGCCCTCAGTATTAACATGGCTTTCAGTCAGTGGAGGCTTTTTCAAATGATGTAATGTTTGTAACTCGATATTCTACTCTGTAATCCTACTGAGTACAGACATGTTGTAGCCCATACTGGAGGGATCTTTCCTTCCCTATGTGCTTTTGGTTAAACAGTTTAATAATTTCTTAGGTTCAGCACCTAGGACACATAATTTGTCTCAGGAACCCGACGAAGATGATGCTGAACTATTTAAAAGGAGAACATTAGCCCTGTAGCTTCTGTTCCGATGCACTGCAGATGTAAACTTTGAGTTTCTATGCCCTCTAGTTTTGTAAACTAAATGAAGAAAATATTCAGACTGCTTGTGTATGCACATTAATATATGCGTATGCTTAAAGGAGGACTTTTGATAACTTAATCTTAACAATAAGGCAAGTTAAGGAAGGAGTTTCAGCTCTTAACTCTAACTTTCTTGAGGATTGACAGATAAAATCAAATTCTGAAAGCTATTCTACAATAGGTTTTTTTTTCTGCTTGAATGTGTGATTTATATCCTGCATTTATTGCATGAGACTTGTCTCAATACCATTTTATTTTGTCTACTACTGGCTTTCAGTTGGTTTTATTTTAGTATCTGCAAATTTTTGAACACAAAGCTAGACAAATACAGTACAGGTTAAAAACTATGTTACTTAGAGAACAAGATTTTAACTGTTGATCCAAAACAGCTCTGCACTTAAACAATAGATCCTTGGTGTTTACTGTGTACTATCTCTCTAAATACAAGGATTACTGTTTCCTCTGGTGTAGCAACTGGCTGGAGGTTCTCACTAGTAGCTGTTATTAGTAGCAATGACACATTAATTGAACTTCACTACTTCCAGGTGTGTGGCACACTCCGGGGTCACCCAGTGCACTACAGTTTCATGTGTATTCAATTACTGTAGCGTTATGAAGGAATGCAACATGTCATGCATCAAAATGTCAATTACCACTTTTTATGGGATAGTGGGTAAAAGAAACCTATCAGCTTTTCCTAGTGTTGGTTTTCTCTGCTTGGTTGCTGTAAGCATCCAATGAAACATGCCTCTATCCCCTACCTCACCTATGCAACCAAAAGAGAAAGAGAAATACCTTTGGAAATTATGGCTTACTGTTAGAAATGCTTAGATTACTTACGTATAAATGAGTGGCCTGGATGGTTCATGTGGTGTTGTTATTAGAGACACATCAGACAATTGTAGTTTGGGTTGGTAGGGATCTCTAAAGATCATCTAGTTTGAACCTCCTGTAGTGAGCAGGGGCATTTTCAACAAGATCAGGTTGCCTACAGCCCTGTTCAACCTGACCTTGAATGCTTCCAGGGATGTAGCATTGTGTCACAAAGAAAACAGCAGTGCATCTCAGTGATTTCGTCCAAGATGCCCAAAATCATAGACACAAACACTCAAATACTTTTAGGGACACAAAACATCTGATACACTGGCCCCTACCTGAGCCATAGACAGCATCTTTGCTAGAGCAGATCCAATTGATCTTCATAGGCTTTTCCAGCATGTTTTACACTGCAAGTGTTCATCCCATGGATATCCCAGGAAATGTACCTCTATAAAGAAAAATGCGTTCTTTAAAATCATAGAATCATGTGGCTGGAAAATACCTTTGAGTCCATCATTACCTCTCCACTATATCATATCCCTGAGCACCTCATCTCGCCATCTTTTAAACACTTCCAGGGATGGTGACTCAACCACCTCCCTGGGCAGCTTGTTCCAGTGCCTGATAACCCTTTTGGTGAAGAATTTTTTCCTAATGTCCAATCTGAACCTCCCCTTACTAAGGGTACATTCAATGCCCTCATCCAGATCATCGATAAAGATATTGAATAGAACTGGACCCAGCACTGAGCCCCTGGGGACACACACTGTGATCTGTCTCAAACTGGACTTAGCTCCATTTACCACGACTCTTTGGGCCTGGCCATCCATCCAGTTTTTAACCCAGAAGAGGATGCGCCTGTTCAGGGCAATGGCAACCAGTTTCTAATGTTGAATAGTGTGAGAAATGGTGTTGTAGGCTTTGCTGAAGTCCAGGTACTCTATATCCAAGCCTTTCCCTCATCCATTAAGTGGGTAACCTTGTCATAGAAAGTGATCAGGTTAGTTTGGCAGGACCTGTCTTTCATAAGCCCATACACACAGACACAGAATCACACAGAATAACCAGGCTGGAAGAGATCCACTGGATCATTGAGTCCAACCATTCCCACCAATCCCTAAATCATGCCCCTAAGCACCTCATCCACCCTAACCTTAAACACCTCCAGGGACGGTGACTCAACCACCTCCCTGGGCAGACTGTTCCAATGCCTAACCACCCTCTCCGTGAAGAATTTTTTCCTAATCTCAAGCCTAAATCTCCCCTGGCGGAGCTTGAGGCCATTCCCTCTCGTCCTGTCCCCTGTCACTTGGGAGAAGTTGACTGGGCCCTATCACCCAGTGGGTTTGTGTGTGTTATGCAATAGTACACAAGATGACCTGTTCCACAACCATCCCCAGCACCACGGTCAGACTGACAGGCTTGTAGTTCCTTGGATCTTCTCTCCAACTCTTCTTGTGAATGGGTGTAACATCTGCCAGCCTCCAGTCATGTGGAACTTCCCCAATCATCCAGGGATGCTGGTGGATGATGGAAAGGGGTTTGGTGAGCACCTTCACTAGCTCCTTAATGCCCTTGGATCGATCCCATCCAGCCCCACAGAGTTGTGAATGTCTAATTGGCTGAGAAGGACTCTAGCCATTTCCTCTTAGATCAAGGGTACTTTGTTCTGCTCTTCCTCCCTGTCTTCTGGTTCACAAGGCTGAGTACTCAGAGATACCTTGCTATTAAAAACTGAGTCAAAAAAGGCATTAATTACCTCAGTCTTATCCTCATCTTTTATCACTATTGTTCCCCCTGTACTCATTAAAAGATGGCCCTCCTTTTGTTGTTAATATATTTGTAGAAACATTTTTTATTATCTTTCACAGAGCTGGCCAAATTAAGTTCTAATTGGGCTTTAACTTTTCTGATTTTCTCTCTGCACGATCTCACTTCATTCTTGTAGTTCCCCTGAGATGCCTGCCACTTCTTGCAAAGCTCGTATATTTTCCTCTTTTCTTTGAGATCCACCCAAAGCTCTCTGCTCAGCCAAGCTGGTTTCCTCCTTCACCAGCTCATTTTCTGGCACATAGGGATGGGCTACTCTTGCAATGCCAGGATCTCCTTCTTGAAAAGCATCCAGCCCTCTTGTGCTCCTTTGACCTTTAGGATTGCCTTTCAAGGAACTTTATCAACCAGCCTTCTAAATAGTCCAAAGTCTGCCCTCTGGAAGTCCAGGGTGCCTGTTCTACTGCCCCTCCCTACTCTTCCACCCTTACTTTTCCTAGAACAGAGAATTCTATCATCTTGTGTTTGTTATGCTCCAGGTGTCCTCCAACTGTCACACCTCCCACAAGGCCTTCTCTGTTCACAAACAACAGGTTCAGCCTGGCACCTTCCCTGGTTGGTTTACTCACTGGTTCTGTCAAAAAGCTGTCTTCCACGCACTCCAGGAATATCTTAGACTGTTTCTGTCTGCTGTATTATACTTCCAGCGGACGTATGATAGGCTGAAGTCTTCCATGAGAACAAGGGCTAGTGATTGTGAGACTTCTCGCAGTTGCTTACAGAATATCTCATCAGCCTCTTCTTCCTGAGTGGTCTGTAGCAGAATCCCACCATGATATCTGCTTTATTGTGTGTTCCACTAATTTTCACCCATAGGTGTTCTCCCCAAGAAGGTCTCTTTGCTGCTGCCCCTTTAGATGTATTGTTGTTGTTGTGAAACCAATTAAATTCCGATCTCTTGGGTCAGATGGAAGACAATCCTTCAAAGCAAATTTTATCTAAAGGAGGTGGAATAAAAATACCCTTGTAGTATTTTTTATTGGGCGATATTTTAATATCTTTAACTATGTTCCATGCAATTTCAATGTTCGCGATCTTATCTGGTAAAATACTTTTAAGAAGTCTTTTAAAATTATTTGTTTGCCTTGAAGTGGAGCTTAAGCAGTGAATGATTACCAAGCTGCATGGGACGTGACATGGTCAGCTGAATATCTACCAGCTATTTTGTTGTCAGCTGAATATCTACCAGCTATTTTGTTTTTGCTTAAATCTTATTTTAGTAAGATTTGCATACATATCCCCATAAGGATCAAGATGAATAAATTACTAAATGAAGGTAGAGATTTACTTTGAATTTAAACTCTGTACCTTTTCAGTCTGTTTCCATGGACCCTCCTGATCTTGGCAGAGGTAGAAATTTCTGCAGTGCTGGTAGGGACTCTGGACCAGTCTCCTGCAATGATAACATCCTGAAGAATCGTTGTAACTGCTCCTAACTAGAACCTTTAAATTAACTTCTCCTAACTAGAACCTTTAAATTAGGAAAGAGAGTTTTTATATGGAAGCCTAGGAATAGTAGAAAATGAAATACCATGGTCTAAAGCAGTCCTGCATTAATGCATGATATGTTTTGTACCCCATTAAATTTCTACTGAATATATTTCCCACAATTACAGGAGACATTACCTGCTATTTTAAAAGTAATTTCGTAAAGTGTCAGGCTGGGATCACAAACATGCAGCAGATCCAAGGCCAGAAATAATGACTGAATCTGAGTGCCTCGGTTTCCTCATTTCTCTGCTGGAAATGTGCTGTGAGAAATTCTCATCTCAGGGAGGCTCCTTGTCTCTCATACCAAAGGCAAGTGGTATTGAACTGCATGATGTAGAGTTCAGCCTAAGTATAAGACTATATTTAAAAAGGAATATGATAAATTTCCCACATCCTGATGTCTTTAAATTTAACTTGGATGGGTAGATACTTAGCGTGTTGATTCAAAAGTCATATTTCTATCTCTTCAAATTTCATACCACTTCCATGAGGCTAAACACATACAAGTCACAGGCGTGGCCCCCTGTGGCCTGGATCCTGCTGGAGATTCAGAGAGATCTCTGAGAAAGGGAAGAGAAAATCATAATGATCCCTTGCAATCTTAAAAATTACAAAATTGCCCCAGATTGTGAAAGAAGGTGATTACAAAGTTCGAAAAGCACTTGTTTCCCAGTTACATTTTTCAGCCGTGTTAGATATAGCTAAATAAATGCATCTTACCCATCTTAAGCCAAAAAAAAAAAAAAAAGTTAAAAAGAAGGCCCTTAAGCATACTAACAATTCTTTAAGTCCCGGAGTGTCAGAATTAAATTATTTTAATGGATTCTTCAAAAGAATGCAGATGTCTGAAGAATTGTGTAAATCCTTTCTGTCGTGAATAACTTTTTAAAAGATACAATCATAAATGCATTCATAATACATAAAAATATCTCTACACAGACACACATATATAAATACACATATGAAAGGTTATGCGCAACATGAAGTTGCACATCATTACTTTAGAAACAGCATAAATATCTCTTTCTGATCTCTGTGTTTATGAAAAGTCCCCAAGTGCCTCATCAAATTCTAGATCACATAGCATTTAAAAATGAAAGCCCAAAATATGAACTGTGACCGTGTCTTATTTATAAATATATGCTATAGAAAGCCAGAATGTACACTTTATTTTTAAATTCAATACACAAGGGGATATTGTTTTGGGTAGACATTCAAAGTAGCTGCCTTGAAAGAGTATTTCTTAAAATGAAGTATAATACAGATAATTTGAATAGTGCCATTGAAAGGAAGGCAGTTCTGAAGCAGCCCTTGGATTTGCACAGTTGTAGTGAATTCTTTGATGCAATCATTTATTGCTGGCATAGATGAATGATATGGCACAACGTGCTGCCCTGTGGGGGAGGTAGCAGAAGACGGCTAAATATCTGTGGAAAATGTTTGTGTCCTATTACTTCAGATGGTTAGCCTAGGCAGTTAGGAGTGTGGGTTCCCAGTATGAGCCACCAATAAGTGATATGCCTCATATCTCAGAGCTACATTATGGATTTTGCCAGGGCTTCCATCTTACTCCCTCTAAAATATATGTCCCTCAAAGGATGAGTTTGTCTCTCCCCTCACCATCTCATTTCACTCACTTCTGCAGGAAAGTTTTTCTGCTCCGTTAAATATCTGTTCTGTCATTGTGGTTTGGGAGAAGACCATCCATCCATTAAGAAGTGGGCACAGGCAATTCAGATGAGAAATGGTAATGTATTTTGTAGTCTGTTGACCAAGGCCTCTATGCAGGCAGAATACGCCTAATTTCAAGTGCTCTCACTGACTGCTGGGACTGCTGACATGATTAAAATTAAGCGCATGTTTCAGTCCCTTCCTGAATCAAAGTTTAAACGAGCTCCGAAATGGTTGCTTGACTTTACATCACATTAACATTAGCAATTTCCTGGCTATTGTTTTTCTTCCCCCACAGTGGTGACTTTTCCAAAATAGATCCCTCCTCTGACTGTAAAGGTAAATGAAAATCAGGCCCATTAAATTTACTGTCTGTAAAACACTAATGCCTAACAAACAGTATCTTTACATTTAGATGGCATTTTTATCCTGAGGAATCTCAAATCACTCTATAAACCATGACCTTGATCCTAAAGTCACTTACATACGTGATCAACTTTATATTGCATATCGAACAGGATTACACATAAAAGTGAAATTACACATAAGCTTAAGTGTCTGCATATTGAAGACCTTATTGTGTAAGTGTCCCTCTGGACAACTGTCATTAAGATTGTAGTTTATGCACAAACAATTAATATGCTTCAGTTTAGTCAGGTTTCAGAAATACAAGTTGTTTACCATGCAGCAAATAATGTTTCTTGTTTGCATCCTCACAGCTGTTGCCTTCATCCTTTTAAAGGAATGCAAGTAATTCCAGGATTTATTGTCAACTCTCACAAGAAAAGTGTTAATGAAAATCACTACTGGTCACTTAAACTAGGCATCATTTAGCATTTTTTCATTATATTCTCAAATATCGTGAATGCCAGATTAAAATTCACTAAGCACGTAACGACATCTAGCTGCTTTGCCAGATTTCCTATTTCCTATTATGTTGACTAATCTGATGAAAAGGTAAATTGACCAAGTCCACAGCAATATCTCTCATAACTATAAATCCTGTAAACTCTCCTTTACTGCAGACTCTATTTAATATCCAGACAAGTCATTCTGATTTAGAAAGAAGCTTCTCTCAGGATATCTTATGTTTTTTAAAGTTTCATAGCATCCATCACCCTCTTGACAGTTACTCTTGCCCTTATCTTGTAAATAAATTACTAAATAACCCACTTCCCACCCCCACCCCCCAAGTTATAAGGGACAGGATTTATAAGAATCTCTTGTATTAGAAGACTGAGCCTTTTTTTTTGTCACAGACACATTGTGTAGCCTTTTCACAGGCTGACCAGCTGTGGCTTATATGCAACCAGGTAACTTTTTAGCCCATTTGCAATGCCCTGGTCCTTTTGCCAGTAATTGCCGGCCACCTTCCAGGTACAAGGTGACAGCATATTGAACATGGGACACAGCGGTGCTTACGTGCCAGGCTCAGAGGGAATTGCCTTGTAGGTTGATACTTAAATAAACCTTTAAGGGACAGATTTCTATGTACCATCTTCAGGGTCCTTTTGAATTAGAAAAGTATCACAACAGCATATCCATCTCCTAGAAGTCCTGCACATGCTGCAAGATACTTGTTGACATACTCAAGTATCCTGATGAAGGTCGGCTTAATCATTTTAAAGCAAGGTATAAAAGACAGATTCTTCTTTCTTTTTCTTTCATTCATCTTAACACTTGACAATCCTGCCTCTGCTTGGGTCAGCATGGGATTTGCTGTTTTACTCTTGTTGGACAACATTGTTTATGGTGGGAAAGATTCTAAGATTAGCAGCTGCCTTTGAAAAACAAATGCTCTTCCCTCCCTCTCCTTCACTTGTCAGTCAGTCTTTTGTTCAGTTCTACATATAACCAAAATAATGTGACAACAATAGAAAATTTCTGTATTAAGTGTTTTTCTTAGAGAAATTATTTGGAATATTATTTGATTGTTATTTAACCTGTATAACTTAGGATGCAATGAACAACAAGGACACTTATACTTTTATTTTACTAAGCTGTTTAAAAAACTCCATTTCCATCTAAGAAAAAATATTTGGTGTATTTGTACTGCCTCTATTTACTTCAGCGGAAAAAAATTGTCAAAATAATCCAGATAAAATGTCTTCTTAATTTTCTTTATATTATGTGTTTCACACACCACAAAAAATACACTCATTTATCTGGAGGACTCTGTCTGTATTCAGAACTGATACATGTGTTAGATGCCAATTATTCTACTTAAGCACTTCTCATCATTCTATTTAAGTGCTGATCACTCAGCATGGTCCAAAGCCAAGATAAAAATCAGCTTTATTTCTTATTCTGAGAAAAGCTGACATTAGGATCAATAAACCCTGACAGAAGCTATTAACATTTTAATGAGTTACTCAATAATATTCTAAAGATGTGCTGGCAAGTCAAGCCTTCTTTGATTAAGGACAAATTTCTTATACTACTGTAAATATATATCTCAAGGTCCAGAATGCAAAGCTGTCACTTACCAATCAAGAAAAAAGGGCAAAAGTCATGACTAGAGAAGCTAAAGAAGGGACTGTCCACACGATTATAATGATTACAGTACAGGATGGAACTTTTTAAGATGCCATTCATCTTGACCAAACAGAGCCAAGTATAGCTATGGAGTTGTGCGATTGTCATGCAATTGAAGCATCCAGGGCTTCCTCCTACAAAGTATAGAAACCTCGCTATGTTGGGAGCAGCTGGGCACATCTATACAAGGTTGAATGGAATAGCAAACATGGGCAGTAAGCCAGGTGAATGGGAAAGAAAGTGGCTGTGCAAACTCTACTGAGCCTTAAGAAAAAGACACAAGGGGCCAACAGAGTGAAATATACTTTTCTAAGGGCGAATTTTGCCCTTTAAACTGTGCGATTTAATTGCACTAAAATGGATCAGGATTTGACCTGAAGGAGAGATGTTACCTGACATAGTGTTGAATGTTGCAATAAATCTGTGGTCAGGATCATGCTATTGAACATAATGCCAATAGGTTACAGGCAAGTCCTGACAGGATTGCCATGCTTACAGAATATTGACTTGAGTGCAACATTTTAATAAACAAATATGAGTCTTTGGAAACAAAGTCAGACGTGACTTTTCTAATGGAGATAGTCCAATAGATTCCAAAGTACTGCAATAAAGATGGGCACAGCAAAGAGCTCTATGGGCTCCCCATCAAGCTGAGTAGCTCACATAAAATTACATTAGCAAGTCTTCCTTGTAAGTATGAACATACGGAAACGTGAATCACAAAACCAGCCAAAAAGAAACTCGTATTACTAGTTAAGTTCCTCTGTGGGCCTGCCTTACTGACAATGAAAGCATTCATTGGTTTCAGTAGGAGGTATTGCTCTGAACACGAGATGAAACCTTCATTAAAGTAGAAAAGATAAAGTCTATAAACTGAAAGAGCATCAAAATGCTCTCAAATGCTGTATGCTGTTGATGAGAAACTCCTTAAAATGACTCAGGATGTTCCAACACCTGAGTTTGTGGTTAGTAATGTGAGAAATATACATATGTGGTCAAGAACTGCAAAAAAATTCAACACCACTAACCAGGCAGATCTCGACAGAGCTTGTCAAGGATGGAAAGACATTATCTGAGGTACATGAACGTGATGCCCAGACCACTATTGGGATGCATTCTGTGAGGATGTGGAGGAGGCTGTTCATGAGCACATCTAAACAATGTAGAAAAGCAATAGTTAATTTCACATATTTACTAGTACCAAGAAAACAACATCCATAATCTAAACATTACAGACTGAATCACAGGAATGCATTTATAAGTTTAAAAAATCCCAAACTCAGAATTCCCCACACAGTATTTAAATTTCAATTTTAGATACGTTAGAAACTAGTTATAACACTTTCTGCATCACTAGAGGATGCATAAAACATGGAATTGAAGCCTGGGAGTTTGAAGACCAAAATATTTACAGATCCTAAAAAATAAATTTAGATGAAGATTCAGAACTGTCTCACGCAGTGTGGAGTGCTCTGGGGCTTTATGATGAAGAAAACGTCCTATAAAAGAGAACAAGGAAAAGGAAGAAAGACAAAAAAAAGTAATAAAATTTCAAAATGCTACCTATTCTACACATGATACTCTTTTTTATAATTGCCGATATTTAGAGGTTTACTATATAAAAACACTCATTCATTCATCTCTTCATAACTTCTTATAGGTATCCTGCTCAGAAATGAAGAGTGCTAGAACTTCACAATCAAGTGGATTACATGACTGTTGAGTAAATTGAACTCCATCACACTGCAGAGGGAAATATTCCAGATTTCTTCTCTTCGTACTTTCTATTATATATAATGTGTGTGCATGTGCATAAACAAAACAGAAGAGATTTCAGAATTCCAGAAGCAAAATAAATAATGTTGGTATTCATAAAAACATTCAACAACTGAGGCTTTGTTGCAATCAAGTTGCTGTTGGCACTCACTAATAGACATGACATTTATTTACCTCTCTGACAACCTCGGTGCCTCATGACATAAAACAGCATTTACAGGACTAGGCCTAGAAAACAAAACTCCTAGGAGACTCATGAATGCCACTATTGGGCAGGTGGCAAAGGGATGGATATCACCCAAAGCCATTGATATGCTCTTATTTTTTCTTTATTTTTGAAAGTTTGATCAGGCATTCATTGCATGAAAAGATCAATAATTAGGAATAATTTCATACTCAATTGTATTTTTTAATTACTGTTTTGACTGATCATCTTGCAGTCTATGCATGAACAATGGTGTAGATTTGCTTGGTGAAGTAGAACGTGTTATGAAAATGGTTTACCTTTTTTTTCTATTGAAGTTCTTTCATTGAATAGGATTATCCATGGCATCCAAAGACAAGGACCTAGTCCATGTTCATGTAGAGACTGGATAATAAAAATTCCTCCTCACATCATTTTTAAGGCGCATAAAATCTTTAAGATGTCTAAATGGCTTTTTCCACAAATGTTTGGAAGGATTTCCATCTCCACAGACCTGTGCAGGTTAGGCTCAGGCTCTTTCTAGGAGCTACTGAATAATTTTATCCAGTACAGATGTCATGTATAATGTATAAGCAAGCCTGAAAGCCAAGCTAAGTCCCTGTCTGTCTCCCCATGTGAAGAGTCCATGCACCTGATTAGACCATCATGGTCCTTAACACAATGACTCTTGAAGGCTTTTTGTGTGTGTGTGACCCAGCAAACAGAGGAGTGCCTAGTCTCAGCAGTAGCTCTGTCACCAGGGTACTGTCTTGCAAGATTCTTGAACAACCTGTGTCCTGAGAAGTGCTTTAGCTGCTGATTTAGAGGACAAAGGGTTATTGTGACAACCACAACCTCTTGCTCTTTTTTAGCCTGTGTGATAAAAGAGGAGAGTGACCTCTTGCTATGTTGTTGAAAGGAACAACAGCCTGGGTTGAGAGCCTAACCTCCAAAAGAAGCAAAATGCACGATATGCTGCTCTTTAAAGCATTTCTCACTCACTAATTTGTGTGGGTTCCTGCTCAGCATGCTGGCCGCAGTGGGTCCCAGACAGCATGTAGCGCATTCAAGTGTATAACTAGGGCTGAGCCATAAGGGGAGACAAGATCATCTACACCCCTCTGTGTACTTAATCTCAAAGCCTGACTAAGATCCCATTTGAGACATGGGTTAGATTCAGTTTTTATGCAAATGGATTCTGGTGACTTCACTGTAGCAGCACAGATGAGAATAAGATCTCATTTCTCCTCACAGCTTTATAGGTTTTTGTGAAAGGCATGTTTTTCAAAAACATCTCATTCTCTTCTGAGGAACTTTCAAGGGAGATGAGTCAAAATTTTCCTTTCAAGTAGGTCTAATTTATCTGTTAAAAGTAATTGGAATTGAAAAAAGCACTTCCTATTGATGTTAACAGGCTTTATATAAAGGACCTTGAAGCTCTGAACTATTTAACAGATTATAATGTTTATTTCTATTTTTTTCTAGATAGTCTTTCTGGTTTTTTTCCCTCGTTCATTCAATTTTTTTCTTCACAGACTCTGCTTTCTGTATTTGTCATTACTGACATTTCTGTTTTCTGAACTCCCTCTAATTCACTCCTTCTTTGCTGGAGGGGACGGATAACCTCCTTACACTGCAGGCTCTGCTCTCATCTAAATCCTGGATGTCATTCACCCTTAATGGCGTGGTCTGTACCTCATTTAATGATCTACTATAACAAGTCTCTTCATAGGGAGATACTATATAACCAGTTGTTACCTGTCCTGTGTCTATGCCATCCTTACATAGCACTTTATGCTCCTTCTTACTGAATTCAATATTTTCAATAATAATTTTCAGTTTTGTAGCCATCGTGTAAAGTTCAATTTCATTCTTTCACTACTTACAGGTCTTCCCAAACTAGAATAATCTGCAAATGTGATTAGCACATTGATTACTTAACATCCAAGTCAGTAATGAAAACATGAGTACCAGATCTGTATAACAGCATTCAGTACAGCCTCTCATGCCATTAGTGACCACTGACAACTACTGCCCAAGTACACCACTCCAAACACTGTCGCATGCCACCTGTACTATGTTTTCTCCTTTTCCAGTCTTCCAGTCCATCAATGATCTTCTGCAAATGTCCCATCTGTAGCTTTTCCATTCCATTCCATTCCATTCCATTCCATTCCATTCCATTCCATTCCATTCCATTCCATTCCATTCCATTCCATTCCATTCCATTCCATTCCATTCCATTCCATTGTCTTCCTTTTGCTGCACATGTAGCAAGTAGCATGCTATCTACCACATCCTACTCGCACCCTCAACGCCAGGTTTGGGTTTGGTAGGGGAATTTTGCTCCCAGAGATCAGACCAGCCAGGACCATCTCGCCTCTGCTGCTCTCAACAGCATGAAGCATTTTTGTACAATGTTCTGGGAGCTACGAGACATCTTGTGCTACTGCAGGGTCCTGGGGCAGGAGCAGTGTGCTTGATCCTCTTCTGCCTTCTCCCTGTGGCACAGTAATAACTGTGAGTTTTTGGCGAGAGGATGTAGATTTTTTTACAGCATTTCAGGTAGAGTTTGATGGCTTGAGGCTGGTGCATCAAATCAATGCTCTGTGCACTCTTTCAGAGCGGACATCTGTTGCAGGACAGGGAACCAAGTGATCCTTTCCTGCCTGTTTTCCTCTGCATTGGTTCTGCATTGGTTATCCTCGGTGCTCCGTGTGGTCTGCTTTCATTTTGTGCCTCGGTCTCGGGTTTTGTCATTGTGTGCTCATACTTGTTTCCACAAATTACCCGATTTAGTTTCTAACTTCTGTATGCTCCCTCCTTGTGTTTGAGGCTTGTGAAAAGAACTCACAATGCAGATGCCTTGGTATTTTCTACACCATTTTTCTATTCCTTTCACAATTAGATAATTTGCTGATGTGTTTCTCATATAATTTCCTTAAGAATCTTTTGCACTCCGTTGAACCAGTTTCCTGGGAAACTGCTACAAAGTCCCTAGCTTCTCTGATGTTCACTTTCCTAAATGGATTCATGGTTTCTATTTTGTTGCTCTTCCATGTCATTGATTGTAAGCTCTGTCATTTCAGTCATACCTACTCAAGTTAACTTGTGTGCAAAGCAGTTCCTCCCCCGCAGTTAGAATCGCATCAGAAAAAGCTTCCTCACTAATACTTTTCTTCATTTTTTTAGAATATACAAATTAAAAATAAAATGGACAGCACAGAATCCTCCAAGTTTTCTGGACAGTAAATTTGCCTTTCTCTCCCAGAAGATGTCTGGATAATTAAAATCTGCACAGGTGATCAAGCTTGTGCTCTGAATAATTTTGTTCGTCACTCAACAAAATATTCATCCACCTGACCCTCCTGATTTGGCAGCCTAGGTTGGATCTGCAGATTCATTATTAAGCCCAGTACTTTTCTTAATTTACTGTTACATCTTTCAATCTCTGCTCTGCTGGTCACATTAATTCATATCTCTTAGGATCTTCTCTGTCATTCTTTTGTCTGAACTTATAAGTCTCTTCATTTAAGTAACAAATTGGTGTACAAAGATATTCTTTCTCAAGATATTAACTCCATTCATGCTCAACATCATCACATGGGATAAGATGGACCCTGGCGATGTCATCTACGTAGCCACATGCAAAAAAACAGCTCCTGGCAGGGGAGCTAGAGGGACATTGTGAGAGGAACACCTGAACCTCTAATCTCTTATTCTTGGGGCCTTGGATCACTCCAATACACTCAGGGTGACTCCTGGTTGTGTCATTACTGGTCAGAAAAGTGGGAGGCAGGGATGCCACAGAGACGCCTGGTATCTTCACAACTTTTGTATGACTGTTTCATATTTGTGTTCTTTGCATTTAGCATACCTCCTTGAATACAAAATTTGGCCCACTAGCACCTATCTTCACTGCCTTCTTCATCAGAGCAATGGCTGCCATCACCTTGTGCTTCTTTTTGAGAGTGCTAGTGATGAGTCTCACAGTCTTTATGGCACATGACTTGCTTTTTCACTGCCCTATCCTCCAGCAGGTTCATTTCCTATGAGAACAAGAGCATAACCTCCACATCCAAGGGATACTTGCCTCCAAGTCAGTCTCAAGCCTTTGAGATTACTAATTCATTGTAATTATACACACGCATACTCTTATACAATACACAAATTCTGCTATGAAATAACTTTATTCTTTACTGGTGTCGCTACAGATATCACTCACTGCCTTCGGGACAAAACCTCCTACATTGTGCTGCTAATGTTCTTGTGATTGTAACTACCTCTCAGCCTCCTTCTTCATCCTACTGGACTCTTATTTGTCTCCAGACACATTTCCCAGGCAACCATCCCCTATGCCAGGTGTCATTCCTAGCCACATTTCACTGCAGTCAATTTTTATGATTCCAGACCATCATCTGGGTCTTGTCTCTGAGGAGTGCAGGAGAACAAGACCTCCAAAACATAGTTCTCTACTTAGACTGAAGCCATTATGAACCATCTTTTAACAACATCCTTTGTAAGCCAGCCAAACAATATGCGATCATTTAAACAGCATCTACAGAGATGCCAGAACATTGCTCAATATTGTTTACAAAAATGCAGGACAGATATTGTGTATAAGTTCCATAAAGCCAGCAGCACTTCATAATTGCATTGACTGATAATCGGAGCTGCCTCTCAGAAACCACTTCATTTTACTACACCTGTAATAATAAATACACAACCTATGCCTGGGCATCAGAGACATGACTATCACAGTTCTAAGAATTAACAGCAGCTCACAAAATGCCTAAATGTTTTGTTGTCTCCGTTTTAAGGAAAGGTTTTGGTGGGCTGTATTTACATTTCAACCACTCTGGCTGCTGCTTTCCGAGTCTCCCTTGTCACTACCTTCCAGAAGGGCTCTTTGCTGGTTTTTAATGAAATAACCTGAACAAACATAAAGCTTCCAGTGAGGCAATGTGATGTTGGTTACTAAGCAGAATTTGTAAAGAGCATGCACTGCTTAAACCCCTCCCCCTTTTATCATTTTGATGTTATCTGCACAACAGACCCAGCTGTAAGTAAATGCTAACATTATAATATGAGCGTGCTTTAGCTTTCTACTCCCACATTACGCTTTTAGCACGCTATTTATTTTGAGTGAACTGAACAAAATTGAGGTGATGATTATTAGGTAAAAATACCTGGTGTGTACTATCCAAGAAATCTAACAAAAACATTAAATATGTCCCAGGAAATCAAATTTATAGTGCAGGAAAGGCTTAGTGACTTCATTGCTCAGGTTACCGGTTGGGTATCAGTTTCATCATCAGCAACCTCCAATTTCCTGTTTTGCTTATCATAGAATTACTGTTTTCTTTTTTTAATGTTCTCATAGCTCATATGGCAACAGCTATACTAAGATTAGACACAGAGGGTTTCTATGATGTATTATAGACAATGTTTTTTTGATGACATTTAAAAAAAGTCAGGAACTGAATGTACATAAAACACAAACAGTGTTTATATGCTTTGCTTTCTAGTCATTGGAAAAAGTATGATTCATGGTAATACGTGCATTAGTACTCTATAGTCACTTCGGATTCATGTCTTGGTTTTGAACCACCCCTTCTTATTGACTAATAAGTCCCACTAGACCTCTGGCAGTTCAAAGTAACATTAGGTACTTCTAGCCTTTACAGAAACTTGTTTACTTCTTCTATCTTTTCCTGCATGAATCAGACACTCTGTCATCTCTTTGTGGAAAAAACTTTCCCACTAACCTTACAAGTTGCCTGGTCTTGCAAAAGCCCGGCCCAAGATATTATTTCACTCACCTATGAATCTTCTTTATGGCAGAATGAATTTTTTTTGTCAAGGATAAAGGTATTTCTTTGTGAAACTGTAGCTTTTTCCTCTAATGCAAACTACAAACTGAATTGATAAATCTCAAAATCTCCTCTCAAGCTACAATATCTCATTGGCATCTCTCGAGTTCCTCAGGAGGTTCCTGAGCAAATTGTTTGATGCTGCCTGGAGATTGTCCAGCCAGACTAACAAGTATTGATGTCTGGAATGATTTGGCTGTCCAGGAAAGGACCTTTACCTAGGTTTGGTGCATCAGTTATGCATATCTCACAGCTTTATGCCGAACCTGTAGTTCCTTTATTCAATTTTAATCTAACTTTTCAAAAGTGCAGCACGCTGCATGCAAAGCAAAATAAGAATTTCCATCCAAGCAACTGATATCACACCTAAGATGACTCTACAGTGAAGGAAGAAGAGAGAAAAGATCTGTGATCAATTTGTGGGTCAGCAGGTGGTGACAGTGTGGAGTTATTAGATAATGCATATTCACCAAGTGTACACATTTACCAACATGTATTGTGTACCAGGGGAATAAACATATTTTCATTTGTTATTTAGTATCAGAAATAGGAAGATAATAAAAGTAAAACTGCTTATTGAAGCAATATGAAGCTGACTTAAAGAAAACAAATCTTTTAGTCACCTTTACCAACTGACCAGCAAGATTTTAATGCCATATTTTTCATTTGGAAAAACACACTGTCAGAAATGTTGAGGTGAAAAAACAATATTAATGCACAAAATGAATTCAGCTTCATGACTGTATTGAGAAGTTATAAAAATGCAGTTGATTTATAAATGCAGAAGTCTACAGAATACTTCTGATGTCCTCTTGTAAGCATCATAATCTCCTGGTTGAAAAGTAAACCTTAGATAACAGACATTCAAACTAAAACAATAAATACTTGTGCACATAATTATTTCCTGTTTGCAAGATCTGACTTGTTTCTACTTAAGCAGTTACAATACAGTTTAGAGGTTATCTTCTGCTTCTTTTCCTTGAAGAACAATGCAGCACTATTCAGAAAATTTTCCCCTCTGGTGTAGGTGAAGTTCAGTTCACAAGCCTGTGCATATACACAAAACTTCCACATTCATTAGTCTGGGAAACCTCTTTTCTTTTCTTTTCTTTTCTTTTCTTTTCTTTTCTTTTCTTTTCTTTTCTTTTCTTTTCTTTTCTTTTCTTTTCTTTTCTTTTCTTTTCTTTTCTTTTCTTTTCTTTTCTTTTCTTTTCTTTTCTTTTCTTTTCTTTTCTTTTCTTTTCTTTTCTTTTCTTTTCTTTTCTTTTCTTTTCTTTTCTTTTCTTTTCTTTTCTTTTCTTTTCTTTTCTTTTCTTTTCTTTTCTTTTCTTTTCTTTTCTTTTCTTTTCTTTTCTTTTCTCTTGCCTTGCCTTGCCTTGCCTTGCCTTGCCTTGCCTTTCCACCTGTTTTGGCATCATCAATTTCTATATTTGTAATATCACTGTGGTTCTAACAATGTTTTATTTGTCTAAGTGAAATAATGTTTTGTTTGTGGAATAAAGTACTCTAAATATATTGTAACTCTGTGCATTGTAAATAAGGATCTAAATATCTGTCTATAAGAAGAAAAGTTGCTTTAAATTATGAATGATGACCCTGACAATCAGTTCTGGTAAGATTTTTCTGGAAAGAAATTACACAAGTCCAGGGACAACAAACTACTGCCATGATTTGGCTTTTCCAGATGGTTTGCTGGTTATAGCAGTTAAGATTATTCAAGAGAAGTCAAATTGCATGACAACCTTAAGTTTCTGACCCTCTCACAAAAAATATTGCCCAAAAATCATACTTCAGTGCCCAGTGTATGTTTGTTGCCTCTGCTGTTTACCCTGATAAGCAAGGTCCATGGGCTGTGCATGGTTTTCAGCCCAAGTCTTTCATCATGAGCAACATTAATGCTAGTAGTGAAAAAGTTGCAGACACAGCTTGTTGTTCACTTTTTCATTTTGCTTCACCCTTCTACTTAGTACCTGCTTAATTCCAGATAATCTATTTTCCTGAAATTTTGGGGAGTTTTAAGTATCCATAATTAACCCACAGCCAGGGAGGGAGGAAGAAAAGATGGTTCTGGAGCAAAACCAGAATCTGCAATATTTACAGGGCCAGGAAACTCATGCTCAGTGCAAGTGACTGATGGAGACACTTCCTTTCAAGCACTCCTGAATCACCCTCAGAAATCTAACCTGTACCTGTCAGACAAAGAAGAACAAAATCATATGTCCCTCTATTGCACCACATGTGCAGAGGTCTCTCACAGGCTTTGTAAATGTTCCAGCTATGAGCGGAAGAGGAGATGCCAAAATGACCACAATGAGGTTTCCATGAGGTACCAAATACCTCATGAAAAAGTTTGCTTGCCTGTTCAAATAATTTGAAACTAGGTCAATGCATTAGAACACTGCTTTTAGTATGCAATAGCCCACCCATTCATACAGTAGCATTTGGATGATTCAGATCCTGTCAAATCTGCATATTGCCCTAGCCCCTCTCCTCCCTCAGCCCCTCTTTTCCCCCCTCCCTGGGCTCTTGGTGGTGACCTAGCTGCCCCCTCAGATTGCATGGGAAGAAAATGATTCCTGTTTTCATGTGCTAAACACAGACACACCTAGACATGTATGTGGTCTTACCTCCACATTGCTACTAAGGATTGCCACTACAACATAGCCTCTCTTGCTTTTTAACTGTATTTTATTTCAACAGGTGCCTTTTCAGCAGAGCAGCAATTCAGCTAGCACTCATGTCCCATCATGGCACACGTCTGCAGACCTGCAGCTGCTTATGCCAAGCCACATTTGTCCTACTCACTGTATATTCAGATTGCATTTCTGGTAGGACTTACTACTGAAGAAACGGGTCAAGCATGCAGGAATTTTTGACAAAGACTTCTTTAAAACAGCCTGATCAATCTATTGTGTACTGTATTTCACTCACACGTTATGAAATGAGACTAGGGAAAATGTTCATCTGTGAAAAATTCCCTAAAGAGAGGCATGTCAAGACAGCTAGTCTTTCCATATTGTTATGAATGAAATTCAAAGTTTCAAGTATCACCCCCCAAAAGAAATCACCAGGGATTTCCACTGATTTCCACCCCCTCTCAATTTTAAAGTAACAGCATTAAAAGTATGTGTATTTGTAGATGAAAGCATAATGCACTCACACACAGAGAACAGTGACTGCTACTCCTGATGCAGTAAACGACCAAAAAATTGGCTGTGTTTCAGAAAATACTCCACATTATGGAGACTGTCACGACAGGCAGGGATTAGATTTTACATGAGTGGTGGTGAGGATATGTCTACTGACATGTGGGGGCTGTATGTTTTCTTGCCAATAGGGCTGAGCCACATAATTCATCTTTCTCACTGAGAAAGAAGCACATCGGCTACAGAGACTCCCTATTTACACAGGAAGGACTACACAGTGCACAAGTGGAGTGTACCTATATATGGAATTCTGCATGGCAGATAATTAAGGCTTATTTTCTCCCTGTAAAATTATTTAGAATTCCTTACCTTTTGCAGCTGGGAGTGGCATCACTACGGAACAACTGTGATAGCTTGTCACTAAGCAGAAAATCAATCCCTGCAGATGTATAAATGTACTGTTTTGAGATCTTTAAAATAATTATTTTGTTTCAAGACTCATCATTGTTTCTTATTTACTCATTACTGCTGGATTATAAGCAGTCCCATGTAGAGAACATTTCATTAGTTTTTCTATAGTCACTCCAAAATGATGTAAAAAAAAATTTCTGTTTTTCTTACCTTGAGAATTTATTCTTGTGGATCACAGTGCACCCAGGTAGGATCAGAAGACCAGCAGCATCAAATATATTACAACAGATGGTGTATATCACTAGTCAATAAGACAGTGGACTAAAAACCTTTTTGTTTTAAATCAAGGCATTTTTTAGCTGATCAGCACTTATTATTTTTGCTGCTTACGCAAGTAGTGCAGTTCTTAATGAAGACGACAAGCAGTTAAAAAAACCAAACAGTAAGAGCGTTTCAGCTTCTGTCAAAGTGACTGTATGTCCAGATGTGTTTATGTCTCGGAATGTACTCCCAAGCCATGCAATCATGATCAGCCATTTGGTTTGTGCAGTATATAGGTATGCTCATAAGCAATTTCCCATGCTTGCCTCCTGTTTTGTATTTTTTTAAACCAGCTTAAATAAAATAAGATTGAACCTAGATACTTACTCCAACCAAAACTTGAGATTAATAGGCATTAAAATTGTTATCATCTGCCAATCCATCCCAACAATTTTGGATTTCCAGGTTTGAATAAGATCACAAGTGATAAAACAGATAGAATAAAAGTGACTATTCTCATGATATTTCCAGAATGGTCAGACAGTAAATCTCACTTGGCAAATAGATTTCCAGCATACCTTTAATATCCAGAGGTCTGAATAAACAGAAATAATTTATTAGGATTCACTCATCACTTGAGCTAAGACTGACCCAGTGCTTGTATTGCAAATGCAGGCATGGATTGTAAATTACCTTGTAATCTTCAATTTTGAGTTTGTGGTTCAACTGAAACCAGAAACACAACTATTATCTTGTTTTGTTCCAGTTTTTACCCCAGACAATGATTTAGCTCATGCTTGCTTGAACCTTAACCTATGCTTACCAAAATCTTGCCAAACCTGGCTTAGATTTGGGGTTCATCATCAACAGCATGGTGGCAACCAAAGTCAGGATGCAGTGCCATGGTCTTAAGCCCTATAAACTAAGCACTCCCTAATCAAAGAATATTAAAACTACTGCACAGCTTCTTTTATTAGAAAAGGTACAAGACTATGACAGACTCAATTCTGCTTGGAAAGTACAGGAAATATTTTCTAAGACTGTGAGAGTATGTTTTAGGAAAATAGCTGCATGTGTGGAATGCTATCCTCTGGCTCTCCTGGCCAGGTTTTAAAACGAGTGAGATTCTTTTGATATACCCTGTGAAGCCATCAAAAGAGATGACTGACCTGTTACAATAAGGGCAAGTCTGCACTGGAAACTGACTGTGGATTTGGTGCATTAAGGGACCCACAGCAGCTGCTGTGCAGGCAGTACTGCAACCCACCATGTATCCCCATCCTTCTTGCACTAGGTCTTCGAGTGTCTCAGCAGAGAAAGGGGTATTTCTTCATAGTGCTGCAAAGGCTGGTTAATCAGCATGGAAAATGTCCCTAGGCAGGGTTTTGGGCAGGATACCACCATCCTTAGAGGGCTAAATTGCTTTTTGCCACGAAAAACAGGTCTGCTGCTTCTCCTGTCCTTTGAGTGAATCCTGCCTAACCTTTGTGGTGTTCTGAGCAGCTCTTTAGTGGGCTCTCAGGCAGAAGAAAGGAGGGAACAGTGCCTTGGGGAGTTGAAGATTTCCCATTGGATGTGTGTTTGGGAACCAGCAAAGGAGATAAAACATGCTAGAAAAATCCAAATGTTAGTGTTCTAGTTGCCCCAGCTTACAACTGGAGACCTGAGGCAGAGAAAGGTCAGTTTGATCCATGTCAACTACAGAATCTACTGCAGACTCGAGAACCATGTCTGGTATCTAAAATCTGGGTCCAGATCCTTTCATATAACCCCGTTTCCTGCTCCTTTAAAATCACTTGGTGGAAGTCTCAAATACCATTACTAAAACAGCTGCCTGAGTATGTAGTTTTTATTCTTTGATATTTTGCCCCTGATTTTCACCAGAAACTGCAGCTTCTCCATCCTGGGGATTCCTTTTGACACTGCAATAACAAAACACATTTCGCTCATCACTTTTTCCCAGTGGGAGTATCATGTACTGCACTTGGATCTTCTGCGTGCTGGAAACACTCTGCTCAAGATTCAGAAATCATAGCTTCTAACACGCGGTTCTTATCTCTGTCAGATTGGGTAGACAAGAACTTACCAGGAAAGAGACACAATCATTTTTTTCATCTTCTCTTCCTCCAGATCTCACCTCCCTGTTCTTACAGTCCATATAATAGTAGCGGGAGAAAGAGAGAGAGAGACTTAGGATGACTGTTGTGCTAAAAATGAGGTGTCTCTAAAAGGAAGCCCTTTTCAACTTACACTATTTGCTGATTTTCTTCATGAAATCACTGAGAAAATGCCAAAATGTATCAGAACAGCCACAGCCATCAGACTGTAAGGCAAGTTAACTGGGAGTAAGGATCCTGTTGAGTTCAACGACTCTTTTGTGATTTCCAATGCACTATGAAAAAATGCCCTCAAATTACCCAAGAAGTATGTTAGTAGTTGACTAATGCACAAGCTGGCAGGAATCATTGCTGCCTGAGCACGGCTCATTAATCTTACTGTTCATTAAAAAAAATTCCAAACTTTTTAATAAACAATTTTTATTTAAGAAGTAAAGAACAGTGGAGTGCACTTTTTGCTAGGCAAATGAGGTCCCTTTGAAAGAAAAACCTTTCTTCATATTTTTTGCATATAAAGCCATATTTCTCCCATCACTGGATTTGGAAATGCACAAGAGTACTTTCCACTTCTGTAAACTCTCATGGCTAAAGTTTTAATCTTTCTTTTCTCATTTGCAGGCTTGTCCTTCCTAAGCTGAAAACCTCTTGCCACAGATGTCCAGCCTTTTACTGCACAAGATAGATAGCATTTCCTTCCAGTGAGGAGCTGGGGAGGGCTGCTGAGGAGCAGAAATTAGAGGAGAGGGCTTCTTGTTGACAGCTGGACAGGATGCTCTACATTGGCTTGCAGCACTTGAAGTACCTCTTCCTATCAGTTCAGACCCAGTTGTGGCCTTGTCTCCACGTGAGAGAAGACCTTGGGCATCTCCTATTTCCCTGGCCTCCTAGGAAATACGGCACTCTGGCATTGCAGAGGGGATACCTAGGGCAATCGTTTGTGCTGCATCAATTGCCTTTATGTTTCCTTTTGCCTGTGATTGTGATGTGAAGTGTTGTAGTCAGATAGTTCTGTACAGCCTTACTCTTTGGGATGTGTTCATTTGTACAGCATGACTTAATGCAGCAATGAAAATTAATGATAAACTGCATTATCACTAGCAGTTACAGAAACATGATTGTTTTCAGTGATGTTTTGCCAGGGCAGAACAACTTAACATCAGACATTGTAAAGTCATGATTGCACAGAACAGAGAGGCAGAAAAAATATGAAAAACTTCTGATCAGTGTTATCACTGATATTTTACATTCACACACATCTCAGTACAGACAAATGCTAACTTTTCTAAGTAAATGCTCCTCAAGGTTTCTACAATAATTTTATTTGCCTTTCAAAACAAGCCAGCCTTCAGGATTTATTAATGCTGCAATTAGTATGCTGATCATGCCCAGCATGCTTAAGTCTTTATTGGCTGTATGCACCACCGAAAGTTTTAGTTTTATTAAACCTGAGCCTCCTACATACTGCTGTTTAGTGTGTGTTACAAAACTAAGATCAGCTCTGAATATAATCTAACCCACATGTTGGATTGCTTGCTTCAGTGACTTACAGAAATATTTCAGGTAGCTAGTATTTTCTTAGTACTCCGCAATAAAAATATGTCAGGCACACAATGTTTGCATTATAAGTCCCTTTTCTGTTACAGAAAAAGAATTATGCACCAAACCCAGTACTCCATTCTGTTCCTCACAGAACAGTCATTTACTCCAATTGTATATCAAACTACTGTGAATCATCAAGTCTCAGTGAAGATTTTGTGGTGAGAGAGACAATGGGTTAAAGCAGAGTACAGTTATCTTCACCATAAGCAGACAGATAAATAGACAAAGTGCACACTACATCTTCAAAGCAAAAACTAGATACAGGTTGTAGGTTTTATTCACATGAAGAAAGGGGCAAGTGCAGCTGAGATTTCTTTTTTCCCCAGCGAGTGTCAGAGGCTGTAGGAAATCTGCCAGGCATGATGCTAGGCATATTGATCTTTGTAAGATCATCTTTCTTTCATACCTTGAAGACAAAAATGTCAGCATGACGGAGCAGCCTCCTGAGAAGCCCTGGTTGGAGCCTCTCAAGGCAGTGTTGACCTGCCGACAGCCTTGCAGGCACCAACTAGTCTCTTCATAGAAGCACAGCTCTTTCCCCACTGTAGCATCCAGCTACAATTCTGTTTTTAACATCATCCAGAGGAAAGAGAGGAGCTGGGCTGACGTAATCTGTAAAAATAATTTTAACAGGTGATGTAGAGGCTTTGTCAGGTGGTTAAAAATATTTATTCCCTTACACCATACAAAGAGATAAGTTGCCAAGTTTATTTCAGATTCAATCAGTGGCAATTTACACAATTAAGCTGAATAATGGAGCTAGTCTAAAGAGACTTCTAACAATGCATGAGGTCCCTCCCTGTAACATACACTTTAATTTTGGTTCTAACGGATGAATTTTCAGACTTTATCTGTAGGTTACATCCCCAGCCATTGCTCTCTTTTCCATCCCATGTTACCATCTTCTGTAAAAGTGGAAGTGAAATGGGTTTGCAGTTGTGCTTACTCTGTTGGCTCCCTGGCACACTGATCTGATACAATGTGTGGGCACTCTGCTCTCTTTTGCCACCTCTACTACAGCAAAAGTCTCCCGTATAGGTCTTATCAACACTAACGTCCAAAGGGCCTTGACTAATATCTTAAATTTCTGTGGCAG
The DNA here is from genome assembly GCA_033459285.1 of Clamator glandarius. Taxonomy (NCBI): domain Eukaryota; kingdom Metazoa; phylum Chordata; class Aves; order Cuculiformes; family Cuculidae; genus Clamator; species Clamator glandarius. The sequence goes on along the minus strand of JAUNZM010000310.1, from coordinate 1,818,361 downwards.
TATTTGCCAAAGTTTCTCCATCAGAGCCCCCTTGAATGCAGGATTGAGGACTGAGGGTAGATGGAGAGCTCTGAATTTGCAGATTAAGAACAGTATAAACAGTCCAGGATTCACCAGATTACACCAGCAAAAGGAACCTAAAGCTGGGCAGAGGAATTCCACCATTCCTCCCGCTCTGTGGACGAGATCTTGTATTTAACTCTATTGTGATTACTCTATTATTCTGAGGCGGCTGGCAAAGATGTTCTTGAGGGAAAAAGAAAAAAAAAAAACGTAAAAATAGATAACTCTTGAAGCTAGCCAAGAAATTTCTGCTCCATCAGCTGAATACATTTGAAAGTCAACACACTCAGGCTTTGTTGGAGCTAATTCCAGCACTTAGGATTTAAGTACGAATTCCCCTCCCTTACCCATAAATACACACATTTAAATGTGTTCATTTGAGTGTTTCAAGTCATCTCAGACTCCATGGCATCCACAAAAAAAAAGCCAGCCTAAAGTCAACAAAGCCCACAATGATGTAAAAAGAGGTGCTATTGGGAATTCATTTCTGTTTTCTGTTATATCCACTACTGTTTGCACAATTGCTAGCCCTGAAAAAAAACAGTCTTAAAGTTAAATTTGGTTTATCTTCTTTGTTAATCATCATAAGCACCAATACTGTTTTTCAGATTTAGCAGAGATCTAGTGAGGCTAAACAGATTATGTAAAAATCTACAAGTGTTAAGTTTGATGCAAACGAAGCACTTTTTGGATTTAAGCACAGGTTTTTACCAAAATTTTCAATCATTTAAATCCAGATAGTAGCCGCAGACAGCATGAACAAAACCCCAGAACTACTAAAAGCAATGGTAATTTGTCAATTGATTGGAGCAGGATTTTACATGTTGTATCTATTTCTGCAACATCAACCTACTACTCCAACCTACCAGGTTTATTTTAGTCATATCTGTCTTGAATCTGGGTCAGTTAGCATCCCTCTTTTTCTCTTATGAAGCACATGTACAACCTCTGTCACAACAGAGTAATCAATTCATAGATCAGGGCTAATTTCTCTCCCTCCTTCCAACCTTCACACAGAGCAACAGGACTCTGAATAGCTTGGTGGCTTTCCAAAAACTGCAGTGGGCGACTAAATGAGCATGAAGGCAAACATAAGTTCCTCCAAAACATATGCTAGTGCCTGAAACCCCTTTCTTGCTGATTCAGTTCTTCATGGTGGCTGCACAGTGAAAACACTCCTTAGATAATGCAGGGGTGATGCCTGAACCTGAGCTGTGTGGCACCTACATGGAGGTGCAGTGACTAAGCTCCAGGTGTCCCAGGGATGGGGGCATGCTGCAGAGCCCAGCTGTTGAGCAGCCTACCTGAGAAGCTGAGATAAAGCAATGAGACAAATCTGAGCAGAGAGAAGTACTGCTGAACGGGACTGGTGAAGTACAAAACATGACATTCCACAATTGCGTTGCTGTTACTGATAGCATTTACTATGGGAGGACCAGAGGACCCACCAAAACGGACAGTGTACATAGCAAAGGGATAGTGACTGCTACAAAGCGATTAGTAAAGGTTATGGGATTCTTCAGTTTGATATTTTGGGGACTCTGGCAACCACATATACATACTTATATGGAAAATAACCCTCTCCACTTTAGCTGCCTGCATATTTAAACAGCCCACTCATCACCAGCAGACTCTAACAACTTCCTCTCTACCTACCCTTTCCTTCCCTCTCTACCTCCTCCTCTAAATACAAGGGAATCCAGCTCCACCTGTGTACACAGCTGTATAATTTTTCCCAGGTCAAATATCCTGTAGTTCTACATCTGTTCCTGACATTCCTGGTACTGGGCATTGACAGAGAGAATACCGGAATGGCTAATAATCGTCGCCTCAGACATTTTACTAGATCCTGTAACACTGTGATCGTACTTTCAAGCCCAGTACTCTGGTGGTTTTAATAGCTTTCCTCATACAGTGCAAACAGGCTCAGTATTAAAGTAAAATATAACAACAACAACAACAACAATAATAAAAAAGTCTTAGAGGTGTTGCCAAAAAAATCATCTGTTCAAACACCATCAAGAGGAGAAATCCTGCATTTAAAATAATACTTTCTACAGACTGACATTATCGAATAGTCAGGCTAGCCTGCTGAAGTGGGTAGGGCTATTGTTAGAGAATTTTCTTTAAATAAATAAGGATTAATTTTTTTTTTTTGCAGCTTGTGTGAATAAGCTGAGTAATATTTAGTGGCTTATCTGGTTTATGCCTGAGCTCTTTCAGCACTCAGGTAGAAGCCAAAAGAGAAACAGAGTTATGCCACACTGTTTTGTTCAATGTGGCATTTATCTAAGAAAAACAATCCTCCACTCTTCTCAGTAAGCATTGAAATTTTAAACTGCCGTCTTTACATCTCTCATCGAACTTTCATTGTGTGTTTATATGCAAGCTGAGCTAAAAGAACAGTTCTTCAAACAGGTGCTACCAAGAGTCCAGTAATGCCTGCAGTGTGCGTTAAATCCAGAGACTTTGTTTCTTTTCAGTTACTGTGCAGAACTGTACATACTCTCCCATTTTTTATCATCAGAGCTGAAAAAGAAAGTTATAGTTATTGGCAGTTACAGGCTGCCCCAAATGCTTGACTGCTACTGCAGAAGCATGCAAGTCCTGCTTAATAACGGTGAGTTCCTTGCTGGCGTGACAAATTTGGTTGAATTCAGCCTCTCCTGTCTTTGTCGGTGCTGGGAAAATAATTCGGATTAAGCCGAGTGTGACTTTGAAATAGCATAGCTAGGCTGGTGCCTATTGCTGTGGGTGCACAGGGGAACATCTGTTGGAAACAAATAGCTGAATCTGAAACAGAGGCAAGGGGGACTGTGCAGTGACTGCGGCACAGCAGCTCAGCAGCCCTGAGCTCAGCTTCAGGAACCTCCTCCAGTGATTTGCCCAACGCTTATATCCTCACACAGAGCAACCAGCAGAGAACCACTCACTGTCACCAGGAGAAGAAGCAGAAGGTGGCAGACCTCTCTCTTTGACGCTGCAACTCTACTCGCGCAGAAAGCAAGAGTCTTCTCACTAATCAGTGACACCTATTAATCACGCTTCGATGGACAAAAGAGCACACCTTGCCTTGTGTTTCAATCTAATCTGTCCCAAAACATTACTTATACTATAAGCATCAGGTCCATTTATTACACTTTTAGAAAGAAAATAGAAAAGTTTTTATCTAATGCATGGGATACTTTTTTACCTCCTACCAAGGAGGAATAGAATTTGAAATCACTAAAGTACTTAAACACACTCCAAGCTTTAAATACCACAGGGGATTTATTCACTGCTCAAACACTTGTTAATTGATGAATTTAAGTACATGCCTAAGCGCATTACTGAACTAGGCCCTAAACCAGGATATTTTCATTTTATTTTTATTTTAATGAAATTTCTATACATGTACATGTTTCACTTGGTGAATCTTGACTTCAGTGGAAAACATATACTGGAAATTATTTCTTAATTAAAATGCAAACCCATATATTTTTATCTACAGATGGTGTTCAAGATTTTTCCAGTGTGAATTTGATACAATACATAATTTCAGATGCGGGAAGAGGAGGAGGGGGGAAGGTGGGCAGTGATGTAGCAACCGTAGAGCAGTATGACAGAGGCAAGGGAAACAAGCAAGCATATATAACAAATATTATAAAAAGATATCCACAGGTTTTAATCAACAATTTCTGGGTGGACTATTCCTGGGAAAAATAAATGTTTTGTTGCTTCACACTGAAATTTCTGAACAGATTCAGCAAGGTTTAAACTGTCCTTGGAAATTAGAGTATCAAAATAGATATACAGCAAGCAGCTGGGAAGTTGACTTCTGTGAGGTGCAGAGCTTGAAATGCTGGCTTTGTTTTATCATCTTGGAGCCCCTGCCTCCCCCACCCTGCCTGGCTGTTTCCTGGCTGCCAGTCTCCTGCTTGAATTGGAGCCCAACAAAGAAAACTATCAAAATTGTAACCTACATATTTCCCAAAACTGTATTGTACTTTTCCAAGTAACCAGTTTTTTACTGCTCTGAGCTGCAAATGCTAAAGTAGATGTGAAATATAATTTGATTCCTATTCTACAAGAGAGATATGAGGAGGTGCGGCTTTCTTCATGTCCAAAAGAAGATTCAGAGTACAGATGTCCCATCTGTATGCTGGTGAAATACCCACATCACATCTGAAAAAGAAAAATAGCATTACCGGGTGAAATCTTGTCATGTGAAGACAACACGCTGCTAGAATCTGACATACCCACGAATGAGTGGTTCACAGCATTTGGAAGTGCAAGATAGTGGCACCAACTGCCACCGGTGAACATATGGAAAGTGTTTAACATCCCTCTCCAGCACTTGACTTCAGTTATACTGAGGGAAAAAAAGACTGATCAAACCTCCTGCCCTTACAGATCTTATTACTGCAACTGTCCTGATATCTTCTGGGAGCATCAGTGTCTGCTGGGTTTTGTCGTTTGGTGTGAGCAGAGCCTCACAGCGGCACTACAGCCAGTCCAGGACAGCAAAACTCACGTACAAGCTGTTTAATACTTCTCCAACAAAGTCACTGCAGGGCTGAACCTAGACCCATAAACACACTTCGAGGATTAACATCTGCAGAAAAATCACAGTTTATGGTTAAAGGTGTTTTGGGGTAGGTTACTGCTTGCCGCTTCATAAAATCCTTGCGCTGCCTTTTTTGAAGCTCAGTGGCAGAGCTGTCATTAACCTGAAAAGCCAAAGGAAATGCTTTGCTGCTGAGGATGCTTTTGCACACAGGACTTTCCTATATTCAGGATATCTGAGATGGGAGGGGAATTGTGCACACCAATACCAAATGCCGTCCCTGGGGCAGTAGTCACACCTGGCACCCTCCCAGAAAGAGTTATCCTGGTTTTAAAGCCAGTGCCTCTGAACTCCAAGGGTCCTTCCTCCTGAAAAGTGAGAGGCGAACCTACCCCACACGAGGATGTGTGAGGATTAGCTTTCTGTAAAAACAGACATCTCCTCTGTGGATCACAATTTATATTGTGTGAGAGGCCTCGCCTAGGCCTGGGTATCGCTGCCGCCAGCCCTGTGCAAACACACAGGCTGACAGACAGTCTGTGACAAAGGGCTCCCAGTCTGAAAGTGTTAGGACAGGTGATGGAGACAAACACGCGGATGGGAGAGGGAGGGGAGGAAGATGATGAATGAAAATACAAAATTAGCAGGATGCCTTTGTGCTTAATAACTGTCAAGCGCTCTACTAGGGCTATTTGGCTGAAATAAAACACATGTGAACTCTGAGAGCAAAATACTGTAATTGCAATACGACGAGTCAGAGATATGTCCTTACAAATAAACAAATTAATTAATGCTTAAGCTGAAAAAGACAGACTTTTTGGGGGATAAAAATAAAAATTCATGTGAACTTTAACAAATCCCAGGAATGTGCACCCAACTAATGTGTGCTTTGGCAGAGGAGCAGAAACTTTGTGAGGAAAAAGATCAAACTGTCTGTGAGAAGGCAGCATATCCCATGTAGAAACATATTCCTCCTTCTCTGAATGAGTAGATACCTCTTGTTTATCTTTCTCAGTGGCGTGAGTATGGGGGCAAAATGAGGCCAAAGAAGAAAGTGGCCTCTCCGTGTGGTACGATGGCCCAGGAGAGGTACATAACAGGATTTTTTCAGCAGACAATACCATTAGGGGCAGTACAGAATTGCCAACTCTCACAGCCTTTGGAGGAGTCAAGGATATTGTGACTTTCAGAGGAAGTTTGCTGCAAGGGGGAAAGTAGGACAATGGAAGACAGGTAAGGAAGCACACCCTCTGAGGATCAGTTTGAGGGCTGTGAGTTTTATGATGAATTTCCCCATTAACTGAGCATTGAATGGGGCAAAATTTGCTTAGAAAGTTTCTTGTGAGAAGCAACAGCGAGACCAAGTAGTTGAGGGATGCATTAGAATTAAAATAATACAATCGCTCGCTTTCTTCTTTCATTCTATGATTTATTAATCTTTTCTTTTTCCAGTCACACAGACCAGTTCCCCTCTTGTGTAGGAAATCAGTCAGGAAAAGTGCAACTGAATTCAGCAATTCTTCTGGACTCCACACAGTATATGCTGTATTTCATAATTTATGTTTCAATGAATTTCTGTGCAGGAGAAAGTAAGAATCTCTTCTGTCTTCTGAAAAAGTACTTGAATTAATAATTCGTCTTATTTTTTTTAAAAAACTTTCCAGAAGAGAGCTTATTTACAAAAATATTTATTTTACTTCTTACCTATGATCATTACTTATGTTAATGCAACAGCTAATCCCCTATGTCTGATAATTTATGTTCAATCAAGTTGCCTTTAATGTCATAAGAAAGATTTCTATTGAGTCCAGTGAGAAAAGGCCTTGGTCACCTAATCTACTGTCAGAGACTCTGGCCAAGTTGCTGCACCCTCTGCAAAGGCCAGAAACAAAGTAAAAGAGATGGGACGTAAATAAAATAAAGGGAGAGCAAGTGAGTGAAGGAAGGAAGGATGTACAGAAGAATGACGTTTCAGTGGGAGTCAATGGCAACACTCACACTGGGTCTGTCTGCAGGAACATGACTTTAAGTAATCAAACTGAGCACTGTCTTGGAGTAGAATCAAGTCTTACAGACTTCCATTGAAATCTCCCATCCTATTTTGCACTAAGCCTAGGCTGACAGCAGGTGAGATCCTAGTGTTAACAGTCCACTTCCCCTGCCGTTTCTATCTCCATGGTGAAAGGCCCACAAGTCCTCCCAGTGGTCTTTGCAAGGAGAAGAAATAAATGCACAGTTGTGGTTTGTTGTTATTTTTTTTAATGGAATAATTTTAAAATAACAGGTACCTAAAAGAAATCAAAAGCTACACTTGTGCATAAAACTGCTGCTTGTAAGCATTTTCATTCACTAGCTAAGTGAATTTAACTATGTAGAATTGTTAAAGTGTTTTCCTCTTTTGTTTTCTTCAAAGAAGAATATTGTGTAGGTCTGCAGCTTTAAATCAAACTGGACTTTTTTCACAGTTGTGAAATGGGAGGAAGGAAGAAGTGATGAGAGAAAAAGGAAAAGAGAAATCCAGAATCCTTTACTTTGTATTCACTTAGAATAATTTCACAGAGGTGCCCCTGGGTGGTCTTGTTTCCAAAGACAGAGTGAATCTCTGTCTGATGCATTTTGCTTTAATAAGCCTGGGGAAATGAAATACATCCGGAGGTGGGAAGCTGCTTTGCTTGCAGCTTGGGACCAGCACTTGCAGGTTTTCAGTCTTAACCTGTGAAGACAAAGACCTACCACTAATCCAAGGGGTTAACTTCATGATTTCACACATTAGGTCTGTCTCCATAAAAGCAGATTTCCTTGTATGGGGTCTATGTGAACTTGAACGTGTTGTAAGCCTTTTACAGGAGGACTGGGTTGCATGTCTTCCACATAATTCAAGAAGAAACGAAATCTTACAGGCACACGTATGCAATTTCTGCTGCCTAAGGCTATTGAAATTCAAAACTGGAACATGGAAATCCCCGGGGGAACTTGAACACTAATCTATGGTCCCCACTCATATCATAAGTGCTGTTGTTTTCCTTCTCACCAGAGACCTGTTTCTGAAATGAAAAACATCATTTTGGAAAGCAAGTGTCACTATCTCAGGTGTAGACCTCTGCATGGGGAAACCCCATATTATGGGATCAGCTCTTTCACACATAAGCCAAGTGTTTTGACAGAAAAAAAACAGGTGGCTTAATGTGCTATTCACTTACTAGAAATGTAGACAGCTATATCTCTAGCACATTTACTTACAGGTATGCAAACCCATCACCTTCAAAATAACAAGATGAGCCACAGCCCTGCTGGAATGGATTTACTGGAGGCTTATGGGTATATTGCCTCCTTCTTGCCCACTTGCACTCCAGAGATCTAAGAGCAAGTGAATTACATTTTAAAACAAGAAATAGCTATGTTAGCTTGCCTGGGATGGTGTTACCCTTCATATGACTTATTTTCCCCAAAATGGGAAGGACATGCATTGGTCAGTTTGGAAGAGTCAATGGATTTTACTTCCAGCACTGCCTGGACCTGAAGCCAGTGCTCATTCATCATACTGTGAGATTCTTTCTCTAGTAAGTTGAGGAAAAAACCCATAGTGATGGCAAATCAAAAGGACAAAACTTATATTACCAGAAATATTCTGGTATATTTAGCACTAAAAATCTGTGTTGACTTTTGTTCAGTATCTTTATATCTTGTAAGCACTTCAGGTACAAAAAATCCTTGGTTAGTGGAGCTCTGAAAAAAGGAAAAACAGCAGGGGAAATTTCTCCTCTCATACACATGTGAACAGACTACAAACCAACAACAATGTGGGCAGGAACAACTCTGTGCTCTCACAAGTCTTGCACAAAGAAAAGATGTATTTTTTCTTCTTATGATATTTCATTAAAATTAAAGCCAAAAGCTGTTGCTCTCCACGAAATTACATCTTTGGGTTATATGTTTATATGAATAGGTTGCCTCTTTTTGCTCTACCCTCTTTCTTACCTTCCCCTTTTATTGTCTCCATTTTTCTCTCCCTCCTTTTAGTCATCCCTTTTTGCTGCAACTCTACCCTCTCACTGCTCCCTTTCTTTGGGCGCAGGGCAGCACTAGCTGGGATTACATGGATGAAGTCTGAGCTGCTATGGTTTGCAAGACACCCTAATGCATCAGATGCCAGCAGACTCTCCAGCCACAGTACACCTTTCCTGCACTGGCAAATGAAATAGGGCTAAGAAGGAGAAGGTGTCCTGGATCTTTTCCAGCCCTGTATCTGGCCAGCTGGCCAAAAGGAAAATTCAAAAGTGAGAAGTAATTGAAGTGTTGTCTACAGAGGTTAGGAGACACTTAAGTCCACTGTTTTATTTCTCCACAGAATGAAGCAAATGCCTATTTGGTGCAACAGCTCCTGTGCTGAAGGAAAAGGTGAGGAAAAAGAGAGGCTGTGCCAGCGCAAAATTGAAAGGCTCAGCGTTAAACTCTCAGCCTGTTCAGACTTTCAGCATTGCACTGCCTCTTCATGGCGAAAACTTTTACATTTAAACCAGGAACCTTTTATCCCAAGAGCTACTTTCTTTTGTTGGAAATACCCAGGAAGCCTTGCGGCACAGCATTTTCACAGGGTTCCCTCCAATTTTTCACTTTGGTCTTAAGAAGATTTCACCTACAAGTGCTTTCCCTTTCTGATAGATCCAAACAAGACTCCCCACTTTCTATGAAGATTAATTTAGATTTTCTATTACGGAGGCACCCATCCCCCAGCTACGTGATTCCTCTCCTTTTGAAAACTAGGTAAAGCCTGTAAAGAGGCAGCTGTGTTTCAAGCTCTTTGAACAGTGTCTCCTATAGAATGGGAGAATAGATAAGCCGTCTTGCAAACACTGTTAGTAGAGACCAATAATCAGTGCAGAAGAAGTCTGCGCTGGGGATGAATGTATCAATTTACCTCAGGCTGTGCACTTCAGAGATGGGCTTTGCCCTAGATTGGGCATGTTTTAAGCCTGGCTTGTAACTAAAATAAAACCACTTTGTTATGACAGGAGTTTGTTTCTAAATTGCAGATTTTCCCATCTGTATGAAAGGGCAAGGCGATGACACTCTAAACCTGCCTCTTTGGCGGTTTGCATCATGAATATACACATTATGCACATGAGTGCTCATTGTGTGTATGTGTGTGTGCGTGTAAATATATCTATCTATAAATAAACAAACGAAACAAAACACAATTCAAAGCTTCCCTTCTCCCCATGCGCATAACCTGGTGATAAAACAGTTGACAAAAATTACACATTGTACAACACATAAATTTCTTAATTTGCACACTTTGTATTGGTACTAAGGAAGGGATTCCTGGTAGCTGTAAAGCATCATTATTTGCATTACACTGAATTTTGCATATTTTTGTATTTGGTTTTATTTTTATTTTATTTTTTATCTCAGTGCTTGTCAGGTTAAACACTTAACTGTGTTACACATAGAGCTACAAGCAGAAGATTGAAAAGTGCTCTCCACTAATCTAAGCCTATGCAGACTGAGGTGAGATGAGCACTCTGAGAAAGTCAGATAAAAAAATTAAATCCCTGTGATTCCAGCAGAATCAGTGTTTTACCACTGGTTGAGAACAAAGTTAAGTTGCCTGTAGCTGACTTTCAGAAAAAAATATTTCACATAAGCACATCCAGTTCTGGGAGCTCATAGTAAGGCAATGACAAGGGTGAAAAAATCCATGTGCCTCTTGTTCCATAAAAGGAGGTTAATGTTGAAATACAGGGTAGAAACCTTTAAGAAAATGATGAAGGAGAAGCTGGTTATTACTAATGATGAAGGAGAGGTTGGTTATTATTATATGTATTATTGACAGGCTGAGAGAGTTGGGCTTGTTCAGCCAGGAGAAGAGACGGCTCAGAGATATTATAGTGACCATACAGTACCTGAAAGGGGCCTACAAGAAAGTAGGAGAGACTTGTGGTGATAGGACGAGGGGGAACGGGTATAAACTGGAGAGGGGCAGATTTCGATTAGGCATTAGGAAGAAATTCTTCACCATGACAGCGGTGAAGCACTGGAACAGGTTCCCAGGGAAGCTGTGGCTGCCCCATCCCTGGAGGTGTTCAAGGCCAGGTTGGATGGGGCTTTGGACAGCCTGATCTAGTGGGAGGTGTCCCTGCTCATGGCAATGGGGTTGGAACTGGGTGATCTTTAGGGTCTCTTCCAACCCAAAATATTCTATGATTCCATGATTATAAAAGAGCACTGTTTCAAGTGACTACCCTGAGAGGCTCTTCAGTGAAGCTACTTCAATTGAAGACCTCTGGGAATTCAGTATGGAGGAGGACTTAAATTTCTGCAAAACAAAGGCATAAAAAAGTGACCCAAGTCTGTATTCTAATGAAATGGAAAATGTTTGTAAGGAAGAGCTTCATATCAAGTGGATTAAAAAAATGCTTTACAAAATAAGAGTAAATGCAAATGTCTGCCAGGATGGAGAGTAAAAAAACAGTGAAAAAAAGCTGAGAACTGTGTTATAAGTAGGAAGGTTTAAGTCTAAAGTGAGGATTTCCAAAAGTCAAGCTGAGGTAAATTTTTTTGGGAAAAAAGAATCAAGTAGCAAAAGATTCATCTAGAATATCTATTTTTTAAAAACTGCACTCAGTGAGAATAAGCCTGACATTAGAGATCATTTGTTTGAGATTCACATGAACTTGAGTATCTTGCCTTATCTTCTGAGAAATACACTGTTATTAATTGCAGGAAGCCACATGAGAAAGCGACTATTGAAATGGAAATGATCATGGCATTGAAAATTAATTCCAGTGGAAGAAATTTTATCAAATAGATCAAACCAAGAAAAGGAAGCACAAAATAGTGGCATATGTATTTTAGAAGAGGTGGCAGATCAGGGCATCTTTGAGTTCATTGATCTAATCTCAATAACGCATGAGAATAATTGATGAAAAATAATAATTCGAAGGAAAGTTCAACAAGATATAAAAATAAATGAGAGAGAGGGTTATTAAAGGCATAATGCCAGACATTTTAATCTCATTGATAACTGATTTGCTAATTGAAGGAGATCTATTGTATCTACTGTCTGGCCTTTGTAAGATATCAAACATACTGACAAATAATCCTTGAGATTAGGAAAAAGTTCTTCACAGAGAGGGTGGTTAGGCATTGGAACGGTCTGCCAAGGGAGGTGGTTGAGTCACCGTCCCTGGAGGTGTTTAAGGTAAGGGTAGATGAGGTGCTTAAGTGCATGATTTAGGGATTGGTGGAAATGATTGGACTAGACGATCCAGTGGGTCTCTTCCAACCTGGTTATTCTGTGATTCTGTGATTCTGTGATGGGAAATCTTTGCAAAGTGGAAAAGAGGGAGATGAGTTCAACTGTTGAAAGGAAGTAAAGAACTGCATGCCAGAGAGGCAAAACGAGATTGCAATGAAAGCAAGCATCAAGCCAGAGGGAAAATGCTAGGATAATTCTTCAAAGATGGATCCAATAGTCATGTAAATAATTATCTCACAGAAAGTATGAACTTCACCAAAGAGTTAGCATGCATTGCTAATGTGTAGAAGGAGCAGAAGAAATGGAGAAGTGAAACTGGATTAGTGGGACAGTGCTAAATAACCTGTATTTTGGAAGTAGTAAACACTAAAATCTCTTTTTATTGAATACCGATGGATAAAGAAAAGATATTGTTGCTGAGGAACAGAGATAGAATGTATTTTATTTTAATATTAGTTGAATGACAGAGCTCTATAACAAAATCACACTTATTGTATGTCAGGTGTCTAAACCATCTTCCATGAAATAGGCAAGTTGCTGGGAAAGATGTGACATATTTATTTTCATAGCACTTCTGAGAGCTAAGGAAACTTACACACCAGGGCATGGGGGTGTCCAGCAATTTCAGGTTCTACCACTGCAAACACACAAGGCCTGTACATGCCACTTGTGTGGAGTAAACCAGATCAGTTCTTCAGATTTAAGAGCTATTAACAGCCAGAGGAGTGTCAGCTCTCCTTCAGACGTGCAGTTTTCCATCACTACCATTGTCACTCTTGGGAACTCGGATAGGACTGTTCCAGAGGAAAAGGCACATTTTTGCTTTGATTTTTTTTTTTTTTTAATGTCTCAATTGTATGCTTTGGAAAAGCAGTGTGCAACTACTGAAGCAGATACTCCCCTCCTTGAATGGCAAAGCTAAGCAGGTTTCTCATATCATAATGAGGAGGAGCTGCAGCAGTTGTGGGGTGAAGGGAGACTGAATGCTCAGGAAGACCCCTGCCTACAATAAATCTATGCTTTTAATTCTGTAATATTTCAATAGATATGGACACAGCTTAAAATGTTTTAATGGATTCAGGACCCGTTTGGGTCAAATTACAACTGGGACCATGTCATCGCCATGAGGAGGAATGAATTCTGTAGAAATAAACACAGATAATTTGATGCTGGCATGGCTGGGGCTATAGAAGGGCCTCTCCTATTCCACATTCCAAGAGAGAAGAAAAATATCTCACCTAAGCAATTTCTGTTCTTCAGTCATGCAGATGGTGTTTTGCTTTCCACCATAAATGATACTTTACTTCAGTGATACAGTCAGATATGGAATTCTTCAGGAGTCAAAGATACATTCTGTAGAGGTTATTTTTAGAGAGTCTTAAGTAGCCTTTGCTCTTAATATATTCCACACACCAGAAAAATCACCAGTTGTAGCAAAAGAGCAGACCTATGTGCAAATCTGGCAACAGAGTGCAGGAAGGATCATCAAGGTCCCTCAGAATCAGTCCTCTTCTGTTAAGTTAAAATTAAATCTGCCACTCCTTTGAAGAGAGGCATTCAGACTATTGCTTTCACTTCTCACAAAACTGACTTCTCCTCTGTGTGTTAGACCCGATTCCAGTGTCTTATTCTAGACTGGGAGAGAGTTTCATGGCATATAGCCTGTTTCTCATAGGCTTAGACGATGCAACCCTACCAATCCTTAATGGTGTTCTAGCTATGTTAGCTAGTGCATTAATAATGTGCCTTGATAGGAACTACTTGGATTCATGCCAAAGTAATTCCTCTTACGTATAACCTTCAGAGTGATTAAAAGTTTAAACATTTATTTAAAATAATCATTTGAGAGTACTCTTTGTAATGGCTATACTCAGCACAAGGATCATTTGTATCTCTGTTGCTGAAAATAGTATCTTAAAAGGGCCAGGACTTAATTTAAACACTTCATTACAATAACAGAAATAATAAAGCCTCTGCTCTCACTCTCTCTTTCTCTCTTTCATCCCTTCTACTACCAAATAAAATAGAATGGGACAACTAGGAAGACAAATAAGCTGACCTGGCATACAAGTTCTAGCAGAAAATACACAATATATGAGGTTGCTGTAATGGACTTGAAGAAAACAGCGTTACAGCTTTTTTTTTTTTTTTTCAGAAGTGTCCCCCTGTCATATCCACGCTAAGCATTCAGCTTTCCATGTCTGACCTGGAAAGCTTAAAAAACCAGACAAAAATCCATAATTTACTGGAATATAACAAAGTTTTAAAAGTGAATGATGCGTAGATTTATTGCAAGTCAAGAAGTACTGAAAACATATGGCATACTTTTCAATTCAACTGAAAAGGGAGGTGTTTTTTATAAATCTGACATTTACCCCTTTCACATCGTATCCCTTAAGGCAGAGTTCCAAAACAGTTGAAAACACAGATTTTGTTTCAGAAGTTGAGTAACTTGGAATAAACAATAATGGAAGTTACTAACAACCATAAATAATTAAAAAGTGCTTTGGAAATATGATAGAAGTTTGTGGAGGCACTGATCATTTTTGTCCAGTCAAAGAATACATTTCTACCATCACAAACTGAGACTCCTACCTTGGTTAATTAAAATGAATACCACAGCATACTAGAATGGCTTCTGGATATTATCTAGTTTGTTTTGAAAGTGTGATCTCCCAGCTCAAGCTGAAACATCCTCCCGTCTGACATAAGTTTTCAGCTGCATTTTAAAAAAAAAATCTGTCTTTCTTTGTTGCAAATATTTAAGATTTTGGAAAAATCAATCAAGAAATTGTTGAGGATGCTTAAAGAACTTTGGCCATCTTCAAAATACCTGGAAGGGCTTTTGAATCGTAGACTTTTTGCTCTCAGGATCTTCCTTGTATGCTTGTGCTTCCAGTCACTTTTAATATCACAGTAAAGACTATCTACAACTTCAAAACACAAGGCTTTTACAAGTTATTTTTATATTTCATTTGCTTAGTTACTTTTTGTTAAGTGTTGTTGCAAAAGTGTGATTAAAGAATTTTTGAGATTGCTGCTCGTTCCAACTAGAATTTGCTTTATGAATCAAATCCTTAGGCCTTTAATGTTGTTCTATATGCCTTCTGGAATTGTTAGATGAACATAATGTAATTAGGTAGAAGATGGTTTCGTTTAGATTGAAAATTTCATTGCTCCAGAAGAGGAAGAATTAGTCAAACAATGTATTTTAATACTGGAATCATGAAAACACCACCTGTAACTTTACTCTTATTTAAGTATGTCAACTAAACTCACTAGAAAGAACAAATCTAAGATAATGATATGACAACCTGCTTTTTGTTGTTATCATTAGAAAAGTGATACAGTAGGAGCTAAAACAGAAAACATCTTGGCAAGGTAGAATTAAATGATGCTAAAATTATTTCTGTAAAAATTATATTTAATTATCAATTGTGGTTTGTAAAAGGTTGGTATGCAAAAGGTGTAGTCATGCATATTATCATGTGTATTTTGAAGCAGCAACTGGAATCAAATAGTAAAACAGAAAGCACAGTGTAAGAAAACTCAGAAGTATAGAGCTTTTGTTCAACAGAAGTTTTACCTTAATTTCAAGGGAAGTAAGGTTAGGCTCTGTGAATAATTTTCCTTGGATTTGTCCCCTGATCCTGCCATTTATAAACCACTATTTTCTCAAGGTTATGTTAGGTACATCACATTACGGCTCAAATTCCCCTGCCCTGCACTCTTTCACTGAATTCAGAAATGATTCTTCAGCTTGTCTTCAAAGAGCTTCACTGTTGTGATCCCTGATACTCCAGATATGACTCCCTTACTGTTTCTCCTCCTATGCCAACAATTTTGCTGTTTACTGCCTGCAATGTTGATCTTACAAGAGGTCTACATCTATGTTAATGCTGCTTCAGAGGCACATAGGGGAAGTTGGGAACAGTTTTGCAAGATTACTATCCTTCAGTCACTATGATAAATATACCTACCTGAAATCTGAGTGTATTAGAAGAGGCAAGGGACACTTAAAACAAACATGCTCAACAAAGACAAAATTTATTTGGGTTGCAGAATGCGTTTGTTTGATCACTTCATGACTACTATTTGCATGTTAAATGTTATATTCCTTATGTCCGTTCTCTGGCTTTCTCTTTTTTTTTTCTAATTGAGCTTAACCTACAGTCATTTTCTCCTCTCATGGTTTGTATTACTTCTAGTAGAATTATAGAATAGTTTCAGTTGGAAGGGACCTTTAAAGGTCATCTAGTCCAACCCCCCTGCAATGTGCAGGGACATCTTCAACTAATTCAGGTTGCTCAAAGTCCTATCCAACTTGACCTTGAATTTTTCCAGGGATGGGTGTGTACGACCTCTCTGGGCAACCTGTTCCATTGTTTCACCACTGTCACAAAATTTCTGTCTTTGAAACAATACTCATTGCCACCAACTTTGCTGCAGATAAAGGAAGAAATAGAATATTATAAATTGTCTTGTAGAGTTTCAGTCAGAAATTGGAGATAAACAGCCAAAGTTGATATCAACTTTGCAACAAAACATTAAACTGAAAGAAAAGAACTAGTGGAAAAGAACTATAATTGGTATAATCAGTCAAAAGGATAACCAGTTTCTTAGGAAAGAGTCAACATGACTTCATAGGGAGAGGTCACATCCTTGCAGATCTCTTAGAATTACCTGAGACAACAAATGTAGATAAAGCAGAAGTGGTTGCTGTAGACTGCCTGGATTTTCCAAAATGTTTTCAACAAGATTTTCCCCCAAGCATTCTTAGGGAAAATCAGATTGCCATGTGACAGGAAGGGAGGTTGTGACATGTTTACATTAGTCATGAAAAGGGGAGGAACATAGAGAAAAAAAAAAAATTTTTTTTCAGAGGCGGAAGGTCAAGTGTGGAGATCCTCTGATTTCTGTGATAAGCCATGTGCTCTTCACAAGCCAGCTGAAAGAGGGAATGAAGAGTAAGGTGTCAAAATTGGCATCAAAACAAAATCACTCAGGATATTTACAAGCTGAGTCAAGTGCAGAGCTCCAGAAGGACCTCACTATATTGAGTAACAGGGCAATAAAATGGAAGATTAAATTTGATGCAGAGAAATGTAAAGGAATACACTTGGGGAAAAAAAGCCAAGCTTTTTCTTATAAAATTATAGTTTTCAGATTATTTACTACTGTCCAGGGAAAATATTTCTGAGCTCTGATGGATAGTCAGCTCATTGCTCAGCAGTAGACAAAAAGTGAGCAGTATAGGGAAGGAACATTATGACAGGGTACCACACCTCTAGATAAACCCACAACACACCTGCATCTTAATTACAGGGGTAGTGTTAATTTCTAGTCTCACTTTCTAGGCAGATATTTCAGAACTAAAAATGACTTGGAGAAGGCTAAGATGACTATGGGAGATATTCCACACAAAGAGTGACCATAATCTAGTTTCAATGAGCAAGGATTGGAGAGTAGGGGAGAAAATAAAAGAGTTAACTTTATGGAAACCATATATATTATAAGTTGTAAGGGAGAAAGCGAATGTGGAACATTATTAACTGTCACTGAAATACAAGAAAAAAGGGTAAATCCAGCCAGGGTTATAATTGCAACAAAGGAAATATTTCTTCATATGGCCAGCAGACAAGCTGTGAAATTTCCTGGCATGCGGCTTTGCAGGAGCTCAGAAACTAACACAATTTTGCAGATCTATTAGACAAATTAGTGGAAGGGAAGTTCACTATGCACAGTTCTGGTGTTACCTTTGGTTCAAAGTGTGTCCAAGCTGGAGACTTCCTCAGGCTGTGAGAATGGCCTGGGTATGCATCCCTTTGGGATTACCCTGCTGCGCTGCACTTTCTAGGCGTCTGCTAGTAGCCATTGACAGAGATGGAAAGCAAGTCTAGATAGAACCTTGGTCTGCAGCAGCTCTTCCGTGCACACAAAACAGGCTTCCTTGTAAGAATGTACATAATTTGAGAAAAAAACGTATGTCCTCCCGAATGCAAAGAAACTTGGTCAAATCCGTAAGAGAGGATCCTGATTTTCCAAACTGACTGGGAATTGTTTTTCTCTTCAGCTCAGGCTTCACCTATAGGAATGTTTTTTTCCCATTGTATCTAAATTTACTATCTAAATGTACAGTATTTATAATGCCCAAGAAAGTTTTTTTTGTGTGTACTCTTTACGTTGTGCAACCTCAAACAACAGGAATTTCATCCATTATACTTAAAATGTGTATGATGCTCTGGTTAAAAACTAAGGTTTAAGTCAGATTTAGCAGGAAGAAAAAGAGGTTTTAAATTTCCATGGAAATGTAACTCAGTAAATAATATCATGTTATTTCAAATTGACATGTAGAATATATGCAGATGTGTGTGCAGGAACTATGCATGTACAAAGTTAACACATTTACATGTGTGAATAACAATAAAATAATTCAATGTAGAGCTACTAAAAAAGGATTAAAATTTGTATATAACCTCATTCTGATTTGGCAATAACCATTAGATAAAGGATTCATAACTCCTGAAAATACATGAATTACCATGCCTGTGTTTTGAAGCAGTATTTTTTTAAGTGTCTATTGATCTTGCACTGGTGGCTCTCAAAAGAGGTACAGGGTGCCATAAGGGATTTTGTATCTCATCAAAGCTTTTTATCTAGGGGAATTATTGTTAAAAGATGATTTAGGATAAGAAAGCTTCTCCCTTTCCTTCAGAACAATGATTAAAAATTTTGTTGCAATAAGAAAGTATCTGAATGCAAATAAAAAGATTTGTAATGCACATTTATTACAGAAGCAGATTCAATCCCTGAGTTTAGTGGAGAACAACGGCTTCAGGCTGCTTTGCCTCCCCTACTCCCCTGTCCTTTTCCCTGAGCACAGTGAAGATGAGGTATTACACTTGATGAAATCCAGGACTGCAGATCAATACACCATGGAGTGAAGATATGCTCTGGAAAATGTAGTTCCTGAGTCTTTAATATTCTCCATTTCCTTTTATCCTAACCTTCACACTCCCAGGAGCTTAATAGCTCTTAGTCAGCTTGGTGGTTCCAGTGCCCCTCTTGTTCCTGCTGGAAGACTCATGCCTTCCGGCTAGAAATACCAACACACATTGGACAATCTAATTTATAATCTTAAATCTTCTGGAAAGGTCTGAAAAGGCTTGGCCATAGAGGGCTTTCCAAATTAATTCTGAAAATAAAACAGTATACGTAGCAGGCGGGTAACTTAATCTAGATTTCAGAGATTTAGTTACATGAAAGTGAGAATATAAAAATGCTTTCGCATGTAGCAGAATACTGTTGAACACATTTGGAAAGGATCAAGTCAAGACTACCTAAATCATTCAATAAAATCTGCTACATAAAACATCTAATAAATTGTAATGGCAAGGACTTGTGCAGAGAGGCTGAAATTCCAGCTATGCACTGAAAATAAAAGTTTGGTCACATAGTCACTCTCTTTTCTTTTCTTTGCTGACTTTACTAGCCATTGGGCTGGAAGTGTCCAGTTTCACTGGAACACCACAGAAAATGTTTGACACCAGTCTCAGAGGAGAAATGATTTGGTATGCTGTGATTTACTTTATGATTTTGGGGATACTTTATTAATCCCTGAAATTTCAAATCTCTTATGACCATGATTAAATAAACAAAAAGTCCCTTGGTACAAAGGCAACTCTTATCATTAAGAAAAATTATCATAAAACTCCTGTGACAAAGCAATAAGGATTTCATAGTTAATTACAGAGTTAAATAATGATAGTATCTCACTTGAAAATAAAACTTACTAATTCTGTTAAGCACTCTGTAAGTAAAACTGGGATGCTGCTAATACAATAAGATTTTTGTAATCATGTTAGTACGAATGATAGTCTTAAGTTCCATATCCTGTTCCTCAAGTTCAATACCTATAGGATGCAGAACAAGTTAAAACCCCACAGAATACGTATGAGGAACCTGGAAGTATCTGTTTATGTCACTCTTCATTCTAGTCAATAGGTACATTCATTAAATTGCATTTATCTGCATTTTTTGCTGCTGAACTGCCTTAAAGACACAACAAACAAGGTTAGGAAGTCATTCAACATATGCAATAGCACATATTGTGCATTGTCTAAACTAAGCTCTCTAGAGACAGAATATAAGACACTTACTATTTTCTAGCTGTCATGATCCAGCAATTAAGTTCAGCTTGGGTGCATTTAGAAACTGAACGTGTTTTCTCTTAGTAAACTTTTCTTTAAAAGTAACATTGCCTGATATGTTATCCGCATTTTAAACGTAACTTGTGATGTCCCCACAATTTTAACGGCTAATTTAAACTAGTTTCAACAAGCAGTGTAGAAGTTAACACAGGGGTACCTGGAAAAATCTTTGATATATCAGTATAGGCTAAACAGGAGCAAAGGCTTCCTCAGAGAAAGCTTCCCTTTCATTACATTCCAGACTTTTTTTTTAATCTTCACTTTTTAATGTTAATGTAGATGATGGCTTTGTGCTGCATTTGGACTTGTGAATTTTTTGCTCATCAATGGCTAATGAACTCAGTGAAGCAACAAGTCTGAATCGTCCACTCAAAAGGCGGCTAACACAGTTCACACGTTATCAGCAAACAAGCTCTGCCTGGGCTTGGTCTTCCTGGGTACGGCTGCAGTGCTGACCACTTCTTTTCCCTGCAGCTTCCCTCCCTCGCAGCCAGGCCACTGACTTTGCTTGAAGACAGGGGTCAGATGGTGGCTGTACAGTGGGACAAACTACACAGTGTAAGAGGACTACGCGCCAGGTCTCCAGCTTACTGTTTACAGTAGCTCCTTCAAAGAAGATGAGAGTGGTAAGAAGGTAGGACCAAAATACAGTGAAGTTTCGGGTAAAACCAGCTGCCCAATACGGAGGGGGATACAAAACACACCTTGAAAAATACCCAAACTACTGCAATACAAAAAGTGAAGGAGCTGAAAGCTATGAACCTGCTCTTCTCTGGGTTATTTTTGCACTAAAACACAGACTTCCATGAGCCAATATTTAACATAGTTTTTAGCTCACTAATGTCTGCTTCTCTTCTGCTTGGGGCTCAATTCCAGGCACTCTGATATTACTGAAAATACTTATATAGATTGTAATAGGGATTTGATTGGAACCAGAGGTAAGAGATAACAAGCAGGGGAATGGAGAGCACTTTAATGTAGTCAGAGTACCTGAGCAGAGGGGAACAAAACAAAAGAACACCAAGTGATAATAAATTAACATAGTGTCAGAATACCAACCTGACAACATCTGGTTAATATAGTCCAATTTAAAGAGGACAGTGATAGACAAAGTCTTGCCCTGAGCTCTAAAAAATGCTTCTGATGAAGAGAACTATATGAAAAAAAAAGAATTATGGGCAACAGAAGCTGAGTCATACTTACCCAGAGACAATGGCACGTGCAGATCCCACATATTTCCTATTACACAGATAATATTTCTCTAATTGTGATGTATGTCCCAAGCCTGAGCCTACCCTTTTGGACTAGAAATGGCAGTGTAATTTACTAAAAGCACAGGATAGGAAGGGTGAAAAGTATCAGTAATTTAAATCTTTCCTCCACTGAAGCAGAACAGACAGAAAACAGTAACAGCATAGATCCCAATGACCAAGAAATGCTTCAGTGAGGCATACACATGGCTATCATCCAGGAACGTCAGATTTCTCCTTCCATTGCTGGTGACAATGCAGCAGAGCACAACCAGCCACCAGGAAGAAAAAAACAGCAAGGGGAATGAAGGTGAAAGAAGGTGTAATAGAGTGGTGAAAAGGATGAGTGATGTCTGGTACGTAGGGTAGCAAACTTTTTTATGAGGCCAAGACATACCAGACATGAGTCACAAAGAGGGAAGAGAAGAGGAAGAAGAATGTGTTTGACTCAAAGACTACCACTTTGGCAGACTCCTGTAATAAACCCTGGCTGACTATTCTCTCTCCTAGGACAAACCTTCAGGTTCTGGTACCTTATTGTCATGACAAATATTCCTGCAGGAGAAGACATAACATGGATATGGTTCAAGAGCAACTGGTAGGCAATAAAATAGGAAACAGTACATACATGAAATAGTTTTATTACTGTCTTAGGTTTATCGGTTTTGTGGTCCCCCTTGAATGGCTTATTACTAATAAAAACCTACTCCCATACCTTTGTCCTATTATTATTGTTATTATTATTATTATTATTATTACTACTACTGCTCCTCTTCTTGTTGCTGTTACTATTACAACAAAAACAACAATAAGAAGGTTTCTTCTCAGCACGTTTCAGAAATACCTTCTACTTTTACTACATTTGGCACAACACAGTGTATTGCTTACAAGGAACCTCACAACTCCCAGCCAAGTTTAGAAGGATATAATCGGTTGCAAATGTTTTGGGGTGGTTGACTGATGAATGCAGTAACCTAACCATTTATCCCACTTTTTATCATTAGCAAATCTTAGCTGTATTCAGGACGGCAGCTCTTTCTCTAAAAAAAAATAAAAAACTTAAAAATTATCAAAACAGCTGTTTAACACATTGATTGGCATGCCCCTTGTAATAATAAATACAGTAGTGGTATTACAGTGATGAACTTCGGTAAGAACTGACATAATAGGATAAATTCTGCTAGAACAAAACACAGCATCAAAATATAGCTACCTGCCATTCTTTATACTTAAAAAAACCCATTTCCTTTCTTATATTCTCATTTCAGTTTCTTTCCCTGATAATGACAGACTTCATTATCGCAGGAAAAAATCAGTAAGTATCAGAACAATCCCTATGCTGCCCTGAGCCAGAAGGCTTTTCATTCATTCATTCTCTTTTCAGTTCCAAACTTGTTTATTGTCTAAAGTTGATATTTTCTTTTCATTTAGCATGTCACCTGTGATTTACATGAATAATAAAAGCTTTCAGAGGTGCATAAGTGAGGAGTTGCACAATCTGGAAGGTATATAAAGCGTTGTATTTCAGGACATTAGCCAAGATCTAAGTAATAAGGAACTGTTATTACATCAACAGCTTGAGCTAGGGTATTTTGCAGCTCCTGCACACTTTTGGTCCCTGACTACTCTTAGAATGAGCATGGACAAAGAGGACCACTGGTCTGCTCCAACACAGAAATTCCACAAGAGATTATTGAGACAGTTACAATTTATTTGGGGGTGGGGTGTGTGTGCATGACTGTATGTGCAAGAATTTCCTTCTAGGCTTGCCAATGAGAAGTAAAAACCAAAATGGCACTGAAGATCAAAAATATATTGTCATATCAACAACTCTGGCTAGAGTGTTGAAAGATCACTTCCATGTTACTGTAAGAAACTCCTGGCAGAACACATTCAAGAATCGTTCATTGGGAGCCTATCCCTCCAGTTAGTAAAATTATCTCACTTACTTAAAGGACTGGAAGTCAGAGATTTTCCCCTCCATTCATATTTCAACATCAAACATATCTTTCTCATTTTACAAGATTTAAAATACAATTCTACCCCTTCAGGATCTGAACACGTTCACCATGTATTAACCTGTATTTTAGGAATTATCAAGTAGTGTAGTAATAAAGCAAAACAACACCATCTTCCAGGCACATAATTTTGATTATATGTTCTCTCACGTCCCCAGATGATAATGCGTGCGATCTAAACCACAACTACCTAAGCACTTTTTCATTTGTACCACAATGAGCTTTGAAGCTGGGGTTGACAGTACACAAGTTTAATCTACAGCATGACATGTCAGTACACTAGCAGTCAGAAGGCTGAATTCCACTTTTGGCATTGATGGTGACCTGCTGCAAAAAAAGGGGAAATCACTGTACCTAACTATGTCTTTGTATCTTGTCCCATCCTTTGTCTTATATTTAGTCTGCAGACTCTCTGAAGCAAAGACTGCCTGAGAAATTACAGATACAAAGAGGGAACAGGGACCTTGGTCTGTTTGGGTTTTCTGTTCCTACCACAATTTGAAAATAGAAAGTATCTAATTCTGAGCCTGGATGAATTTTGCAACAAGTTACTGTAAACAGATTCCTTCATTCCCCTCACTTTTGCTTTTTGACATTCCTATGTTTTCTACCTCAAAATAAGAGCTCTAACTCAGCTAATATGGGTTGTCAAAACACTATTTCACTGGCATCATGACAGCTCACACGAGCTGAAAATCTGCTTTGCACATTTGAGCTTCCACCTGTAGAGGGTGTTTCATAACTTACATAGTAAAGACAGGATTTTCAAAGTTATGCAACTCAACCAGGGCAAGGACAAATAGGAAAAAACGTGATTACACTTATCACACTTTCTTTGCCTGTAAATGTGCTAAAATTCCATGCGTTTAGCAGTTTTAGAGTGACTTTTAAACTATATCTCTGGAAGTTATAGAAGGAAATGGATTGTGCATTGAATTTTTAAATAAAGATTAGTACATGCCTGTCTCAGGCTTTTGTTACTTATTCTTAAAAAAATTGAAAAAAGGCATTTCTTTAGCTGGGTAATGAAAACCTTCATAGGCTTCCAATTCTTCATCTTCTAACAAAAAATGAAAAAGCAGTGCTTGCTTTCTGATGTGACAGAGAATACACATTAATCTAATTGCTAAGACTTGACTGCTTTATAGACTTCAGATTTTGAATATGAAGTACTAAAAGTCTATAGTAAACTATTCCAGAAATCCCATGGCTGCAAGAAACACTAAAGTATTTGTTCAGTAAATTAGAACAAATAAATGTTAGATAATTCCACATTGCTAGTAGGTGTTCAGGAACTAGGAAAGATAATAGACTGAATATATTTTTCATAAATTTTTATTTGAACTAAGAAATCAGTACTGCCGTTGAGTACAGCACTGCCTGATCTATAGCATTCAAATTTTTTTTTTGCTGCCCATACTGCATTTCAAATATTTAGGAAGAAAAAGTTTTTCAGTAGTTTGAGAAGCAAATTTTGGGGCAGCACTGGTGGAGGAAGAACTGACAAAAAGCCCATCTCGGGGAGGCCCCCTGCAAAAAATGACAAATAGGCACATCATCCAAGTTTATACCAAGGCTCTGTGTGCATTATAAAGGCTGTAGAGAAAACATTTAGGCTATTATAAAGGTTACAGTAATAAGGCAAATATGAGAAAACATCGCCTGTTTCCCTCAGTCAACTCCAGTGACATTTCCTTCTGGCTGTATCTCTAGAGGCTCTTCACTTCCATCACCATACATAGTGCTCAGTTGCTTTTTCGGGAGCTTTGATTCCCTCCTTTGTAGATGGCTCAAGCCTCCACGGGACTGCAGCTAAAATGACCATCCACTACTGCAAAATATCTGGACACCACTTAGGACACCAAAGCTTCCATCTGCTCTCTCAAATCAAAAAGATGCTTTGCAGTGGAGGTGGTTGAATTTTCTTTAGCTGAGAAAAAATGAAAACCAAGCCCTAAACTTTTTTATTAAAACCAGAAACATGTTCAGGCCCTGGTATTTCACCAAGACACAAAACATACTTCCACAGGAAATTAATTTTTTTCAGAGTTTCCAGCATCCCCCTCTCTTAAATCAACCCCGAACTTCTTTAGCAGCTACATGAACTCTCCGATAACCTCACTGTGCCGTCATTGTGGAAAAGGCAGATGGAAAAAATTCTGATCGACTCAGAGAAGAAAGGATGTCTCTCTACCAGGGTCGTCCAGCAGTGGTTGTCTGCTTAATCCCCTTCTGTGCCTCTGGAAACATCCCCTCTGCTCACCACAGAGCTAGACAGAGCCTCTACAGCTGTTCTGCTTGGCTTGGAGCTACAGCAAAGAGTGGCAAAAGCAGCCAAGACACAGTATATCTCCAAATGATGGCTATCAAGCCCCTGCAATTTTCTCAAATCAAAATAATTTTTTTACAAGTATGGCAAGATTGGGCTTGCAAAGGAACTAGCAGTCGGGAGCACTATATGTAGTAGTGGTTCTCCATCTCTTTTTACAGCATAAAACTCACTTGAAAGAGCTGGAAACACTCTGAGCCTCACTGAGTTCAGCTTTTTTTCCCCATTCTCTGCCATCTCTTCTGGTTTCCTTTGCCCTGCTTTGCCTCCTACTTCTGCAAAAGCTGCTATTCATGTAAGGTTAACTCACAGGACCAGCACAGATACAGGCTCCACCTCTCACCTACACTTTATCCTGTCTTACCCTTTTGAAACCACAGCCACTTTTTAAAAGGCTTTTTTTTTTTTTCTTCATGGCTTAGATCATTATAACTAATGTTTGTAACTTCTATTTGGAAAGCTAGGTTCAGTCTTTGATCTTCTTTAAGCATATAACTTAGACAAAGTTGTTCTATTGAGCTGAAAGCAACCTACATTCCTGAAGTCAAGCATATGCTCAAGCATTTTAAGAATTATGGCTTCAGCCTAAGTCAATCTTAAACCTTACATGAATTTTGGATATTAAAAAGAAAAATGTTTTTAAACCCAAGTCTCTAAGGAAAGAAATAAATACTTATATATGTCCACTATATTATGAAAACCACTGTACTTGAATAAGACAGTCATGAATGTTTTTTAGATTTAAGAAAATAATTTTGAAATAAAATATATCATAAATGATTAATGTGCCTTCTCTGTTCTCTTCTGCTCAAATTATTTATATTCCTAGTGAGAGGAAAAAAATTCCTTCCAGCTAAAGAAGCAGCCTCTTTTGTGAGTAAAAATGAGCTTTATTTTTTTTTATTTCTTTTTTTTCAAAAAAGTGGTAAAAGGGTCTCCTTTCAGTTTGATTTTATGACATTGAAATAACGTGGTGCAACTCTGAATACGGTCTTCTCTTCTCTTTGCTTTCTACCACGTCAAATTTGCATAACAGACTTCAGCAACACTTAGAGACTCCAGTGAGGCATTTAGTAAAGTACACACAATAAGTAGATAGTCATGGAGCAAAGAGCCTATAAGAAGAGGACAGGGATGTAGATATCACAGATGGAAACAATAAAGTAGGACAATTCAAATAGTAAGCAATGGTCATCTCGTACCCATTTCTTTGCCATCTTAACAGAATGATTTCCTAGCATATACATTTATCAGAAAGACTCCTACAGATACCAGTGTGCAGCAAGATTGTGAAGATTCAAAGGAAGAAAACTCTAAGAGGCCAGACACTTAATGAGCTAAGAAAGAATACTGGACAGATATGAAATCCACATGTCAAATAGCCACATAGCAAAGCAGACATTAACCAGGAAAGAAATGTTAGGGAAAAAAAAGGGATTGTAGGATCAGGTTGTTAAATAGTAGAGGGCTCTTGAGACAACCCAGTAATCTGGGCAACCTCCAGAAAGTAAGGAAGGCTTCCTCCTGTAGGATTCCCTTCTTCACCAGCTCAATTCAAGGTCCACTTCCTCAGATTATGGAAGCTTTTCCAACTTAAAGCAGCATCTGAAGACATTGGTGACGGACTCATTCTCTTCTTGGGACACACTGTAGTAAATGAAGTTTCTACAGGTCTCTTGTATATACTTTTGAAGTTTGCCAAAGGGCCCTGAGGAGAATTCTGGAGCCTGGAGTATTTTTTTTTTTTTTTGTTCTCCAGACAAAGTTTCTATTACATGCTTGTTCGTTGCTGTGGGAGGTTGTGCTCTGTGATCCCAGGGGGACAGGCCAGGTGCTTTCCACTAGCCAGTCCTCAGAGCTGTTACCAAGAGATCAAAGGCTACCAATTGCTGCAATAACATCTATTTTCACTTTAGGCTGGAGGTCAAATAGGAAAGGCAAGAGTTTGCAAAATGAGACTTTTATAGAACAAGCATGGATGTAGGAGACTTCAACCAATGTGAACAGCCCAGAGATGAGACAGCAGGGTCAAGCTGCAAATGATATAGAGACAGGAAAGGAAGAAGGTGGAGGAGTGTGAATTCCAAGGAGGATAACAAGGATAACAGGAACAGAAAACACTCTTTCTGTTTGCCTACAGATCCAGCTGCTGGTATGCAACTTCTGACAGCATGCAGGCAAGATAATGCCTTGAAACAGCAAGTTTTTTAATATCTTTTACAAAAATGGCCTTTTCCCACTACCCCTTACAGCTGAAGACCTTTGGTGACAAATCAAATACTGATAGGTTATCAGGCACAAGGACACTGCATGTCTAAAATTTCCATTTGTAAAGGCAGCATAACGAAACTCTCCAGAAAAAAATAAAGCATTAAGAAAATCCCTGCCCAGTCAAGACAAAGAGAAGTTTGATTATGTGTTGCCCTCACCTTCCACTGCATAAAAGGAACCAAAGGTGAGATGACCTTTGTTCCCAGCTGTCTCCCAGCAGCTGAGGACACAGAGAGCAGTGGTACCTCCCTGCCGTGGGCAATGCCCCGAGGAGGCTCTTGGTTTCTAGGAGGTTGCCTTGCAGGGGCTGAAACAACATGGACATGGTCAGGGAAGCCAAGGAAAAGGGGAGAGAAGTGCGTGGATATTTAGGAACTGAAGAAATAATACATTTTTCAGAAATGAACGTCAGCTATTCATGGCCTCTCAGCTAACTACTGCTTCTCCTACCTCCACCTGCAGAACCAGAGGTTTAACAGCAGTTCAAATCATAATGGATTCTTTATGAATTTTTTAAAAAAAATCACTCCTGGGGCAGATATCCAAGTGTTTTATTTGCTGAAACAGCTCAGGAAAAGCTTGATAAAGCCCAATTTGTTTCCTAGGATTTATTATTGAATCATAAGAAAGAAAACAATTTATTTGCTTCAATACTGTAGATGTCAGTACTGATCCCAGTCAAGGTAATAGCAACCTCCCTTTCAATTTAACCTTGCTGGGCCACTTGGTCATGATTCTTCAGTACAGGTACACAAGTGAGTCAGTCATAAGTTACACTGAACAGCAAATCAAACTGTATCGTTTTCCATTGGTGAGTAACAGACGGGAAATGTGAAATGTCATTACAGGGTTGGTTAACCATCTGGTAAAAGCTCCTGTATGAACAGTGCAGATGAACTACATTAAAATATTGAGGAAACATCAACTGAAGCTATTTAGCCCCTCTGGAGACCTATAGTTCACGCATGGTGGGCAGGTAATAATGTCCAATTATTCTGGACACAACTAAACAAGTCACTGTAAAATTATCTCATTTGCACTGGATCCAACATTAAGTATTTTTTAAGATATTCATCATTCATTCCAGGTAACAAAACAAAACAACCAATCAATCTCTGAGGAACTGCCCATAAATCAAAAAGCCATACTGAGAAGCTGGTAATTTTTCATTATTCCAGGAGTAATATTTTAAAGCTGACAAGCCAACAGGGTGGTCCAGGTCTATGACATTATCACATCTGCGATGAACAACCAAGCTTTACATAATTACAGTTAGTGAGTTTAGCAAATTATCACAGAACTCGTGGAAAATAAAGACTTTTTTTTTTTAATTTGAACTGAATTTACTCAACAAACAAGTTATTAAAATCAAGTTTTGCTCAAATTTAAAGCATCTTGTTATTACTACACAGAGAAAAATGTTTGGTTTTACAGTCTCTTCTTTCAATTAGCAGTAGCCTTTCACAAATAACTATCTGCTGAACAGAAGTGTACATTCAGCCTCTATTTATTTCAGAGCATATCGATGTGAAAAGGTTAAAAATACTTAAGTGTATGGAAAATTGGGTAGTAAATTTTAGGCTATCCTGCTTGCAAGTGGTACACATTGATTGATCCCCTGATGGTGGTGATGGCACATAAAAATAAAGTTGTCCATTGCTTTACAACCCTGTCTGCAGTGGATGTAGCTCAAGACTGCATCAACGTCAACTAAGTGCCTACTGAAAGAGGTAAAACCAGGATCAGTAGATCTTCTGGCAAGGCATTTTCATGCTCATCTGTGCATGAGAGACTATACTTGTAATTCTTTTTATTTAACAAATTAAGAAAATCAGCTATGATCATCTTCAAATAGTTCCTTTCTGAGTCGACACAGAGCTGCATATGATGCTGCTAACTTTCAAAACAGTTCCGTGAAACATTTTCTGAAAGGCTGTTGAGGATCTCCATTGTTTTTGGTTTTGCATCTTCTACCAATAGGTTCCTTTGAGTATGAACTTCATCTTTGGAGTCTCTTCACTGCTAGCTTCAGCTAATCATTGTAAAGTTTCTGTCATGGATTTCTTCAGTTTCACAAGAAACTTGATGTTAAACAACTGTGCACTCTGGCACACTGACATTTTCTGAATGAGGATGAGAAAATGTCTCAATTTGAACACACAACCACTTCACTGAGTGAGGTGATCAAGTTGAGCCTTGTCTCAGTGTAACAGGTTAGAACAAGTTCTATAACCATCTCTTTGTCTCAACCCTCCCACTCTGGATTCCCAGACCATAGGGTTAGTCTCATATTTTTGTATGTTGGACCTTCTATATTCGGGTGCGGCCACTTGCACAGCACAGTCTCTATTTTTTGACATTTATCTGCTATATTGAATCCTTTAAGCTTTATTTGCATACTGAAATCCTGCTGTGCTTCTCAGGCATCAGTGACAAAGCAGAAATCTTTAGGTGCTAATATATTCTCAACAGTCAAAAGAAACAACCTGCAAATTCATGCACTCAAACTTCAGATCCAGTTCCTCCAGTCTCCAGTAAATTCTAAGAACACCACAGCACAAGCCTAAGTATTTTGAAAACAGCTTTTAAATTTCAAAATGCTCACAAAGGCACTTGGTTCCACTGCCAAAAGCTTCATACTGCTGAATTTGAGCAGCTTTTAGAAATATTCTCCAAGTGATTCTTATTAAACTCTCAAACTGCAAATCTAAGGCTACATCTAAATTAGCAAGCGTGCAGCCTGATAGGAGTAGATTCATAGAGTGAAAATTATATTGAGTATCTGATGTATAGGTGATACATGCTTCAACGGAATTTACTTTAGGCTCATATTAGTCTAGGCCAGTGGACAGAATATGTAGAGATAATGGGAGACCACTAAGAACAACACTGGAACGTACTATCTGGTTTCACTTAATTCAAAAGGAAGCCAGTTTGTGTACTCAGAGACTGCTCTGTGCCGTTAGACAAAGTATGCTAAGTGCAATGATCAGGAGATCACTAATGTAGCTGCACCATAATTGTCAACCTGGTCCACCAGGAAGGTTCAAATTCACATTTCCTAAGGCAGTTAGTAGCAAATTTTGTTGGAATAGCTAAACTTATGGTCCTAAAGAAATCTCAGTGATAACAGAATTTGTCTGTGAATTGCCAAAACTTTTCTGTCCCATTCTACTGACACTTCAAAAATAAACTGGAAATTCCAGTGTCCTTGAAAAATTCCTATATGTATCAAAACTAATGACAGAAGACTAGGGAGAGAATTTGAGCCAAGTCATGGTTCATAACTTGATTTTGAGCCTGTTCCAGTAACACCACCCTGCCTCACGCCAGTTTGATTTAGAGATAGGCTTTGTGCCCAGCATCTAATTTTGTATGTAATTACAGACTTAATATTTGTAATGTGGCCTTTGTGAAAGGAGGAACCCTCGGAGGAGACTTCAAACTACACCAACAGTCAGAATAGCTCCTTAGGTTGAGACTCAAATGCTTTAAAGGAAAAGACAGAAAGAGTGAAGATAATAGACTAATACAGTTCATATGTGCTCATGCTCCTTATCCACTGCAGTGCTGGCCCTTGGTCAGTGCAGGAAGCTGTGCTTTACACAGTGCACATAATGTTTAGCTGTGGAAGTGGTGGACTGAGATTAGGATCACAATAAAACAGGCTTGATTTCAGCATGTAATGTGAGGATTATTTGCTACACCTCCGTGATGTGTTTTCTTTTTGTGACTCTTCCTCCGCTGGTATATGGATTGCTGAAACACAAGAATTAGACTCTACTAGTAAGCAGGACTGATTCTGCAGCTACTTCTGCACCCTTGTTTTCTTCATCCTCAGCAATCTTTAGCCATGCTACATAGATTTGTCTTTGACAACAAACCTATATGACAGGCAAGATTTAGTACAAGATCCACAGAAAATAGGCAAGTAATTATCAGTTTCAAACACAGTGATGCAATGATTACAGCATTACAAGTGCCTATATCCCCTTGTGGAAAACTGATAAAGCTAGAAATACATTCCAAAATTATTCAATAACTCTTAAGAATAATCCAAACAAGAACTGAATTTTTGCCTCAAAAACTACTCACAGAGGAAACTTCTGCATAATTGTGATCACAGACTGTAACCAGACTGGTATCTGTTATAATAATATAGAAGACCAATGATGCAATTCTTAGAATTGAAATTGAGAATAGTGCCAGCTTTACTTTTCTCATGTTTCTGGATGATACACTTTGACTGGTTGTGTATTTAACATGCATTGCAAACTTCTGCAGGCATATTAACTTCTAAGACTGGTAAATATAACACACTTTATTATCTGGGTACTCTTCAGAAAGTAAATCAGAAACTCTTATTTTTACTTTTCAAATAACCCCCAAAGAGATTAAATTATTTTAAAAATCAGAGAAAATCTTCACCTACAGATATCTTCATAGTTTTGATACTCTGAGGCAACTCTTATTGATATAAGAACTGTTTTGCTAATAGTTAGCTAAATGTCTGTTTGCCAGTTCTTGTGGAAAGAGAAAATCAGCAGCTTAGTTACCATATGGCTAAATATACATAACAGTCTGCAAAACTGTGTCATATCCCAGAACTTATAATTGTTGTTTTAGCATACTGTTTGATTTAGCTGCAAATAAAATCCCTCCATATTCTTCAAAGGGATGTTTTTTAAGAAATTATATTCTATAGTAAAGCCAAAATTCAGATATTCTCATCCAAGCCAACTTTTAAGACTGGTGCTCTGCTCCTATCAGGAAAAGAAAAGTGATTTTTCTTTAAAATGGATCATTTTTGGTAAAGCCCTTCACTTCAGGCTGTTCATATGAAAAAAAAAAGGACCTCTTTCACACAAGGCCTTTTAGAGAAAATTGTTGGTGCACTTCACATGCACAGGGAAACAGGCTGTGCAGCTGAGAACAGATTTTAAAAAGAGCCCTCTAATTTGTTTCTCAGCTACAGCACATGGTGTTCCTCCTGACTTCTGAGTTCAAGCAGCTCTTTGACAAGGCTTTTGCACCACCCAGAATCAAGTGAGATGAAGGCATTTCTAGGGGAAGAAAACTTGTCTGTATGAGCCGAAGGAGAGCCATGATGCAGTGCAACTGGGTCACTGGATTAAGAAGGGTGCAAGGCACTTCACAATGGCACACAATCTAAACACAGTGAGAAAATCATTACAAGAGTTTTATCTAATAGCAATGTGAAAACTGGAAGGGGAGATGTCCATGTAAAGATCTAACCTTTCTCCAAGCAAAAATGGGCTATGGAGAACAAGCACAGCAAGACAAAACCAGAGGAACTATCAAGCAATATTTACTTCCCAGAGCAGCAAATGCTTGAAACATACAAGATTGGGCACAAGGGCTCATGATGGGCAAATTAAGTCAGTGAGATGCTCTGTAGCAGTAGATTTCTAAATATAAAAAACCACCTCTTTGTGCCACTTTCCTGGTTTCAGATCATCCTCCTAACACCTGACAACGGCACCTCTACCAGATGCAATGTGGCTACCAGCTATGCTCCCCAGCAGTTTCCTTGCAGATATCTCTGCGGGACTGATTGTCGCTTAAGCCCAGCAGCTGCTTTGCCCCACTGCCTTCTGATGCTGCTTCCAGCCCCAGATCTCAAGGAACCATTTACACGAAGGGGAAGACTGAACTGCAAAGACAGTGCTTCTCACACTGCAAGCGTAAGGGTAGAAGATGAGGTCGCAGAATCAGAGTGACTTTTGCACTTCACAGGTGATAAAGGACCTCTACCATTCAACACCATCTATGAAAATGGTAATTGAACAGTATTGCTTTCACAAGATTTGGGGCTCTCCCTCTCCATCTCTGTTACCAATAAAGAAATAAATGTCATGAGGGAAACCTGGGCAAGATTTTCCTCTTCTTACTTTGAAACCTAGAAGAGCCCAACCTTTTTTGTAGTAAAAATCTATTCAAAATATCTGGCCATCTCAATTAGTTGGACAAGCCAAGGACAGGTGTGGTCACAGGCCACTATTGGCACATTCTAAAAATCCATTTTTGCCACAAACTATATCTGGTAGCAAAATGTTTGTAGCTTATTACACATATGTGGAACATAAGGGCTTAAGCAATATCCCAAAGGAGTCCAACAACTACTTGCAAGGAAGTTGTAGCGATGTGGGTGTTGGTTTCTATTCCTAAGTAATAAGTGATAGGATGAGAGGAAATAGCCTCATTTTGTGCCAGGGGAGGTTTAGGTTGGATATTAGGAAATATTTCTTCATGGTAAAGGTTGTCAAGCACTTGCACAGGCTGCCCAGGGAGGTGGTTGAGTCACCATCCTTGGAAGTATTTGAGAGCTATGCAAATATGGGGCACTTTGGGACACGGTTTAGTGGTGGAATTGGCAGTGTTAGGTTTATGGCTGGACTTGATAATCTTAGATCTTTTCCAACATAAAAGATTTTATGATTCTATGATTCTGTTATTCTATAAAGGTTAGGTACTGTTTGGTCGGAAAGATGAGCAAGTTTGCAATAAACCACAGATCTGAAAATATACAAGAGCACACACTAGCTGGCATTGTAGAAAAATGGTTTCTTTCACCTGACTAGCAGAATGACGTATTTTCTTTTGTTTTCTCTATCACAAGACATCTTTCTTTAAAAGTAGCTGTGTATTAGTAACCTGACTAAATGCAAGTCAGAGGTGATATTAAAAGCTTATTCACAAGTAATGGTTGGAGCTAGTAGAATCATAGAATAGTTTGGGTTGGAAGAGACCTTAAAAATTATCTAGCTCAAATCCCCTTGCCATGGGCAAGGACATCCAACTAGATCAGTAGTAGAAGAAACAAAAGGAGGTTTAAAAATTTTACATCAATTGACAGACATCTGTGAAGATTATTTGGCTGTTCTAAATCACAGAGATGTCTCAAAGCGAATGTAGCTATTTCTATCCTTCATTAACTGAAGATTAAAACTTATCTGCTACAAACCTGAATGAGACTTGCTCGCTTTATAACTGGATACAGCATTAAAAAAATCCCAAACAAAAAAAGCCTCCCCTTCATTTTTGTGTACACACATGTGAGAGATGAGAATTCTTCACCTGGGATTCATGTAAACAAAGATTTTTCAAATCTTCTTGAAATGACTGAAGTGGTGTATGACAAGAGCTGATTAAAACAGGGTGCTGCACAAGGTTTGCTGTTTCTAAGCTATCGCAACCTGCTCATTCCATGAAGCATTTCAGGAAAAGCATAGTGTGAGGTCAGCCATGATGTATCAGCTGTCTGTTTTAAAGTAAATTACTTCAAATTAGAAGGTGGAAAAGCCCAGGGGAAATAAAAACCTCTTGGATCTTTAGTGGGAGTTAGATCCCGGTTGAACATCTGAGAATGTGAGTAGGGAACTTATGGGTAAGATCTGTCCCATTTCTCACTTCTTCCATGCTGATGGCATTCAACATGTTGTATGGTTCTCCCATAAACAAATTCTTCCGGGATTTTTTAATAGCAGCTGTTTGCACATGTATGTGCTCTCTCCCTTCCCAAATTACACAG
The DNA here is from genome assembly GCA_033459285.1 of Clamator glandarius. NCBI lineage: Eukaryota > Metazoa > Chordata > Aves > Cuculiformes > Cuculidae > Clamator > Clamator glandarius. Next base: position 1,782,864 of record JAUNZM010000310.1, on the reverse strand, counting down.
GTACAGATGGCACTGAGGCACAGAGGCACAGACAGCACTCAACCAAAAATCCTCATATAAGATGGTAGGCTACCACATGAAGAGGAATATCTCCCTCCCAGCCGTTGTCCTCAGGCAATAAATCCCACTGTAAGTCACTCATTTTCAGCTGATTTCCACTTTCTTGGGTTATCAAAACAAATAAACTGAATGGACAATGGGACAGTACTGCTTTCATGCAATGTCTAAGTTCCTCCAGGAGGATGCTTCCATTAGCAAAATCCCCAGTCTAAGATGCAGGCCAAAGAGTTTTGAATAAAGTTTCTTCAAACCCAGAATCCACAACTTGCTTCATCCATTACAAGAGCCCTCCAGTAGCTTCCCTAAGAAGCCCATCTCTGGTTGACTTGGCATTCCACAGGGCTGTGAAATACCTACATTTTCCAGTTTAACCTCTGTTCCTGGCAATAGCTGGAATTGGTTTTCAGAAGCAGAAAACTTCATTTTGGCAGCAACTCAAGGGCAATTAATGAGAAATCAGTTGAGCTTGGGGCTTAATGCTATAACAATTTACCAAGGTTTAGTGGGTCTAAGCAGACAATTTGCCTTGGGTCACAAAAGCATTAGTCCTTTCACAGACTGAATAATGCTACTGTACCTTCTCCTGACTGACTTTGTCCATTCTTGATCTTACTAACAATTATGATTTATTGTTATAATTATTCATAACTATTCCAATACCTGCTTGTCTTCAGAAACTGTAAGTCAACATCTGTAGCCTATATAATTCATAGTATTTCCCTGTATGAAAATCCCCCCAAAGGAAAATCACGCCACAGCAACACTATTGTTGCATTTTATTAGTTGTGCAGCAATAAGTCTGCATTGCTGTAGCTAGTAACACACATGTACAAAGGGTTCTAGAGTTCAAAAAACGAGCATATCAGTCATATGATGGGCAGCAGAAGATTCCTATGCCTCATGGAAGGAACAAGTTTTAATGAGATATGTTAAGGAATTATTCTTTCCTAACATCCTATATGTTTTTGAGTATAGCAAGTTGTATGTTTCTACAAGTAGTTGGTCATGCCTCTGCTGTTTGCTGAAACAGAAAGCTTTTCAATCCAGATTTAGAGAGACACACGCAAACAAAAAGGCTGTTAGATCACTGGATGCACCCTTGGCCAACCCAGAACTGTTCCCCAAGTTCGTCAGCGGTTTGTCTGCTGCACTACTTGGTGAGTCAGGCAGTGGGACCTAGTGCATTACCTAGGGGAGACTCTTGCACAGTTCAGTGAGACTAATCAGCTAAGAAATTTTTCCTAACATTGTTTTATGTAATGATGAGATCAACAGGGTGGATATCTGGCTTACCCTAGTAAGAGCTGTTTATGGGTTCCCTGCTGCATTTCAGTTTTCATTTACATCCTTTAATCTGCTTTACATTGAACAGCATTGAGCTTCACTTAAAAAAAAAAAATCTCTTTCCAGCTCTGTTCATCTACCACAGATTAAACAAAATAGATAAATGTTCAAATATCTGACCTACTTGTTCAAGCTTTGTGAAGGCTCTGCCAAACTTACAGTTCACATGTACGTCAAATATCTGAACGAGGCATCGTCTCTTGCCTCATCACCTACAATGGTTTGTTCCACATTTTTTTGTCAAATACTAAAGCTCAGGAATATTAATATTCTTTGCAAGAGACACTCACTTCAAACAGTATAGCAAGTAGATTTTTGTAGACCTGCCAAAACATGATGATATAGAGGAAGTAGGATTTTTGTTGTTTTTTTTTTTTTTAAATAAATCAAGAGTGAAACATCTGCAATTAAGATAGGCCCAGAACATGGGATCAGGTAAGCCCCAGCATCTGTGAGCATGGATGGAGAGGCTGAGTGACTCTGAATCCACATATGGATTCAATGTCGGGCTGGTTTCTCTCTTCGGAATGATTTGTACCAAACACATCAGGCCAAAACATCCATGACCTTTCCGAGGAGGCAGCGAAAGGGAGATTAATGGCTAATGCAAAGATCTGCCTTTTGCAGACTTGGCATTTCCTAAAGGATCTTTACTGGTGACAGCATTCACAGAATAGAGTGAAAATTTATAGCCTGGTGTTTAAGAAGAATATTGGATAAGTCACTTAATAAATGCTTCATGATGATGTGGCCTGGCAGTAAACAAACAAGTTTCCAATTCAGACACTGACTTTGCAATGTCCCCAAGGAAATTTAACGTTTCAACCTCATTTTCTTCTGGAAAGAGCGTACATCTCTGAGGTTCAACCAGTCAAAGGCATCACCAAGCTTTTTTCACAGCCACCTGACAGCCCCAGCTTCTTATTCCCAAAGGCGTGAACACAACCACTGCCCCAGTTTCTTTCCTTTTCCCTGGGAGCTCCCTGGCAGGAGAGCTCAGCTCCCACCCCAGGGCTCTCCCTGGCGCCGCGGTGGCAGGCGCAGGGGACTCTCGAACCGGCAGAGCGCACTGACATCTAGTGGGGATTTGGGAAAGTACTTGGGTGTCTGCTTGCAAAAAAAACCTCCAAAAACAAACGTTCAAAGACGCGTTTTGGAGTCCACTCATTTTCAACCATCAAACAAATGTCTGCGCTGAGACACTGGGTTTACTGTTCCTACTTAGCAAGTCATTGCTGTCTGATAAGAGAGCATCCACCCTCACCTTCGCAAGGTTTTGAGTCCATATGAAATCCTCACCACTTTTCCCTTTCCCCTCCTTACCTGTTTGTCTTTTAATCCCAACAAGCAGAAGTTTCAGGGTATTCCATGTGGGGAAGGAAAGCGTAATTATCTTTTTTGTTTGTTTTTGAGGAAATATAGTGTTGTCCAAGGTGGGGAGAGTTAAACATGTCTACAAGGAACCATAGTTCCTGGTAGCTTTCCAACTGTTTTTGGGTTTGGAGCTGTTATGTTCACCAAAGTCCAGTCCTACAACACAGGCCATTATGCCTTCTCCCATTGAAAGAACATACATAAGAATTTGAGGTTAGAAGAGAAGAAAATCTTTATTCCTCAGGGACATTCATCACTACACTCATAGTGTTTCATAAGTGTCAATGTGGGATTGACCTTTACTAGTTTTCCACAGCATCAGCTCCTAAACTCAGGAAGATTGCCATATACCACCAAATTATTTTGCAATCTTTATTCTCCTCATACTCCATCCATGTCACATCCAGCTCTTAGAACTCCAAGACAGATGGAAGGTCTGGAAAAGAATATTTATACTTGCTCAAGATGCACTATTTCTGAAACAACTCTGGCTTTAGCAAAGGGAAAGGTTCTCCTCTTCCAACCCACAGTTCCCATCTACTTTCCAGATACAGTCAACAAATCCCTCTTTGGGGGTTTGAAATGGAAAAGACAACTCCAAATCTAATACACCTTTCTGCAAAGGGAAGCGGCTCCCTATAGAGGAATGTACGAAGAGAAAGAGACAAAGAAAAATAGGGGTAAAATACCTTCAGTTACATAATCCTAATATGACTTTCATCCTTACTTTATCCATGGCCCTCCAAGTTCACAATACAAATAAATAGAGGCTCTGCTGCTGTGTTTGAGGGGGTGTGGGAGAAGCAAACTGCTTACCTATGCTGGTCTGACACCGAAGGCTGAACTCTCATGCTATAAAGCACAATAATGTGGGTAAAAAAAGAACTTAATGCCGTATATTAGACTGCAGGGAGCCCACATTAGCATTAGTCATGCTCAACTCTACTGTTGTTTTCATCTCTGTGACCACGACCCCAAAACTCACAGGCTCCTTGTCTCTAGGAGCCTGTAGATAATCAACTGTATTTGATGCTCCAGTTCCAGCACTGCATCCTCCACCAAACAGCGAGGCACGCTCTGTTTTCTGACACCTCCCCACCCAGGACAAATTTAGACAGCTTGGGTCATGTACTACCAGCTGGGTACTGACATAAGACTCCTCCTAAGCAAAAGATCTGCCTGCAGCATTTATATGTGGGAAGATGTGTTTCTAATTCCTGCTTTTAAGGTGTTCTTGAGCGCTGCCCTCTGGTAGTCATTTGGCTTGTCCTCCACAGCATCTCCTAGTGATCCATGTCAGATGATATCAGAGAGTTTTGTAAGAAACCAGCTGATGCAGGCAGCAGATCAGCTCTTCACTTACTTGGTATACAGCAGGACAGCATTACTGGGTGAGCATGTTACTCACTGTGTGTGGCTTCCAAGAAGCGGGTATACTGTTTCCATTTGCGATGCATTACATCTCTGCTCTAACCAAGTGTGTGATGGTATTACCCTTTAGGACTTGTAGCCCACCAGGGATTATCACCATGAGCTTCAGCGCTGATATTTCTGAAGCGTGCAGAGGCAACTTGCTGGGATGTCAGAGAGCTGAACCGAGAGCGTAAGTCACTGCGGTGGAAAACAGGCACTTCTTGTCTTTCTTATTAAATGCGCGGATGAGAGAGAAAGAATAACAAATCTGCTTGTTGTGTTTTCCTAAGCAAGGCATATAGAGCTGATTAGTTGTAGAATGAAACTGGCAAGGTTATCCTATGTATCTGTCAGGATTTTTTAACCATCCAGGGTTTAAAAAAATTCAAGTCCTCTGCCATTTGAGTTTATGAGTAGTATGTTTATTTAGCGCTGTTCCAAATGAAGATTTCCCCCACTCCAACTCATTAATAAGTGGGGAAAAACATGGGGCAACTTCATGTTCTTAAAATGTATGAGTGGGGGGCTGATTTTAAGATGTTTTATTTTCACATAAGAGAAAGCAGCATCTATTCCACCCTTCTGTGGACACAGCAGGCTGTTTTAACTGTTTGGTGTTGTTCCTGTTATTTGCAACTAAATAACACTAGCAGACAAAATCTTTTGATACCTTACTGATTGCTTCTTCTTCCTTGCCATGACTGCAGAAGACAACATCAAAAGATTACAATGAAGTTTAGGGTCCCTTTGTGAAAGTGTCAGACTTTTCAAGGAAGGAAAGAAACAAAAAAAAGCACACTGTCCTCTGCCTCATAATGAAAATCAGGCCAGAGATCTACAGACATGTAAAGTTTCATTTTGCATATTTTTATTTTGTAATTGTCACATAATATTTACATTATTTCTGTACAAACTTTAGTGTTTGGAGCACATTTTCTCGTTCACTTCACATCATATGTTGCCAAAGGTCCATGGAGCCTTCCTGGCTTTTGGACGTGTGCAGGTAGTTCTGACTAGCAGAAACAGTTTGAAAAGAGTTAGAAAAGTGATTCACACACTCCTCCTGAATGCATAGTGAACACATCTTTGCCAAGCACTCACCTAAACAGAGGCAGCCTGTAATAAATCCCAAGAATTTATTAATTCAGAGTGCAGAAGCAGGTGCTGTAAGTCTGCTACTTCTACAGTTTTGATTTGTACTTCTCTTGTGATAGTTTTTCCTGCTCTCATTTAACTGTTAAGGTAAAATCTACCTTTCCAATACACAGTGATGAAGTGAGCTGTAATTAGCAAGGGAACTCGAGAATTGAGGCTATTTAACTCACACTCTCAAGCCACAAAAACCTGCTTACCTTTTACATTTATTACAGAAGTCAGTGAAGGGGAATAGGGACATCTACCTCATTAAGATCCAGTGGCCTACATTTTAGCTTGAGGGAAGTGCCGATGCAGTAACCTGAACCCCATCCCATTATTTTCCTTGCTCTTTGCCAGTGCAGCCTATTCAATATAACATCTTGCTCATGCAGATTGCTCAGCTTACTGCTTTCATTTATGCAGCAATGCACCTCAGAGCTGTGGTGGCACAGTAAGACATGCACAAACCCTTCTCCATTAAGAGAAGTTTCCACTTTTCCTGGCCAAATGAAATTCCAGTTGCAGGTGTGGGATGTTTATTTGTGAGAGAGAACTAGAGAATAGTGTTGTACACTGTATAAAATGTCAGGCAAAAGCCTCATATAAGAAGCAAGAAAAGTAAGGGTGGATTTAGATATAGGATGAAAATTGTGAAACTGGCTTTAATATTACTGTTATGCTTTCATGGGAGGGAAAGAATATGTTCACATTTTTTTGTTAGAGAGAAACACAATGCAAAAGTAAGCATCTGAGAGATCACCATGCCTCTCCTCTCTACTCAGGCTATATTTCTTTTTCAAGTAATAACCAAACGTCCTTCAGAAGTGAAGTCCTCAATACTTAAAGAAAATCAGTTCACAATGACATCTTGGTTTTTGAGTTGTATACATAATTATATCATTGAAATAGCAAATGTAATCAATAAGGCTGCATGTTTTTTGCAATCATTGTATGTTAGATTGTTGTTCAGTGTAAACCTGTGACTTGTTATTACTTCTTCTATATAGTAATGCAGAGCAATTGGGACCATGTCTGAAATACACACTGAAGTTTTGTTCCCGTAAGAGTTATGCCATCACTTTGCTTATGCACCACTTCCTCCATATTATTTTTGAATTTATCAGCTGACTTTCACCAGACTTGAGAGAGCAGAAGCTTCTGAGATATTAGATTCCTAACCATTTTATGAAAGGAAGCAACTAGGCAGAGAAAACATTCCCTATCAATGCTTCCAAGGTAAGACAGGCAGCAGCAGAACTGCATTTACTAAATAACACAGAGACACCACAGGAATGCTAATGGCTCCATAGGAAATAAGGTTTTGGGCCCACTTCTTACTAAAATACAAGTACATGCAGCTCATCCTGTTACAGGCCAAGTGGCTGCTATAATGTGAGCACTGGGACCATCCTGAGACAGGGAAACCCAACAGGTATCCTAATCCAGGTTCACAGGAGTCCGCCCAGAGCCCTACAGGACATTCAAAAGGACATGAATGCTGAACATAAGAGCAAGCTCATATGCCATTCACTCAAAAACACCTCAGCCTCCTAAGAAACAAAAGTGCCACAAGTTACTACTTACAAAAAATTTCTTTGAACTTAGCCTGTTGAATTGCAAAGGTAAGCCTTTGAGCAGAGCACAAAAAACAACAACAACAAAACCTTTTCTGTTTCAGATTCTTCTGGGAAGATCAAAAAGCAAGCATTATCCAGCCTAAAAGGACCTAAGAACCAATACTCTACCTACATGAGCTTTCATTCCAACTGCAAAGCAACTTGGCTATGCTTAGTTAATGAAACCACAGCTGGGAGACTGGGGAACTTCAAAACTCCTTGTTTAATTGGAGCGCCTACAAGAAGGGGTAAGTAAATGGGATAATTTTTCATGCAGGCTAAGCTGTCTATCTGCTCAATGTCAACCTGCTTCTCCTCACTCTCTTCTGCATTCAAATTCCCAATGAGGCAGAGCTGGGGTCTCTCCCCGCTCAATATTAGCAACCCAAACAAGTATGACAACGATGTTTCCCTGCTTGTAGCCTTGAAGGATATAAGGTCTAAACCTCTAAACCTGTGAAGGATGTAAGGTCTTATCATTAGTAACATTTAAATGTCATTTCTGGTGCCAAAAACACCTGCTGCAAAACTTGATGTGTTCTGTTTGCTATCAAATTTTCAAGATTGTGCTAAATTTTGAAGAAGTGTAACATTTGTTCTTCAGTGTATATACTCCTACACACATAAAATCAATGTATGTGATATGAAATATGTGGTCAATGTTACAAAATCATAAAGTCATTTAGGTTGGAAAACTTCTTTAAGATTATCAAGTCCAGCTGTAAACCTAACACTCCAAGTCCAGCACTAAACCATGTCACTAAGTGCCACATCTGCACGTGTTGTTCACAAAGATATTGGAAATATTTAACCTGCTATCACTGCATACCTTGATAAAGGGTGCCAGAAGAATAAGTCTTGAACCAGTTAGATCTTGCAAAAAAGTCCGTTAGTCTCAGGAGAAAATAAGGAGGGAAACCCACTACTTCTGTTCATCCTTCAAAATATAACACTTCATGAATATAAGGGAGAACTATTATTCCCTACCCCTCCTTTTGCAGGCAGTAGGTGCTGCCATAAATCCTCATGTATGACTGATGAGGTAAAAACAGCTTATTAAACCTTCATTCCATATTGCTTCACTTTTACAGCTTTAAAAATTATGTCAATATTGTCTATGTAGTAAAAGATTTTTGTAGTTCTCTTTGGATCTATTCTAAGTTTACTTAAAGATAAAAGAGATGATAATTCATTTGTGTGAAAGAAAAGGCAGATCCTTAAATCCTTTCCTGTTGGAAAGCAAACTGAATTGTGTGCTTAGTAGTGGTAGTAGTTAAGGGGTTTCTCATATTCCTCCTTTTTCCCAAGAGGAGACAGTGATTTGTAAAAGCCCTTATTATATAGGAGGACCCACTTACAGAGTTTGAGGATGTAAATTCAGTCCCAGGCTCTGACTTTTAACATTCTTGTAGAGATTCCCCTACTAGCACTATTTACCAGCATCATGCTGCTAGAATAAACTGTTTATAAAGAACTGGCTCAAAGTCTCCATTTGCAATACTCAACAACCAATGAAATATTGCTATTAGCCACACAGAACTCAGAAAGACGTTAAATACTACTCAGCTGGAACATTATCCTTTCACTATCCATTAAGTCAGACAGAGAGACAGGCCTCGTAGTAAATTACGTAGTGTGCTCTTTCCTATGGCTCATTTTGGATGTCATACAATTGCCAGTCAAGTGGAGCTGTCCTCTTTCCAAAATTGTTCTGAGCAAGAAAATCAGGTGCTGAAGGCAACAGTACCTTTCCCATGGGCTTCAGCAAGTAGTATAAAAAAGCCGCTTCTCACTTGACACAGCTTCAATTACCTGCTACTGGTGTGTGTCCAGCAGACCCTGGTTTGTGCAACTGTCCTTGGACATGTGCAGTGGTGTGCTATGCCTATGTAAGCTTGACATTTCTGCTTGTTGGCAATGAGGCATTTCTTATAATGGTAATAAACTTTTCTGTTCATTTGAGTCAAAATGATGTTTATTATGAAGCAACAGGATTTGTGTTTATTCTCACCAGGTGAGATTCTGCCCATGCTCACAGTGAGTAGTCTTTTTATGGGAGAGTTCACCATATGCTGCTGTTTCACCTACTTTCGTAAGTTCTTCAGCTTAGTGTACCAGCTCTGCAATGTCTTCAAATAAAAGCTCCGCAGCTGATAGTTTTGTGATGTAGTTGATCTTCGAGGGGCTCTTTCAGAAAGGAAGAGGTCATGTTTTCTGCTCAGTGTTAGGGTTAAACCTTGAGCAGATTCACGTAGACTTGATGGTGTTTGGGCTGAATTTTCTGTAGCGGAATAGTCCATAATCTATTTGTCTGTATCTTCTATTCACAAAATGAAGTTTACAGCTTATATGAAACAAGTTGTGTAAAGAAAACACTCAGGTTCTGTGCCACTGGCTGTTCTTGTTTCATTCCCACCATTTTCTCTTCTCTCCAGAGAGTTAAACTGGTCACAGAGTAACGGCAAGAAAGGTACCATGAGTTTCCATCAGCTGGGAACCGAACGTGGGTCAGCTGATTGAAAGGCAGCTCTATTCAACTCTGTAACATCACTGTGCGTTTCTTTATGGGAACTAGAAAGCCCCAGCTTTTGCTGTGCTACCATACTAGTTTCAGTTTGCTGTTTTTATAGTGAGGTATTGATCAATAACAATAAATATGGTAGAAGAAGTTCTATCTGCTTCCTGTTGAACTAAAATGAGGTTTTTTTGAATGGACTGCAAAAGATGGGTTTAGGACAAATACAGAACATGACAACATGCAGCGTATGAAATGCAAGTCAGTTCCATCCACCCCAGGGCTTAAATTAAAAAGTAAAAATCTACTTTCTTGGATTGAGGAGCTTTATTTTCTCTTCATCACTGCTCAATACAAGGAACTGTGTGCCTCTACATGTTCATCCACAACTCCTTCAGTCAAATCTGCAGATAATTGAAAAGCAAAAAAAATTTTTTAAAAAAGCTTGAATTTAAAGAGAACAAGAATAGAATTTGCTGAATGTTTTATGGGGTTTTCACTACTTAAATATACAGTGAGAAGCACACTGCAAGTATTTCTGCTGAATCCTGTGGTGCAGATTATTATGGAAAGGCTGCAACTCCTGCAGTACTTAACTGTTTTGGAAAAAGTTATCCCCTGTCTTCTGGGATACTTCCACACAGAAAGAAGTTTTGTTTTGGTGCCACCTCCTCCCCTGTCCCACGCAGCTTGAAGCAGAGAGGCCAAGTAAACTACTTAATCCACCACAGTGGAGCTGTGAGTCAGCTCCAGGGAGAATCTAATCAACAACCTGTTGTTTTGCCTGAGCTTTAGGAGGAGGGGGAGGTTTCAGTTTCTTCATATCTTCTCAGGAAAGTGACTATCATCTGGTTTCCAATGCCAAGTGCATCTCAGGGAGATGGGTTACTAACTTTTTGCTGGGAATGTCTCTTCCCTGTGCACAAGGTCTGTGCACTTCAGGCACCCAGACTCCTTGGGTTTATAAAATTTTCAAAATTGTACAGGAGATGTAGGAGCTCATGCCACCACAATGTAAAAAGATAAAGGCTCCTAAATATCTCCTGGTGCTCTGCAAAATGTTTACTGCTGTCCCTACTGATCATAGTGAGAGGAAGAAGGAAGAAAGATTGACTGTGAGCCACGCCTGGGCCATTTCAAGATTTTACAGCTGAAAGACAAGATCCTTCAAGCTGATACTTAACAGGACCAGGATTCCAGAGGGAATGCAGAGCATTGGTGTGTGCTTTCTTTGGCATGTCCAACTCAGAAGACAAGTGTCTTGAACCAGTTATGGGTTCTGAGTTCCTTTTTGTGGTTAACTCCAGCTTTAGAATGTATTGCTTGCAAGTAGTCTAACTTGAAGGTGATAAAAGCATAGTGTGCTCAGCCAAGTTCCACATCCAAATGCGACTGGCACAATATCCTGACTAGTTTCAGATGAAATTAGGTTTTCCTGTTGTTATTTTGGTTTCCTGAAACAGAAAGAGCAATGGGAACCCTAGGTCCACATCCACCTTAGCTGCAGGAAGGCCAGTCCTTCCAACAGCTATGAAACCACAGCTCCAGCAGACCTGTCGACTTCTCCCTTTTTGCTGCACCAAATAGCTTTCCCCCAGTTATTTTCCAGAACAAACTTCTTGGTATCTGATTTTCAACTGTCTTCAGACTGCACACAGCTAAGAAAAGCATTGCTGGAGCATGGGAAAGAGGGCAGACTAAAGCTTCTGGGACAGTGTTGTCCCATAACTCATGGGGTCTTGTTCTCCTGGTTCGTGGTTTGACCCAGCAACAAACAGGAAGAGGGTGATAAAGCTCTGAAGAATTTCACAGTTAAAGGTCTGAGAAAAAATCAAAGGCACTGGAACTACTTTGCCTGACTCTAATTATTCTGAGACCTCTGAGATGGCTAATACAGCCAGCACGTGGTGTCAGATTGCCCAGTTCTGGAAAAGGCACCTGTTTCTCTGAGCTGGGTCACTCCCACCAGCCAGCTTTCTTCTAGCTCAGACCTCCTACTTGTTGCTGAGGTCCTGTTAGCTCCTACAGGCCGCATGTCATGGATCCTTGATAACGCGGCACATTTCAGCAGTTTTTCAGATTGTTGATTGCAGACTGCTGTTAGCAGTTTTTCTCTGACAATAACCTTGTATGTTTTTTCGATACTTATAAAATCACTCATTACTCAGACAGTTGAGAGGCACTGCAAAGCAATACTGACAAATTTGAAATCTGGCCTATTTGTGGCATTTCAGAATATTTTGTATGGCCTTTCACACAGACCGTAGTAAATATGGAATACCTCACCATCAACACACTAATAACCTACAACTGAGCTCTTGTGCTGGAGATTCAAATGACATCCCTTTCTGGGTTCAGGTGATTAATTCTTATCTGTGTTGTGTGCATTGGAAGAGAACACAGTTTGAAAGCATGAGCTCTGGATCTAAAATAACCAGGTTAATAATACTACGTCTGATGTTTAGAACTAACACTTTCTACTTGCGTTCTTGTGTATTGAACATGTCATGAGAATACTTTTGCTTTCATTATTTTTTTAATGTCTTTAAAATTTGCAAATGCTGCTTGCACCCTTATTTACTTTGCAATTATCTTGGAAGAGCAGTGCTTGCTCTCTTGGCCACATTTTTCAATTACTGTAATTCTCTTTTGGTAGGCTTCCCAGACAGCAAAAGATACAGCCGCACAGTCTCAAAATGCAATGGGCAGCCACTGTCACAGTACAAAACTTTTCTTTCCTCATATTTGCTCGCTTTGCAGATATTTGAGACCACAGCATGGAGCCTGTCCTAAAAACTTGCTGGTGGGGTGTGGCTGAAAAGATTTGGGCTTAAATTTGTGTCATAAAAAAAGGATCTCATCTCTGTCTGGAGAGGTTTCCTGAGCAGGGAACAGCAAATGTGGGAATCTGTTGGGAACACTCCTCTCAGTCTACTGTGTGACCAAATATCCCTGTGCCCCCACTTCTCCTTCTGTATGATGTGAGTCATACCATCTACATTCTGTAAATCGGCAGCTGGTAGTGAGTAAATATCACTGTGTTCACTGAGGTGAACAAAGAAAGACTCCCTTTCAGTCCACGTGCCTCAGTTCTCTTTGGGTTGGGGGAGCAGGTATGTGTTCACATACACCATGAGCCTAGTCTGACTTACAAAGCTTTTCCTTTTCACTGCAGGGTGGGGAGCCCCTCAGATGCTGTAGATAGAACCCATTTACTATGCTCTATTCCACATGGCGCCTATCAAAACCTATTTCTGCTCACCTGACAATATAATTTTTAAAATTAAGAAGATAGAAATTTTATATTCACAAACAAACAATGGTAAAAGCTTTTATTTACCTATTCGCACCTGGAAGTGAGCTACAAATTGTGTGTCACTCAGTGAGACATTATAGCTCCTGCATGCACCTTCCTGCAGCTGAGACCTCTCCTGTTCTGTTGACAGTGACAGAGAGATTTGCAATTAGCTCTCCAGCACATAGAGCCAGGGGTCCTAGCTAGGAGGCAAAACCAAGTCCTGGCCATCCCTAGGCTTTCCTGAGATGTTTGCTCCTGGAGAACTGTTGGTACTTTTTTTCTTAATTGCTCAGACAAGTTAAAAATGAAAGGCCCTAGTGCAATGGTTTCTCCTTTAGGACCCACAAAGCACCCAGTGCCCTCAACTCCCACCAATTTCAGCAGGCACTCAACAGCTTATGAGTGATGGTGCCTGGTATGCTGTGCGCCTTGCTTAAATTTTGGGGTTTTCATCCTGAGGTGCATATTCATTTTCTTTAGCCGGCTAAAAATTATCTATTCTGATTTACACCAGCAGCAAATATAAGACTTTCTAAGTATGAGACTCTCTGTGTTTGCATCCTGAAGGCAGCTGAGGGTAAGGAGAATTTTGTTTTACCCTCTCACAGGTGTGCCTCTCTCTGCAGTTCCTCTTTGTGAATGAGCTCCATGGTGATGAAAACCTCCTCAAGCAACATCCTTCTTGAGGTTTTGCTTTTAGCAATATTTTAGTAAGATTTTTTTTCCCAAAACATGATTTCAGCATCTGGTACTCCCAGGACCAAAGTGGGTTGCTCTACAGCTGAAATAGAGTGGAATAATAACAGAGGTTTGAAGTTCAGATTGCTTTCATGGTGTGCCCAGAGGCAAGCCTTGCAAGCGTAATTATTGTCAGATAATTTTTCATTTTATTGATTTAGTTTTTTCCCCATATCACTGATTGTCAATAATGACTTTTTTCAGCTGGAGCATTTGGTGCAAGGCACAATAATTTGCAGTCTAGTAAAATAGTAATAATTGAATGGTGATAAATACAGATGTGGCTGGTGAGGTTTCAGGGTTATTTTCTTAGTGGAAGTTGCACAATTCCAGAAATCTGAATTTGTAATTTACTTTTTGTTTCAGGATCTGCACTATTCAGCCTAAGAGTATGTAGTTTTTACAAACAGAATCTAATAGAAATAACATACTTTTTAAAAAAACATTTGGTAATGAACCCAGACCTCCACTATTTTAAAGATATATGTAAAGCTCTGGTGCCAGCTACTCAAAAATCACTTAAGAAACCAGCAACACAGGAATGGATTCTGCTGCTGTTCCTCAGAATGAGTTGGGGTTTTTTTTGATTCAAGTCTTTTGAGGCTAATTTGCAATCAGATAAAAGTCAATGTGAGAAAGAGCAGCCGAGGTGGACCCTGAGTCACCTGGCACTTAGCAAAAATTGAAAAATACCAGAGGCACCTGAAATTCTCACTGAAGATTGGTGGTCACCAGTAGATAATTATTATTATAGTGGTAACAGTGAGTCTTCATTTCACTAGCCTTTTACTACTGTGAGTAAACAGTTACTTGCCAGATTATTGTTTTCTTGGCACTTGATGTAAAAAAATGTAGTTTTCCATGTTTCTTAAAGCTGAGTATACAATTATTGAATGAATGAAAGCATTTATTAAACATATAGGGACAGATTCTCAACAGGCATTAAGTAACTTACCTCCATTTACCAAGAACTCTTGCTTGTTATACATTATTATGCTGAGAACTGCAGGTTGCATGGGTGGAAAATGGTAGAAAATGGAAATAGGTGGAAATGCAGCTTTACTATGAAAAGCTAAACTATTTTATATCTCCTGATGTCATGTAGATCTGGAATCTGTGGTTTGGAGTGTCCTCACAATTGAATCTATATTGCAAGGTCACGAGCAGCACAGAAACTTTAAATAGTGAATAATGATTCTAATGTAGAAAGAAAGGGACATACAATGAAACTAGGATGTAGCAGGTTCAAAACATCAAGAAAAAAAATGAGTATTTTTGCCTTCTGCCACAGGACACTCAATGTTAAAGGCTTGTATGGGTTCAAAAAGTGATTGGTCAAAATAATGAAAGAAAAAGTTGTTAAGGAGAAACACAAAGATAATATTTCAGGGTCAAAAATCTGTGGTTGTCAGCTTGCAGAGACAGTGTTCTGGAAAAGCAATGCTATATGCTTTTCCTATTTTTACTCTCTTTCCTAGACCTTAGCTATTGGCAGTGTTGGAAAAGACTACAGGAGTAGATAGATCTTTGATCCAACACAATACAAATTTTTATGTTCCTAAGTAAAACTTTTTTTTTTTAGCTAAATCATGAGAAAAACTAGCACAAAAAGACTGCTGTATATTGAGATACACAGTTAAGCAGTAAACTGGATATAAACTGTAAACTAAATCTCCCAAATTAGATATCTTCAGACATAGGATTCGGTGAGAACCCATCACCAGATATACTGATGGCACACAGAATTACTAGGTGTAGTAATGACTTCAGGATTCAGACTGATTAAAATTACATGGTGTCTTCACAGTTACCAGGTAAAGCTTTGTCCGTTCCACAGATAATCTCTTGGATCTTCAAGAGAATGGGGCAAAGCCTAAAGCACTCCTTAGGTTTTGTTACCCTGCCTCAACTTCCACCTAAACAAGTAGGACTTTTACCCACGTGTAAGCATCTGGACATTTTCCAGCAATGATACATATCATAGACAGACCCTGGCTGAATATATAGCACAACTAAGGGTCAAAACTGTGTAACTGTGTAACGGGGTGTCAGAGGCATGACTTAACCTGCAGGTTGCTGGCATACCTTCCTCAGGTCAGTTAGCCATGAGCTGAAGACTGATGTTGCTTAACACTACCTTGTGTTAAAATCATTTGCTAGCCCAAATTAAATCTTTCACTTGTTCCTCTCTGAGTTTTTCCTCAATGGAGGCCAGCTGGCATTCTCTCTGCCAATCATGTCCTCTGAAAAGTTATTCTTATCAACACTGATGAGAAAATAATTTGATACTGCCCAGAATTAAAATTTTTGGCACAGGACTTATTCAAGTTAATGGTTATTTCAGTGGGTGCAGGAACTCAGGAGCAACAGTTTTCTATGTTTGTTTATTTGTCCCATTTGTGTAGTGAAAGAAATCTAGGTAAGTAAGTCAGAAAACATCTAAGGACAGATTCAGATGTTAGTCACAGCAAGGTTACACAGATGTCACCAAGAGAGCCTGGAGGCTTTTATTACCTTCTTTCTCTTTTGCAATAACTACTTTTTTAAATGATTCACCAGCCATACAGCCCACCACACTGCACTGCTTAAACTATCAGCATCCAGATGAACTACTGCTACTGGGTAATCCCAGAGGATGATTATTCCGTAGCATATACTAAGCCCCAGTAAGAGGAAAGTAACTGTGTATGTGGAAACATGCTTATATCCATACCCTTAATATGGCTTTAAAGCAGTTGTGGAGAGCCAGAGAGTTCTCATGGAGAATCTGATATGCAACATAAAGAAAACTTGACCCTTTTGCCGTACCTTGCATTCTGGGACTGAGCAGCTGCTGTGATCTTCACAGGATGCATGATATTCCAGCAATAAGTGTCAGAATGGAGGACAAATAAAACAGAAAGGGTAGGGATTAGATAGTTTAGGTCCAAAAAGCATTAAAGGGCCCTTGATAACTCCTGGGAACTATTTATTGATTCCTTCTATGCACTGCACATTCCCACTAAGTGATTTCATTTCCTTATTTCTCCTAATCACATCACTTGGTTTAGAAGTCTTTTGCTCTCTGAAACCTAGAAGTACACAGATAAGTTCAATTTCTCATGTGGCTACACTTTTTATTTCATGTGAAAAGTTGATACAATAAAAGTAACTCCTTGGAGCCTGCAGGTCTGGAGCTTTCATTATTACAAATCACTGCATCAAGGTTACACTGGTGGGTTAATTGCTGTGTTAAGTCTCAGTCAGACTTACATGTAGTTTTTTCCATCTCTGTAATGGGCACTGATAAAGCCCTTGGAAGTTGTGGCTGCCTCTGAAAAGTATATTGCCACCTTGGAAATAATAGTAAGAGAACAGTAATAATAACAATAAAGCAATGATGCTGTAATGACCAAATCCTTGAGTCAATACTGTAGAGATCCAACTTGCCAGTATAATAGCTGATATTGCAAATAACCTCTACCATGGGAAAAACCCCATACCTCACTAGGGTACACTGCTTGGAAATAAAAGCTTCATTTTGGAGGGTAGAGAGAGACTAGAAGAAGACAGAGGGGTTGCTGGGTTGGGTTTGTAGTTTGGTTTTTGGTTGTTTCTTTTTTTGTTTGTTTTTTTTTTTTTGCTTTAAAAATGGAGATGTAGAAGATCTTCAGATCTTTTCTTTTGGAAAAAAAATTTAAAAGTATTCCTTACTCTGACTTTCACTTGTCATCCCAGGTGTGATGGGATCCCAGGACCATCCTGTGCTTTCACTGCCCTTGCCTTAAGAACCTGGCAATGCCCCTGGCTTCTCACCAGCCAGCTTGATGGCACCTAGAGCAGAGGAGGTTCCTGTTCCTTCTCTGGGAGCGAATGGAGAGTCACCTCTGCTGCCTCTCAAAACACATCTAACTGTGTGGGAGAGCAGAGAGCACTGCTGCTCCCAGGGATAGGACGATCCCAGCCACTACACACTCCCCTTGCAGACCTTCCAGTCCACTCAAGGCAGGGCTTGCTGTGGGATGCAGCTCATCCAGATTGGCCACTGGCACCGCTGACCTTTGAGCCAGGGAGAATATCTGCAGATACACTGAAAAAGAGAGAAATGAAAACAGATACAGAACATTGGGTCTATTTCTATTAGGTCTGGTTGGTGGGCACAGTATATCAGCATTTTCTAGTTCCCAAAGGGTCCCTTCTTTGCAGATATTTACAGAGGGATCTGCAGCAGTCAACCAGACAGCACCAAAATGAATGAAAAATAAACATATGAAATAGTATTTCCCATTCTTTGAAAGACAGTAAAAGCGTCTCCTGTTCCTTCCCACAGCTAAACTAGATACATTCATCACCACAGGAAAAGGTGCTGGCACATGCTTTAAACCTGTGTCACACAGTACTTTCCAAATTGAATACAGCTGTCATTTCATGTATTTCTGAAATCCAGGCTACCTGCAGCGTGAATGATTTTCTCCAGTATGATGATGAGCTCATTGGAAGACCTTTACTTCCACAAAACTTTGTGCTCTTTGTATCAAATTATTTGCTCTTGTTTAAAATGTTATTGGTTTTCCACTGCAGCTTTTTGTCATATTTGTATAAGTGACTTTCTGCAGTTAACACATCTGCTCATAGGGTTGAGCCATGTGTCACTTAAGGTTAGTAATAAAACAGTTCATCACAGGCAGGCTCAGGGAGGCCAGTTCCTTTTTGCGGCAAAGAGAAGAGGACAACATTCTATGTGAGAAGCAGGTGTGTGTTGGCACGGCACTGTGCTGTGGTTCATCCGAGTTGGACTGAGGGACACTGCTCTTCCTTTCCTTTCAGATTTCATGTTCAGTTGATAAGGGGTAAAAAGTCATCTCAATGTGGAGAGCCAGCGTTAGCTTTCAGAGACTGCTTAATCCTATTTAAGGGGGTTTAATATTGTATGGGTCTGCTAAGCCCTTTCACAAGGGGAGAATTTCCAGCTAAAAAGACCAGCTATTAAAGGAGCTTCCACCATCTGCTCATCCCCAGAAAACCAGCCAGCAGTGAGCACAGAAGCAAATGCTTAACTTGAGATGCAAAGCAATCTGGATACAGACCGAGAATGGCTTGTGTTTTCTTTTAAATGAACACAGTTTCTCCTACTTATTATGCTGCTTTATTATTCCATAAAGACAGAGAGGATTGATTTCCCACTTATGGCCAGGGAATAAGTATGCTAGCAATCATTAGATGTAATTCGTCACCTGTTTAAATCCCACATGTATTGATAGGAAAATTAAATTCAATTTCCTTTCAAGTTTAAATATCTCTAAAGATATTCCCCAATCCAGAAAAGCACTTAAGCAAGTGCTTCACCTTAGGCATGTGAGTGGTTCTAGTCATGTCAAGTGCTTTCCAGCACAGGGCTATGATCCATAGCAGATGTACACCTGCACCATGGAATGAACACCCAGCAAATGCAGAAAAGTTAAGGCACCAGGGTACTAGAAACACACTTGATTATTTTTGAGGTCCTGCGATTTTGCTCCTGTCTGCAAGATTTTCAGCTGGAAACAAAGCCCCCAACAAACCCAGGGAAATTAGCTACAGAAAGGCAACATTTCAAAAGCACAGTTCTCTCACTCTCTTGGGGAAAATTTTACACAATCCTAGTTTCAAAATAATGTTAAGGCTGCAAAATTGAGCAATCATAAAAGTCAGGAAATTTAAAAAGTTAGTATGTGTCTTTCCATGTTAGCTCAGCAATACAAAAATATATGTAGTGGGAGAAGCTTATACTTGCAATTTCTGTGTCAAATATAAACTTTAAAGTATTCTTGTTGACTGTTAATAAGCAACATGAAGTATATCAGATATTTAATGTCTGTAAGAGGTTTCTTAATTATAAAAATTTCCGGCCCTTGGAATTTGGAGGCCTTGGTTTTGAAGTACAAAATATTACTATTGAGTTTCTGAGTTGTTTTAGTTCTTTTCTCACAAATAGGTGAAAGTGATCATTGGGAAAAAAAGGGAATTTCACCTGTATTATAACACAATTCTCACATCAGAATAGATTTGTGATGTTTACAAAAGGCTATGATTTATATAGTTAGGGAACTGACTTAATTTGGGGGGTTTTTTTTGAGAAGTAAGAACTTCCGTGGTAAAGAGACCACAGCACTTCCCCCTTGTTGGCAGGAGAAGCAAACGTCCCAAACCAAATGTACTCTACCTGAATAAATAATACGGAGTCGTTCTGCAAAATGTTTAAAATAAAGTATGATCTTTCCAAGCCAGATGTATGACTTTCTCAAATCTACATGTAGTGGTTTAACTTACCACAAAAACCTAAATACAGTGTGATGGTAGTGTTTAGATAAGACAGATGTAGAGTGCAGCGCATACCTGGTATTGCAGAAAAGCTGATCTTTATAAATGAGCTGTATTGCTCTGTGGGATTTTACTGGCTGAGTCTTTCAAAACCCAGGCTAGATTAAATCATCACATCTGGGGAGAAAATATCAAGAGTTAAGTAACTACTTTATGAGAGTTGTAAGAGTGTGAAAGTTTTAAGAAGTTAAATAATTACAGCACATACTGAGAGCTACAGAAAAAAATGAAAAAGTTCGTGGCCAATGGTCTTATTCATTCTGATGTTGTCCAGAAAGATGAATGAAAGTGTCAAAGATTTGGGGAGAATTTCACATGCAACCAAAGATATAGTTATCAGAGCAAATACAGGTCAAAATGTAGCAGTGAGGAGTCCTACATGCACTGAGCTCAAAGGGAAGATGTTGTTCAAACTCAGTAATTTCACTAGGTTTTTATGCCACATTTAGTGCTTTATGTCTTGTACACTAAGTCATGAGCATCTTGAGCTCTGTTAATCAGCTGCCAGCTTGTTTGTTAATGGAACTAAGCCAGCCTGGGAATAAAATATGTCTCCCATTAAAGTATGAGGACCTAAAGCTTTACATAAGCTTTATGGACGAGGCGTTGAGGGGCATGGTTTAGTATTTGATAGGAATGGTTGGACTCAATGATCTGATGGGTCTTTTCCAACCTGGTGATTCTATGATTCTATAACATCTCTATGGGCATGTCACAAGTCCAAAGTTAAGGCAAACACACAAGGGAGAAGATTTTTGTGTCGTGTTTGATCCCGGTGTTATCAGATGGACTTTGGGGGAGCTGCATGAGTTCAAGATATGTCTTCAGTGCACCCAAATATTGTGTAAGCAATAGCAGGGATGTTTGACAGATCTGGGGCTACTAGATGTCTATCCAGAAGTGCACTGACAGCAGCATTCCCAGCTGACCCGTTGGGGGCTGCCAAAACTGGGCAAGCGGCACTGCGTGTGTTGACTCCCTGGGCAGCACAGGTACCACCAGTCCTTTGTGCTGCCCACCTACTTAGACTAGGAGCAGTCTGAGAAACATACACAAGCATACAGAATGTGCTGCTCGGAGTTTGCCTGTGTTTCTGTCTAGGAGTCTTCCTGGTGGAAACATGGGAGCCAAAAATGACGAAGAAATTTAAACTGTGAGGGGACTGCAAATGCCCACGTGGCTATGTGCGGTTGGGATGAAAGCTTATTGGGACAACAGAGAGGCAGAAGGGAAAGGTGAAGGATGCCCTGAGTCCATGTGCATGGGAATCATGGGGAGATGTCCTGCTGACTCCAGGCAGCTTAGCTCGGATAGAGCAAATGACCTTCCCCCTCCTCCTTTGTAGCTTCTGAGTGAAGCATGGCAGCCCAGATCTTATTTCAGGTTTTGCAATGGAGCATATTTTCTCCCTTAGATCTTTCAACAATAGAGCACCAGCCTCTCCATATGTGACCACTAATGGACCCAGGACTGAGCTTGGAGAAGCAGGCTCAGGAGGGGAGGGCTGGCTGCCCTGCCAGCCACCGTCTCTGGAAAGCCATCAGCAATCCCAGAAGGGAGAGGATAGCTGAAGATGCAGACCCCCTAGCAGGTTAAATTTACCCCCTACTTAGTAAATTTGGTACCAGTCTTTAAAACAACGGTTCAAATATTCAGAGGGAGTTTCTGGAACCCCCTGCATCATAAGACAATGTTGACCAGGAGCAATAAATGCAAAGATTTTGCAATGAGCAGATTGGTGCAAGTCTGAGTAGCATGATCCCTTTTTGAGATCAGTTTATGTAATTATGTAATGGCTGAAGGGGCAAAGACAGTATAAAGTGCAATACATGACAGAGCCTTGCAACAAAGGTGAAATTAAATTAGGCTGAAAAATATCTTAAGCACTATTAAGTAAAGTAAATAGCATGAGAGTGGGAAGCAGAAGGGGAAGAGGGAGTGAGACCAGGTGAGATATGGATAATGCAATAAAAGAAGCATGGTAACTCTCAGTAGGTATTTGCAGGCCATACACATTAACAAGGTAATTTGTTTAGGCTGATTCAAGGAGGTATGGATGGGAGAAAGAGTACAAGAATTTGGTTTGGCTCTCACGGAGTATTTCTAAACTGTGAAGCGTAGCAGACTGTAGAGCAGTTTGCCACAGGAAATGTTAGCAACTCCAAGCCTTGAGTCATTTTGAAACTGACTGGGTAAAATCATCCAAGAATAATCTGGAGGGCAACAC
Organism: Clamator glandarius; assembly: GCA_033459285.1. Classification (NCBI taxonomy): domain Eukaryota; kingdom Metazoa; phylum Chordata; class Aves; order Cuculiformes; family Cuculidae; genus Clamator; species Clamator glandarius. The sequence continues at coordinate 1,760,803 of JAUNZM010000310.1, read as the reverse complement.
TTGTGCAACTGGCAGGCTGTGCAAACACAATGGTCTCTGATCATAAATTATAATAACTTGGACATAATAAGTAGCTATCAAACTGCATGCATGCAAACGGGAGGACAGAGCCCCAAACCTCAGCTTCCTAGGCTCCCAGAAGCCAAATACTGTGTCAGTGTAAATTGGTGTAGTTCCATCCCCTTCACTGAGTGAGAGCCTGGCCCACAGGTTTCTGACCTTCGGTCTAACATAGCTCCATCATCTCACAGTATTCCTGGATAATAAACACTCTGATTTAGCTGTTAGACTTCTGTAATCTGACTGGGCAGTGATTAGTTTACCAGCTCACACCTGAAGACAGGAATCCTCCAGGGTACAGAGCCCCCCGTAAGCTCTACGTCATTCTGGCTGCAACCCTTTCTGCAGATGTGGTGGCCTTTTAATCTGAGGGCCCGATAAAAGGTCAGCCTACGCACAGACTTCCCCTGCTTCCAGCAGATCGTGTTCTAAAAATGGATAAGGTTATTGCCAAAGAGAGGCTGCAGGGAGAATTTCTGATGTTGATTTGGCTACTTTTATTCTGGAAGAAAAGGTTCCAAGACGTTGATACACCAACAATTAGAGTTTTGGTTCCCACTACTCCTTATTTTGCACAAATTTGTTGGCATATCAATATCATGCATAAATACTGAGATAAACTCTTATCTCGCCTATTTTCTGTAACCTCAATTAAAATTATTTACATTTTGCATATGGAGAAGAAAAGCCAAAATGATCAGAAATGCCACCCAGTGTTTAGTGTTTGGCAAATGGAACCATGTACTGCATTTTCATAGAACTGAGTATTTCATGACATTATTATTTTATCCTATCTCCCACTGAATTTCTTAATTGTTATGCTTATCATGTCTGGCAACTCCTGAAAATGAAGTCTGGCACCTGTGATTTGCCTAACTCTCCTCAGCAACTTTGGAAATAATGTGGATAAAAAAAATTCCTGAGAGCAGCCTTGTTTCTCTCACTTCCCTGAATACAACCCATTCCTCCAGCACAAACAAGGGATAGGATCCAAAGGCAAAGGAGCTATTTTATCATGTGCACATAAAGTATTTCATAATGTTTGTGTTTCACATGGATACAAATTAAGATCACCCAGACAGGTACTATCAAGTCCAGCAGAATTTCTTCCAAAGTCACAATCAATATGTAAGAAAAGAGCCCATTATTTCTAGCATGTTAAACTGACTTATCTAGCAGTGTCACACAGGCAAACAAACACCTCCTAGATTCAGTAAACCAATTTCAGTGAAAGTATTGCCTTTCTGACAAGAAATCAAGGTTTACAGTGTATATTGCCACTATGCTCTTTTAAGACATTAATACCATAAATAAAGGATAGAAGTAAGTAGCCACACCACGTGTAGAGTACACTTTATAAATGTCCCATTCATCCTCTTCTGTTATACTGTACGAGGAGCCCCAAGTAGATGATGGATGTTTATTATTCAGAACTAATAACCTTCACTATATTCAGTGAAAAATAAGGTTGTATGAGCTGCAAGTGGTCAAAGCACAAGAACTTTTGTTCATGTGGCAGCCAAATAGTTATATGCACATATTCCCCTGTTGGAACACATCAATCATTTTAATATAATCACAATTTAACTCTCAGGTAAGTTTTTTGTTTCATTCTTTTTTCAACAGTTTCCCAGTTCTTAGAGCTGAAATCTGACTACTATAGAGTTGAGCATTCAAAGGTTTTTCAACCTAAGCATCCAAAATCAAATCTGCTTGAAATCATAGGACTTTTCTGAAAGTTTGAAAACGTGTGTGTATATATATATATACACACATATTTATATATGCATGTACATGTATACCGTTCCTGGTTAGTGCCCCTTCACCCTTAACTTCATTGTCTATTCATACCATGCAGACTGCTTCGGGTTGCAATCTTCATTATTCAGACCTGGGATTAATCACTGCCTGGAGCATCCTGGTAAGTAGACTTGCTCCTCCCAGCTGCCCTATCAAACCCAGAAAGCGTGTAGCAGCATCTGAGGGCATTTAATCCTAGTGATGATATAAACCTCTCTCTGGAGATATGTACATAACTCAGCCACTGGCTATCTGGAGGGCTGAGATGACAAGACTCCAAAATCTGGGGGCAAAAGTTATATAGGACAAAAAATGTGGACCTGATCCTGTTTTTTGGGGTGGTTTTTTGTGCCTTTTCTAGTTTTTCCAGGTGTATTGGTTTTTTAATAATTTCAGGGTGAAAAATTAATCAATCGTTCTAAGAAAACCGCCAAATAACAGACTCCAAATAGTTAAATACTTCCATGATAGAAAAAAATGTGGGATACACTCAAGAGCATTTCAAAGCAAGATAATTTTAATGTAGAGATAATGTATGACTGGTCTCAGGCAGGAACAACCCATGAAATGAATGGAAGTACTGCTGGCAGCTGATGGTACCCAGGGCCAGGACAGGCACCCAAAAAGCTGCACAGGCAGTTCATCCTGGCTCTCGTGAGAAGGATTCCATCCATGCAGAAGGAAACAATGTAGTGGTGCAAGGCCAGCTACAACCCAATAGCACCGCATGGGGAAAGTCCTGGGGGGCTTTGTGGATCTGAGAAGGGGTTAGGGCTGCTCCTGCACATCTGGCAGAGTGGCAGCTGCACTACAGTGATCAATGTCAGCATTTGCCATGTGGACTTGTTTCACAGAGAGGGTGTGGGAGTAGGTCTAGGGTCAGAGTTGGTTACAAGCCGCCTTTCAAACTTTTATCGATTTCCTAGTATCTTCTTTTAAAAAATTAAAGAGAGGAGGAAGTAAGAGAAGAGTTTTGCTATGAGCCTTGTGGGCCTTATTTCCCCTTAGATGCAGCCACCTCGTCCTACAAAGAGCCAGCTGATATTTTTCCCTAAAAGTATTTCAGCAGGAGTCAGCAATGAAAGGGCCTGGACAGGGGAAACAGCTCAATTCATAGTACTAGAGCTGGTAACCTCATTCGCCTGTCCAGCAGATGTTCTACCTGAGTCTTATCACTCTTAAACACGGGCCCAACCTTAATAATTCAGACTGTGCAAGAGGTTTAACACAGCCAAATGCCGGGTCCTGCACTTGGGGCACAACAACCCTGTGCAGCTACAGACTAGGAGAAGTCTGGCTGGAAAGCTGCCTGGAGGAGAGGGACCTGGGGGTGTTGGTTGACAGCGACTGAACATGAGCCAGCAGTGCCCAGGTGGCCAAAAAGGCCAGTGGTATCCTGGCTTGTATCAGAAACGGTGTGACCAGCATGTCCAGGGAGGTTATTCTCCCTCTGTACTCGGCACTGGTGAGGCCGCTCCTTGAATCCTGTGTTCAGTTCTGGGCCCCTCACCACAAGAAGGATGTTGAGGCTCTGGAGCGAGTCCAGAGAAGAGCAACAAAGCTGGTGAAGGGGCTGGAGAACAGGCCTTATGAGGAGCGGCTGAGAGAGCTGGGGTTGTTTAGCCTGGAGAAGAGGAGGCTGAGAGGAGACCTCATTGCTCTCTATAACTACCTGAGGGGAGGTTGTATAGAGGAGGGAGCTGGCCTCTTCTCCCAAGTGACAGGGGACAGGACGAGAGGGAATGGCCTCAAGCTGTGCCAGGAGAGATTTAGGCTTGAGATTAGGAAAAAATTCTTCACAGAGAGGGTGGTTAGGCATTGGAACGGTCTGCCAAGGGAGGTGGTTGAGTCACCATCCCTGCAGGTGTTTAAGGTGAGGGTGGATGAGGTACTTAGGGGCATGATTTAGGGATTGGTGGGAATGGTTGGACTCGACGATCCAGTGGGTCTCTTCCAACCTGGTTATTCTGTGATTCTGTGAGAATAAGCGAGCAGGTAAAATGAGCGTATACTTAAGGACCTGACTCAGCTGAGGTCCACAACAGAAATTATTGAATTAAAATTCATTGACAGAACCTTTTGCAGCCCAAGGAAGAGAGGCACTGTAGCCATAGTCTGCATGAGAAGAAACATTTCACAGGTCTGGAGAAAGGGCTTGGAAAGAGCAGAAACAAAAGGATGAGACTGATACAGGTAGGGAAATAGTAAAATGAGAAACAATTAAAAAGCAGTAAAATATGTATCTGTCATTTAATCCTGGGTAAATACTCAGGCTAGTGACCTCAGTTTATTTGGAGCTTACTTTGGAGTCACGTCTCCCAAGGCTAATGCAGCTGCGATACAGTCCACTGGAAAGCACAACCAAAGATTTATCCCAGATATGGCTGTTCCTGTGCAACACAGGTATTAGGCTGAACTAAAATTTGTATGGAAAAGATGTCTTTCCAACCTTTGTGCTCATAAAAATTAAGCTGTCATGAGCTGGCAGAGCAAGGAAATTCAAATTTCACAGTTTCTCTCTGCAAATTTTCACATCATTTTACAACCACCCAGTGCTTAGATGGACTTTGAAGGTTATGAAGACTATATATGCACACCATCTTTTGATCCAGCTACGGGACCTTAACGTTGGGCTCTGTCACCCTGTGTACACCAGTAAAGTAATAGCACTCATCAAGCCAGGTCTGCTGCAGGGGTTCAGTTCAGCTGGCTCAAAGCTTCTTGCTGATGCAAGCCAAACTGCACTACGAGAAGGCAAAATTATTTATCTGAGATGATGGGCTTGGACAAGAGCCCAGGAGGCTCCTGTTGTTGCTACTGGAGGGAGTGCAAACAGACACCACCACAACTAAAAGGAGCTTTCTCTGAAAGAAGTAGCTTGCATCTCATGCACTCCACGGCGGCTGAAATGTGGGTGTCTGGCTAAGCAAGACATGTGTAGAGCCGAGCCATTTCAGCAGCCTGCTCAATTTGAGGAAAACTTCTTTCCCTTCTTTGGCAGCTGTGCACTGGGCAAGCGCTACCAGCTACCCTTAGAAGTATGAAGGTGTTTTACCGACCTTCCTCATATTTTACCCCAGACAGCCATCATCCTCACTGCCCCGCAAAGGCTGTCTCTGGTTAGCTCACTTTCTAAAAAAATATTAATAAACACAACCCATGCAGAACAAATGGCTTATTTTCATTCTTGCGTTTAACTAGGTCAGGCCGCAAGAAACTTCCAGCCAGCCGCTCACCTGATCTTGCTGAGGTGGTCATGTTCCTCGCCTAACCCATTAGGAACATGACTGTAAGGTGAGACATTTTAACAAGGCCGTTGATGTTCTTGAAGATAAATGTGTTAAGTTACTGCTGGTTTTGCCACTTGCAAGCAGGGAGGGGAAGGTTGGTCCACAGTGGTTAAAGCATTACTGAACACTAGAGGCAGCTGGCATCTGCTGAGAAAGGCACATGGAAAACATGATGCCAAGCAAGTGGGGCTAATTAACACCGGTTTCTTAAAGTAGAAAGCTCTTAATGGCTAATGTTTAAAAATAACACCTTAATGGCATCTAAAAATAGCTGCTGCCAAGCCCTGGTGTATTCTGACCTCCATTAATTTGGGACTCCATTGCCCATGACTGATGGTGTAAATCACATTTACCTTTTATAACCTGTTCTCTCTGGAATAAACTGCAAAGCCTGAGGCCTGACCTTGAAAGCTGATTTGCAAACATGCAAGAGTAACCTAAAGCATTCAATCTTCTGAATGGTGTGCAATACATGGATATAATGTGCTCGCTGAGTAATTTGGTAGAGCATAATCTCAGGTTGCATTCATCCACAGATATGCACAGGGAAAAATACTGAAGGGGTAGGGGACCATCAGACCAGGCAGAGACCAGGGATGTAAAAGGTGGTGCTGGGGCTAGGGGCTGGGACTGGAACATAGGAGACCCCAGATCCATTTCCATTTGAGTTGCACATTTTCTGTGGGACTTGGGTAGGTCCCTGTTTCTCCTGCTGTGTTGCAAAGCTGTGCCTAGATCTCCTTGATCCTGGAGGGTTATTACCAGGATAATTTCTCTAAGGTGTGTGGCATGTTTAGATGCAGCAATGATATGCCTCACAGGAAACAAACAGTAATGTGAAAAAGGGGAAATACTGCTTAATTTTCCTTATGCTCAATGAATGAACCAAACCCAAATAATCCGGTAGACAAATACACAACTTCTAGAGTTCTTACCTAAGCATGTGGTGGGAACAGTAATAAAATATCTCCAGTACTGCTGGAGGAAACCATTTGCTCACTTTTCCTGTGCTCCTTTGTGCTATGCTTGGCCCTAACCTGTGTCCTATCATGTCACACGACTCTGCTAGCTAGTGCAAAGAGAGAAATCTGCAGCTTAATCTTCCCCGGCAGAATGCAGAGAGATCCCTTGGCACCTACCTGCAACAATGATTTCTCGTATAAAATCCCTTCATTTGTCTCACTAATTGCAAATTAGGCAAATTACTGTAACAACCGCATAAACCCAGTTATTTTCATTTAAACGTTCTGTAAAAAATATCTGAAAGGCCAGAAAGCCCTGACAGTAGGAAATGTCTTCCTAAAACTAACCACACTAAAGGAAAACTGGTCTTTGTTTTCCTCTTCCCTTCCAGTCAGAGGGCTGGGTGCTTCTCCTCAGATCCTCTCCAACATCACATGCCTCCCCGTTCTATGTCTGCACACAGCAGACATGTTCCAAACAAAAGAAAAGGAACAGGAGTTCCTGCTGCCCTGCCTACCCCATATATTCCCTGTGCTTTTCAAACTTTTTTCCTTTCTTTTGGCACACCGTCCGAGGCAGATTCTTGGTTGTTTCAGGAAAAGACAACCCACCTTATTGTTATACAGAGATCAGTGCATGCTGTGGCGTTTTCTAGAGACGAACATTGGCATTGATGCACACCCCAAGCGCTCTTGCCTCATTAGTGAGATAAGGGGAATGTAAACCAGCTTTCACTTTTCTACATCTGTGTTATTTTGTTGTTCTAATGGTCTTCATTAGTTCGGCCAGATGGTTTTCCTCCCTTTGCCTGCTAAGGCCCAGTCCTGCAAACACTTATGCTTTCTTCTACAAACATGCGTTCAGCACATGCGTGGGTCTTTGCAGAACTGGAGCCTAAATTTGTTTCTGTTTCTGAATTCCGAGTTGGATTTTGATGCAACAGTTATTTTATATATTAAAATATCAGGTTTCTGCCCACACACATAATGCATGATGTATAACAGACCTTGCAAGGCAGACATTGGAAAAGACCACTTAATCTGCAATTTATACAGAAGAGTTGCTATTCCTCATTTTCCAGATAGAATTTATATGTGACCAAACTGTGAAGGTGTCACTCCTTAGAAGCTCCATGATGTACACCTGGTTTCACATGCTGTCATTTCACCCACAACCTAAAATCATAACCTGAAACTCCACAGAGGCTGATGAAAATTATTCCCCTTTGAGTTGCTTTATTAAAACCCAACCTCAAGAAATACTGGCAAGTCAGGAAAGCAACTTTAATCCAATACCTGTTATCCTCTTCCACAGGTTTTAAATCATTCTCTTTGCTCCCTACTTTGAGCAAATATACCCTTATTGTTTTGCTAGTCCTGCTATGACCTTCTGGGAATGTTTTCATCGTGTAAAGCAACCTGCAGTTCCTTACTTTATAAATCTCATTCATTCCAAGTGTTAACACTAGCTAATTCTCTGCTTTAGAAAGGAAATCATGTTTGGTTTTTTGAAGAGTCTGCTGGGAAGAGGAATATTTGCATTTAAAATATTATTTTCCATTTCATAAATTGTCTTCAGTTTTCTTCCCAGCAGGCAACAGAATACTGTTTATATAAGTGAAGAGGGAAGCTAACTTTCCCATTACTTCCACAAAAGTACGATTAACAGCGACAACTATGCTAATTATTGCACTAACTGCACTTGGAATGCACCTTACTGGCTGAAGAGGTAATGCATTTGGGTAATAATTAACTCCTTTCTTCCTCAATTACCTTTTATTAGGAGAGCAGAAGGTGTCGAAGTAAAACAGCTGCATATCTTCCAAGAAAAGCTTGTGTTTTCCAAGGGAATTCAAGCGGAGGTGCTTTATTAAGAGAACTGGGCAGGACAAACATTAACATGGCAAGCTCAGCTGTTCAGTTACTTGGCTTCTCTCTAAGCCTGCTCGGCCTAATTGGGACATTAATTGCTACTATTCTGCCACACTGGTGGCGAACGGCACATGTAGGCACCAATATTATAACAGCTGTGGCCTATATAAAAGGGCTTTGGATGGAGTGCGTCTGGCACAGCACCGGCATCTACCAGTGCCAAGTCCACCGCTCCCAGCTGGCGCTGCCCCGTGACCTCCAAGCCGCCCGTGCCATGATGGTAATTTCCTGCGTCCTTTCTGTGCTGGCATGTGTGATTGCTGTCATCGGTATGAAGTGCACGCACTGTGCCAAGGGGACTTCTGCCAAAGACCCCATTGCAGTCTCTGGGGGAATTGTTTTCATCCTGGCTGGTCTCGTTTGCCTGGTACCCATCTCTTGGACCACTAATGATGTTGTTACAGATTTCTACAACCCCGTGCTTCCCAGCGGGATGAAGTACGAGATAGGTCAAGCTCTTTACCTTGGCTTTGTCTCCGCATCTTTGACTATCCTCGGTGGTGCTCTGCTGTGCACATCAAGCCAGTGTAATGGGAATGAGACACCTTACCAGATGCAGCCCAGCAGCGTAAGAAGGACTGCTCCCTCCTATAGACCACCAACTGTCTACAAGGGAAACCATGCTTCTTCCCTGACATCTGCTTCCCATAGCGGCTACAGATTAAATGACTATGTGTGAGTTCCCTAAGATTTGCCTGTGGGACACAGCTGCTTTATAATTTCTGTGCATGGCATTACAAAGCTTAGATAACCTTTAATTTATAAGGGTTACAATACAAAGTTTACCATTATTCATTTCTTCCTTTCCTTTCTTTCTGGAGAAAGAAAGAAAGAATGTGAACACAAAAGTGGTTGCTGCAAAACCTAGAAAAGAAATACAAAGGAGGCTGTGACATTCCAGAGACGGCACGTACCTGCCTACTCAATTAGAGTTTTGTACGCAGTTCAAAGGCTGTTTTGCTAAAAGTAATGGTTTGGTTTGTAGTTTCTGCCTCACGAAGAGAACTAAAGTAGAACTGACCACAACTTCTTGTTTGAATAATATTCCAAGATGATGCCGTTTTGCCTAAAACAGAGAACTTCATGGTGAGACACAGTGATATTCAGTAGCGATTGCCTGCTAAATTCTTCTTTTCCACAGTGCGTGAATGTTTTGTTATGACAAAGGTATTAGTTTTACTTTGACTTAACTGTTTGTTTGTTTATTTTCATTATCCCTTGAAATATTAATTTCAAAATTATTATGACAGAAGTATTTGACAGTATGTCATAGCTAATATTTTAAATTATGCTATGTTTTGACCTTATCAAAATAAAATTTTAGCACACTTTTGAAACAAGATAATGTGTCATAATCAAAACAAACCATCTCAGTGGATCAGAACTGTGTTTGTAGAAATGTCAATAACAGAACAAAACTAAGCATTTGATGTTAAACTTTTATTAAAAAAATTATAAAGAAAAATTAGGTATCAGGATTTGTCCAGAATGGGCATTTAATTCTTTAACAAATATAGCATTCTGTACAATTTATGTGATATACAGATCAGAAAAATCATTTCTAGAATCCTCTCCCCAAGTACCATGTAATGAAATATGCTCATTTCTTAGGCTTTGTCCTGGTGTTTTTTTTGCTTTAGGTATTGACTGAAGGTGCATTACGGTGAGTGAGAATATTTCCATTTACTCCAGAAGCATTTGGGAACTTCCATTCAGCCAGACTTCTGTGCACAAGGTAGTCTCCATGCCAGTAGAGGTTACACAGACCGTAACCACTGACTGTCAGGAGGACTATAAAATAAAGGCATTTACTTCTAAAATCCTTGCAAAATGCAATCATTCCACAATCTGTTCAAACAATAAAAAAACAAACTACTGAACAAAGAACTCCAGCCCTCTCAATTCTGTGTTACAGTGAAGTCCAGTGCAATACGGCATAAAACCATCACAAAAAAATGGAAGCCTTAGATTCCTGTTAACCCCAAAAAGCTATAGGTATATCTCCAGAGCAACGTATGGACCAACACAATGATATTTATTAAGGCTAAAAAAGACAAATTTCAAAGAACTGTGAGGCAACCACATTTGGTATACTTCATTCTGCAAAAAGCCTTGTTGCAATTATGTTATTACCTGGTAGAAGCTTCGGAGCTGGGGTCCTTTCAGCATTTGCCCTGGTTTCACTCTGAACCTTCTTTTCCATAGCTGATCACCTAGTCATTTTTTCGCGTTGATTTGAACTGTGACAGAGTGTTTTTCAGCATTGATGGAAGTTCTCATCATAGCTGTTTTTAAAAAACAGAATGTCATTTCTAAGCAATTTGCTGAGACCTACAATAAGGGTCTGGGATTAGGCTTTGACAATTGATTTGCAACAAATGATTATAAACTCATGTTTTATTAACTGTAGGTATTACACATGATGTGAGAGAAAATTCTATAGAAACTACACTGGTGCTGAAAACTCTTAATAACAGACTCTGAGGTGTAAGGGATGGACAGAATCTTGACAATGGATTCTTAGAGAAGAGGCAGGCAAATTGCTCATAGTCCATTACAGATTTTCTGGGATGCCTTTTTAGGACAAAAGGTAGCTTGATGATGGCAGTCAATTACATACTCTTTTTCCTGAATATATATTACAATAGATCTAGCCAAGTGATTACGATATCAACTTTGAACAAGGGATTTGGACAGTAATGAATACTGGAACACAAGTCTAAGTACAGGAGATAGGGTTGTGTCTCATTAGGTAGTATGTTTGCTATACACTGATAAATTAATTCACTTGCCAAGTTGTTTGTGCAGTGGGAGTACTTATGTGTAGTGCTATTCTTACTGCACAAATTCCTAGCCAAGCAGAATACGTGACAGTAGTAAGAACGGTTTATAAAGTCCTGGCAAAAATACCTGGAAGTGCTCTAAAGTCAATAAAAAGAGGGAAATGGTTTCTTTTATAGGGGGCTATGGATGAGTGAATCTTGTTCCATGCTAAAACTGACATAAATTTCTGCTTCTTTCTTGTTTCTTTTGTTGGTTTTGGTTGGTTTTTTTGTTTAGCTGTCATTTGAAGCTAAAAGCATATTCATTCTAGCAGCCTTAGAGATCTGGCTTCAGCTACGCCGGACTGACGTACATGTTGATAACTTGAGCTCCTCCCCTGCTGCCATGTAGATCGGTGGCCAGACGTTGCTCTCTGCTCGTGCGGAGCCTGAGTTGGCGGCGTCACACAGGCGGTGCAGTGAGGCATTGCTCTGAGACTTTAGCCAAGGAATGAATCTCTCCCCACTCGCTGCCCCTCCTTTGCCGAGTAATCCCTTAGTCATGAGTGGCATCGTTACGTGACAGTGTCAAGAAAAGAGGACAAGTTTCCTGGACCACTGAGGTGCTATTTATGGGAACGTGCTCTTTTGGGTAGCTCTAATTCAGCAGCAGGGGAACAGGGCAAGGCAAGGGACTAGGGCTGCTACATGCCTGATTCTGCCTGCATGCACCCACTGGCTTTTTGCAGAGTCCTGTGGAGGCAGGTTTGTTTTGGTTTTTTTTTTTACATAAGTACAGCCTGCTTTTGGCCTCCGGCTCACTAGAGATGAAATGCCAGCCTGCCCTCCTGTTGGGGGGACTGCAAGGAGGTGACAAGGGGACCCAGAGCAGACAGAAATTCCTTTTAGCAGTGCAAGTGTTGTTGGTGTGTGTGACTGTGGTTACACTGTGCTTTAAACAACTGAAGTGCAATGTTCCTGGAGGAGCAGGGGTGGGAAACTTGGCAGGGGAGGCATAGGTGGAGGATGGGACTTGGTAGCAAGAGAATATTGTGGTTAGTTCTGCGGCATAACAAGAGAGTGGGGACTCTGCTGCAGGACCAGGTATAGAAGGAGGCATCTGAGGTAGGGATTGAGACTAGACTCAGAGAGGCTGGCAGCTGCTGAGTCTGCAAGGAATTCTTTCAAGGATGCACCTTTTGGGGATGTGATGAGAGTCTGTGGTCAGCGGACAGGTGCAGCTGCCCCAAAACTCAGTCTGATATACATTGTGCTTTTTACTGTTACCAAACCAAACAGAACCACTGGGCAGGCACAAACACTCTGGGCTGTGAACTGGTTGGTATTTTAGTGCTTTTGTTTCCACCATACCTACTGCAAATACTGGAATGAGTTAACTGATAAACTGTAGCAAAACTTAATGAATTTCTTTCAAGAAATGCGTCTGAGTTAACTAGTAGGATGAGGAAATTAAATGAATTTAGCAGTTAGAAGTTCTGTTTATCTAAGGCAAAAGCTATCAGACTATTTCCACAATTAGCTGGTAACTAAGGTTTGTCGCATCAGTGTATTAGGATTAATGGAAATTCTGTGTCCACTTGTAAGTATCCACTGCTAATTCATTGTTTACTTTGCCATATATTCCACAAAATGGTTTGTACATTTAAGAATAACAGGCAAGTGTAAGGTGTTTCATGAGGTCCAGAGGCAGCTTAAAGAAGAGCTGAAAACTTATCTTTTTTTTTAATCTTTAGCATATCTACAAAAAGACATTATCTCTTCCTTCCATGTCTTGCTTTGCTGTGCAGCATTAGAGATATATTCTTTTTCTATTGCTTTCTTAAGAAACTATTCATATAGCCTAGTCCACGTGTTCTGATTCTCCATATTTCCAATTTTTAACACTAAATGGGCACTTGGTCACATTGATTCCCAGTTTAAGTTTTATCCTTCACTATACTTTTGCCCATGACATCAAAAGACATTTGAATTTAGTGAGGCTTGATGCTGATCAAGCATAAATCAGAGGAGCTCAGCTGAAGTCACGTTACTCCTCTTTCTTCACAGTAGATCTAGATGAGGTGTCTACTTTCACTGAGAAACCTGCCAGTTTGTAAGAGTTTTCCATAAACTCAAACATCTGAATGGGCTTAAAATACTCCACGGAGTAGAAATGCAAGTTATACTGATTTTCCTCTCTTTTCATGCAAGCAAGGTTTCCTGGGGGGAAAGGTTGTTAATTTTATTTTCTGCTTTAAGCATGATGAAAATACATTCATTTAATTAGTTCATACTTAAAAGATCTTTGGTAAGCAAACTGTTAGAAAGCAGAGCGAAAAAAAAGGGTGAATCAATTCACAGATTTGATCTGTTAAGAGCTTAGGTATGTGCTTCATATATATGTGTGGATATATACAATGGTGAAATTCTGGCTTGATTGACTTTAGTGAGGTCAGAATTTCACCCATAAGCTTATTATTAATGTCAATACTTCCAAGTCTATTATAGAGCTTTTAACTAAGGGAACTCCAGACAAAGGGAATCAAAGTCATGAGAGTTTTGCCTCTGTAAGAGAGACGGCATGGAAAGACTTGCAATGGCCATTTCACAGTGTTTCATATTGAACAGAGTAGTTGAAACTGGTGGTGTAAACGAGTGAGTCCTCTCTTCTGCTCGAGTCAAGGACAATCAATTTTATTTTTAAAATGTCATAATCACTGGTATTGATCAATGCTCCCTAATGGGGATGCTCTCGAATCCATACTGGCTTGGGCTATTGCCACTTCCCTAGCAATTCAGGTTCAATTAGGCTGCCTTGCTAATGCATGTCAGCTTCATTTAATTGCTCTCAGGCCCGCCATGTGAGAAAAGGGCAAGCTGACAGAATAATCCCACACTTCCACTTTGCTGTGAGCTGCCTATTTGTTTTATTTGTTCACATTTTAACTGGCTAAGCACTTGTTGTATGGAAAACACAGGAGAGCAAAAGTCAAGAAGTATTAATAAGCCCTAGAAAACAGAGTTAAAAAAATTGCTTGCACAAAGCATTGCTGATGCTTTCAGTATTTTGAAAAGAATGTGGATTTTGTAGCTATAGTGCTGGTGGTTTGCATTTATCTCATGGAATCCAATAAAAACTGGATGGCAGAAAATGTCTTCTAACAGCTACATCCTAGGGAAAATAATCTGTTCATTCATTCGTTGGCTGACGATAACATGACAGAAACAACCTCTAAACGGAGCTAGTAATGAGCTGGGGATCACAGGGTTATGGTTTCTTCCATAATATTTAACGTTAATGTTGGCAAATGTTAATAAATTAGGAGACAGGGAAAGAGAGGGATGGCAGCAAGCCAGCAAAAGGGAAATAGCCGTTAAGCGCCTAAGATCTCCAATCTGTGAAAGAGGTGCATGTGTGGCTCACATTTCCCCCAGCAGAACAGTTGTGAGCTGAAACAAAGAATTCACCTGTGAGTACCAAAGTACCTGGCTGCAGACAGAAGCTCTTGGGCTTTTGCATTTAGATCTGAAACTTAAATACTAAAGGAAGAAAAGTGCAGATATGAGAAAAGTGAAGGAAAAGACTTCCAGGGAAGCTTCCTAGAGCATAGTGCCCCCTTTATAGTTGGGCTATATGTGCTTGGCCACCCTCTCACCTCCAGGCTAAAGATTAGGTTTGTGGGAGGAAAAAAGATGTCAGAGTAACTCTTGGAAGGTGCAGTGGATTCCCTGTCACAAGTCCTGGACTGTCAGCTCCAAAACCTAGTGTGTATCTTGGGAATCAGACCTGCATCCAACTTGAAGAAGCAGACTAAGGTTGCATTTTATTTTTGTTTCTTTCTAATTTTGTTATTGCAAATGGTGGATGCTGCTAATGAAATGTCTGCCTGATATTTGGGGTGAGGAATCAAGGTGTGTCCAACAGATTTTAGGTACCTTGATTCCTTGGAGCCAGTGGCTCTGCCTAACAGACAGTATAGTCTATCTGGAGGGACCTGCGCCCCAGCTGTGGGCTGGAGGGAGTTGCAGGATTCAGCCAAGCAGATGTTGTCTTTCTGCTGCCAGGCAGGGGCTTTGGAGAAAGCGTTGTCTTCAAGAGCACACCTGCAATCCTGTCACCTAGAAGAGGTAAGTGGCAACACCTCATGTCCATAGCTCCGCAGTGTCACTGTATTTAAGTGCAAAGTCGTGCCCTATGCCATGTCTGACAGAACAATAGAAGGACAGCATGAAAAAGACAGTGGAAAAATGAACCCACTCCCATAGTGGGAGTGTGACTTCTTGCCTCTTTGCTTCTGTTTTTCATTAATTTCTTAATTTTTTAATTTCCTAGCCACAACAGGCCTTTCTCTTGTTTCCAGTTTCCTCTGCTCAGATTCTCTGAGTTGCTTACCTTAGGAGTTTACCTCCTTTCTAGTTTTAAACTTGCTGAAGGCAGAGCGCACATCACAATTTATAGCAAAAAAACCTGAAAGACAAGCAGGGTTAAAAAAGAAAAAAGAAAAATATGTGGTCTTCAGTCTGAGATTTTAGTTTTACTGAGCTGAAAAAATTCTAATAGTTCTATAAAGACATACAATTATTAGTGCCTGAAGACTATCAGATAGTAAAAGTGCTTATAGAAGTACTCTGTGATTCCATACTGCTGTAGTTGAATAAAGCATTATCTGATCACTACACAAGGTGATGCAGCTGTCACTTGTTATGTTATTAGCATTATCTTGTGTAAAAAATTTTAAGAAGACAAGAACGGCACTATTTATTTATTTATTTGTACAATATAAGCATAATGTTGTTGTTCAGCCAGGCAAGCATTTAAGGTCTGATTCTGCAACATTATGACCAACAGAATTTTGGCCAGAGCCGAATGGGGAAAATAAAAACTATTAACTTCTGTTTTTCACACTCAGTTGTTTAGGTTTTTAATTGGCTCTTATATAAACCCATTGTTTTCATCTGCTTTTTATTCTTGTTTTAACTGTCAATAACCCAGAATTTTGCAGTATTCTTTTCACACTGAACACTTAACTAAAAAAAAAGCACCCACAAACATTAAAAAAAATCCAAAAGCTGTCTTACAGTTTTATCTAAAGTTCTTTTATATACATACTGATACTGTAATTTATTTGTACACATGTATTTTATCAGCTTTAGTTTCCACATTTGAAATTACTGGAGTCCTATTGTGCTTATGGATGTTTTACAAAATTTCCTTAAATTGATCACTATGTACTCTTTTATACCAGTCTATTAAATGTATATCCTGTGGGTATGGACTGCAAATTATTTTTGTGTTACAAACATCTAAAGACAGGCCTCTTTAGATGTCTAGCTGTAGAAAATGCAAACCCAGATGCTGCACTCACCCCACCTCAGGTTTTCTATGCCCATGCTTGTTTCAAGTATGTTTGAGTTGTGAAAGTTACATTACACAGCTATTTTAATATAATGAAGCAAAGAGAAAACTCATAACTCAAGTAACACGGCCACTGATGTCTATGGGCCATATGCCAGAAACACTAAGGCCAGTAATGCACAATTTAAACTTAACTACAATTGGTTATTAGCATAATAAATATACACACATGTGCCTGGTGAAATCCTCCTGAAATTAGGAGTGGCAAAGTACATGCCATCCATTTGTAGCACAGTTGTTTTACAGTAAGAACAGCATGATCTGGAGCAGCAAAGAAGTGTCACACAATTCATTACGCATTATCAAAGCAGCAGATCTTTGAACAGCAGCCAGGAGAGAAATGAATGCCCTGCCTATGATGCCCCTGGCTAGAGAAAGTGCTCCCTCTGCACCTTCTCCAGCCACAGGCAGGTTCTCTATGGTGACAACTCCCACCCTGAAGCCAGATCCTCTTTCTTCACTCGGTGTGCAGTAAGGATTCCAACTCCAACATGTGGCTGGATGAGGGATGCTCACATCTTGTAGAAAACTCATGAACTGACTGGGTAAGATTCTTCAACCTCCAGCCCCTGTGAAAGCCCGACATGGCAAAACATTGAGAATTAAGTCATACCTGAGAAACTGGAAAAGCCTCTTCCTTTATAAGTGATGGCACCTTCACCAGTATGCTGGCAAACTAAAATATGTTCTTGGAGTGGCTCAGCAGCACAAGGGAAAGGTACCAGCTGCTTCCTGCAATGGGACCAGGGCTGTGTGAGCCAGAGTCATGTCCTCTGTACTTACCTCAGTAATGAAACCCAAAGACAACAAGCCTGTTGTTTAGGCTTGCTGAGGTCTTAAAAGCAATCATTCTAAATGAAAAACAAAAGCTCAACATGTTTCTGGCAATGAACATATGGTACTTTGTATATTCCTTAAAGCGACTGTCAGTGATTTGGTGCACTGCGTTTGGTAATGTGTATTCCTGTATATGTGGATGACTGGTTTTTAATTTATAATGACAGGCTTCCTAGGCACCTGTAAGTTGGATATTATCATTTTTGCTGTACTTCCTCACAAAACCTGTATGTGCAGAATGAGATGTAATGGGTCATTTTATGCTGGGATTGCAAAATCTTCAGGATCTTCTTTAGAAACCTTGGCCCCATATTTCTTCTTATTCTGTTTACAATAAATACGAAAGCTGCTAGTCAGTACAGGATTTCTGTTCATCACATACTCTGCTTAGGGGAAATTAAAGATGTAGGAAGAGAAAAACAATGAAACGAAAACTTAAATAATCAAAAAACTCAAAGAAAATACTTTAAAATTGTCCCAACATAGCTGAAATCCCGAAGTCTATGTAAATGGAGAGCCACTCCCACCTCAACTGCTACTACAGGCTACCAGTATACATCTGAAAAAAGGTGGCAAAAAAAATAAGCAGGTTTCTAAGATACACTGAAAGGATAGAAAAAGAGAATGCAGTGACTGCCTTGTGAACTGCTCAAAACTGGGAAAATAAAATTTTAAAAAACTGAAAGAATTGGTCAGACACATCATTCTAAATATCCTTTACAAAGATGTAGCATCATGACAACATGCAAACTATTCTATCCTGTATTCCTAATCTGAGTGGAGCAACTCATATGTTTTCATGTTGACATCACAGTTGCATCTAACTACTGTAACTAAGTTTAAATGCTTACTGAAAATACACAGAACTCGACACAAACATAGCACACAGAAATTCAACAGATACAAAGTACTTTTCAGAGAAAGAAGTTGAGAGGTATTTGGCAGGTTATTGATCAAAGATACAACCACAGTTTTGCTGAGGATTTGGCCTGATCTAGCTATAATAGAATAATGGGACCACACAAGAATGAAACTTAAAAGAAATATTCAGGTATATTATGGAAACTTGCACTTACTTAGACAGCATGGCTGAAGTCAGCTACAAAGAACGTGAGTACAGAAAAGAACAGACCAAAAAGTAGCTGTTGGAACATAACCTTAAGTTCCTTTCCTTTCAGCAGACTCATGTGATATTAAATAAAAGTTCTTACACCAAATCTATGTTTGTGAAAGAAGTATCACCATTTTTTGTCTTGCTGTTGCCAAGGCTATTTCACAAAAAAAAGGACAACCTTATAATCTTCTTTCACTGAGGAGTTTAAAGAGTACTGTTACTACAAGCATTTATAGAAAGAAAGAACTGCGATGATTCACGTAAACCATTAACTGCATAAGTACTTCCCCATTCTTTTTATAGATGCATCACTCAAAAGTCATATTATCAATGCTGGAGCAATCTCCAAGATAACAAGAATGAGCTCTCACTTGTATCTTTCCCCAGTCCCAGCTAAATTTTCCTCTGTTACTTCTGCAAGACATTGTGAAGATGTATTTTAGCCACCTGCGTTCTTTGTTTTCTCCTTGGCAAGTTCCACTACCTCCTGAGAGGAAGGGAAAAAACAGCCCTTTCAGCCCCAGGCAACATCTTGGCAAGCTGCTTGCCAAAGCTCAGTTGTTGTAGTTAAACATTCTCCAACCACCCTGGTCTTTTGGGTGCTGTGTAAGCACAATGAATACACATCAAATGACATTCTGATATAGATATATCCATAGTAACAACTATATTACAATTACTGAATATCAGCCTATACATTATACAGTCAGACTTCCCAAAACTTTATGCGTAGGCTGTGTCTGAAGTAAAACAGTCACTCTGCCTAAATAAGTAACTAAATAACCCCTAGAGTCTCTGGAATATAATATAGTCATCTCACATACTGTTCAGAGATGAACGAAGCTCAAGCTTCTTCACCTTTCAAACACCAACAGATAGTATCTTTAGCTACTAAACAGAGCAACAGATAGTATCTTTAGCTACAAACAGAGCACCAAAAAGTCCTATTAATTTTACTATTGAAAATTACAATCAGGTAATACAACATGGCCAAACATGGGCCATTCAAGACAAGCGCAATAAAATAGATTTTAAAAGTCCATTTTCCACTTGGTTCCCTCCTGGCCTTTCTCGCTCCTCTGCACAGTCTTTCACTGATTTGGCATACTGGATATAACTGCTCATTTACAAAAGATCCGTGCTGTCTGTTCAGCTTTTTAACACACTGTCTGCAAATTAACTTCAAATACTAATAGTAATACTAATGCTAATGCTAATACTAATACTAATCCATCTTTAGCAATCAGACATGACCAGGATTAACACTAGTATTTGTTCCTTTACTTATTGGTTGACAATTGGATATCAAATTGTGAATGTCAAAAACATATGACCTATATGAAATTATGTGGTTGACTCCATGCTTGCAGCAAGTTGCTACTGCCTTTTAAAACATTATCTACTAACATGCAATTCAAAGAAAAATATGCTATGAGGCTCCACCTTCATTCTCTTTATTCTTTTATTCCCTAGATAATTTGTACTTGTCTTCCCATGCAATAGGTAATCACTGTTACTGCATCAGTAACTAGGTAATAAACTCTTTAAAGATAAGATTATCTAGATTTATTGTCTTTTCTGAGTTGATATTTCATTCCTTGCCAATGAAGGACCTATTCTACATGCATGTCCTATTCACAAACACTGTAATTCTCCTTTTCCTGTCATCATCAGCAGGCAAACATTTTGCAGTGTCGACTAAGTAAAAAGCAGCTTGAAAGAAGCAACATTTCAAGTCAGATACCGAAGGTGCTTTTGTTTAGGAACATTATTCAAAAATTTAGAATTAATCAGTGCTGCATTGTAACAGAGTTTTTTTTACCTGTCTTTTCCACTTTGGGAAACAGTACCATGCTTTCCTTCGAGGAGAGATTTGCAGCTAAACCTTCTAACTCTTTTTTTCTTTTACATTAGTAAACTGCCCACTTACCAGTGGAGAGAGGGTAAATAAAGTCATCATTGCCATTAAACTATTAATATGTGATACACACCTACCAGGGGCTGGCCTTGCCAGAGGTTTTAGCATTGCCAGTGGGCAGCTAATGGAACAGGACGCAGCTGACATTCTGAAGCGTTTCATCTTCAGGATTCAATAGATGCAAAATCGAACTGTCTTCTACAAACTAGCAGTGACCAGTTGAAGATTTAATTCAGTTGCTGAAGAGGGAAAAGGACAGATTTTAGCTTTTGTTTAAGAACAAAACTCAGTATTAGCAGATCTGAGGTTTCTGAAGGATGCCTGGATAAAGAGATTCTTACAGGCTATTTACAAATATCCTGTCTTCTGATGACTCAAGATGTCAAAGAGGAGCAAGATAATAATCACAACTTTTTTACACCATTGATAGCTCGGTCTCTTTATCAATAAAGATCTGCAAAATACAGAACATAGCTTAAATTTCTTGATAACTTGCCTTAAATTTATTGTCACCATGCCTTTCTGTCTGAATTTGTCTGTGGGCTTTGAAACACTTCTATGCATCAAGAGATGTAAAACATGGCTCAACTTGTTCAGCCCATCTCTCTGTCAGTTACAACTACTGTAATAATGGATAGACAAGGAATTAGAAATCTTGCTGAGTGGGTCCAAAAGAGTAGAAACAAAGTAATGAGCTCCTGTGATAAGAACTGACAGTGATCTTGGATTAGAAAAGCCATTAAGAAACCCTGTTGAATGGATCATCGCGCCAGTAACAAAACAACAAGAGGTTTAGCATTTAAGCCCAGGTTTCTATTGCATTATATTAGTAAATGCCTAATGGCTGCTACATTTTTACTCAATGTTTGCACTGTCAGCGTTTAACTCATTAACCCCAGGAAATCCTATGAGATAACTGGAATATGGAAAGTATTATCCTGTCTTGTGGTAGCTACTGGGAAATTTATGTGGCCTGCATAACAGGCAGTCTCACAAGCACTCACGGATTTAGCCTCTGAGCACCCTCAGGAGGGATGCAAAAATTGTTATCCATGCTTTTTTATGATGAGTACCAAGCAAAGAGGAGAGTTAGATGAATGTCTGAAAATTCACTAGAGGGATTTTAAAAAGTGATCAGCCCACTTGGGACTAATCAAAGACACCCAGACCCTCATGGTGCAGGGCTGAAGTGGGTTAGTGACCAAACCCAAATTAGCCTGAGCCATCCCCAAAATTAGCCTGAGACACCAAAGCTGACGGTCGACAGCAGGGACCAAACACAGGGTCTCTGAGCTGATCACAAATAACTGCTACCTGGCATGGGATGCTGGAGGAGAATTACACTCGAAAGCTGTAGTTCACACCAAACACCCAATAGTGGCAGAGCACCATGACACCTATTTCTGAATACAAGTAGCACACACTATGTCCAGGACAGAGGCAGGGATTGAATCTGTATCACAGCTTGATGCCATCTACCACATGCCTATCTTCTGTGTCCAAGGGAAAGGAATATTTCAGCAAAGGATGAGCTGAATAGTTTGCTACATCTGATTTAAACTTCAAGATATTCAATGCAAGCCAACTCCAACTCATGTTTCATCTGGATGCATGTGGAAAAAGCCACCAACAGCTCCCTGTAGGTTAATCACAGAATCCCAAAGGATGTAGCCAATAGCTCCTTTCCTATTTAAATGCAGTCTGAATTGGGTATTAACTACCTGCTGTGTTTGGCAGGTCTCTTATTCCTAAAATAAATAACTGTATGAAAAGTCATAAACTCTATATTGGAGTTTTTCATTTAAAAAAAATATCAAAGTAATGTCAGGACTTTAGCAGCCTCACTTATTGCAGTAAATCTGGCTTCCACAGCTGTTCATGTTGTACTGTGTGCTTCAGCCAAGTGTAGCTGCAGTCCAACATTTCCTTCTTAAGGTATTCCTTACCCAAAGCCAAGCCAAGCGAATTTTGGACAGGACTAGCATGATAGAAATTATGAATGTGCTCTTATTAAAGCAGGTTGCATGTTTTACATTAAATATTCATTCAAAAAACAATCCAACAAAATGTTTGTTGAGATGATAGTTACTTTGGCTGAAAGAACACATTTTTCCTGCAGTCTCCACCAAAACTCACTCATATTTATCACATTGAGAATCTGAGGACATTAATGAAGATCTTGCTTAAACTCGACTGAGCTCCTTCACTGGTGCCAGATCCTGTTCTCCTGTTTTATAGCTGTACTGTTTCAGAAATTGCTTGGTTCTCACTGGGGACAATCCTTTTACAGGTTCCACTGCAGCTCATAAAGGATAAAAAAAATAAAAAAGAAAAGGACAAAAGGGAGAAAGTAGCATTTTCTTCTCCTGCCTGTTAAAAACCTGCCTGTGTTGAGCTGAGACCCACAGAGGTCCTTGTAAAGTGGTTTGATTTAAGTGTCATGGTTTTCCATGCAGAACTAAACTTACCTCCACGCACCCATGCTGATGTCACCCCACCATTACCACTACTGGCTCAGTACCTTTCTCTACCCTTCTTTCTTTAGTAACCAGCTATTTGTGCTGGTATACTCTATCAATCAGATGTGTCTCTATTCATGCAAGAACCTCTCTTTCCCTGCCCACAGTGTCTTCTGCTGTTTTTCCCAAATACTCCACTGAAGCCTCTGCCTTTGGCCATTCTACAATGACCTCATTCATGCTGGGGACTCTAAAGGCACTTGTGTTTGGCCGTAATTTGTTGGACAGGAGGCCTTGACCCTGCAGTAGGATACACAGGATCGCAGAGGTCTCCCCTAGCCAGGCAGGGGATGGGGTTACATACCAAGCTTTGCATATGCTTAAACAAAGAGAACAAAATTATGTTCATAAACAATTGCTCCACAGGGCTTATCAGAAATGATCGACTGTAAAATCTTCTGCATCCTCAGTTACAGAGAAAACATCTTTGTTTCATACTTCCTTTCTTTTTTTTTGCTACTCTCCCATTGTATGGCTAATTCATGCTCCCAAAGCCTCAGCATCACACCCACGCATGGCACAGCACAGTGATCGCTATGTGGTGTTACAAATTAAGTGATACTGCTGTTCGCTTTTTTTCCCCTGAAGCCAAGGATGTAAACATGGGCAATGGGTTTCATGTATATAAAGTCGAATAATGAAAGAAAATATCTCCTCTAAAAAACAGAGAACTTCAGTGTTCTAGTAGAATTACATACCTTATTCTGAATCAAAAACAGAGCTAGCAAGTTGGTTAAAGATTAGCAATATTGCCATCATGTGGCTACTATAAGTAAATGCTCAAGCATGACCCTGAATTTATTAAGCACCAGAAAGCAGACTGCATCTGAGTTCAGCTGTTAAAACTAAGAGGCAATATTTAAAATTGCTAGTTACTCTTATGACATATAGTTATCTCTTGGTTATGGTAAATATTTATGTAGCAAGAATGTGCATACAATAGATTAGGCTATATTACCCCTCTCAGTGTAACCCTTATCCTCATCGACTTACAGCTCAAATTTAAGAATTCACTCTGAAATGAATTTTGAATTATCCAGCCAGGAACTATGTAAGTGCAAATAACCTCTTACTGCAGAAAGCAAGAAGGAAGAGAAAAGGACAAGCAGTCAGTTTAGATGCCCTTGATATTTGCCATGACTTGTAAATAAAGTTTCAATGTTCAAACCTCTGAACTACTTTGTCTTATGACAGCTATAATCATTTATTATTTTCAGTAATTTTATTATATCTTCTCACTCTTTCACCCCCTTTTACTGCATTCTCTGTACTATCACAACAAGCTCTTCTAAACTGACTAAAAGATGTACAAGGAAAGCAATTTCCACGGCCTATGTCAGAAAAGTTGGATTTTGCTTTGTTAGTTAGATTGAGAAATATATGTTACAGTGACCAAAAAGGAAGTCAAATCCTGTCACATACTAAGATGTCTCAGCTCCAGGCAGGAATTGGTATCAACAACATGACTTATATTTGCAAATTTTGTAGAAATAGAAAACATGAATATACTTGATTAATCTCCTATTTTGTTGCAGACTTCCAATGCTATTTTGAAAACTACTTGCCTACTTCTGGGAACCCAATGATTGAAATAGGAACAACGGTGTATTTACTAACAGGACCTATTCCAGCAACTAATACATACCAGGCAATTGCAAGGTACTCCAGTTTTCTTGGTTGAAGAACAGCCTGGGTACGAAGTGCAATAGTTTTGTACACACATACACATTTTCTCACGACAAAGCCTTCACCATGCCAAGCAATAATGCAATAATCACTCATCTTTGTTACTGTACTGTCTGCTCTAAATTACGCATATTGTATCTAAATGAAATATTGCAGCAGAAGACTGTTTTGTGTTATTACTGCATATGCAAGCAAGAAACACTGATTTAGCTTGTTGTTGGCTCCAGACATTGCCTTCTTGTAATGATCAATCATACAGCAGAGATGCAGCATTTTCATGGGGTCAAAGCTCAAATTTAAAATGTGGGAGCCCACAGCCAACGTATTATCTCTCTTCTACTTGCAGAGTAAATTCATACCTTCTTTCCTGCCCTGCTATTTATTTGTAAGTATATCCAGCTGGTGCAAGCCCACTGGTGCCAGGAAAAGAGAAAACAAAAACATCCATAAGGCTCCTGCAGCTCCTGGTATGCAGGAGCCAGCGCTCTGACTTAGCTCAAACTACCATTTTAAACTAGCTCAATTAAACAGGCCAAGATCACACAGATAACCACAGCCATTCCCATTTCAACCTGGCCTATTTCCCTTAGCAAACAACATTTAAGAATTCCTTATTTCAACTTTACTGAAATCAAAACAAAAAGCCTTCCCAGCTTATTTATTTACTTCTGCTGGCCAAGTACACAGGCGATGTTTATATTGAGACAAAATCTGCCATTATTTATCATCATCATCGCTGTGCCTAGGAACCATATTATGTGAAGGAAGAATTTACAGAAGAATGTCAGAGACATGAGGCCCTTAAAAATTCAGCTTTCCTGGTTCATGTAACTCATAGCAAGAAAAATGTTTTAAATTGAAAAGGGTAAAGGACATCCATATAATAGGCAAGAGTGTACACGCGCCTATGTATACTCGATGCATAGAATAAATCTAACATTGCTGCAGACAGCAAGTTTTAAATAAGTGGAGAGCAGAAAGAAACTCCAGATGTGGAGACTTTGGGGAGTTTAGGCACCAGTCTATATAGAAAAGATACCGATAGCTCCCCTTTCAAAAGACAAATACAAGTTTTCCTTTCAAGAACACCAGGATCAGGTTTTCACAGTCCCTGGACAAGCCCCGATTTATGACCAGTTTCCAGACAGAAAGAAATCTGTGAACCTTTTTAATTATTCATGCTCTAAGAGGCAAACCCTCTCGGGTTGCAGGCCAAGAGGCCTCAGGGCCGTGGCTTTCTGGGTTTTTTAGTTGAGGGGAATAAGCAGCCGGATTCTCAGCAATATCACTTGGCTGAAAGTGACCATCAGGCTCAAGAAAAACAGCAGCGTGCGCTGGTTTGGCAAACACGAAAGGGAATCGGCAGCGGAAAAACTTAAAGGCTCCCCGTTCACACATTCCAGCTCTTCTGCTGGTGTTGGAGCACCTGCAACCCAGGCAGCAGAGCGCTCAGGCAGAAGGGCAGGAGGGAATGAGGCTAAACAGGTCGCAGGAAGATTATTAGTCTAATGGAAGAACTTTCTCATGCATGGAAGGGGGAGGAATGAGGGCAGGAAGAGCAGTAGCAGAGAAAAGGCCACTTGGTAAAGACCCCAGCAGCAAGGCTAAGGCAACCTTAGCCTCTACAAGCGGTCTCTCTGCAAAAAGCTGCTCTGCCAGGTCCCTGAAGAAAGAACACTGAGAAAATGGCAATGCCCCAAAACTCCGGCATATGAGGAAGAACAGACCTGCTGTGTGGGGCTCTGGGCTAGTCAAGGAGAATGATAATTGGTACCAAATGCGGGGATTTTGCTTCAGAGCTTATTGGCAGAGTAAGTGCTGTCAAGGAAGGGCTGAGAGATCTCCTGAGCAGGCCTGTTTGGGACAAGGTGGGGAGCTGGCACAAATACTTGGTGGATGTAGTACTGTCTTGCACCTTGAATGCTCTTTGCCTAACAGACTTTTCTCAATACCAAAATTCATGTCAGTCTTTCCATTAAGGTTGCCAGGATCCTTAGCTGGTTGCTCCTACAGCCAGAAGTTCCTCTGGATGGGCGTGCAACAAGCCTTTCACGCTCCTGCAGACTGGGGCAATGTGTCAGCTCAGCCCAGGACACCAGCTAATCAAAGGTCAATTGCTTGGAGAGTCTGCAGTGCCAGCTCCTACAAGAAAAGCCTTTGGATGTGCCTGACATGCTGCTGCTGAGTGGGGTAGGAAAGGCTGTGCTCTGTTTCACAGCCGGCAGACAAGACCTCTTGATTGAAGTTAACCTGTTGTTATTTTCCTCCTGAAAGAACTCTTTCCTGTAGGAACCTATTCTCATGTTTTCTTCTTTTTTTTTTCCCCCTCAGGTGGAAAGGAACCAAAAATAATGACTTTTTAGGAAAAAGAACTACAATAAAAATATATAAAGATGATGAGAAATGTCACTAAGTAGACATAAGCCAGGCGTAGAGGCAGTTTTTGCATAGTTTGCTTACTTTGGGGGAATGCTGTCACCTGCTGGCCGGAGACTAAAATGGAGAATTTTGTGGCACGAAAACAGCCTTCCCGTTCCAGAGTGGGGCAGGGGAAACAATAATACAACTATAATCCAACCTGGAAAACTAAGCCCTCTTGTGTAAGCAGGATCCTCACTAGGCTGAAAGTTCTGCACAGGAACTCCCAGTGATCCCAAACTCCCTCTCTGCAACGTTGCACTAATCAGGCTTTCTGCACACTCAGCTTCCCATCCACTTTTTCCTAAATGCTGGTTTCTTCTCTACTAGCCCTCAAATATCTCTTTACATCCCAGCTTAAAAACCTCAGTCCATATTCATGACTTCCTCTCCCATCTGTCTCCATTTCTACCTACACCCTTCTACTTTTCAAGAAATAATACCCTTTCCTACCGCTCATGTGACAGAGAAAATCAGGAGTTATCACTGGTTAGGACCACTGCCTCCCATCTGCCTGACCGTGATTTCATTTTTGGAGTCAGAGTGCACAGGGAGCACTTACAGATTTGGGGCTGCTTGCTACAAGCATCTTTCTGCCTATTGTTCTAAAAGCTTTGTTCTCAACTCAAGATAATGCAGAGAAGCCTCAATGCCCTATAGGCATTTTTACTTTGTCCAAACAGTACCTTAAAGTTATAAGGTACTAAATATCGTTCCACATCTGTCAAACAAGATTTGAAGTAGCACATCTCCTGTATTTGCCCAGACATAGTTGTCCGCTCTCAAAAATCATGATATGGTCAATAGCAGAAGGGAGATTCTGTTTGTGGGAGAGATCATCGATCTACAAGGTAACATGTGGACTGGTAAAACAACCACTGTTTCCATATAATTCTTCATAATATAAAGCTGTACCTACTGTTTGTAGGAGTTTTTAGACACTGACAAAACAGTACTGCTCAACATTTCAGTCCACAGCCTCTACTTATCACAGAATGATAGAATGGTTTAGGTTGGGAGGGACCTTTAAAGATCATGTAGTCCAGCCCCTCTATAAGCTTGGTACTTCTGAAAATCTCACCCTTCTAAGCTATGTTCGGGACTGGCCTCCCTCCAGTTTCATATGTGTTTGTGATGCTGGTTTGCCAACATAAATTCCACAATAATATCTGCTATTGCCATGTAGCAATGATCTACAGCCTTTGAACTGCAACAGAAAAATTGTTCACAGAATCACAGAATCACAGAATGACCAGGTTGGAAGAGACCCACTGGATCGTCGAGTCCAACCATTCCCACCATTCCCTAAATCATGCTCCTAAGCACCTCATCTACCCTCACCTTAAACACCTCCAGGGACGGTGACTCAACCACCTCCCTGGGCAGACCGTTCCAATGCCTAACCACCCTCTCTGTGAAGAATTTCTTCCTAATCTCAAGCCTAAATCTCCCCTGGCGGAGCTTGAGGCCATTCCCTCTCGTCCTGTCCCCTGTCACTTGGGAGAAGAGGCCAGCTCCCTCCTCTCCACAACCTCCCTTCAGGTAGTTGTAGAGAGTAATAAGGTCTCCCCTCAGCCTCCTCTTCTCCAGGCTGAACAACCCCAGCTCTCTCATCCGCTCCTCGTAAGATTTGTTCTCCAGCCCCTTCACCAGCTTTGTTGCCCTTCTCTGGACTCGCTCCAGAGCCTCAACATCCTTCTTGTGGTGAGGGGCCCAGAACTGAACACAGTACTCGAGGTGCGGTCTCACCAGTGCCGAGTACAGGGGGAAAATAACCTCCCTGGACCTGCTGGTCATGCCGTTCCTGATACAAGCCAGGATGCCATTGGCCTTTTTGGCCACCTGGGCACACTGCTGGCTCATGTTCAGTCGGTTGTCAACCAACACTCCCAGGTCCTTCTCCTCCTGGCAGCTTTCCAGCCAGGTTTCTCCTAGTCTCCTCTGCTTAGGGTTGTTGTGCCCCAAGTGCAGGACCCGGCATTTGGCCTTGTTAAACCTCATGCCGTTGATCTCAGCCCAGCAGTCCAGCCTGTTCAGATCCCTTTGCAGAGCCTCCCGACCCTCCAGCAGATCGACACTTCCTCCCAGCTTGGTGTCATCTGCAAACTTGCTAAGGGAGGACTCAATGCCTTCATCCAGGTCGTTGATAAAGACATTAAACAGGACTGGATCCAGGACTGAGCCCTGGGGAACCCCACTTGTAACTGGCCTCCAGCTGGATTTAACTCCGTTTACCACCACCCTCTGGGCCCGGTCATTCAACCAGTTTTCCACCCAGGAGAGTGTGCGCCCGTCCAGGCCAGAGGCCGACAGTTTCCGAAGCAGAATGCTGTGAGAAACTGTATCAAAGGCTTTACTGAAGTCCAGGAAAACCACATCCACAGCCTTTCCCTCGTCCAAGAGTTTAGTCACTTGGTCATAGAAGGTGATCAGATTACTCTGGCAAGACCTGCCTTTCATGAACCCGTGTTGACTGGGCCTGATCACCCGGTTCTCTTGCAAGTGCTTCATGATCGCACTCAAGATCACCCGCTCCATGACTTTCCCCGGTACCGAGGTCAGGCTGACAGGCCTGTAGTTCCCCGGATCCTCCCTGCGCCCCTTCTTATAGATGGGCACGACATCAGCCAGCCTCCAGTCCAGCAGAACCTCCCCAGTCATCCAGGATTGTTGGAAGATGATGGAAAGGGGTTTGGCCAGCACATCCGCCAGTTCCCTCAAAACTCTTGGGTGGACTCCATCCGGCCCCATAGACTTGTGGGCATCTAGCTGGGCAAGCAAGTCTCTAACCACCTCCTCTTGGACCTTGGGAATCTCATACTTCTCATCCAACCCCTAGGGTTGTGCACAGAGGGAACAATTTTCCTTACTGTTAAAGACTGAGGCAAAGTAGGCATTGAGCACTTCAGCCTTGTCTTTGTTCCCTGTTACTGTTGTTCCCTCTGCATCTACTAGGGACTGGAGATTCTCCCTAGCCCTCCTTTTGCTGTTGACATATTTGTAGAAAGACTTTTTGTTGTCTTTCACAGTCTTGGCCAATCGCATTTCTAGTTGGGCCTTAGCCCTCCTGATTTTTTCCCTGCACTTTCTCACTTTCTCCCTGTAGTCCACCCAGGATGCCTGCCCCTTCCTCCAGAGGTCGTAGACCCTCCTCTTCCTATTGATGTCTCTTAGGACCTCCCTACTCAACCACGCTGGTTTCTTACCCCTCCGGCTACTTTTCCGGAACTTGGGGACGGCTTTCTCCTGAGCTGCTAGGAGTTCCTTCTTGAAGAGCGCCCAGCCCTCATGGACACCTCTGCCTTCAAGAAGCACCTCCCACGGGACTTTTCCGACCAGCCTTCTGAACAACCCAAAGTCTGCTCTCTGAAAGTTGAGGGCAACTGTTCTGCTAACCTCCTTCTTCATTTTACCCCGCACTGAGAACTCTATCATCTCATGATCGCTTTGCCCCAAGCGTCCTCCAACCTTCACATCCCCCACCAGTCCTTCTTTGTTCACCAACAGCAGGTCCAGGAGGGAACCATCCCTTGTCGGTTCGCTCACCAGCTGTGTGAGGAAGTTGTCTTCCAGACACTCCAGGAACCTCCGGGACTGCTTCCTTTCTGCTGTATTATACTCCCAGCCTATATCTGGGAAATTGAAGTCTCCCACAAGGACTAGAGGTAGCGATTTTGAGACTACACTCAGTTGTTTGTAGAAGAGCTCATCAGCTGCTTCTTCTTGGCTGAGCAGTCTATAGCAGACTCCCATAACAATCCCTTCCTGCCCATGGACTCCTCTGATTTTCACCCACAGGCACTCAGTCCCATCCTGATCGTAGTCCAGTTCGAGGGTATCAATGCCCTCTCTAACATAGAGGGCTACCCCACCTCCTCTTCTGCCCTTCCTGTCCTTCCTAAAGAGTTTATACCCCACCATGGGTACGCTCCAGTCGTACGAGTCATCCCACCACGTCTCCGCAATGGCAACGACATCGTAGTCTCCTTGCCCTACCACAGCTTCCAGCTCCTCCTTCTTATTTCCCATGCTGCGTGCATTGGTGTAAATGCACTTCAGCTGGGCAGGCGTAGCTTCAGCCTTCGCAATAGGGCTCCTCCCCAACTGAGCGGTCCTTGACTTAACTAAGGCCACAGTGCCAGTTTGCTGCCTACCATCCTCAGCTGCACTCACCCCCTCTTGCTTAGTGGTGATATACCGGCAGGCGTTGCCAGCACACCCCCCCTTTACCACTGAATTGTCACCTCCAGGCTCACTCCCATCCTGCCTGGCCTCCATCCCCTCCCCCCTCACATCTAGTTTAAAGCTCGATTTATGAGCTTAACTAGGTTTTTGGTGAGGGCTTTTGTCCCCCTAGCAGACAGGCGTGTCCCATCCCTGGTAAGAAAGCCTGGGGGTGCGTGGGCCTCCCCATGATTAAAGAACCCAAAGCCCCTCTTCTCACACCAGTCCCTAAGCCATTCATTAACCCATTTCTTATTCCTCATTTCCTGCTCCTGGTTCCTTAGTATTGGGATGGAATTGAATATTACCTGTGCCCCAGAGCCCTCGATCATTCTCCCAAGTGCCTTGAAGTCCCTTTTGATGGCTTTAGGCCTTCTATGTTCTATTTCCTCATTACCAATTTGAAAAACTAAAAGCGGATAGTAGTCTGTGTCCTTGACCAGGGAAGGGAGCTTTTTAGTAACGCCCCTCACTGATGCTCCCAGCAAGCAGCAGACCTCCCTATGGAGCGGGTCCGGCCTACAGATGGGACCCTCCATTCCTTTGAGAAGGGAATCCCCCAAGACAATCACCCTCCTCTTCTTTTTAACCGAGGATGTTTTTAAGGCTGTGGGAGGATGATGGGGTTTTGGAAACATTTCTAGGCTGTGGGTGCAGCCCTCTTCATCTTTAGGGCTAGGCTGCACCGTCAGCACCTCATATTTGTTCCCCAGAGAGATCTGGGGGTTAATTGCCTGGGTGGGGGGAGCAGGTTTCCTTCTCCGGACAGGAACCTGCTGCCATTCCCCATCTCTGTCTCTCCCATCCATGCAGCTTACCGGTGGGTGGTGCTCAGTTTCACTGGCTCTGGCAGCCTGTGAGAGGGTCCTGCTCCACTCCTCTATCTCCCTCTCACATTCCCTGATGGCCCTCAGCCTTTCCACTTCTTTCCTCAGCTCTTCCACCATGTGAAGCAGTTCCCCTACCCGAGCACAGCTTCCACAGGAGGAGCCAGTGCCAGAGGCATGAGGCACTACAGGAGGGGGGCACTGCCTGCAGCCCAGGGTCTGGGTAGCTGCATGTGCCCACCGGGGCTCCGTCTGGGTGGCAGCCTCCACCACGCTTGGTGCGGCCTTAGTCTTTCGTCGGGTATCCACCATCTTCCTCAATCCCTTCCGACCGTGCTCCAGCCCTTCCCTACTCGCCCTGCCCGCTCGAACTGCCTTGTTTAATGAGCCCCGCACCTCTTTGCCCCGCTCCTCTTCGCCTGTGCTCCCTAAGGGCCCTTTAAATCCCCCGCGGGAGCTTCCGGGACCGCCCCCTCCCGTCAGGCACCGCGCGGGATCAGCCGATGTGCCCGGAGCCCGGCGCCGATTTTCCGATCGAGTTTTTTAGGGTTTTTCCCCGTTCGGGAAGCACCCAGTCGCCTATGGCTACCCCAAAAGCAGAACTCACCGTCCTGTCGCTGGATGCAGCTGAATAAGCCATAAGTTCATGGTAGCAGAGAGCCGTGTGAAAATTAGATAGGTTTCATATAGCAAATCCTGTTATCATGTAACTTGAGATACAACGTGTTATCATGTAAGTCCAGTCTGCCTCTTCTTCAGGACCCTGCAACTGCTACGGCAGAAAATATACACACAACACAGTTACTTGGTAAGCCCGTTTTCCTTTGTAAGAAATTAAGTGTATGTAACATAGAGAACGTGTGTACACAATACAGATATTCTGGTTTGAATCCATAGGCAAATATCAATCAAATTTTTACAAAAAGGCAGGGGTTAAATAATTACAAGATGTATTAGGCAGCTGGATAGAAACAAAACCAAAACCAAAACATCAATAGTACAGGCAGCATCATGTCTAGCTGCCTAAAATTTAACAATTATTACATACCAGAAAGTCTTTCCAGGAGAAGGACAGTCATGAATCCTCCTGCACCTAAAAAGTCACAAAATCTATTTGAAAACACTAGTGCAATTAGCTATATACCCATACAAAACAAGGCTTCACTAGCGCAGTGGATCACAGAAATAATTGGTTTTCAAAATGGCATATCCATAGATGTTTTTGTTGAGGGGCAAGAGATCCTTGTGATTTTAACTAGCAATAACTCAGCAGGACAGTGTTCCAGACAGAAATAAGAAATGACACATAAGGAGTTGTACTCTTTCTCCTTGCACACAGAACTCATTTCATGTGCGAGGATTGCTTACATATTGCCCTTGCACCAGTCGCTTTTCATGGCCACTCTCTCCTGGTCACCAGTAGCTTTCTATGACTCTGTCCTCATCTTTTTCGTTCCCTTTTAATGGACTAGAAGACATCTAACATGGCCATGCAACTTTTTAAAAACAGATTAGGACAGATAAGATACTGTTATACGAACACACAGGATTAGCTGTTTTTTAATTTATGGGTGGGGTATGCAAACAGTTTTCTCTTTTTTGCCAGCTTCCACTTAGAGTGGTAGGTGCTAGTGCTGGTGGTGGCAGCAGCAGCTCCTGGAGGATTAAATAGTTTGTGTACCCATAACAATCTGTACATCACAACTCAGGTACTCGTGCCAAGACAACCAAAAGCTGGGTGAAGCAAGAGGGTATACTAACCAGATGGTCCACATGCATTCTATCTCCCTCCCATTCCCTCTTCAAAGAGTTTTCAACAGAAACGATGCTTAAGATGTTCCTGGAAAGTTTGGGGCTGCAAGTGGCATTTCAAGTTTATCATTTTACATCTCCCAACAGGAAACGCTATCACGGTATGGACTTACTTTCCTTAGTAATTTATAAAACATAATTCGTAATAAAGCAACTCCTTCTTGGAAAGCAGCGTGTAGAATAAGAAAAACAACTCATTTGATGATAAGGAACATTTGTTATACAGATCCACCTACAAATTGCTTTTAAAAAGAAAACCGTGGGGTTTTTCCCCCTTCCTGCTGTTGGTAGCACTTCTTTCCCATAGCCATGGAGAAGGCATCTTGTTAAAAGAGCGACAACCAGTGGTCGCTCTGCACTTTCTTTTTACACAGAAATCTCATGCTTTGTGCTTCTGGAGCTTGAGCTTTTTCAATGCTTCACTGAACTTATCAAAAGAGTTGAAATAGCAGCAGGCTTGTTCCAACCTGAAGCAGTCTCTACTGCATGACTGAGAACAAAACATGAACACACTTTCTATAAACAGCGTGAGGAAAGTTTTTGGTGTCTTAAGTATGAATGTTATGTGAGGATGGCCCCTTGGAGACAAAGAGGCACCACATAACCCAGGAATCTACAGTTCTGAATGTCACAGTGTTAGAAATAGTAATTTATTATATGAATGATAGCATCCATTCATAGAAAAAGGTTAAAAACCTAGTGCTGTATAAAATGACAACAAAGCATTAAGCAACAGAACAAACACAGAAGTAGGAAGAAGTACATGGAGCAAAAATAAGCTGAGCAACCATATAAACAAACGTGGATGAACACTCTGGCAATTGTAGCTGAAGACTGAAGACCACAGAGATCAGGTATGCCAATAACACTAAAATAATACACCTAACCTACTAGGTTTCAACAGAAAAATAGTTCACACTGAAATATACTGTGGGGGTTGAGAAAGAAAAGAGAGAGAGATAATTAAAAACACCTATCAGAATAGCTTTGCAGTTTGAATTTAGAAGTGAAAGTTTGAATTCAAGTGCACAAAACGACAGACTGCAGTACTATACTAAGTTGGACCCTGTCCCACAGAAATATGAAATACCAGTATTCTTAACTTAAACTGGACAAAACATAAAATAGTAACTCCAGCTATGCATCTTAGTTACAAATATCTGCTTTAGCTATCAATTCAGATAGCTCTACAAACTTAATTTAAATATCTCTATAAACTTTGGGAGAAAACCAGTTTTAGATGTGGCTTGGCTTGGTAGCTGTCTTTATTTTCCCTTTTAGAAGAAAATCCATGTTTAGACAAGTCTAATGAAGCTCCATTCTCATCTCAGTGGTTGAAAGCAAGGATACAGTTAATTTCCTGCAATTCCTTGCTTATCAGTTTCTGTTGTAGTTGAACTGTAGGCAAGATATTTAATTTGTTTGAAACACTCTGACCTAACTATATGTTAATATTTCCTCCTTATAATATTTTTATAAATAATTTCTGAAACATTTGTATTACTGTATTAGTCCACTTTCTAAGAAACTGCCAGAAAACAAATACTAAGTGAATTATACATCTCAAAAACAACCAAACCCAGCGAAGAAAGTCAAAGAGCTTTAATCTGAACTCACTTTTCCCCTCCTGTGTGTCATGGAACTTCAAATGATAGAAGAGTAGGCTGAATCATAAGGGAAAATTCCATTTAAAACTTCTAGATCACCTAGAATGACTATTCACATTTTAGGAAATATTTTACTTTTTACAACCAAGCACGTGATGTTAAAGAAAATGAAGTAGACAAGCTCAGGATACTGTGATTGAGCATTTTAATTCTGGAGGGTAAGACTGCACAACAGAGAAAACCAGCAGTGGTGATTTTCAAATATTTTGGTCTCATTGTTTTCAATTTGCACGTCTTAGTTCAATTATATAGCAAGTATTAAATGCTAAAAAGAACTGAAATTGTACAAGTTTAATATGCACTGAATTTATATTTTATCACCTAAGGGATTTAAAATTTGGAAAAATAAAAAGGCGGAAACTTTAAATGTATACACTCAAATCCTGCTGCCTCAGAAAAATCTCGTTTGCATTTTTTTTAAAATACAGAAACGAGCAGTTAAGAAACTTCTCCCGCTCTCTTTAATGCGCATAACAGGCCTCAAGACAGCTTCTCTTTGCTTTCTTGTTTCTTGCAGTTACAAGTCCTGATTTCTGTTTCAATCATAGCAGTCATATTGTGTGTTGCTGCATTCCACATGTACTTGACAGCATGAATTACTTTGCACAATGCTAAACACATGATCCAAAATGATTGAATTAAACTGGTGTGTGTGCATCTTTTTGTTGTTGGGGTTTTTTTTGTCTTAAACCACATCAAATCATTATGAGTGCACCTGAGTCCTTAGAAATTCTATTCTTGAGCCAGATAGGTTGTTGGAAGACATCATACTTTATAACCATCAACTTACGGAGCGTGATGGAGACTCTTAGGTTACTGTATGGCTTTTCAGTACCCAATTTCCCTGTTTTCCTTAAGGTCTGGCATTTCTTGAAGAATGCTGCCTTCAAGAAGTAAATATGACTTAGAAGACCTTTCAAATATTTCTTCCTCTGCAAAGCCACATTTCTGAAACCTGTGTCTTCTACTGCCAGCTTCTTCCTTCACAGCACTACATCAAATATGCATATGGCACTTTTATCAGGAATTGAGGCTTTCATGTCTGTGAAAAGAAAGGCACTCTCAGATATGGCTACATTGTCTTCAGACTTTGAAAAGTCTACTAAAAGCTTAGCCTTTATTTGTTTGAATTGCAGCCGACTTGATCTTCAGCAGATGCAGGCAGAGATATTTCCTCAGTTCTAGGACGTTTAGCTGCTGGGGGATTTTGGAGACTGTCGTCAGATGGTAACGGCTTCTCTGAAACAGGCAGATAGGAAAACCATTTAAGTAAAGACAGATTAAGAAAGTAAATTCAAAGAATCATAGAATAACTAGGTTGGAAGAGACCCACCGGATCATCGAGTCCAACCATTTCTATCAAACACTAAACCGTGACCCTCAGCACCTCATCCACCCGTGCCTTAAACACTTCCAGGGAAGGTGAATCCACCACCTCCCTGGGCAGTCTGTTCCAGTGCCCAATGACCCTTTCTGTGAAAAATCTTTTCCTAATGTCCAGCCTAAATCTCCCCTGGCGGAGCTTGTGGCCATTTCCTCTTGTCCTGTCCCTTGTCACTTGGGAGAAGAGGCCAGCTCCTTCCTCTCTACAACCTCCTTTCAGGTAGTTATAGAGAGCAATGAGGTCTCCTCTCAGTCTCCTCCAGGCTAAACAACCCCAGCTCTCTCAGCCAGAGCCCCTCATAAGGCTGAATTCACAAACATGGTTTGCTGAATTCACAAACAATTCAGCACTCACAAAATAAACTGTTTTGATAGAGTCCAGCATCTTAAACAATGATCATCTGAAAGTACAAAAGTATGACCTGGAAGACATTACATCCAACCATTCAGTTTTTCAGCATCAGCTAATGCACCCATTACTGTAAAAACTGTAGTGACATATTGTCACATAAGCATCTGCCCAAGAGCAACTACAGTGAGAACACATTTCATGTTGACAAAAGCACCTTTCAAACACACCGAGACAACGAAGAAGCTTTAGAATCTATAATCTGCAACTAGATTTAGGCCTATTCTTGATCAACACCTTTATAGCTTAGAATAGAAGTCTATAATGAAAAGAACTGATTGGCAAAATACTCTGACAGATATTACTAGCCATAAAAGCTTACCATGCTCCTGTTCTGAGGAAGAAGGTATAGGAACTGTATCTGTAAATGCAGGTGTTGGTGTATCTGGCTTCAGTGGAATCAAGTTTACTCTCCTTTAAAAGAGCAGACACAGTTTAAGTGCTTCAAAGCCACGATTTCTACAAATACTTTATTTAAGGATTTGCTTTAGATAGAACCAGATAAATTTAGATGTAGTTTAGATCTATTTTATTGTGCTTTTTCCTTCTGGTTATATGTTGAATTGAGCATTTTTAGAAGTACTTTAAATAACGCTATTCATCTTTTTCACTAAAAAGTACTTTTCCATATGTGACACGATCCTGGATATTTTGGTCAAATTTTGAAAATTAATACTGGCTGCAAAGGCAAGGATTTTAACCTGTTTCTTGACACATGGTAAGGCTTCCAGTTCCACTGGAAGAGCTTACCATCCCCTCTGCTAGCCCTGTCCATGTTAACATTTTAGATTCATAAAACTCAAGAGAATTCTTTTTGCTCACTAAGGTCCACTAACAATTACCATGAGGAGGAAAAAAAAAAGGAAAAGAAAAAGGTCTTTCTTTATGTCCCATTTTCTGTTTTCTTCTGCTAAAATCTCCTGGATGGCCCATAAGCACAGAAGTGATAGAGGATTAACAAAGCAATTAAAAAAAAGTATCTTACAGGCAGCATCATGCATGTTACTACAAGACGACACTTATGGCATAATTGGGATAGGATTAAATACAGTTTCTTTCTCTCAAAAAGATTATTTAACTCCATCAGGCATCCCACTGTCCTCTACTCAAAAGTCACCTTCAGCTGCCTACAAACCTTTGACTTGTTCATTCCAGTAGAGATAAACATCCACAATGTGCTATCATCCTGTAATAATATTTACCAAGAATATTCTTTCTGGTTGTTGATGAAATCCAGTATATCCTTTCTTGTTCACCTCTTCTTCCCTAGCCACCTACCATAATGCATTCCTATAGGAAATTCCAGTAAACACCTTTAATTATAAAGTAGCCTTATTTTGCTGACAAAGTCTAGAACTCTGTTTGTATGACTGTCTCACTACTGTTGCATGCCAGCTCAGGATCTTACATTGCAAACTGCCTGACAATCAATACATGGATTGCAGGCAATCTCTAAAACCATCTCGAACTGCACGTTAGGAAATAGCCTTAATCAATGCATTAAGTCCCACATACATGACTGTGCACACTGAGGGCTTGTTTAGGCAGGCACTCTTTACTTTTTAAAATATTTCTTGTCAGAAGGGTCTTTAATAGTCCTTGTCAGCTGAAGCCTTCAGGTACGATCTTTGTACAGAAAATGGGACCTGAAGGCAGATGCTTCTGCTGCCAAACGGACAAGGTGTAAAGGTCAGGTTAACTTTGCTATTGCCTCATATTTCAGACAGAAATATAAAAGCTGTATATTTAGGATTCGGGAGCCATTTTGACCTTTCAGTTATAGTACAACTGGAACAAAATGTTCCATGTCGAGACAGCTACCACCAAGACACAGGGCTGGGAATTTATGTCAACCCTTTAAGTGTACCACAAGCACAGCTTGTCTTGGCCTTCATATTTATGACTGGAAACGGCAATATAAATCTCACCTTGGCGTCTTGCTCCATGCTTGTAAAGTGTTGAGAGTAATCCTCCTGGGCTGGTTTACTTTAGTGCTCTGGCTGGCTGGCTGGCTGATTTTCCTCTCATCTGAGGATGAGACTGGAACATTTTTTATGCCAACAGGTGTGGAAGGAAAGTCCTTACCAGCAGCTGCGGGTGTTCTAGGTTGCAGGGCTGGAGTGCTGGGATCGGTTACCCTGCTGGGAGGAGTCCCCTCTGTCAGCCTAGAGCCGGGGGAAATGGCTTTGTGTGACTGGCTCTTCTTCACTTTTTTCTCTGCTGCACTAGGAGTCCTAACATTTATCTGTGGCTTCTCCTTTAGTGGTATTCCCAGTTCATCCTTCTCAAAGGTAACAAATGAACAGTATCCATCCGTGGAAGAAATAGCAAGAAAGGCTCCATCGCTGGACCTATTAAAAGAGAAGTTAGAACTTTTCTTCAAGCCTCATTCCTCATCTACAATACATGCTATAACTGTCTTTTCCTCTTCTTTTCCCCAAGTACACGTGTTCGTTTAAATAAAACTAGTCAAGTGAAAAACGTGTAATTCAAATGAACAAGATATCTTAAACTCTGGCCTTTACAACCAATTTAATCTCTCTGGTGTCATCTGTGATCACATGTATTAATGCTGATACCAGCACCTGCAATCATTTGAACTGGCATAAAATATGGTTTAATTGCAGGGACACAAATCTTCAGCCATGTTTCTGAAATATTGCTGAATGTTCCTCATTCAGACTACAGGGCAGCTCAAGCTCTTTGGCTGTGCTCCTTGTGCTAAGTAGAGGTAACATTCAGAATCACTGTGGTGCTCTCCTGAATGAGCCCTTTGCACTCATTTCACCAAGTAATGTCTACCACTGATTAAACACACTTGATGATCTACTCTCCTTCACTCCCCTCCTCCTGGAACATGATGGTTTTCACAACATCAATTATAATTCCTGTAAAAGATGCCTTCATGTGGTCCCCAGCTCAGGTACACTGCCTAGAAAGGTCTGAAAGAAGCAGCCTTGTCCAGCAGAGGGCTGTATCTTGACTTCAAGACTTGGGTTCAATTTGCAGCTCCAGTTCTGACTCCTCACTTGAAGTCAGAAAAGTTATTTGATCCCGTACATGAAGAACCACTAAGCAGAACTGTGCAGATAAAGCAGAATGGCCAGGATACAGACACCTGAACTCAGAGAGGTATCTTCCAAAACCACTAAGTAACTTCATTATTACTAGATTCACTGCCTGAACAATGACTACTTTTCACAGTACACTGACTTTTCCTCAATCCATCTGCTTGTCCTCAGGGTGCTTGCACCTTGTTTCCCAGCCAATAAATGAACTATAATTCTCCAGTTTGCAGGGTAAAAGAGGAGGCATCTTGCTGTTTACACACTGCAATGACAGTGACTATATGAGTGTCATAAACTAAACATAAAAATAAGGTAAGACAAAAGACGTGCAGAACTTCAATGTGTAAAATGACAACAGATCTTAACAATATTAATTACCTACCATGAAATGTCACTCAGGGTGTGATAATGTATGTTAGAAACATAACCGAAGGGGAAGGACTGCTCAGTATCATAAAAAAGCACAGAATCTTCTGAAGCAACAGCAAACACCAGTCGATATGGCATATTAAATAGAGCAGGAGTTGATTTCTGACTTATTTCATCTAGAATGCAAAGAAATGAACACATTAAGAATTCTCTCTTATATTCATCACAAGGCAGCAATTACACTAGCTTAGTCACGAATCTAAATAAAGATTTCATTATTAATCAGTATCAAGATAATTGCTGAGAAGACAGTAGTTATAAAATGTTAAAGTTTCATGTCAAGCACTGTCATTTCTGTTGCCTGAAGTTTGCCCTCTATTGTCTTAGTTTAAAGACACAGAAATTGGCAGAAGTTTTGTCCATCTGGATCACAATTATTTGGTAATGTTTGTCTTATTTTTTCCAACTAAATTTTTCCAACATATTTATATGTACTTTAGTGTAAAAGTACATATAAAACACGCCCCTTAGGATATAGTGTAAATCAAGGTCACAATACATTTCTGTACATTTATATATACAAACTAATATTCTGTATGACTAAGTCAATAAAATGCAGATAGCTCTTAGTATCTTGGGGTCAGGTCCTAGCTAGTCTCTTCATTGCGACATTATTTCTTTGTAGGGCCAAATTATTCTTTTTCACTGGAAGCTGGTGCTAGCTAGCTGCTTTCAGAAATTCCTAGTATAGAGCTTCTGTTCAGTTCTATGAGGATTATAGAAGCTATGCACTAAACAGGTCGTTAATGTAATGCGATGCACTCACATCTATTGATTTCTAGACTACCATAGACCTTCACTTTTCTGGGTGTATGTTGCGGCAACTAGACACTCCGTTTAGAGGAGCTACAGAGACCAAGGGCAGACACACATCTTACTTTGCAACACACTACTACAATATTTTTAAAAATTATTATTAAAATACAGACACAATATAAGAGGTAATGTCCAAATCCTGTAAGGAATACTACAAATTGACCCTCTAAAGAAAGAAGCAAAGCTCTGCCTTTTCATCAAAGTAAGACTGGTCTTGTTAAAATATAAACACTTCTGGACCCACTGGGCTCACAATAAGGCTGGATTTCAGTCTCCAGGTAAGTTCTCATGCAACTTCATATAATCCTTTCCCCAGTTTAAAACTTTAGTTCTGGCCAGTAACACCAGCACTACTTCAGGTTTGGCTTCCTTGAATAAGCATCGATGGCTGTTGCACACTACACCTACTCGGGTGCTTCTGTGATGTGTATTGTTGATACAAATACAAAATACTTCACTGGGTTTCTCCTTCACTGCTAAGCCAAGTTATTTACATTTACTCACCCAAAATGGTTAAAAGTTAAAGAAAAGTATTAAACAGTTTTTCTGTAGCCTAAGTGGCCAAGTAAGAACATCTATCTACTATATCAAAACCTACTCAAGAGGTACCTAAGGTGAGTTCAGAGTCTTAGAATCAGGAAACAGCTTCCAAGGTGTGGTACAACACTATCTTAGTGGAATGTTAAAAGGCTGGGGCATAAAATAGTAAACAGCCACATTGGCCTTTTCACATATTTGCTGTAAAAACATAGTCCCTGAAGAATTTACAGTACCTTTACTGAACGGTCGTCTCAACTCAAAGTAGACTGGGCAGCAGCGAACAGCAAGAGTTGCCTTTCCAGGACATGGCAGATGACCCATAGGCCTTTTATAAAGAATCAACATTTCAGAAAACAGCATTTAATTTTTTTTTTAAAAATAAAAACATATTTTGACCTTCTTACACACTACCTTTTAAGATTGTTTCTGGAGAAAACATATGTGGTGTTTGTTACATTTTCTCCAGATTCAACACAGCCAGCTGCAAAAATAAAAGTTTAAACATTACTCATCTACTCAAAAAGTTACTGAATACACACTTCATGTCCATAAACATTCTG
Source organism: Clamator glandarius (assembly GCA_033459285.1). Taxonomy (NCBI): domain Eukaryota; kingdom Metazoa; phylum Chordata; class Aves; order Cuculiformes; family Cuculidae; genus Clamator; species Clamator glandarius. The sequence continues at coordinate 1,718,354 of JAUNZM010000310.1, read as the reverse complement.
TTTCTCAGGAATTAGGCTTGTCAGAAGAGCCTGCAACTTGAACACAACTTAAGAAGGCATCCCAAATATTTATTTAGTGCTGGTTTTATTTCCCTTATACACTTGCCCCTCAAAGGTTCCTTTTGATGTTGCCAGCCATCTATAAAAGCAGTGCTTATAATGGCAAACTGATCCCCTCCTTGCAGTGTTATATTTACTATGACTGCAAAACATTCTTAAGAAAGAATACAGAGACTAGTCAAAAGAAATCACTCATTCTTCATTTCTGTTTTAATAAAGCTGTATTGTACCGATTTACATGTTTTATTTCAGAAAAATGCCATAAATATAATTTTTATCACAGACGAAAATTATGTTCTGGATTGCTAATGGAAAAGCGATATAGAGTCTCTATTTTCTTCTATAGGAAGAACAAGGAATGAAATAATTCAAATTATTAAGTATCCACTAGCAGTTTGAAAGCAATCTTGATGCACACTCAAACTACATCATCATAGATACAATGTAAGTTACAGTCCACATTCTTCACATACCTGGAGTGAGTAAATAGGAGCCATCAGGAGTAAAACTGAGCCTGCGGAAAAATGACTTCATGCTGTCATCATGAAACATCCGATAGCTCCTAGCCTGTAATATTGAAAATAAGTGCCAAAAACATGTCAGCTGGAATTCAAGGGAGAAAAGCCATCCAGTTGCACAATCCAACCTGACAGAAATTTTAAAATAAAAGATAAATGTTTTAAAAACCACAGCTCTCTCAAACTCACTTTCTGCTGTGCTATAAATTCTTCACAGCTAAGAAAAATAGTCCTTGATCCCTCTTCAGCTACTAATCAACACTCCAAGAGCAGTCACGTTAGACCAGTAATCAAAAACAGTAATAACTTGGAGAACAACATTATTTAATAGTCAGCATAAAAGCCTGCTCCTTAGGCATTCAATTTTAACTCTAGTATCAGAGGTTTAAGAATTTCCATAATGGCAAAGTGCCCCCTCCCTCAGGCCTTTTCTTTAGTCTCTATAAAATTGTTACAAACTGTTTTCACAAAAGAAAGAAAAGGAATAGAAGGAATTTAGAAAGGCAACAGACAGCTTGGAGGTGTCACTTTACTATCACTCGGAACTGTTTTGGGGAAAAGAGTTCTTTGTTCTCCCTCTTAGAGTTAGACAGAATTTCCTAAGTATTCACTAATCTGTATTTTTCCTAAAAATCAGACTAACTTTTTGAAAATTTCAGCCTGCTGACTTTGAAATATTCTTGCTATGTATATTTATTAATAAACTTACAGCTACTGACACACGTTTCAAGTTCTTCCCATTAAAAATTCACTATGCATGCTATTTTTTCTGCACTGTTTTTAGCATTTACAACCAAAGACACTGTGTTACTATAGTAAGTTGAATTTGCAAGTTTTCTTGTTTAGCCATTTCTTTAACACTTGAGGAAACCTGAAGCAGTCTCCATTTATAAACTGTAAAGGTGACATAGAGACAAAAACATGTCATATATGGATTACTTCAAAGGAAAATATTTGCCCCTTTGATTTCATAGAATAGTACAACTCTCATAAAAGCACATGCAGCACATTCTCTAGTAAGATTAGTAGCAGAACAATGTACCTCCCCTTCAGCTCCTGATCCGGATGGCATCTTAGTAACATTGAACGCCACACGCTTCGTTTGTGTGTTATATACCCGCAGGACCCTGCATGGTGGAGAGCACAGTTAGTTACAAACAACTTCTTTTCACCCCAAGTTTCACACAGCACTACAGCACCTCACTTCACAGTCAGGACTGCCAAATATGAAATGACAATCACACATTATAGCCCGGTTCATGAGACACCAGCGGGTGGACATGTTTTGATGGCTAGTCAATGAATTGCTGACAATTATTTCACTCAATAAGGTATGTTGAGTATCCATATATGCATTCATGGCGGAATGAGGGAATTAGTGGACAGTGAATGTCCATGCCACCCAGCCATGCTGTGCTGTAGTAGGAAGCATGCTCCTGCAGAGCAGGAACTTGCCTTCAAAGACACTTGACTACATCTCTATACTTCAGTTTCCTCTGGAATAAATCAAAACCGAAATAAGTCTCTGCACAGAACATTGGAACTCCCCTGACTTGATCTCATTAAACCATCAGGTAGCCTAAGCAAACCAAACTGTTTGTCCCATCATCCCCTCCTTTCTGCCAGCTCTGACCTTCAGCAAGTTATGCTGGTTTGTTAGGCAGCCAGAAAACCAACCTAACACATGCAGACAGCTTTCTCCTGATTGAACGTGCTGAAATAGTTCCACAAAGAGTCCTGGACAGACCCAGGAAGAGAACATAGAAGGCGAGGCTGTGGCATACAGCCCGAGGCAGCTGTGGAACTACTAGCTCTGGATGTAGCACAACAAAGCTGGTCTGCCAAAAGAGGGAAGGAGTTTAGCTGCCCTGGGCTGTTGAGAGCCCAGTCCTAGCAACTGGCCTGGCTCATGTTAAGATCTGGCTTATAATGACCTAGTCACCATTAACTGATAATTTTTCTGAGCCTAATGCAAACCTTAAATCAAAACTACTTTTCCACTATTAGAGCAATTTTCTTTGCAGCAGGTGCCATATGACACGCATTTATTAGCCAGCTGTTAACCCCTTCAGAGAAGCACATATGCCCTAAACGGTTTAAAGTCAACTCAAAATTCTGTCAGGAGCCAAGTCTATTAAGTGTTTTTTGCCTTCCCAATGGCATCACTTACAAAACTGTTGGGAATGGAGGGAGCAAGAGAGCAAAAGAAAGATATCAGTGGAAAAACATTTTAACTCATTTCTTAACCTGTTTACATCTTTCTACAAGGATGAAATTATTAGCCCATTAATAATCACAGAACACAGCACTCTTAAGATGTATTTAGTATCTCTAATGACCAATATCAAGAAAACATATTTCCTGAAGAAACATTTCTACATAAGGTATATAAGCTCATCTCTTCTCTGAGAGGACACTCAGAGTTTGGGAATCATTTACCACCAGCAAGAGATTAACTAAAATAAAGTATTACTTTAATTTCATATCAACCTTCTTACAGAACAATATGAATAAAATTAAAAGAAAAGTCACATTTATCCCATACACTTGCTTTTATTTCATCTTAAGTAAGAAGGAACACTAAGGCAAAACACTTAAACCAACAGCTCACCTATCACAACTCAGGGTTGCAATGTACTGGCCTAGAGGATCCCAGGTTATTCCTTGGACGTAACTCTTGTGTTCATTTAATATTGAAACCTTCTGTCCTGAAATTACAAAGTTTCCAGATTCTAAATTCAAATGTTTTTTAAGACATTTCTTCATTTCAGAAATAAAACAAGACAAAACATTTCAAAATCATTTTTTAAACACACAAACTGTTAACTTGGTGGTACCTGGTAAAAATATCAGAAATAGTTGCTTTATTTCTACAGTCTTCACAAATACAGTAAATTGGGACATGCCAATTCAAGTCATGTTGCCTACAAACTAGCTCAGATAAGAAGCTTGGCTTAGGTATTAAACATGCAAGAAGAGTACACTTCAAAAGCAGAAGTATACCAAAACCTTTGTGATTTAGAATATTTTTTTCAGGCTGTTCAATAACTGAATTGGGCAGAATACTGAGCCAGAAATTCCAGCATTAAAACATACCTTTCAGCTGGGGCTGAACAGCTAGGATCTCCTACCTAGGGCTGTTTATAAACTCACCTATTTTGGTGAAAAAAACATACTACACACACGCTGACTGATGCTTACACATGGGCAGCATTCAGAAACAATTCTGCAGCGGTACTAAGTCATGTTCTTCCACAGCTTACTCTGGCATGAAGACTACTTACAGGCATCAGCTCTCTGACCCCACTGGTGTTCCAAAGTTCAATGTCTCAGATCCAAAGCATCACGATGAGGTAAAGTTACAGATAACTTCATGAAATACTTTGTTTTGAATGAGGGGCAGGGTGGGTGTTTGGTTTTTTTTTTTTTCCCTATTAGTTGCTTTAATGCAAAAAAATACTATAAGCTGACAAGTTTCAAGGTCAATAGCTCTACGAAAAAGATTATACAAATTAGGTCATGCTCCATCATGTCAATAGTTCTTCTGTGGCAGTGTTCTTTCTCAGACACAGGCCAACAACAAATGCCAGAGTACAAGAACAGAACAAATATATAATGGTATTTCTATGAGATACCCCATAAACTGCCAACAGTTTGTACCTCAGGGACTTCTTAAGCCAGTGATGGTCTCTTCATACTCAACAGTGCTATGGATTTTTACTATTAATTTCCTTGCAGCCATTTTGGTTTTTTTAACCATGCAAACTTTTAACCTGGGTACTACTGGAAGCTATACTCGAAACTCTTCTCTTCAGCGTACCTACAACTTAATTCAAAAAACCTACATTTTCCAGTAATGGCTTCTTACTTGACTCTCTCTGCCCTCCATGACATTAATTGCATGCTAAAAGAAAGCAGTGAGAATGGAAGGCATTATGTATAAAGAACATAAGAGGCCATCCAGCTTGTTTTAATAATACATAAGCCCCTTTTAAGTTGTTACAAGAAGTCTGAGATGCAAGAGACATTTGGTCACAATGACCCTATACATACTTAGGCTCTGAGGACACGAACTCTTAATTGAACATTCCTAACAGTAAAGACTCTTGGAAAGGAGCCTATGTGACAGTTCAGATGGGAAAAACATTAAGCACCCAAACCCAGTACACAAAAAATGTCAGCAGCAGAACATTCAAATTTTCATGTGTGCATGCACTGAAAAATTAAGCTGGATTCTACTTTATTTTTCTTAATTAGACACAAAGTATTAGAAATGTGAGATAAAATGTTAACTTTCTGGAAAGTATTTCCACATTAAACTAGAAGTGAATTAATGGTCACCCGGCTAATAAAAAACATCAAGCCATTGCAAAGCAACCTAATCCAGCTTGGAACTAACAGAACTGTTACACATGGGCTTTTCTTGAAGAACAGAAGCAATTGCACTGCAGTGGGATGAGAATGAATGGAAGTGTTTTGCTGAATGGAACCTAAAAAAGCACGCTGCATCTTGAAAAACAGAATCTGCATACTATACTCTCTTCCTGGTTTTGACCTAGGTAGTTAGTTGCCCGATACCAATCAAGTTTTGTTTGTTTGTTGGGGCATGAGGTGGAGTAATTAATACACAAGATGCCTGTGTAGGAGCTTGGGGGGGAAAAAAACTGGGTGAAGTTTACTTCCTGAATACTCCAGGGTGAAGAGATCACTTACGTGTACATTTTGCTGGCCTAAGGGTATTTTTCACATGATGGGCTATCTGCTTCAAAATCCCAGAAGTCTAGCAAAAAGTGAACTGTTTTCTAACAAAAAAAAGATGCTTTCAACTTTTTGTAAACACTTCCATCAGAACTGGAGCCACAAGTGATCAACATAGTGTTTACCTTTATTGACATCCCACATTATAGCTGTATTATCTACAGAAGCAGATGCCATGTAATTTCCATCTGAGTTCCAACAAATATCATACACATCTTCTAAGTGGCCCCTAGAAGTCAGAGGAGAAGAAACAAATTATTAATTTAAAAAGTAACAGCTACTTGAAAAACATGAGTTTTATGCATTTTTAGGAAAAAGAAATCAGAGGGAAATAAAGTATCACTGAAATTAAATAAACAGCAAGACTTACAGCTTTTAAAAAAATTCCATATTCAGAAGGTTTGAAAAAAAAAAAAGCACATCCTACTTCTAATTCAAAATAAGCCTGCCTGTCAACAGATATTTTTCACACACAACAAAACCCCTGCACTTGAAGTCATTTATGAATTTGTACCTAGAGATATGCAGACAAACGTTTCTAGGATTTGCACAAATATAAAATACAAGGTCTGACACAAAACAAAACCAAGACTACACCTGTGAATGCTTTTTTAACAAATTACAAAAATCAACTCTGATCACCTTCAAAGTAGCTCACCTTTGAGTTGACGTGCACCTGCACAGGATGCTGTCAACATTCAAAGCAATTCCTCAGATCACTTTCTAAAATGTTGTTAAGGATGTCTGTTGGTTTTGCTTTCATATCTTCTACTGACAAAGCATTGACTTGACCTTTGGGACCTCTTCACCATAAGCCTCAGTCAATAACTGAAAAGTTTCCTTTGCAGATTTCTTCAGCTTCCTGATGTTAACTTGCTGTTCACTCTGGCACACCGACATTTTCTGACTAAAGGTAAGAAAATGCCTATATTTGAACATGTGTCCACTTGTACTGAGTGAAGCAATCAAGCTGAGCCTCGTCTCACTGTGATTGGATAGAACATGTTCGATAACTATCTCTTTGTCTCTTCCCTCCCACTCTCGGTTCCGAAGCTACAGGGTTAGTTTTGTCTTTTTTGTGTCAGACCTCATAAAACTCTACACCAAAGTCATTAGAAGATCTTGCTATTCAAGAAAACTTTCCAACACATTTAATAGTTTCATAATAGCAGTAAACAAACATGCACACTCAGCGGAATCACATGAAACACAGAAAATTAAAGTTTATTTAGATATAGTTGAACAAACATTGCAAGATACTCATAACCACACAGAAGGATTCCACGAAAAACAATCTGCATTGCTGGTCATTTGAAGACTTACCATACAGTGTGGCAAATTTAATAATAAATATTTGCAACACTAAGTTTAGGGAAATGTGCTTGAGTTTGTTTGCTTTAAGAGATTAATGTTCCTAAAGGATCACGCAATCCCACTAGCAGTTTTGAAACTGTTCTCACATAAATCCGCAGTTGCAAGGAATGCATCAATTGTGAATAACTAATTTGTTGTATACAAGCATAAATTCTTAATGATTTTATCAGTATAGATGGATGGAGAACAAAACTTGTAACAGATGCTACACAAAAAGCAAGGCAGAGTTATATAGATCATTCATCCAAAATGCATTTCTGAGTCCTGAACCACTAATTTCTTTCAGATTTCAGCTGAAAGTGAGAACAGAATACTATTGCATTTCAGCTTCCAGCAGTGGTTTGATGCCTTAGCCACTATCACATAATACTTGGTTAGTCTAAGCAGGCACAGTGTGTATATTTTATTAACCACTGCACACTTGAAACAAAAGCTGTAAAATACAGCAGATTTTCAACTATTAAAACAGACTAGTTGAGAAAGACTTGTCGAGTCTCACAGCTGGCAAACTGCACAAATCATTTAATCTACTAATGCTTTTTTCTTTTATAAAGATCAAAATTTCCATCATAAAGCTAGTAAATAAAACTTCACTTTTACTTTCTATATCTCTGTGCCAAGCTTTAAGTGACTGCAAATCTCAGGAACCAATTTCAGAGCACGTCAGTTATATCACATAGATGTCAAATCTTCTGCTTAAACAGAAGATGTAGGTTGGCACCATATCAAAAAGAAAAAGAAGTTAAAGACAATAAAAGAATGAAAATTAGAGCAAGTAAGTTTTAGAGAGCATTAAAGTTCAACATACACTGAACAGATGACTGTACCAGATAATAAAAGCCACTAGGGAATAAAAAACACTGATCAGAAAACAAACTCATAAAAATATTAAGCTACCTTAAAGTTTTAACAACTGTCCAGTTCTCCTTGTTGAGCTGAGCTTCATCTTCATCCTGAAAAACTAATGGTTCTGATTCTTTGCTATCATTCAGCTTCCACAATAAAATAACAGCATCTGTAGAAGAAAGAATATAAAGCTTCTTTTTTTCCCTATTCACTGTTTGTTAATGCATTACATTTACTTCAACATTACAATTATCTCACATAAGATACATGAAAAGCAGATCTCACCATCTCCTCCAGATGCTAGGATGTCACCACTTGGAGAGAAGCGCACAACATTTACTGCTTTGGTATGGCGGGCGAGGTTGGACAAGAATTCCACAATTGCTTTTCCATCTGGCCCTTTTTCCACTTTCCATATCTAGTTACAAAAGTATTACAGACAATTTTCAGAAACAAGAAGTAATATATGCACCATTTCAGTAATCCAGTTTATTCCTTAGGCAGTCATTCTGACACTGTTATCTGAAAATTTCAGCGCTAAAGCTGCACTTGCACCACAAATTTTGCCTCTGTGAGCTACAGCTGTGTATCGGGTTTATGTGGCAAGGTTTTGGTAGCCGGGGAAAGTTTTAGGGGTGGCTTCTGTGAGAAGACAGCAGAAGATGACCCCATACTGGACACAGCCAGTTCCAGCCAACTCCAGGACTGTCCCACCACTAGCCAAAGCTAAGTCCATCAGTGATGTTGGTGGCACCTCTGTGATAACATATTTAAGACAGAGTAAAAAACACTGCACAGCAGCTGTGACAGAAACAGCCCTATAGACTAAGGTCAGTGAAGAAAGAGGTGAGGATGTGCTCCAGGCCCCAAAGAAGAGATTCCCCTGCAGGCCCCAGAGAAGTTCATTGTGCACAGGTTGTCCCACTGCTGCCCGCAGAGATCCACGGTCGAGCAGAAATCCACACTGCAGCCTGTGGAGGACCCCATGCCAAAGCAGGTAGATACGCCTCGAGGGAAGCTGCACTGGAGCATGAGCTCCTGGAAGGAGCTGTGGCCTGTGAAGAGAAGCCCATGCATGAGTAGGATTTCTGGTAGTCACTACGACACCTTTAAGGATCCACGCTGAAGCAGTCTGTTCCTGAAAGATGTACCCTATGTGAAGAACTATGCCACGCTGAAACAGTTCATGAAGAACTGCAGCTCACAGGAAGCGCCCATGTTGGATAAGTTTGTTCAAGACTGACTCCTGTAGGAGGGACCCCACGAGAAGGAAGGCGCCGTAGAGACAACATGTAACACAGCACCCATTCCCAATCCCTGTATGCTGCTCAGGAGGAAGGATGTAGAAGAATCTGGAGTGAAGCTGAACCTGGGAGGACGGCAGAGGTGGGGGGAAGGTATTTGTAGTTTTATTCTTATTTCTCACCATCCTACTCTATTATTAATTGAAAATAAATTAAATTAATCACCCTAAGAAAAGTCAGTTTTGCTGTTTTGCCCACAACAGCAATTGGTAAGAGATCTCCCTCTCCTTATCTCAGCTCATGAGCTTTTCCATTGTATCTTCTCATCCTGTTGAGGAGAGGAAGGAATAGCACCACTTGGTGGGCATCTGGTAGCCAGCCAAGGTCAACCCGCCACAAGCTGTAATTACATTGCAGTATCTCTTTTTTGTCTGATGAAATACATCCAATCAATTAAAAACACCCAAACACATAATGGCATTCTCTCTTCATTCACTGACAATCTCAAGCTTCAAAAATATTTTACAAGCCTTTAAATACAATGATTCAATAGTATGGAATTACAAAATCTTGTTAACAAAGTCATCAACCATAAATTGTAACAGTCTTTAAAAAAAGCTAATTACTACAGGGGAAAAAACATATTAGAACTCTTTAGAAGTCTGTGCAAGGTGGTTGAGTCACCATCCCTGGTGGTATTTAAAAGATGGGTAGACGAGGTTCTCAGGCATATGGTTTTGGGGCAGATAGGAATGGTTAGACTCGATGATCCAAGAGGTCTTTTCCAACCTGATGATTCTATGATTTATTGCAGGATGAGTTTGAGGAACTATGTCAAACTGAAAGGTTATAGTAGGGATTTTAGTAAATAAGTGTGAGAATTAATTGATAAGTTTTGCTGCAGCTGGTTTGTATGTTTAATTACCTCGTCATATAAATCTGTCTTGTAAGATGTTGCTGGTTTAGGTTAAGAGATAACCTGTCTCAGGGCTGTGAGAATTTACTAATATGCTTATCTGTCTTGTAAGATGCAGCTATTGTAGGAGATAATCTGAAGGGAGTCTCTAGACATGGCTGGATAATCCAAAGAAATAATGAGCATTCTTTAAAGATTTATATGGTTCTTTGTCTAAAACTAGTATATATACCACCGCTTTTGAGAGATGTGATGCCTTTTTTAGAAGGGCATGCAATTCAGTGCTGAATTGTAAAATATTATTGCCTTTACTTCGAAGACTTTGTCTTTTTCAGTATTTTACCAGTGAATGAGTGTTTCTCACACAAGCAAAAAATTTCAAATAGGAAATCAATAGGCCCAGATACTGAAGCAACCTACAGGGGCTCAAACACAGAAAAAACAGCCCAACAGGGATGGGTAACCTACTCTGTTTCACTCCCAGCTCCAAAAAAACAGGGGAGGCCGATGTGTCAGTTTTTCAGAAGTGTTCTAATGGTGAGGCAGAAAAAATCTGACCACTGTGTCTACCTTCCATACGCAGAAATCAACAAATAAATCAATATCTCTCTATAAAGGAAATTGTGCCTCCCTTAGCCAATAACTTTATTTAAGAAACTGACTAACATCCAGATAAAAAGAATGTGGTTCACCCAGTGTACTCAATTTATCAAAGTTTTCCAACTAGGGCTAGGGCTTTTAGAGAAACCAAGAGACCACTGAACAATGGATACAGTCCTTATGTGCACTAAGAACATATGAGATAATAAATAACTGCCTGATTTTGCAAAGGTGAATCCTACAGCCACATCTTTTGAGGCTTGTGCTATTCAACATTTTCATAAGTGATTCTCAAAAGAATGAACAACTGATCAACAAAACTTACTCGCACTAACACAAAATTACTTAGGAGAGATGATTCTGAAGGCGAGTGAAGAGGGCTGTAGGAAGCCCATACTGCTGAGTGACTACTTGTAAAATGGCAGATAACACTCAATGTTGATGAACACAAAGAAACGAATACCAGTTAGTTCTCCCTAATCCATAAGACCGTGCCCTAAATTAGCAGTTACTGTTCAAGAATACTACCCAACAGTAAATGCAGGTAATTTTCTAAAAATAACAGTTCAACACTTAACAGCAGAACTCGAGGACAGTACACAAGGGCAGCAGTAATTCCGTTATGCAGCTGTACAGCCTCACATTCTTACCCTAAGCCATCCACCACCAGTGTCATGCACCAGCCAACAATCTCTGACTTTGGATAACAGGCTATTTCAGGCTCTGCACATAGTACAATACCAAACCAAACAGGTTTGAAACTTACGCGAACCGCTGTATCCACACCCGCTGAGGCCAGCCGATTAATCTTCCCATCAGCTCCATATTGGAAGTCTAAGCTGTAAACAGGCTCCTTATTATGCCATGCTATTTCACAGGTGATGACCTTCATGTTTGCTGAAGACAACAGAGCAAACAGCAAAGTAAATCCTTGTTTCTTGTGATTACAGCAAAGTCAGGTAAGTTTTGCCAGCACCGCAGACAGATCCCGTAACAATGTCCCTGCGTGAACTGTCAGAAGGATGATTTAAGGAAGAATATTTTAAGCACTGTGATTTATTATGGATGAAGTTACTGCCAGGGCACTGTGTGAGAAGCAAAATAAAGCTATCATATCCCTCAATGCCCAGGTGGCCAAGAAGGCCAATGGCATCCTGGCTTGTATCAGAAACGGCGTGACCAGCAGGTCCAGGGAGGTTATTCTCCCTCTGTACTCAGCACTGGTGAGACCGCTCCTTGAATCCTGTGTTCAGTTCTGGGCCCCTCACCACAAGAAGGATGTTGAGGCTCTGGAGCGAGTCCAGAGAAGAGCAACGAAGCTGATTAAAGGACCGGAGAGCAAGTCTTAAGAGCAGTGGCAGAAAGAGCTGGGGTTGTTTAGCCTGGAGGAGGTTGAGGGGAGACCTCGTTGCTCTCCACAACTACCTGAAAGGAGGTTGTGGAGAGGAGGGAGTTGGTCTCTTCTCCCAAGTGATAGAGGACAAGGACAAGAGGGAATGGCCTCAAGCTCCGCCAGAGGAGGTTCAGGCTGGACACCAGTAAAAAAATTTTCATGGAAAGGGTCATTGGGCACTGGCAGAAGCTGCCCAGGGAGGTGGATGAGTCACCTTACCCGGAGGTGTTTAAAGGACAGGTGGATGAGGTACTGAGGGGCATGGTTTAGTGTTTGATAGGAATGGTTTGACTTGATGAGCCAGTGGGTGTTTTCCAACTCAGTGATTTTGTGATTCTGTAAATATTTTGGCAAGCACAAGGGCAGGGCTACAATAAACACTGAATCTCAGGGTTCACTGCAGCTTTTCTTGCTTGGGTCCCAGCACCTCATAGAAACAAAATCGTTCGGTTAGAAACTACGTTTGAGAGCATCAAGCCCAACCATACCCATCTGCTACTAAACCATGTCCCTGAGCACCTCATCTCCCTGTCTTTAAACCCCTCCAGGGGGTCAAGGACTCCACCGCCTCCCTGGGCAGCCTTTGCCCGGGCCCGAAAACCCTTTCGGGGAAGAAATTTTTCCTGATGTCCAATCTGAACCTCCCCTGGCACAACGTGAGGCCGTTCCCTCTCTTCCTCTTGCCTGTCGCTTGGGAGCAGAGCGCAGCCCCCGCTCCCCACACTCTCCTTCCAGGCAGCTGCAGGCACTGCCGAGGTCTCCCCTCAGCCTCCTGTTCCCCAGCTGAACAGCCCCGGGTCCCTTAGCCGCTCCCCATCGCGCTTGTTCTCCAGCCCCTTCCCCAGCTCCGTTCCCTTCTCCGTACGCGCTACAGCCTCTCGCTGTCCTTGTACTGACGGGCCCAGCGCTGAACGCAGGACTCAGTGCGGAGCCCGGGGGCACCACCCCCGCCTCGGTCCTGCGGGCCGCGCTGTGTCTGACCCGAGCCAGAGAGGCCCCGAACACCCCAAGCAAAGGTCCCAGAGCCCCGGGGGCCCTCGCCCCCATCCCCTGCCTCAGCTCCTACCTGCGGCGCGCGCGCCACCGTCAAGTCCCGCGCCTTTCCCGCCCCGCCCCGCGCCTGCGCGCGCCCGAATCGTGGCGGCGGCGGCAGCGCCCCCTGGCGGAGAGACGGGAGGGGCGGCGCCTCCTCTCTCGGCGTCGCTGTGACGGAAAATTCCGTCAAATCAACCTTCTGAGAATCGTCTTGGAGTTGTAGGCAGCAGCATCCATTAATCCGGGCTGGGCAACGCGCGGGAGCGATCTCCATCCATCGTGTGCAGCCAGACAAGAGCTGGCACAGGATGGATTTCCCACTCACCTGCCCAGGGATCCATTTGCCCAGGAATCTTATGCCTATTCCATTCTTTCCAAGGCATAATCTTAATGTTATTACGAACTTCACATCAGCCGGATCCCTCGCTGCTTCGGAGCCGGCTGCGGCCCTGCTGACCCTGCCCCGGGGTGGGAAAGGCTGCAGGCAGAGGGGAGGCAGCAGCCCCGGCCGCTCAGCACAGAGCGCGCTGCGCACGGGGCGCTATCGGCCCCAGAGAATGAACAGTCTGGAAAACCACCATTTAGAAAGCATGCTATCAGAGGGATATTCTGTGTAATTTTCACAAAACAGTTACTTACATGAAACTTTACTTTAGCTTAAATCAAAGATATTCCACTTCTTTTGTGATAGTAACTGCTTCTTCTACCACCTCTTCCTCCTCCTGCAGGTGGATGATTTTGGAAGGTGCCCAGCGCTGCCATCACAGCACTTAGCAGTACCCCTCAAGAAAGAAAAAGGGTGGGGGTTTAGCAGGGGACAGCCAGGAACCCTGTAATGTTGCCCTTTTGGCTAGGACTTTTGCCTGCGCTTCCTTTGTGCCCTGCCCCGTCTTGCTTCCAATTGAAAAAAACAAACAAAAAAACCCCACAAACCCAACACAACCTAAAAATAGCTCAAAGCTCTCCCATTGCCCCAAATAAAAAGGCATTGCCTTTAGACTGGCCAAAGGGCAACTAATCCCCACATTTCCTCATCTGGAGTATTGTCCAGTTCTGGAATCCACAACATAAGAAGGATACGGAGCTGCTGGAATGTGTCCAGAGGAGGCTACAAGGATGATCAGAGGGCTGGAGCATCTTCCATACAAGGACAGGCCGAGAGAGTTGGGCCTGGAGAAGAGAAGGCTCCGATGAGACCTTATAGTGACCTTCTAGTACCTGAAGGGCTACCAGAAAGCTGGAGAGAGACTGTTCACAAAGGCTTGTAGTGATAGGACTAGGGGCGATGGGTATAAACTGGAGAGGAGCAGATTTAGACTAGACATAACAAAGAATTTCTTCACCATGAGAGCGGTGAGGCCCTGACACAGGTTGCCCAGGGGAGCTGTGGCTGCTCCATCCCTAGAGGTGTTCAAGGCCAGGTTGGATGGGGCCTTGGGCAGCCTGGGCTGGTGGGATGTGTCCCTGCTCATGGCAGGAGTGCTGCATGAGCTTTAAGGTCCCTTCCAACCCAAACTGTTCTATGACTCTATGATTTCCACTTTCTTTCAAATGCAAGCCTTTCCTTTTGAAACAATAATTAAAACATTACACCCTTAGAAACTGGCAGCTAATTTCCCTTCTTCCTACACTTATGTAGGGCTAGGCTGCTTCTCACCTTCCTCCCAATACTAACAGAGAAAAGAAGCACTAACAGTGAGGTTAAACCAAAAAATTTTACTCTGAAAACCTCACCAGTTATTGTAACCATACCCAATGCGACAGGTGTGAAAGTATAAGACTGCAAATTAATATTTCTTGTACACAGTTTAAATATGGCTTCGTTTTTTTTTAATAGAGGAAGAGGACCTATCCCTGCACTTCCTGATAAAGAGCTCATCCCCAGTTTTCCTGTTGCCCCTCTTTAAAGTACTGGAAGGCTGCTTGAGTCTCTCTTGCTGGGGAACCAATCAAGTAGCCTAATGGTAAAATTTCAAAAGCACAGCTGAGCTGAACTCATCCAGGAAGGGACAAGTAGTACCACCTCCCTAATTCTTACTTTGGTGTTCCTCACAGTACTACCTTCGTACCACAAAGAAAACAGCTACCTAACAAGGCCTTGAAAAACAAACTTTTGTCAAAAATCCTATTATAGTAGCACTCTTGTAATTGACAACAGAAATGCCCCCCCAAAGTTGACCCTCCAAAGCAGCACAGCCTCAGTCAGGATGCCCACCTGGTTTGAAGGCATGCTTGGTGTGCCCAAGTCTTCAGCTCAAAACCAGACTGAGCCAACTTTCACGTAAGACTGAATACTTAAAATAAGCCATAAACATTAGCTATTCTGCATAGTATTTATTTATAAACAAAACCATTGCATTTGATCACATATAACTTTTGATCCTGCAAACTCAGGTTTATATATTGTTTTTATTTTTATTTTTTTTACAAAAAATACATTTTAACAATAAAAACCATCTCCATTAGTCCACTGTTCTCCAAAGTGTAAACGTACAGTGTAAATTTGCCATCTTTAATATAGACATATGCTATATTTTGCCAGTTGTCTATAAGAAATTCAGCTACAGAGAGTCTGATGAAACATAATAAATAATGATTAAGAAATGGAAAACTTCACACCAATAAATGGAAAATATAAACTTTTTAAAAGTCATACAAACAGTTATATTACAGCCACCTCTTCAAAAAAATCAAAGATTCAATTTATCCTTTTTAAAGTACACCAGTATTGCATTACCCTTATTGGCGTATTAGAATAGATATCACCTTAAAATTGAAATACTGTCCATTGAAAGAAATTGACTGAACTACAACTAAAAGGAACATAATCTCATTAAATCAATACAACAGCAGTGCAAAAGCCAAATACGTTGGCTTTATAAAAAAGACACTTCCTAGGAATAAACATACTGAATGCTATTCCATGATTTTTTAATTTTTATTATTATTTCTTGAAAGCAAGAACTATTTTTCTTTCTCACTGTTTGGATAACAAATACCACCACAAAGTAAAAGTTTGATTTGCTTTCTTTGCCACCTTTTTTCTCATATCTGATGACTTCAAAAGAAAAACACGCAGTTGGCTGAGAATGCTGTCAATCTATTGTGATAGTGATTTCTATCAGTACCATTTTTTCCCCGTGGTTTTTGCATGAGTAATAGAGCACAGAACCAGTGGCTTAAGAGTCACTGGAAAACATTTACAAGGGAAAAAAAGGGGGGTGGGGAATAAAGACTCCTCTATCTTGCCTATAAAAAAAGATGTCTAAGATAGCATAAACAAGTTATATTTGAACATTTTCAGCTTTAGCTCATTCTGTTAACACCAAACAGAAGGAAATTTATCTCCTTTCCAAAGTATTTCCATTCAACTATTTAATAAAGGACTTGGTAGTCTGACCCATTTGTACTCAGCATGGTACAGTCTGACAGGCAGGTAAGTTTCAGAGATGAATCTCGGCACACTCGCATCTCAGCCTGAAAACTTCCAAGGCAGACTATATGTTTACTATTATAACAATTTGAGTTTTGAGATAATATACATATGCATTTGTATACATCACAGAAGCTCTACATCAATCCTGTTCAGCACAGGGCTTCCATGAAAAAAGGCCTTCAGGCCTTAAAGCGTGGTGTTCAATGCAGAGCAGTAGTTGCCCAGGAATCCTACCTCGCTTCGGATATGCTGCCGTAGCTTGTGCTCTCCAATGGTCCACCAGGATGCTTCCCACTCCACCAGCTGCCTTTGACTTGGAAAAAAGTAGGCGAGAGCTGTGTGCGAAATGTGGCTGTTGAAGCCACATATTGGTACATCCCTGGACTTGTGAACCAGCACTGCTGAGTTCAAATGGAAACTATAAGGTAGAACTGAAGTACCCTTTGACTGTGTTCAAATACAGACAGGTTTTTGGATGCCGGAAACGGCAAACAAGTAGCAAGGGCAGGACACAAACAGGCATGTGGTTTCCATCACTGAAAAAGCTGAAATATCCTAGCCGTATCCCATGGAGTTGTTTATGCTGCAAAACTATGTTCAGACACTGTTCTTTAGTGACAGAAAAAAAATGCAAAAGGGAGTCAGATAATCAGTTTTCAGGATAAAACCCTAAAAAAAAAAATTCCTTCTTTTGCTGGTAAAACAAAAATGTTACCTATATGGCCAAAAATTTCATCTACTGTTTATATTTCTGTCCCGTTAATGCAACATACAACATTGTGGATTCCAATAAAAGAATACTGTACTATACAACAACACTACTAAGGTTTGTTCTGAAGAGGAAATCAAGGAAGGTTCTTTTTTGCATTTTCACTATATCCCAGTACTTGAATTTTAGAAGAGGAAATAATAGCTTATTATATAATAATTGTTACTTATGTTTATATAATGCTGATTATTATATAATATGCTCATTATTGATGACATAATATATAGTATTATGTGCTTGTATAATAATTGCTTATGAATGCTGATATAAGATCAAAAGTCAACACAAAAACGTTTGTAGAAAAGTATTAAGATTCCTAATACAAAAAATATTTGCAAATTTAATTACAAATACATTTTAAAGCAAAATCTTTAATTAAGCACATCAGGGTTGGTCAATATTGACAGGGTTCCTTTAAGAGGAAGTGAAGGTAACGCCCACTGCATCTGTGGGAACAACTAAACGCGGAGTATATACACTTATTGATCAAACTATGTCAAATATATAAAGTGAAGAAGCAGTATATACAATTTTGAACCTACACAAAGGTTATAATGGAAGATCAAGTAAGTCTCTGCTAAAACCTTATGACACTAAGTACTACTGATTTCATGCATTTGTTCTACAACTTGTCCTAAAATTTCATCTACTACATCAATATCATAGTTTACTTGCTGCAAGTCTAGATCAGGCATGATTGTAGCCAGAAGCTGTCCAACATTCACTCGAAGAGAGCGTAGTTTCAGGCTGTGAAGAAATAATTAGATATAATTAGATGAAGTTTTACGTTCAAATTCACAGTACTTTATTAAATAAGCTGGAATAATACTCTATACTGGAAAGTCTCTGTAAATTACTTCCATAAACAAAACTCATGCAGTTAAAGCTGCGTCAAGATCATCTCAAAACCAGGCTTTCAAAGTTGAGCCTCTCAAGTTCTAATTTGGAAAGTATATCTTCCCTTAGTTTCAAATAAACACCAAGGGCTAAACTGAGTTCTGCCTCTCCCAGAACAGATCGGAAATCTTTCTAAATGCTTTTATTTAAGTTAGCAAATAAGCACTGACACAATCCTTTATCCCACGCCACCTCTTTAGTTCTCAAAATATTAAACTCTACTTAATTTTTATACACTTTGAAGGAGAAACTGACACCACCTATAGGAACAAAAGAAGAGAAAACAAAGAGAGAAGAAGGCAAGAAAGAGTAGCTTGTCCAAAGGCCTTTAAATATGAAGAGAAAATAAGGTATCAATTATCATAGAACCATAGAATCATCAGGTTGGAAGAGACCCACCGGATCATCGAGTCCAACCATTCCCTAAACCATACCCCTCAGTATCTCATCCACTCGCACCTTCAACACCTCCAGGGAAGGCAAGTCAATTATAGTACTATATGCTATGCTTTCTCTTTTTACTTGCTTCCCAGGATCCCTTTGCTCTGTCCTCTTCCTGACCAAATTACTTCCAAGTCACCCATCCCTTCTCTTGAGTGTTTCCTTCTACCATCAGTTTCTTTATCATGTCCAGTAAGCAGCCAGTCTTCACAATGCCATCATATCGCAATAGGGCTGGTGGCAGAAGATACTTGAAGTCCTGCGTATGTTTGCTAATCCTTTTAGGAAGTACAAGTCAGATGCTACAAGAAAATTAAATGCTGGCAGATAAAAGGGAGATTGAACCACAGAAAATTTAGACTGAAAGGGTTCTCTGGAAACCATGCAGTCCTTTCTGGCCACCTCTATCTCTGTAACACTCATTCAAAGAAGGGCCAACTCAGACCAAGTTGCTTAGGACTTCTGTATTTTGAAAATTTCCAAAGATGGAGATTCCACTAGCTCCCTAGGTCTCCTTTTCACTTGCAGCTTCTATGAGTTGCCTTTCATCCTATCACTGTGTTCAAAAGAAGAGGCTGGCTTCAGCTCTTCTACACCCTCTCATGAGGCAGAGGAAGAGAGCAATAGGATTTAAAGGATTTAAACCCATCTCACAAAGGCAAGGCTGTGTCCCTCAGCTTCTTCTATATGAGATGCTCCAGGCCCCTCCTTTATGGTGGCCATTCAGTAGGCTTGTTCCAATACACCAGCTTCATTCACATATCAGAGAGCCCAAAATTGGACTCATTACTCCATGTTTAGTCTCACAATGCCCAAGAGCAGGGAAAAATAACTCCCCTCAAAGTGCTGCCTGTCTTACTTAATACAGCACTGAGCTCTCCCACAAGAGTATACTGCTGACTCGCATTCAACTTTTAGTCCACCAGCAGCATTACAAGCCTTCTTCTTAGCTGCCTTCCTATGAGTAGTCTCCAGCTTGTTCAGGGGCACGGGTTATTTCCAACACAGCTGCAGAACTTCAGAGGTGCCTTTGTTCAATTTCCAGGTTTCTTTCAGCTCGTTTCTCCAATTTGTCAAGGTCCCTCAATAGCAGCCCTACCCTCCAGAGTACCAAAGATTCCCTCCTATCTGATGTTGTCATGAATATATTTATTTAATTTTGCTCTGTCACCTAGACCACTAATAAAGGTATTAAGTTACTAACCTCAAAACTGATCCCTGCCCATGCTGCAGCCCAGATGCAGACTTCACACAGGCAAACTGCTGACTGAAGGCCAATTTTACAACCCACATCCTAGTCTGCCTATCCAAACCATATATCACAAACTTCACTATCATGATATTATGGCAGCCCCTCGTGGAAGCTCTGCTAAAACGAAGGCTGACAACAGTACACTGCTCAGCCTGTTCTTCAGATCTTCCTTTCTGCCTGTCTTAAATATGGGCATGACGGCTACCTTTTTCCAGGCATCAAGGAAGCTGACTGCCACAACCTTTTGCAGGTATTATCTCAAGACCAACTTTCCAATTGGCCAGCTCCCTCTGATGCATCTCATCTGGTCCCACTGAGTGGTGTATAATGAATTTGCTTAAATGATTCCTTAATTCAGTAATTTTTTTAAATTTTATCCCTAATATTACCACTTGGCTCAGGGACCTGGTCAGTGAGAGGATAGACTTCACCAGAAAAATAAGGTAAAGAAGATGCTGGGTACCTCAGTAATTTGTGCCTCACACAGCTCATGTCCTTTGCTACTTACTAAGCACCTGCTCAATCCAGCAGCAGGCCCACATTTGTCTTAGCTCTCCTGTTGCGGCTACAGTGCTTACAGAAGCTCTTATGGTCACACATCACAGGCCCTGGCAGTTTTAAGTCCAGCTGAGCTTGGGCTTTCAATTCCATCCTACATGCCCAGGCAGTGTGCCTATATTCCTACTTCCAGCTGGTATATGTACTTTTGTGTGTTTGCTATATCTATTAACCAAGAGTTGCAAGCTCTAATTTGTAAGTTTAAACCCTTATTTAGTTCAAAGATACACTTTGGATACAACCTAGTTTCACAGGATTGGTCTGAAGCAAGAAATTCTTACAGGAAACCTAAGTTAGAGCACTACTGTTCCAAGAAAGGAAAATAGAATGTAAGAATGAAGTTCATCTACACAGGACAAGCTCATGATCACTCTGTTTCCCGCCTCCCTTCTCTCTCTCCCTGTTCTGCAAGTTGTGTTCTAGAAATTATATAACATTTTTGATATTTTAAGAAGTGTCAGTATGGTCATCTATTGTGCAATGATCACAACCCTGAACACAGAAATATATCACTTGATAAAAAAATGTTACTGAGTTAGGAGTCACAAGAGGCAGCAGAAAATAATTCCAAGCACACATTTTATTACATGATTATCACATTACTTTCATAAAGGTGTTTCAGATACAATCAGATAGCCAAAATCCTGCCTGAAATAGTCTAGAAAGAACAAAATTTATACCTTTCTCCATCAGAAAAATTTACAGACTCTTCTACATTACTGGTGGTAGAATCGGTTGCATGTGCTACAGCTTGTGGAATTGAAGCTTTCAACTGTGCGATTTCTGCTTTGAGTTCTTCACACTGACAGGCAATTTGGTTTTTTTCCACTTCTAGTAGTTCAATCTGGCAAGTAAATAAAAATAATTTTACATACCAAATAAAGTTGTGGTGGATTAAAATAAAGACAACTTATACAAATATAAGCCATTTAATTTTGCTGATCGCTTTTCATTAACTTTTCAGTCAGATCGTAAGATATGACAAGCCAGATAAACTGCTTTAAAACAGCCAGCTGTCAGCTGAATCACTACATGTGCTCCCTCTAAGCCTGCTCAGTATCTCATCTTACAGTCAGAGCCACTCCAGAGCCTTGCAGACTCTCTCAAATTTCCTTATTTCTATTTATGGAAGCAAAAACCCAGAGGCTCCCAGGCTAATTTAGTAATTCTTCCCCCATCGAGGTGGCTTGATCAGTGTATTGAACTATACAACACTCTGTACCGGAACCGCTATGAAACATCCATTAAAAGTTTAGTTGTTAATTTGAAGGATCTCACTGTTTTAACAAACATACCTCACTTTTATATCTGTCTCTTTCGATGCTGCACTTGTCCAGTTGCCTGAAAACATCATCCAGATGCACAGCAATTTCATCTACCTCGCTCTTATTGTCACCGGCAGCACATTTGCTGCATTCAGTTTTTAAGTTCTCCATAGTATTGCATTGCTCCTTTAGTTTTGCTATTTCTTCTAAGGCCTGTTCATAGAGAACAGTCACTTCTGCCAAACGTTTTCCATGAACGTTTTCTTCTTCAGAAGAAATTGTCTCAGTTGACTGATGGCACACTTCTTTTTTTATATACTTATTATTCATTTCTAAGATCCTCTGCTCCAGTGTTTCTACTTGCTTAGTTAATACTTCACATTTGTTTTGGTACATTTCTTTTTCTTTGTTTAATACTTGCAGTTGATTTTTCAGTTCATTTCCAAGACCTACACAGGTCTCGGAAACATCAACGTTGTGCTGTTTAGTTTCCACCTCTGCATTAGGAACTGGAATATCCATTTCATCTTCTGCCTCTTCCTTTTTAACAACTAAGTTCAGAACTTCTGTTTGTGTTGCTGAGGTCAACTGTTCAATTTTTGATTGAGAAGTAGCTGCAACACAAGGTTCTCCAACATCACGGTTTTCTTGCTGCTTTTCCTCTTGATCCAAAGCAATACATTCAGTTTTTACTACAGCAACATCCGAATCTGAAGCTGAAGGCTTTGGAGTACTGCTTTCCTCTAAAATAATGACATCTTCATCATCATCATCATGGCTGTTGAATGTTTTGTCATTTAATCGAGTTATCTTTAAAGACACAGGTGTCACACAACTAGGTGTCCTCCGTTTAAGACTAAGAAGCAAAATATTAAACTGAGTATTGTATTGTTCAAATACTGCCAAGTCATTTGTTCCAAACTACATCTAGTGTTTCTACAGGCACTATTAAAAACTACTCAATAACTAGAAAGGGATGTCTCCCTGCATAGTATTTTAAGATCTGCAGTCAGAGTAAATACCTTTTCCATAAAAACAAGTGGCTGACATCTACACACTAAGTTATTACCTTCCCATGATTTTGAAACAGACTCAGTATGTGTGGCAACACCCCCCCCGCACCCATTCCTCAACCAACAGTGGTTAAGGAAAACATTACAGAGCATGTTTAACACAATACAGTCTTTTCCTAAACAGATAAACCACTGAGCAATTTTCCTTGCCAGAGCACAATATGTTTTGCTGCATTCACTTTTGTACTTAATAAGGTTTCTAGATACCTTTAACCAGCCTGCTGATTCCTAGACTCTCAAAAGTGACATGAATTTTAGCAGCTATCACCTGAAGACAGGAGTACACCCAATATCATTAATTTCTGTACAGGTTCACTAACCTGTTATCAGAATCAGAATGAGGTGAAGATACTGATCTATTTGTAATAAGTAGAGGTCTTTTGACAGAAGCATTTGATGTTTCTGGTAGAAGTGATCTTGGAACAGCTTCCTTTCCACTCACAGGTGAGAATGTTTTGAAATCTTTACTTGAAGAAACAGGCGTTTTTAAAAACACTTCATTTATCTATAAGATAATATTAGTTAAGAATGAAAAGAGACACTAGTAGATCCTTCAGAATATGTTTAAGCAGTTCTCCCAACTACCTGCCAACACTCAAAATTCTGACCAACATTTCTTATGCACATAGTAAAATGATCTCCTTGAACCAAGACTCAGTATTTTGCAATAAGGAAAGACAACTCCACTCCGTGTTGCAAACCTCGGGTTTCTTAATTTAATGATCACATGCCCCCCACCTGCCCCCAAGTTCTATTGATGTGTGCTAAGTATCTCCTTCAGTTTAAGACATACAACATATTAGAAAACAGTAAGTTCTATATCATCATTACAGATCTCTGGCAGATTTCTCAGAGGACTTGGAATGCTGTACACCAGCCGCACACTCCTCTCCATGCACAGATTTATTGCTGTAAGATCAGAAGGCTACTTTCTGACAAGGTCTTTCTCTAGATACAGCTATTTTCAAATACTGTGTAGAATTTCAGGCAAGAGCTCTTCTGTCTGAAGTCTGACCATGATACACAAAGCACGGGACAGCCATCTCTGTTAAAACTGCTCATAATTAATTGTTTGTCTAAAATGAACAACACTTTACTTTCAGAAGTTACCTTGCTACTTGGGTAAAAGTAATGGCAGAAGAATGAATACAAGGAAGTATTCAGGTTAAAACAGCAAATGCAAAAATCTTCTCCAGAAACTGAGTGACCTTAGGTTAGCACTTTACTTCAAAAGCAACTTAAGACAAACATCACTTAGGAAATTCAATTCTGAGTTACAATCTACACATTCACATCACTTAATCACATTTCAATTTGAGTGCCTCCTTGTAAAACTACAGCTACAAGTCTGTCCATTCCCACTCTACCCTGCCCCAGTTTTAAGGGCTTCTTTACTTCATGTCCTCATCACACTTGTCTACAACCAATCTATTTTCAATAATTACATGTCATGCCACAAAAGGAGCTATGAGTAACTGAAACCTTTTCTAGTACTGTTTTGCCTTTACCCCTCCTAAACTCTTTAAGTAAACATTAAAAAAGCCAATCGTGTCATCAGACAGTAGAAATGAGGGATTTTTGTTTTCCTAATGGGGAGCATAACCTGTATACGTCATCAAAACAAAACAAGAAGTTGAACCAGTCAGTTGGCCACCAGCTAAAGCAAACTAACTAACAAAGCCTGGTCTATTCAATCAAACTGCATAGTATCGGTTCCAAGAAGAACAAATCCTGCTACCAAAGTCAGTTTCCTTTCAACTTCAAAAGTTACCTGGTAGCTGTACTCTGGCCGCTTCTTCAGTTTCTCCCTATCTCTGCACAGCAGCGAGGAAGAAAAATTAAGAGATTAAAAATGTTAATTCCTTACAAAACCAAACCAAGCTCAAAGTCTCAAAGCAAACACTACATTCCTTTATCTCAGCTAGACAGAATGAAGTTCTAATGAATATAACTTGGTTTGACCAAAAATTTTCAGCATGAACCAAGATGGTATTATAGCTTAGTTAGTTTAACTTCAAACAAGTTCTCTCTCAGATTAAGATTTTAAACAAAAGGCCATGCCTCCAGATTCTAGAATGCTAGTCAGCATTAGTTAAAATTACCCAAGTCATTTTTTCCCCCATACACCTTCAACTAAGAATACTCTTATTTTTAAATAAATGTACTGAGGTATTCATCTGCTTCAATGTGGACCTTTAGTACAATAGTTACCTACACTAGGCCTCCTGACAGCCCTAATAGCTTGCTTCTCTACAACTCCTAACTATCTTCATACTGCTTACAACTATGAAACAATGCCCTTCTGAAAGCTGTACTTGAACGTCAATTGCCATATTGCTCCTTAGCAGTCCCTTTTGGTATCACTTTCCTAATTTCGATTTAGGAGGGCAAACAAGCATTAAGTCAAAGGAAGAAAAGTCAATGTAATGCAAACACGCCAATAATAGAGAAGAGAACAGTGCTATTAATCTCCTCACCACTACAATCAAGTCTTGATTTCAGGGCACTATTTTATAGCTAGATATATTTCTGGAAGAGTTGCAATTATACTATAGGTGAGAGAAAAGGGCATTTAGTTTTCACATTCCTTTTCTAGTGCTGAAACTCTTGTAAGATAGTCTCTAGTACTCACTTTTTCTTGTAAGTTTTCTCATATGTAGGATGTATTAAGTCATCATCTTCTGGTTCTTCTGGCACATTACAATTCCTGAGTTAAGGAGACGGGGTTGGGGGGGAGAGAGGCGAATCAAAACATGACAGAAAGAGCTTCACATCCATACTCATAAGAGATGGTAAAGTAGAACTAAAAGCACTCGCTTAGATATCCATAGAAATCCAGTTTTACCGGAACTGTGGATCGGGGTTCAGTGAGCAGTACCACTTTTCTGGCAAGTGCTCTATTCCATCTGGCAGCTTTCGCCATTTCAGACATGCATCACACTGCACCCATGTCTGATCAGGCTGTTTTCTGTAATGGAAAAACATAACAGAAGTTTTACATGAAAAGCTCATTTTCAAGACCAAGTGTAAACCAGTAATACCAGTATGTAATTTTTTTATCCATTTAGAAGTGATACTCACTGTATCTCTTCAACTGGTAAAGCTAATGGGTATTCTTCATTTCTCTTCCTTTTCATTTCATTCCAGTAATCGTTAAGCTTTTCTCCTAATGCTGCTATTGTAAGTCTAAAAAGAAAAATTTTTGAAAGATCACCTTAAATAATCAAACCCTAACACAGAAAGAAACTTTACAAACTACAGCGAAAGAATAAACTTATGAACAACTAATATTTCATTTTGCACAACAGTACACTTTCCAATTTTAGAAAGCCCTAGGAATTAGATGAAGTCATGTTTGCCAGCAAAGAATTACTAGAAATAAGAGTTAGAGCACAAAGACTGAAATCAAGACTGCTCAATTCAGAAGTGCCGTGAACATATGTACGGTGCAAACCCTGAAGCTGCTTCACCAGTTCAACCTCAATCATAAAAAAAAAAGGTACAAGACTACCTCTGTCAATTCATTACCTAGCTGTCTATTAGGCTGATGTTTCTGTATGTTCAGAACTACTCTAAAGTTGATATACAGCAATAATACATGGAGATTGCAAAAGTATGATCTACATCCTGCTAAAAGGAGCATGCCAGTCTTAGCCTAAGTTAATTTTTACCTGGATTAATTTCCTGATCAGGGCTCATTGTGCAGCTCAACTACTACTAGAGCAGGCACACACAGAAGGGAGTGGTGCTGAAGAACAAGCCTCATAGGTGAGGTAGAGGTAAGGCTGCCTCTTGCCAGCATGCTGGACTTATGTCAGAGTAAAGTGGCTGGATAACCAGAACCTGAAAGTAAGCCACTCCCTGCCTGGTTTATTCTAACACCTACACCATCCCAGTCCCTTGAACTAACACAAACGTTTGTGCAGTGAACTAGTCTGACCTACAAAGTTTTTATCTAGATCACCTCTGAACTCAAGTCATGAACTCCTGTGCCAAAAAAAAAAGGAAGTAACATAAGGGCAGAAATGAGAAGCAAAGCATGTATGGGATCACACTTCTCTTCTGGAAGGGAAGGGCGTGTCAGCTTACATTGATCATAAAATCAGACTATGCTTCATGCTTCTTTTTTGGACTGGAAAGTTAGCTTTTGAAAATCTGTAGCACTCTGCAGAAAAACCTTTATAAAAAAATCCCAAACTTCTGAGTACCTCTACGCCCACAGTACTAGCGTTTTTAAAACAAGTAAAAAGCATTCAATGCCCACTGTGTCAGGCTGTGAGAACACAATGCAAACCTTGGTCAACATAAATGACTATCCTACAGTGTTCCCAATTCCGCCTCCTCTGACAAGGGAACTGCTAGTGTCATCGCATATGAAGTCGTTCAGGGAACATCTGTACTGAAAAATAAATAATGCAAGAGCTCTTTTCCAGTTTGACAGATTCCCTGTTCTCCTTTACCATGTATTCTCCTTAACAGCTCTGCTAGCACCACAGTGGTTACTGCTTAAAGCTGGCAGTATCACTGCAAAGAGCAGCACAGACTGTGGGTGCCATTTTAAGAAACAGGCAGATTGGACTGTAGTGGCTGTAGCAGCTTGATAGGCTTGCTGTTCTTCCTCCAGAGATGCTGTTTCAACAGCAGGAATAAGCAGATTTATCGTGTTATAGCCCCTCAATTTCTGCAATAAACAGCTATGTTTCCTATAGCAGTCTGGTAAGGCTTCTCGGTTATCTTCTTACGCAGAGCTGCATACAAATCAGCAGTTCAGGAAAGGCGCTGTGGATAGTCCAGGTTGTCAGCAGAAGCTGAACCACAACTGACTGAAGGGCAAAACATGCAGCTTAAAAAATAGGTAATGAATTCTGCCAAAGTTTACCTCATTTATGTTTGCAAGTCAATATTCTAAGTCCATATTTAAAGGAATTGTTAAGAGCACAGAGAAGGAAAGTACCTGTTCCTTTAAAGGCATATGGTCAACAGAGCCATAAACGAGAACGGAGACAAACCTGACTGACAATGGAAGTATTGATAAGGACAAACCGGGTCATTGACACTACCTGGTGAGGATACGTGGAGTGCAAGAATGTTTATTTTTTCAGTTGGGAGGATAAGGAAATGGAAGGAGACAAATGCAGAATCATAAAACCTGACCAGTTAGCATTAGCAATGACAAGCAGAAACAAACTTGGTCAGCCACACTAATTTATGGGCTACAAGAAACTGCATGCTAACTGGGATATTACAACAGATAAGGAAGCAAATCTGAGGGTCCAAGACGTTTAGAGGGGGCCAGTAGAACTATGCCAACTGATGAGGCAATGTGCATGGGGAAGAGGGAGGAACAAAAAGGTGGGTAGATTAAAAAGGGTATAAAAAGAGTTGGTTGCATGTAAAACAGGTTCTGTCAGTACAGTTGTCCAGCTGAGCCCTATGACTGATCCCCAGAGTCTGTCTTACCTTCTTACATCATCTTATTCAGTATTATTCAGGCAGGAGGACAGAGGAGCTGCGTCAAGTACTCAGGGGGTCATATGTGTGCCTTTATGAGTGAGCTACCTCTGTGAGACCTAAAGGAGAAAGGGGATTTGGCCATCTTATGTTTTACGCAAGTCCTGTTTGTAAGTGCATCTTGTCCCTGGCAGTCTGTGTACCCAGATGTGTCAGTGTCCTCTGTGTGTGTCTCTGGGATGTGCGTTCAGCTTTGCTACTGGCTGAACTTGAAAACAGGAAAGTGACAGTCGTGTCCCTCAGCCTGGGCAGAGATCCTGGGTGTCTGGGCTGGGTTCCGGTGGCCAGGCAGGAGGGAGTCCTGGGATAGAGCTACTGGAGGAGGTGGCTGCTCCTAACACCCTTTAATACTAATCAGCACTGAAAACAGAAAATCGCCTTGGCATCATATAGGGAAAGAAAGTAATAGAGTGGAACAATTCTCAAGGTATGTATTCAGGAAAGTTTCCCTAAACAGTTTTTATACCTTAGACTGAAAACTGCTTAAGTAACTCATCCCCTCTAGCCTTTCCTCCTCCATATGTCTCCTTCCACAATGCCAGCACAACTGATTCATAGCAGAGCAGTGTGAAGAGATTAAGAAATTCACCTGGCTTAAAAATCAATTATAATCTCTGAAAATTTTAAGTCAGACTAAAACTGTGAACCAGATTGGGAATTAACTACAGGAAATATCACTCTAGATACTGACTGATGGGATGGATGAAAATATGTAAAGAAGTGGCAATCCTAAATTAGAAATAAAAACTGAAATAAAGCAAAGTCCCCGATCACCGTTGCCTTCAGGATGACAAGTTTTTTTTAAATGCTCTATCACTTAGGAGAGAAATTGAAGGCACTTAAGTGTACTCTTAAGACAGAAATTGAGAAGGGCTCAAAAACATCTAAAGCTTTTCCAAGAAAAGCCCAAATAAAAAATTTAATAAGTTAATAGCGTGGGATTAACATATCAGAATTTTAGTCATACATCAAGCAAATATCCACACCTCAGTTATTCAGTGCTAATTTTACAATCATTGAGGGGCAGAATTGCAACCAAACACTTCTACGACACTTGCTTTAAATTATTTGTAAGATGCTCTAGACTTCACTGACTGCACAATGAACGCAGTATGACCAGCGTAAGCATAAAACATCCCTACTGTTCAGAGGAGTCATGCAGTTCAATAGTGGAATATAAGCTTTTATTCTTACCACATGGCAAAGAGGATTTTATTGTCTTATATTTCAGAGTGAACAATACTATTCAACAGAAAGTCTACATAAAAATACACGTTTACCTGTATTCATTTGTGTAGTCAAAATCTTGTTTGTTATGGGTTGGCTTTAGGAAGTTGCATTCAATAATACCAACCACACCAACACCCATGTTGTTTGCCTGTAAAACGTTAAGATATATCAGGATAACCAACATATATTCTACACTAATACTTCAAGAGTTTGTCAGAGATAAGCTATATATACTTGGTAAAACCAATTTTCTGGATTATCGCTCCTCTCCAAAAATGAACTCTTCACAAAGCCCCTAAATAAAAAAATCCTGTTCCACCCCTTATTTTGTCCTGAAGGATATGTTTCAGCCCGTACTTTATGTATTAAGCTTAGTTTCAAAACCAAGTATTACAACTGCATACAATTAAATACAATTTTAACTACTGTACAAACTTAAAAAAGGTGGTTTTATAAAGGATACATCAATATCTATTCCTATTAAAAAGAAACATTTGAGTGAAAATGATTTTTACAGATGTTAAAATAACTGAGCTTTAATTTCTTACCTTTAACTGACAGCCAACTCTTTCATAAGCTTTGATGAGTCTGTTTTTATGGTACATCATTATTCCATAATGATCTTTGTTTCTGCAGTTAAATCCAAAAGTAATTCTTACAGTTTTAGCCTTTTACCCGATATTAAGGAAAAATCTGGTTAATCTCATAACAAATATAGTTACTCTGAGTGTTAATTCTAAACCAGCCCTAGAATTTTACCCAGCAGAATCCAAGCAACTTACATTAAGTCACACCACTACATTCAGTGTGCAATGATGTAAATATTAGCAAAGGATACATTCAGAAATTTCGGTCTATATATATCATGTTCAATGAAGGCAAGACTTTTAGAAACCAGCTGTGTTTTTACTTTCTGTCCTCGCAGAATGATCTGCATTGTTGGCTTCAGATACAAAATACTGCAATAAGCCTAGAAAACATACAGTAACTCCTGTTATTAAAAAATCCCATTACGATACAAAAGTCTTATGATGCACATTATGTTTAGGAAGACAAATCCAAGTTTAAGTGTTATGAAATGTGGTTTTCTCCAACTTGAATCTAGAGAAACAGGAAATGCAAGTGTGCATAATAAGCATACATATATAAAAAATTAAATGAATAGTAATTGAAAGACAACTTTTATGAATATGACATGTTAATCAGGTGCCTGAAGATGCAGTTCTACCACTAAATGAACTCTCAAACACACAAATCTCTATTTTCTTATCCCCTATTGACAGCTTAAAAATTCTGCTACAAACTTTAAAATAACAGATAAGAGTACAAGTGTTAATCTTGTTCCAAATAACTGCATTTTATTGTGTAGTTTGATAACAGCTATGCAGTCGTCTTAAAGATGTATAACTTGCATTCATTCATCATTATATTTACAACTTATAATAACTGAGGCAGATACAGCACTTCAAGTCTCTGAATTTGAGGTTTTAGTTCAATTTGAAAAATTCTTCTGAAAATCCACAGGAAGTAATTCCAGATGTACTTTCTTACAAAAAGAGGCCTTCAAAGCTTGTGAATCAACAGTGGAAACAATGGTTGTATCAACTGGCCTACAAAAAAGCCTTGTCCCTGCCTGCATTCACATATTCAAACAGTTGGG
The DNA here is from genome assembly GCA_033459285.1 of Clamator glandarius. NCBI lineage: Eukaryota > Metazoa > Chordata > Aves > Cuculiformes > Cuculidae > Clamator > Clamator glandarius. The sequence goes on along the minus strand of JAUNZM010000310.1, from coordinate 1,687,518 downwards.
AGCAGCTTTTCAATTCCTTTACCTCTTTTTTGAAACCTAGAAGGAACACTTAAACCAGATTGGTTTTGATTGGCACATGGGCACAGCATCAGTACTATACGCATGTATATCTGCAATACAACAGAATGTTTACTCTGCTGACAAACATGCCCACCCTTATTTCATTTCTGAAGCTCTCGATCACATTTCCTTCTTGCTCCTTAGTAGGTAAGGATGGCTACATTTAACAGTAAGTCATTTGCAAGACTACATAAAACCCAGTAATTTTAATTAAACAGTAAACGTTTACACAAGTTCACAAACACATTCCACCTTCAATTTTCTAAATTAATGCTCACATATTGCTTAACATTTAAATTCTGACGTTCGCCCTTCCCATCACATCTCTCTAGTACAGTATATTACATTAATGCAAAAACATACATCCTCTACCTTCCAAACAGAAATAATTTTAAAAAACATTATACATACTCGCAGCGAGTAGTCACTTTCTGGAACAATCTGGTCTAGTCTCTCTTGTTTTTTATATCCTCTTTTGCCTGTTTCATCCAAGTCTTCTGGAATTCTGATGTCATACTTATCCTTGTCAAAGTCAAACTCTGTTTTTTCATTTTTCTCTCTGAGAAAAAAGATTTTAAAAAATATACTAATTTGGGGGGGAAAAAAAGCCAACACAGATTTGCTAAAATTCACATAAACAAAGTTCACCAGTTCTTCCGATACCCAAGCAATACAACAGAAGTGACATCAAGCGAGACATTCATAAATTCTAACTTAATTCTAAACAGGTCAACCTTCAGCAGCTAATATCAGCTTTAAATTCCGGATGGACCAAGATGCATGCATTCTTTGTAAATGCAAAATTTCTGGATATTACAAATTGCCTTTCTAATACTTTTAAAGCTGCAAAAGTGATACTCACACCTTTCCATCTCAATAATTATCACAATTTATTGCACCACTTACCAGATGCATACAGTATATCTAGTTGCAGATGTATACACTCCAGTATACTGGTAGTACCTTTGCACAACATTAAGATATATCATAGCTGGCTTCTCTGCATTCATAATTTAATGGGTTTGAAATAACAGTTTTATAATCTATCTATTTCAATTTTCCTTCTGGCAGAAACAACAGCATCCTATCAAAGGAAAATATGAAGTCCTTTACATTCTCCTTCCTTCTGATTTGTTACTTGAAATATTACCAGCAGTTCTCATGCAACATTACAGCCCTTCAATCATGCAAGCTGGAGACTAGTTTCCCAGTTATACCTGACTGCCCACAATCTTCTGGAATTATTCTACAAAAAGAACCCTTATATGTCTGCATACATTGAAAGATAAACTAAATGAGAGAGATAAGAGACTGGACTTTACCGTACCTTCTAAGATTCCAAATGATAATTCTTGTTCCCTTTTTCCCTATTATAGCATCTAGCTCTGCCAATAACTTCTCCTCAGTAGAAAACAAAGAATGTGTCAGGATGGCCTTCAGGCTGTTTTTTGATTCTGTTGGATCACTTATCTGTCGTAAGCATTATGTTAATGAGAGTAACTTCAAATGAAGAAAGTTTTCAGAAGATAAGAAAACTTACAGAAACTTAGAATAGTATCCTGTACTCATTTCACAGCTGTTCATCCCACATCTTGGAGCTCCTACAAATTTACAGTCCTTAACAAATTATAGTCTTCCTTACAACTTACAATTTATTTAGAGTATCTGTAAGACTAGACAAGGAGGTTTCCTTTACTGATATCGTCCAAATTTTGCATGTACCCACAACTTTTCATTCAGAAATTGTTGAAAGGATATGTTGGTTGTTGAACGTCACTATAGGAACCATGACATGTTCTGCTTTTGTGGCTTCAAGGAAAGTCTGAGATAACAGGCCCACACTCATGGTTTCTCCATTTTTGGTGAAGACTATTGCATCTTTTCCCAGGCGCATGGACCCTGATTTAAACCCATTTCCATACAGTCCCACAGGAACACGGCCATTCATCACAGACTTCTCACTGAAGCCAAAGCTGAAACATAAGAAAACATTATAAGAGTGTAAAAAGTCCTATATAGCTTGAAAACCCAAGAAACACATGCAAGACTTGCCAAACTTGACTTAAACAGAGAATTAATCGCTTGGTTTAGGTATTGGGAACTACACTACAACTAAACAATATACAGTTAGGCAAATCCTGAAAGCTACCCATGTAACATTGCTAAAACCACACTGCAGGAAATAAGGATGTTTACTTTCATCTTTAAGTATGGAAAAGAAATATCATCTGTCCTGAATAATGCAATAAGCATTCTTATGGGATTCTAAGTTATCCTGTGACTTCACAATGAATATTAAGAAAAGCTCCTAAAGTTTTCCCCTCCACTTGCTTGGAAATGTGGGACGTACAAGTTTTCCATTTGTAATTATATGTCACATGTAATGTACATCAAGTAACTATACAGAACAAAATTTAGAAAGCAAGCTGTTGATTACAGCATCTTACAGAAAGAAAGTTTGAATTCAAACTTAAGTTTAAACCCAGAGATTTATCTGCAGGTAGATTAATCTTCTGTACTAGAACATCAACTGAACAGCAATCTCTTCACTAACTTTAGAGAGAAAATTTGAAGAAAGATCAGTTCAAACGCAATAGAATATTTAAAGACAAACAGACAAATGACAGCAATATAACTATTGTTCCCTTAAATTTTCCACAATACCTTCTATTTTCAATACTCCAGAGGGTGTAAGCTTTATCTCCCTTTCTCACTAAAGCAATCTTGAATATATAAAAAAAATATTAACCCCTCCTTGGCTGCACTAAAGGGCACTAAAGAGAGTTGACACAGCACAACCACTGCATGGTAAGTTAAACGTGAAGGCTGACAGAGAGGGTAAAAGAAAATAAGATAAAAATGCACTGACAAATTTGTGTGAAAGTTTTACCAGTGTCTCTAAATTCTCACTTGGATAATCGCTCAACTTCAGAAATGTTAAGTTTATTAACAAAATCAGTTGATTACATATAAGAAAAAGGAATAAATTGAGCAATAACAGAACTAGAAGCTAGAATTTTCACAAGAAAAATTGCAAAAGAAGTTATCCACCTTAGCATTTTGTGCAGCTTCTCTGAGTTCATACCATTTCCATTATCAGTGAATGTCAAGCATATATTGTCGTTTATCACCGTTTTGTCTATCCATATCTGTTTAGCACTCACATCTGGATCATAAGCATTATCTGAAAAGAAAGAAAGCACACAGTGGGATACTAAAGCAAAAATTTAACAGTTTAAGTGTGAACATTCTTTAAAGTGTTTAATTCCAGTGAAGACATCAGACAGTAACTCAAACTACTTAAATCCGCATGTCACACATGATCAAGCCTTTATCTAGCAGGATTATATACATAATAAATCTGCCAAATGCTAGTCCTGCAACACTGCCAAACAGCTATAAGGAATAGCTATCCCAACGTTATTATGGTGCTATGCTTACACATACGCTTACTTGGTGAATATGATTGTGGGCCTATGACCCTGAAGAGTCACATGCTAAACAAACAGTGCTGTAAAATTGTGGCCATTTTCAGCTGGAGTTAGGTATGTAATATAGTTGCAGAAATTTTGCACTGGCACAGATGCAAGTTTCTTAACCAAGTCACTGAATATTAGTCAACTTTTGCACAGAAGCAAGAAGCCATTGTTTTCAATAAAATAGCTTTCTGCTAAAATTTAAGTCTCCTAAACCACTCCTGTCTTTATAGATTAAAACGTTAAATCAAAACATTACAATGAAACAGCTGCATCAAAACCTGGCAAACCCTGCCTGAAAACAACTCACAATTTCTCAGTTCTTACAGATGATTTTAATACATATGCAAAAATTTAAGTGGAGGTGAACAGTTCAAATGCCAGTATAGAAAGCGAAACTAGGACAAGTTTCTAGTTTCGTTTCCCAAGTAGATGTTGCAATACGTACTTTCTCCCAGTCACACAAGCATCTTTCTAACTCTCTCAGGAGGCCAGGTTATTATCCACAATGCAGACAATGGCACATCACCAATATACATGGCTGCAACAATACCTTACCTGCTCTGGGCTTTAATTGGGAAATCACATTCAAAATACTATCACAGGTTCATATAATCAAATTTGAGAAAATAAAAACAGGCCAGGCAAGCAAAAAAAAATAAAGTCCATGTCCCTTTGTAAAAAAGTTATCACTAGCCTGCTACCCTATCACTTCCATTTAACACAGCTCACTGTCACAAATATGTATTTTGCTAGTGCAAGTTGTTAAACCCTAAGATGGTATGACTTTCACAGAAGGAAAGTACAAAATTACTTAAACCAAACTTTCTTTTATAAGATTTGAAAGAGCTTGCAATATTGCTACCACAAACAAACCATGACTCCACAAACAAAGCTCAACTGCCTTAACATCACTTTCTCCTATCTTCACAGCACCAACCTCCCCTCGCATACAGATCATTACTGTTTTAGGTAAGTTTGCATAAACTAAAATTGTATTTATATTATTTGATATTTGGCATGTGGTATAGCCCTACATTTCCACAAAATGCTATAAAACATACTTAAAAATCAACATAACTAACTAGAAGCATTAACAACTAATGTTGCCTTTGAGGCTTTGTTAAAGCAACACATATGACAAACCAGAGGCAAAGGAAAAAGACAAGTTTACATGCCTTCCACAACACAATTACAGTCATTCCAGTCAAGTATGGGATGGAGTGATAAAAGAGCTGGAATGACTTAATATTGTTACCCCAAAACCCGACAGACGTCCCTGCAGCCATGTGGTTCTGGTTTCTTCCTTTGTGACAGCTCTGGCTTAACCTAGCTGAAAAAATTCCTGCTTTCTTTTGTTAGGTTAGTTTTCTGTATTAGCAACAGCAAAACTCATGCACAGGAAACGAAGGAATGTGTGACCAGAAGAGATGCTCCCTTTAGCAGCAGCAAATTGTTAAATAAGCTTAGCAAGTCTTTCCAAACCACACCTTTATTTTGATGAACCAGTTAAAGAAAGTACGCTAGTCATTCTCTAATGTGAGAAACAAGCAACTCTGAAGATATCCAGTTAATAGCTACTTAAAAAAAATCAAAGGCAAGAAAATCAATGGGAGCTAATAAATTAAACAGAGACACAAGGCCTAGCTAACAGCAGATGACAGAGACAGTAACAAAGAGCCATAATTCTTAGGACACTCTTGGATGGACCATTAAAAGGAACCACTGAAGTATAATCCTGAAGATGTTCAGCTAGAAACTTGGCAAACCAAAAGAAGAAAATTAGAATGTTAGAGGGGTATAGACACAACATGCAAAAATTACTATTGGATGTTTTGAGGAAGCATCAAAGAAAAGGGAAAGGTCAAAGTGGATGGGAGAAGAATGGTACAATGGGCAGGGGGAGGACAAATAACACAGGCTGGCTGTGTGCAAGCTGGCAGCTGGTCATTGTGTTTCTGTGATTGGACCCTGCGCTACCCTTCTGTAATTCTGACTAAGCATCATTTCTAATAATATCGTACATGCTCTATTCTCAGTGTGTACCTGTACATGTTTGTTCTGCTAGCAAACTGCAGGCTGGATAAACCAACAAGTTCAAAGAAATAAGCAACCGTAGAGACCATAGGTCTACACCAGAGACTGGTAAAAAGCCCAGGACACAGGCAGCAGAATGACTCCCACACTTGGTGAAACATCCAGAAACATAGGTAAGCATAAGTGATAAGTGAGTGAAAGAATGCATATGTGCCACCAATTAACTTTAAACCTGGTTAACCAGGAAGCTGGAATAAAATAGCTCATTTGTGCTGTTCACATTTTGAGCGTTGCTTGTGTTTATGTGGGTTCTTGCAAAGTTACTGTCTTGCTATCTGTGCTAATCTGCCTGTGGCCAGCTGTGTCTGTACTGGATGCAAATGTGCCTACACATCTTTGGAAAGCACACTCAACATTACTACCCGCTGGGCCTGGGAGCAGCAAAAAGCAGTAGGCTTAGATTTGGTGGACTAGAAAAGAAGGAATTCACTTGGTCCCACAGTCTTCTGTTTGGCAATCAATAAATTCAGTTAAAAGAAACCAGCGATTTCTACAAGGCCCCTGCAACTGATGTCAGGTAATACATATGGTGTTAAAGAAAAAGTCATTCCGACTGTACAAGAGAAGTAAATGTAAGATTGGGTGGTAACAACAGGATCAACTCCTTCCCTACCTGAAGGAAAAAAGTTTTACAAGAAAAAATACTAACATAAAGTACTCAGGCAAACTACTGATCCACATACCTATAAGTTCTGCAATTGCACTGAAAGGCCAGGTGTGACTGGTAGAGTTGGTATGCAAGAACTTTGGACAAAGCTGAAATAAACCACAACAACAGCATTAGTTTGTGCTCTTCAATGATACCAAGCCAGAACACAGTCTTTTAAATAAAGTAACATTAAGTGAAGCTGGTTTGTACAACACTACCAAAAGGCTGTAATTTACTTTTAGGTATCATCATACTAACACCTATTAAAGGGAACATTAATACAGCTATTAAAGACAAAAGAGCAATACAGAATTCAGCACAGAATCATACTACATTCTGACCATGTGTTACATTGTCATCCTATAAAACTCTTTATCATAAAAATTTAAGGAATTGCCACTATATACTGATGCTTGACGTTAGAGAAAACGTCAAAGCCTTAGTCCAAATCTAGTAGCAGAAGCACATACTCTCAAAAGTTAGAAATGTACATCTTAAACCACAAGTCCTAAACTTAAATCTGAGAAGTGAGCGCACATAACATACTCAGTGGCTCACTGTCTGATATCATCACTCCTTTTGCCCATATTGATCAAAAAATCACCTGTCAGATTTTCTCAACTACTTTTGAGCTTTTGGCAATTTGATCTCATCCTCACTTATGATAAGATGTAACCAGTGGAACACAGACAAGAACTAGATAAGAATATGTAAATTGACTACTTATTTATGGAATATATTTTATAGATGCTGGTGACAAAAGTATTCTCAAGTAATTTACGAAAGCCGGGGTTCACATATATCCACACAGACCAAAAGACTAGTGAATCCATCATTAAATATCCATATAACTTAAGGATTTCTCAATGCAATGCTTGGAGAAACAGCTGGAACTGACAGAGTTGCATTTACACTACCACTTAGAATATATATAACTGTACTTCTACAAGGCCTTTAACACTAACCCACTGCACGTACATGATAGCATAGTTACGCTGATGGCACAAAGAGCAGCATCTGTATATACAAATAATGCTGGAAATAGTTTCTGTACAGTGCAGTTACACAAAAAAATTAATACAATACACATTATAATATGTAAATATATATAAAATCAGAAAATATTTAAAAATACTGTGTACACATCCATACTTCATGAATTTTACAGAAATGTTACACTGACAAGCACTTTTAAATAGTTCATAAAGTCTAAATAAGAGCAAGGGACCACTTCTGGTGTCAAAATTAATTTATCAGCAAAATGGAACAATGCTATGAGGTACCAGAGCATGAGTAAGGCAGCAATCCTAGTTGAGGGACAAAGCTGTTGAGGGGGCCGGAGAACAGGCCTTATGAGGAACAGCTGAGAGAGCTGGGATTGTTTAGCCTGGAGAAGAGGAGGCTGAGGGGAGACCTCATTGCTCTCTACGACTACCTAAAAGGAAGTTGTGGAGAGGAGGGTGCTGACCTCTTCTCCCAAGTGACAAGGGACAGGACAAGAGGGAATGGCCTTAAGCTCTGCCTGGGGAGATTCAGGCTGAACATTAGGAAAAAAATTTTCATGGAAAGGGCCATTGGCCACTGGAACAGGCTGCCCAGGGAAGTGGTTGAGTCACCTTCCCTGGAGGTGTTTAGGGGGCAGGTGGATGAAGTGCTGAGGGGCATGGTTTAGTGTTTGATAGGAATGGTTGGACTCGATGATCCAATGGGTCTTTTCCAACCTGGCGATTCTATGATCAGTTGCCAAGGTTGACTCTAAGGTTACAAGAGCACAGAGCACTCTTTCAGACTGTAACTTAATCCCTGCATTTCTCCATTGAGCTACAATGCAAGTATGAATATACTTCATGTCCTTCATTGCCACCTGTGCTTTAAAACTCCAGTTTCATAAAATCTTGTAAATTGAGTCAGGTTAAGTCACTGTCTCCCTTTAAAATTCCCAACAGATATTTACAAATAATTTACAAACCAAGAAAAAAAAAACACAGATCAAGCCTGTTAATGGAAACCTCTCAAACTTCGTGGCACATGGATAAAAGGATCTTTCATTTACTTTCTCCATTGCACAGTAACCCAGTGGATCTTAAAGATCTCTGTATTACTCTTTTCACTTCAACCTTTTACAATGCTGGCAGAATTTGTTCCTTTGCCTTGAACAAATGGGGTTCTTTTGTCCTCACCCAAAATCCTTCCCTGTCAAAACAAACACTAACATTAAAACAAAAAAAACCCCAACAAAATAAACCCACTAGACAGATATGTGTTCAAGCATTCAGCATCTGCTAACCGCCCAACTAGCTGCTAAAACACTTCCCTGCTGCTAGCCAGCAACAAACTCCAACTTTCAACTTGGGTAGACTGGGATCTCTGGAATTACTACTAGCATTGTAACCTCAATAATATGGACTCAGTGAAGTAGTTTTGATAGAGGCATAAATTCGCAGTTGTGAACCTCCCGTGGTCACCAGACAACGCTGATGAAGGAAGGAACCTCAGGGTCACCAACACTGACATAATCACAGGTAAGTATCCTTTTTATTCCAGTGAAGCAAAACACTCATGTGCATGGCAAGAAAATCTCTTCACAGGTTGTCCGTTTAACACAAAACTTCTCTATCCCTCACTTCACTACTGCATACTAGTGAATAACTGGGAAAATAATTGCCTTTTAAAGAAACATCAACTTCTATAAGCAAACACAAGAATTATGCTGATGTTCTTTGGATCAGTTTCAAGTGGTGAAGCTTTGAGAAAGGCTGGAAGGCAATGCACAGAACTGGGAACTTAAAACTGCTCATATGAAATTACAAGATACAGGCAGGAATGTAGGACTTGTAAGAAACGGATTCTTGCTCTAATATCTCTTCCAGCAAAAGGCAAGCAAGTATCCCATAGGGTAGTTCATAGGGACAGTTACCTCAGAGCAGACATCACCATTTGCTCATGCAAAGCATTGAAATGCAGGCACACAACAAAGCCAGATTTTAAAAAATGGAGAATGATGGTTTAAGGCCATTACCATCACAGTTCACTTCAGAGTGTACCCAGCCATCAGCAACAACTCATTTCCTGATGAGTTCATCAGGAAGTATTTAAGCCCATTTCATCCCCTAACATTTCACTTCATACTTTAAACAGCTCAAGAACAAATCAAGTTCAATAAGCACAGTAGGAAAGGGTGAGCCCCCTGGTGACTGCGCACTTCTAGCTGCTAAGAGGACTGAATTGCTTTGCTCACTGGGACTACTACATTTTGTTACTCAGTGGGTTTCGGTTAGTTTCGCTTTCTCTCCTGAAGCCAAGCGCAGCCAAGTTGGTTTTGGAGGTAAAACTAAGCCTTCCCCTCCTTCAAACTGCATGTACACTGCACACTACAAACTCAGCTGCACTAAGAGGGGCATCTCCCACAATAACAACCAACAAATATTTAGGAATAAAGCAGCTTCTCTCTCAAAAATGAGAGACAGCTTTGGGAATTTTAACTTTCCAACAAAACTGGAACTTTTCTACCCCTTGCAGGTCATAAGGCATGCACAAATCAAACTACCAGACACAATATGTCTTTTCTTATAAAAAGTATTTTGCAACTTTTTGGCGAACAAGGCCACTGCCATTTCCTTCCCTTCACCCTTGCTTTTATCCCACCTGGCTGCTTGTTTGTTTCCCAATATATTCTCCTGTCCTCCTCCTTCCCAGTTACACTAGTCCACTTACATGACTGTACTCTGAACCACATCAGGGAACTGATCCAAAATAAAAATTTTTAAATCTTATTTTTGACCTGGATCACTTCCCTGATCTGTCTCACCATGCAACTGAGCAAAAAAATTTAACAGAGCAGCAGAAGGAGATAAGCGCCAGTGTGGGAATGAGTTACCAGTCCTGCTCACACTGCCTACTTCTGAAATGAATGTAAATATTTCCTTGAAACCCAACCTATTTTCAAAGAACAGCTGCTGACGGAAGAGACTGTCACCACCAGTTCTCTCCTGTTCTCTAGAAAACAGAGCCTTTTACACTGCAGGACACAATCTATTGAAAAACTATATGAGTTACTTCTCTTCTTTACAAAAACCTACTAAAATCATAGCTTTCACTAAATCCAGACTACTGACAAATCCAAACAGCATTCTAACAACAATTCATAGTTACCAATTACAAGAGTTCAGCTTGCCAAAGTGATTTCAACTTGAGAACAATTTTTAAGTTTGTAGTCTGACTTGTAATATACATTTTTTTCACAAAGGCTGATTATTAATGCTGATGTATTTCCCCTCTCATGATTAACAATGCAATAAAAACAACATAAGAGCTCCCTTCTTTTGTTTTTCTAAAACACGCTGTGTATCTAAAGGACAAAATGTCTCTAATAAAATATACTAGACAATCTCTGGATTTCAAATGTTTACAAGAATTAAAAGACCAGAAATAAAATTCTTGAATTTCAAGTAGATGACATTTATAGCTAACCTCTACAATAACAGCATATTAAGGTAATTTAAGCAGTGCTGAGAATACATTAATATATGTTTTTCACTCAAATGTTCAACAGGTTACTTACTGTAACAATTCAGCTTTTTACTACTATTCTGTAAGTAAAGTTATGAACCAGGTGTGTTTAACTAAGATCATAACTGATAGGCACAAATAGCTGAAGTCAAAAAGGCTTTAAAATTATCCTGTCTTAAAATCATCCTTTAAAAATCATCAGTGATGTATCAGACAACTGAAAATGCAGTTTTAACTTCATTTGTATTACCACCAATAAGAAAATGACCAGTTGCCACAGAAGGATAGCAATAAGCAATACTATGACTGAAAAGCACTACCATAGAATGGTTTGGGTTGAACAGGACAGGACGTTAAAGAACATCCAGTTCCAGTCCCCTTGCAATGAGCCAGGACACCTCTCACTGGATCAGGTTTCTCACAGCCTCATCCAACCTGGCCTTAGATACCTCTAGGGAGGGGGCATCGACGACTTCTCCTGGCAACCTCTCTCAGTGCCTCACCACCCTCCCGGGAAAACACTTCTTACTAATACCTCATCTAAATCTCCTCTCTTTCAGTTTAAAATCATTACCATCACCCTATCCCTGCACTCCCTGATAAAGGCCCCTCTTCAGCTTTTCTGCAGGTCCCCTTTAAGTACTGGAAGGCTGCTACGATACACTAGTAGATTTAACTGCACACACATTCATCTCCCTTGTTACGATGTAATTAGGTCTCTTGCAAAGAGCAACTGCGACTTTATTTTACAAGCTTCCAACCAGAGATGAGTACGTTCATAACTACCTCAACGCAAAAGCTGGGGTACTTCCCAGCAACAATAACCAACCCACCCACGGGCTGTGACTTCACTGCTGGGCAGACAGATCCCCCCTCCCCGCCGGCGGGGCCGCCCGGGGCGGCCCTGGCACCAATCCGGGGGCGGCAGGGACACCGCCGGGGTCAGCGCAGGGCGAGGGAGGGAAGTCCGAGACAAACAGGAGGGGGGGATGGTTTATTTCAGGCGAAGGGCTCCTTCGACCGCCCTTCCCAGCGATCGGCCGCCAACCCTTCGCTCTCAGGGAGACAAGGAGTTATCGCCCGGGCCGACTCCCCTCAGGGGGAAAAGCAACGAGCTGCTCGAGCGGCAGCTCTATCCGCCCCGCAGCGCCCCGACCGGGCCTCGCATGGGAACTCCCGCTCCCCACGGCTGCCAGGCGGCGCCCACCCCCACGAGAGAAGCTCGCCCCCCCTCAGGGCCCTTCTCCCGCGCCGCTCACCGCGCTGAGGTGGATTGCCACCCAGTGTTTTCGCCGCCATCTTTTGTGCCGCAGCGAGAACCGGGCGGGAAGTGAGGCGGGGGAGCGCCCCGCGACAGCACTTCCGCCTCGCCCCCTCCTCACACACTTCCGGTCTCCCAGGCCCCGCCCCCGAGCGCCCGGCCCCGCCCCCCCGAGGGGGAGGGGAGGGGAGGGAGGGGAGGGAGGGGAGGGAGGGGAGCGGAGGGGAGGGAGGGGAGGGGAGGGGAGGGGAGGGGAGGGGAGGGAGGGGAGGGAGGGGAGGGGAGGGGAGGGGAGGGGAGGGGGAGGGGAGGGGAGGGGAGGGGGTCACTGCTTGGTAAAGGGGAGTGTTTTCGGTCCAAGCTAAAGTAGAGTGTCATCCGAGGAACTCTTGTGTTGTGGAAGTCTGACAGAGTGTTCCTCTGACAGAGTGTGTTCCTTCAGATGGTGTTTTTTCCAGATGAATGTTTTTTCCAGATGCTGTTCATGTTTTGGGGAAGGTAACGCCGTGTGCGCATTGTGATCTGTGCTGAGCAGCCAGGGCTGCTGCATCCCCTCTGTTTGCAGCCTTTCCCGTCCCGGGGCAGAGTCAGCCAGGGCTGCAGCCGGCTCCAAAGCAGCGAGGGATTTGGCTGCTGTGAAGTTCATAATAACATTAATATTACGCCTTGGAAAGAACAGACTATGCATAAGATTCCTGGGAGAACTGATCCCTGTGCAAGTGAGTGGGAAATCTACCCTGTCCCAGCTCTCATCTCGCTGCACACAATGGATGGAGATGGCTCCCTCATGTTGCCCAGCCCTGACAAAGGATGCTGCCGTCTAAAACTCCAGAACGAGTCTTAGAGAGCTTAATTGCCAGCATTGTTAGTACCACTGCCTTCCCCCCAGTGTTGCTGCCATTTCATCCCATGAGGGAACCAGGAGCCACAGTTCAGCTGCCAAAGGGAGATGGGATTTTCTCATTATGATACTTCTTGTTATAATGTTTCTCATTTCTTTTCTGGCATTTTCAGAATAATTTACACTCTCCAGTCTCCACTGCTTAAAATGCAAGGGGGCACAGGCAGTCCCAAGCAGTGTTCGCTTCTCTTGGATGCTTCTCAAGGTGTTGTCAGACCATGATGGAGGGGAGCAGCCTGGCCTCATAGTGGGCAGAGCTGGGGCTTTAGGGAGTTACAGACTCTGCTGTGGCCGAGGTGGTGGTTGGAGATTACAGAATCATGGAATGGCTGTGTTGGAAAGGACCTTAAAGCCTACCCAGTCCCATCCCCCTGCCATGGGCAGAGACACCTCCCACCAGCCCAGGCTGCCCAAGGCCCCATCCAGCCTGGCCTTGAGCACCTCCAGGGATGGGGCAGCCACAGCTTCCCTGGGCATCTTGTGCCAGTGCTTCACCACCCTCTTCGTGAAGATATTCTTCCTTATGGCAAGTCTAAATCTGCCCCGCTCCAGTTTATACCTATTGCCCCTCATCCTATCACCACAAGTCTTTGTGAACAGTCCCTCTTCAGCTTTCCTATAGCCCCTTCAGGTACTGGAAGGTCACTATAAGGTCGCCTCAGAGCCTTCTTTTCTCGAGTCTGAACAGCTCCAACTCTTTCAGCCTGTCCTCATATGGGAGGTGCTCCAGCCCTCTAATCATCTTCATAGCCCTCCTTTGGACCCGTTCCAACAGTTCCATATTCTTCTTATGTGGACACAATACTCCAGATGAGGTCTCACAAGAGAGGAACAGAGGGGCAGAACCACTTCCCTTGACCTGCTGGCCATGCTTCTTTTGATGCAGCCCAGGCTACAGTTGGACATCTGGGCTGTGAGCGCACATTGCCGGCTCATGTTGAACTTCTCATCAGCCAGCACCCCCAGGTCCTTCTCTGCAGAGCCGCTCTCAATCACATCATCCCCCATCTTGTACTGAAATTAGGGATTGCCGTGACTGAGGTGTAGAACCTGGTCAACAGTGGGCCTGGACAACAATGGCAGACTGATTTTTCACAGTTTCCAAGAAAAGGAGGGTGTTGATATTTGTTGGTATTAAATTATACCTTTTCAGGTTGGCCAGAGGCATTCCCTACCAGAACAGTCAAGGCTCGAGAGGTAAACAGAACATTAATACAAGAAATAATATCCTATTTTGGGGTTCAGCAACCATATCCTCTCATAGAGGACCACATTTTATGTCAAAAATAGTACAACAAATCAACCACCGTTTGGGTATAGATTGGCAACTTCATACCCGATATTGCCCTCAGTCGAGTGGCCAAGTAGAGAAAATGAACCATTTGATCAAACAACAGATTGTGAAATTAGGACAGGAGGCTAACTTGGCCAAGCCACAGTGTTTTCCTTTGGCTCTCCTCCACATATGAACTAGGGCAAGAGCCAAAGGACAGAGCCTTTTGAAATCCTGTGTGGATGACCCTATGGAGTACAGAAAGGGGTGTCCAAACAAGCTGGGAATGAGATAATGAGTTCCTACATGGTGGCATTAGGGAAACAACTCAGCAAAATTGAGAAACATGTAATTGGGACTCAAAGTAGAAGTTGAATGGACCTGTGCATAACAAAAAACCTGGAGATTATGTATATGTAAAGTCTCTTGCAGAGAAATCTCTAGAGCCCCAGTGGGAAGGAACATTCCAGGTACTCCTCACTTCTTTTACTGCAATCAAGATTAAGGAGCAGAATGCCTGGATCTATTACTCCAGAGTAAAGAAATCTTGTAAGACCACATGGAGGGTAAAACAGGTGCAACCTGGAAAGTTATACTTTTTGCATTTTCGACCCTAGGATATGGATGTAATGATAACCTGTACATACAGCTTACCCACAACATAACAAGTAATTTGATCTTGTCATTTGTTGAGTGTGCATTGCTCTTCCCAGGGGTGATATGAAGATCCTTTTCTTTGGAACACCAGTGTCTTATGTTAATTGGAGTTGGCCATATGATAATTTAAGGTATTCCACCTTGCCTACAAGGAAAAAAAAAGATCTGGAAAGTGGGAGGGCCTTGTGCAGATAACCAACAAATGTCTAAACTCCCTACGGGGGAAATTATGTGTTGGAGTGTTGATTCCCTATTGCCAAAGAAGAAGGTAGAAGAGTTAAAATATTCTTGTGGACCTAACGCCGTTCCCCCTTCGGCATTTCATAGAATCATACAATAACCACTTTGCAACAGACCCACCAGATCATCGAGTCTAACCATTCCTGTCAATCACTAAACTATGCCCCTTAGCACCTCGTCCACCCGTCCCTTAAACACCTCCAGGGAAGGTGAATCAACTACCTCCCTGGGCAGCCTGTTCCAGTGCCCAATGACCCTTTCTGTGAAAATTTTTTTCCTAATGTCCAGCCTAAATCTCCCCAGGCAGAGCTTGTGGCTATTCCCTCTCATTCTGTCCCCTGTCACTTGGGAGAAGAGGCCATTACCCTCCTCTCTACAACCTCCTTTTAGGTAGTTGTAGAGAGCAATGAGGTCTCCTCTCAGCCTCTTCTTCTCCAGGCTAAACACCCCCAGCTCTCTCAGACGCTCCTCATAAGGCCTGTTCTCCAGCCCCTTCACCAGCTTTGTTGCTCTTCTCTGGACTCGCTCCAGAGCCTCAACATCCTTCTTGTGGTGAGGGGCCCAGAACTGAACACAGGATTCAAGGAGCGGTCTCACCAGTGCCGAGTACAGAGGGAGAATAACCTCCCTGGACCTGCTGGTCACACCGTTTCTGATACAAGCCAGGATGCCATTGGCCTTCTTGGCCACCTGGGCACACTGCTGGCTCATGTTCAGTCGCTGTCAACCAACACCCCCAGGTCCTTCTTCGCCTGGCAGCTTTCCAGCCAGGCTTCTCCTAGTCTGTAGCTGCACAGGGTTGTTGTGCCCCAACTGCAGGACCTGGCATTTGGCCTTGTTAAACCTCATGCCACTGGACTCTGCCCAGCAGTCCAGCCTGTTCAGGTCCCTTTGCAGAGCCTCCCGACCCTCCAGCAGATCCACACTTCCACCCAGCTTAGTGTCGTCTGCAAACTTGCTAAGGGTGCACTCGATGCCTTCATCCAGGTTATTGATAAAGACATTGAACAGGGCTGGACCCAGCACTGAGCCCTGGCCACTTGTCACTGGCCTCCAGCTGGATTTAACACCATTTCCCACCACTCTCTGGGCCCGGCCATCCAGCCAGTTTTCCACCCAGGAGAGTGTGCGCCTGTCCAGGCCAGAGGCTGACAGTTTCCGTAGCAGAATGCTGTGAGAAACTATGTCAGAGGCTTTACTGAGGTCCAGGAAGACACATCCACAGCCTTTCCCTTATCCAGCAGCCGAGTCACTTCGTCATAGAAGGAGATCAGGTTAGTTTGGCAAGACCTGCCTTTTGTGAACCCGTGTTGACTGGGCCTGATCACCCGGTTCTCTTGCATGTGCTTCATGATAGCACTGAAGATCACCTGTTCCATGACTTTCCCTGGCACTGAGGTCAGACTGACAGGCCTGTAGTTCCCTGGATCCTCCCTGCGACCCTTCTTGTGGATGGGCACAACGTCAGCCAGCCTCCAGTCCAGTGGAACTTCCCCAGTCTTCCAGGACTGTTGGATGATGATAGAAAGGGGTCTGACCAGCACATCCGCCAGCTCCTTCAATACCCATGTCCCGTCTGGCCCCATAGACTTGTGGGTGTCTAGTCGGGCTAGCAAGGCTCTGACCACCTCCTCTTGGACCATGGGAGCCTCCTATTGCTTCTCTAGCTCCAGGGTTTGTACAGAAAGGGAACAACTTTCTTTACAATTAAAGACTGAGGCAAAGAAGGCATTAAGTACCTCAGCCTTTTTCTCATCTCCTGTCACTGTTGTTCCTTCTGCCTCTAATAGGGACTGTTTGGTCTATTTGATTTACAAGTTTTAGGAAAGCCTGTTTTTATAGAACGAGTATGGTTTATGGTTGGACTCAATGACCCAGTGGGTCTCTTCCAACCTGGTTATTCTGTGATTCTGTGAGTAAATAATACTACTCCAAAGGTTGAAAACTTTAATTTTAATCTGAGCACTATTAATGGAACTAGAGGTACTAAACTAGGTGATGGCTCTTCAGAATGTCCCCTCGCAATTAGAAGAGGACTACAGCTTGATTACACATATGATTGTATACCCAGTGGATTATGGTGGTTATGTGGAGATGTTCAGGCCAGAAAGTGCCTACCCCATTACTGGGATGGAACTTGCACTTTAGCATATGTGACTCCCCAAAATTCCATATTCAACCACTCGTCCACCTCCAGAACCCACTGGAGACAAACATGTAGTATTCTATTTAATCCTCTGGTAGAAAGGCCTTCAAGCTTTCAGTTTTGTATGCTGGCTTTTTCCACAAATTGGCGTTAGTGAATTAGAAAAAGATATAGTAAATATCTCAGCTGTAATATAGAAGCTTGAGAATTTGACAGTGGATGCCATTCAGAAGCTCCAAACGGAAATATTATCCCTAAGCTCAGTAGTAATACAAAACCACATGGCCTTGGGTCTTCTGACTGCAAAAAAAGGGAGTATGTATAATACATCAAACCTGTTGTTCTTATATAAACCAGGAAAAATGGGTTGAAACAGACATACATCAGATTTGGGAAATGACTAAGACTTTACATATGGTAACCCAAGATGACACCTCATGGGGATTCATTTATTGAAAGTTGACAGTGAGGAAGACCCTTTCTTCATTCTTGAGACCCAGCCCACAACTACCAGGGTCACATGCACGAGTAGGGGGAGGCAGGATGGAGCATATGGAAATAGCTTCCCAGAACTCATTATAATATGAAGTGGGGAAAAGTTATGAAGATGTGTAGGCATTTTTTGAAATATCATGGACACGTAACACTTTGCTATATAAAGTCAAGACAAGTTGCCACTGGGGGTGCGCACATTTTTGATGAGACGACTCCTCATGTGCCTGTGCATAAATAAACACACCTACTTTACAGCTATTGAGTTGTGAGTTAGTTTCCTCAAGTTAGTGGCGTCAGCTTGTCTGTGGTGCCAGGTTCGGTGGAGGGGCTGTTCTGCAAATCCCTGTATAAATGGGTACATGGGAATAACTCTGTGTTTTTTGTGTGGGCTCAATAATAGGAGACTAGGCACGAACTAGCATTTGGCATGGGTCCTTTTGAAGTGCCAATCCTGTGGAAAAAGGTGGTACTGTTTATTGAGAAGACGAAGGGCTGAGTGTTTTAAATGTTTCCCTGAAATAACGAGATGATATATTTGGGACGAGGCCCACCAAGAGTGTGAGATAGTAAAGTTCATCTGTGGAAAGGGACATTTGGTCCCAGAAATCTGGGACATTTGGGAGGAATAGTGGGAAGAGGTTAAAGAGTGGTGGAAAAAATGGTTCAAGTGGAAATTGAAAAAGAAAGAGGCAAAACTATGGAAAAAGCAAGTTAAAGAAACCCAAAATGGGAAACACTCAGAATAAAGAGATCTTAAAAAAGAGCCCTCTGGGGTGTGTATTAATGCATTGGAAGGATATTGTTGGAACTGGGGGCACAGAAAACAAAAAGACCCTTATTAAATATTGTACTCAGTGGTGGCCATTTTACAAATGAGATGATGAGGCAAAGTGGCCACTTAATGAGACAACAGATTATAACACCTACTTACAATTAATGTGGTTTTTGAGGAGAGAAGGAAAGTGGGATGTAGTGTCTCATGCGGAAATGTTTTTCACCCTCCATAACCATCCAGAGTGGCAAAGGGACTGTGGAATTGTGCCTCCACAGGACCCTCTGGTACTCGCCCTTGGACTGTGTTGGTGTCCCATACAGTATTTGCTGTACTGGAAGTGAAAGGTGGACACTGGTTTTCCCCACAAAGGTTCTTGAAATATCAGGCTGCAATGGTAGAGCAAGATGATATGGAACTTGCAATTACTAACATTGTCAATCCAGCCTCTTCTCTTATCAGAAACACAGGGGAACCAGTACATCATGACTATCTGGAAGCTATTGAGGTGACATACTTGAGCCATCTGGACTTGAAGGATAGTCCTATGGAAAATGATCAAGATTGGTTCACGGATAGAAGCAGTTATGTCCTAAGCAGTAAAAGACATGCTGAATATGGCCTTACCACCAGTCGAGACATAAGAGAGTCAGGACCTTTTAGCCATGAATTCCTCTGCACAAAAAGCAGAGATAATTGCTCTGACCCGTGCAATTCCAATTGGAAGTTTGCCTGCAGAGTTGTACATGCGCATGGAGCAATCTGGAAGGAGAGAGGGTTATTGAACTCACAAGATAAACACATCAAACATGCAGAGGAGATCCTGAAACTATTGGAAGCAGTCCAACACCCTGAGAAGATAGCAATCATGCATATCGAGGCACACTTGAAAATGAATTCGGAACTGGAAAGAGGAAATGAGCTGGCGGACAGAGAGGCAAAACCAGCAGCCAAAAGAGAGGTAAAACCT
The DNA here is from genome assembly GCA_033459285.1 of Clamator glandarius. NCBI lineage: Eukaryota > Metazoa > Chordata > Aves > Cuculiformes > Cuculidae > Clamator > Clamator glandarius. The sequence continues at coordinate 1,668,012 of JAUNZM010000310.1, read as the reverse complement.
TTGATCCCCAATGCGCGAATCTCCCTGGAAGGAAAGCCCCGGTGTACCAAAGAAGATCAGAAGCTCATCGCAGACTTGGAAGGGTCATATAATGAGAAGGGATGAGCTCTCACCCAACAAGGGAAACTAACCATTCCCTCTTATTTAATATGGCCTTTGATAAGAGAGGAACATAGAAAAAGACACTGGGGAGCAGAGGCCAGAGGCCCTATATAAACACCTAATTAGGAAGACTATAGCTAGGAATTTATACACTACTGTGAGACAAGTGACTCAGCAGTGTGATCTTTGCCTCCAGACTAATCCCAAAAATACCCCCACACAGGGAATGGGCCAAATCGGGAAAGGCTGCTCACCTCCCCTTCTCTCCCTACTTCCTCCACCCACCGAACTGCCTGGGCTGACCCATGTGGCAAAAGCCCCCCAACATGTGCTGATGGGGGTCGGATGGGCAACTGTTTGCGTGCCAAAAAAAAATGTATAAAAGGGGAGGAGAGCCTGGACCGGGTGTGCCTCTGGCTAGACACAGTCCAGCCTCAGCCACGCACCCAGCGCTGTATAGCTTGCTTTGCTGACTTTATTCCACAATAAAAGACTCTTGGAATTTTAGTTTCCAGAGTGTGTTTCTAACACTACCCTCAAGCAGATTGAAATTTCCTCCCAGCTTAGTGTCACCTGTGAACTTAGTACATTCAATGTCCTCACCCAGATTGTTGATGAAGATAGTGAACAGAACTGGACCCGGCACTGAGCCCTTGGGGAAGATCACCTGTGACCAGCCTCCAACTGGATTTAACTCCATTTACCACAACTCTTTGGGTTTGACCATCCAGCCAGTTTTTAACCAGCAGAGGGTGTGCCTGTCCAGGGCAATGGCAGCCACTTTCTCATGCTGAATACTGTGAGAAGCGGTGTTCAGTTGTGGAGCAGCCTACAACAGACCTTGAGAGAAATGCTTTTCCCTGCTAGCTTCAACAAAAGCCTCCTTCCTCCCTCCCCAGCCATGTGAGGCCTCAACACTGCCCACCAACATCAATGAGAGTAAGGACTGTATTGGGGTTACAAGGAATGCATCGTGCCTGCATCTGATCAGCCAATGATCATGGAAAACATACCATCTCTGCCTGGAAGTGTCATCAGTTTTGATCAATCATTTTTTTTTCTATCTGCCTGCTCCCTCCATTCCTTTGATCTGTTTGCAGAAGTGGGATCTAACAACCCCATCTGCTGTGTCATCACCACTGCTGTTGGCCTCACCTTAAGCTCTGAGAACTGACTATGGGGAGAAAAACAGTACTTAAGTAGGGCAGCTGCACAGGAACAGTGATTGCAAAAGATGGAAGTTTGTTGTCGCTGCCAAACGTAAATGGCCAACTCATACTTCTCTGGCCTTAGACTTTCAAGCTCAGTTTTATGGAAGAGTTTTCTTCCTTCCAAATGAAAAGGCTGTACTTTCAGGGCATTTATCCTAAACACCTAACAGCATAAAGACTGCAGATTGGAAAACTCTGGTGCACAGAGAAAGCATTATTCAACTGTAGCTCCTAATATCCCAGGGAGAGGTGTTCCCTCTGAACAAGGGCTCACTGCCTGTCAGTCAACAAAAAACCCCCCGATGCTGCAGCAGCAGCTTCCTCCGTCTTCTCCACGCAGTTCTTCCAGACACACAAATCACAAAACTTGTCCCACGGGACTGGCATCCTAGAATAGAAAGTTCAGGAATGCAAAAGATAGGCCCGTATGAAATGAAGCCATAGGGGCTTGTGATAAGAGGATTAGGGAGGCAGTGGTGCAGTCTTTCCCTAGGCAAATGTAGGGGCTAGCACTAGCACAGATGACCACTGAGCCACTGCTGCTGAGATCCAAACTGAGGTCTGTAGAGTTCCGTACAGAGCCCTCATCCACTGAAACTGAATTTGAGAGCTTTTACAGAATCAGATAAAAAGTAAAGTTGATGTGTAAGCAGTAAAGCTAGTGTGAAAAAAAGACAATTGCATTTGAAAAGGTATTTCAAAATAACATTTAATATTACTAGAAGAATTACATTCAAATATAGTATTGAAAACAATTTACCACTGCTTAATGCTCCATATTTTGAGTTCTTCTGTTCTTTGGAAGTTACCTTGTTTGCACCTGCTAATTTTTTTCCTTCAGGAAAATGAAATACTTTTGAATATTTAAATATGTCTCCCTCTGTGTTTCATGCATCGTTGCTATGCTATCTCAGCTGAAGTATCCAAAAGAGAGAGCCACGCTTGGGTATTCTGAAAACAAGCAAAGAACTACACAGCAAAGCAAAAGCATATTCTCTCCTGTTCTTGATAACCACTTTGAGGCAAAAGTTTTTTTCAGATTCATCTACAGTTAAGTTATTCTGCCTTGGCAGTACCATTGTTAGAGCAGTATAGCCTTCCTTTGCATGGATTTAACAGCAGTAAGTATGAGTAGTAAAATAACTACAGTTAGTCCCATATAGAAAAGGAATAAAGTTACACTGCTAGAGATATCTTCAGACCTATGGAACTGTGCCCCTCCACCACCCAAGTAATACTTTTCTAGATAAAATCTTTTCTTCCTTATTCACACCCTATCTATAATGATGCAGCATCTGCCTATATAATATTTTTAAAGGATTTTTTTTCTAGTAAGAATTAGATTCTGCAAGTCACAAATATTTGAGGCTGTTTACAGGAGCCACCTGCAGGACTACAGAATAAAGGTAAATGTAAGTATGAAGGCAGGAGTTAGAAGCAAGTGGTGTTTTTGTAGATGGTAAGATCATCTTAGCAGTTAGAGTTACACAGACCTAAGTCATGGATTCTGTTTTTCAAGTTCACCACCAAGGAATAAGTGACTGACGTCTGATCCCCTGCACATCTAAAATACAGGCAGGCAGAACAGGACATTCTTTTTCAAGGGGAAGGATGACAAAACCCTTGAAGTTACTGTTTCGCCACCTCCAGTTAGTGAGGAAACTACGTGAAAGCACAGGTTTATATAGCTTAAGGGAGAATGTAAAACAAAAGGTTTGATGGTAAAAAAGCTGTCTTAGATTTTGATAGCGAATTTGACAGCATCTCATCAGGATTTTATAAGAAATACCCAAGTATGGAAAGCAACAACCAGAAAGCTGAAAGAAAATTTACCAAATCGTCTTGAGTATTAACAATATTCTCTTTAAAAATTATTGAATATTTGTAAGTAATGAACAGAACATTTTAAAAATACCCTCTCCAATTTTCAAGTAATGCTTTAAAAGGATAACTTTTCACTTGTGCTCATTCCAATAGCATTAGAGATCATTAATAAATTATATTAATACAGATAATTCACATTCTTACTGATCACACACTACATTTCAGTCTATCACTTTCCTTAACTGTGAAATTGCACATAGGCTATTCAAGTTTAGCATACACCTATTTTAGTATTATCTTAATTGAGCATTATAGCATTATCATAGTAAAGCACATTGTTCAGTCTTTCATTATTTAAGTTTATAATCCAAAGATGAAAACTTCATATACCTGTAAGTAAGAAACCACTGCAGATTAGCCTTCCATGTTTGCTGTTTGAGTTTTGGAAAAAAAACATCCTGACCTCACAACCTAGTCATATTAAACCATATATTTTGTATATTCTTTTTTAATTAGCAAAAATGACAGTGGTGAAGTCCAATACCCAGCACATTTACCTCAGTTGCAATGTTCCAAATAACAAATAACACAAAAAGCATGTACCAGTCTGCAGGTATATCTTACAAAATTGATTTATCTGGAGGCAAAAACGTTAAAAAGAAAAAAAAAAGTGTTGAACTTCCTCTCCCAGACAAACCAGCTTTGCAAATTCAGTCAGATAATCCACTAAATATGAAAACTCAATGGAGTCCACCTCCTCATTTAAAAAAACATTTTTACTGAACCATTAGTTGTATGTGATGCTATGATAATGCTTATCCACTGGCCATCAGAAACGTCCTTCAGACATGCAGCTGCGCTTTTTGGTGCTAGAACTAATCCTTCTCTCCCAGTTCCTGGGCAGTGGTAGCAGTGCAGTTCCAAAATAAGCTACACCTTAAACATTACTGTAGTCGTGGCACTGTGGATAATCTCCCTATCTCTATTAACACCTAGGAACAGCCAAATACATTCTTTTGTATAAAAAGCATTCTTTAAAAAAAGGAATTTTCTTTCCGTTTTAAATAGGCTGTTGGTATAGAGCCATTTATATTTTTACAGAATTATCTTCACTTATTTTCATTTCAGAAGTTGCAAAGTGACCTTAGTCACTGAAAGAACCAAGTTTTTTAATTTAAAATACTGAATTAGAATATTTACGCAATTAATTAAAATAAAAATCCCTCAAGTAATGTAAATTATAAAATGTTACTGCATAGGTTTGTCTTTTATGCATGTGTTTATCTTGTAATTAGGAATCACTAATCCTGAAGAATGCTATTATAGCACAGAGTTGAAATGACAAACATGGCAAGTTTGCAGTTATGTGCACAATTCTGACTTATAAAATAAGTTTGAAATCTGAGTAATCTGTTTAGAAGTTGATAAGTTTTAGGACAAGTTAAAGAAAGGAGAAGTAGAAGCGGGCTTTAACCTCAGGAAATGGTTTATGTGCAACCTGACTGTACACTGACATGCAACTAGTAGCTTTTTCTTAGATTTACTTTCAGAACATATGTTCAAAAGCAGTTTAAAATACTTACCTGGGAAGTTACTGGATTAATGGTACAGTTGCTACTTTCACCAAGTCAAAAATATTCTTCCTTTATTTACAAAATCTCTTTAATCCTTCACATTGAAAAGAAAGTAAAAGAATACAGTAACTATGATAAATTACCTCTAAATCATACTTGCCCTCCCTGCCCCAGATACTGAAGAATCCTGCTTTTTAACACCAACTCAGAAGCCTGGAAGAGCACTCCACAACAGCAGGAATAAAACCCAAAAATGTGGTTTCAAAACTGGGGAAAAAAGAGGAGAGTAATCGCAGCCTTCCCCTGTAATTGCAGTCTTCCCTTTTTTTGCTCTTTATTCACCATAAACCAAGTGTCTGACGTGTGGCTTAACTTTCCATGTTTTCCAGGAAGTCACGTTCAACGCTCTCTTCAAGCTGTTGCAAGATCTTTATGCCATTACTGCCAACATAGTCCACAGAGAGAGGTGTCTGAGTATGTGAATTCTGGGATTCACTCCCATTTGCTGTAAATGCACAACACAGAGTTTTGAAGAAGGGCATAAGCTGCGTGATGCTAGATATATAGCGGAAGTTCAAAAGAGGGCATTTGTGCTTCTTGGTAATTCCCTCAGTGTTGTTTGTTTCCTGTAAGCAAACAAATTATATTTACTAAGGGTTTTGCATTAAGATACAATGTTTTCCTGGCTTTTCTGAACCCTGTACTATCCACTTTTTCTCATACTAAGAGATACACAGACTAGAACTGAATCACAATATAAATTGTATAGATGGTATACTGAATTATTTCTATGTTCAGATTCGTGGTTTCATTAAATGAAGTCTCACAAGTTCAGAACACAACAATTCCGGACTAGTTTTCCAAATACAGAATACAGGGGTATATCTCCAAAACACTAATGCCCTATTTCATTTTCTGAAAGAATATTAAATCTTAATGGTAATTTAAAATGCTATTGCAGTGAACTTTTTTTGCCCAAGTACAGCAGTCTTATTTATAAATAACAGACCTGTCTGAGATCAATTGTTTTAACTGATGGTTCTGGGCAGATTTAAGGGAATAATATAAAACTACCTATTGTTCTCTCACTTAAAAGCAAACTGACATTTTCCAAGATATACATATATGAAAGCTGGCAGGTAATTTTTAAATGCCTCTTGAATTTTATTAGAATACCTAAAAACCTGTTGCCTAACTTCAAAATTTTGCAGTTTGTTTAGAAAAGTAAGCTAATGGACTAAGAAAAAAAGATTCAAGCAAAGCATTCTTTCTTTACCCCATATTTCATCTTGAGCAGATCCATGATTCTTATAATGTGTGGTCTGCATTCCTGATGATTTTCTACCAGATAAGAGGTCACAGTAGATGACTCTACGTCCACCTCTGGGACAAATGCCCATTTGTACCTGAAACAAATGGATTACTTGATAAGAAGACAGGCAGAAAAAAAAATCCTTGTTTGGATTATACATAGTTTATTAGAGCATTGGTTTGTTTACAGAGAGAGCTGTCGTAGCTATAAATTTATCCTATTGCCAGAGACAAATAAGAATGTTACTCATTTCAGTATTTAAATGTAACTGTCTCAAAAAAATTCCCAAGCATGTGCAAGGAACAGTGTCCATCCTTCTCTTCTCCCAGTTTTTCCAAGTTAGAGAGCCTCCTAATACAGATGGTGAAAGCCTCCTGCACTGACAAGACCAAATTTTTTTTCCAAATACCCAGAATTACATTTTTCTGAATATCAACATCTGCGCTTGTAAAAGAACTGATGGCAAAATTAAGTCAAGAAGAAAAGAGATCTGGAGCGAGTCCAGAGAAGGGCAACAAAGCTGGTGAAGGGGCTGGAGAACAAATCTTATGAGGAGCGGCTGAGAGAGCTGGGGTTGTTCAGCCTGGAGAAGAGGAGGCTGAGGGGAGACCTTATTACTCTCTACAACTACCTGAAGGGAGGTTGTGGAGAGGAGGGAGCTGGCCTCTTCTCCCAAGTGACAGGGGACAGGACGAGAGGGAATGGCCTCAAGCTCTGCCAGGGGAGATTTAGGCTTGAGATTAGGAAGAAATTCTTCACGGAGAGGGTGGTTAGGCATTGGAACAGTCTGCCCAGGGAGGTGGTTGAGTCACCGTCCCTGGAGGTGTTTAAGGTTAGGGTAGAAGAAGTGCTTAGGAGCATGATTTAGGGATTGGTGGGAATGGTTGGACTCGACGATCCGGTGGGTCTCTTCCAACCTAGTTATTCTGTGATTCTGTGAATTACTTAACGGTTAAGAATGGTAACAACTTGGAGAACAGGTAAGTAATCAGAGGACTTACATTTGAAACAACTGCATCCTGTCAGGTGGAAATGAAAGTGCTGTGTCCAGAAACTTACAAGCTGATAAGTACAAGGATAGTTCATTCTGCTGTATGTCAGATCCACTGCCATCACCTGAGATTTTCTGTTTGCTTAATTTACTGTTGCTCCTGTGTTAGTTACAATTAAGATGTGCACCATTAAAACATAAATCCATTAAGTGTTTTTCATTCAGCAAGAGAGAAACATACACATTTACACAAATGAGCACTTGCACCTGTGTGCAACAAAAACTATTCTCATTCTGTGAGCACTGTGATTAATATAAAAGGATGTTAGAAGAAAAAGTAATTCAAAAATATTCGGAAAAAATGTCAACACGTTAAAATATTGAAATGCTGACTTAGCATCTCTTGTCTTCTTGCATGCAACTAATAGCAGGTACTTACTTTTTTTTAATATCACTATTTTAGCTGCTGAAAAAAGTTCCTAAACTATGATTCATCAGTAACAGAAATACACAAATGCAATAGAAAAAAAATCCTGTTGTCTCCTACCTATCCCAGAGATTTAAAGAAACAAAGAAAGATTGATTTGCAGGTACAGAACAAGCACAATCGGTACCAGCCTTCACAAGTTCTCTATCACACAAATGGTAATTCTTACTTTGGTGGTTCATCTTCCTCAGTTAAATCTTCTTCCAGCTGTAGAAATGCCTGGATCTTCAAAGAAATAGATTATTTATAGGGATGCCGAAATGTTTATGCAACTCAACGACAAAAAAGATACACTTCACATAGTATAAGGAACTATGGATTCATAGTTTACTTTTATCATTTGCAACAAGTTAAGAAATCGTGGAAGAGATTACACGAACAACAAAAGCAAAATTAATCAAAAAAGGATTTCCTAATGACAAAGTTAAATCTTTTCCTAAATTATCAGATTAACATAAACCTATGAAAACATACTTTTTCAAACAGTAGGTGTATTTGGAAGGAAGAAAAAGGTGAAATGGGAAAAAACACACACACTAACTAGTTTCAAATCACTACTTATTCCTTACCAGTTCAGTTACCATAATTGGCCACAAGGAAGTTAGATGCTGAGGAGAAATCCGTAACAAAAGGACTCTAAAGAAGAGAAACATCTGTGCAGCAACTATAGAAGTCTGCCCAACACGCAGGTTCTCAGTCAGTCGTTCTGAAATAAACATAAAAAAAGTTCAAAAAAAATCTCCCCTGGAGTACTGTTTTCCTGAACATGTGTTGTTTTGGAAATAAAAAATGTAGAAGGTGGTAAAACAGAAGTATTTTATCATCAGTTTTGGGTTGAATCCTTTGTACTGTTAACAAAACTGTGATTCAGAAAAAGTGAAGATTCAGAAATGAATATATGGTGGCTTTATACTAGACACAATTTTGTCAAAACTGACATTTAAGGAGACCAGAAACAGCACAAGAGTGGCTGGAAGACTGCCACAAAATAATAATGTTCTCAATTACAGTTCCAGACGAAAGGCTTTGGAATCCAGATTTTTTGTCTTGCTCTTAATAAGATAATTTATTTGTAAGAATGCAGACATTCATAGCATCATGAATTCTGTTAAAAACCTCTAAGAAATGGAATTATTTGTTGGAAAATAGGCAACATGCCTTTATTACATGATTCAGGCATGTGTTATAGCAGGAAAAAAAAAGGCAGGTGAAATTACAAATCCTACCTTGTATTAAGGGAAGATAGAGATGATACTGATCAATCTCTCCACTAAAGACAGCGAAAGCTTGCCGCTTTAACAACATTGCTTTTTGCTCATAACTTGGGTAGAGCTTCAAGGCGCTGCTCTGCATATCTAAAACAGAGATAAGAATTATGTACCATATAAAGACTTCTTGTGTTTTGGGCTGCAAATAATTGTTATGTCCTCAAATCTTTTAAAAAGAAACTCTCTTTGGGTCTACTAATTAGTGAATTGTAAATCTTCAATTATTCTTTTCAAAGATCTGAAAAAGAGACTGAAGCTACTTTTTGTTTTGATGCTTTAGGCAAATTTATGGGGTCCTATCCCATCCTTTCTCCCAGGACTTATTCCCAGGACACTCTCCTCAAGCCTGAATTACAGAACAAAGCACATTGCTCAAGGGTTTGCTGTACTGGTGCACCACATTCCTACAGCTCGACACCAGTATAGAGACCAGAACATTAGCAAAAGCCTCCTTGCTTTCTAACAGGGAACAACTGCAAAAGATCACACTTCAGTTACATAAAATTATAGCAAAATGTGAATGCAGCACATTCTAGAGCACTTCACTGCAAGCACTTCTAGAACAAAAATACTTATGGTGTGTTTTAGACAAGATCAAAATAAAGAAGTAACTTGGCATGGATTTTAGTTGCAAATAAAGGTGACAATGCAGTCAATTATGCAAATGCAGCACTGTCTGCATTTTATTGATATATTAGTATATTAAAAATGCAACAAATCGCTCCAATACAAGTAGATTTCAAATTAATGTAGAAATAAATAATCAGTAACTGATACTTACTCATCAAATCTTTAAACATAGTTTTCTCGTGTGTTAGAAGATGATCAATAATGGATCTCCAACTGAACAAGATATAGAAGGAATTAGGTAACCAGAGAAAGCTTTTGTACAGATTTACTTTAGAAAAGATTTTGGTCAAATATTTCATACAAGGAAACAGTTTCCAAATGGTTTTCAACATGCAGACTTTTATCTGGTTTCACACATACTGCATTCTAGGTCCTCCAGCTCTCCTGTATGCAGTTCCCTAATCATTAGGGGAAGTATCAGAGTAAGACAAGTTTATTTATATGCACTACAATAAAAACTTAAGTGCTTATAATGCATTTAGTAGATTTAGAGGTTGAGGTCCATTTTTAACATTATTACATTCTGTAAGAAAGTATAGAATTTTCTTTCCAATATTAGCCATTTTCCTTTAAACCCTTTCTTTGCAAATTCAGAACAGAATCTTGGAGTGCTACAATGTCATGTCTTACTGAGTGCATGAAGTGTCCATCTGGAAAAAAGCTGGATCCATATACAACTCAAGAACTTCTTTTTTCCAGGCTCGCTTGGTATAGGCATATCCACTCAATGAGCTGAGTAACTGAGCACCAGCACGAAAACTAGGAATGTTGTAGGCACTGAGGGAAGACAAGAACAATGATAAACAGGTATAATTTTTAAAATTAAGTTTATGTAACCAGAAAACAAACTCCAGGGTTCCCCAGAACTTCTAATCAAATTCTCTCAGCAACAGGCTATTTCTACATTAGCTCATAACTTGGAGCAAGAAGAGATCAGTAGATCAAAGCAGTTTGTGCAGAAACTTCTCACGTTTCCAGTGCACCTGCTTTGGGGAGATATTTTCAGACTAGACATATCACAGCAGAGTACTGTCCATCACCACTACAGGTGTGGTTCAAAACTTTACCAAATAAAGGTTTCCAATAAGCTCTGCATCTCCGCCTGCAGACCCCTTTAGAAGGTACCACAGCAGGCTTACTCTGTCACCCAGATAACACTCATGTGCCAGTTCTCATCTCATCACCACCTGGGTAAAAATCTCACACATAACCCTCCCTTCTTCTCCTTGTGCTGCCCTATGCACCATCCCACTCCAGATTTGGACACCATGCTCTGCAAGACACAGTAAGGAAGGAGCACATGACTCAAGGCAAAAGAATCCTGTATAACCTGATGCTTGTTCTCTGGCACTTCAGTTTCACCGAGGACACAGAGGCCAACCAGCATCCTGCTATGAGTCTTTGTTAAGGTAACTGCTTTGCCCAAGGCTGAATAGAGCTTTTGGGTTGAGGTGGTGCTCAGACAGAAACATGACTTTTGGTCGAAAAGGGATGCTGTCAAGGTCTTCTGTTGTGAGCTGGCACCACACTTTCACAGAAGGCTTAAACAGCCCCTGTGTTTTCAAGGAGGTGGTGGTGAGGCTACTGCCTTTTTGTGGAGCCCTGCAACCAATCTGCCAATCTGCAGAGGACAGTGGCCTGAAGATAGTCTTGGAGGTTATAGTCCCACTACCGAGCAGCACGTATGAGTGACATAATCACAGAGCTCATCTATGGGCCTGACGGGGGCTTCACGTTCTTAACTTGTGACTATCTTGTTACGGTTATGGCTACGCAGATCACAAGGACTACTGGCCTTGCCAGGCCAGCGCTGGAGACCCATCAAAGGACATCTCTAGCAACTTCATCAGGACTTTGATACCTGTGTCTTTTGAATCATCAGTCTCAGACAAAAGGGCATGGCAGTATCTTCTATGCAAGAAAAACAAGCTCCCTAACTCCTGGTGTTCAGACCTCCATGTGCATTGCAGGAGTGGTCATTTATCCCATGCACCAGTTCACAAGGACATCCTGACAGCAATGGTGTCCATCCCAATTTTAACTGTGCTGTTTACAAACACGGGGCAGAGATGGCACAAGTATTTGTCTTGCAGCCACTGGCTCGCAGCAGGCCAGGCACAGTATCATGATGCCAGCATTCCCTGGAACAGTTTCAGTGGTGCCTGCGTGCAGGGTTTTCTGTACCGGTTGTGAACAGGGAGGGTACGGGATGCATGTACACGGTAGTGTTTGCCCCGGTCAACAGGAGTGACAGGCACTCCATACATCCAGAACCTGACTGACCTGGTTAGAAGTGCAGTAAGCAAAAAGCACTATAACAGACACAATGGAAAATGCACAAATATAACAAATAGAAAAGAATAGCTTCCCTAAATTTCTCTGCATCTCTTCTTTGAGAAGGAGTATAGAAATGTCTTCAAACTCTGCTGCACCCTGAGGCTTGCTGGCCTAAATGCTCACTTCCCAGTCACGCTCAACCCATCACCCCTTTCAGGCATACCTGGTTATATCTCCTCTCATCCTCAATACCCTTTTTTTGCTTTCTACTGTAAACTGGCCAGTCATTTTAACTGTGACCTAAGTAATGCTCAAGACAATCCCCACTCCACCCACTATCCGGCCCAGCTGCGAGCCGTGGATGATGCTCTCCCACACCTCAGTATAGATTAGTCTGCTCAGAAAAATGTAGCGGCCAAAAGGCAGCAGTCAGGAGGAGGGAAAGCTTCCTGTAACTTGGCAGAGAGCTGCTAGAAAGAGGAGCCTTTTCTTTCTAAGAGATCTGGGAATAGCACTGGGAGAAAGGCAGGCAGAGAACCTTGAGGAAGCCTTAGGAATCAGGGTCAATTGATAAGGCCATGCAAGATGGAAAGGAAACCCAACAGCAACGAAATGTCCTCCTCTTCCTCTTCCTCTTCCTTTCCCTGCATGAAATGGGTTATACTGTTCAGCAGGCAGAGGATATAATCCATATCTCCCATACCTATGCTTCTGGCTGAAGAACTAGGCAGAGTAAGGGAGATATTGTACTCTTCCTACTTCATGAGGGTCCTGTGACCTGCCTAGTGCTCTGTCACTCCATCCCACAACCTTCCTCCATCACCTAACATACATGGAAAGGGGAGATCTAAGTAAAGGCAAAAAAGCCAGATGGGAGGAACACCTACAGCTAAACACAGCTGTCACAAAGCTCAAACAACAACTACTTCCAGCATATGGGGAAATATAACTTGTACCTTACTAAAATGCAAACAGACAAGAGGATAAAGAGAAGAAAAGCAAAAGCCTACAGTGTGGTCAAAAAAATCAAACTTAAGAAAAATTACGCACGGAGAGAGAAGTTACCTGTGGTTGCGTAAATAAGGAAATACATAATAAAGCAAACGTGAAATCAATGGCACAGCTTTCTCCTTCTCGTCGCTTCGGTAAACCATGTCCAAAAGAGAAGCAAGAACCTTAAAAATGAAAAGAATGTCTCTTTAAACTTCTAGCTGGTATTTCTGACAAAATGGGAACACATGTCATACTGAGGCACACAAAGGATGCCTCAATAAAAATTCAAGCTCCCATTTCATCTACCAGGAAAACCTAACATATTCTTTGCTCAATAACATCAATAAACAACTATCCCACAGACGAAAGCAGCAACTACAAAACTGGTTCCTACTTACTTCTGCAAGGAGAGAAAGAGCTTGGACACTGTATATTGAAGGAGCAGAGGCAGAAACCATTGAAGATGGTGCCACTGATGTATCTGAAAGAGGAAAAATAATCTAGTTTTTCCTTCAGACATGTTTAAATTTTGTTGTTTCCTAATTTTCTTCCCAAACAGAACTGTTATTTTGCCACAATGACGTACCTTATGCCCCATGATGTTCTCATGTATTGCTTGCACCTGCAATAAGTTTTCCTCTGAACTGTACGCAATCTGCACATATTTACTAAATCCACTTAGGGTGATGCTGTTATTGGAGGATAATGCTTATTTTTCATTTTACTTTTTTTGTATTACTCCCATCTCATGCAAACTACACACTATCAAACACCTGTACTCGTCACTGACTTAAGCACAGGAGAGAAAGCAGTGAAAAGTCAGACAAAACCACATTACCATTCACATCCTCAATGTTGAAGTCATCTGGTAAAATCTGAGGCTGAGCTTTTACTTCTAAGTTCCGGCTCAGCCAGCTAGTCTGTTCCAGAGATGAGCCAGCAACAGTCCCTACAGCCTCCAAAATTTTTTGGGTCACCTCCTATAACATAAACAGAGAATATGGCATCAGATGTAACCTATCATCACTTCGCCAATCTGGTGAAGTACTGTTTACATGGAACATGTTCAGAAGCAGGCACTTTTATCTCTTAGAAACATAAATATTTCTCTGATTTAACTGTGCTCTCAAGATAATTAGTTACTACTCATTTCAAATAAGAACAGGCAAGAAAATGAGAAGAAGGAAATACTTTAAGTTAGCTTAGGAGTTTTTTTTCCTTGCAAGCCATTACCATTAGCACACAATCAAATTAGCATCCGTCCTGCCACACTTCACACATTAGCTGTCATCTGTCAAAGACATGATCTGAATTGTTCAGCCCCTCAGAAATGGCATATTAATGGCTTCATTGTTTTGAACACTGCTCCTTTTTATTCCTTTAATAACTGGAGAACATTAGAGGAGGCAGAGCATAAAGTGAGCCAGGGTTTTATTTTATGGCAACCTGTCTGGTCAAATTTATTTATTTCCATTAAAGGTAAGTAAGACATAGCATCAAACTATGTGAATAGTCACTCTTCAGCATATTTATTTCCCAGTGAAATGAAAAGCTGGTCACTCTAATGAAACCAAATCCCAAGTATCCAAAGCAAAGCAGAGGTCATTTGTGAAGAGGCTATGAGATAGTAAGATGACAAATCTGTCTTTTTATCATCATCATTTTGCTGACAAGTCTCTGAAGCAGAAGTGGAGACTTAACTTCTCTGTTGGCACATAGAAGCACTATAACCACAACACTGTCCATCTCATATGCAGCATTAAGTTGGCCTGCAGCCAAAACCACACCCATAGAGGCAGTACTTAAACAGTTCTGGTAAAGTCACAATCAGAATAGGAAGATAATCCTGTTGTGCTCCACCTCTTCTTTACATAAAAGTTGAGCTGGCAGGCATTTACATTGCCAAACACAGCTATGAGCTTCAAGGATAATTACGCTACTAATTTTCCTAGATGGTTTTGAGATTCCAGTACTTACACATATGACATGAACTCATGACATCACACTTGTGTTATGATTTAAACTGACAAAAATCATAAAATTACCCAGGGAAAGGTTTTGAAAAGTCCATAGTTACCACTGTGATTTCACACACTTTTGGACAAAATTTAGTTAGAAACCTTCTGTACATCATTACTCTTGCACTTGAGTCTCCCGTATTTACCAGGCCTAAGCTAAAACCTTTGGATGCACATTCACACGTTCCAGAAACACAGGTGAATTCAGACACAAAGCACAGATCAAGGCATCTCCACTATTACTTAGATGTACACTGCTAGATTTATAAACTAAAACGTATACATGTATACACTGTACCTGCAAGTCTTTTTGGTCTTTTTTGTTTTCTAGAGTAGGTGTCCTAGTCACAAAGTCATTCAGAGTGCTGTGGGAAAATCAATTCACTCCGAGTTAGTAATTGGACAGGTCTACTCAATGCATCTATAAACCTTCTTATTCCTTACGTCTTACCTGAGAAGAAGAAAGTGTCCAGGAGGAGCCAAATTCAACTGCACAGATTCTTTGAGAAGTCCTAATAAAGACTGGAAGTTCTCCTGCAAGGCTGAGACAGGCAGTCTGCCAAAAAAAAAACCAATACCAAAATGCACCCAAGGCTGAAGTTAGAGTTAAGGAAAAAACCAAAAATACAACATACACATGTGACTTGGTGGCCTAAAAGCTTGCATCAATATTTGTTCTTTACACCTTGCCCTTTACTAAATGATCCAACAACATGGTATAAATATCTGGCAGCACAGGCAATGAGCACACATCAATAAATGCTAGCAGCACATGCAGTATGCTGGCCAGCACTGTAAGACAGCTGGGTCTTCAAGGGAAGGAAAAGGAATAAAGTTTAGCTAAACACTCCACTGCATGCTAGTTTACTTTATCTCTTCACCTTATTGCAGTATATTGTCCAGTCTGATACATCCCAAGGCTTCCATATGAGAAAAGCCAAGTATCTGAAGAAGAGTTTTGATCAAAGGAGTATTTCCAATCGACTGCCTGACCCACTCTATGTCCAATACAAACTGCAGCCACAGCTGTTTTACTGAATTTAGAAGTTCTCTATCCATTCATCTAGCAACACAGACTAGATAAGGAGAAAGACCATAAGATATCATACAAGTTTCTTGCTAACAACATGCCTGAAGTATGTTGCTCCATTAGTATAAAATGAGGCTTTCGGACTGGTGTTATCAACAGATCAAAGTCCTGTGTCTATCTGTCACATAACAACGAAGTGGCGATAACCACTTCCCACATAACTGTCTTCTATTACGCTGTGACATGAAGATCAAAGTAAAGTACAAATAGTGATGCTAGTTGTTATCCTAACTGGAGTCAAACAGAAAATTCTCTTTTATAATGGTTGAATTACCTTTGAATGAAAGCATAACTGAACTGCAACATTGGAATATCTACAAGAGAAGACTTCTGAAAAATAAAAGCAAATCCAAAATTATTTGCCATCAGGAAGAAAAGAAGGTCCAAGCTCTTGAATACTTGTGCTTATTGGTTAACATACCCTTCTTTAGAAGCCACTTGTACTCCAACAGGTGACCAACTATGATAAAACTATCTATGCAGCAGCACAAGGGAATTCAGAGCTTGAATAGAAGACTGTAGTTCAGAAGCAGTCACATTACTTTGGAATATCTGCTACAGTTTATTCAGAGCTGTAGAAGCTCCTACAATGGAGTGCATAGTTGCAAAATTGGTTTCCTTAAAAGCCAATCAGAAGACAGCAGACTCAATGGGAAGTATTTGTAACTGTTCAGATAAGGTTAGAAAGATGGAAGTGAGCCACTGAGTTGTGTATCTGCAGCAGCTTTATGAAAATTGTCAGCATTTTTGGTAGTGGAGGACCCCACACTTTTTCATTACCTGCAACTTCTCTACCAAAATACTGTGAAGGGTCTATTTACACTGATGGTCAAAACACAGAAACTCACATTCTGAAAAACATCACTTATTCAGCAGCAAAAGGGAACCACACATTAAAACAAACAAACCAACAAACCCTACCAAATTTCCTTCTAACCATATTTAGAAGACACATTAGAATAGATCCAGTATAGAATATATTAAGAAAATGGAATTATCTTCATGTTTACCTCTTCACCCTTGATTTGTGATGGTTTCTTGACTACTTCTTTGACTAGATATAATATGGTGTCAATTTTCAATGTGTTAAGTGCACATATTAAGTCCACAAGAATAAGCTGAGATGCACTAGCCACTGGAAGAATCTGACAAAACAAAATAAAAGACACACCTGTCAGGTCACTGTACAAAGCAAAACAAGTTGAAAAAGCATTTTTTGTGTTATTACTCAAGTACCAATATTCATACAAAACATAAATTAGGCAAGTTAAATCAAGCATGCAACAATTTGCCATATACAGATCTCCCAACACCTTTAAGAAAACAACTTCATTATACTCAAACGAAAGGAGACAAGAAAGATGTGTACTAGTCAGAATAAATGCTTAGTTCCAGAAAATACTACAACTGTAACTTTTCTCTGGACATGGAGCTGATTGAAGGTCTTTAAAATACAGCTGGCAAGTTGCAATCCTAAGACTGCAATTCAGTATTGAATTAAAAAAAATGGCTATACTATCAGACTCAAACGGCCACACTGTTCTTTTTATTTGATTACTTACTTAGATTCAAATGTAGACCTGCTGCTCTGTGGAATTACATATAAATAAGGGCGTTTCCAGTGGCTTGCTATTATAACATGTAAAAAACGCCAATGAATCTATAAACAAGCCCAGAGTTTAGAACTGATCATATACATGTAACATTTGCCTTTACACTAGAAAACTAAGGATGTCTTTCTTTAGTTTCACCTTGATTTTACTTTGATTCCTATGAGGTTTCTTGCTATTCCATACTACTGCAATTGCTGCCATCAACTGGATTCCAAGTTGTGCTGTCAATGGATTTATGAAGTCCAGTATTTTAGTTCTTAAAGTCTACAGAGGGAAAAAAAGATAAGTGTTAATGCTAAACCTTGTAAGACAAAAGCTGTCTCATGGTCTGTAAAATATTATTCTTTTTCCCAAGATGTTCAGAAAATACACAAGAACAAAAGATCCTGTTTATATATGTGGCAGTCAGACTAGTTTTGTCATTTGTTTATGCGTTTGTGTATCCTTCTTACAGATGGAAGGCAGATTTGTTGGAAACCAGAGGGCAAAATAGAAAAAATAGCTTCTTGTGTTATAGTCTCTCTTTTCCTTCAGACATTTCTGCTAGTATGATTTACCAATACCCACAGAAAAGGGAAAAGTCTAGTATTTTTATTTCTTCAGGTACATGTTCTGCTGCCTGTGGAAGGCACAGACAATTCAGAGGTGGCTGGCTTTACAGCAGCTATTAACCGAAACTCACAGAAAAGCAAAACAGAACAGGTAAGGGTGCAGATGGGCAAAAAGAACTTCTGTAGGTAGGTACTGTGCAAGCCTGTAGCTCATAAGAGTTCTCAAAAAAATTCCTTGTGGCCCAGTATCAGTCATGTGGGCCAATGGCAAAACTATTCCTACGAACTCTACACAAAATGCACTGATGAGGGATGGGATGATAAGGATGATGAGATATACAGTAGTTGAAAAGAAATCCTACTTTGGTTGCTTTAAAGTAGACTGAAGAAGAGCCTTTAGTTGTTCCAAAGAAGTCGGTTGGTCTTTTTTGAGAGTCTTCCCTCTTTATAACACTCCAAAGAAGTGACATGGTATTAATAATGCGAGGTAACTCTTCCAGAATGGCATTCCTAGCATTTCTCAGGTTTGCAGGTTCAGCTAAACATGGTGACTAGGCAAAAAAACAACAACAAAAAACCCCAAAACCCCAAAACATTATTATTTTGCACCAGAGTGACTGCTTTTATCCTACAATTAGGAGAATTATAGCGAACTTTTGTAATGACAACTTTAAAAATAATTCAGTTGTTCTATTTCTGAAATATACTGCTGCTATTAGAGTTTACTGAATTTGCTGTTCACTATTTTGGCACAGAGAGAATTGATTTGTCTAGGAAATTATTAGGATAACATCCTCTTCTAACTGATGCTATAGGATTAAAAACTGTAGAGAACACATCAGCATGTTATCAGCTCAAAAGAAAATAGAAGATTTCGTTAATGACAGAGAAACTGTAGACAAGCCACACAGGATTACTATTAGTGTGACCAAGATCATCACAAACATCGGCTTAAAATTGCCTTTCTTATCTTCAAATAAAAAATATTAAGTTGAGTTTTCCTCCCTTACACTTTTACTTACTTCACTTCTTTTGGTGTGCCAAGTGGCTTCTTTACGGTTATCTTCTCCTACAAGCAGCGCTTTACTACTTATATTTACATCTGAATGAAAAAAGGTTGCATGCTCTTCACAAACTGGTGCCAGGGCTCAAGAGGGTGGCTGGCATTAAGCACTTACCTTTTTAGTTTGATTAGGATGATCAAGAAGGCAGAAGTGACCAATGGTTGTCAGACCTTCCAAAAGGGTTAGTGGGTAATCAGGTGTAACATTTTCTCGTTTAGAAGTTAAGCTGTAGAGGGGGGTAAACAGACAACAAAAAAGAAGGTTAACCGGTCAAGTGGTATTTTCTTGATGAAAAATTCCTGTAGAAATCTGTTTATATTCAATAGTTAAAAAATACTGGAATGACCAGGCAAGAACATCAAAACAAAGGATTCACAAACTGTGCTTGGACAATCCCATTTCCTTGTCTGGATATTTTGGAATATTATTCCCCACCTAACCACAGATCTTTAGCATGCAATTATTTTTCCCTGCTTCTTTCACTTACTGCCTGTTCTGAACAGTATCACAGTACTTTCCTTCTCCAACATGTCTGTCCTCAATTAGTCCACCAGAATCCTCAGTCTTGTATTAACTGGGAACTTCTTTTTTACTTGGATGGTAGGCAGATGAGGGCAACAAATATTACAGCTGCTGTTCATTTTTCCCGTTGGTCCCCTTTCCCTTCTGCCTCCAACAACAGTGAGTCCTGCTGCCACAATACTGTCCCCACTTCACCTGGGCTCAAGGGATAGATGGCTGCACATGCAGCAGAGTTTGAGGATCAAACTCTGGGAGCTACAACTTTAAACCAGTAAGTTACTATGCACTACTGTGTAGTAAAGGGAAATTTTCAGCATAATAAATCCTATACTGCAGACTCTTACCTTGCAGATGTTTTTGCAGAGGTCTTCACAGCTTCATTTTCATACTGTTTGACAAGCTCATCCAGGTTTTTACATATCTGTACAACAAATGGTGCCACAGTCCAGCCTAAAGACTTCCCAAAATAGGGCAGGGAACATGTGACTAAGCCTACCCAAGTGGGATGCATCCCATGGCCATACTCTGGTTGCAAACCTCTAACCACAGCAGATACAAATAGTCCCTGTGAAGTTATTGGATGTGGATAGACATACTGCATTGCACCAATAGCCTGTTGGAAATTAAGAGCCTGCTGCCATTCCTTGGAGAGGTCTGGCTGGTTCTCCTGGTCCTCATGTGTCTGACCAAGATGGTGCTCCAAGACAATCAACACCTGCAGAAGCTTCAGCAACTCAATCTGGAGTGGGTGTTCACTCCATATTTGATCATGCCCAAAATTGATTAGGCTTTCTTCAAAGACTTCTTCTTCAGGAATATTATTAACTCCACCTTCCATAAGCAGTTCATAACGCTTCTGACTTATATACATAGATGCAGACAAAGAAAGAAGAACAAACTCCTGAACTTTGCATCTTCCTAGCAAACTGTGTATGAATTCCACATTCTTATTCTCTGCTGCCTTTGCCATGGTAGCTAGCTGGGTCATCATTCTAATCAACACTTCCACACTTTTCACCTGAACGTCTCTGTTGCCAAGCACATCTCTCTGCATGACCTTCAAGTAGCATGGATAATACGAGCGCAGAAAACTAAGACAGAGGTAAGTGAGCAGTTCTATTAGAAGAGAATGGGGACACATAGTTGGGGACTGAGTCTGAAGCTTGCCATAAAAACTCTGCCCAACAAGAGCTTCCTGGTGGCGAGCTAAAAGATTGTAAATAAGATTCAGATGTGCGGTGGAGCTGGTATCCATGCTTGTACTAGCTACAGCTTCAATAAACTCTTTAGGGTTTGTTTTAAGCACTGCCTCCAGAACAGAAAAAGCATATAATACCCTCTTAGAATCATAAGGCTGCAAATATAACAGCATGTGTTTGAACAGAGCCTCAATCATCTCCTGTCTTTCCTTCTGCTGCTTGAGCAACCTAGAATGGGTAATCTCCTGGAGTTCCAAGTCCACCTCCTCATCACTTGACAGGGACTCTGATGCTTGAGTCCTCTCAGAGTCAGCACGCACGAGATTTAGTGCTACACTGGATTTAGAGCTTTCAGGAAGGAATGGGTTCAGAGAATTCACATGGCTTGTGGTCTCTTTGCCGTTAGATGCAGCACTGTCATTTTCCTCACTGCTCACTTCTTGCAGCTCCAGAGAAGGAGAAAAAGAGGATGTGTTTTCACTGTCATGGCCTGTGCTGGTGTCTGCTGATTCTGTGTGCTCACTGTTATCTTGGTCACCATCTGCTTCATGTGAAGTTACTGGATTATAAGAGCTGTCATTTTCAGACTGCTCAGGTTTTAACTCCAGCTTCTCTGGATCTTTCTCCACTTCTGCCCAAATGGCTTCTCTATCCACAGCAGTAAATTGGCTCAACGGAAGGTTTTCCTCGGAATTGCTCTCAGAGATGCCAGACTCTTTCAAAGAGGCCTTTTTCTTGCCAAGCCAATCACGTATATCTTCTGAAAAAAAAAATATTTTTTTCAGAAGGAACATATAATCATCCATTTCACACAATGCGCTTTATGGTCAATAAATTATTGTAAGGAAAAAAAAGGTTAAAAGGTCACTCTGCTCTAGTCTACTATTAATTGTAATGACTGGAGATAAAAAAAGGTTAAGGCAATAATTATCTTTTTTTTAAAGTGGTAGGGCAGTCCTAACCTATCATAAGCACAAGAGAACAGCATGAAAACATAAAGCACATGCTGTTTCTCTTATGCTATGATTCTCTAGAAGTAATTATTTTTCATGCTCCCTGAGCATAAAATGTTTGTTGAGATCAGGTGGGGAATGAGAAAGATAGCAACAGAGGAAGTTTTAATTTATGTTTTTTTTACAGAGCTAATGTTTTTCTTGATTACATGCTGTGGAACAAGAAAGGAATCTATTAGCTCTGTGTTTGTACAGCATCTAATAAACAGGTCCATTTGGATGCTAACTACTTGCCAATCAAGACAGAGAATCAGCTATGCAAGCTAGGTTAACAGTAATGACACAGACAGATAACATGGAATTTTCTTTATACAAAACTACTGGACACTTCTCCACTGTCTTCCTGCTCTGCTCCAGGAAGCAACCCTGGCTGCTTGTGTCAAATGGTGCAGTGTCTCATATCCATACCACTCCCAGCCATCCCAAACCCAAACAGAATGCCAGCCTTCAAAGGATTCTACACTGCGAGCAAACCCTGGCTCCATACCTGTCTCAGGCTTCCTCAGCTGCTCCCCAAAGGTCTCTGCCACACTTGTTTGTTCCACATCTGACATATAGATCAGATGTGGTTCACAGTGGTTCTCACCGTGAGTCTTAAAATGGCCATCTTTCAGCTGTCAAATTTAGCCTCTCACGGTAAAGATGCTCCGCTACATTCCTAAATGTGTGGCTGCAGGTCATCTTCAATTCCAAACAATCTCTCTCTGCTTCTACATCCTAACTCTGAGATACTTCAAGACTTATGCCACATGGGCTCAGTTCTCCTCTTGAATCAAGATGGACATTTTTAGGACAAATAAATTTCAATTTTTAGTAATTAACAGAATTAGAGCTTTCCTCTGTGTGGTGTGCTCTAAACAGCAAGACATTCTTCACAACCTGTCCGATTATTTTAACACGATGCTGAATAAAGAAACCTGGTTTGAGGGTGCATGGTGTGCTGGGACAAGGCTAGGAAGAGAAAGTAAGATTTGCCATCCTGCCTACTGGAACAGTTCCTGGACTGACATAGTCACCAAACTGCTCCTGGATTTCATTTGGTTGCAGACCTAGTTTTGCTCGAGAAGGGATCCGGAGAACACACACGCAGTGTGGATCATCTAGGAATAGCAATCAGAAATGTGGGACAAGATCTCAGAGCAAAGCAGGGAGCAATCCAAACCACCAGTGTAGGTGCAGCCACTTTAACAGAAATGATCATTAGGCCTTCAACTAGCATAACTTACTCCTGAACTCTGTTTTAGGCATCACTGGAGGTACTCGGATGAGGATGAATTTATGGAACTGATACCAGACAACTCAGGGTAATAGGATGCCATTCTACTTCAGAGACTACCCACAGTAGGCATTCAGGAGTATGCAATGCTGTTAGCACTTACAATTTCAGTCCAAGAACAGTGTTACCTGCTGAATTTTTCTGTTTGATGTAGTGGATGGACGTGCGCTGTGTCTTTGGATGAAGCAGCAGCAGCAGGACTGGTTCAAGAATCCGTGCAACATCATTAAGTGAAAGAGCACGGATCAGCCAACCCTGTGCTGCAGCACCAATTGCACCATCTGAACAATTGAGACTGTCCAGTACCACAAACAGAGACCTGAGTGGAGAAATCAGAATGAAGAAGTACAGTTGAAATCTCTAAAAAAGTTAATGCAAACAACAAAATAGTGGCAGGGAACAGACAAAGTACATGTTCAAGCAAGCACCAGCCAATGGCTCATGCCTGCTAACAACAGCTTGATCATGCACAATTTCCTGAGTTGAGGTTGAGTACATGTGTTAGTAGATGCAAGGCCATACATACACCTAAACTCTAGAAGAGCAGCATATTTTAAAGTTATTTCACATATTTATTTAGAAAGACTCTTGAAGTCTCATTTTATACGACGATTATGATCCCATAAACAAGAAGTAAAACAAATAAATATTTTTTTTCATAAGTAGCTGGTTCTGGTTTCTTTGGGAAAAAAATCCAACCCCCTCCATGATAGTCTGCTATGTAAAAACTCATCTGCAAGCTACTCTTCTCATATGAAACTCTTTATATTTTTACAGAAACTTCCTCCATACAAGGAAGCGCACCATGCATAGAGTACTTTGTAAAGATAATAGTGCATGACATAGTTAAATATATAAACGGAAGTCTAAGCCACTGGAAATGGAAAATACCTATCAAAGGACCGATTGTGAGAAGTCACTCTGCTGCCTTGGATCTCTCTGGTCAGATGCCACATGACAGAGAATCTGAACAGTGCTTCCAGCCTTGTCCCCTTGGCAATGAAACAAGACATATATGTATTTTTTTCAACATTTATCTCCAAGTAAAGTTTTTATTTTTTTAATCCTCTAGCAGAAAAACAGTTACTGTGTAGACACCTGCTAATTCTTCCCAGGCAGTGTGAAAGCATTTTTCTGTTTTGCACTAGACTAAATCAAAATACCATGTATCCATGAATGCACAATCAAAACTAAAGAGCCACAGTATTTGTAGTAGCTAAAAGAGATGTGCCAATACACTAAAAATGTATTTCAGGACTCTTGTGCATAAACATTTTAGCTTTAGTTTGTTGTTTGGGAGGTTTAAAATTTGAATGCCAAATGGAAAGACAATGGTATAGAAGGCAGTGTTTGTTATTGCTAATTTTGTCTAAAAGCTTTTAAAATATTTCCAGACTTCTAAGTTTCAAAATTGCAGAGCAAAGGTATGAAAACAATACCAAAGACTGAAGGTGACTGTTTTAAGTTTTATTGTGCAAGGCACATCTCACAAATATACTGTAAGTTATTAAAGAACTGTCCTGTCATTAAATTCAGCAAGTGAAATAATTAATAACTGGTTCACTTAAAAAACAGCTTACTTATTACAAAATCTAAATACTAAGGTGGACACAGGGTCAACACTGTTGACATACACTACAAGGTAATAAAGTCTTCCACTGGAATGTGAAGTTTACAAAATTAACCCAAAATAAAATTATGTTAGTGTTATTGGTGGAACTAGGTCAGTTTGGAAATATTGACAAAACCTGTGAGATTTTAGATACTATATAGTTTGGGCAGAAACTAAAAAGAACTCCAGCATTGACTGATGGAGCTTGAGATTAAGTTTAGCAGTATCCCCATGGAGAATTGTAAAGGCACAGACAGAGCTTGTTAGTCTCTTGTAAGACAGAGGGACCATGGGAGTGATGATGGGGGGTGAAAAGGAGCTGGAGGCAGTCTGGGGAAGCACTGGAACAACTCTACAGTGATGAAGAGGCTACAGCGAATACACAACTTACTTTATCACGATCCAAAAGTGCATGGCAGATAATGTCTTCACAGATGTTTGCGGATGGCGCCAAGCAGTGCAGCCGGTAAAACAGTTCCACACAGGCAATATGATGTTCCCGTGTCTCTTTATTCAGCTGATTCCAGAGCACACAAGCTACTCTCTAAGGAAAAACAACAAATAATTAATAATTATAACATGCCATTTCTCCCCTGACTTAAAAGCTTTCCATTGCATAAATGCCCTCTATTACCAAAAACGATTTCCAAATCATCTCAGGATAGCAAAGAACAAGAATTCAGGTTATATACTCAGACCTGAAGGGATGCTACTTTCCTACCTTAGCAGGACAGGTAATTCAAATGTACGCATACCAGACATTGAGAAAAGCATTTCTGCCTCTATTTTCTCGGTCAAAAATTAACAGATTGTACATGTCAGGCACAGCAACTGGAAACGTGGTGATTAAGAAAAAGATCTTGGAACCAATCCTTGCCAACACTAATATCAATAAACGGTCAGGAGAAGGAAAGCATCTTTGATGGTTACATAATCAAAACAAGGACGAAAGAATGTTTTCATTATTATTCACCTGCTAACATTTTCTCTTATCTGAAAACTTTAAGAGTGACATCAAATTTCCCTGAAGTCCAGCTTTCAAGCTAATGAAAACAAACGCTTCATGTCAGAACCATACCTACACCCCAAGAATTTAGGCACAAAACTAACTAGTAATTTGAAAATAACCGTCTGCTTTTGAATACCCTGTTAGGAAGCACATGAAGAAGAATCCAATTACTTTCAAATGCTTGTGGAAGTAAAAACTGGCAGTGTGTCACTGTAACACAGATGTACTGCCCCAAGCATCCATGCAAATAACATTCATTTTTCCACCCCATCCTTAAAGGTTCAGTGCAAAAAGAAAGAAAATTGAAAAGAATCAAAAGAAAAAGAAAATTGATACCTGATAGAAATCTGTTTTCTCTGAGATGATCTTTAGAACTCCAGGAGCAATGGGAGGAAGGGTGACCATCTGTAGCTTTCCAAAGAAGGGGTTGTGGCCAGACACTTTGTACCGCTTCATTCTGTCTTCTATCACGAGTGCCAGTGACTGGGAATGGTTGATCACCTCCAGCAGTGTGAAGATGGACACATTCTGAACATAGCAGTCATTCACACAACAGCATATTGTCATTAAGGACTTCAGCCACAGAGGGAAGCTGGCCTCACAACCTCCTCAGAAGATAAGTGAGAAACAAAAGCTTTTTAATAATTTCAAGGTTATGGTCATATTTCCAAGAATTCTTCAATCAAGCTCAAAAGACAAAGATAAAAAAATTACTGCCCAAGCCCAACTGCCATACTACCCTCAAGTTCCTTACTTCAAGTAAGATACAGTCTTTTCCCTGTCTCTTCTGGGAGAAAGCCCTTGCAGGACATTAGTAATCCAGTAACTACTGGATTTTTGCTTTCCAGTTTATGTTTATTCACAACTAGTTTTTACAGTTGCTGTTTTTCAGCTGTCATTGTTAAAAACAACAAAGTTCTGCTGATCCAAGTATGCTATTTCAGGTAGCATAGAGGCATACAGTTTCAGAAACCACAAAGCACACAAGTAACTGATGTGACTAACATCAAATCGAGTCATCTTTCCCTCTCTTAATTGAGTTTTATTAGGCCTTGGCTGGAGATAGTCTGACGTATGAGTTCACACCTCTGGCTTCAAAGCCATATGTTTTAACTGCTTTACTACCACAGCAAATTGACCATTCTTCCATCTCCATACCAGACAACTTCTGTATCACACTTAGCCTAGACCTTCATTAACACAGGTTCTCTCCTTCTGGCTTTAAACCTGACTGTATTCTCCAGGGTGTCCAGTTGAAAAAAAATTTTGAAAATAAACTTCTATAATCCTAGGATGATAACCCAAAAAACCACAATTATGAAAGCAAGCCTTCTAAGTTCAGTCCCATTGCTGACTACATGAAAGGCACTGCAAACATGCAAAAACATCCAAGTTAAGCAGTCAGCTCAGTCATGTAGATGCTGGGAGTATAATCACTTAGCTAAGGAAGACAGTAGAAATTTTTAGTGAGGTGAGGAAAAGAACCCTATTTTCCAGTTTCCCATCTCTCCATTCACTACAAACATATCTTGTCAACTAAACTGCAAGCCATAACTGCTCCTGCTAAAGCTAATGAACTTGAATTCCTCGAACAAACAGACATCCAATTATACAAGATTATTCTTATATGTTAATTTACAACAAACTCCTTTGAATTCTGAGGGTTAGGGAAAGAGCTGGTTTTGCTTCTTTTATGACTTAGAGCTCTATTTTTTCACCTACACCCATCTTCCTCTAACACTTCCTTTTTGTGGGGGAGTGGGTAGGAGAGGGGGAACAGGGATGGGACATGGATAGAGTAGGATGCATTTCCTGAAAACCCTGAACCACGCCACAAAGGTCTATAAGTCAGAAGGTTTTTTCATACCTTCAGCTACAAGTTTTGTAGTGAAAACTTTCAAAAGAATGTGAATTTAAAAAGCTTAATAGAAATTAAACCTCAGCTGCAAGACACAAAACACATTCTGATGTAGGCAAGGTGCAACTTGCCTTCAACCCTGTCAAAATGCATTATCGCTGGCCCTGGTCACGTCTTGCAAGTAGCCAAGATCACACTGCTATTTGCATCCTCAAGTGCTCAAGTTGCCCAGTAAAGGAATTTTTCTTACCAGGAATCTGAAACAGAGAGAGATACAACTGTTCCATCTCCTCCTCCGAAAGATAGACTGGGAATGTGGTACAATCCAACAAAAGGTGACAAGCTGCAGCAAAAGCTTCTTTGCAGTCATCTCTAAGGGGTCCCAAGACAAGCATCACCTGTTCCAAGTCCCAGTCTTCTTCCTCTTTTTCTTTTTTATTACTTGAGTTGTGGTCAGAAGGAAGAGGATTAGGACTCTTGTTCTTGAATGGTGACCCTCGAACTGAGAACAAGTCGGAGAGCATTTGTTTAAACTGAGGTACAGTGATTTGCTTTGCATCCCATGGGCTCTTTTTCTTGCCAGCACTTTCGGATAATCTGTAGCCATTATCTTTTTTGTATTTTCCATCCAGATTCGTTGCTGAGATGCTTTCATTACCTGTTTCTTGAAACTGCACCCCAAAAATGTATTTACTAGAAAACTTGGCAACCAACTCTTGGATGCAATACAAAGTCTTCTGAATGCTCCCCCCTTTCTTCCAGACATCATCTCTCTCCAGGGTCACAGTTGGCACACCCAAGTGTTGAGAGAGCTCTGGGGAGGAAGCACTTAGACCAATGCCACTGTCTTCTGACTTCAGGGGAGGGAATAGAGTCTCATCCTCCTCCTGCAGTACAGATTTAGTCTCCAAGGTGATATCCATGTTTTCTTTTTTCACTGGACTCTAAAACAGAAATGTTAATGTGGTTAATGTGGCACTGCATCTATCATTTTAAATTATGCAGAACTATGCAGGCACTGGGGAACAGCAATAACAGACACCTTCCTCCCCACCTAGGTGTTTGCAATTTCCAGATACAGATTACAGATCATAAGACATAGTTATTTGTATGCAGTTCAATTCAATTGCATTTAAAACCTATAAAATGTTTGTATAATCCTCACACCTTGAGTCATCAAATACCATCAGATCCACAGCTACAGATCCTTAAGCAAATGGAAATGTTTCCTTAAAATCAATTCACCTCTAGAACAGTATTATGTGTGTCAAATTGTTTCTAGTCAAATGCATGTATTTGACTAGAAAAAAAAAAAACTTTGGTAGGGTATGCTTCTGTGACTGCTTTATGCCATTTATTCCTCACTTTCTATCATGGTCTCTTCCACACAAATAACACATTGTTTAAAACTAAAATATTAATTGAAAGCCTTGCAGGCCTAACCAGCTGTAAAAAGCTGGGTTTGATTTGGCAACTCAAATCTTTAGCCACTGCATGATGCTGAGTGCCTTTTCAAAATGATTAAGATCACATTCTTCTCAAGAGATAAGATTATAGCCCCAGTTTCAGACAAAACTATACTCCTTCATTGTCACAAATAATTCAAACAAGTCAGAACTGAATACCCAGTATGAACAACTAGGCATGAGATAGGTCTGAAAGTGGCCAAAGAAGATATATTTAAAAAATCTTTGTTGCCACAGTTATCATCTAGGTTTGAGTTAGGAGAATCAGCATTTTAAAATAAGTTATGTCACTAACGATTTTAAACATCTATGAGTAGCTGAAAAACACCTACCCCATTTCCACTTCCTGTCTCAATGTCCAAATAGGAAGGGGGCATTTGTACTTTGCTAAGCACCTTAAAACAAGTCTTTAAGGCATGAGTGAGTTCTGGTAAACCTAATAATTCCATATTTTCCAGGAGAGACTGCACCATGTAACTGAGCATCTGTGGGAGATACTGAGTCTGCACTTCAGAGTAGAGTTCCTGAAACAAATAGACATTGTTTAAAATAGTTATCACATATTATTATTCAGCTGTCTAGCAACATTGATCAATGCTTGCTAATGTTAGTTCATGAATGGTACAAACTTGCTTCAGTAGTATTCCTTCTTTCTTCATTCTACAAAATAAACACTAAATATTACCGTAAAATCTTAAGATAGTCAGCCAGCTACTAAGAGAGTAAAAAGTATCAGGATATTATTTACCCAAGAATCAAAAGGCACACCTTTTCATTGCAGCGTATTTTAAAATGCAAATAATTTTTTTTTTGCTAGGCAATAGCACAGGTAGACACCTGTATTTCAGCTTATAAAATGACACTTTGCAGGATATATCATGCATATGCACATGTATGTCAATTTGCCCATTTTCATTTTAAGTAATCACAATAGGAATAACTTGATTTTAAGTTTCTTAAGCCTTTGAAGCAGTTAACTCCAGGTTGCCTTACCAAAGGAATCACATCCAGAAGAAACACCAATAGTGTGCAGAGCTCTGAAATTGTAGGAGGAATGCTAATATTTTCAAGAGGATATCTTTTCTGTGTGGATTTGTTTCTGGATTGAGAGAAAAATAATTTTAACTTTTTTCTGTCAAAATTCTTGTTACAATAAAAAAGCTTCATCAAAACCAGCACAAAATACTGAATCGCTAGGCTTTCTTAAGCAAAGTAAAATAGGACTTCTAATACAGCAGGATAAAATATTCTGTCAAAACCATCTACACTGTAGCCTTCATGTGGGATGCTAAAGTGCTTCTAATTTTCAGATTGAATTTCTGCACACAATCTAACTACTTAAAGTATAATTTTTTCCCTTACTTTTAGGAAGGGATAAAAAGGTATATATCTTCATTTTTCTTTAAAAAACTTGTTCTTTCAAGAAGACCTATCCATCTTCCCTCCCTAACTTTTTCCTTTCGGCTGTCATTGAAAGTAGGGTTTTTTTTGTTTTTACATTGTTCGTTTCCATCTAACTGTTCACCTGTTTGCATTTGTGATTTTTTTAGGATGCAACTTACACATCTTTCTGATTCTAAAATGTATTATGTCCCTTCCAGAATTTAAATGCCTCAGTAAATTTCATCATCATACACATGCAGCTCTTAAATGACATTTTTAAGAGGAGTATTATCATTTGATAACATAAACACCTGAAACAATCTTCAAAACATTTGGTCAGGTAATCCCAAAGAAAATCCGTGCTTAAGGATGTGATCAACAAATTGACTGTTTTGACAATTTCCGAAGCATTTTTGTTCTCTTTGATTGCACTGTATAAAAAAGGAAAGGAAGGAAACAAAAAAAACAGATGTCAGTGAAGATTCTAAGAGCATGAGTATTAGCTGATGTCTTCTAAAATATTTTCCTCCCTTTCTCTACAAGCTAAACGACGTTAATTGTTTCAAATCAAGGCCTTAGTTATTCTGGCATAGCCAGAGCTCAACCATCTTTCCCCTAGATGAAAGAAATCAAGCCTTCAAGTTTGAAAATCAAAAGGCTAAGAGTTCTGTCACCAGACTGATTCTTGGCCAATATAACTGGAACTAAGCAACACCAATCATATGCAGAGTACTTCATTTTCTTCTCTGCTAAATAAAGAGAAAGCAAGTGTGTGTGTGTGAAAATGGAAACCAGAAAATCTATACAGAAGGTCACTTAGTTAAAAACCTAACATTCCATAACTGGTTATATTTTAATAAGTTATCTTAATATAAATAACGCAGTTTCAGTTTACAGTTGTAGATATACCTTGCAAGTATGTTGCCACTTTGATTGTAGCTAAGTTTGAGATCAGAACCAAGTGCATCTTTGCAGTAGGAATAAAAGGCTCTAATAACTTCAAGGAACAGATCCCCAACGACCTGCGGCCCTGCAGTTGAAAGAAAAAGTAAGCCAGCAGTTGTAGCAAAGTGATTGCTAGGCAGCTCAGTTACAAACTCAGACTTTAATTAATAGCAGCTAGACTGGAAAATTATAGTTATCCAAGTAAGAAGAAAATGCTTACGTGGCTTTTTAAAATGTCAGTTGTTCCAGTTAGCATAAAATTAAATATGTAGTTAAATACTCATTTGTTTGTTTTAATTCTAGCTAAATGCTACCTGTTGTTCGTTTCAGGAACTTTTTAAAGTGACATTTGGAAAGCCATAGCATTCATTCTATATTACACTTTAGCCACTTCAGTAAGGCACCTGCACTGCAATAATTTATAATTGTGCATAACCAGAACTGTAAGTCTGCACTTCATATGCTAAAAATAATCACTATGTCTGTATCTGACACAAGCGGATTTCCCTATATGCATCTAATGTATTAGCCCTGATTAAATTTTGAGAGACAGAAACTGGAAATGTCAGTAAACTGAGGAATTTCAGATGCCTAAATATAACAATAAAATTGCATATTTGTAAACAGTTTTAAGAAGAAAGTATAAGTTAAGTGTGTGCTGATGAAGGCACACAATTTTGTAAGGTCAGCATTTTGTTTTATCTGCAATTGTCTGTAGAGAAGGTGAACAAATAATAAGCACAACACCCTGAACATGGAACCAAGAAAAAAAAAAAAAAAAAAAGTAGTGTATGAAGCATTCCAATAAGTGCCTCTAAAAAGGAAAAAAAAAAAGTTGATGTGACTAAGAGTAATAGAAAAGGTTGAAGATTCCTCTTATGTTTTAATCTGTTAACTCCATTTCAAAAGGAAGTGAATGTCATATTGGCTTAAGGCTCAAGAAGTTCTGTTTTGTGTGCTGTCTGGAACAGAAGGATTAAACTTATAATTCAGTTCAGCTAAATAACCCTTATTTGTAGTCCAGATTATCACTGATTGTCAGCCAAATAAAACATGCAATAGGGTACTATCTGTCATCTGCTTTCTAAATTAGATTAATCAATGAATTTATAACAAAACAACCTTAAGTCAACTGTCCCTTCTTCAGTTAGGAAATATAAATACCTTATAATCAGAGACTTTAATCATGACAGATTTTTTTAAAAACAGTTAAAAGCAGCAGAAGGAAACAGCACCACGGCCTTATAAACAGGCGAACAACCGCTTCTACTAAGGAAGCACTGTTAGGTAAGTAATGGAGAATCTTTTTTTTGATAGTGCTTTGGTAAGACTTTAACAGAAAGTGTGTTTGAAAAGACTTTACCGACCCATGAAAGAAGATAATCTTACTAGATTAAAACACCTGCACAATCAACTGCCACTCCAGTGTTTATAGTCTCATTACCTGAGTTTTATTCTAAGTCTACAGGCTCAGATAGTGATAACATCTCGCCCTACCCAGGATAATACCTAGAAAAACACTTTGGGATACAGTCAGTCATTAAGACTCTGTTAGTTTCTAATAAATACCAGTTAACCAGTCCATAGGCTTGTCATACTTAGGAGATTCACAGAATGTAGTTTCAAAGATTTATTTGTACACATGATTCTTAAAGAATACTATTAAATCCTAAAAAATCTGTCAAGTCACTTTGGCTTAATTTTTTGATGCAAAAAGGAGAAGTTGCCATTTAAAATAAGGGCTGGCAGAGCCTCACCCTTCTGCTGCTGACAAGGTCATGTACACAACAAGATAGACACGTGACAAGGAAGAGGAAGAAATTCTTCACAGCTCAGCCACGAAGTCTCAAACTATAGCTCCCACAGCAGTGTCAGGCCAGCAGAAGCTGGCAGCAGCACTGATGGAGGCATCCCCCGCCTCCTCACACTCATAACAGGTTATTTCTAGCTGGAGCTCCTGCAGGTAAGTGGCACTGCCCACTGTGGCAGCAGTACGAGCGCAGGCTAGCCACCTGTGGGACTACAGCATTTGAAAAAGCACTACAGTCACGCGAGGCTGAGACAAGTGTATAGGAAGGCCTGCAAGCATAGCCAAGTGCTGGAAACAAACCCAGGCCAGGGTAGTACTGGTGGTTTCCCGGACAGAAGCCTGCTTGTAAGACAGAACAAAAGACCTGGCGGTGTTTTAGAGGCTAACCTCTGAGGAATCAGTTGAGGTTAGGGCAGAAGTGGTTCTTTTTAACTGGTCCCTCAGATTGCAGTTCTGGGCACAGAAAAGCCTTATCCTCATTAGGATACATTCACGTTACAAAGAGCAGGGTTCTGCAGAAGAGCCGGAGGTAATCTGGAGAGGGTGCTTGCTCCAGAGTATTGTTCTAAACCAGGTCCAAGGCAAGAAACAGCTTCCTACATAGCAATACACAACGTACACATATTCAGAATTAGAATGAATTGTGCAGGGTGTTGTCTTGAGTCCCAGTGTCAAAAGTGATGAACACCAAGTTGCAACAGTCATTGGCAGTCATATCAGAAGTGACAAGTAACATTACCTATTTCGGGCTTGTCAAGGAGACTGATTAGGATGCGGAAGGGTTTCAAATAAGCTTGATGCTGTTCCTCTGTATCAGACTCTGGGAATTTCTGATGTAAAATTTGAACCAAACTCTAGTAAAAAGAAAATGTCAAAATGTTATACATAAGAGAGAAATTCCTATTTTATAAAGACCTGCAGTGTTTCTAAATTTGATTTTGCTTAGTACCGACTAAAATTGAACTTCAATTTTCCATACAGTGCAGACAAATCAATAATGCCTTCTCATCATCTGAACTCAAGAGATGATTTTGTTCAGAGAAGCATTTTTAAATAATTCAGGTAGTTCATCAAAGATTCTACCCTTTGGTTTCATTAGATTCCACTTGTTTTGTGTACACATACAATATTGGGATAGACACAGCGCAGCAGGCATTCAAATAGATGAAAATATAACCACCAAAAGGATGCCGTCTTTAGGAACAGAAATCAAAAGACAAAGCAAATGACACAGAAAACAACTGTAGGTACAGTTTGCACTAGCTTTTAAAAGTATCATAAATACATTTGTATACAATGAACACCAACCTCAACCAAAAGATCTTTAGAATATCTTCCAAAGAAAAAAACAGCATGATCTTCAGAAGTTGTTGAGTCTGGAGCAAAAGTACCACCTTTAATATCAGAGCCTACAAGATAAACAGACGCATTGGGAGTACAAAGAAAAAGTACAGGACGGAGCACTACACAGAGCTTATTCAAATACTGAAATTAAGCTGGTTTTAACCCTTATAATTTCTACACTTTGTTTGAAACTAATTCCCATACTGCCCAAGGAGAGCCCACATATCACACATATCACAGGCTGAGGCATCCAGATGTGCTAATACTGAAGGTAAATCAAACCCAAGGCCAGATCCAGACATGAGGTCAGCAAGGGCAGCCTTCGTGCAAGTGCAAAGCTGCAGCTATTGTCCTGTCATTCTCAGCCTCCTCTTTGGCTGTTAAATGAAGGCAGATAGGGAGAAGCTATAGCTCTCTTACAGACAATTAAGACCACGTGGGAATTAATGGACTATTATTTCCAGAAGAGCAAGTGCTCCACTCCTTTCAGTCCACTAAACCTCTTCAGAATGAACTGTGGCTGGGACCAGAAATAACTCATCAGATACCCTGTGATTTAGGACAGTGAAATGAATTCACTTCTGAGAAGACCTGTCTGCTGGATGAATGCTTAATTTTATTAAACAAGCACTCAATAAATGGCAACTAAATAACACTTTATTTTATCATCATTCTTTAACTGCTGAAAAAGTATATTATCTTTTTAAGCACTCATTATTTTTAACTCTGAGGTATCCAGAATATTGAATATGACTATATTGTACACTACCTAGCAACCATGCATACAATCTTCTGTTGAGTGACATGTCTCTCCTCAATAATGTTTGTGCAGCTGCTGACAGAATATAGACTAAATCAGCTCTGCGCAACAGAATAGTGCTTTCGTTGCCGTCCTAGGATAAATAAAAAAAGACCTCTTAGCTGCTTATGGACACTGAAAAAAGTCAAATTAGTAATGATGTTTATTTTTTTTAACTAGCAATGTTAATATTCTGGAAAAAAGGCAACAAAACATCAATGACAAAATACTTTGCATACTAGAAATTTCAAGAAAAGAAATCTGACACAATTGTGATAATTTTCATGCTTAAGGAACAGAGGTACACTTAGGCTGAAAATACTAGAGACTTCATTATGTTATGCCTTAAGACTTAAAATTACTTGACACTTTTGAAATACAGAGTATATCATTAGGTAAGTTAGGAAACAACAGGGAACAGCTCTTGTTTCAAGTAATATTTTCTTTCCTAGTCTTTAATGGAAGTATCTTAGTTTAGTGCAGACAATTCAAATGCTGAAATCCTACTTAAAAAAAGAGCTCTATTTTTTTTCACATGCAGTTTCTCAGGCCTGAACACTTCAAACACATTCCAAATATCACACAATATTCAGTGTGAAAGTACATCTTCGTTGAAAACATTTTGATGATGTAAACCCAAGTTAGCTGTAAGGAGTCTGAGAAGAAACAGCGTCTCCTCCACTATTAAAATTGATGAGGGAACTAGAATCTGCAAAATCTGTTCATTGGTTTTTAAGGTACGAAATTCAGACATTTGTCAATAACAGAGGTAGGAGCTGGACTGGTTTCACAGAAGACATCTTCCTGCACAAATTGCACATGCGACCATATCAAAATAGTCATCTTACCAAGGCTGTATAAAATGGGAAGAAGAAGAGAATCACTTCCAGAGTGTTTCTTTGCACAAGGACATTTGAATCCAATACTGATACACACAAAGACTTTATCTGTAAAAGGAAAAGAAAGCACAACAATGTTTTACTTCATGATAACATTTAAACTACAATCACTAGTCACAAGAAAGCAAGCAAGCAAACTTGGTTACATGTGAACAATATATTTTTAAATAAGAAGATAATTACTCAACTTGGCCCTGAAATTAGTTAAAAGTTGTGTGACACACCGTTAAAAAACTTGTTAATACTTACAAAACACTTGGTTTTGTAATACAGAATGACTGTCACAGTGTGAAATCACCAGCTACCATGAAGCCTCACAAAATGCAGACATTAAAGTACTTTAACTAGCACTACAGTTATTACATCACTCAAGTTTAACATAAATTACTACCTACTAAAGAGTTCCATTTTACAGAGAAAAAAAAAAAGACAGTAAATTTCAGAATTGTCTTACAGGACTGCGAGTACTTCGAGAAATCCACATTAAACACTGTATATACTGTATTACAGAAAAGCTGGTCTTCAACCTTAAATGCAAATTCAGAATAGGTGAAGAAAAGACGTCACATTCATCTTCTGCTCTGAAGCAGAGTCAGTCTAAGGCTGTATGCAGTATCAATTACCAAAAACTTCAGAAGATAAGACTTACATTCTGCAGGCTAACCAAAATCTGTATGGGAGATTTTCTGCTATATTTCAGGTAAGATACTCCCATGCAGTAACTGCATTAAGCAATTCCAAAGGGTGGACCTTTCAGCCTCTCTCTATCTCTCACCAAAATATTTTTAAGAGCACGTCATTCTAAATGAATACAGAGAAGGCAAACAATGTGCTAATATGCAGGTATTATGGTAGATAAGGCTTCTACAAGGAATGTAATGAACTCACTGTGAGCTTATAATCAGTGCCAAGCATATACTTCTGCTGTTTTCCAGACTGCTCTCTGTTGATATGGCTGACAACAAAAAGAGAAGCAGGTAGTCTGATGGATGGGCTGACCAGGACACTGCCCCAGAGTGCTCCATATAACACTTCTTGGCCAATCAATAAGGAGAGCTTCACAAGCAGCGTATCCGTTCTGTATGGAAATATATTTGACATGAGAAAATAGATTTCTGTTAGTTCAGTTTTATACCACAAAAAGGCAATTATACACAGAATTAGTATTGTAGTAGACATTGTTTATTTGATTTCTTCATCTTTGTATTACTAGCACTGCCCTTTTCATGTGAAGATGGCCCATATCTGATTGTATGAAAACAATCAAAAACCATTCAATCCTTTGTCACTGCGTACACTCACTGAAACAGTTTCTATGCATACTTTGGAAACTTTTCCAGTAATTATCTTCAAACAATATGCTCTGACCAAATTGTTGCAGTATCTCTGATTGCAAAATATTTACAGCAAGAAGTGTGCAATGCTGAATTGGAAATAATTTAAGCTAATGTGAGACTCTGAAAGCCAATGTTGTCAGTCTAGGGATTGGAAGATATCCTACATATTAGCACTTGCAAACCAATGGGCTCAACTTGTAAGTCGCTGAATGAAGACAAACGTTGAGATAATATTACACGCTGTCAGTTATTGCATACAGGACTGGTACACTGAAAGTAGATAATGGAAATCACATCGAAGGTCCTGTGACTGAAGACATATTCTCTGCTTTGGCAACTCTGTCAGTACCCTGGTATTTTACAATAACAAAGGGACTGAAACCTCCCAAGAGAAATGAAGAAGTGAGAAAAGATGGAGAAGCCCAGCACAGAAGAGGGACACCTCTCTACCCCACCTGATGTTCTTTTCCATGTCTTTACAATGTAGCCTTCTAGCCTATTTTTTTTTCTGTTTTGTGTGCCTGTGCAAACTTGTGCATATATGTGTGTTTAAGAAGGACATACGTCTAGGTTGAAACATGACCTTAGCTAGTATTTTTGCCACTTTCAGGAGCAGTAGGGGATGTATTAGGATTAGTCCTCAATGCTGAAGATTCTGAAAACAGTGAGTAGTGATTCTCCCCCTCTACTCCTCTCTCATGAGACCCCACCTGGAGTATTGTGTCCAGTTCTGGAAGCCCCAACATGAGAAGGATATGGAACTGATGGAAGGAGTCCAGAGAAGGGCCATGAAGATGATTGGAGGGGCTGGAGCACCTCTACTACATGGACAGACTGAGAGAGTTAGGATTGTTCAGCCTGGAGAAGAGAAGGCTCTGGGAAGACCTTATAGCAATCTTCCAGTACCTCAAAGGGCTGCAGGAAAGCTGGGGAGGGACTTTTTATAAGGGCATGGAGTGACAGGACGAGGAGGAATGGCTTTAAATTGGAGGGAGGAAGATTTACATTAGATATTTGGAAGAAATTCTTCATGATCAGGGTGGTGAGACACTGGAAAAGGTTGATATCTCCTCCCTGGAGGTGTTCAAGGCCAGGCTGGATAGGGCCTTGAGTAGCCTGATCTGCTGGGAGGTGTCCCTGCCCATGGCAGGGGGGTTGGAACTGGATGACCTTTATAGTTCCTTCCAACCTAAATGACCCTATGATTCTATGACTCAGGAAGTTGAATTAAAAATTAATTCAACGCATCTTCCACTAAGATAACATTGTCTATCTTTCTTGCACCAGAATCTTTACAATGAGTAAGCTAAAGAAAGAATTTCTCATGTAATTTTTATATTTCACAAAATAACATTAACTTAATTTTAGCAGATATCTTTCACAGTGAATAATTAACTTCTTGGAAGTTAATCTGCATTAACTCACTGCTTCATATTTAGTCAGTTTCAAAATAAGTTCAGTTTCCCAGAAAGGCTTCAGACAGACCGAAGACAGTTCCAAGTGATCCCCTTTCTCCCTCAACTCCCTGGCAACTAGTGCTATAGGAAAGAGAAAACCTATACATCATCACTTAAAAGACTGTCTGACAAAAAGCACGTACTAAAATTCCTTTTTCCTTAGCAAATCTATAAGATGTATATAATTGTCCATAGAACTGATGTTCTGGAATTGGCAGCTGAATAGCACTTCACCAAGCTTGTGAAAGTATGCAATCTACTCTCAGCCACTCTAGCCATTTATATGACTCTTCAATTTAATACTTGTTTTGAAAAAGAGGCATTAGACTTTAGAAGTGTTTTGCTTATCAACTGTAATCTATGCAGCCTAGTGTCTGTCTTTTTTTTTTTTTTAAATGTACACACAGCTATTTAAAATCCAAAAATGGCAGAGAGAACAGCCAACACATCCAGACATACAGACTGTAATATAGAAAGAAGTACAGTAGCAACGCAATGTTTAGCAACTCTTTTAGCAAAGAAACATATGGATGAAATCTATAGTGGTTGAGTTCTCATAAGATCCTATGAAACAGTTCTGGTAACCGAAGTAAACCCACTACACAAGCAGGTGATGAGCTGCTCTTCTCAGTACATTTCCTGATCCTAACCTTGTATACTGAATGCCATTGTCATTACTGCCAGAGACATTCAGGAGTGAGATATTTTCTGTAAGAGTTGTGTCTTGCTCATTTTTTCAGAACTTGAGGGCAAGTGCCTGGTATAGAACGTTTGGAAAGAATTCAGTTGCTCTCTTGTGTCTATTTAGATAGAATTTATTGACAGAGTAATGGTTTGAGGAGTCAGGATAATTATTTAGAAAAAGTCTTTATTCCTTTCTCTCAGCACATCTATTTTTACCCCTCCTTTTCTTCCTTTCTCCTCTTCTCCTCCTGAGAAGAAAAGAGAAGGACAAAGGTTTTTTTTACATTAGCACTATTCATTCCATCTTTCAGGGACTCACAATATTTTCAGCCTTAGAAGTTTTTTTATAAAGCATTCTATATAGAGAGCTCACAGAAACTTCTTGAGAATTCCCTAGGAGGGAAAAATATTCTATATTGCTTTTAAATTAAAATTAGTTCTCACCTGTCATAAATTTCTGATCCTTCTTCCAATCCAGGTAGCAGTCCAATTACAAAGGCTTGAAGACCAGGCAGAAGGGATTTTTGAAGAGGAAGAAAGTATTTCTCATACAATCCAAGGAGAACAGGCCTTACTGACATTGCTGCATTTGCCAGCAGAGGAAACAAACCTGAGCTTTTGGGAAAAAAAAAAAAGAAAAAAAAATAAGAAAAAAATTGAAATAGACTGTGAAATGCACATACTTTTAAAGATAAGTTTACCTGTACAAGAATAAATCCTTGGCAAGCCATTTTGTCCCAATAATTTTAAAGATTATTTCATAGGTTTCTAGTGCCTTTAAATGCACTCCACTAGGTAGTGCTGGATGCAAACATTGAGATAATCTTTTACTGATGATCAGCCGTCTTGGCAACAGAGAATACTTCAGATTACTCTGAAGAGCCTGTGGGAAAAAGGATATGAGAATAAATAGCTGTAATGTAAAAGATGATGTATATGGTAACTGCATGATGAAGCTTACCAACTAGCACATTGAGAAGAACTAAATGAATTCAAAAGTTTTCTCTCATAACTGTATTCTTAATTTGATTTTGCTTATTGATGGAAAACAAGATGCTGTTAGTTTTCTTCGCTGTCTGGTCAGCCAAGACCAAGGTGTGGTCTAGTACTTGACTCCTGGTTCTAACTTACCTTCTAGCTGGTGAAATTGAACTGGCAATGAGTTAGAGAACTCTCAAAACTCTGCACTGTTGTTGGCTGTGTTTTCAATGAGAACCTGCACCCCCAAAGGAAGCTACACAAAGTGATAATATTATACTAGTTGTTTTGGGCTCAGGCCAGATATGGAGCCATGGTAGACTTTTGTTTATTATAAAATACGATATCATTTTTTGCAGATGTATAGATTCACATGATATATCATTTGTTCATTTAGAGTAAAGAAGGTGGGCTCAGCTCTGCTAGGTTAGAAAAACAGTTTGAAGGCAACACGTTGATTCAGCCAGAAAAATCTTTGTGGAGCTTTACCTCTGAAGTAGGTAATGAAGAATAATTTTAAAAATCAAATCTGGCCTGTCAGAGGTGTGCCCATACTTACCGCCTTGCATCTTCCTGGAAGTAACCAGATACCTCTGCTTAAACAAAGTTGTAACCCTAACTCTTCTCTCCAAGAGGTGTAAAATATTAGGATTTAAACAAAGTGGTTACTACTACCTCTACAATCCCAGTGTTACACTGAAACAGCAAAATTCCATAATTGGGTTTTCATATGGAATCAGTTGTGAAGAATCTAGAAAAGTCTGGTCTCACTTTGCTTAGAG
This sequence comes from Clamator glandarius, assembly GCA_033459285.1. Lineage (NCBI taxonomy): Eukaryota > Metazoa > Chordata > Aves > Cuculiformes > Cuculidae > Clamator > Clamator glandarius. The sequence goes on along the minus strand of JAUNZM010000310.1, from coordinate 1,626,634 downwards.
GCTGAAAAGGGAGGTTAAAGGACAGACAGGGAGAGTGCAACCTTATGCTATCTCCGGAGGAAGTAGGGAAGTGACAAGAAGAGCATCTCAGCTTTTAGGGACAGGGAATAAAGTAAGAATTAAATAACTATTTTTCCTTGTAAAATTTCATTTCATATGCAACTGAAATATAAATAAAACATCTTCCAGTCAAAGCAGGCATGATTACATGGAACAACAACATCTTAGAAATTATTTGTAGTTCTGCACGGCTACATTCAATAAGCTTTATTAACTATATTCACTGTACAAGCAAAAGATCTTCAGGACAGAGAACAGTTAACAAAATACTCCAGACAGGCCAGGTCTGGAGAAAAAAACCAAATGTAGCCCCTTTCTTTGGAAAAAAAACAACTGTAGCACCTTTCCTTGAACCATGCATGCATTTCAGCAGTCTAATTAAGTATGCCTCTTCAATTCAGAGACAATTAAAAAAAAAAGTTACAAGTAAATAGCAGTTTAGCGTTTGATGACTGTCTGCAAAGGCAAACATCTGTTTCACTGCAGATTTACATTTGGGTTGTTTTCAGGATAAAGCAAATCCTTGGCTTTTGCAAAGGTTAAGACATGATCTTATCCTACGTAATTGTTTTAAACTTGAGGTTCTATCCTGTCTGAAAAAAAGACATTCTGAAAAAGCAGCAGAGAAGTGAACTAAATCTTCCTCCCTCATTTCCAAGAAAAAAAAACCCAAGAGAGTTCAGCAATGATTGGCATTCACTTGAATGCTGAATACTGTCATCAGCAGTAAAAGGAAGATAAAACCCATCATCTTTTAAAGGTGCGTGCAACTTATTGTTTAAAACTTTGCAGCTGGTGGGTATAAGAACCCAGAATCTCTGAGTATGCAGTTGCATTATTTCTCCCATTTGCTGCCCTGTATAAACTGAGAGACCAGCTGTTAGTAAAGAGCTTCATACAAGTGAAAACCAGTCAGGAATTAAAAGGCTGAGAGTTTGTAACAACAGTAAGCAGGAATGTCATAGCATTCTGAAACCCGTGCAGTACAGATGCCATTTAGAGCAAATTAATTGCTTTCCTTCCCCCTACTATGAGCATGAGATCTGCATTTTAATAGGTACTAAAAACTAGAATCCAAGAATGCAGCAATTTTCCTCGTATGAAACTACGCCAGGTTATCTTTTATAACTTTTTATATATTTTATTTATATATTTTATATCTTTTTATATCTTATACATTTGGGATTTACTAATATATTGTGCTAATATTGAAGATTAAAAACCTTAATATTTGTAGCAACTAGACTGCTTGAAACCTGGACTTTGAAACATTCTATTTATATTGGTTCGTACATATTTGCCCACACCCTCTGTATATATTAAAGAAGGTAATGACTGAAAAATATGCCAGCGGCAAATATTTTTCCTCTCAAATTTAATATTGAATAAAGACCATCTTGATATTCTATTATTCTCTCAGTTAAAATTTAAATATCAACTATTTAGAAAATTAAAACACACACTGTTACACAATTTGATCCATTACGGAAATAATGTCTTGTTTGGCTTATTTCATATCTTAAGGTTGTGAAGTAAATCTCCACCAGCAAATAAGAATTTTCCTTTACCAAACATCAGAGATAGCTAAGCAGAATGCTTTGTCAGAAGCGGAAAAAATACTCAGTCATGTTAGGAGTTCAATAGTGGATATTCAGGAATATTTCAGTTTTAAGTATTTCTCCTGGGTAACTCTGAAACCTTTATATGTCCAAATTCCAGTAGGTGAGATTAACTTAGAAGAAAGCTACATTCATGTACACATGTGAACTACACAGCTTCACCTAAAGAATCGGAAGAAATGTCTATACAGGAAGCAAGATTCGAAGAAATTTATTATGAACCTCATACATAAGCTGAGGAGAGTTTCAGCTCATCACATCAGAATGATTCTTAAAAGCATGTAAGCTTTTTTTTTTTCAGACTTGGGTTGAAGAAATACACAGATACAAACTACAACTCCTCTTAAGAGTGGGTGTTCCTGCTTAACAGTTTTCTCTGATCTTCTAGCATATGCAAGGGATTTTAAACCACTCCACAAGGTATCAGAAGACTGTGGTGCCACCAAACAACCAAACACCACTTCAGCAGAGAGGTGGGCTGTTCGCCACTTTGCTGAAAGGTTCACATTCTTAACAACTTCACCAGAACAGCAAGGCTTAAAGAAATTTTTAAAGGTTGAGACATTAATTAGTGGATGGTTCAAAACTGTTCATTGAAATAAGAATGACATGATAATATACACATTTCCAAGTGTCACCTGGTTTCTTGAGCTGACAGGCAAAACTAAAAAGCTTGATTTTGAACTATCCTGAGCTCCCACAACTGAAAAAAAGAACCAGTTGTCCGTGAGATCGAAGACTGCTGAAATGCCATTATTACTTCTGCTGTTACAAGTAGTTAAATGTAGTAGCAAGCCTGCTATCATTGGCATTGTATGCAGATGAAGATCCTATCCCAAAACATTGCTTCCATATTCAGAATAAAACACTAACAATGGCAGATGGACAACTCTGTTTACAGGTTGCAACACCTGTTATTCACCTATTTAAGATTGGTCTTGTGAACTTAATCTGACCATCTTCAGTTACATACTGCCTGAAGCCCATCCATGACCAACTGCTCTTCCTTGTCTCAAACTGCTTTCCACATGAGCAGTTATGGTGGCAGAAGCATTAAACATCACTGGAACTCCTAGTAAGCGTTGACTTGAGAAGCTTCAACTGCCATCAAACACTCTTGTGTCAATACTTCATCCCAGATCAGTGGGATTCACAGATCAGTGAGAAATCAACAATCCCAGAAAACCAAGAAGTACGTGGCCTACCACTAGCTTTTAAGAAGAAAACTTTCATCCGTAAAAAATCAGATGTGCAAAGTAATGACTTGTGTCCACGTGCATGTCCAGTGTTCAACTTTTTACTGGTTCTTTTTCTTTATGACTGACTGGAGACTACAAAATACACACTAAACACTTCCTACTGCACAAGCATGGTCAGAGTTTCTTTGAACAGGGGCTATGAAGGGTAGAAAAGGAAGACTATCCTTCTTAGCAGCATATGCATCTGCCTTAAAACAAACACGACAGACACACACAGAGGAATATTTGCATTTCCATGCCTGCTGGTTTAAGTCATTCTGTACTGCTTTATAGTGTGACTAGATCAGTTAGATCAGTTTGCCTAGACATAAAAGGCCCAAGCAAATAATTTTTTTCATTTATGTAAGTAGAATTCCAGAAAAATACAGCCTGTACATCAATTTATAAGATTATCTTCAACTAGGAGCTACTATAACACTTATTTTAGACCACAGTAGTTGCGAGAAGGTGAGGAGTAGGAGAGCCTGTGATTCCATTTTCCACTGATTCATTTTCCAAGTAAGTAAAAAAAAATTCTACGCAGAGCTCCAGCTTCCACAAAAATAGCAGCATGAAGTTCAAAGATGGTTGTGAGGAAACTGCAAATTGGGAGCTAGTGCTATATTTAAAAAGGGGAGGAAAGAAAATATATATGAAATACTGCCTTGCATGTTGCATTTGTGAATTGGGTGTGGTGGTAAAGTTCCATACAGCAATTACGAGGCAAAGCTCCTCTTCTCCTCAAAGATATAAGGCTTGCCTTCAACAGAAGGGAAGTGGTGCTTGTGTTTGTAATTCAGCCAACAATTGTCATAAAGCTGTGGCAGTTGTAGTTCCCATAGAAGCAACTGGTGAAGTTAATGACTATGCTCATTAAATCTGTGTTTCAGAAGAATCCTTCTCTCCTCTCAAGAACAGACATATTGTAATATTCAGTGTTCCTACTAAAACACCAATACTTGTGCAGCTGCAATGATTTTTGTCTCTTTCCCCTTCCCCTTCAAACAGATCATGCGTCTGGTTGAGATCATATTCACCTTCAAATTTTTGAAGTAATAAAAGCCTACAGAAACAAAACATATCATACTTACTTTATATTGAAAGTCGAAATAAAAAATCCCCAAAACCCTCTAAAATTGCAGACTAAAATTAATACTGCAAGAACTTACAATCTGTGCACTTACACGCTTGTTTTATGTCCATAGATAAAAAGCAGTTTGAAAGTGCTTTTTTAGAGCAAATGCTTCTACCATTACTGAGCAAGTCAACCATGCTGTAACCATAAAATAAATCCCTCTAGAACAATCGATTTTTCAAAGGTCATAATATTTTGTTTACATAGTAAATAATAGCTACAGATGAACATCTTGCTCAGAAGAGGGATGCTTGTTTCTCAGCCAGGCTCAGTCACTAGTGAAACTTCTGTGCAAATTTGATACTGATGTACAAAAACTGTTGAAAAATAGTTGATGTAGGTATTTCTGCCAATATGCATGGCAAAATCCTGTCCAGTATATTATATATATATACAGATACAGGAATGTTATCAGTCACTGTTTTTAAATATATATGGATTAAATGAACAAACAGGGTAGTTTAAACATTCACATTCATTGACAAAAACCCAGTGAGATTTTTTTTTTCTCTTCTGTGGACCAGTAAATCTCAGAGACTTTTTTGAAAACCCCCTTTCATAGATTCCTTACAAAACCAGGCTTTGGAGTCCACTATTTACTCGTGCTCAGCAGTTTATTTTGAAAACTGTGTCACTGCACCCAGAGTTAAAACTTCTAGGAAATATATGCCTACAATCTGAATCAAAGACTCTAATGCACACAATACACTTGGAATTCCCTAACTCCATAATATTTTGAGGCTTTTAATTGCCTTGAATTCCCCATACATGAATGCTTTTATATGTATTTTATTTTGTACTCTGAACAGACCATGACAAGCATTTTCGATAGGAAAACAATGCTAAAAGCACTGATAAGCCCACATATGCTGAACCATCACCTATCTCTAGATTTAAAAAATCACCCCTTCCCCACAGTACTTTTTTCTATCAAATTATCAAAATGATTTTGCAGAACTGTAACCTTTGAAAATATCGGAACAAGCTGGCAAAATCTGCAATAGCACAATCACATTCTAGCAGTAAGACAATTGAGAGGATTACTAGTCTGGACACAGCAATCTGTTCTAAGCCTCTGAAAACCTTCATCACAGAACACTGCTGAACACATGAAAATTTGCAAGAACAATCAAAACACGGTTCCAAGCTGTATCCAAGAACAGCACTGAGAAGAGAATAATCCTGTTTCTTGAAGCATGAAGCAGCCTGGGCTGCAGCTACTAAATGACCAGTTTACAGTAACTTGAACCTGAACAGAAGGAAAACACAGAGAAGGATAAAGTGGAGTTTTTGAGTAAGATGAAGCTCCTCTTTAAAACATTAACATCCATATCTACTGCTTTTTTAAGCCACCTGTGTGCACCTGTCCATTCATATTCATATAAAAATTCTTACCAACATTAGTTTCCACTCTTTCTCCTTCACAATGATGATACATTAACACTCACACTACTGAAACTAAAATCCCCAAAGTCTTTCTCTTACAAACTTGATGTATAGCATAAATTAGTAAATTCTGCCAACTCTAGCTTTTGTTAGAAACATAAGTTTCTCTCCATCCTTCACTCAATGTCACATCTGGCACCTGCATTTCTGTTCAGAACACTGCAGGAGAGATTCATCTTACCTAACCTTAGCAGCTTAGGCCAGCTAAAAAACATGGGTAAAACTGTAGTAACTGCCCTCAGGCTCCTTATAAAACCACTGAGGAATACACGCAATTTTAGGAAAGTGTTCATCTGACTTACTTTAAATGGCAAGAGATGAGTCACAAAATAAGAACAAAACAATAAAACCCCTTATTGCTCTCCCTGTCTAAAAGTCACGCGAAGTGAAGCTGTCCACACTGAAGCCATCTGAATTTAAATCAGGCTCATCTCCTTAAAGTGACAAAAAATAATCTTTCTAGAGCTCTGAACTGACCCATTTGGCTGAACTTTCAAATTAAAGTCAACTGATCTCTCTGTTGCTTTCCTGGTTCTATAAGTCACTGTGAAACATCAGTTAGAATCATAGAAGCAATAGAGAAACTGTGGAAAACAACCTTTGGTTTAACCTTGGAAGCTAAGTAGTAATAGAACGAAGTAGCAGAGCTCTCTCTCCTCACCAGGACTAACAGCAACAAGATCTGCATGGTGCCTTGTTTCAGTCAAGACCAAAAGAATGTGGATCATCTCTCTCCATTCTTAACCCCTCATCTTTAAGTAGGAGGTTTCTGTGCTGCTCCCTCTAGGCCTTGTATTGAAAGGCCAATGCCACTGAGCTTCTACAGAAACAAGAGTGTGTGTTAACTTGTGGAATTCAGTAGCACAGAGTATTGTTGAAGCCTGGCTACAGGAGTAAAAGCCTCAGAAAATATTACACCTATACAAGCAAGAACAAGCATGAAAAGTACTTCCAAAACTCCTCAACTTACTCATTCTCTTTTGTCTCTTCCTTTCTTAGCATTTGTACATCTGCTTAATAATAGGCATCACTGCACATCAGTTATTAACACTCAGGTTCCTGCATATAACCAGTGTTTAAAAACATTTTTATCACTGAGAAACTGTTGATCTCCTCTCCCCTAGCTAGTCGCTCCCTGCTCCTTCACTCACCTAGAGAATTGACTGTAGAAGAAATCAGGCTCTTGTACTAGAAATACTGCCCCCAACACTAACAGAACTCAACAGCAATATTTATGTTTCAGGATGTAAGAGACCGAGTTACTGGGAGTTAAAAGACTAGCTATTGACATTTTTACTCACAATATTCCTTTTGGTTCCCCAGACGTATTGTCCTTATTTTCACGTAACAGACAAAAGCAGATGAACATGGGATGATTTGCTCTACCATTTCTTAAGCTCCTAAACTGATTTAAGTCCATAAAATACTACGGCAGATGGACTGGTGTAACAGCTAAAAGCTTTTTTTTTTTTGTTTGGATTTTACTATGCTGCTACATATTTTGACAATTCTGCTCCTGAAAAAGAGCTTCAGATAGGTGTTAATCAGTTCACTGTCTTCATCTAGGTCAAGATAAAAAAATCAACCTCCTGCTAAGATAAGAAATCTCTTACCCTAATTATTTCTTTTTTAAAAAATGTGTGGACGTGGCACTTTGTGACACGGTTTAGTGGGCATGGTGGTGTTAGGCTGACAATTGGACTGGATAATCTTAAGAGGTCCTTCCAACCTTAATGATTCTATGATGGTTTTCCCTTTTGAGAGCAGCATTCTGAAGGCCTCTGACTTTCCCTACTGACTCAACAGTAATCAGGATGAAACAGCGAGGCAGAAACGTGTAACTCCTATTGCCAGAGCAATATCCAGCTTCTCTTTTCCGAAGAGGAAAGAAAATGGTTGCCCTTAAAAGATGTCAATTTGGCAAATATCCTTATTTTCAATAAGGGTAAGAAGGAAGACCCTGGTGTTACAGGCCTCTCAGTCTCATTTCAGTGCCTCAGAAAATTATGGAGAATTTTATTCTGGGAATTATTGAAAAACACTTGAAAGACAACGGAGTCAGGTGTCATAGCCAGCACGGGCTCATGAGGGGAAAGTCCTGTGTAACCAACTTCTTTGCTTTTTATGAGAAGGTCATCCATCTAGTTGACCAATGGAAGCCAGTAAATGTGATTTTCTTGGACTTCAGCAAATCTTTTGATCCTGCCTCTCATAGTAACCTTATGGATAAACTGTCCAGCACACAGCCAGACAAGTCCATAGTACATTTGGTGAGCAATTCACTCATGTGTTGGGCTCATAGAGTTTTAGTAAGTGCAGGTTACATCAGACTGGTGACTAGTCACTGGTGAGGTTTCCCAGGGCTCTATTTCAGGGTCAGTGCTCTTTAATGTTCTTATTAATGATCTAGATATAGGAATAGAATGTACATTAGTTAAGTTTGCCCACTATATTAAACTAGAAGGAGCTGTGGACTCCCTTAAGGATAGAGAGGCCTTACAGAGGGATCTGGATAGACTACAGAATTAGGCAGTTTCCAGACACAGGAAATTTAACAAGAGTAAGTGCTGTATTTTCCACCTGGGACAGGATAATCCTGGTTATACATACAAACTGGGGGATGAGAGGCTGGAGAGCAGCCCTGCAGAAAGATACCTGGGGGTTTGGGTTGATGGCAAGTTGAATGCTAGTCAACAGTGTGCCCTGGTAACCAGAAGAGCCAACTGTGTCCTGGGACACATTGAGCACAGCTTCACTAGCCTGTTGAGGGAGGTGATTGTCCTACTCTACAATGCACTGGTGTGGCCACTTCTCAAGCACAGTGTGCAGTTTTGGGCATCTCAATATGAGAAGGACACAAATCTATTATATTGCATCCAGAGGAGGGAGACCGAGAAGGTAAAATATCTTGAAGGCAAGACTTATGAGGAGTGGTTTAGGTCATTTGGTTTGTTCAGCTTGGAGAAGGCTGAGGGTTGACCTTATCACAGTCTACATTTTCCTCAAGGGGAGCAGTGGAGGGATAGGTGCTGATCATAGAATCATAGAATCACCAGGTTGGAAGAGTCCAACCATTCCTACCAGATCTCTTCTGCCTGGTGATCAGAAATAGCACATAAGGAAAAGGAATGAACCTGAGTCAGGGGAAGCTCAGACTGGACATTAGGAACAGGTTCTTCACTGAGGGTGGTCAGTCACTGGGACAGGCTCCTCAGGGAAACGGTCATGGCACCAAGCCTGCCAGAGTTCAAGCAGTGTCTGGATGATGCCCTTAGTCATACGTTTTAGTTTTAGGTAGGCCTACAAGGAGCAGGGAATTGGACTCCATGATCTTTATGAGTCCCTTCTACTTTGAGATATTCTATGTTTCTATGGGTTCTCCTCCCCTTTGAAAACTCAGTAGAATAAAGGCTTAGCAACAACAGTGAAGGCATGCGAGGCATCTATCAGGTAACAACAGATGTTTCCTTATGAATTCTGCAGAAGTTGCCTCCTCCCACCCCTGTTTCTTTAATGGCTGTTTAACTACTCTTGCCTCATGTACACTCAGGAAGAGCCTTATATTAAAAGAGACCAAATGGGACACAAACAACGTAGACCTTATTTCTTGGACAGGAGGAGAGAACACACTTCCTAGGTGTTTTCCTGTAAAAGTCTTCTTTCTTCCTCTACTCAGCCATATGTTCCATGGTCATACAAAAGCCACCATCAGCAGCGAATCAATTACTTCCCCAAATACAAGGGAAGGGCATGGTCAAGTGAATGTGACCTTTAAGCAGAAATTTGACTCAGCATATATACTAAAACTCATGACATCCTGCTCTATACAAAGACTTCTTTAGCTGCTCTAGAGCAACCATTATCCTGAAGGTTTTTTCAATGCAAAACCTAAATTAACTTAGTTGCATAAAGAAAACAAATACCATTTGAAGGAAATCTCTGTTGGTTTTACCAGAATTTCTCACGTTTATATAAAATATACTGCCTTAGCTGCTCCAATTACCCTTCCTTTAAGAATGAATATTTTTTCTTGAGTGAATTTTCAATTTTGCTAAATACTGTAAGTTATGGAAAAGTTAATAACAATACAAAGATAATGAACAAATGAAAATATATTCTGCTGACACTGTACCTTATTGAGTTTGCCAAGGGAAGATATGAGATCTGCCCATTCGCTTGATGATTCAAAGTTTCTCAAAGCTTTCTCAATCGCTGAAGAATAATTTCTGTATCTATAATCACCAAGTAACTCCTGCTCCTCTGGATCCATCTTTGGTTCTCATAGCAAGGCGAAATTTCCTGGTAAACTATAATGTGCACACAGTTACAAAAAGATACCATTAACATTTAAGTTCTGGCAAACCTGAAGTACTGTAAGATAACAATAAAAATGTAGAAGCACTGACAGAGCATAATAAACCGGTCATCTGATCAAGTTTCACACAAAGTTAAAAATAGCTTAACAGGCATGACTCCAACTCCCCACTTCCCGTTTTACAAGTTTTGCAGTCACATTTTCCTATTTATGAAACATGTTTTTTCCTCCCATGCACGTGGATCTCTCATACAATAACAAAGGAAAGGAATATAAAGTCTCATTATGAAGAGTCAAAGTACTGACAAGGAGTCAGGGAGAAGAAAGTAGTTTTCATAACTTAGCACCTGTGCAGTGTTTTGAGAAGTTACCTGTAGCCACGGAATGTGATACATTTCCTATGAAAATTCAGCTTTCCAGAGGAATCCCATTAAAGAGCCTCTCAGCCCACAGCAGAAGGAGCTCTGAGAACTCCACATCTCAACTTATCAGCAGCAGATGCTGAAGTACAAGTCTAAGGAGCTGTGCCAAAGCATCAAGGCATGCATTTAAATATTTGTGTCACCAAAAAGTATTTCTATGTTCTTGCAGAGGACAAATAAGTTATTCAGACCTAATTTTGTCATATACTGCAACACATTGAGATTAAAAAAGCAAATGACATGTGTTTTAGAACAATGAGAAATAGGCGTGGCTGTATTTTACGTAGTGAAAAAATCATACCTTCACTCTTATGCTAACTATGACACAGTTCTTCTGTTAGCTATAATAAAAATATTCTTCTAAAGAGATGTTTAGGTTTAGGGATGCCAAGTTAAGGTTAATCCATGCTATATCACTGAAACAGAAAAGAAAGGACAGTACTACAACAAAACATTTAATCAAGTTTTGAAAGATAACTGCTTTCATTTTCCTACTGTTAGGACACAAAAATAAACCTAAGTAATGTTCTATGTTCTTTCAAAGTAGCTCATCTCTCACATCACTTTGAAAAATAATCACTGGAACAACTGTGTATCATCCATTAACTTCAATAAACAACAATAACTACATCAAGATTTTCTAGCCAACTCTCAGAAAGAAAAATGTTGGATGCACATATAAAAGAGAAAGGATTTTAAAAGCAGGCTGGAGCCACTTATGCACTCCCTGATTCAACCTTTGCTGAATAGAAGCACACAGCCACTCTATGTCATCTAACCTAAATCTACCTCTATTTAAAAAAGAAGAATTCTCATACAATGCCATTAGAGCCATGCTTGGTTGGTTGGTTTTGTTTGCTTTGCTACAGTAAAGGTCTAATTTTCTGTTTTCCTCAGGACGCATGCAGTGCTTCTTACAGCAAAGAAAGTAAAAAAAATCACACTGCCTTGCAGGGTACAACATTCATCTGGGCAACAGCCATCCTTGCTGCAAAAAGGATTTAAAATAAATGTCAACCCTCCCACAAAATCTAACAAAGTAGCAAATTTGCAATATACTGTCAGTGAAAATTAGAGTAATCCCTTACAGACACTGCCCTAAAACAAGCAGGGCAAGAATTTTTTATATCTCTGTTATTTTAGTACCTTAATCATTGGACTATTGGATTGTGTTCTTAGTCCCTACAACAAAGGATGAGCTAGGAAGCATTCTAGCAGCTCTCTGCCAAGTGAAGAGTGCTGCCACTTTCATAAATAAGTGATTTTTCCAGATCATTTAGAATCGGGTCGCTGTTTTGCTAACAGAACACATCAAATGTCTTCATTTGTTAATGCAATATACCCACAGGAATCCACTTAGAGAACAGGAATCAATCAAATTACCAACAGCACTTAAGGACCTTCTAAATATTCTAATAAAATCATGACTTAAAGTATTCTCATAGCATTAAAACTTGGTCTATTTAAGTAAAAGATGAGGGATCCAAGGGTAAAATAGAACACACCACTCAAGGAAAAAATAATGCAAAACAATAGAACTTCAACTGGGGGAAAATTGTCTTACTGAGTTCTAGAGACACTCTCTTTGAAAAGACAGGGGAACAGCGTATTCCCACCCAGAAAAGCAGTGATGGACTGAATGATATAGCGTGCTTTGATGTTCACGTCCCTATACTGTTAGATGTCAGGAAGGTTTCAAAAAATCCAGTAGTCTAAATATGAGCAACAGATCATATTCAAGCTTGTATACAACGGCAGGAATCATAGAATCATGCAATGGTTTGGGTTGGAAAGGACCTTAAAGATCATCCAGTTTCAACGCCCCTGCCAGAGGCAGGGACACCTCCCACTGGATCAGGTTGGTCAGAGCCCCATCCAACCTGGCCTTGAACACCTCGAGGGATGGGGCAGCCACAGCTTCCCTGGGCAACCTGTTGTAGTACCTCACCACTTTCACATTAAAAAATTTCTCCCTAATATCTAATCTAAATCTTTCCACTTTCAGTGCGAAAGCATTACTCCTTGTTCTGTCACTGCACTCCTTGACACAGAGCCCCTCCCCAGCTTTCCTGTAGGCCTCCCTGAAATACTGGAAGGCTGCTCTAAGGTCTCCTGGCTGAACAACCTCAAGTCAGACTGTCCTCAGACCATCTTCGTGGCCTACTCTGGACTCACTCTAACAGATCCTTGTCCTTCATAGAATCACAGAATTATCCGGTTGGAAAAGACCCATCAGATCATCGAGTCCAACCATTCCCATCAATCACTAAACTAAGCCCCCCAGCACCTCATCCACCCGTCTTTTAAACACCTCCAGGGAAGGTGACTCAACCACCTCCCTGGGCAGCCTGTTCCAGTGAACACTGACTCTTTCTGTGAAATTTTTTTCCTAATGTCCAGCCTAAACCTCCCCTGGCGGAGCCGTTCCCTCTCGTACTGCCCCCTGTCATTTCCCATGCTGATTTCTCCAGAACTGAACGAAAATCCCCCAAACCCAAACCAACGCAATACCAAAAGAAAAGCCACTTGCCAGCGACCTTTCGGGCACGCCTTCCAAATCCTGGGTCACAAGCTTCCTCCGTCTATGGAGACGTTCGCAGTTACTCACCAATTCCCAGCATTGTCTTACGGCAGGTTAACGAGGCGGGCGCTTGGCCACCGATCCCAAAGCACCAGGCGCCGCCTCCCGGGGATGCGGACATTCCCCATCCCCTTTTCCCCCTCTCCCGGCTCCCCCGCGACGGCTCCAGAGCCCAGGGAGGTGCCGGCTCCCTTCCCCGCGGGCGGCATCCCCTCCCGGCGCCGCGCCCGCCGCCCAAGCGCGCAGCCGGCCGCTCTCCTCCCCGCCGCCCCCCGTACCTCGCAAAGGAAGCCTGCGGACCTCCCGAGCCGGCGGCGACAGCGACGCGTCCCAGCACGGGATGGGATGGAGACGGGCATGGAATGGGATGGGGGAATCCTGCGGTCCCTATGGCAACGGGATTAAAAAAAACCCACCCCGCCGCCGCTGCCGCCTGGGCCGAGCCGCAGCCGGGGCGATACCACCGCGCGGGAGGGGGGTGGGAGGGAGGGGAAGCCCCTAGACCGGTGCGAGAGGGCTCCGAATGTCTCCACCCAGCAGCCACTCCTCTCTCCTTTACCCACCGTCAAGCACTGAAGGAAGGCTGCCCGAGGCGGTAAGCGCTACAGCCCGGAGCGGGTGACCCGACATCCCCCCACCGCGGGGAAATGGTACAGCCCGGCCGCCACGGGCCCGTGAGCCGAGCGCCCCCTGGCGGTGAGAGTTTTCCTTCCCTGGGACAGATTTTTGGAGAGGCGGCTCTCACGGAGAGGCTCGGGTCCCACTCGAGATAAATGTCCCGTTCATGTCCCGTTTATGTCAAAAGCCTCGAATTCGATATGATAAAGGCGTCTGGTGTTGTTTACAGAAGGCTCAGAAGAAAGCTAATGTGCTAGAGTTGTAGTACGTTTAGGGTAGAAAAAGAAACTAGCAAAATACCCATGAAAAGTAAAAGACACGATCTTGCCAGGCAAGGATTTATATACTCTAGAAATATTGTTTCACCTCGGCTTGAGTTTTTACCTTTTTTTTGCCTTTTGTCCTTTCTTTTTTTTTTCTTTTGTTGTTTTTTAGAACATAGTTCTGCTAGTTCAAAGTAGGTGAAAAAGTCAAAGAAAATCAACCTGTTCTGTTTTTCAAGATGCTAGAATAGAAAGTGTAGCTTTTGGGATTATGATGGATGCTCTTTCAGCAATGATCACCAGTTAAGTTTTCACATAATCATAGAATCACCAGGTTCCAAAAGACCCATCGGATCATCAAGTCCAACCATTCCTATCAAATACTAAACCATGTTAAATTCATATACATATATGTTTAAGTTCATATACTCTTGTAACTTTGAGACCAACTGCCTTTCCCCTTCCTATCTATATCCTAGTAATATAATTTGGCATATTGTTATAGCAAACAAAAGTTACGCTTACTGGCAGCTTTATGCACATGCTGGTGGGGATGGAATCAAGAGGAGAAGGCTTCCACCTGTGCTTTCACTCCCCAGCTGTGTGCATCGCCAAAAGCTGAACCAGGCCAGGTACCAAGAAGCACTGCTGGTGTAGCTTCAGTACATGCTACCTCACTATAAAATCAGAGCAGTTGCTCAAGCGGGTGATCAGGCCCAGTCAACGTGGGTTCATAAAAGGCAGGACTTGCCAGACTAATCTGATCACCTTCTATGACCAAGTGACTAAACTCTTGGACGAGGGAAAGGCTGTGGGTGTGTCTTCCTGGACTTCAGTAAAGCCTTTGATACAGTTTCTCACAGCATTCTGCTTCGGAAACTGTCGGCCTCTGGCCTGGACAGGCGCACACTCTCCTGGGTGGAAAACTGGTTGAATGACCGGGCCCAGAGGGTGGTGGGAAATGGAGTTAAATCCAGCTGGAGGCCAGTGACAAGTGGGGTTCCCCAGGGCTCAGTCCTGGGTCCAGTCCTGTTTAATGTCGTTATCAACAACCTGAATGAAGGCATTGAGTCCTCCCTTAGCAAGTTTGCAGATGACACCAAGCTGGGAGGAAGTGTCGATCTGCTGGAGAGTCGGGAGGCTCTGCAAAGGGATCTGAACAGGCTGGACTGCTGGGCTGAGACCAACGGCATGAGGTTTAACAAGGCCAAATGCTGAGTCCTGCACTTGGGGCACAACAACCCTAAGCAGAGGTACAAACTAGGAGAAGCCTGGCTGGAAAGCTGCCTGGAGGAGACGGACCTGGGGGTGTTGGTTGACAGCCGACTGAAAATGAGACAGCAGAGTGCCCAGGTGGCCAAGAAGACCAATGGCATCCTGGCTTGTATCAGAAACGGCGTGACCAGCAGGTCCAGGGAGGTTATTCTCCCTCTGTACTTGGCAGCGGTGAGACCGCACCTCGAATTCTGAGTTCAGTTCTGGGCCCCTCACCACAAGAAGGATGTTGTGGCTCTGGAGCGAGTCCAGAGAAGAGCAACAAAGCTGGTGAAAGGGCTGGAGAACAAATCTTATGAGGAGCAACTGAGAGAGCTGGGTTTGTTTAGCCTGGAGAAGAGGAGGCTGAGGGGAGACCTTATCACTCTCTACAACTACCTGAAGGGAGGTCGTGGAGAGGAGGGAGCTGGCCTCTTTTCCCAGGTGACAGGGGACAGGAGGAGAGGGAATGGCCTCAAGCTCCGCCAGGGGAGATTTAGGCTTGAGATTAGGGAAAAATTCTTCACAGAGAGGGTGATTAGGCATTGGAACAGTCTGCCGAGGGAGGTGGTTGAGTCACCGTCCCTGGAGGTGTTTAAGGTGAGGGTGGATGAGGTACTTAGGGGCATGATTTAGGGATTGGTGGGAATGGTTGGACTCGACGATCCAGGGGGTCTCTTCCAACCTGGTTATTCTGTGATTCTGTGATTCTGTGTGATTCTGTGACCCTCACATATTTCATCCATTTGGGAAGATGGCTCCTGCCCACTGTGCCCAGATCAGCCTGGATACCTGAAAGGCCAGGGAATTTCAGAGTAATGTGCAACGTTTGGGAAATGCGTCTGACAAAACATTAAAACATTTCGCAGTGATTTGCAGCTTTACTATAGATCTGTCCTCATTTTAAAAGGCAAATCTGTAGAAATGTGGGAGGGGAAGCATGTGTGCAATCAGGTTCTGAATTCAGATGGGGCTCCCTCATACAATAAAACAGCTCTGTCATTTGACTGCAACATTTTTCCTTAGATATAAATAGCAGTAGATGTATTCAGTACTATGGGAGTCAACATAGCTTCTCTTTCTAAACTGCAATGCCATCTGTTTAAGTTTCAATTTCTAAATCATAGAATTGTTTGGGCTGGAAGAGACCTTAAAGATCATTCAGTTCCAACCCCCCTGCTGTGAGCAGGTGATGGGTGGTTACAAACCAGGGGTCATTTATGAGCACCCCAAGCACTGAGCAACTCATGCTAAATGAAATAAAGACACCTTAGCATAAGGCCTCACAGCTTTGCACGTACGCCACGTATACACAGGCCCAAGGTTTCTCTTTGCTACATTAGGGAGTTGTTCTTTCTTGTACTCCTCTTGTTTCTCACAGGTATTGCTCCTCAGTAGTCCTTGATTTGTTACTTTGTAGTCTATTGATTTGTAGGCCAGAATGCTCACATAGCCCTTTTCCATGGGAAAGCATAATAGTGCATATAACTAATGATTGCTTGTTGCTGAAGGAGAATTGTCCAATCAACTTGTTACACAATAGCTTGTAACAGCTAAGTTAGGTATAAAATGTGCTAGGAGCTTTGAATAAACGGCTTCACTTGGATCATATTGATCATTGCGTTTTGTTCCATTTCTTCCGTCGCAACAGGCAGGGACACCTCCCACTAGCCCAGGTTGCCCAAAGCCCCATCCAACCTGGCCCTGAACACCTCCAGGGATTGGGCAGCCACAGCTTCCCTGGGCAACCTGTGCCAGAGCCTCAATGCCCTCATGGTGAAGAAATTCTTCCTTATGTCTAGCTAAATCTTCCCCTCTCCAGTTTATACCCATTACCCCTACTCCTACCACTACAAGCCTTTGTGAACAGTCCCTCTCCAGCTTTCTTGTAGGTACTGGGAGGTCGCTATAAGGTCTCCTCTGAGATGTCTCTTCTCCAGGCTGAACAACCCCAACCAACTCAGCCTGTCCTCGAACGGGAGGTGCTCCAGCCCTAAGCTCTAATAGGGTTTTGTAACTTTCAAGGCAGTGCAGCTTTGTTCCTGGAAATGAAGGACAGTGCTTCTGATATGTGCCTGATTAAGCAAAGAACTTGCATTATTATGTCCTTATTATGTCCTTGTATTATTGTGTCCTTAACACAGAATATTTATGTCCTACAATATAGCATGTTACTTAGGATATTTTAAAATTAATTTCTGAGGGTTTGGTATCTCTTTAGAAGTTATTTTTCTTGCAAATTTGTGGGTTTTGCACCAGTTATATGTGAGTGCCCAACTATTTATGCCATTTTGTTTTCCATCTAAATTTGAAGCCCTTTGCCATTTCTGATAAGACAGAGGTCTTTTAGAATTCCGCTCAGGAGCCATTGATGTCATATATCTTCTTAGTACAGTGTAACTCCAATCAAACAACAACAGATCAGTGTGTGTGAGTATGCAGATACATACCCGAAGAGAGCAAGGGTAGGATTTTAAGAGTACTGAGTAACCACAGCTCTAGATTACCAAGCAGGGTCCAAAGATAAGACAACAATCCAAACAGGGAAGTGTGAACTTAGATATTGCTAATTCAGATGGAAGTTCTATGAATAGCTAACATGGTGAAATAATCTATAGATGATGAAAACTGGCCTTCAAGAACAGAACTTTGTCTAGCAGATGGTTTCCTTTATTGTCAGCTCCAAAATTAAGCCATTGCAGGATAAAACCTGCAGAATTTCCATTGTAAAACATCATTATTGTCCGTTTCCCCTTTTAAAAACTTATTTGAGATTAAAAAGCTAAAAACATTCCTATACTCAGGTGAGACTGGAGTTTCTATTATATTCTGCATTTAAGTGCTTTAACTAATACTGAGCAGTATATATAATCTACATTTTCTCAACACGTTTTCAGGCCGAGAGGAATGCCACAGCATTTGAAGTCAGGCCACTGCTTACATGTTGTGCCATACTACCATAAGAGATTATTTCAATTAAAATTATCTATGGACATAAACTCTTAGGGTTCTTGTCATTTTCATTATGTATATAGAAAAACATTTAAATGGAAAATTTAAGTAAACAACATGTTTAGCTAGGTACATGGTCTTCATCTTTTTAGGTAACCTGACCTCAAAATCTCTAGGCATGTCCACAGTGCAAACCTTTTTGGATTCAAAAAGGTTTAGAGCAGACCAGTCTCTTTATTGACTGCTCCCACATCTTTACATCACTCGCTTTCCAAAGCAAAGCTTTTCTGAACAGCGAACCTACTACAGCCTTTTAAAATGGTAGCTGCATTGTTAACCAGCACAGTGGGACTTCTTTAGCTTCTCCTTCAGAAAGTCCCAGAGGCCCTGCACACTCCTTACATCCAGTTGATGCAGAGGCAAGTACAGCTTCCACTCCCAAAGTTTTGCTCCTCCTGCCAGATTATATCTTGCACAAGCTACTGCACCCCAAGAAATGGCGTTCACTGAGCTCTCACAATTGTGAATCCAATTACTTTTTTGTCCCATGTCACCACAACTACTTGCATTGTCAGACATTTTCTTTCACTAATAAAATCCAAAGTAAAAATGGTAGTGACACACTGTAGAAAGAAAAACATCAAATCACTTGTAAAGGTTTTATGCAGTAGAACAGATCATTATTTCATCCCTTTCCTAACCCTTAAACTTCACACAATAACCACTCAGCAAGCACACCAGCATCTGAAAGCAACAAAATACTGAGACAAAACGGACATGGGAAAGAAGAGAGGCAGCTTGAAAAAAAAAAAAAAGACATTTTGAACAATGCAAGCTCTGTTGAAAGAGCCAGCCTGTCACACACGCAGTACAGCCTGTCCTCTGATTCTGCTGTCAGCAAACAGCCCTCCTCTGGCAGGCTGCCCTGCACGGTCTCAGCTCTGTTCTCATGACTGAGCCCTCCTACCACTGTCACTGGAGAACGTACTTGTCCTGCACAGCTCCTTCCTGACTCTGACTGGTCCTGTATGCAGCCAATATTTTCTGCCTTTTGTTTCCATGTCCTACAGCTGAGGTTGTATCCGCACAGCTGATTCTCCTTCCTCAACTGCCCCACCACAGCTGCAAAGGTTGTGAAAAGATCCCTTCTTCTTTCTGTTCATATCCAAAGAAGCCATGGGTATTAGAATCAACCTTGCTATGTGAAATGACACGTCTGAAGATTACTAAGCCATCATCTTCCACTTTGCTTCCTTACCCTGAAACAGGGTAAATAGGTTTAACAAAGAATAAGCGCTGTGAAAACGCTTAATATAAGAATTTGAAATACCATTTGTTTGTAAAACATTCACACTTATAATCTGTTTGGCTTAAATGTAAAATACCCCCAAAGCCAGACCCTGAGTTAGACTTAAAAAGGACCTTCATAGAGCATAGGGGATACTTACAAACTGATTTATACATAATAAGATACTATCCACCCATGGTAAATGTACTTAGTGCTCTTGCAGTCTGGTCTTTGCACAAACCATACAAAAGCCAGATCAAGGTTTGTCTGGGAAGTTTGTACATGCTGACTGGAAGAACACAGAACTTTTGAAACTTAATGACTGAAGCAGCATTTCAAGTACAAAGAATTAGGTATGGTTCTCCACCGTTGGATTACATCTCTTAAAAATTGCACAGAAACTATTACTAACTCAGAATAGCCATGTTTTATTTTGCTGAAATATCATTAACACAACCAGAAAAGCACATACAAACCATCTTCTCTTGCACATCAGCATGATAATCAAGTTACAGCATTAACGGGTTGGCTTTTGGAGCTATCATATTGTAAGCAGTTTGTGGGTATTGCATAAAACACATTAAAAACTCTATGCAGGGATTTCATAACTGATCTGTTGCCCTTAAATTCAAGGCCTCAGAGACCGTTTTCTTTGTGGAGAACAAATTAACAGAAGAAATTCTGGGCCAGCAGTCATCCTGTTCTTCAGTCAGTTCTGGAGCATGACTTATTTGGCAATACTTCTATTTTCATAAAAACAATAGCCACTGTATCCTTAAAGGGATCAACTAATAATCACACCTTTGTTCAGTGCTGATAAGTGATTGCTAAACCCACACATATTATTTATGTCCAATGTCTTCTGATCCAAGGCTTTCCTGAACACAAACTGTACCAGAGGAAGCCAAGGCAAAACCCAGTCAGCTAAGTCACCTTGGCATTGTCTCGCTGGCTCCTGATTAAGAATTAATACGCCTACTGCTGATTTGTTTTTACTAATGACAGCTTTATAGGCAATTGTTTCCAGCTCTTTCACAGCAAAAAGAGCACAGCAGCCTCCCCCCAGTGGAGTGCAGCACTGTGTGCACCTTGCCCTGAGGGTAAGCTGGTGCAGGGCCCCAGAGCTTCCTCACGATGGCTTTTGTGCTGGCTGGCAGGACAGGGTGGAGATAGAGCTGCAAGGTTAGAGCCTGGGAATGACCAAACCCCATCTTACTCCAGCCCCGTGCAGCTAGGGGTGCCCTGCCCTACCCCCAGGCTGTCTCTGCTGCCACATGGCTCCACCTTTACACCATGAAATGCTGTGGCAACCTTTCAAGATTAAGCATGTGAAGTGTAAGAACCAGCATTTAAAATGGAAAGCAAATTTAGTGCCTTCCACATCACTGCTTCCTCCACTAGTAATTTTGCTGAGATGACCTGTTGTAGTTACCATGATAATTTCAGTCCTACGTTAATCCAGGTTTTTAATAAAGAAACTTCTAGGTGTGCAATAAATAAACTGGAAGTCCTGAAGACTAGTTTGGTCTATCAGTTCAGTATTTTATTATCTTTATGTAGTCCAAACACAACACATTCCAGCTACAAACTTTGCTGCAAAAATTAAACTGTGTTTTCATACATGATACATTTTTAGAATCAGAATAAGCCAGCTGGATGGATACAAATAAGTAAGTAATCATTTATTTATATACATATCAATAAAGCAAACTGATTAAGTTTTGCTGTTATTAGTACATCACTGCTATTTTTATTTTTATCCAGTTCCATTTTGTACTGATAAGGAATCTCTATACAGCAGCAATTCTCCTCTGGTTTTCTACGCAACCTCCCCCAGCTGGTCAGACCATAGCTTTAAAAACAATCCCTCCCACTTTGAGGAACCCTGTATAACCCCCAGAAGCAACTATGGTCCCTGGAAAGAAATCTATTGTTCTGAGAAAGTGTAAGGCATCTGCTTCCGCATCCCAACTCAATGTCAGAGATCTGTCTCAGGAGGAGTGGGAAAAAGGCTGGCAATGATTTAATAAAGAGTATATTCAGGTAAACAAAGTCAGGCACCTCTGCATTAGGGCAATACCAAATCATCCTGCATCATCTGGGCTGGAACACCCATAAATCATATTTCAGGCTACACAGTCAATGCTGTGAGCAGGCTAATGGAGACTGTTGGGAAGTGTACTCTAGTGCAGACTTAATCCTAGAGAAGTACCGTAACTGTAACCCTTATTGTAATGATAAAGGACCCTGCTGCTGTGGACAGGATGAGACTACTCTGGCTAAATGCTTCCTACCAAGGCACAGGCCAATCCACAGTCCTATTATCACTTGCATGGGTCCACATATACATAAACTCACCAGGTGCGAACAGTTTTGTCACTGAGAAACTGGCCATGAGGACCATCAGCACCTGAAGGCAAGAGTGCTAAGTAAACTGGTGTCTCAGCCCCTTCCTCTGGTGATTTAGTGGCTTTAGGACCTGCCATGTCTGTTCTCACCCATCCAGGACAGCAGGCATTGAGAAGGATGTGGTCATCTTTTCTTTTCTGGTTTAACATCCAGGCTTGAATCCTGGACAAGACCGTGACACCAATTTTGGATACCCCATACGCAGTATTTGGCCAACCCTCTTTATCATGCACACCTTTCTTGACATCTTCCACAAATTTGGTCATGAGTTCCACTAACTCATCCTCAGTGATCGTGTCGCTGCGAAACTTTTGCTGTAGTTCTTGGCTGCAGCCTCTCAGAGCTGAGCTACTTACCATACTAGAGACATTCACCACTCTACCTAGTAAGAGAGAACAAAGGCTGATTACTTTTATGCATACTAAACAAGCCCAGAAACGGGAGTGGGCTTACTCTACAGTTATGTATTCACTTCTTCAATGAATACCTGTAAAATAATTTGTACAGTCGATTTTGCAGAGATTCTGGAAGATCACAGTTGATGTCAAGCATTTCTAGTGAATTCCACAACAAAGGGTAATTTAAAGTGTGGATCTGTAAAAGTCTCTATCGAACTTCAGGTATGCTTTCAGGAAATAGCCTGTTAAAATCTGTAGGCATGTTCATAGTAGTAAGGGGTTTTCTCAGTAATGGAAGCCAGACTTTAAGTTCTAGTGGAAAACATTTGCACTTCCACAACAGCATGAGTGAAGTGCCTTGAGAACATACCTTAAAAGCAAGGATAATACACAGTTCAACTAATCAAACTAATTTTTACTGCAGTGAGACCACCAGTTTGTTTACAGAATACCTGAAGATTTACAGATCCCAACACGCAAAACTGCAGCAGGCTATTTATCTCTCAGCACTTCAGTACAGCGGAATGAATCAGCTTAATCAAAAATTAACCCATGTTCCCCCAAATTATGTTAGTGTCCCTCTTTCATGCCAGTTCACAGCCATTCCCTTGATAAAATAGAGAATGAATACCAGGACTTAAATTTGAAAAGCTACAGAAATTAATCCTTTCTGTTAATGACTTTATTTACACACTCCTCCTTCACCCTTAGTGCAAGAAAACTAAATTGCAACTTTGGCATTGCTTACTCTTTCCCCTACCAGCTCCACAAATTATTTTATTGTGTCCTTTCCTTCCTCCCGGGGCACTAGGAATTTCCAACTTCTCTCTCATCTACTTGATTTCTTTTCTACTAAAAACACAGTTAAAAGTTAGTACTGACTACATTTCATTTACAGCATCAAGCACTTATCCAAATACCTATGAAGACATCTAGCGATCACAAGTCCTGAAAAGAACTGTACTTTGAAAAACCCCTTAGATCCGGTGTCAGTATTGGATCCAAATACCCTCCTTTCAAATCATCCATGATATGTCAGCAGTATTCAGGGCACTTCTAGTGCTCCAGGTTTTGAGAGCAGGAGCATTCTGGGCAGTACAGTCATCCAACAACTACAGATTATTTGCATGCTGCCAACACCTCTTTACTATCGATGCATCTATCATCTTTAAACACAGTCAATTCTATTTAACATTTTTGGTAAAGTGTTAGGAGGAACTGGAAGAAAATGTCACCAAATCACGGTAACTTTTAGAGTACATCTTTGAGTACCATTTATAACTACATCACTACACAGTTGAACATACAGCAAAGGTTGCGACCTAGACAGAGGCAAACCAACAGCCTGTTAGGAAGGTTCCTTTAGCAGTAGCAAGAACAGGCCCGTGACATGAAACATAGTTTCTGAGTACTTCCCTACCCTATCTATATCACCAAAAGATCCTTTCTGAAGCAAAGCCAATTTACATATGCAGATACCATAGGCAGAACACAGGTAATTCTTCACATCTTCTCAAAGGCACCATGACATTCCACTTCCATCGGTAACAGAAGAATGCGACCATCTTGAAAGTAGATTTAAATATACACAGCAGACACATTTTGGGGGTCGAGAAAGTCCACCTGTTCTCTTACAAAAGGTACAGCAAGGTACGCTCTTGCTACGGGGCAGCGTGGTTCTGAGACAGGACAGGATTTTCCCATTTAATAAGGACGAAAATTCATAAAAATTAATTTTTCTACTTGTTATGTTGCACTTACCATAAGGCTTCACGAGAGGCAACAATTCTGTGCAAACATTCCTGGTTCCAAAAAAGTTTGTCTTCAGTGTAACTTCTGCTTGGATCGCAAATGGAGTTGTGTCATGAACTTTTTGTAACACATGGCAACAAGGCAAGGGAGAGAAAAAAAACCAAACACAAATCAGAATTGTACTACTGTTTGAAAGGAAGCTACTGAATTACCAAAACCCAAAAGTTTAACATATTTCCTTCTTTTTTTTTTTAATTATCATTGACTAGAAACTTGCACATGATCAATTAAAAAACATAAGGAAAAACCCCCAACATTACTACCACATTCTTATAAATGAAAATACACAGGTTTTCAATACTATATTAATAATAATCTAATTAAGTTTTCACCTCTTCTTAGCTGAAGGCTTTACCTTTGCCCAGGAGAGTCAGTTTTATCACTCTGCAGAGTTACAGGCCATTTGTCTTTTTGCCTTTTATATGAAGAGACAAGGAAGGACTGCTTGTGTTGCCCAACCTTCCCACTGACCTGCCTGTACGCGCCCACACCGAGTGCTCAGAGTCTGGGCTGCCACTACTGCACACAAGTAGATTTTGAAGTGCCCTCTCCTTTTCAAAGCATAAAACAACACTTTGCCAACCATCCAGACATAACAGAAGAGGGAGCAGAGAGGAAATCAGAAGAGAAGATCCTGAATCTAGGATACTGCCACTGAAGATGCAAAAATTAAGGCTACTACCCTGATACTAACACCTAACAAAAGGGCAGACAACTACTTCTATATCCTAACTCTTATGTTCATATGTCTTGTCTTCTTAGCTAGAACTTGAAGGCAGAGCAGCACCTAACTGCAACGAACACTGTAGAAGTTTCCATAAAGAATGCAGAAGTAAGATTTGGTGCAATCTGAAAAACACGTCACAAAAAATCAACCCCAAACCTGTCAGAAATCACCCCTTGAACTGACAGATCTGTGCTAACACAGGCAAAAGAGTGGGAATTAGCAGCTAGGAAAGGAAGCACTAGCGACCATGGAACAGAACCATCAGATAGAATCCACAGCTTGCCATCACCAAAAGAGGGGTAGGATGTGCCATTAATTGACAATTTGGCTCAGCAATAAGCTATGTAGTATACATCCTCCACTTTGAGGGGAAAGTAAGAGTTAAAGTAACAGCGTTCCTCCTCTTCTGCTACAGGCTCTCTCTCTCTGCAGTGATGGAAGGCCATCAGTATAAATTAGGTAGGTCTTCACTTGTCTCACATCTCAGACCTGTGTAAACTCAGAAAAAAGCGGCAACAGGTCATTTAGTAGTTGTGCTTTAATTGCAGAACACAGCTTGAATGGATGACTTATTTACACTCCCGAGCAATGGGCACAGATGACATCAAATTTTGCAAATCTCTTGCTTGTATTTAAATCCAAGACACAAAGCCAGACCACAACTTATTTCAAGACTTATGACAGGAGGAGAAGAAAAGAAACTACAAATCTACACAACTCCTGCTTCCATACCCACCTTGCATCACAGAAACTTCCCTGCACTCCAAAACCCACTCATTTGTCTAATAAGATACATTACTTGGAATATCTAAGAGAGTTACACATTCCCCTGATTTAACATGCGTGACTAGAATGACTGTTCTCACAGAAGCTCATCCAGAAGGCAACCCATAGCTACATAATCATTTCATACTTGAACAGTTTTTGCACAAAACCCGAACAATTGACTACCTTTAATAGTAAATCTAATCTTTGACAGGCAGCAATGACACACAGTACTACAATAAAGAAAGGAAAGCATAAATTCCCAGGAGGCAGTAGAAACCTGGCAAGGGAAGAAGCAAGCTTGGGTAGAAAAACTAAACTCAGAAGTAAGAATTAAAGCCAAAATATGGGATAAGCATCACAGTAAGTTCTTACACAGGTCTTAAAGCCTAAAGCCACTGTGCTAGATACTTAAACAACAGTTACAACTGGCTGCTCTGTCACATTTCTTAATTGTACAACATATTGCTGACTCATAACAAGTTGTCAGTATGAAGAGACTCTAGGCTAAACATCTGGTAGCAACTTCCAAATTATCAAAAAATAAATCTATGACATAGCAAAGGAAGTGACAGTAACTCCACTGGTCACAGTATCTGACCTATTTATCTGTTAATTGGCTCCATGATAATAAATCTAAGATCCCTCACAGATGTGGAGCTCTAGCAAATCTTGCCACAGCAATTTGAGGAGCTTTTATTTCACCTGTCCAGGTACTCACCTTGATGGAGGCTATGGCAAGAGTCAGCAAAAGGAAAGTCACACTGCATTTTAACTGCTGTAGTTGCAGCCTGGTCTTGCTCAAACTCACTGCCCCTAGCAGGCTGAGCTAAGGCCCTGATTATGAATTGATGAAATACTGATCTGAGCATGTGTGGGCTTTATAAACAATAGGCATGGACAGAGGAACAGTCTTTTAACTGCTGTTGCAATAGGCATGGACAGAGATATAGTCTTTTAACTGTTGCTACAAGGTTTTAAAACTTCTCTATCTTGAGCACATCCTGAAGCTCAGACAATCATATTAAGAGCCGATCTTGAACACAAGCAATCTTCCTGTGAAGTACCATGCAAAACAGATGGTGACTGGACTTCAGAACACCATTCCTGTGTTCCCACTACATAAGAAGCCCCATCTTCGGCAGCAGGTGAGGTCTGACCCTTACATTACCTGATTAGGCCTCTTTAACTCATGCTATGAGCAAATGAGTCAGCACAATCCTATGCTCAAAAGAGTTATACACCCTAACTGGAGACCAGGCAAAGAGATTTAAAAAAAAAAACAAACACAACCCCCTCCCACCCCCCCTTCCCCCAGAAACACTGAAAGAACAAGTTCATACTAGCAGGGAAATGAACTAGTAGTCCTGCTTGTGATTTGCTTTATCTGAAGTTAACACGATTCTCAGCTTGTTTTTATAAACATCTTCAAACAGAACATACTCTTCTACTGCTGTGCCTTTCTCACTCTCCCTGCTTCCGTGTCCACTGAAAGATGGAAGGATTAAATTCTTGCTCAGTACAGCAATATTTAGGTTAATTGTTCTATATGTAACTGAGTGGCCCGAGGAAGTTAGAGATTAAGTGAAGGTTACAAAATCACCCAGGGCCAAAGGTTCTTTTCTACCACACTGGAATCCTTGAGCAGGTAACACATAGAACAAAGCACGAGGCTTGCAGAAGACAAGAACACAGATCCCCAGTGGCCAATATTTACAAAGTTGATTGACTCCCATGGGCATGGTGAAACTCATGGGCACTGAGGCAATAAACCCAACTCTGTTCATATAGACTGTATGCCTCAAGTATTTCCATGCTCTGAAAGTGATGCAAATACAATACTCCAGGGATGCATTTTCCATGTAGTTAACTCAACAGAGGCTGAAGAGTCATTTCACATAACCCTCTCATCATACTTAAGAAGGTAGACAGCTTATCAAGCCTAAAACGCAGCACGCCATTGGCACATAAGTCCTGTATTAATAGCTTCATAAAATCCTTGATGCATCCACTAGCTTCTCCACATAGTCTTCCACGACACAAAACTATGCCAGACAGTCTGCTTCCTACCTTTGAAAGCGATCCCCGCATTGTTAATGAGCACGTTCAGCCCTCCATATTTCTCTTTTAGGAAGTCACGGAGAGCTCTGATGCTCTGTAGATCATCGATATCCAGCTGATGGAAGAGTACACGTAGCCCTTCTCCCTGGAGCTTTGCTACTGCTTCCTGGCCACGGCCAGGGTCTCGGGCAGTCAGGTACACATCCCCCTGGAACTGCTTGCATAGAGCCTGCACAATTGCGAGTCCGATCCCCTTGTTGGACCCGGTCACCACAGCCACTGGCATGCTGGACATTGCCTTCTCTGAATGTATGCCAAAGTGAGAGTAACTGAAAAAAGCAGGAAAGAAGGAAATTTCACAATGAGATGGACAAAGATGGCTATCTGAAAATCGATAGGAGCATTTTTTCTTTAAAATCTCATTTAGAACTCCACCTTGGATTATGTAAAACTACATCAGAGCTCACACTAACTGTAACTTAATATGGTAGCATGAGATAGTCACAGGAAATACGCCTCTGGGGTTAATGTTCAGAAGAAAGTCCAACTAGTGATTGGGGAAGGGGAAAAGTCAGTCAATGGCTAACCTTTAGTATTAAATTAACTTTTTTATGGGAGCAAGCTCTTCTGCATATGCACCTTACAGGAATATCATTTCTATTTTTTGAGAATATTCCACTGGTTTAGTTCAAACACTGAAAAAGCTAAGAAAAAAAGGGGAGGAGTGGCTTGATCTTCAAGCGTCAGGCAGAAGAACCAATTCCAGCATTTCTTGAGGGAAACAGTGGATTATACACTGCCCGCAGACAATGTATCTTCTGATGAACACATCAGTCAGCTCCAGATCCAAAACCTACTTGTTGGTTTGTTTCTTTTTTTTTTTTCCAGACATAGCACAGTTAAAGATCTATTTCCCCCATAAAAGAAGTTTAAAACTCTGGTTTTGCTCACTGTTGACTTATTTGCTGTTTCTCTTACAAATTAGCTTGCAACTAACCATGAACAGGCATCTTGTGAGAATGAAATCTTACTCAGCTCCTAAAAGCCTGTCCAGTTACTGACTGACTTCCCCAGGGGCAGGGGCCACCCTCCTGGCTCACCACCAAGGTCCCACCTCACTGCAAACCATACAATTTGGTTGTAAAAGACCTTTGAGATCATCGAGTCCAACCGTACCTGCCCAAAACTGAACTGATACAAGAAAGTTACAATTACAAGAAGTGGAATATTTTTGATTTGAGCTAAAGTAGACGTAAGTCTCACTAAGCAACTGTGTTCTTTGAAAGTTAGACAGAATGTCCCCTGACAGCATGTTTCCTTTCAGACACCGTTCTTCCAGACAATGATGATTCTTTGGAGACAATAAGGCCCTGTGTGCAGTGTGATCTGTGTCGAGCAGTTGGGGCTGCTGCAACCCTCTGTTTGCAGCCCTTCCTCACCTCAAATAAAGGGTCAGGCAGGGCTGGAGCCGGCTCCAAATCAGCAAGGGATTTGACTGCTGTGAGGTTCATAATAACATTATGAATTAGTACTTGGAAAGTAATCCAAGAATCACAGAATCACTAGATTGAAAAAGACCTACTGGATCATCGAGTCCAACCATTCCTATCAATCACTAAACCATGCCCCTCAACCCCTCATCCAATCCCTTCGTCTTTTAAACACCTCCAGGGAAGGTGAATCAACCACCTCACTGGGCAGCCTCTGCCAGTGCCCAATGACCCATTCCGTGAAAAATCTTTTTCTGATGTCCAGCCTGAACCTCCCCCAGCAGAGCCTGAGGCCGTTCCCTCTCGTCCTGTCCCCTGTCACTTGGGAGAAGAGGCCAGCTCCCTGCTCTCTACAACCTCCTTTCAGGTAGTTGTAGAGAGCAATAAGGTCTCCCCTCAGCCTCCTCTTCTCCAGGCTAAACAACCCCAGCTCTCTCAGCTGCTCCTCATAAGGCCTGTTCTCCAGCCCCTTCACCAGCTTTGTTGCTCTACTAGACTCACTCCAGAGTCTCAACATCCTTCTTGTGGTGAGGGGCCCAGAACTGAACACAGGATTCAAGGAGTGGTCTCACCAGTGCCGAATACAGAGGGAGAATAACCTCCCTGGACCTGCTGGTCACGCCGTTTCTGATACAAGCCAAGATGCCATTGGCCTTCTTGGCCACCTGGGCACACTGCTGGCTCATGTTCAGTCGCTGTCAACCAACACCCCCAGGTCCTTCTCCTCCAGGCAGCTTTCCAGCCAGGCTTCTCCCAGTCTGTAGCACTGCGTAGGGTTGTTGTGCCCCGAGTGCAGGAGCCGGCATGTGGCCTTGTTAAACCTCATGCCATTGGTCTCAAGCCCAGCGGTCCAGCCTGTTCAGCTGGCACAAGATTCCTGGGAAGGAACCCTCCTTCTTTCCTCACGGGAAGGCAAGGCAAAAACGCAAACCGCGGCGCACCCCGGTCGCTCTACGTTCTCCGCCCTCCCACCCCCGGCGCGAAGGCGCAGAACGAAGCGCGGCGGCCCCGCACCGCGCTCTACCCGCTCCCCCCGCCTCAGCCCAACGCTTCACCCACCTCGCGCGCCGCCCCCCGCGCTGCCCCTCAGCTCAGCGTCACCGGTAAGGGAGTAGGAGGCGAGCGGGGGCGGATCGCGAGCCGCGCGCTCAGGCAGCGCCGGGGTAACGGTAGTAGCGGAGGCGGTGAACGCACCTAAGATGGCGGCGGGGCAGGCCCGCCTCCTCCCGCGGGGGACGGCTGCGGGGCGGCGTGTTCGTCCGTGCCCTGCCCTGCTGGTACGGGACGCGGTTACTGTTAGGAAAAGTGGAATAGTTTGATTCGAGCTAAAGCAGGGTTCATCCAAGTAACTGTGTTTTCTGAAAGTTAAGACAGAACGTCCCTCTGACAGCGTGTCTTCCTTCAGGGTTTCTCCAGGCGCTGCTCATTCTCTGGGGCCGATAGCGCCCCGTGCGCAGCGCGCTCTGTGCTGAGCGGCCGGGGCTGCTGCCTCCCCTCTGCCTGCAGCCTTTCCCATCCCCGGGCAGGGTCAGCAGGGCTGCAGCCGGCTCCGAAGCAGCGAGGGATTTGGCTGCTGGATGTTGCTGTCTAGAACTCCAAGATGAATCTTCGAGAATTTATTTGCCAGCATTTTTGGTATCTCTACCCTTCCCCCCCCACCATTGCTGCTGCCATTTCATCCCACAAGGAACCAGGAGCCGCGGTTCAGCTGCCAAAGGGAGATGGGGTTTCTCATTATAATACTTATTGTTATGATGTTTCTTCTTTATTTACTGCCTTTTCCAGTATCATTTACACTCTTCAATCTCCACTGCCTTAAAATGTAGTCCCAAGTGGTGTTTGCTTTGCTTGGGCGGTTCTCGGGGTGTTGTCTGTCAGACCAGGATGGAGGGGAGCAGCCTGGCCCCATGGTGTGCAGAGCCAGGGCTTTAGAGAGTTACAGCCTCTGCCATGACCTTGGGTTGGAGATCATAGAATCATGGAATGGTTTGTGTTGCAAGGGACCTTAAAGCCCATCCAGTTCCATCCCCATACAATGAGCAGGGATACCTCCCACCAGACAGGGCAGCTCAAAGCCCAATCCAACCTGGCCTTGAACATCTCCAGGGATGGGGCGTCCACGACTTTACTGGGCAACCTATACCAGTGCCTCACCACGCTGATCACAAAGAATCGTAATGTCTAATCTAAATCTTTCACTTTCCAATTTAAGGCCACTCCCCCCCATCCTATAACTACATGCCCTTGTAAAAAGTCCTTCCCCACCTTTCTTGAAGCCCTTTCAGTACTGGAAGGCTGCTGTAAGGTGTCTCTGTAGCCTTCTCTTCTCTGGGCTAAACAACGGCAACTCTCCCAGCCTGTCCTCATAGAGGAGGTATTCCTCTGACCATCTTCGTGGCCCTCTGGACCCATTCCAGCAGTTCCATTTCCTTCTTATGTTGAGGATTCCAGAACTGGACCCAGGCCTCCAGATGGGGTGTCATGAGAGCAGAATAGAGGAAGAGAATCATGTCCCTTGCCCTGCTTCTTTTGATGCAGTCCAGTATGCGGTTGGCCTTCTGGGGTTTGAGGAGGCTTCCTTCCTTACTGCAGCCCTGTTACCCACCCTTCTTCAGGGGGCTACTTGTAGTGACTTTTCTAAGCTTGAGAGAGGCAGCTTCCTAAACAGGCATTGCTCCCGTTTCTGAGATAAAAGAAATATGCAGTATTGGAAAGAGACTTTAAATATTTTTGAGTAACTCTTTTGTTTAAATTCAGGTTGTTTAAATAAGGCAAACTCTCTTTCTTAAAATGAAGAAAAGCAGAGGCCGGACAGGTCGAAAGAGAAGAAGGAAACACTTGCAGAGTTTCGTGGATGGAGGTACTACCGTTGGAAGTACTGCTAAATAATAAAATAACCAGTTATTTGTCAAGGTGGTGTGGTGTATATTTGTCAAACAATTTAGACTTAAATTCTTTGACCCTTGGATATTCTGAGTAATCACAGAATCATAGAATGGTTTGAGTTGGAAAGGACCTTAAACGTCATCCGATTCCAACACCCTGCCATGGGCAGGGACACCTTCCGCTAGATCAGGCTGCTAAAAGCTCCATAGTAACTCCTACAGTTGTGTGAGGCTCCAGTGCCCAGAGGCCAATAACTTATTAAGCTAGTTTGAGAGGGACCCTTTCTTGGTGTTCTTTTATAATATACTAAAATGTCCAAAATGCGTTTTTTCAGATGACATAGTAAATTTTTTCAATTTCCTTTTTTTTCCAATAGAGTGCCATTTTATAGCATTAATTGTTTCTTTTATATTTTTAGTCAACTGCAGTCACCAACTGGAATACATTAAACTAAAAAAGTGGCTGAAAGACAGAGGATTTGAAGACAGCAGTTTAAGGCCAGCGCAGTTCTGGGGTAATGTTTTAATTATTTATCGGTTGTACATATTTAATTCCTCTAAGAATGTTAGATTCCTGTTTTCATTTTGAATTGCACACTTGGCTGGTATCAGGTAAAAAGCCAATTAATGTTAAGTCCTTTAATGACTTCTGGTATGTGGACGTGAATGTCATTTAAGGTATGCAAGTAGATGTGGAGTCCTGAAGTACTGTAAACTGTTTCCAGTGTAAAGATGCTCTTGTGTAGAACTCTGGTGTGAAAATGCTCTGTTATGCTGCAAAACATGCACACCTGTCAAATTCATTGTAGAAATCAAGATTTTAAGTGTTAGTAGCCCAGTTTTAAAGAGAGTAATGTCTCTTAAGCGTTTCCAGTATCAGAACCTAACCTTATAATTTTTTCATCTTTTTTTCTGTGCAAGTTCAGCAGAAAATACAGAAGAGTAAATGATTTTAGAGCTGGAGTTCACTTAGTACTGTTTACATTAAAGGTGTATATACTTGTGGTTTTTCTCTCTTTGAGTAGATTGTGTTGCAAAAACCTTTGCAATATTAAAAAAGAGTCTAAAGAGAGTGGTATGAATTGGAGAAAAAATATTGTGACTAGAAATTGTACAGTTTAGTTGAAACTAATTAAAGATGTGTTTAAAAAAACAACTAGGAAAAAGGAGTGAGTGGTTTCTAGAACTGGACAGCTAGCGTTGCAGAGGATTCAGGGGAAAGGCTTTCACAGTGTCCTGAAAAATAAAAAGAGAATTAGAGAACAAAAAAATGAGATATCTGTATGGAACGATTTGTGAGAGAGAATGTATGCTCTTTAGGAGCTTTCCCTTGCTGACCTGTAATTTATTGCAGCTTATCATAGTTTCCCATATTTTATGTACATATATACATATATTTAAGCATTTTCTTTTTCCTGCATCAGATACAGGAAGAGGACTGATGACAACAAAAGCTCTTCAGGTTAGTAATGTTGATTCTGATGCAAGCACTCCTCAGGTTCTTTGAGATGTAATGACTTTTGCAACAAGCAAAGCTTGAAGTTTCAGGCAAAGTCTTCATAGTCCCTGTTGTGAAAGTAATTTCTAGCCTAATATCAGAATTTACAGTCTTAGATGATGTAAGATGATATCCTATGTACCCTGACAACTTGTAGGATGAAGACATTCCTGTACTCATTTACAGAGATTTAGTAGGTAGTCTTGTGTTTTAGTTTAAGGCAGTCTGTGGCTAATGGATACTAGAAGGAGCACGCTACTTCCCTCTTGTATGCCTTCTCCTCACCTAAATTATCCCTCTCCTGTACTGCTAAGCTGATAGAAGTTCAAGTATTTGTGAGATCTAATCTGCAGTATGTCTCAGTACAAAGAAAGTGAATAACCAAGCACCAAACGTTCTGTGAACAGCTGTCTTTCTGCACGTGGCAGTTCCTACGGACTGCTGTCATCCTCCTTCTCTGGACTGTGACTTCACTGGGAAGCTTCCTTCAAGTTTAGTATCACATCTGTTTGCTTCTTGACATTAATGTTCTCTAGGGAATATGTCTCTTCAGAAACTGCGTAGTAGATGAGTCATTTACACTTGACCTTTACTGTTCTTTGTGTATGTTGTGTTTTCTTTTTCCCCTCAAAGGCAGGGGATCTGGTTATTTCATTGCCTGAGAAGTGCTTACTCACTACAGCCACTGTCCTTAGTAGCTGCTTGGGAGAATACATTATGAAGTAAGTGAAAAGTGAGATTTTATTGGCAACCTGGCCTTTCCTGTGGGTTGCTCATTAGCAGATGAATCATCTTAAGTGGTAGTAGGGCTTTAAACTGCATAACCTAACTTATATGCGTATTTCTTGTGGACTTCCATGCATATGGAATGCTCAGATAAGTACGGTTTGGGTACAGAGCAACCTATTTTAGCTATGCAGTATTGGAGGGATATTACAGGTTTGAACCTGACCTGCCTCTAGAGCCAGATGGACCTAAATGCTGGTTATGAATGTTTTTTGGGGAATTTGTGAATATGCTTCAATAGGAGAAAAGGGGTAAAATAGGGTTGCAGAGCATTCACATGAACACAGCCTTTATAAAATTCAGAACAAAGACCTATTTTGGGCACTGAGTACTTGTTATGTATCCTGAGCCTCCCTCCCCCAGACAAAACAAGAAGACAACCCAAGAGGTGAGCCTGAAATTGTTATTAGAAACCAGCTTTTATAGCTTCTCGATAAAATCAAGTCAAAAGCCCTTTGAAATCATCAAAAGCTTTTGGAGATGAACTATAAAGAAGTTTAAAATAGAAGCTATTTTTAACTTTTACAAGAACTAGAAGAGAGATAAAATAGTGCTGCATCTATTTCCTATCTTACCTATGTATATCTGCAATGTTGGTATTTTTATTTTATTTTCTAATAGATGGAAGCCTCTTGTGTCTCCTTTGATAGCACTCTGCACGTTTTTGATAGCAGAGAAGCATGCTGGTGAGAAATCTCTGTGGAAGCCGTATCTTGATGTTTTACCCAAGACATACACTTGCCCTGTGTATTTGGAGCATGATGTAGTAAGCCTCTTTCCAGAACCATTAAGAAAGAAGGCTCAGGAGCAGAGAACGACGATTCATGAGTTGTACATATCTTCCAAGGCTTTTTTCTCTTCCCTGCAGCCTTTGTTTGCTGAGAACACAGAAACTATTTTTAACTATAGTGCTCTAGAGTGGGCTTGGTGCACCATTAATACCAGGACAATATACATGAAACATTCACAGAGGGAATGTTTTTCTCTTGAGCCAGATGTTTATGCATTGGCACCATATTTAGATTTGCTAAACCACAGTCCAAACGTTCAGGTAAGAAACTAAAAATAGATCACTTAAGTTCTTTTCTTGTGACTGCATTATCTCAATATAGTATGTTTTTATGTGATGGATTAAGAATGTTTGAAAGTCATTGAGAGATCTCTTAGCGGGGAAATTGTCTATTGAAGACGCAGAAAGACTGAGTACTCATGATTCATGAACACCCTGTATATTTATTGAACATAGTTAAAAATAAATATACTTGAATAGAGATAGTTCGTATGTTTCAGTTAATTTAGCAAAGCAAGGGTATAGAGTGAACCCACAATGGCTGGGTAAGATTTGCATGGAGGACAGTTGTTGAGAAGAGCCACTTGTAAATAAAAACCTACTGTGCTCTCCTGAAAGGCTCAACTCCTGAGACAAATCTGGAGTTATGTGGTCCCTGTGTTACTTCAGTGCTGGCTGAAGGTAGTGGGCAGCTTTAGCAAAGTACATTGAGCACTTTCACCTTATGTCAGGGGCTGTGTGCCAACTTAGAGCAGGGAGAGCACAGAAGCAGCCAACTCTGCAGGAAACCATCTTTATCTGCAGATTTGGGACCTCTAATAAATCTACGCAGTGGGTGGTACGTCCTGCATACTAAGGTTTTGATGTTCTTCTTCATACTGGTATTTTATAGAGTAATCCTGGTGTGGAATCGTCCAAATGAATTGGCTTTTCAGACATCTGTAACACTATCTGTTTTGTTGCAGTGTTAGAGGAATGTTCAGTACTGTTGGTTTTAATATTCAAGCTCTGATCCCTTTTTCACCTTGTCTTCTCACCAGTACTAAAACCATTTATTTTTAATTTCTCAAAGGTAAAGGGTGCATTTAATGAACACACAAGAAGCTATGAAATTCGGACAAATTCACAGTGCAAAAAGTATGAAGAAGTGTTTATCTGCTATGGGCCTCATGATAATCAGCGACTGCTACTAGAATATGGATTTGTTGCCATGAATAATCCTCACAGCAGTGTTTATGTCTCACCAGGTTGGATATACAGATTGTCTTGACATTGAAGGGTACAATAGTAGGAAACTAAGTATCTGCTGTCTGTCTTCAACAGGAGATGTGGGTGAAAAGGGATAGCTAAAGGACAATGAGAAGTACACACAGTAGTGTATATACACACAATACACAATGCATATTAAGGCCTTATGAATTTTCTTTAGTGTCATCAAGATATTTGTGTATATCTCCAAGAAATGGAATGGAATTTGAAACCACCTTGAACTGCGTAGGATGTAAGGACTGAAGTTTTAAAACTGAAAGTATTCTTTGGAAACTTTTCCTTTTGTCAGATTGTGACTTATGTAGAGCTTCCAACCATATGTTTTGGGTTGCACCATTAGCTTAAGAATTTAAGTCCTGATGCCCACAAACTGAAGTTGCTGAGAGGGGTTTATAACTTCAGTTTGAGTCAGGATTTCCATTGTAAGGATACAATCCTGGAGTTTGATGGTAGTTTTTGAGAAGTAGATACATTTTATATTATGTTCAAGTTCACCAAAATGCAGCAGGTTTTGGTCTTTGTCTTGTAGCTACTTGAAAAAATATGGTTGAAATGTCATTTTAGAATTGAGGATGGTATGCTTTCTTCTGCATACTATTTATTTAAGTATCTAAAAAGTATTTTTATGCAGATACTCTTCTCAAATATTTTCCACCACTGGAGAAGCAGAGAAATGCAAAAATTTCCATTTTAAAGGATCATGATTTTTTAGAGTAAGTATCTCAAAATTTTTATTTTCATGTGAGCTTTCTTTTCAGTTTTCCTGGGGTCAAATTTGCTTCTAGAGTCAAAATCCAGCATAAAATAATCATTTGCTTTATTAAACAAACTGATTTGCCTGCTGTTTGTGAGAGAAGGTAGAAGGGGTAAACACCAATATCAAAGCTTGAGATAAGTTTCAGGGTCCAGGCTATCTCCTTCCTCTGGATAGCAGCAGAATAAGGGGAGTCAAGGAGTCCTTTGATTCCTCAGAGCAGATCTTCCCTTGTTGGTCAAGAAGGAAGCTATCATGTTGTAAAAGGTCATCTATGCTTTCTGTACCTCTTCACTTCTGGCTTTCTAGAAACCTGACCTTTGGATGGGATGGACCATCTTGGAGACTCCTCACAGCCCTCAAGTTGTTAAGCCTTGGAGCAGACGAATTGTAAGTTTCAGTACTTTTTGAATATTTAGGCAATGTGCGTGTGACATTTTCCTTTATTTACACTTTGCTGACTGTGTGTGGGATACTAGGACAATCTAGATTTCCTGTGTCTGTCTCATTGACTCCAGGTGAGAAGCAAAAAGAAGAAAGGCAAAGAACAGCATATAATGTAAAGTCATTGCCTATTTGGTCCTTTGATCCTTTACTTATTAAGTATTCTTAATAAGTAAATAATTCTATAATATATAATTCTATAAAATAATTCTATATATACTTCTTAGTATTAAACACTAGAAAACCCCTATTGATTGCCCTTTCTATTTTGAGAAGATATAGCTTTAAGGTTCTGACTCCAGACCTGTTGGTTTGGTGCTGTCAATCTTTCTTGATGTCTTTGAAGCATGTATTCTACAGGCTGTTTCTGAAATTGTAGGACCAAATAAATTGCTGAAATTCATCTCCAGTGTCTGTTAGTGCAGTTTTGATCATTTGTTCCAAATGT
The DNA here is from genome assembly GCA_033459285.1 of Clamator glandarius. Lineage (NCBI taxonomy): Eukaryota > Metazoa > Chordata > Aves > Cuculiformes > Cuculidae > Clamator > Clamator glandarius. The sequence continues at coordinate 1,588,907 of JAUNZM010000310.1, read as the reverse complement.
CAATTTTGCCTTAGACAGCATTAATTTAAAATGTTTACCTGGGCTTTTCTTGTAATAGTAAATAATAATTTTGAAGAAGTTTGATCTTGAGGCTATTTATGCTTTGAAGATTCATTGCTGAGTGGAGTAAGTTGATTATAAGAACTGAAAATAAATCTTTGTAATACTTGTTTCACGCCCACAAAATGTGTTGGTATGTGAGTTGAAGTTTAGCGGAAGCCATACTAATAAGTTTTGAGTGAATAGCTTTTGTTCCTCACTCGCGCTGCTGAAACTGGTGACAGCATGGCAGAACACTAAAGACTGGAGGCATCAGTCTAAGTGTGGGCGGTGGCTTTGGCTGAAAGGGTAGACGTGGAGGATTGGAAGTGCTGCTCTAAACTATTATTTTGCTTGCCTTATCAGTCTCATATCTGAAAGCTGTGGGCTTTTTTTTTGCGTGTACTGACCCCACTTGCTTTATGCCAGTGATGTCATTCTTAGCATAATCCTGTGTTTATCATTCAGTTGGGGAACACAGCTAATGATTGCATGTTCTTCAAACATTTTTACATTTTTGTTTTAGCACTTGCTGGAAGAGAACGCTACTTGGTGGTGTAATTTCAGCCAGAAATGAACAGCAGACTTTGACTATAGCAACAAAAATATGCCATTTTTTAATAGAGGAGACGCAGCATGTCCTGCTTCAGGTAATTTGACTGGAAGAACAAGGTAGCCCAGGTTCCTTTCTCTCCTAGCATAAATTTGCAGCAGTGTAATTTTCTGGGGTGAGAACAGAGTGACAGAGGAAATTGGCTACCCTGGGTTGGTGTAGGATTTGTTTTCGGGTGACTGACAGCACTAAATTGCTCAGCAGAATTTGTGGCTACAGTACAGAAAGGAACCACGTTACAAAGCTTTTACTAAGCCCTGTAAACAAGTTAGAAGTGTTTAACCTTGTTCTGCCTACAGTATCACTGTGTTTGTTGAGGTTACCTCTTAAAAAAAAAAAGAAGCAGGTTTGTATGAGGTGGACACATGATGTTTTAGATCTGTCAGAAGTGCCTTTTTGCAAAAAGTGAAGCCAGTCAAGCCAAACAAGCTGCTCATGTCAGCAAGTCTCCTGTGAGGGAGGTCTGTGCTCTTAGAAAAACAATCTCTCCTTCCTTTCTTAATTTTGGCAAACAACATGTGCACTTAATATGAACTTGGTTAGCTATCATGGAAAAGGGTTATTAAAACCACACTTCTGCAAAGGAAACACGTATATGCACGGAGTATGAGGTGAATCTAGTCTTGTGTAACATGTTGAGATAGCATGGACTTAGGAGCCTGATCTTGAGGTAAACATTTCCCTTCCCTTCCTCTCCTAGTTTTTAGTCTGCTTCCTATCCACATAATGATTTTTTTTTCTTTCTTTCTTTCTTTTACTATTACAGTTTATCTTGTGGAAGGTTAAAAAAATACTGTATCTTGATATAGTTCATAGAATCTCTACCGCAGACGAGCTTTACATAAATTTTATGTTCGTATCTTGTATTAAACAGTCTGAATTTTTAGTAATTTCATCCTATTTGTATAAACTTCAGATTTCCCAGTTGAAAAGGAGCAGAGAGAACCTCAAAAAACACCTGGCTTTGGCAGAAGCCCTGCGATTGGAAGATCTGAAGATACTACAAAAATCAGCTGGGATTCTTTGTGACTTGAATATGGTAACAACTTGACCCATCTGGAGCTGTGATAGCTGTGGCTTTTTAGAGCTCATGTGCCATGGATGTGCCTTGCTCAACTGTTTAAATGGACCTGAGCAGCAAAGAATAATGTAAAAAGTCATCAGAATGCGCCTAGTTTTGTTTACAGGGTCCTGGATTCCTAATTTGTTCTTTGCTGACATTCTTCGGTAATACAAAACATTAGCCCAAATGCTGGGGAGAGCACCGGTAGGTTTCATCACATTTCATCCAAATCAAGCTACTGTGAGCAAAAGAGCCTCTGGGGTAATTTAAGCAGCCCCAGGATTGTGAGCTCCAGCAGTCCTAGACTTTACAGCTGCTTGTGTGACTAAAGCATGGATCATAGGGTCAAGCAGGTACTTTGTGTGCTGGCATTTGACAGAGATGAAGAGGACAGAACCACTTGTATTTGTCCAGTACCGATCCTTTGCTTTTTCCCTCCTATCTGTACCCCAGGACTGAGAGGTGCGTGTGGTGCCTTTTCATTGCTGGAGTAATAGATGTGAACTGGAGCACAGGCTGGTCCTATTGTGACCAGTTCCAAATCATTCCAATCACAGTTTCAGCCCAAGCATTTCTTGGACATAAGGAAGTGTGAATTTCCCTCCTTAACTCTCAAATCTCCCTCCAAACTCACTAGTTTGTGTTCTGAAGACTCCTGCTGGGAATGAAAACTGAAAGGAAGTATCACTTTGAACTCTGTTTCTTGTTTGGAAGACCACCCAGGCAATTAATTCTGTTTCCATTCAGTTCTGGTGATCACACTGAGAAATGTTCCCGTCCTGTCTAGAAGGGGATGGTCTCATGAACTGTCTTTCAGTATTAATTCTACTTAAGTAGGGAGCTTGAGCTCCCTGTGTAGTTTAGAGAAGAGAGAGACTACTTCAAAGGGCATTTTGGGGCAGGAGCCTTATTGAAGTTGCATAAACTTCATTTTTAATTGTAGCTGTGTTGTGATTATTTTCCATTTTGAGGGGAAACATATTTCACAGAATTTTTCATTATTAATTTTAGGATTTCTTTAAGAACTGTGTTTTTAAAGAGTGTTTATTTTTGTAAATGTATTGGTTCCTTTTTTACAAGACTTACCTTTTTGAAATAAATGAAATTTTATGCAGCAAAAAGGCATTCTAGTGAATGATATAATTTAAACAAAAAAATGAAACAAGTGAAAACTTAAGTATTCAAGCTCAAATGCATTTCCAGACTTTCTTCGGTACCTTGTGAAGAAGAGTGTTATTGTGTAAACTTGATTGGATTTGAAGGTTCCAGGGTTTTTCTCTGCTTTTATTTTCTGTATCGGTCTGTTTGGGACAGGAAATGTCTTGATATTGAAGCTCTGAGAAGGGCCTTTCCTAACCTAGAAGGAAATGTTGGTGTAGATTCAAAAATCTGGAAGAACAGAGAAGTGTAACTGTTTACTGTCACTCAGTTTCCGAAACCAGAAGTTCTTGGTTTTGAGGTGCTGTCTTCATAACCTCTTCCTTGGATTAGGAAATCCTGAAAACAAGTAATTTTCTGCCTTGTTTACTCTGATGCTCTGAGCCTCTTTTGTACTCTCTGATTTTCTGTATTGTTCGTATGGAGATTCTGACTGTGTGTGGTTACTTTACATTTCACAGCCGAGGGCAAAGTGAATGTGTTGGGAGAGGAACCGAAGTGCTTTCTGGAGCTAGAAGCAATTTATTACATCCTTTGGGCCAGCTTAATTTCATATTTACCTAAACTGTGGCTTTAACCCCTGTAAATCACTCAACACTGTATTTTATATGTGAGTCAGTCCCACTCTGAAGTACTTCCTAGGATGAGACAGCTGGGTTTGGGAATGCAGGCTCTACAAATCTCACCACAATCCTCACCAGCTTGCATGAGTCGTCCTGTACCACTGAACCTGGGGCTTCAGCAGAGAGAGTGGGGCTGAGACCCTAAGCCTCTGTGTGTTGCCCATTGATTTTGATTAGGTCTGGGAGAAGGTCTATAGAAGTCGAGGATGATGTGAAGAAGGTGGATGGTGACTGAATATTCACAGTGCAAGAAGTAAGGGCTTTCAAAGGAAGCTTGAAGAAGTCAGGTTCAAAACTAACAGAATGTGGTTACAAATCCATTGATTTTACTAAGGAATATGGATAAAAAGATGACATAGGTGCAGACCACATATAGGTGGAAGACAGCTGTTGGCAGTTATCAGCAGGACAACTGGCTTTGGCCTTAAGTAGTCCCCTGATCTCAAAATACTTGGAAGATTGAGAGGATATTGATGGAAAACATTGCATATGCGCAACTTGTGCTTGCTCTTCTAAGGCAGAGGGATCCTTGCTTTGAACATAGCATGCAGTTTTGATGATTATAGTTGAACTGTTTGACCTCTTACTTTCTTTTAATAAAAACTTTTTCATACTCTAAGAACAGAGAGCATTTTATAATTCTGTAATGAGATGGTACCAGAGTTAAAGAAGATAAGGGCATTTTGTTGGTTTTGTGTGGGTTCTTTTTTTTACCTTTTTTCTTTTTTTTGCAGATGGCTATTTTAATAACAACTTCTGTATGATGTGTCTTGCAAGATGGATACTACTTTAACAGAAGTTTATTTGCTTCAGCATTGCACTATAGCCTGCACATTTATACCAGGTGGCTTGAATGTGAGCTGTACTTCTCTAACTCCTACATGCCTTCCAAGGAGCATAGGAAGGGCATCTGGCAGTGCAGGAGAGCAGCAGTATGAATCACTTGCCTATCTCTTGCTTGTAAGCACAGCAGTAAAATCCCAGTTTTACTTGAAGCACTGTAGCAGGTTTTCTAAACAGAGCCATGTGTGTTTAATGTCAAAGGCAAAATCCTGCCTGAATAAACTGGAACTGGAGCTAGTGCTTTTGTAAGAAACATCAATAGCAACGGATTTTTAACAGGAATTTTTAAGTAGCATTACACAAATAATGATTCAGCATTTCCGCATTACAGATATATGCCTAGTCAGTAAAAGCTGAAATTCTTTTTTGAATCAAACCGAAATTATATGCAAGACAGGGTATCCTAAGCAGGGCTAAGATGTAGGATGCCTGAGGAAGTAACTGCACTGGGAGTGCTCTCCAGCTGCATTACAGAACACTAAATCAAGACTAGAAAGAGTGAAAGACACTTACTCTCAGCCTCTATTTCAACTAGAGCCCCTCTGAGCTGCAAACATTTTAATTGCTTAGCTTTAGTGATAGTACTGTTAACATTTGACTTTGCCTCTTTTTTGGTCTAAGGGGGGTTTAGTGGTGAGCTTAGTGTGGAAAGACATATTTTATTTCCCTCTTTGTATAAATTTCCTCTCAGACTGTATCTACAAATCTCAGCTATGATAAGGATAAACCCTAGCTTTTTATCAATAGCAATACAAATGTAGTATAAACCATAGCACTGGGCTAGATTCTCTTCCAGCTTGTGAAGTGTTACTTAGAGAAAGCTAAAGTAGGGGTGCGTTCTGTGACTGAACTGAAGGCACTGGCTTTGTGTAGGTGCGATGAGAAAAGCTTTATTTCTGTGATAAGAACATGAGGCAGAAATATCATAGCTTGTTTGGGTTTTTTGTGTGTGTTTTGAGGGAGGGGTTGATTTAATGCAGTCTGAAATCACTGTAAAATGATAAACATGAAGCCTCATGACAGTATCTTTCCTGTGTCAATATATGTAAATATGTAATGGATTTTCTTTGATCTTCTACAGAGTGGCTTCTAGTTTACAGTTTTCTTCAGCTATAATGTGTGGAGATCATCCATCATTGCTAAGTGCCTTTAGACCTGTCTGTTCCAGGACAAGATAAGGAAGTATCAACTCTCATACCCTGACAATTAAAGCTTTTAGGTACACTATGAAAACATTTCAAAGATGACATTCACAAAGTAGGAGCTTTTAAAAATGATGCCTTCCAGGGTAAGTAGGCTCTCCCCACCTAGAAGGTAGAGAAAACCCCTTTAAAAATGCCACACTTTGGTGTAATTTTAAGACTTTGTTTGCACTCAATGCATCTGTGACTACAGAGATGAAGATAATGAATTCTAGGATGGAGGGAAATTGTCTTGAAAGATATTTACGGGTTTCTTTTGGCAATAAACATGTACTAAAGTTGTTAAGACATTTGCAAATTTTCTCTCAGTTCAGAGTAGGAGTTGGATTTGGACCATGTGAAATTAATGATTTTTGTAATTTCTGCACAAAAGCAGAGAAATCACAGCTCAGTGACTGCATTCAACTAGAAGAACTTGATTTTATTCCTATCAGTAGCAAAGCTTAGGTGGCATCAATCTGTTCCAGGTTGGAGGGAAAAGAAAAATATGCATTTCCAATTCATTCTACTGAATATTTTAGTATATATCTATAATTCTAGTATTAAGTTTTAGAAAGCACTGCAATGAGCTATATTCAGTGGAAAAGCAAAGTTAGTGAACCCCTAAAACTAATGCAATCTCTGTGTTGTCCACTAGATGATGCCACTGTACTGCAGAGAAGTAAGAAATTACAGTGTATCCACTCCAATTGTAATCTTATTTACTGTATTATATTTTTTAAAGGAAAAAGTTTTGTCTTCGATGATACACCGTGGTTGGCATCAGATAAATAGTTGAAAATGTAGTTTACTTTCTGCTGGTTTCAAATGAAATGTGAACCTTTATAATCTTTTATCTTTTCCTAATCTTATTGTATTTTAAGTTTGCTGGAGTTCCTTCTCTCTCAAGCTGCAGCATGTTGTTCTTCCCTGAAACTGTCACCTGAGACATAACTAATGGTTCAAATAATCTTTGCTATATTAACTTAACCCTATGCAATGGAGAACTGTCTGCTCATGAGTTTTTTTCTTCAGAGATTAGGAGCCAGATTCATCTTCTCGCAGATCTCTTTCACTAATGTTCTTTGATGTGGCTGATCGAACTCCTATGGAAGCATTTCCCCTGTGCAAAACACATTTGTGGACTCTCCCTTGTGTCACTTCTCCATTGTCTTAATATTCATAAATTGATCTTTGACCCCGTCCTTCACTGAGAATTTCTTCATGGTCTGTTTTCACGGCTTTTGCCTGCTTAGTACTCTTGATTCCTTGTTGCCTCCGTCAGTTTCCCAGGGGCTACTGAAATAGCCAGTATGTGTGTCTGCACTGCATGTCCTTAGGGCCCCTTTAGATTGTCCCAGTTATCTTATGGCTTAAAGAAAAGAAGTGATCTGCTTCTTGCAAAGCTACTCCTTTTTTCCTGAAGCCTTCCCTCCTTTTCCTTTCCTCTTTCCCCCTATCACCAGCGCTGGACCATGCTGAGACATGCCAGTGTTGGTAGCACTGAAGTGGACTGGGCACTAATACCTCCCTGTACAGGCACTGGATGTTTTATTTTGGTGGCTCCCTCCTGCTGGGGCTGCTCTGGAAGGAGCAAGTGGTGTCAGTTTGGCTCTTTTGACCTCTGGCAGGCAATGATGGCTATGGAGAGGACAGAGGGACATTCTCAGCGTGAGGCTGGTGCCGTGCCTGTCTGTACCACTCTGCCTGGGCCAGCATCCAGAGCTTGTATCTCTATCTGTAAGAAGCCAGCTCGCTTTGTAGCAATAAAGTGCTAGTGAATTTGTGTATCCTTCCCATGAGAGGAACTTTGTGACTACAGAGATGCTTTGGTGTGGGTTGACTGGCTTGCAGAGTATCTTGGCTAGAGATCAGAAGCAACCATGCCATCCCAACATGACTCATGCTGCTCTAAACGTTTTTTTATGAGTATAGATGCTGGACTAGCCAGTCCCTGGTTCAGGAGTGGGAAAATGCTGTGAAGGTCATGGGAGACTCCTAAAGGCCTGCTAGGAGTGCAGTATGGGTTGGGCTGTGGAGGTGGAAGGAGAAGGCTAGGACAGGAGAGGCAGAGTGGTCCCACTTGAGAGGGGGGGGATGTTTTGTACATCTCTGTTCATGTAGATATCTGGACAGTCCTGCTACCCCATCAGAATTAGTGTGAGGGCCAGGGTAGCCATTTCCGTGCCTTTTTGGGAAGGGGTGGGAAAGTGAAAGGGGTAAATACACAACTGGACAGTAACCCTTAGAAAATCATATCATGTCAGGCAAATAACTACGTGGGTGTGTCTGAGTGCCATGCTGCCGTGGCTAGCTGGTGCTATCCTAGCTTCATGGGAAGAGGGGTGTTTGATTTACTTGGCTGTGTAACACTGGTTTGGCATTTTATTCTGCAGTATTCAAGGCTGATGTACAGGGGGGAAAGAACGTTATTTGTGCCAGAGCTGCAGCGATAGAGGTAGCCTTTTGGTTGTGCTGGTCTATTTGGGTGCTTGCTGCTCCCTGCTGTCATGAACGGATGGAGATGGGCGTGTATCCCTTAGTACTGCCAGGTGGGAAATCTCTGCTGTCAAGCTTCTGGTATCGCAGTGTTGTCAGCCTCTCTGTCATGGAGAGACATGTAATGCCTTCCACTATCACTCACTGGGGGGTTGCCCTGCTGTATGGAATAGGAGTTGGAAGATGTGAGTAGCTCTTGCTGAAATGCTCTTACATGTGGAGCTATCTAGTGAGGTAGGTAACGTGTATTAGGGGAAAAAAAACCCAATGAGCAGTGTCCAGATTTTCTCTGATGTTTCAAATGAGGTGCTCTCATGATCACCCCTTTGAATCTGCTCCAGGGCTAAGATGATGTGTGTGGTCATAGAGCTGGGCTTTGAGCATACAACCAACAACATACACAAGGACAGCTTAGATGTGGCATTGGAGACTGCTCTTTTATATCACATGTGATAGAAATTGGCTAATGTGTTCAGAAAATGTGTGAGAATGGAAGGGGAGAGTAGCATATTGAGATCAACAGAGATTTGTTTCCTCATGCTTCCAGACTAAAATCACAATAAAAAGTCGGAAATTTTGAATCCCACCTTGGCCTTAACTGCGTTGGAGACAATGATTTGTGTTTGTGCTTCTTCAGAGAAGTCTCTGCCTATGGGAATGGCCATTCCCTTTCTAGATACAGGCAGAGAGCCATATGTTCATGCCTGTGGGATTTGCTGGCGATTCCTTGGTTTGTGCCTCCCTGACAATAATCAGGAAGCCTAAGGCAGGAGTCCTTTCCTGACATCTGAAGGAATGTCCCTGTTCAAGTTTTGAACTGTAACATCAAAACCAGGTGGAAACCCATATAACAGCAATGACTTTTTAAATGTATTTTTCAAAATTCTTGGAAGAGTCAACTGATAAACTCCCTCCCCTCCCACACCTTAAAAAAAAAAAGCAGCAGCACTGGAAAAACAACAGGTTAAGCATTCATGATTTCAAACAAAAGTTTTTGTTGCAGAAAAAGTGCAAAATATTGTTAAGCACCAGGTCATCGCAAAATGAAACAGCATGAAGAATATTTTTAATGTACCCACATTCTCTGGAGTTTCACCCCTGCCTTCCCCACTGGTTCAAGATGAAAGTAAGAGTTGAATCTAAGTCAATAACAAGATGCAATTGTTGAATGTAAAGTAGGAGGGCAAGTGTGAGCATCGCTTGGATAATTCAGGAAACAGCTGCTGCAGCTACTCAATGTTGTACTTAGTTAGAGGAAGATGTTACTCCCCTTGGGAGGAAGAGGCAAATTTCTGGTAACTTGCTGTCTTAGGGACAACAGGCAACACAATTGTGATGCTGTGTGAGACCAGGGCAGAGATCAGGATGGAGATACCTCTGAGGGTTTGGGCTTAAGGTTCTCTGTGCTATGATTCCTTCCTCCCTTCCAGACATCTGCTTGCCTCTGGTGGTGTATAGTTAGAGATGGTGAGATGTGCAGATACCATGATACAAGGACTGGAGACAAATACTCTTAACAGTCTTGGGTATTAAATGTAGAGCTAAATGGACCAAAATCCTGTGTTTAAAAGGGGAAAAGGTCAAAAGAGGACTAATGGTCAGTTATTTAAATAATCCTTCGAACACCTCTTCCAGTCATATAGCAGGAGCTGTTTTTACCTGTCTCAAAGCTTTCCATGACTGATGAATATTTTGAAAAATATGGTAGACGCTGGTGGTTGCAGGTTGCAGTTTATATGTAAATCAAATGCCACTGACAGAAAGCTCCACGGTACACACTCTTTGCACTCTGACCATTTCAATATTGGAGAATCATTCTCTCCATTAGTGCACTTATATTAAGAAGAATGATGTGGAACAGAGGTACTAGGAACTCCTCCTTTGTTTATAGCTAGGAAATATCTGACTACTTAAAAGAACATGAAAATGAATTTTGTCTTTCTTTGCTATTACTGTCAAACAAACTTCACCTCCGTGTTCGACATCACATGGTATTTGTCACTGGCAGGAAACGTAAACCCTATCTTGTGAATATATAACTTAGAGTCACTTCAGAGGGAGAAAAAAATCCTTTCATCATGTTCAGTTTTCTTCACTGTTTTATTTCACTTAAAACATCACTCACTACCAAATGGTATTTGTCAGCAGTAATTGGCAAATGCTGGAGGCGGTTTTCAAGGCTGTCTGAATGGAAAGTCTCAAAGCAGTTGTCTGCACTGAAAGAAAATATTACATTTGATCTTTTTATGATTCTCACAGACATGATGTATGTCTGCATTCCTTAGCCTGAAGAATTCTTCATATTTGGGTTTCTTTTCCTTTAAATGACAGGAAGTCACACTTTGCTCTTATTTTGCAGTATTGTCTGAAAATTAACCACAACATAATGGTGCTGTACATTTTTTTATGCTCTACAGAGATTTGTTTTTATTAGCCATTTATTGTGGTTGTGCTTGTTGGCAAGATTCAGATCCTCTGAATGATAACTGTGGCTATTGCATTTCATCTGCATTTGTATTTAGATGTGTATTTCTCCTGAAATCTTATTTCTAAATAGTGTCTCTCTCAAAGATTGCTGTGCAATAAATCAGCTTTCCCCTGATGCAATTGTACAAATGTATTATTGCTCTTCTCACCTCAACTGCTGTGCTTTTTGGCTACTAAGACAAAGGACATATAGCATGTTACATTAACACCATGGTTCATGCCAGCAAAGCTGGGATGTTCCTAGTGCCAAGTAAAGCTCAGTACCAGAGAGTGGAGGACACAAAGGTGGGTGAATAGTAACTCTCAGAGCTCCTGACAGCCTCAAACACTGCTGAGCTCCTCAGCATTTAAAAACCTAACGGCATTTAAAGTGTAACTGATTCCCATATTTTAATTATTTTAACTTTGGCTCTTTATATGACTAAATGCTTGCTGTGAGTTTTCTTTACCTCTGGTGTTGGTGATAGCTAATTCTGCAGCACGCTAACAGCCTGGCAGCACAGATCAGATGTGCAAAGCATCCTTCTGTTGCATAGGTAAGCGTGTTGTTACTGATTGCAAGCCTACTGCCTGACATCTGTAGAAGTCTCTAATACCCTGACCTAGTGATCCCCATGCATCTGAAATCCAAAAGTAACGCCGGAGCTCCCTTAGCACTGGGGGAAAGCCCTGAGGGCAACAATTCTCTGCAGTAAATGAGACCTCTTCCAGCTACCTGAAACAAAGCAATGACTCGCTTGTATCATGGTGTTCTCAACAAAAAGGGAAAAAGGAGACAAGTGAACAAGTGGCTTTCCATGGGATACTGCTCCAGGGATTCCTTTCTACCCCTCCTGGCCCAGTGAGGGTAACCATGCCCTGGCACATCAAGGGAATAACTTCTCTCTTCTTCCTGTGATGAGGCACTGTGGGACTGGCCTCTTCCTTCAAGGTCTATGTACCAGACAAGGCTCTTCTCTTCTGCCATCTCTTACTGGTTGCTGGACCAGAGAAAATTAGCACTGATTTGAGGTCTTTCTAGAAAAGGCATAATTGCTGAAATCTTATTCAGAGAGCAAATTTGCTGATGCCAAAGGGCCTGACATCTGCCTCTCCTTGCATTTGTAAGATTGGCCTGAAAATGCCAAGTGTATATGAAAAATAACTATGATGGTTTTTTATTTTATTTTACTTACCTTCTGATTGTGTTAAACTAAAATCTTTACAATACTCAGAAGAAACAAAGAATGATTTTTCCGTGCAAGCCAGAAGTTGGATTCCACAAACGGGTTTGAGCTCTGCAACAAGCAGAAGCTGTGGGCAGCTCGGAGGTACTCTGTGGCATCTTGGGTATATCACCAGAAAAGAATGAAATACTAAAATCCTGACTATTGGCTTCTGCAAGAAAACTGTGCCATGTAGCTTGGTTTGCTACAGTTAAACAAAATGCTGTCATTCATATGGGCGAGGCTTTGAGAAACAGTGCTCATAGTGAGATGGGGGTGCATGCATGGTGTATGTTTATATACAAACACACATGCATATACATACGATTTCCTTTTAAATGTCAACATGCGCTTCAAAACATAGTGTAATCCCGTGGGAGTACGAAATGACAGCTTATTCACAAATAATACCGTGTTTGTTTTATTTTGTACCAGAAAGGAATTAATTTTCCTCCATGAAGGCCTGCAGGTTTTTCACTGACTCATTGTGGAACTGTTGGCCAGAGGAGGTGAGATAAGGCTTGTGTGGTTTCGACCAGACACCTGATTATCTGAAATGGGCGTCTGGGAACTGACAGTGGCCCCTCTTGGGGTGTCTATGGTGTGTGCAGTGGGTTGCAAGTGGGCAGAGTCAGCTGACAGGTTGGGAGAGAAGAATGAAGGTGCTAACCAAGGTTACATCTGCTCCTCAGAGCATTAGGAAGGCTGCTGAAGGCCTGGGGGGTGAGAAGATGCCACCCTTCAGCCTGCTGCCTCCACTTGCTTCCTGGAGTGCTGCAGCCTCACTTCCTCTGTGCTGCAGTGCAAACCCTGTGCAGAGGGAGCCAAGCCACTCCAAAGCCAGCAGATCCATTCCCCCTGCCCAGCGGGGGCACCATCTGCTTGGAATAGTGGATGCAGATCCATAGGAAATGGAAGTTTGTTAATTTTGCTGCCTATCGAATAATTTGGGTTTAGTGCAGTGTTGTGCAGGTGCAGACTTGGTGTTTTCTCTAAGTTGTCTGCAAGGAGAGCTCACTCTCTCCTGTGTGTAGGGATGTGCTCCCACTCTTGTTGGGCAGAATTCATTAAGAAATACCAGTTTTTTTGACAGCCTATGACTTGAGTTATTCAGCCACATCTGCTGTAGATCTGATGACTGTTAATTTTCCGTGCTTCCCAAATTAATGCCACATCAGAGCTTCCTAAGCCAATAGTACAATTAGTTAACAAAACTATGTGAGATCTTGAGCAAAATTAAAGACAAGTTGTGTTCTATCCCCAAAAGTTTTGTGGGCCCTGTTTAATTACCATCCTCGGGCTGTTACTGTTGTCTTCTTGTAAATTTTGTGTGAAAGTATTCAGGAAAGTTTTCCTTTATTTTTGTTACCAATCAGCAGGACAATAAATGCACAAAGAACCCTTCATTTTTCTTGACTGATGTATGGAGCCGAGGACTTAGTGAAGTGAATAAGAAATAATCAGTCTTTTACAATAAAGTGCCTGTCAAAGGTTTTCTGTACAACAAGAGAGTGTGATGCCAGATTGAACGGAATAGCTCTCCCTTATATCATTTAGAAAGTTCTTACTTCATGGATAAAATGTGTGGGCTCTTGTGCCCAATGAAAAGGTGTGAGGAACCATGTAGTCTCACGGGGATGTTAAAGAAGTGCAGAGCAGTGATGAATAAGGGCTCTGGGTTTAAAACCTAAAGTTTTTGGAGTGTTGCAAGCCAGTCTGATCGAAGGGAAGGCAAGGCAAGAGAAGGCATTGATATGCAGTTGTTTCTAAAGGACCAAATATGTACTGCTGAGAGCACATGTTAGCAGGTGATAGGGTTGCAATTTGGAAACTCATGGTGTGTACCCTTCTATTTGTACAACTGTGCTTATTAAAATTTTCGTCTCCTGTGCCTACTTAAGCTATGCAGCTTTGTGACTTAAGAACAGACTTATGAATTGCTCAACATTTTTATTATTTACATTTCAAGAAGCTTTCTTTGGCAAATCCTTTCTTGGTTACAAATTTCATGTAGTTGGGATAAGCTTTTAAGGGAAGGGTGCTGGCACTGTCCTACTTATTCTTAAACTGCACGTAATTTAAAATCCTATGATGTTTAAAAGAGAAATATGATCTGTTTAGTGGTTTTCCATGGCATTTCAGGACCTTAGGATCCTGAAAGTCCATTGCACACCAAAATGGTGTTTTAATTCTGCCTTATAGTTTTCCTCCAAATGTTTGTGACTTAAATACAAGTTTAAAAAATTGTATGCGTAATTTTGGCTCAGTGTGCCTTTTACACAAATTTTAATTCCTTAATTTAGAATTATTTATAGTAGTTAATACCAATGAATAGTTACTTTAATATTTTTGGTGAGTATGGCTTGTGTTCGGTGCTTTGTCACTTAGCTGCAGACGAGCATATTTTTTAAGAAGCTTTTGTAAGTCTTGAAGGAAATATATATGAGATTTAAATGTCAGATATCAAGGGAGCTGAAAAATATGCACAGTTGTTTTTAGTCTTTGACTTGTGTGATTATACTATTGACGTGAATGGTGCTTTTTATGCCTTTTTTCTGCTCTTTCCAGGATGCCTTTGCAATGAGATACTTTGCTGTAATAAGATTCTCTTGTCTGTGTAGTCTATGCGTTGTTTTTAGAAGAAACCAAATGAACGATTATGGAAATGTAACTGAGTGACAAAGAAGATAAGGTGCCCCTGTTAAACAGGGAACAGAAATCAGGAAGGCCAACTTCTTCTAGGTCTACCACTGTGCATCCTTTATCTGTCTTTCATCTGGTTACCTGGTTGTGAGAACTGGAGCAAAACTAATATAAAATCCTCTGGTTGCTATTTTGGATATAGGAAGAGCAGAGGCTCCCTCTCTGCGCCCAGCAATCTCTGCATGGGATTCCCTCACAGTTGTTCATATTTGTTGTTCATATCAGGGAAGAATAAAAGTGCTTGCAACACCTGTTCTGGGGAAGTGATTACTGTGTTGAGTATTCAGCGGTGAGGTATGAATCACAATATCACACAGTGCTGTTTGCTTTCATGAAATATGCATGATGCAAAAGGGGTCACATCAGTATTTGCTAATCTTTCAGCTTGTTTGAAGACCAAACCACAGCCATGCAGGGATAAAACAACTGAGGTTAGATAGTGCTAGTATCATGCAGTTAACTCCTCTCCCAGCTTACCACGAAAACCTCAGTGCTGATACACTTTTGCAATGTGTACAGACTGGCAAAATAATTAAAAACGTAGCTTACTGTAGTGTCACTGTTGGTTTTTATTGAGCAATGTAAGGGAACTACAAGCCTGCTCTGGGAGACAGCAAGAGGTATAAAGGCAGTGCCTTTCCTAGAGCAGTCACACTCCTAGGGGAGACACATGCTTGGAAAAGGACAACAACTGGGATTTTCAAAGATATGTGAGGTATGCTCAAAGAAAATCAACGTGTATTGAGTACCTGATTGCCTCAGGCACCTTTGAGAGTCAAAGCAATGGCTTATTCTTCTGAAATATGCATGGAACCAAAGAAATTTCTTCAAGACAAGAATTTTACAGCATTTTCACTGTAATGATATTTTTTTTTAACTGCAGTTCTGACTGATATATAGAGGACTGTATAAAGGAAACAGGACATTGGATATGTGTCATGACAGCTCCTGCAAACATATCTGAGCTGCTGCAGTGCTGTCTTCAGTGCCGGGAAGCAGCCTGGTCTAGGATGCTGGTCAGTTTTCAGGTGATAAGAGATATTAATGATCTCATGGTTTCACAGGTTATTAGAGCTCCATCCTGCTTAGCCATCCAGCTAATCAGAACTGGATTTTATTACCTGACAGTTATCTTGGTTATGCCTACAAGGTATAGACACAACTTGTGACTGCAGTATCAACATACTTACCGTAAGTTGCACTGACACACACTCCTGCATTTTGGTCAGCGTTGCCTTGGGCCCCATACTGCCTTGTGCCACTTGTGCAGTGTTAAGATGTACCAGATGAGAATGATTGCACCTAGAGGTCTGCATGAATCACAAACCCACCACCTCAATGTCTCTTGCATTGCTAGGCCACCGTCATTCTATGGCATGTTTTAATGCAGAGTCTGCAGGACGTGGGCACTCTCTAGGTTCTTCTGGCACCTGAGCACTTCTCAGTCCTCTGTGCTTATCCACAGTGAGTTATATGTTTCAGTTGCATGCTAACACAACAAATTTCTGGGTGAAACTATAGCTCAATGGAACAAATACCGTTTTACTGTGTCCTGACTTTGTACCATTAAATGATATGAGAGAGTCCCTTGCCCAGTAATAGAGAGTATACTGCAGTTCCATAGAATCATAGAATGTCCTGAATTGGAAGGAACGTATAAGGATCATTGTGTCCAACTCCTGTCCCTGCATAGGACAACCCCAAAGTTCACACTATGTGTCTGAGGGAATTGTCCAAATGCTTCTGGAATATTATCAGACTTGGCACCGTGGCAGCTTCCTTGGTGAGCCTGTTTCAGTGCTCCACTACCCTCTGAGTGAAGAACATTTTCCTAATATTCAGCCTAAACCTCCCCTGGCACATCTTCCTGCTGTTCCCTCAAGTCACCAGAGGGAAGAGATCAGCACCTGCTCCTCCTCCTTCTCTTGTGAGAAAGCGGTAAACTACTATGAAGTCTCCCCTCAGTCTCCTCTTCTCCAGGCTGAACAGACCAAGTGACTTTGGCCACTCCTCATATGGCTTTCCCTCAAAGTCCTTCACCAACTTTGTGGCCCTCCTCTGGACTAGAGGGCCCTCTAGTAGCTTTTTTACACTGTGGTGCCCAGAACTGCACACTGTACTCAAGGTGGGGCTGTACCAGTGCAGAGCAGAGTGCAACAATCACCTCCCTTGACCACCCAGCAATGCAGTGCTTGATGCACCCCAGGACATGGTTGGCCCTCTTGGCTGCCAGGGCTCACTATTGGCTCATGTTGCTGTTGACCAGAACTCTTTCTGCAGGGCTGCTCTCCAGCCTCTCACTCCCTAGTCCGTGTGTATATCCAGGGTTGCTGTGTCCCAGGTTCAAGATCCATAATTTGTACTTGTTAAACTTCCTGCAGCTGGCATTTGCCTAACTCTCTAATTTGTCTAGATCCCCCTTCAGGGTCACTCTGCCCTCAAGACTGTCAATAATTCCCTTCCCAAATTTGTGTCATACGCGGACTTAGTTAGTAAACCTTCAAGTCCTGCATCCAGATCATTTATAAAGACACTAAAGAGTACTGGCCCTAGGATGAGTTCCTGTGGAACCTCACTAATAACTGGTCACCAGCCCAATATAACCGCATTCACCATGACCCTTTCATTTGTCTTAGCCGTGCTTACATGCTAAATGGATCTGTGACTCTCATGAGCCTTATGCCATATGCATGGTGCAACAGTTATGGGATAGATACATGCAGCAGACCCTAAGATGTACATAGTGTGGATCTTAACCAGATTGCTTAGCATCTGCAGGAGCCCTGTAGCCATTTTCTACAGAGGCCATTGTTTTTGTGGGTAGAAGATGCTGTGCATTTCAGGCTGTCATTGAGAGCAGCACTGACCTTGTGTCCTTAAAATGCAAAATTCTTCAGCCTGAGCTAAAAAAATATTAATCCTAGCTCTTGAAGCAGTAGCAGCCAGTCGTGTGGCCCACCCACCGTTGAATGACACCACGGCAGCACACTGAACATGTGCATCTGGATGAGAAAAAGCCAGTCTGGCAAGTGCGCCTCTTCCCATGTTGAGTTTTCCATCTGTTTTTAGTTGTTTTCAAGGGATGTGGGCAACACGCTTCTGGAATATTTGAAGATAACTGCACGCTTCCACCCTGAAGAGCAAGCAGCTTCTTGATGATAAGATCCTTGATGACATGTCGTGGTTTTCTGCAATGAAGGATTGCTCATGTTCTGTGCTATCAGGAGCTGCACCTGGAAGAGCTGCTGCCTTGGCTGATAAAATGCTTGCTTTATCCTGTGCTCATAGGGCATGTTCATAGCCTTCTCCTTCCCAATCCAGTATTGGAGAGCTGTACATTCCAGTGCTGAGGAAATGGCAGAAGCTGGCAGGGAAGATGGTCAGGGCCAAGGGTGAATTCATATGCTGAGACATTAGCTGTATTTTGGCAACAGTGCTATTCACTTAAAAGAGGAGTGAACATTTTCTTTTTTTTTTTTTTTTTTGGTATTGTGATGTTAAATGTTGAATTTACCACAGCACTTTCCAAAACAAACACACCAACCCTTTTGCATCATATGAATTGTCTGTACCTGCTGCAATACAAACCTTGATAAAGAGTTAGCTTGAACGGATGATGGGGTGAGTAAGTGGCAGCTGCTACCGCTCAGCTGAAGTTTTCTTTGAGATGGAATTACCTCCATAAGAAAATCTTTTATAGTTTTACTCACTTTGAACAAAAGACTCTTACCCTGCAAATAAATTTGGAGCCCCTGGAGTAATCTTCTACATCTTCTCACAGGATAATCTCACTTGTATAAACAACATTAATCTTTACACCAATGAGTCCAAGGTACACCTCTCTGATCTAGGTCACCACCTTCTGTCTGTACAAAAATCTTGGCTGCCACTTGGCAATCTCCTTATGCTATCTAGCAGTCAGCTCATAAACAGCATCACTGTGAGTATATGATAATATTTTGCCTGTCATATAATCTGCATATAGATGGGGGGACAATTTATTGTCTGATTCAAACAGCAGGAAAATCTACAGACCCAAATAAAAAAACAAAAAGCCCCAGAGATATTCAGGAACAACTTCAGTACCTTACCCTGCCTATAATAGGTCTTTATCTGTTAACTACAAGATAGATTGCACACAAGATGCCTATATCTGCCAAACCACTTTGTTACTGCTCCTTTGCCTTGATGCTTATAAATAATTGCATTTGTGTCCTTGTGATTTTGCCTGCATGGGAGGATTTTGTGTGCTAAGGCTGTGCAGTACTGAGCATGTTTGTGTCCTAGTCCAAGAGAAAGACTTGAGGACACTTTAAAAACCAAAATCCACATAAAATCCGTGAAAAGTGCTGTGGAGTATTGTCTATTAAACCATGGTACAGGGTCACAGCCTTGCCATTTTTAACTTGGTGATCTTTTGAAATTATGTAAAATGAATGGTCCTGTGTCTTTAATTCAGTTCTCATTTATGTAAAAATTACTGCCTATACTGAACGACTAGGTCTTCTGTGTAGACATACTGTTGCTATGAAGCACTCTGAGGTTTCTTGGCATTACAGGCACCCAGTGACACAGACTATGTCTGAAATTGCTTAACAGTTTCCATCTACAGTGCTTAATATGTCTCTGAAACTTATCTGGAAAATTTTTTTGAAAAATAATCTTTCAGGTTGGTTTTTCCTCTGTTCCAAGGCACAACTCTAGGAAAAGAGCCACTTAATGCTTTATCTGGTGCTTGTAGTTTACAAGAGATTCACTTTGCAAAATATCACTACCATTTCGTTATTCAGAAAGCAGACAGCAGAGGCAATCTTATAGTTCTTTACGAAGCAGATGACCATGTAAATGAATGTATGTATAGCATCACAACTCAAGCCTCAGCCCGTGTTCTGCACAGTCAGAATTGTGCTAGGCACCAGCTTCTGAATCCTGTATAATTTATAGTCAACTGGGCTTGCATATTGACTGGTCAATGTGCCCTTACTCTGAATTATCACAGAGCTCCTTTATGTGCCTGGTACCTCTGCTGGGTGGTGTGACTCTGTTATCCAGCTACTGAGCTGTTGGAGGACGTGGTTTAGGTTTTCCAAACATGTTTTATTAAGATACTTTCTGCATCTGAGGCAGGTCAAATGCTCCATTTGTATCTTCCTGGGTTCAAATGACAACAAACGAAGGAATAGCTAGCCTTATAAAAAATTTCTTGACACATTCAATATTGAAAAGCAGAAGAGATAGAGACCCAAGGGAAACAGCGAACCTTCCTCAAATTCTCCTCTGATCTCTTCTACAATGGTTTAATCTGAGTATCTTTCTATATAGCTATCTCCCTCTCTTCGTTATCTGCTCTTAGCAGAGGACAGTCCCATTTGCTATCAGCTGTGGTTGCTGTCTCCATCCATGTTCTTTGTGCAATTTCCAGCTTCCTTTTCCCTTTGCTTTTACACTCACATTAGTACATTTTTCTAGTTAGTGTGGGTTAAAAACTTGGCTCCTCTGCTGGACTGAAGCCTCCAGCATTGCTGGCCCTTGACTCTTCTGCCACCCTTTCCTGGGCTTAGGTTAGGTATTACCTCCCTGTTATGAAATGTATGCTGCAAAGCCACATTGAAGGTGACTTTTAAAAAGAGGCTGCTGTGGTTTTCTGTAACAAGAGTGGTACCCTAATCTGTTGCAATAATTTCCTTAATCCTTCATGTGTGGGAATACCCTAACCATGTTAGTTTATCAGAGAGCTGGCCTCAAGGCCACAGGAACATATAGTCAGAGAAAATGAACTGGAGGCTTGATATTGCTGTTTGGACCATTTCTCATTTTAGAGGAGGTGGTTAGAGACTTGCTTGCCCAGCTAGATGCCCACAAGTCTATGGGGCCGGATGGAGTCCACCCAAGAGTTTTGAGGGAACTGGCGGATGTGCTGGCCAAACCCCTTTCCATAATCTTCCAGCGGTCCTGGATGACTGGGGAGGTTCTGCTGGACTGGAGGCTGGCTGATGTTGTACCCAGCTATAAGAAGGGGCACAAGGAGGATCCGGGGAACTACAGGCCTGTCAGCCTGACCTCAGTACCGGGGAAAGTCATGGAGCAGGTGATCTTGAGTGCTATAATGAAGCACATGCAAGAGAACCGGGTGATCAGGCCCAGTCAACACGGGTTTGCAGAAGGCAGGTCTTGCCAAACTAACCTGATCTCCTTCTATGACCAAGTGACTAGACTCTTGGATGAGGGAAAGGCTGTGTATGTGGTCTTATTGGACCTCAGTAAAACCTTTGACACAGTTTCTCACAGCATTCTGCTTCAGAAACTGTCGGCCTCTGGCCTGGACGGGCGCACACTCTCCTGGGTGGAAAACTGGTTGAATGACCGGGCCCAGAGGGTGGTGGTAAATGGAGTTAAATCCAGCTGGAGGCCAGTGACAAGTGGGGTTCCCCAGGGCTCAGTCCTGGGTCCAGTCCTGTTTAATGTCTTTATCAACGACCTGGATGAAGGCATTGAGCACTCCCTTAGCAAGTTTGCAGATGACACCAAGCTGGGTGGAAGTGTGGATCTGCTGGAGGGTCAGGAGGCTCTGCAAAGGGATCTGAACAGACTGGACCACTGGGCAGAGACCAACGGCATGAGGTTTAACAAGGCCAAATGCCGGGTCCTGCACGTGGGGCACAACAACCCTAAGCAGAGGTACAGACTGGGAGAAGCCTGGCTGGAAAGCTGCCAGGAGGAGAAGGACCTGGGGATGTTGGTCGACATCCGATTGAACATGAGCCAGCAGTGTGCCCAGGTGGCCAAGAAGGCCAGTGGCATCCTGGCTTGTATCAGAAATGGTGTGACCAGCAGGTCCAGGGAAGTTACTCTCCCTCTGTACTTGGCACTGGTGAGACCGCTCCTTGAGTACTGTGTTCAGTTCTGGGCCCCTGACCACAAGAAGGACGTTGTGGCTCTGGAGCGAGTCCAGAGAAGAGCAACGAAGCTGGTGAAGGGGCTGGAGAAGAAGTCTTACGAGGAGTGACTGAGAGAGCTGGGGTTGTTTATCCTGGAGAAGAGGAGGCTGAGGGGAGACCATATTACTCTCTACAACTACCTGAAAGGAGGTTGTGGAGAGGAGGGAGCTGGCCTCTTCTCCCAGGTGACAGGGGACAGGACAAGAAGGAATGGCCTCAAGCTCCACCAGGGGAGGTTCAGGCTCAACATAAGGAAAAAATTCTTCACTAAAAGGCTCATTAGGCAATGGAAAGGTCTGCCCAGGGAGGTGTTTGACTCGCCTTCCCTGGAGGTGTTTAAGGTGCGGGTGGATGAGGTACTGAGGGCATGGTTTAGAAACTGGTGGGAATGGTTGTACTCAATGATCCGGTGGGTCTCTTCCAACCTGGTGATTCTGTGATTCTATGATTCATCTTCATTTGATGTAGGAAAACCTTCCCTAGACCTTAATCTACTGCCATGGATTTCAAAAGGCAGCTTCTGCCTGGGCACATAAAAGAGTTCAAAGGAAGAGAGTTTCCTTGTGTGGTTTAGGTATGTGATTTCTTTCTGGAAGTCCTAAGATTCAGTCAGAGGAAGAAACCAGTCTGGTTTATTTTCGCTGTTGAGAATGAGTTGTGGTAGCTCAGCAACGAAAGCTGGAAATACAAAAGATAGGATGACTGCCCACCCGCTTTGTAAACTCAGTGCAGGTGGCTGAAAATAATACCTGAGCAAATATCACCAGTCACTTCTGAAACTTTCATTGTATGGACATTTGCTGTAGGTGGTTCACACATCTATTGGCATTTGCTTGGCAAACAACCTCCTTTGGAACAAAAGAGAAAGCCTTCCAAGGAACAATTATGCATTAATTAACCTTGCAGATAATGTTTTTGACGTTGCTTTTTCTGCCAGTATGAACTGTAATGCTGTTCTCTGTTTTAATCTTAACATTGGCACTGCTTGAGTAACTTCACTGTTTAAAGGTGGTGTGTTTTTGGCCTGCAAGTTTTGGAGACCCCTTAATATGCTCGTTCACGGATGTTGGCAACCTCTTAATATTAGTGGGTCTAAGTTTTCCTCTCTCAAACTGGAAAACTCCATTGTCCTATCCTCTGAGGACCGCAGAATTACTCATAGAAAGATATATATGTAGAGTGGATGCATATTTCTTCTTGTAGGTAGGTTCTATTTAAATATGAAATTCACATTTTCGCAACTCTATTTTAAATAAAAATTCATTAATATTAAGTGAAGTGGTCTACAGGGTGGCCTTGGGAAAACTTTCCATAACAGAATAATCTGACCTTCAGACTCACCATTGATAGTGTGGGTGTTTGGTGAAGTTATAAATTGCATTTTTTCTTAAAGGAAGGGACCACAGACTGTTTTTAAGATTGTTGCATCTTACCTTGTTTGAGTTCACCCTTGAGTGACCAGCTCTGGAATTTTGGTGTAGGGCCATCTCATGTATTAACCAGCTCAAAATGTTTATAAGATCTTCAGGAAGAAAATAGTTTCCAGCTTGATTTTTGAGAAGCTGACCCAACAGTTTATTTTAGCCCTCATAGATGCACAGAAGTATCTCGACCCCTAAATAATGCCATGGCTACTTTCAGACAAATAGAGAACAGGAAGATGATTTGAAATATGCCATTTAATTACTTTTAGCAAAAATACAGTAGATGATTCAGAGCATTTTAGAGTTACGAACATTTCCCCATACTGCCCTTTCAGGTCTTGCATTTCTGGGCCTGCCTGAAATGTCAAACCTCTGAGACACCCTCCCTCCTCTTACACTAGAGAAGAGATACCGTCCATGGTCTTGGTGCCTGCAGCTGTATCCAGAGTCTGTAGAGGCAGGTGCCCTCCAGCCTCCCGTCACACCAGGACTGTATCTGCCCCTCACGAGATTCCTGCGGCTGGCAAGTTTAGGAGAGGACAGAGCAAACGATCCTTGATGCCCACATCTTAAGTGATTGAAATGCAAACCTTTCCCTCCTGCTCTGACTAGCACTGCATAGTGATATTCCCACAAGATGATGTTCTGTCTTTAAAATAACTTAGTTCTACATCTGCCAGATAGCCAGACCTTCATGTTCATGGATGTGAAAAACAAGGGTTTTTTTTAACAGGAGAAATACAGTTCCTCTGGGGATAATTTCACCTCCATCAGCTGAAACATTGCCTGTGCCAGTGCTTGTAGATACTCTTGCTCTATTTTTTAGATAAATTAAAACTGGCTCCTCAGGCCCCTTTCCCTAAGGCTGGAAGCATTTGGGACCTCAGGGCTCTTCTCTTCTAACCAATAAATATTTTAAAGTTTGAGCTTTCTTTTTAAAACACATTTGCAGAAGCAAGGCTTGAGCTGTTGACACAGTGAATCTCATTTCTGAATCAAGCTTTCCGCATTGCTCCAGTGCTTGTTGCTCTGGGATGAGCATGAGCCCAATGTGGTGGGTATGGCCTATGATGCTACTGGGGGGCTCCAGCCTGTGGAGAGCCCTGTATTCTCAGCATAGGGCATGTCAGCACAGTGGGGAATGCAGATGCTCCAATGCATCGCATCTGTACTTGCACAATTTTGGTTGCAAAAACAGCCTGGAGAACTTCAGTAGCTCCACGGTGTTCTAGTGATGTACTGATGACTGTTACGCTAACTAGTGGAATTAAACTCCAACAGCGTAGCAAGAAACAATTAAACTCCAACAGCTTAGCAAGAAACAGTTCTAGCTCCACAGAACTGTAACCTTAAAAATAATCATTGTTAAAAATACACTGCACTGTATTTTGTTGTAAAAACACACGTTTGTTTGTACTTAAGCAAACAAATTTGGTTGGTAAAGCTCTAGAACACACAAGTTAATCATTCTGTACTTAAGCAAACAAATTTGGTTGGTAAAGCTCTAGAACACACAAGTTAATCTTTCTGTTTTAGTGTATGTCTCTGTGACTACTGGAAATACTCATCCCGGTAAATCTCATCCATAAAAGAAACCTTCCAAGAGTCCTCGTGAAGGGAACAGTGTGTTTTTTGAGAGAGCTGTTAATGGGTGTTCCCTTTTCTTTGAAGGTCCAATGTGTATGAACTTTGCTATACTATCAGCTTTTGCTAGACAATCACATGGTAATAGCTGTGATGAAGTAATCTTTTCAGTGGAAATTGTTGCCTGACCTCACCTGTTATGTTTTTTCTGATCCTTTTGCTCTTCTTGGCCGAACTGCAGTGGCCACCTGTGCAAAGAGGGCTGTGTTTGCCATTGTCATCCTGAAGACATCACAGCAGACCTGGGCCCTGGGCCATGCATTGCTTCAGCAGTGGAGATTGGACCTCAGCTCTACAAACCCTGCGTGTCCTTCCTTCCTGAGCACCCTTCTCTCCAAAGCTGCCTTCCTTCAGCTGTAGGTGGGGTTTGTGCTGCTGCATTGTTCCCAGAGTACCGAGCCCTATTTACCCAGCTGGTGTCAGTTCAGAGCGCTGTTTGGATTGCTCTGTAGAAAGATTTGCCTGAAAGGTTTGCATATTCCAAGAAACCGCAATGATTAAGTACACATGAAAGAAAGCATTATGATGAATAATCAAGACATAATCAATGATACCCTTTTTGCATTATAAATGATGACGCTTATACTCAACAGCTTTTAGGCAGAGTGTGGGTGTGACAGTTTGAAAAACAGCATATAGCATGACATGAGACCTGTCAACTTTTAAATGAAGTAATTAATTACCTGCTAAGCATGCAGATTTTAAATGTGTCAGTTATTTTTTTGAAATATCTCAAAAGCAAAAAAATTGTTTGCAGTTTATCATTACTGTTTGCAAAACCTCAGAACAAGAATGCAGAAGTGCAATGAGAAATAGCACTGTTATGACAAAAATGTGTTATGCTTTTAACACTGAAAAAATAAAATTGAACCTCCCTCTGAGATTCTTCTCACTCAATATCCTCCTCAGTATATCACATAAGAGGTAGACAGCTTTATTTTTTGTATACACGGACTGCCTACATTTTAGGACATTGAAGCAGCTGCTTAAAACTGAGGCTTGAAAGAAAAACATGAATTAAGTTATTCTGCTGAATATCTGATCCTAATCCTGCAATATCTGAATTTATGCAACCCTCCCTCCAGGACCTGGCTGGCATAAAAAAAGTTTAGCTTTCCATTTTAAAGAGAGTTTAATAAAGCATGATTTCCTAGATGTTTGTCAAGTCTAGCGGGGAAGCAAGATACAGACCTACCAGTCTGCTCCCAGCTGAAACTTATCCTGATATAGGTGTGGCTCACTACCTATTGCTCCTTTGTAAATACTTATTGTTTTTTTTTTTTTTTGTAACAATGAATACAAGATGCAAAATGGACAAGTTTATTCTCCACAGAAGGCCTCCTTCTACTTCAGAGATTAAACAGGGTTTTTAGCAAAACTCTAGATTACGGGCTATGGTGCTTGTATGCAGTGCTGAAAGTGGGTGGTTTGGGAACTACTTAACCCCCTCAAAAAACACTACGCATTTGTTTTGGTACAGTGAATCTTACCTTTTATATGATTTTGAATTCTGAAAACTTAAAATAAACAGAGCATAGAAAAAGTACACTTTAATCTCTTTGACATCTGGAATATAGAGTGAAGCTCAAGAGATTATAATTTAACAGAGACCATTTTAAGCTTGCGTTTACCCTGTATACACATGATAAAAATCTTGTTTAGATGCTTTAATAAATGAAAGATAACAAAGAAATCTGCTGATTTGGTGTTTGGAGTACTTTGTGCCAAGAATCATACTCACAGAAAAATAACTTTAATCCTGGCTTTAAAATCAAAATATATAATTCTGTTTAGATGTCAATCTTGTCATGTTCATGCAACTGATAACAAAAGCTTTGCCATCTCATTTTAATAAGATTTTCATAAGAATTAAAGACCCACGTCTTGCAAGGTTAGGTTGATATTTTCTTCTCAGGGAAGAAGAAAGGACGCAGTTGTGCTTATTAAGTCTTCTTCTCTGTGTACTGTCCGGGGCTGTTGGGTCTGTCACAACGGCAGGCTGTAACGGGGTGGCTCTGCCCTGAGTTTATTAGCTTGAGTAATACAGAAGAAAAAGACATCAGCAAGAAAATAAAACAACAACAAAAAAAGAAAGCAGTGGTGTGATAGAAAAGGCACAATTCAGCAAATACATTTCAGGGGCGTTGGTGCTGGCTGCTCATTGTAGAAATATATGTATCTTAACTATACCGATGTGTTATATAAATGCAGTCTAAATTCCTGTCAGCTACAGACTGATCCAAAACTTCACTGAGATGAATGAGAGCCTTCCTATAAATTTAAGCGTATCAGGATCCACATATCTTCATACAAATAGGCCAAATTACACAGCAGAGAGAAAACTGATTTCTTTGAGTGCTGGAAGACAGGTAGTATCACATAGTGATACTATCAGCTAGCTATCAGCTCCAGCTAGTGCATAAGGACCAAGTCTTCAAGTTCGTAACTTGATGTGTTAGTAAATTTGTCTTTTATCTAGTTACTATCTGTGCTTGAGATCCTTATAAGGCTAATAATGTGGGGTTTTTTTAAAGTATAATAATTTTCATTCTTAACCCTCATCAATCTCCATTCCTGTGTCAGTATAGGTGATAAGCTGGTGGATGCAACTACCCTAACTTTTCCCTTTTTTTTTATTCCTTTTTTTTCTTGTTTCACCTGGCATGTTACTTGAGTTTGTATGTCGTCTTGCAATTGCAGTTTGGAAAATAATCGTACAACGATTCATATCGTATAGTTTAAAATAACAATATTTTTCTTCTATAAGTCAGCAGAGAATTTTTATTTGAAAATAATCCACAAATACTTTTCATTGCAATGGATATTCAGATAAAATCACTTTATGCACTTCTTAAGTTAGATCCAAGTTCCCCACTGATTTCCACCAGGTACAGTCATGAAGGACTAAATAGATAGTTATCTTATTTCTTTGTGTGGGCTTTGATTGAAGCCCAGAGTCACTTTCTTATCCTTCTTTTTCAGATGTATGGTCTGTTTTCCATTTTCTTGTAAGTAATACAGTTTATCTACTATGATGCAAGATAAAATGGACTTCAGGCTTTCCTTTTGGTAATCATTGTAGCACTGAATAATTAACAGCCGGGAAAGTCATGGTGCTTCTTTCCAAAGCATCTAAGTTTCTGGCATTATTGTGTGCAAGTAGTGACATAAGCTTCTGCAATGGTATTGATATCATGTTCCCCTCATCAAAAGGCAATACTAGAGACTTTATTTTATTTAGTACTTTCCAACTCATGCTTGAGCTTCTGGATGAAAACACTTGTGCCGTGTTTCTTTGCCCTCTATTCAACATAACTGGGTGGAAGTGTGGATCTGCTGGAGGGTCGGGAGGCTCTGCAAAGGGATCTGAACAGGCTGGACTGCTGGGCAGAGTCCAACGGCATGAGGTTTAACAAGGCCAAATGCCGGGTCCTGCATTTGGGGCACAACAACCCTCTGCAGAGCTACAGACTGGGAGAAACTTGGCTGGAAAGCTGCCAGGAGGAGAAGGACCTGGGGGTGTTGGTTGACAGCTGAGTGAACATGAGCCAGCAGAGTGCCCAGGTGGCCAAGAAGGCCAATGGCATCTTGGCTTGTTTCAGAAATGGCGTGACCAGAAGGTCCAGGGAGGTTATTCTCCCTCTGTACTCGGCACTGGTGAGACCGCACCTCGAGTCCTGTGTTCAGTTCTGGGCCCCTCACCACAAGAAGGATGTTGAGGCTCTGGCGAGAGACCAGAGAAGAGCAACGAAGCTGGTGAGGGGGCTGGAGAACAGGCCTTATGAGGAGCGGCTGAGAGAGCTGGGGTTGTTTATCCCGGAGAAGAGGAGGCTGAGGGGAGACCTCATTGCTCTCTGCAACTACCTGAAAGGAGGTTGTGGAGAGGAGGGAGCTGACCTCTTCTCCCAGGTGACAGGGGACAGGACAAGAGGGAATGGCCTCAAGCTCCGCCAGGGGAGATTTAGGCTGAACATTATGAAAAAATTTTTCACAGAAAGGGTCATAGGGCACTGGAACGGTCTGCCCAGGGAGGTGGTTGAGTCACCGTCCCTGGAGGTGTTTAAGGTGAGGGTGGATGAGGTACTGAGGGGCATGGTTTAGAGATTGGTGGGAATGGTTGGACTTGATGAACCAGTGGCTCTCTTCCAACCTGGTTATTCTGTGATTCTGTATGATTCTATACATATCTATGGGTTTTCTCAGTCATCCAGGTCCAGGTTTGTTTTCTCATGATAGACCATATATAAGTCAACAGTAAAGTCCTGTTCATGATCCTGGTTCTCTCTGAAGCTGAGAGTAGTTCACTGGGATATGTACTTCATGTCTTCTTAGAATGTGTAGGAGCCAAGCATTGATATCCAAATGAAAAACCTAGGTATTTGCTTGAAAGATTTAGTTCAATGGAGTGTCATTATTTTTTTCTTACACAAAGTTTTCAATTTAGAAAAACCCAGCAAAACCTTCCAAGAATGTGTCTGAGCAATTGGAGAAGTCAATGGGAATTCTGTACTGTTCTATGCTTGTGCTAACCTAGCCTAGCTTGATACTTCTCCACATGTATTTCCATGTATTTAATTGTAGAGCTAAGCTGGTTTGACTAATTTTTTTTTTTCAGAGTATTTCTCTGTGGCAATGATTAGCCTCTGATTAAACCAAAGAATCTAATACTGTTTTCTGCGTCCAGCTTGATTTCTAAGCAACAGGTTGGGCTGGAAGCTGCCAAGGTACTTACAACATGAGTTATTCAAGGACGTTCTCTTCATCAGCCCCCACTCGCCCCCTCCCCCCCTCTCCCCCGCCCCCAGTTTTGCACTAGGACATACTTAACTGCATAATTAGCTATAAAATGTGGCAACATAACAAGCAAATCTTTATCCTTTTGTAGGCTAAAAGGACTTAGCAGCAGTCTAGGCTGTGTGATCAATTGTTCTAGAAATGGCTAAACTTGAGGAAGAACCAACGATTTTTGCACAATGCTTTTGCTCTTTAGTGAGGAAAGAATGAAATGAAATATATCTTTCATTGCTAACCTTGTCAATGACATGTCAAACTTTAACCGCAGTGGTATAATAAACTGGGACATCATGGGCTGAGTTGCTGCTGAGCTCATTTAAAGCCTATTTACAGCATGTCAGTTACAATGATAGTACCAAGAGGATCCAAAGGAGACAAGCTTTCTAACTTTGTCATCTAGCTGAAGTCTATCTCTTTGCTACAATGCCCAGAGCACTGACTTCTGAAAAATTATGTTCTGGAGCAGCTCCCAAACATTGGTGAGAACATTCTGTAATCCTCTTTTAGGACTCAAGCGTTTGGGAAGCAATTTGGGCCTCACAAATGTTTTTCATTAGAAAGTAAGACTTGAATCAATGTCTTATGCATTTGGATCAAGCAAGAATAGCATCTTTGCAACAGATTCAAGAGTTTTCTGACACTACTTGCCTTAAAATTTGACTCAACCTCTTCTCTGCACAGTGCTGCCACAGCTCAGTGTTTGGTGCTTCTTTGCTGTCTCCTTTGTTAGTTTCTCTGGGTTTTTTTCTGCTATTGCTTCCTTAAAATTCCTAGCAAAAGAGCAAAAGAAAAGCCAAATCAAATGATCAGTAGTCTAACCTCTCCTTTTTCTGCATCAGAACCAAATGCCTTTAAGCCAGGTGGTTTCTGCTCAAGACTAGCTCTGTACCAATGCTTTAAACAACTGTAGGTGCTCTCACTTTTTTGTTTGCTTGGTCCCACAAATGAGCTTAATAGCTTCTTTACAAACCTCTGCTTTAAACCTGGACATTAATTACACTTATCACTAATTGAATCTAGACCACCATTTTTCAGCACTTCATGGATTTAAAACAGAGCATGTTTCCTGTTGCACTAACTGCTGTTTCTACCATATAAATAGTTGGCAGAGCCGTTTCAGATCAATATTTCATACATACTAAACCCTGAGCCTGTTTTTGCAGACATATCAGGGCTGTGGTTGTCTGCACTGCTGTCAGTATAAAAATTATTGTGTAAAAGTGTAACTTTTGCACCATTAGCACTGTCTAGAGGAGGCTTTTCAATGCTGCTCTGCTGTGCGAAGGAAAATAATAACCACTCAAGTGACTTTGGCAGAACTCAGTACTCCAGAAAAAAGCGTTCTGCTATGTTCTTGCCCTCTAACTTCCAGTTTTGTTGTCTCGGAGAGAAAATATTCTCCAAGTGGCTGCTGAGATGATGCAACTGCATGCTGGCTGATGTGGCAGTGGGAACTCTGTCTAGAGTGATGGGAGCAGCTAAAAATGCAAATTAGTTTTGATTTTGGACTGGGCGTGAAATGGTTTTCATGCCTAGGCTGGTGATGCCATGGGCTCCACTTTGGTGTTTCACTTTGAAGTGTCTTGGTTGAAACATTTTTTTTTACTGTCATTTAGGAGAACTACAAATTAAATGTCTGATTAGTTTAAAAGAAGACTATCATAATGACATTACAGCAGTGTATTTTCTAGAAAAATTTAGTGAGCTGAAATGATTCTGGTTTGCATTTGCTGTGAGCAGCAGTGGTCCTAGTGTGGGAGATAACATAACACCCTTGAAAACCAAATGAGGCCTCTTTCTTCTGAAGAGGACAGCTGAGTCTATTTTTTTTATGCTGTCTTTTAAGGCTTCTAAATTGTTGTCTAATCCTTACCTCAGGGCTAAAAGCCTTTCAAGAGAACAAACACATGTAATATCAAAAAGAAAAGGTCTGTGCTGCACTCTCTCCAAAGCAGCTTGTGTGCAGATAACTCCTCAGAGGTTGTATTCAGATGAGCAAATGTGACAGAAGTGCATTCAGTAATAACAATATCCTCAATCAAAGGCATCAGCTGCACTCATATGCACTAAGCCTGACTTCTGAAGTCTTTGAAAGAACGAAAATTGGCACATGTGGATACGGCACGGCATTTGCAAGGAGGTTTGTGAATATCCTCATGTTATCATAAAAGCATCTGTCTGGGAGAATTTGAGATGTTTCACCTTCCTGCCCCCCAGAATTACAATGACTAACTTTTTTTTGTTCCTTTTCTACATGATTGGGTTTTATCATTTTGTGGCAGATATTTAATAGATTAACAGAGACATTTTGTCTTATATATGTGGTAATAGTTAGATTTCATAGAACTCAGATACTTCTTCTACCTGATTTTTTAATTAAGTTTTATTTTTTTGAGCCTGCTTTTTATAGCGAACTACCTAGGGGAATCTTTCCATTCTCCAAAACTGGAGTTTCATCTGTTCTGGCAGACTATTCAGCCTTTGATTTTGAGTAATCTCTGGGCAGAATCATAACAGAAATGCCTCAGAATAATTTCCTTCACATATTTTGAAATTTCTGGAGTCTGAAAGGACCGGGGTTCCTCATCAAGCGTGCAAAGGTGTTCAGAAGGAACCTCTAGGGCTCTCTTTCAAGGCGGTACATCAAGGCTGTAGTATTAGCTGGGATATTCAAGAAGAGAGTGTACATGAAAGGACTTGCACATCTGTGAGAAGGCACTTGGAAATGATGGGAAGAGCCTCCAGTGGAGATCACTGTGCTGTCAAAGCCCTGAGGTCTCACAGCAACCACTCCTCCAGATGTCCATTGAGGTTCCTGCACCCATGGTTGAGGAGAATGGCCTCATGTAGTGTTGGTAGCCACTTCTGCAATTGTTTTGAGTTGATCAGAGGCTTGACTGTCTGTCACAGGAGCAGCAGGTTTCTGCTGCCCTTACCACCGGCTGCTTTTCATGAAGGAGGTGGAAGTCCATGATGATCTGTGGAATGGGACAGTTACTGTGGCAAGAAGAGCTGTGTGTGCAAAAGTTGACCTGGTCCCTCGGTCAGGGATTGCAGGCAGAAATGCAAATTGCCTCTCCAGGATTAGGTGAGCAGGCCCCAAACCTGAAGTTGCATCTGATTTGACCAAGTATGGTGTGTAGCTGGACTCCTGCATCCCCCTGACTGCCTCTTAGTGACAGATTCCTTGTACAAGTGCTCTTGACTATGGATGTAAATTTACTTTCTGATCTATCCTGTAGTGTTAACTGGAAAGTTATGATTTTGATGAGTATTTGTGCCAGTAAAAATATTTATGACAGCATGTATTCAAAAGATCATAGAAAATGAATTTAAATAGTGAACTGATTTTTCATGGGAACTTTCTATTTCAATCCATTGATTAAAAAACTCAGTAATTATTTAATGAGTTGTCCCATGTGGCTGGGAAGTAAAAGTTACCCATGAAATAGGTGGTAGTCAGGCTACTCACCTATCGAAATATATACAGTATTTGGGAAAATCACTCACAGTTGATGGATAGTAATGTAAGTCTTTCAAACAGATCCTAAATACTTTTTCTGTCATGCCAAAAGAAAAAGTTAACTTAAGGATTTCCAGTGGTCTGGCATAAGAAGTTTTCAACCTCAGCTCATCCATATAATACTGATAAACAGACCTCAGACTGCTAACATTTTTTACACGTAGATAGATGATGATAGAGAGATGACAGTCATGAGCAAGACACCTTTCTAATGACAAAACTGCAGGGAAATTCAGGAGCAGAAGTTAATTTGGGCTGCAATATATAGGTTGCTTAGCTCTTGAGGGTATCTTCCCTGTGGTTGAGCAGGTTATTCAGGAAGCTTGGGGCTGGACTGCAGCTGACCCATGGAGGGAAGGAAGGAAAGGAAGAAAATTGTCTCCCGGACCCAACTGGGGTAGCAAGCTTGTGATGTCAGGCATTTTACTATTGAGTAGTTTTGTTTTCCTTTCTGCACGGCAATAAAAAATACCACAGTTGAAATATTTTGGACTCCTTTTAGCATATTTCTGCAGCTACACTATTTTGGGGTCCTGTTTTCAAGATTTTCCTGAACCGAGGCCAAAGAATTTCTTTTAAAATAGCTCTTTTCTTTCTCTCCTTTGCCTTGCATTGCTTTTCAGGTAAGAGTGTGAAAGGGCTTGTATCACTCCCCTGTTCTCTGTTGTCGTGCTCACTTCCCCTGCTACTAGTGGGGTGAAGGGTTTCAGTGGGTGCAGACCTGCATAGTTTGGGTCACAAGATGCTTGTTCTTGCCTGATGATATTGGTACAACCTGAGCTTTTACTGCTGATATTACTACCCCCTGGCAACTCCTGAGTGTATTTGCCACTCAGACAGGTAGATCCCATGAGAGCACAGAAGTGGCTGTGCTCCTTCTGGCTTACAATGTGAAAGTCATGGAATCATAGAATGGTTTGGGTTGGAAGGGACCTTAAAGATCATCTAGTTCCACACCCTTGCCAAGGGCAGGGACAGGTTCCGCTGGATCAGGTTTCTCAAAGCCTCCAATCTGACATTGTCATTCATATAATTCCTCTCCTATATAAAAGTAAAACTCTTCCAAAGTCAGCTCTGACCAGGAGCTTTGCCATGATTATAATGTTGTCTTTTAGTGTCTTTGTACAGAAATGTGACATTTGAATTGAATTCCCACTTCTAAATTTTTTGTACAAAAGACGATCAAAACCTCCCAAGATCCTTATTATATGCCTGCACCTGTCCATCCTTTTGAGTCACTCAGCTCCATGTTCTTCCTACTCTGCATTTTGGGATTGATTTGGCAGAAAAAAGAGGCAGTGGAAAAGCCACCTGACAAGCTGTGCTCACTAAGTTGCAGTTTCTAAGCATAGATAGGACACAGTTGCCCTACAGTTGCATTTGCGTCTGATGTGGAGGCTTGGGAAGAGGCTCAGAAATTTGTATCACCCAGAGGCTCCATGGGGTAAAGCAGCATTCTGGGCCTTTTACATATCTCAGGGGCTGAACCATGTTTGTGGACAAACTTCCAACATCTGGGTGTGCAAAAGGGCAACTAGGGAAGGAAGAATTTGGCACATGCTGTGAGGAGATATTCCCAGTCTGGCTCCCTCTGTCTTCCTCCTAGGATTTTTAGTGTTCAGTCTGCTCCAGAGGACTTCATACCTGTGTTCAGATTCCTTCTGGGAGAGCCATCCTCATATGGTTATTGCCATCTGAAAACTGCTAATTCATCTCGAAAAAGATTCTTTTATTTTGAACTAAGAACCATATAAGTGGGGTGGTATCCAAGAAGGGCTATTTTGCTTTAAATATTCATCCTAAATTAGTTGGGACTAATTTTTGAAAGTTGACATGGTCTTAGGTTTGAGTATGTGTAAAAAATTCAGAATTATGCCCCAGAGATTTATGTCTGAAATTACTGACGTACACAGGCACAAATTTGCCTCTTCTTTCTTTTTGTTGGTAATTTGTTTACCCAAGGAATTTCATGTTTTCCCATATGGGTTTTTGATACAGTTAATATGGGAAACAGCTGGACAGTGTAACTGGTTAAAAAAAGCAGAAGAAAGTTTTCTGCTTCCATTTACATTTTCAGGCAAATAAAAATAATATTTGAAAAGTAAAAAAAGGAAAAAGGTCCTTCTGCTTACATATAGCTCCAGTGCTCATGTACAGACACAGAGTAGCAACCATCTGTTAAACATATTGCTTAAAATATCTTATTGCCTATGTTTTAATAGATTATATATTAAATTGTGAACTCCTAAATAAAGGTACAGCGTAGTTTTCAGTCTGTATCACGGAGACCTCAATGGTTCCACACCAGCTCAGTTGAAAGCAGAGTTTGATACAGAGAGTTTAATAAGGCAGCAATAATTTCCAATAATTTCACATTTCTTTTCTGACCTGTTTGATTGCATGGGATTTGTGAAAATATTTTTGGATTACGGGGAGTTTTCTCTCAGAATCTGGATGTTGATTAAAGAAAATGTCTACTTTAAACCTAGTATATTTTACGCAGAATAGAAGGATTTTTAGCTAGAACAAAACCTCGATGAAGCGAGAGCATAAACTCAGTGTTTTAGCTGATCCTCAGTCTCTGACTTATGTATATTTGTGTAGGAACTGATTCCTAATATTTTCCTGCATTAACCTGATCCGGTCACTAGATGTTGCTAGGTATCTATGTTAGTAGCCTTTCAGCTGATATAACCACAGGACATTACAGGTATAAGAAGTGAGCATTACTGTCCATAACAACTTCAACAGTTATTTCATTCAGTTTGTGAATGTTATCAATAAGAAGTCCCCACTTGCCTCATTTTGTGACAAAGCTGTGTTCTCCCACATTAATAGACTCTACTGAGCAAATTAGTTTACCCCATATTCCAAGACTTGAATTTCTTTTTTTTAATGCTTCAGATGTTTTGGGAAATGTTGTTTTTCTTGTAAAGGCAAAGGTTTAGGCAAACAGCCCTTGTCACTTAGGACCTGAGCATGACCTGTGAGGAACAGCGAGTATGACCTTACTCTGGGTCTGCAAAGCAGTCAGGGAACCTCTTGCCTTCCCTCAGGCTTTTGGAGAGTCAGTTATTCCTCCTAAGACCTTTCTCCTCATTGGCTTCACAAATAAAATCTAGGTTTAATATTCCTAGTATATGACTGTTTCCCAGTACTGTTGGATATAAGCAGTTATACTTAAATATATATAAACTTGATGTACCAAACACTCTCTTTAATTGCTGATCACTACTGCTATAGGAAACAGATTTTTAAAGAATATCACAGTTGTTTGGGTAACAGGAGGGTTTTGGGCTAATGGGTTACACTCACATATGGAGGATGGGCTAGCTATTGTCTTTCATCAGACTGGTCCTTAGGAAAGGCAAGAGGGTGATCACTGTTCTCTACCCTGAAGTCACCATATACCTGTAGGGTTAATATTCAGTACTCTCTGAATAACAGTGCTCCTTAAATCTTGGTCAAAGCTTAAATCTTAGTCAACGTTCGATCAAAGCTTAGTCTTTCAAATGATAACTCCCATACCATTGGACTTACATAGGACAAACAGGTACCTTTTTTTTTAATTGCTGATACGTGTTCTTTCCTTTAAATGCTTCCCATATCAGCAGATTGTTTACAAGTGACAACTTGAAATCTGAGGAGTACTTTGCAGAATCACACAGAATCAAAGAATAACCAGGTTGGAGGAGACCCACTGGATCATCGAGTGCAACCATTCCTATCAAACACTAACCCATGCCCCTCAGCACCTCGTCCACCTGTGCCTTAAACACCTCCAGGGAAGGTGAAACAACCACCTCCCTGGGCAGCCTGTTTCAGTGCCCAATGACCCATTCCATGAAAATTTTTTTCTTAATGTCCAGCCTAAATCTCCCCTGGTGGAGCTTGAGGCCATTCCCTCTCATCCTGTCCCCTGTCACTTGGGAGAAGAGGCCAGCTCCCTCCTCTCCACACCTCCTTTCAGGTAGTTGCAGAGAGCAATGAGGTCTCCCCTCAGCCTCCTCTTCTCCAGGCTAAACACCTCCAGCTCTCTCAGCTGCTCCTCATAAGGCCTGTTCTCCAGCCCCCTCACCAGCTTCGTTGCTCTTCTCTGGACTCGCTCCAGAGCCTCAATACCCTTCTTGTGGTGAGGGGCCCAGAACTGAACACAGGATTCGAGGTGCAGTCTCACCAGTGCCAACTACAAAGGGAGAATAACCTCCCTGGACCTGCTGGTCACGCCGTTTCTGATACAAGCCAAGATACCATTGGCCTTCTTGGCCACCTGGGCACACTGCTGGCTCATGTTCAGTCGGCTGTCAACCAACACCCCCAGGTCCCTCTCCTCCTGGCAGCTTTCCAGCCAGGCTTCTCCTAGTTTGTACCTCTGCTTAGGGTTGTTGTGCCCCAAGTGCAGGACCCGGCATTTGGCCTTGTTAAACCTCATGCCACTGGACTCTGCCCAGTGGTCCTGCCTCTTCAGATCCCTTTGCAGAGGGATTTATTATTCACTTCAGTGAATAATAATTAATTAACATAACTGTAGAGAAGTAAATTTTATTTCAATTGAAACATTTAATTCTTTACTTTAAACTTAATTTCAAATTGGGGATGAAGACACATAATTTCAGAAAAAATTACAGAACAATTAAAAAAAAAATTAAGAAGCGTGGTGTAGAGTATTTATGTGAGTAATTTTGAGTTAAATACAGAAACAAAGACTTACCAGTTAAAATGCCCACATGTTTTTCTTGAACACACTTGAACGTTTTGTGTCAAAACCAGAGATATTTTTCATAATGTGTATATTCACTGTGGGTGGAAGTCCTTTAGCCAAACTTTGGCTGTCTCAGGGTTCAGGGCTTAATCTAAGCCAGCAGTTCAGCCTATCTGGCTCTAGCAAATGTGATTCATCCCATCCTAGGAGAGGTGATTAAGATCAGAAGGATGAATTCACCTGGGCACATGCCTGTGTCTGTTGAGTACAGAGGAAGCCCAAAAGGCTGGCTCACTAAATATTTAGCTTCTGGAAGGCTGAAATTAGTTGAAGTGAGGCTGAGTCTTTCCATAAAAAATGCCAAGGCATGGCAGTTAGTGCTTTTCTTTCATTCTTACATATTCTCACGTTAAAAGTATTGAAACAAAATGTTTTGCTGCTTTTCAGTGACTGTATTTCCTAAAACAAGAAATACTTACGTGGTCATTTGTTGTCAGGGATCAGGGAAAGGAGAGAAGAAAAATAATAAACATGTCTGACCAGGGAAAA
Source organism: Clamator glandarius (assembly GCA_033459285.1). NCBI lineage: Eukaryota > Metazoa > Chordata > Aves > Cuculiformes > Cuculidae > Clamator > Clamator glandarius. The sequence goes on along the minus strand of JAUNZM010000310.1, from coordinate 1,550,919 downwards.
TTGTGATGACAGAAGGGAACTTGTAAAAAAAAAAGAGAAAAGAGAAGGACTCAGAGGAAACCTTGAGAAGAACCAGAAAATAACTAGAATAAATCTGTAATCTTAGAATGAAATGCACTTTTTCAATTGAATTGTATCCATCTGATGAAAATCTGGTTCTCTGTTTTTCTCAAAATCAACTGTCATCAAAAAGAGCTTGTCGAATTGGGTTATCGGAATCTTTTAATTTATCACTGTTCTTTACCTTATAAATATCACTTGTCTCCTCTTCCCTGCAGTAGAAAGACAGCTTATTTGAATCAGTCTGAAAGTCAAGAAAAATCTGAAGCCGCATACTTCTAATTTTTTGGTTTGATTTTGGTTTTGAACTCCATGATGTACAGAAGTACTAAAGACAAGGGAAATAGGAAAAGGTATGTATTACTGGTCTGGTAATCACAGCATGCATGGGACTGGCAATCTCAGCATTCAAACACAAGTAGGACTTCCTTCACAGTGCTTGATAATGCACACTCACACTTTTGTCCTTTTCTAAGGGGACTGTAAGTAATGGTGTTTTACATCCCTCCTGGGATTCTCAGGCTCTTTCTTGTAATTGAGCCTGAGGCCATATTCAGCAAAATATACCCTAATAAATAACCACTTTTCTCCAGGAGTGAATGTGGGGACAACTATTTCTCTTCCTTTGCTGAGGGAAAGGGAAACAATATTGACTGACATTTGGTTTTAGCCAGCAATCTGTGGGCATCTGTGGACTTTGAGTCCTTATTCAAGAGGTCTGCTAAAGGTAACAGAATCCCTCAAACACAAACAACTGAAAAACACTTGCCTATGAAATTTGCAAACTGGTAAGCAAAGTAAGGAAACATTTTTCTCTTACATCATTTTCTTCCAAGCCAATAAATAGTCCCCAGGGCTCTGTAGTGCAGGTGGAGGAGGCACTCTGAGGAGCCTCCGCCTTCCCACTGTAATGCCAGCAGGTCTAGTTTGTCCTCTCCCCAGGATCCTCATGCACCTGATCACTCCTCCTGGTGCTCTCTTCTGGCTCAGTCTGATACTTTCCAAGACAGACAGGAGGATGGAGGATTCAAGGAGAAGCCCCAGGAAAATGTCAGAAATTTCCACTTTGCTACCTCTGCCTGTCCTAATGGTTGACTGCCCAGTCACTGTCCCCTGCCTGCATTTCCAGAGCTCACATTTCCCTGCTTCTGACTATGGGGAGGAAGAACTCAGCAGCTCAAGCAGATGGTGCCCCTGGGAGGTCTGTGCAGCCACCAGTGCCTGCTTGTAGGTCACTATTTACTACAGTACAGCCGACAGGTTGTCTGCTCTTCCTTTCTAGGGTATGCTTCCCAAAATAGCTGACTGTAACATTTTTAACTTGGACTGCTGACTTTTCGAGGCACCCACATCGCAAAGCCCCTTTCCTGCAATAAGTATACTGTGTGCAGCTATGCCTGCTTGCTATTTCTGCTGTGCTAGGGTTTTTTATTATTCAGAGAAGGTGAATGAAAACAGAAAACTTCCATTTGTAACTATGTCTTGCACATATGGAGAGCAGCCTACAGATTCAAAAGTGTTAAGTATCCACATAGTTAACAACATGTCACTTTGTGAGAGAATTTTCATAATTAATGAACTGGTTCAATTTGCTCTGCCGCTTGACTTTGATTAATACATTTTTGAGTGTTCCCACTGGGACTCTGTCCAGTTTGTTTAGTAAGCTCTTATGTCTATATCCAGTTCATGTGTATGGATCAAAGTGTTGGCACCAAATACTGGCAATATTAGGCTATGGTACAGCCATTCTGACTCCACTTAAAAATAAGATAGCAATATATCTTAAATCAAGTTCTTTGTGATGCATTTAAAAAAAAGGAGAGAAATTTCACACTGTATTGTGTGGAAATGCAGTGATTTAAAAGTTCATCTCACGCAAGCTTTCCCAATTAAAGAGGTATTTGTCAATTCAGACAGTAATTGTGCAGACCAAAACTGCCAATTTGTTCAATATGAAGCACTGAGCTGCAAAAGTTCCATAATTAACAAACGTTACCCTTCTTTGTCCAGCTCCTGTGATGGTGCTGCATGCTTATCTCACAGTTAGGCTTTGGAAGTCCCCCCAGTCCCCTGTAGAGAACAAGGATATGCATCAGGCTTTAAAAAGCGGTTGAGTCCTTTATTGATCCAAGCCATGAAGAGGATGCGATCCACTCTGCACCCTGTCTGGGCCAAGGGCTGTAGGCAGGGGTGCAGGGGCCAGCTTGTAGGGGTGTCCGAAGGGGGCAGTGCCTGCCCTGTAAGACTGACCCTAAGTATTTCCAGAGCACTGTCCAAGGATGCTCCTTCCCTCTGCAGCTCTGTCCTGGCCCCTGCAGGGCAGCCTTCAGTCAGCTAGGATTGAGGGGTTCTCTTTTCATGTCTGCCTGAGCAGGATGGTCTGATGAAGGAGTTACTCATGGCTTTGGGGCACTAATTCGCTCCTTGCTTGGTTGGGCTACAAATACACTGTTTCTGTCAGGAGCAATGTGTAGCATTGGTATGATCCCCGCAGGGAGCAGAAGTGCCACATGCTGCAGGTCCAAAAGTTTCTTTTATAGTGAAATCTCTAGCATGGCCAGGAAAAATATCACTTCCTTTGGTTTTAATCTTAAAGGAAATTGCTAAATATCATTTACCTCCCAAATATAATGGGGCATATTCTTTGCTTGGTGTAAGTGTGTCATTGTCTTTGTGACCAATTAACATTAATGAATATGTTAGGGGAAGAGGAGGTTTTGCCATGAAGTACAGAGGGCCATCAGCAGTCTTCATGTTAACTCTGGGCTATCCTAGCCTTATTTTGAGGTCTGAAGTGTGATACTGAAGTACGTCTCTATCTCTGTTTCCCAGGCTAAGTGTCATCCCCAGAGAGCTGTAGGCATGGAGATGATCAATGATAGTGTCAGAAACCCTCCAGAGAAATCCTATGTAGTAAGAAAATATGAGAAGTTTCAAAACAAATTTTAAGTGAATGCTGTGTATATATACCCAAGATCTGCTCACAGCTCCCAGTTCTGCTCCCATGACTCACTGCACTGCGCTTCCAAATGACGGCAGTTGGAGAAGCATATCTTAAGCATACAGGGTTTAAATTAATTAGAGAAATTCCCCTGAGCTCAATCTCTACTTTCCCTGGGTGTGGCAGGGACCAGGCAGTTAATCACCAGCAGTAACAAACTGTCATGCCTGCTGCCCTGGTTTTGTTCAGATGTTATAAGGCTGAATGATATTGGATAATGAACAATGGGACACAAGCTGATGGAAACACAGAAAACACTGGCAGATTTAAGTGCACATTGTTTAGCTACAAATAGGAGAACAGCCTCAGAAAAAACGTATTCTTTTAAACTTTTCCCATAAGGTTTCTGCTCACATAATAATCCAGCGGGTTTTATAGCTGTTTATTCCCACCCTGTGAGGATGCCAAAGCAGTGTTTATATCCAGTGGCTCCATCAGCAGCATTTGTCTTACAATTTAAGTACTGTCATTTAAGCACTTGCAGGCAATATTTGGTCCGGTGAAAAGAATGCATGCAACATGTTACACATAGCAAATAAACTCTGCAAGTAACTTGAAAGGATGGATCCTTGTTCATTCAATGCTCTTAGTCATGCGGTTATTTTCATTAAATACATTACAGGTGACTTGCTAGCAAATTACAAATTGGCTAATGGCAGTTTTCCTATATCATATACTAAAAGAAATGCAAACCCAAGCCACTCATTAAACTAACTACACTGTCTAGCACAGTATCCACACAGATGTGGCTATCAAAAGTTCACACATTTGAGGGGTTCCTTCATTTAAACCCTTGTCTGTGAGAACTTTGCTTTCTCCTGAAAGAACCTCAGCACCTCTGGAGATACAGCTGTGTATTTTCAAACCAGTGTAGAGTATAAAGTAGCCTATTTATCCTGTGCTGTTTTTTTTTTTAACTTCTTATGCGCAGTAGATATGAGTACTGAAACAGAGTGTAGAAAAAGAGCTTTCTCTTTTTCAGTTTATTTGATTTATACGCATAGCAGATGTTTTTCAGGCTTCATTTTAACTCTGCACTGACTATTGATTAGCCAGCTGGTTTATCTATTTCTGTCCTAACTTTCAGTAGTAATGATATGGGATGTTTAAAAAATGAGAAAAACAAAACTGAGAGAAATATAGTGTTGACAGGAAGACTCAGAATCAGGTGTGAGAGGTAAAAGAAGTAAACTGCATGACTTCTTTTTAACTAACTGGCTAGATTTGAAATGGATATTCAGCCTTTAGCAAATCCTTACAATAGTACATGGGCTGCCAATCCAGCAGCAGAGCCAAGATTGCAAATCTGGGCTGCCATTTCTTGATTTTTACTTTTCTTTATCTACTGCAGCACAACATCTCACAACATCATTTGGTCTGGGTGCAGCAGGACCAAAACTTTGGGGAGGATGCTACATTCTTGTTTGCTTGTTAGAACAGCCTCTGCCTCATAGATTTTTCAGCAATTTGGCCTATGACAAGCTAATTTGTCAGTGGACATGTTGGAGTAGATGGGGACATTTAGCTCCTTACCCTTATGCTTTAGCTCATTAGAAAAAAAGTAAGTAAACCCTAATACTGTTGTGCTGCTGTTGAGTATGCAGGAATTACTGCTTAACTGATGACCTTTGAGATACACGTGTGACCTCTGTGAAGGAACAGAGGCTATGGGGAGCCCAATTCAGAGGCCATAACATGTCCTCCATGATGTCCATGTTAAGTGCATGAAAATTTGATTTTTTCCACATTCCAGTTTCTTGTGTCACCGTAAATCAGTTACGGTTGCTTTACTTTGATTCTTTTGTGGCCTTTACCACAAATCCTACACCCTTTACATCCCCTCACCACAGGCAAACCAAATGCCCCACTGTGCTCACAGAGTGGTCAGTGGCCAATCCCCTTCCCAGTGTGGATCAGCGCTGGATCTGTCTGAGCTTTAATGATGCTGTATTGGGTCAGGTTCCATACTGTGTTTTTTACATCAGGATGCATTCACACCTTCCTTTTTTCCTCCTGAGAAATGAAATGTTGAGAGGAGCTTGTAGTTGGAAAAACAGTTTGCAAACTTTTTGCCTTCCAAACAAATCTGATGCTTGTTTCAGTGTTATTGGCACCTTTATTTCGTCTCCCTCCAACAGAGAACATGAGGGGCCAGAGGAGATAAGGTTTTAAAAGGGAGAAACATCAAGATACTTAAGAGAAGAGGAAAATTGGCACCATGGACTGGAAAAGCTAATGAAATCCTGGAAAGAAAATTAACGAGGCTGCTCCCTTTTCTGATACAAAAGGAAGGAAAAGGAAGCAGCATAAATTAAACTAGCAGATGAAAGATTTACAGTCAACGAAAATATCTCAGTGCAGTGGTGTGGGGTGAAGCTGCTGGGCCTGCTATTGCAGAGCTGTGGTGACAGTAGGAATTTGTTGTGTTCAAAGAGTGATGCACAGGCAAACCTCTGTCCCCATCCCCAAAACACAATCCTGCTCACCCATAGGGAGTAAATCTTATGAAGGGTCAAAAAGGAGCTTTTTCTTCTTTAAGCCAGGAGCATCTGAAATTCTTCATCCATTTCTACATTTGGGCTCCAGTTGTGAAGCATCTTAACTAATCTATGTAATCAATCCTTTTTTTTTGTAATTAAACACAAGTTTTCATGTAGTTTCACAACTCATATTATAATATGGTATTACTACAATGCTATAGCACTGCTGTTATACACCCCAATGAACTTAGCAGTGTGAAAACAGAGGGAAGAAGATAGTCAGACCCTAGCAGCATAGTTTCCAGTTCAATCTGGTAAGTGTCTTATTACTTCAGAGGAAGCAGTATGTTAACTTAAAAAATGCTGTGCTAACTCTTCTGGTCACAGAAGCATGTGCACAGAAAGTAGTGCTTGATCAAAACAGGATCTGTCACTGTCATCTGCTAATGAAACACTGCTATTGTCATTCTGTGTTTCCAAGAATAAAGGAGAAGGACTGGTTCTATTTTCCTGCTTCTTACAGAACACAAAGGTCAGTGACACACAGAAAATGGCATTTCATTAACTAGACATTTGTATTGTAAACATTATTTGCAGACAAGCAGGAAAGTCCCCAAAATCTGAGTCACTAGTATTTGAATAGATGTTTTGTAAGGCCAAGTGAGGGACTTCATAAATAAAGCATTGACAAAATAAACAGTCACGTGGTATCAAAAAGGGTAAGTTTTCTATATAGATATCCAGTTTTTATAAAACAGTGCCAAGATTTAGAAGCTTTTTAAAAAAATGTGTAATCCTATCAGGAAATTTATTATTTAACCAGCATCTTAACTGGTTGCTAATCTAAGACATGTATTTTTTTTATACTGAGAATGTGTCTGCCACAGCGCACATCCGTGACTAATTTATAACTGTTTAATTTTCCTTCCTCTTGATCTTAGCTATGATCATGACACTTAAATGATAATTTTGTGCTACTGCAATGGTTCAAGATGTGTCCGCTGTATGGGAAGAAAGGCAGATAATTTCAGGCCTTTAAAGCTGAAGCCTTTCTTGCTTTGAAAGTAACACCACCCTGTGACCTCTAACTCCAGGCAAGTTATTTCCCATTCATGGCTTCCTTGAAGACACTTTTTATTGAACACCAGAATAACTTATTCAAGGGCTCAGCAGGTGCAAACAGGGGACTCTAAGGTGTGTGTTTGACTCCACCAGGACTGGGAAGGCAGATTTAGCTGCCATTGCACTGCCCTCAGCTGCTGGCCTGCTAAAATCCCTTATGCTGGGCTCCTTCAGTATCTCTACTTGTCTTTCTGCTCTTTCATCTCTCTTGCTGCAGATGCAAGCAAGACTTCTGCTCATGCATTCACACAACACCTGGTGCCTACATGTTGAAGGGTTCCCTTAGTGAGGCTTACTGCAGAGAATAAAAAGTGAAAAAGGTGTGGAAAAGTTCCTTTGCCTCATTTTTTACAGTGCCTTCATCTTGTCTTCTATCTATGCCCTGATGAAATCAGCCTGATTCTCTGCTGCCTTGCACTGTACTCTCCTTGTTGTTAAGGAAAAGGACTTTGCTGTGGACAGATGTGCTGCAGCAGTAGTAGGGATTTCTACCTTTATCTGCAAGATGTATTAGCAAGAATTTCCTATTATTACCTTGAAACTAGGAGTATGCTTGTCTCATTGAAATTACTCAGACACTGAACTCATGAGTCCAATTCTGCCCTGCTCTTATTTAAGACAGAGAAAATGGACAGTGTTGCAGCAGTGTCAGGAATGAAAGCGCTTTGCAACCTCAAAACAGCTGACGGCAGCAAATGAATATGTGTGAAGAGGCAAAATAATGTAAAATCTGGATTTAATGTTGGAGGGACTAAAAGTAAACTGCTTTTCACCATTATTTTATATTTCTTTCCTTCATGTACTCCAGGAGAGTAGATGACAGAAGTACTGCAAGAACAATCAGTTTTTCTGGTAGATCTAATAGAAAGAGTAATTCCTGTAGAGAAATCAAGAGTTGTATGTGCACACATGATTCCTGTATTGGGACTTTGTATGTCAGGGGTTTGCCTACTCACCTGCCAGGGCAATGTCAGGAGGTTTGAGTGGAACATCCTGAGAACAAACAAGATGTTCTGTTTTCTCCATCACCCTAGAGCGTCTTTTCTTTCCTGTTGGTTGGTTTCTTTAATTAATATTTCATAATAGTGGATGTTTTGCTTTTGTATGTAAAGTTAAATCTTTTAAAAAGTTATTGGACTCATGCAGAGATACAGACAGATACTTACCTGTCAATCTATCATTCTTTCTTAAATGTTTATGCAATTTAGGAACAAAACAAATAACACCAAACCCACAAACGGCTGCTAAAAAGATATTTTTCCAGCACTGCTAATAGGAAAGTGTACTATGGGATTTGGTAACAACCCAAATGAAACCAGAACAAGAATAGCCTATTTGCATGGATTTAATTTGCTTGCCTTTTGCTTGACTGGGCAATTTGGGGCTGAGATTCTAGGCACAACTTCAAAAGGCTAAGAATAAAAACAAACACTCCTAATCAGAGGGCAGGAGCAATTAAAGTCAACTATGGGAAATGTCATTTGCAGAAGAACATTTCATTTTGTCATAAAATGTGCTGAAGATGTGAAAGGGCACTGTGTGAAAAGACAAAAGAGTCAGATGGCTAAAGGCTCGGTGGCTATTCTTCCTCATCTAGGTTAACAGCCTCTCTGGGCTCTTCAGGTCTTCCTCCTGTTTGCTCTGATACTCTCGGATATTGCCCTTGTCATGGCTTGGCTATATTTGCAGGTGCACAGAGGCAAAGGGGCTGGTGAAGATAGGCTTCAGATACATTTGTAAGTTTCTAGCTCACAAGTACCTGCCAGGAGCCCGTACACTGCCATGATCTACATTTCAGGGCATTTCCTCTCATATCACAAAGCATTTTTGATAAAATGATGTCCTATCTATCTGCCTTGCTTCTAGAGAGGAGATGGCACTGTTAGCAGCATGTCCTTCCCTCCCAGAGTGGGGGTACACCTGTCTTTGCTGCAGAGGATGTGACAGCAACTGTTGGGGTTTGCATCAGCTCCTCTTGCAGGGGGCTGCCTCTTTCTTAAATGGACACAGTGTAGGAGATGTGGACATTGCCTGGCTACTCCTTCTGCCTCTCCTGAACCCTTGGGAAGCATTCACTCCCCTCAGCTTTTACCCCTGAGACTTATCCTCTTGTACATATGGCATGTTAGTGAAGAGATTCAGTCAATTCTGAAGTGCTGAGAGATGAAGGAGCTTTGCAAAACACTCTGTGGTCAGAAGAGGAACAAAGCCAAAGATATTCCAAATATCCAAAGAGTGACAAGACAGCTTGGGGAGGGATAAACACGTATGTAAATCCTGCCTGCAGCCTCCTTGAAACAACAACTGGCTGAAGGGCAGAGCTGATGCAGGGGATCAGGCAAACGTACGCTTATTCAGAGGAGGAGGCAAAAAATGTCCATAAGGAAGCTGTACAACCTGTGAGGATGATGTCCCATTGAGGAAAGCGCTGTTTGGCACATGAGCATCTTACAGGCTTGCAGTGTTGTGGTGTGTCGAGGACACAGCTCTATTCATTACAGTGATTGGTGGGTTTCTATACTTTTTTGATAGGACTGGCAAAGTAATGCCTCCTCTGCTGCTCTCACTACACGCTTCCAGGATGCTCACAGATGAGCTATTGCACATCTCTCTTCTCAGCTTGAAGTCTGGGAGTGTTGCATTTCAGCCCTACCTTGCAACATTTGTGCACCACATGAGTAGATAGATATGATTTTAAGGATTTCCATTTAGTTCACTGTGGCCTAATGCTGTGTTTTAAAGACTTCTGATGGAAGTAAGCAGATGAGCTTTCATAACATGTCTAAAAAGAAAGAAGCTGAGTTAAAAAGTGCAACGTGAAAAGATAGCAATGATGGCAACTTTGTGGTCACCCACAAGAGTATAGATAAGCTGTGAGTTGCTGGGGAGCGAGGAACTTCCTCTGTCCCATGTGAAATAAACTTCTGTGTCCCTTAATTCAAAGACAATAAACGTCTCCTATCCATGCTTGCCATTAGTTGTTCAGCTTGAGTGCTTTGCCATGAAGATCCACAACACATGTGCCTGGTACATGATTTGCTGGCATCAGTCTCAGCCCTGCAGGAAGGGATGGGATGGTGCCCAGACCTTCTCTTGCACCTCATGTCTGCTCTTGCCCTGTCCTGGGCATGTTCAGGAGGATTTCCACTTTCTAAAACAAACACCAGGCAACAATCTCCTTTTATTTATGTAACCTTTCTGTTTTCTGATGCTTAGTCTAAAGATGGGATGGAGCTTTTGGAGCTACTGTTGTGATGTGAGATGTTACCCACAGTCCTGGCAGATTCTGTAATAACAAGGAGGTGGCTAAAGCTGGACCCTTTATCTCTGCTATCTAGACTGTTCAGCACTGGGGCCATTTCAGGCAGCAGGAACCCTCTTTGTCAGGAGTGAAAGAAGCAGTTCAGTTGTATTCTGCTGCAAATGGGTTTAGAAGAAAGGCTAGGTTGTATGGAGAAAAATAGTGTTGTATGAAGTACCAGGCTAAATGCAGATCTTCCACTAAAGTTGGCTCACTCCTCTGTTGTGATTTGAAGTGTGAAGTTGTCCTGGGGATACGTTATCCCTGAATACGACATAAGGAAACATGGCTTGAGACAATACTGAAGTAAAAGAGGATTGCTTTACCATTGAAAGTATTGCTTCAGGAGGAACAGAAAAATGTCTCTTTGGGTATGAAATCTGCCCTCTAGGTAGGTCTGTCTTGTTAGATTAGGCAGTTGGAATGGCATTTGTCTCTAAACTTGGATTCCTCTTAAAGTTGCAGGGCAGAAATGTTATTCTTCTATGAGAGAAAATTGGTTTTTGCCGTCACGAAGATTTTTTTTTTCATTTGCAGGAAGAAGTCTTTGGAAGGACCTAAGGCAAGCTAGTAACTTATCACCTGTGATATGGGCAGAAATAGTGTGCTCAGTATGGAGAAACTGGTTTGTACATAATAAAGCCATGATATATTCCTCCACAGACTTCATGACTTCAAATTAGACCTAAAATTGAAATCTTCTGCCACTTCATCTTCCACTTTCTTATATCACTGGGTCCTGCCTGTGTGTTGAAACACATGCTACGCAGAAGTCTGTCTGTAATATTAACCTGAGACTGCAAAAGGTATCCTGATTGGATTAGCCAAATGTAAAAAGCCTGTGTAATGAGGAATTGTTGCTTTATTTCTGTTTTCTGGCTTTCTTTCTCAAGGACAGCTCCTGGAATCACGTTGTCTATCTGCCTATACTGGTTTTGGTTAAGCCACAGCACTGCCTTAAAACTGGAAGAGTTTCAGCTAAATTCATGGAAGTAGTTAACATCTCTGACAGAAGATGTTCTGTAGATACTTGTGAAAATTGAAGGCTGAGAGGAGTAGAGAGTTCTGTTTTAACTCCCCCCACTGAGAGATGGGCCATAGCATAAACTCCGTTATTACACACTGTTTGGGTTGCTAGGTCCCAGCCAGCATGCTTCAGGCTACAGCCCCTGCCATGTTGCTGTCAGTCATTAATTACATCTTAGAGAGAGCAGGTGGATCTAAGATGTACTGGTATGGAAGGAAATTACAGATGTGGCAGAAGAAGTTAAGTCAAGGAATAGGGTGATTGCAATGAGAAACTGCAAGGAGCTATGGGGATGGAGAGCACACGTTTCTAAGAGCCATGCTTGATTAGTTCCTCTGCTCAAAGTATGGCTTGTAAAATTAAATGGTAAGACTCTAAACCTTGCATCTGAGATGTTCAAAAGGCCCTAAAGGAGTTGAATATAATAAGCTCATTGAAATTTATTGAGTTGGTGAACTTCTCGGGAAACTTTGTATCAATTGTACTCAACCAAAACGCTGTTGGGCTAGCAATGAAGGACCTTGCTGAAGACATTACTACACCCAATTCTTTGGGTAGCACTTTAGTAGATGACTTCACAGACTTATTGAGGTCAAAAAAGTCAGAAAGTGTAAACTCTCAGGGATTAAATATGATTAAATGAGGCAAGATTCAGCCCCTAATAAAGCAACAGAAAGACTTGCAGTATTTCCCTAGAAAATTGTTAAACTGGGCAGGCAAAAAAAATTTAGCAGCTCTTCTACAAACTTTTTCCAGCTTTGATGATTCTGGTCACATGTGAGCTTTGCTGATCATTAGGCACTGAGCCACTTTGAAAAGGAGAGACAAATAATCCCTGCTAAATTCCTAAGGACTGTGGTGGATCACAACCACTTCCACTCAAGAGTGGGGTTTGCATTGTCACTCCAGCTGCCCAAGACTACTTTTTCTACAATATTAGTTGTGAGACTTGAAGGAGGTCATTTTTGGCAAAAATGTCTTATTCCTCCAATTGCCTGTAAATGAGTAAGTATAAAAGGAAAATGGAATATGATAGTGGTATTTTGCTATGACTAGTAAAGGTAAAGTAACAGAGAATCAGGCCTCACTACATCCTGATGTGCATAGCTATGAAAATAAAACTAAAAAAAAAAAGTTGGTGAGTCAGAATTTCAGGATGTGTAAATCATGAAGGCTTTATTATAGTCAACATATCTTCATTCTTTTCACCTCCTTTCAAGTGATTTATATAGCAGAAAAGCAGACACAGCAGCATGCAGAACTTTCTGGCCTATCTCTGAAATATTTAGCATGCCCTAGAGTTGTCTGAAACCAGAGATATCAAGAGCTGCCAAGACTGGAATTTGGATTATGTTAAATCCGGTATTGTTTCCCTTGCAAAGTGGTGGGATTGCTGTATGACCATCTTCCTTTTGTACAGCAGAAAACTGTAAATCAGCCTTCATAGGAATGGTAAGTTTAGCTGTAGCCTTGAATTGGAAAAAATATTCTTCTGCTCAAGTTGTTGCACTCACTTTCAAAATCCTGCACAGGATTGCCTCTGTCTGCACTTCCAGTCTGACTTAACATGCCTCCCCTTCCTTCTGCCAGACAGCCAGCAGCAACTGGTGTGATGACACCATCATCTCCCTCTCTGGTCCTGCCTGGCTGTCATCTACAAGGTTTTAGATAAAGCTCCTTTTATTTCCCATGTTCAAATCCATCCCAGAAGTCTACTACTGCTCCTGTGATCCACTTGCTCATATTTTTCTCCCTTATTTTATTGATTGTTTTGATATTTGTGTGGTAATATACAGTGAGGAAATGGTCACTGGAAAAATACAGAAAACATACGTCTGCTTCTTAAGGGTAAAGAACAAAGTGAAATACCAGAGATGAGAAATAATCTAGAAAAATACATTTTGAAAAGTGAGGCTCAGATTCTGAAACTGAGTTTGCGTTGATGTTTCTCCAGAGAGAACTGTTGTTAGAAACTTGGTGAGCTTGCATGTAATTTTAGAGAATGACCTACTGATGTTTATCATCTGCTAACATGATTCTGTAATTTTAAGACTTATTCATCACCACTCAACGTTAGTTCTTTGATTAAGGTAAGGACAAGTCAGGATCCTGTGAGGTGAGGGTTCATATGATTTATCAAAAAAACATTGGTGTCCCTGATGCACAGATTTCCTACTTGGATATGATATGATGTGGGCTGTTTGTAAAATTGGTCAGCTATATTCCTTACACAATGCAATGCCAGTACTAACATATCTCACAGGCTTTATTTCTGAATTTCCTTGAGTGACGCCAATAGGAAATCTCTGTTACAAAACTAAAGGCTTCTCTGTATTCATCAACATGATATTTAGTCCAAATTTTTGGCTGCTAAAAGCTAGCAACTTTTCAAAACCATCAGAATAATCTGTATTTCTCTTACCTTCTCTTCTTTTCTTATCTTATCTTCCTTGGGCATTGAAATTCATTAGGTTCAGTGACCAGCACAGTCAGGGTAATCCATACCACAAAACATTTTTTATTAATTCAATATTTACTTTAATGTGTCTCAAAAATCTCATATGTCATGATATGATAGTTTTTACTCACTTTTAAAAGAAATACAAAGACTGCAAAATATTTTAAAGTTGTTATGCTGGTCTTGTTTCTCCTGGAAAACAAAATATTTTGAAGGAAGCCTAATGTAACAGTATTGGGAATGGCCATTTTTCTCTGGAACAGAAAAGATACAGTTTCTAGCACTGCTAACTCCTTTTATCTCTATCTTAATGTACATTTGATGTGTATTAAGCATTAGAGACTGCAATTAGATGTCCTTGGCCCCAGTTGCATTGTACAAGTTTAGAAAACGTTGAATATTTCATAGAATCACCAGGTTGGAAAGGACCCATTGGATCATTGAGTCCAAACATTCCCATCAATCACTAACCCATGTCCCTCAGCACCTTGTCCACCCGTCCCTTAAACACCTCCAGGGAAAGTGAATCAACCCCCTCCCTGGGCAGCCTCTGCCAGTGCCCAACGACCCTTTCCGTGAAATATTTTTTCATAATGTCCAGCCTGAACCTCCCCTGGTGGAGCTTGAGACCATTCCCTCTCGTCCTGTCCCCTGTCCCTAGGGAGAAGAGCCCAGCTCCCTCCTCTCCACAACCTCCTTTCAGGTAGTTGTAGAGAGCAATGAGGTCTCCTCTCAGCCTCCTCCTCTCCAGGCTAAACACCCCCAGCTCTCTCAGATGCTCCTCATAAGGCCTGTTCTCCAGCCCCTTCACCAGCTTCGTTGCTCTTCTCTGGACTCGCTCCAGAGCCTCAACATCCTTCTTGTGGTGAGGGGCCCAGAACTGAACACAGGATTCAAGGTGCGGTCTCACCAGTGCCGAGTACAGAGGGAGAATAACCTCCCTGGACCTGCTGGCCACGCCGTTTCTGATCCAAGCCAAGATGCCATTGGCCTTCTTGGCTACCTGGGCCACTGCTGGCTCATGTTCAACCAACACCCCCAGGTCCTTCTCCTCCAGGCAGCTTTCCAGGCAGACTTCTCCTAGTCTGGAGCTGCTCAGGGTTATTGTGCCCCAAGTGCAGGATCTGACATTTGGCCTTTTTAAACCTCCTGCCATTGGTCTCAGCCCATGGATCCAGCCTGTTCAGATCCCTTTGGAGCCTCCCTTCTCTCCAGCATATCCAGCTTCTACTCAGCTACAATGTCTTTTCCCAGTGCCTACATACCTGCTTTTTTTTGTAGTCTTAACAAAGTCTGAGATATGTCTGCCAACACGAGCACTTCAAAATAAGAACACCTAAAAATGGTTTGTCATTTTACAAAACCAGGCTATGTGATCAGTGGGAAGAACAGCCTAGCTATGCATTATAGTCTGAAAAGTGTGGATTTTCATGTTACCAGATCACAGAATCACAGAATCACAGAATAACCAGGCTGGAAGAGACCCACTGGATCATCGAGTTCAACCATTCCCACCAGTCCCTAAATCATGCCCCTAAGTACCTCATCCACCCTCACCTTAAACACCTCCAGGGAAGGTGACTCAACCACCTCCCTGGGCAGACTGTTCCAATGCCTAAGCACCCTCTCCGTGAAGAATTTATTCCTTATCTCAAGCCTAAATCTCCCCTGGCGGAGCTTGAGGCCATTCCCTCTCGTCCTGTCCCCTGTCACTTGGGAGAAGAGGCCAGCACCCTCCTCTCCACAACCTCCCTTCAGGTAGATATTGTTATATGTTGATTGAACTGAGATTTTGTTCTGAAAAACTATTGTTACTACTTTATAGCATTCCTGGGTTTATGCAAGCAGTAATTTCTGCTGAAGTGGATCAGCAGAAATGTTTTTATATGATATTTCTTAGGGTGCAGCACTGTTTTCTTAAATCAAGCATGTAAAGACAGAGAAAAATTTGTACTGTATCTATCCCTAGGGCTCAATGTTCTAAAAAGTGAGAGAGGGAGAGATGGTCCATGGTAAAGTTACTGAGTGGATTCCCACCCCTGTACCTGTTAAGCTTTTCAGTTACTTGTGCAATACAGGGAAGCTTGAGATACAAAGCCCATGAAAATACCTTAGCATGTGTAGCATTGAGTCATCTTTACAAAAAGCATTATTTTTGTCAGGGGTGATGTTGCAGGCATACTGGGAGAGGGAGGAATAAAGTGGTTTTCCAGTATTTTCACCCATCAGTGGGTTTGCTCCAAAATTGTTGCCATGTGTGGGAGGATAAAGGCAGAGAGATATACCTGAAAAAGTAGGTGCACACATAGTAATGTGATTCATGACATTTTAAGAATTGCTTTCAGCCATAACTCACCTTTAAAAATGAAATTTAACTATTGATTTAGATTGATACTCTTCATTGCTTGGAGAGTGGATAGATTCCATCTTGTTCCAGCAAATTCAAGGTTTCCAGCGCAGTTAGGGTCAGAACACACTGATCTACCATTTTAGTATTAAATTAATTGTTAACTAAGCTACTGATAAAACAAGAACTCAGCTTGAGAGAACTGAAGTTGTTATGCAAATTAGGGAAGTGTCTCCTAACCATCAACCTTTTTCTATATTAAGTTGTAGTTAAGTAAGAATTCCATGCAACGTATCACCTAAAGGTTTCTAGTCTGATATATTGTACTATAATGGTCTATGTACTGTGAACTGCAGATAAATGAATAGATATGGATATACATGATACATGTTAAACCCAAAGCTTTTTGGAAGAATTTCTGAAAAACTAAATTGAACAGAGAAGACTTACAGTGGTGCATCTTGTCTCCCTTTTTGCATAGAGTAGAGGAGCATACACCCTCTGCCAGGTGGGTTGCTGCTTTTTTCACTTTTGCATTATTGAAAAAAAGACTCCCTGAACTTTTTTCACTTGGTTAATGTTGGATGTGGAAAAGATGAAAAATGTCTTATGAGTGAAACTGATGCTTTACAGATGACTGGCACTTCAAGTGGCAGGCTACTCAATTTTTCCTGTGATTTATAGTGTGATCTTACTGAGATTGACTCAGTAGGAAACACTTTACCAAATCTCTTGGTATTAAATCTATAGGAACTGCTACCTTCATTCCTGAGAGCAGCACTGAAAGCCTGAAACTAAATTCTTGCTGTCTGGGGAAGATCAAGAAATGAAAGGCTCCCAGTGGGCAGCATCATGTGTCTTGGACCTTGGCAACAGATGGGCAAATGTTATTTGCAGAGTTTATTTTGTCAGACCAGAGTTCATAATTGACAATGTCCTGTTCTGAGGTATTAGATGCTGAATAAACATCTAAGAAGGGTATAAAAAGCACAGCTCCTTCCCTGTGGGATTTGATGCAATACCCAGAACTAGAACAAAAGTCAAAGCAACAAAGATATTTAGAAATAGGAAAATGCCTCCTTCTCAAATGGTCTGTCACCAAGTGTAAGCATCTTTACAAATGAACTGTGTCTATTGGTTTAATACCACTGAATAGTACTTTATTTTCTGCATAGCTTTGCACCTTTTAAAGATACTTTATGTCGCAACCATCTGTTGCTGGGGTATAGAAGGATAGGATGATTCCAGCCTGTAACACTTCAGGCTCTCCAATGTTTTCACCTTCACTCCTCAAGAAAAAATTATTTAAATGTAGATAATGGTTTTTTGTTGTTGTTGTTGTTCTGCCAGTTATAATGCAGCACCTTATGTTCTTCTCTTGCATACAAACCCCCAAAATCTCAGTACTTCTGTTACTGCAGTATCATTAGAGTTTGCTGTCTTTCGGACTCATGCAGTGTGCTTTATGCTACACAAAATACAAAGAAGTTTGTGTCTCTCTATAAAGCTGTTTGCTACATAGATCTCATAAACCCATGAGTTGATCCCTATTTGTAAAAGAATTCAGCTTCCATTCAAACTTGCAAATAAGTTTCAGGTTTGTGGAACTGTTCTGAATGCAACAACACTTATGAAAATATTCAGCTGAAGGTTTTCTTCTTGCAAAACAGTCCCTCACACAACACGTTATTATTACTCATCACTAGAGTCCTAGCTTCTTATTTTATTACCTACGTAAGATCTGAATGTTTTGGTAATCTTGCTCACGCTCTGCCTAGTGAGAGCTGCTTTCTTCCACTCAGGTGGCTTCAGATATCACTTCTTGTAATACCTCTTTCCACAAACTTCAATCAAAGAAAGGCATTTTCCTAGGCCACCCATGTATAAGGGGTGGATCATGTTGCACAGAGGTTGTTTCAGGCTCTCTTCCCAGTCATTTGCCATGAGCATTTGTACACGCCACTTCTGGGCTGACTGGCTGTCAAAGGGGAGGACTGAAAGGCTCAGAAGCAGGAAATACTCCATATAGCAGCACAGTGACAACTTTGGAGGAAGGTACATGAGGGTACATCAAGTCCACTGCTACCTGTCCTGCACAGAATTGACTTTTCTCTTGCTTCCTTGTTCACACGTACCTTGCCTGCATGGTGAAGCTCTGAACATCTTGTGTGTGATGCCTTTATCAAGACAAGCATTTGCCAGACTTGCAATTCCCACCGACATCACTCTTCCAGACTTCCAGATTTCAAATAAAATTTTAAGGCTTGACATGAGAAGCAAGACTGACCAAAGGCAATGGGAAGATCTTCTTTTGGTTTCTGCAAGTCCAGGATTTTTGACCAACATCAAAACAGGGAGGCTGTTAAAAACAGGGTCTTGTGGAAACAGGAAAAATATGAGGATGAGTGTAGAACTGTAAGTTGTGCTTGAATTTTGAAGATGATAAATAATTTTTCAATTTTTAATTTAGGAGTGTTAATTGTTCTCCTAGGAGATACATTCCAAACCATGCAACATAATTCTCAGGCTGCAGATTCCATTTCTTTACCTTGGCAATGCTAAAGCATCTTAAAATTGGTAAGAATGGCTATGACAGATTGCTTGTTCCAGCCTTGCCCTGACTAGGGCAGAGCTTGGGTAGAGCTTGCTCCTAGCTACTAGGGCAGATGGGAGGGCAAGGAGATATATGACGAGTATTAGAAATGTAGCCTGAACATCCTTCACTGTGGTTCTTCTCTGTTTTTTGTGTCTCAAGGAAGAAGATAAAAGTTATTAGATTTGGAAGCAGCAGTGGAAGTGCTCAAAAGTTATCTAGCAGCATGGACCATACCTATTGTGTCACCCAAGCAGAGCCCATGGCTCAGTTGGATGTGGCTCAGGGATGTTATTCCCACAAGTGAACACTTTAACTCAGTCACAACTGTCAGCTGTGGAGTCAACAGCAAAATCATTCCCACCCTGGGTACATCCTTGTCAATAACTACAAGACCTCACTTGACAATTTATTTTCTTGCATTTCTCCTTGGAAGCAAGGCTCAGGCAGGCTTGTTCGGGAAACACTCTTGCTGATATTTCTTTGTATATTGATATGATATACATAAAAAAGGGAATATGGTATGCTAATTAATTTTGATGGTGTATACAGTCAGTGGGTTGGGATGAGGTAGCTGGACAGGCTTTTTTAAGGTTGTCTTGATGATATAGACCATTTCATGCTCAGACAATAATGCTGCATTTTCTCAGCCAGACACAATTCTTGTTGGCTGGAATTTCCTCGACTACAGCACGACATAGTGCATGCAACATGGCTTTTACTTCTTTCACTTAAATTTGAAGGGTAGTAACTGACAAATACTAACGCAAAACAGAGAACATATGAATGCCTATCTTTATTCCTCTCTGCTTGTCAGCACTTCCTTGCTGCTCATAGTAATGAATTTTCCTTGCAGGGATACTGATGTGAAGCCAAGGTGGGACACCATCACAGACATAACTTTGCATCCTATTTGGGTTGCTGAGATGATACAGATTTTTTTCCTCTATATTTAAGGTAAGTGGGGAAAAAAATCAGTTTATAGATATATAAAAAAATTATTATTACATAAACCCCCCTACTTTAGAATGCCTATTGCAAATACCTGGTATTGTGTTGATGAACTTAAACACAGAATCACAGAATCACTAAGTCAGAAAAGACCTGTCGGATCATCAGGTGCAACCATTCCTATCAAACACTAAACCATGCCCCTCAGCACCTCATCCACTCGTGCCTTAAACACCTCCAGGGAAGGTGACTCAATCGCCTCACTGGGCAGCCTTTGCCAGTGCCCAATGAACTTTTTTCCTGATGCCAAGCCTGAACCTCCTGGTGGAGCTTGAGGCCATTCCTTCTCATCCTGTCTCCTGTCACTTGGGAGAAGAGGCCAGCTCCTTCCTCTCCACAACCTCCTTTCAGGTAGTTATAGAGAGCAATGAGGTCTCCCCTCAGCCTCCTCTTATCCAGGATAAACAACCCAGGTTTCTGAGCCGCTCCTTATAAGGCCTGTTCTCCAGCCCCTTCACCAGCTCTGTTGCTCTTCTCTGGACTCGCTCCAGAGCCTCAACATCCTTCTTGTGGTGAGGGGCCCAGAACTGAACACAAGATTCGAGGTGCGATCTCACCAGTGCCGAGTACAGGGGAGAATAACCTCCCTGGACCTGCTGATCACGCCATTTCTGATACAAGCCAGGATGCCATTGGCCTTCTTGGCCACCTGGGCACACTGCTGGCTCATGTTCAGTCGCTGTCAACCAACACCCCCAGGTCCTTCTCCTCCTGGCAGCTTTCTAGACAGACTTCTCCTAGTCTGTACCTCTGCACAGGGTTGTTGTGCCCCAAGTGCAGGACCCGGCATTTGGCCGTGTTAAACCTCATGCCGTTGGACTCTGCTCAGTGGTCCAGCCTGTTCAGATCCCTTTGCAGAGCCTCTCGACCCTCCAGCAGATCCACACTTCCACCCAGCTTAGTGTCATCTGCAAACTTGCTAAGGGAGCACTCGATGCCTTCATCCAGGTCATTGATAAAGACACTGAACAGGGCTGGACCCAGCACTGAGCCCTGGGGAACCCCACTTGTCACTGGCCTCCAGCTGGATTTAACTCCATTTACCACCACTCTCTGAGCCCAGTCATTCAACCAGTTTTCCACCCAGGAGAGTGTGCGCCTGTCCAGTCCAGAGGCCGACAGTTTCTGAAGCAGAATGCTGTGAGAAACTGTCTCAAAGGCTTTACTGAAATCCAGAAAGACACACCCACAGCCTTTCCCTCGTCCAGTAGTTGAGTCACTTTGTCATAGAAGGCGATCAGGTTAGTTTGGCAAGACCTGCCTTCTGCAAACCCGTGTTGACTGGGCCTGATCACCCTGTTTTCTTGCATGTGCTTCATGATAGCACTCAAGATCACCTGTTCCATGACTTCTTCCAGCACTGAGATCAGAGTGACAGGCTCTTTGTTCCCTGGATCCTCCCTGTGATCCTTCTTGTAGATGGTGCAACACTGACATAATTGCACTATTTTTAATGCAGTTGTAATGCAGAAGCAGAAAAATAACACTCATATTACTAACCTTATTAATTGAATTGTCTTTAGGCTCCTCATCTCAGAAATATCTCCACCTTAGTTCATGGAGTTGTTACACTTGTGAAACTTCTGGTTCACCTGATTTTTAAAAAAAAATAAATTTAAGAATCAGGACCTAGTTCCTGAATTTGCAATCTGCTTTTATGTGCACAGCAGGAAATATTTTTAAAAAATCCTGGTTATTTCCAAACATCTAACTATTCAGATGAGTAAAAATGCAATCAAAGTATTTCCTTTCAAAGTTGCATTGATTTATGATTAGTCAAGGGTTTTTGTAACATCAAATTCCTTTTCAGAAATGTTTTCTATTACATCTGTTTATTTTTTTTTCTTAGCAAGCCAATTAAATCCTCTTTCATCAGGATGGAAAAGTTGTTGCTGCGTGTTTAAAAATCTGTGTATATCTCATGATATGTGTGGCTACTATAGCAAAGGTTTAAATATTTCCTGGGTAAGCTTTAACCTTGTCTGTGCTAAAATAGATCAGAATTTGAACTAAACAATTATGACAATCCCTTTCAGAATATCCTTACATTCCCTTTCCTTCAAATATAACAGGTTTGGTACGATACAGACAGTGTAACACACCATATTAGCCAAAACGACGCTGAGCACATCTGGATGCACGATTTGGATCATCTTATGATCAACATCCTTTTCATTTTTCCTCATTTTATGCATTTTACTGTATCTGCATATCCTGGTACACTTTCTGCAATACATTTTAAACATAGATATTTTAAATAAAATTATTGCCCCCATTGCACAATTCAGAAACATTCCAGTGTTTATAGAATGTTTTTGTCCAGATCAAAGGGCAGATGTTTACTTTCTTTTACTTTAGCTGATGGCGATTACTTTAATATGCAAAGAGCTTCACAATCCTCCTGCTTCTTTTTCCAATTGTTCCTGTTGATCAGTTCAAATCATATTGTAATATTCTGGGACAAACCAAGGACCAGCATCCCTAGCAGATGTGTCTGGCTCTCTGCTCTCACGGTGTGACTGGAAGGAGAATCTCGCTGTGGCACTGCTTCCTGCAGTGGCTACTCTCTTATTGCTTCACATGCCCCACATGGGAGCTTTGTGATAAGTCTCATTTTTAACATCACTTGTCCACTGCTCTCGATCAAGACTTCTGTGCTTGGGCAGGGACAGCCACATAGGAACTTGTCCCAAAGTGCAGTTTTGTTCCCAGTGGGGCAGCACAGTTGCTAAGGGGATCCTTTTTGGGTGGGAAGTGGAGGCTGGTGGATATACCATCATGATATTAGTGACCGAGGCATATTGTCCTTCCACACAGCAAATGAAGTAATGATTCCAATCTGCAACGAGTCTGGATTTGGTCTTTAGTTCAAGACATACTTGCAAAAGATTTTTTTTTACCCTAGTTTGGTATCATAAAAGAGGGGCTAGGCAACCAAGGGTCTGTGGCCTGTCAAGGACAGCAAATTAAAGGTAGTAACGGGAAAAGAGGAGAAATCCTTGAAAGCAGAGGACTCAATGTATTTGCCCTTGGCTAGGGGAAAAGTGGCAATATGGACCCCAAACCAAGTATTTAACATGCTGAAGCTCCTTTGGAGAAGTCCTCAGCTGCAGAACGAGAGAGCTAGAGGCCATATATTGGGCTCTTGAAGCACACTGCAAGCTACCACAGAGAAATCAAGTTTGTAAGGACATCTACCACTGGGAGCACTGGAGTGGCTAGAGGCGTGCAGACCTGCATGGCAAGGCCTGACCTGGTGGGTCTGATGGTGCAAAACCACAGAAAGCCATGGCCACTACAGCTGGCCGGCCACCAGCACAGGGGACCTTGGGTGCCTGAATGGACCCCTCAGCTCCTGCTACTCCCTCTGCACCATTGTCCCATGGCACGTCCAGTAGCCTATCCTCTTCTCCTGTCATTGACACACTGACTTTGGCATTTTGCATTTCTGTTTGAAAGGAAAAGCTCGCCCACAAATTGGCTCCCTGAAAATGCTTCTGCGTGGTGCATTCCTCACCACCTCTTCCCACGTGGCTTTGATCCTACTCGGCAGGCACGTTTGTGACAGGGCTGTTACTGCCAAGGAGGGCTGAGGGTCTAGGAAGCCTGACATGCAGATGGTCCTAGATTTATTTGAACTGGGTCTAGCTCCTTGTGTCACTAGGTGTGACCACTGAAGGATGGCAGCAGTGCTGGTCAGTGCTGGGAAGGTTGCAGTCTTGCTGAAGGAGGAGTTGGTGCTACTGGGAATGGCAACTGCTCTGGGACAGAAGACTGTAGGTGATGGAGGAGGACTGTTAGGTCTCTGGGAAATTTAGGTCGCTTGAGAGAAGGGGAGGAAAAAAATCAGTAAACCTTTCCCCTTGAAAATGTGTTGTTACTGTTGGCAAAATGTATGGATTGCAACATTTTGCTTGCTTCTGCTAAGACATGAGCTGTGTGCACTTTTCTGAGAACACCTTAAAATAAAGGTCGACTTTAGCAATAACAACATGCTTGTAAATAACGAGGTTTATTTTTGAGAAATATTATCCCTAACTGGAAGTGTTTGAACAGAGCCCTCGAGGCTATTTTCCTTTCTGCTACATACAGAATAAAGACTGAGAAGCAGGTCAAGATGCTTTTTGCTTTTTGAATTAGTGTGTTTCTCATTAGCTCAAATCACTGTCCTACAATCCAATGCTGCTTTCCAGCAGGAAACTTTGACAAGATGTGCGTATGTTGCAAAAGTGCACACTGAGCAACAGGGAACTTCTTCAGAGCTGGCTTGAATGACAGAACAAATAAAGTACACAAGACAGCATAAGTAGGTATGTTTCTGGGATGTAATTTGTCTGCCACATTGGTAGGAGTGGGTTGTAGCAAGAAAAGAGGTGGTAGAAATTTGCTACCTCCTTGGATGGCTTGACTTGAGAAACAGTGTCTGCCTTTATATTTTAATACAAGTTTTGTCTTACAATAACATTTCTGAACATTGAAACCCTAAGCTGTGAATCTCAGCCTATTGGCAAAATGTCATGGCTACTGCTGGACTGTATTCGCATGTCTTACACAAAGTCATGAGAAAGTAGATGAAAAAAAGACTTTCTAGGACAGGTTGCCAGAAGACCCAAAGACGAAAGCCAGCTTTAACCCAGGCCAGGAACTTGGGAGCAACTATCTGAAACTCCATGAGATAGACACCACTGGTTTAGAGTCTTTAAACTGCACATCCCAAGTAAACCACAACAAAGGCTTAAAGAGGAAAGGTCAGACCTGTGAAGTGCTATTTGTTTTCACTGAAACTTCATCTCTCACTTACTCCCAGCCTAACCAGCAGCGGAATCAATTACCACTTGTCAGACTGAAACCTGACCCCAGAAATGAAAGAAGGACATGACCTCTGGGGGGAAAAGAAACCACCAATAAACCACTTTCCCCAGCAACAAAGGGTTAACAGACCTGATCCTCTTTTTTCTTCCTTCAAGAGAAGATCAATACTGCTGTTCTCTACATTTACTCTTCCTTTCATCGGGGGTGGTCAGTAGGACAGTGAGGTTACTGAGATTAGGTTTCATAAATTACTCCATTTAATAATTGAAGACAAAGAGGTTCCATACATTTTAATAGCATTTAGCATAACCGCTCAAATTTGTAGGATTCATAATAGATCAATTTCAGCTGCCATTACCACTTGAGGTAATGGTGCTTTCACTTACCAAGCTTCTGTTAAGTATAGGATCAGCTTGTCGTAAAGTGGTCAGGTTTAAGGCAATATCCCCCACCTTCCCATTTCATACAGACCTAGAAGGGCATTCCCAAAGGGGTCTCTATGACACACTGGGAACATTTCTGTCAATTTAGCTCGCCCACTGTCTCTGTGTGCTCATTTCAGTGTACAAAATGATGTAAGAGCATTACACCTGACACTGAGGACCAGTTGGAGCATCAGAAATCAACCTGAGCAGGATAGGAAGTACCTTCTTATGTTTCCATTTCTGAATGTAAGCAAATACAAATCATAGACAGAGCTGAAAAAAACCCACTTTTCTTGGAAAGGTACCCCTTTGAGAAGTAGGAATTAAGGAGCGTATGTTCAACAGCACTAGATAGCAGTGGTCTCACAGGATTAAGGACGTGATTTTTTTTAAAAGCAATCCACCAAAACTACCTTTTCTGAGCACTACACCATGAACATTTTGCTAGCACCCACACTGCCCAAGAAATGATCGAATTTCAACTATATTCCCATGTCTTGACTTTGCATATATGCTCTTGGAAGATGTCTATGGACATATGCGTTTGTTGTGTATTGGTGTTAATCCTGACTTTAATCCTTCTGTACAATTTGCTACCTTATAATTTCCTTGAGTTATGTTATTTCTGCCACAGAGGATTCACCTTTTTTGTGCGGTCAGCTTTACTCTCATAGCCCTGGTTCTTTCCAAAGGTGCTGAGGGTCTCTTGTCATGCTCACTGTTAATTTTCCACATGGAAGAGTTACCTGCACAGGCATTAGTGACTAGTCTACAGTAGACACACTAGATAAGAAGCAGATATTGCATTTGTGGTATTTGTGCACCCAAAGGGGCTGTTGAATGCACACAAACATGCACTGTATTTTTGAAGGGCTTCTGCCAGGGCCCTGCTGGTTCATTGAGCATAGAGGACTACTTGGCAGCAGCCATTTCTCAAGCAATTTATCCTACCGTGTTTTATAGATAATGTTCCCCATTTGTGTATTTATTCTAATGTTTCTATATGTAAACAAATGGAACTTAATTTTTTCTCTACTTCAATGTTTCATTACCTAATTTTTCCTGTAGTGACTGGTCAAAGAAAGTACTTCTTTTGAAATGTCTTGCCCTGCATTTCCCCAAATAAGGCAGTTTTCCTTGCAGCCTCTGCCTCAGGAAAGAAGAAATTTCTTAAGCACATTAAATATGGAAACATCATCAAATCAAACCTAGTAAATAGATATGAATTTTCTTCTTCTATTCCCACTCCCTTCCTCTATTCACTGAAAAATAAACAAAGCAGGCTGTATTCTTAAAGAGGCAGGAAATGAAGGCAAAGAGGGATGATTCAGAAAATAAAAGATATTTTATTGAGTTTCACAGAAAAGCGTTTTCTGCAGCTCTGATTTTGCAGTCTGGTGCTCTACTAATATGTTCAAGAAAAGCATTTGTGCATAGTAGTATGGAGGGGAACCTCTCTGATTCCCTATTAGATCAGTAGACTATTCAAAAAATGAACAAGCAAACGCAATGAGGTGGCCCTCAGAGTCTCTGACCTCTGGCTGAAGAATATGTGGGATGTGATCTAGCATGGATCAAGTCAGGAAGAAGAAAACACATGAAGTACGTGAAAATGGAGATGTGAGCATCCTAGCTTCTTGTGGTCTTTATTTCTCTAGTCTGCATTTGTGAGAGAGGCCACAGGTTTCAGCAACCTTAACCCTGGCTATGATTTCTTGAAAAGAATGGATTAGCTCCCCAACATGGAATTTCTTATGGATTCACAAAGAAATTTTACATGAAATGTAGTTAATCAAGCATGACAAAAAAAGGATTGTTTTCCACCTGAACCTGGCATGGCTTCTAATTAAAATCATGACTGCAAAATCACTTTGGAGGGATTTAAATTCTTAACATTTTACAGTGATATCCTGCTAACTGTATTAATTTACAAAATATGTCCATAAATGGATCTGTAAGAGGCAAGTCTATGAACAGTAAAAATAAAGCTTTGGGGGGAAATATGTTAGAACTTCTGGACTTTAAAAAACAGCAACAGTATTTCAAAGGAAATGTCTGAAAATTTCACAAAAACATGTTTTGCTAAATAGCTGAGATTTTTGGCATAAAAAGATAAGTGAATAATAAAAATTTCAGACTTAATACCTACTTGGCTGGACAGTCCATTCTATGATGGATAGGCTCTTCAGCAGGGATCTTTAGGCCCCAAGTTTTCCTTTTATAAGACTCATCCTGTATCCAGGGTTGGATGTATTCCTCTCTTTCTTTTAGGTCTTCAGAGTCTCAGCTCTATTTCCTCTTGTGTGTTGCTCAACTTTCCAAGGCCAAGTCCCTTCTGGTCTTCTGCCAACTCCTTCTTTCCTGTCAAAGGTCAAGTCCCTCAGCTAGCATGGGTACCTCTCCATTTCCCACTGATTTGGATGGAGAAGGCTGTGGAGAAGCCATACCTGGTGTGCTCTGTACTTTCTCTCACTCTCATATCAGCTTTCAGACCCATGGATGGCTCTTGGGCTGCCCACTGGCTGGATATGGGGTGCTGATATGGCTTCACCTGGAGCCTCACCTGGAGCCTGACCTGTCCTCTGGATGTCCTTGCAAGGGTACTTGAGAAAGAAAAAAAATGAAGAGGGAGTTACTGCCACTTATACAACCATTCCTTTTACATGGATGCTATCACCACTTCTCAGCAGGATCAAGAGACAGACCATCAGTTTCCAGTTTTTATCCAACTCTGATGTTGAATTTCAGCTGTACCTCTTCCCTAGCTATTCTGCACACTCCAGATACCAGACTTTATCATTTCTCCCTAGCTATAGCTTTGGTTGATGAAATACTTGCAAACTGATCAAGACTTTACAGATCATTTGTCCAATAATTTCTTCTTAGCCTGTAGGTTTCTCAAAAGCAATCTCATGAAAATAAGAGCTGGACTCAGTAATCCATATGACTCCCTTCCAACTTGAGATATTCTGTGATTTTATGATACTATTGAGACATCTATCATAGAGCCTTACATGTTTTCTTTTCACATTACAGCCTACTGGTATCTTGCTCTTCATTGACCAAGTTAGACTGGAATAATGTTCATCTCACATAAGGATTTGAAATTTGCCCTAAAAATAGTTCTTTGCTGTTCTTTCTCAGCTGTTATGTTTGGGAAATATTTGCCTGCCTGTGAAGATCCCTGCTAGAATATTTATCAGCAGCTAATCCAAAACCTGCGTAAGAAGAACTGGAGTATGGGATTCATATTCATGGAGGCTTCTTTTGCTGACATTTGTCCTGTTCTACTTTTCCCTTGTCACATGTCTGAGTAATCAAATGACTTCCCTGTCATGATTACTAATCCTGACTTATCTCATCTAAGGCAGATGGAGGCACAGGGACCACAGCTTAGGAAGGCTCTTAAAGCATGTGGTTTTCTCTGTCCCTGTTGCAAAATAACACCAGTTTCCTGAGTGGGATGCAGGGAATGGTGGAGCTGCTCACAGATCTCCCTGTGCCTATAAAAGAGGAAGCACTTCTGCAATCTTCTGCAGATGCTCATATGCCTAAATTAAACTTAGATCTGACATTCAGATGGGGAGGAGAGGATGTGAAAAGATCAATGTGATTTTTATTACATAATTCTTTGCTCTGGGCTTTGTTGCCACTCAGGTTTGCTAAGGAGGGATAGTTCAGCTCAGCAGACAGTGTCTTTTGCACAAGTCCCTGACGCCAAGGCCAATTTAAGTGGATTGGCTATATTGATATTGCTGAGGTCTGACCATCCTTTGACAGCAGCTTTGGCTTCCAAAGAGCTTGCTATGGTGTTTCAAAGAAGAGACAGAGAGGGAAGTAATAGTTAAACAATATGGGCTAGCATAGCCCTGGCACTTCAGCTCCTTCCTGGGCTCTCTTTTACTCTATGTAGATACATGTGACTCCTCTGCTAAGGAATGCCTCTGGACAATCTCTCATGCCTAGAATTAAGCTCTGGCTTTGTTTAAAACAGTGCTCCTGCACTGAAGATGATGGAATGACATCAATATGCACTGCATAAATAGCTGTGTAGCATGGTCAATACTTATCAGCTAATCCTTGGTAGTATGAGCAGCTTGTATATGTGCAAAGTTGTTTTTCTTTGGTGGGGTAGTCCAGCTGAGAAAAGATTGCCAGCAATATACAGCATGCTAAAGTAGTGATCATGCCACGTAAACATTTTCAAAGTATATTTTACTAATCCTGACCAGCAACAGGAAAGAGTTTAATGAATATTTCACAAATGAACTGAAGAGTCTCCACATCTGTAGAACTGTAAACTTCCCAGGTGTGCATAATAAGTCATGAGTTTGAAAGCAAGGTCCTCCAGCACTCATGAGGAATAACTGTGAAAGCAAGCCTTACTGCCTGTGGATTCAACCCATAATACAACTGTCAAGGGAAAGTCAGTGAAATAGATGAATTTGTATTTCTTGTCTTCAATGTCCATGCAGAACTTGTATGGCAAGAGGCTGTTCTCAGGCCAGAGGTGTTAGGTTTGGCTCCACCGCTCATATGTGGCAAACTGCCAGTTTCATGAGGTCCTAGCCGGGAGGCAGAAAGGCATAGCACTGCCTAGTCCTATTCACAGGCTGTTTCTTGGATTTGGTGGGGAAATATTCTACCAGATAAGCTGAATGAAGCAAAATCCCTCAGTGTCTTAATGTCTATTTCTGAATTCAAGTGGTGTTTGGAGAGAGCCAGATGACCATAGAGCTAATGTTTTTTGTTATGTTTTCTTGTTATCAGATGTATCTTTACAGGTAATTGCCCGTTATAGAAGTAGCAGCCTTTTGATCCCTATCATGGTTTAGATAGGTTTTGTTCATGGCTTCATCTGTTATGCAGATGATTGAGCTATGAAATTGATTCTTAAAATATAAGCCTCAATTTTGTTTGTAAAGCACATTTTTTCTCCTTTGATATAGTCATTATACTTGTGGGTTAGGAAACAAGCTTATTAGTAGGAACCCACTGTAGTGAGTGAGTAGGATTTGGGTAGGGTAGGATTTAAACCTTTTGTGGGAGTCTACAATGTAGACATGCATACATTAGTAACTCCCATGAGAGTCCCTTTGTAGTCAGTAAGGAGAAGGGAGCTCTGCCAGGGTGCTATTCCTCTTTTTCTGACTCTGATGCCTAAAATAGATGAATTGTAAGGTAAAATGAATTGTGTCTTAAAAATGCAGAGTTTCACTGAGCGTAAAGGGAGTCTGGACAGGAGCCTCAATGAATCCCACCCCTTCTGTCTGTTACTGTGCAAGCCTAATTCACTAGTGGGGAGCATTTGCATTGCTGTCAAACTGCCTGCTACACTGTAGTAGTAAAAGAATGTGCCTAATAGCCTCTCTGCACAGCATTATTTCTGGAAATACTGTCTAGTAAATAATGACTCTATCACATTTGCACTTCAGTACCGCTGAATATTTGTGCCCTGTTTCTACCATGTAAATGCATTAATCCTCACAGCCTCCTTCTTTTACTTCCCCTTCAGAGGTGGTGAAACTGGAGCAGAGGCACTCCAGAAACAAGAAAGGCTGAGCTTTCTCAGATTTCAAGGGAAAGGATGTCCCAGAGTGACTCAATAAGTGTTTTGAATGCTCCAGCATAATTTCTCACAATCTGTCTGTGGTAATATTTGGGATGATACAAAGTGCACCCTTCTCCATTTGGAAGAGAAGAAGCTGAAGAAACCACATCCTCAGGCTTAAACTAGAAGTGTATATATTTGTGCATATTATCTCATTTCCTCTGTGCAATTTTCGAGGCTACGCATGGATGTCATTGCCTAGTCAGTAAGCATTAGTTTCACCCTTGAAGGCACTGCTGTTGCTGAAGTTGTTTGCTCTAAAAGAGACCATGAAGTCCTTCCACCCTTTACTGCAATCCCCTAAGAAAATCCAGCATCTTGCAAGAGCTATCATCTGAAGAACTTTTTCAGTGGTAACTGGCTTTTTTAAAAGACTGTTTCCACCTGTCAGGACTTCGCTGAAAATTGATGAGCTATGACTGGCTGCATTGGAAGTCTTCATAAAAGAATGTATTGCTGCCTATGAGGATCTTAAGTATGGATTTGAATCCTTCAATAGTTTTGATTTAAATTTTGGGTGATAGTAAAACATTGCTTAGAAGTTCATCCAATATCTATATATATCTACATAGCCTTAATATTAATTATACCATGGCTTTTTTTCTCCCCATGAAGAATGCACAGTCTAAATAGATAAGCACTAGAAATGAAGCATTAAGTTGCATGGGTTTATTTGAACAAAGTCATATTTGGAAAAAAATGTTGAATTAAATCAACTAAAATATGTGTACAACCATGTCACATGATTACAGTGGCTTCAGACAAAACATGTCACATGATTACAATGGCTTCAGACAAAACATCCCACAGTTCTGCTTTTGATGGTGAAACTGTTTGCAATTTTTGTTCTGAAGTAATTTTTCACTTCAAGGCTTGTCTATGGTTAATTTAAAAGAGGCTAAACACCAAATGCAACTAAAAACTCCTAAACCAAAATGCTCTTGATTTTTCTGATTTTCATTTTCAGCAAGAAATTGATATTTTAAAAAATTCAGGGAAAACTTAAGCTGGACACTCTTGTTTCTCCTTTGCCTTTACAGTTTGCTTCTAAGTTAAAAGTAAATTATTTATATAGTTCTTATCTCTACCATTTTATGGATGGGGAAATGAAAGAGAGAAGAAATAACTTCTTTTAATCACATGTGAAGTCTGTGGCCATTCTGGGTAGGAAGTCCTGAATCTCACATCCCAGTGTAGCAGTTCAAAGCTTCAACCACAAAACAAACAAAACACTCAAGTTCTTCTTATAGCTGGAAACCATCACAAACATATATTGAAAGACCCACATAGAGTCTCACACTTTCAGTGTGTATAAGTGATACTGCTTCTCACCCAAATGGCAGTCTCTTGCCCTGGGTTAGAAATATTGATTTTCACAGAATCACAGAATCACAGAATCACAGAATCACAGAATAACCAGGTTGGAAGAGACCCACTGGATCGTAGAGTTCAACCATTCCCACCAATCCCTAAATCATGCTCCTAAGCACCTCATCTACCCTAACCTTAAACACCTCCAGGGACGGTGACTCAACCACCTCCCTGGGCAGACTGTTCCAATGCCTAACCACCCTCTCCGTGAAGAACTTTTTCCTAATCTCAAGCCGAAATCTCCCCTGGCAGAGCTTGAGGCCATTCCCTCTCATCCTGTCCCCTGTCACTTGGGAGAAAAGGCCAGCTCCCTCCTCTCCACAACCTCCCTTCAGGTAGTTGTAGAGAGCAATAAGGTCTCTCCTCAGCCTCCTCTTCTCCAGGCTGAACAACCCCAGCTCTCTCAGCCGCTCCTCGTAAGATTTGTTCTCCAGCCCCTTCACCAGCTTTGTTGCTCTTCTCTGGACTCGCTCCAGAGCCACAACATCCCTCTTGTGGTGAGGGGCCCAGAACTGAACACAGTACTCGAGGTGCGGTCTCACCAGTGCCGAATACAGAGGGAGAATAACCTCCCTGGACCTGCTGGTCACGCCGTTTCTGATACAGGCCAAGATGCTACTGGCCTTCTTGGCCACCTGGGCACACTGCTGGCTCATATTCAGTCGGTTGTCAACCAACACCCCCAGGTCCTTCTCCTCCTGGCAGCTTTCCAGCCAGGCTTCTCCTAGTCTGTAGCTCTGCACAGGGTTGTTGTGCCCCAAGTGCAGGACCTGGCATTTGGCCGTGTTAAACCTCATGCCGTTGGTCTCAGCCCAGCAGTCCAGCCTGTTCAGATCCCTTTGCAGAGCCTCCCGACCCTCCAGCAGATCCACACTTCCACCCAGCTTAGTGTCGTCTGCAAACTTGCTAAGGGAGCACTCGATGCCTTCATCCAGGTCGTTGATAAAGACATTGAACAGGGCTGGACCCAGGACTGAGCCCTGGGGAACCCCACTTGTCACTGGCCTCCAGCTGGATTTAACTCCATTTACCACCACCCTCTGGGCCCGGCCATCCAGCCAGTTTTCCACCCAGGAGATTGTGCGCCTGTCCAGGCCAGAGGCCGACAGTTTCTGAAGCAGAATGCTGTGAGAAACTGTCTCAAAGGCTTTATTGAGGTCCAGGAAGACACACCCACAGCCTTTCCCTCATCCAAGAGTTTAGTCACTTGGTCATAGAAGGTGATCAGATTACTCTCAGATTACATTTTGATGCAAAATGTGCATTTTATGTGGTTTGTTCATGATCAGTCTGGACCACTTGTACCCATGGATTTCTCCAGCCACGGGGCTGAGCCCACGGGTGCTGTTCTCCTTCCACGTAGGCTCCGTACTGCTGCAGGAAGCATTTACCAGCACTAACTCAAGTGCTGCCCAAAACTTGCGTTGATCTGTGATAACAAGAGGTGGTGGTTGCCTCTGATGACGGGAGCTTCTTTTGAGGTTCATGATGGAAGCGACACATGTGGGCCTTAGCATCCTGAGCACGTTACATCACCTTGTCAGGAAGTGACATCAGGGCTGCACAACAGGGCTGCAGTGCTTTGCATTATTTAGTGAGCCATATTGTTCTGGGGAGGGACTGCACACTGAGGAAGATATTTTCTGAAGGAAAACAAAGGAAGGCAGAACAGTTGATTAGTTACTATTATCAGACACTAATGGGTGTCATGTTGATAAGATGGTAACTAGATAGCATGTAGAAGGGGTTTTAGTGCTAAGTACTCCATTGCCTTTGTGTGATGCCTCATTACTGCACTTGGATCCCCTCCACTATAAATTTTTAATGACCTCACCATTTTTCATGTAACTCTCACTCCTTGCTTTGCTTTCCTTTTTGTCCTGTCCACCTCCTGAGCAGATGTGGAGCTGTGTTGTGCAATTAGCTACAGAGACTCCACCTTATAGTCTTGCAGCACACACTGCTCTTGAGAAGACAGGAAAGGGAAAAAAATCCCAAATTGAGGTTCAACTGTTCATTGCATTACACTGACAGTAGAGGAGTTTTATGAAGTCTGTTCTGTGTTGGCTAACAATTTCTTCCTAAAGCTGTCAGATAGAATTATGTGGCAACGTGATTACAAGGGGTCCCCCATAGTCTTCTTTACTGAGACGGAGAGTTTGAGGCCCATTCTCACTCTTCTGCTCTCTTTTTGGTGCTATGGGTGCTCAGCAGGGAGCAGAGCATAGTCTGAGGTTGGTTTGCAGGAGGAAGGCATCAGATGGAGTAGAGAGAGGCATGGACAGGTCAGTCTCCTACTGGCCACAGTAAGAAGGCCCAGAGAAGTCTTGAGAATCAAGACAGCAGCTTTGGGATTGCTCTTGTCCCAGACAAGGGCTGAATTAGCTGAATAAGCTGGTAGGGGAGGGAGTCTACAGCATTTCCTCACTGCCCTGTGCCTGAAACAAGTCTGGAAAGGAGGCTAAGTTCCTTACTTGAATGACCCACAGTTAGCATTTCCTAAATATGAAGGTATAGTAATAATTTTTATATATTTTCAGAGCATGGTGGTTAGACAAATGTGTGCTAATTAGTTAGAGGAACAGCAATCAGTGCCACATAGTGAGAGTCAGTAAACTCTCTTGCCTGAGATACATTGGGACCGGGTAAACTCTCTATGGCCTTATGTATCTCCAGTGGCACAATTGATGAGGACCAAGATCTTTGTAATGGGAAGGACAGTGTGGCTGAAAAAGTAATTTGAGCCTTTCAGATAATGTGTTGTGGTTTTGCTTTCTTTTATAAGCTAGGAGAGCTTGGAGGGAGCCTCCTTTGGACACTCTATCTGACACCAGCTGGAGGAAATCCCTTTTGCTTTCAGATGGTTTTGGCTATGTTCCTACCCTGCCACGTGGAACTCCTTAGCCCAAGGTCAACCTTGGCAAACACAGCCTCCAGGCATGAAACCTGCAGCTGGGAGTAGAATGGTTTTTTCCTAGAGCTCCTTGAGTGAGTAAGACCCATCTGGAATTTCTGAAGGAGATCTTGCTCAGGCTTGCACTGTCTCCTGAGGAAGGAGTTTTTCTTATGGTATTATCATAACAAATTTTCCGTGGATCCATTATAACCATTGTTGGTTCCTCTACAGATAGTGCACATCTCAGAATAAAGTTCCTCAGGGCTGCTTCCTGGGCTTCCCTCTTTAAAAGTTTTTTTCCTGAAAGATGAGACGTGTGGTCTCACATCTTAATTTTTTTTCTCTGAAAACATCTGAGTCACACTTGCATGAGTAGCAGAACAGAAGATAAGGAGCAAATGACATGTCTGGTACAAGTGAGCTCACTGTTCCAGCTTGGTAGACAAATGTTTATACACTCAAATAAACAGCACATTCAGCTCCTTGGCTGATTCTCATGTGACACACAATGTGCTGTTCAATTGCATCATAATGGTGCTGATGATGACATAGGCCAATGTCAACAAGCTGGGAGAGTGAAACTGTAGAGCAAAGCCAGGCAGCAGGGCCTATGGTCCATGGCAAGGTG
Organism: Clamator glandarius; assembly: GCA_033459285.1. Taxonomy (NCBI): domain Eukaryota; kingdom Metazoa; phylum Chordata; class Aves; order Cuculiformes; family Cuculidae; genus Clamator; species Clamator glandarius. The sequence continues at coordinate 1,515,776 of JAUNZM010000310.1, read as the reverse complement.
TCATGCATTCAAGGAACCTGACTGCTGGGAGCAGGAGACATAAAAAAAGGATGTTCATGGAGTAAAATTTAGCTCCACAGTCCTAGTGTCTGTATTTGAACAGTCAGTGAACACATGAACACACCTTTTTTTTTTTTCTTTCTTTTTTCTACATCATCTCTCTTCTTTATAAGATCTTAACAACAACAATAAAAACAACCATCACCTAATAGCTTGGAGCGAAATCCTGCTGATTTTTTTCTGCAAACAAGTGGAAAATTATTTAGTTTTCTACTTTGGAGTAGCTATCAACACCATAGTCCCTCCCTAACTTTGTTCTAGAAAACTGGGCGAGGATGTGTGTAAACCCAGAACAAAAAGATAGCTCTTACCTGAGAAAGCTGACAAAATTGCAGTAGAAAAACTGCATTCTTGTCTTCTCCTCCTCCATTTTACATAATATTTTTTATGGCAGAAGAATATCAAAGACTGAACATTTATGGTCACTTGATCCTAATTTTCTGATGATTTTTTAAAAATTAAAAATCTCAGGGACATTTTCAGATTTAAAAGAATTTTAAATTCTCTGATCATTGAAGGACTTGGAAACCGTGGGACCTCTCAGATACTGGGTTAATTGTTTTTGAAAGTAATATTCACTACACCTTTCCCTCTCTAAGGTCTTTTTCTTTCAATAGTCAGCAACCTCGGCTAAATCCTCCTCAGTAATCCTTACTGAGCAGATATTTTAGTCCAGAAGGTAATCTGCTCACGTTTACCAATTTCAATGAACAATTTAGTAGCACTGTTTCAAAGGTGACCATCAATATTATTAGAGTCACATTGCTTTCAGTTTCAGTCTAAGAAGTGTGCGGGAATTTGCAGATTTCAATTACTTCTTAAATTCAAGAAGTCACTGATGTCAGAGCTGGTAGTGAAATTCTTTTAAATCAAACACTTATTATTGTTTAAAACCTACGAAACATTGTGGAAAAAATTCATATATTTACTAAAAGGGAAAATATAGACATCTGCACTGCTAAAAACTACAGTGCCAAATACAGAAAGTAATCAGACCTTCATAAAATACAGTTGACGTCAAAGATTTGATGTAAGGGTCCAAGGATTTCTAGATCAGTGACAGAACTGTATAAAACCATGGAGAAATTTGTACTCTTTCCACGATCCTCATCCAAACTGGGGAAGCTATATATCTGCCTGGCCAGTTGAAGTGAGCTTTGCTTTACTCCCAACATAGGACTTTTCCTACTTTGTCTGACACTTGGGTGTCCTCAGGAGCAGAATTGCCGTTCACATGTCAAGGCCGTCAGCATGCCCTTATGCTCAAATATAAAACATCTGGGTAGGACTCTAGGGAGCCCTATAAAAGAGATGAGGAATCCTTCTCTGAAGACATGGACTGGCTCCAAGGAGACCCCTTTTCTAATTCTTCTGCTTCTCACTGCCAAAGAGCATCTTGCCGGCTACTTTAATCTGCAAGATCCATCTTACTTTAACTGTATTGAAAAGGACTGATGTTTTGGGGTTGTGCTGTGCTATATTAAAATCCATATTTCAAATAATAAATGCTTTCCATTTATCCAGGATAGTCTCTTTTCTATTGAGCCAAACTTTCAGGCAGTTAGCTAAACCTTTCAGTAATATGAAGCACCTTTTTCATCTTGTGCCAACACTGTAATGCCTCCAATAATTTATGTTTAATTTTTAATACAGTTATCTATCTTGAGTAATTATGTGGGCTGCTCACAATATTCCATTTTCTGTTATGTGGTTTTTCTGAAGATCGTGGACTTAAAATAAAATACCATAGTAGTACTACTTTTCTGCTGAATTTCCTCTGAAAAAGAACTATTTAGACATACTTGAAGATACTGTATGTCAGACCTCAAGAAGTTCTTTGCTCTGTCTTTAGATCTACTGATACTAGTGTGAGGAACTGTATAAGCTGCTGTGACTTATGCGCTGAATAGCTTGAGAATAGGTCTGAGCCGAGTTATTTACATTCACAGAGATATTTTATTGGTGTTTGTGTGCAGGGTTCAGGTGTTGGGGACAAGATTTCCCTGCTGCCACTGGTACTGTTGGTGCTGCAAGTCACTACTGGGAGAGGCTTTCTGTGTCCCCTCCCATGGCTAAAGAAAGCTAGATCTACCACTCCTTTTCCACTCTTTCCATCGAACAAACTTTCTTCTCTGAGCTCTTAAAGAGTAGATGGCAGCATATGATGGTTGTGCATCTCTGCCACTGGGGAGGGGTCCAGCTGCAATGACGCTGAGATCACTGCAGTTGCCCAGTTGTGTCATCTGCACAGGGAGCTACCTTAAAACTGCAAGATCTTGTCTATAATGTCCCTATCTGCTTTGCAGGGAAAAAAGGGTGGTTATAATTCTTTCCAATGGCAAGATGGAAAAATATCTGCCCACAGCCCAGAGCTGCTTACACCAGCAACAGCCACGAAATATTCACCTGCCTTGAGCTACAGCTTGTTTCATACATGCAATCAGAGCAGATGGTTTTGTTAATATATATTTGGCAATAAACATTATATAAGTAATGAATCTGTCTGAGGGACTGGAAGAGAAACTCCTAGGGGCCATATAAACTTTCTGTCCAAATCTACATTTTGAGATGCCTGTGTTATTTCTCTCAGGCTTGGGAGATCTCTGTACAAGCACCACTCCTTCAAGAGGGGAAAACTCAGTTCTTTCCTTCTTTTTCCTGGCCAGATGGTAGCTTGTCCTGACATGCTCCTGCTCTGGGAATCGGGAGTGGGATGTTCATGGGGCTGCTAATGGAAATCTACACCAATGAGGCCATTTGAGTCCTGGATCCTTGTCAGGACCATTTCCATCCTATGTGTTGGTGAGGAGGCCTCGGGACAGCAGCTCTTCTCTGAAACAGCAGAGCTTCATGAGTGAATGATACATTAAATTCATACAGATCATGCAAACTTACAACTGACTTTGTACAGGAAATACAAGTCAAAATTAATTTTTCCTCATAGCAGACATCTGTAAACACAGATGTGTGCTATGTACAAGTACCTGAATGCAATGTATTTTGCTATATAGTATAATTATTCCCATACAGAAGACACGTGTGAAACTAAAAGGCCACTCCATTACAGAACTTGCACAGGTAAGGGACAGAAACAGCTTGCAAGAAACATTTTCTGTGTGCAGCTGCTTCAGTCCTGATCCTCAGAGAAGACCTAGATAATGCTCTCAAAAGGCAGAAACTTGGAAACTGAAACTAATATTCTAAGATGCTACTCGTCACGGATTCAGTATAGTTGTTGGTGTAGGCCCCTTGACGTGCCACTCCAACCTCTGCTGGTGTGAAGTCCGGTGATTTCCTCCCAAGCTGCAGCTATTGCACACTACTTGAACTCATTACATTGCTTTCTGAGTCTTTGTGAGACCTAAAGGAGAGCTTATATGTCCACAAATTTATCCTTTTTTAAAATTCTATATGTATTTGGCCTAATGGAAGCTATCACCTACCCTTATGAATGCCGTGAGTGTCATAGGACAGCTGCAACTATTAATAGAACTATTCTATTAAAGACATAAGGGATGCAAACTTGTTCTCATGGAAGTCCAAGGTAAAACTTTGCTTGATATCAGTGTCATAGATTTCATCCAGAGAGCAATGTGGTTTATTTTGTTAGTGGTTCATCGTATCAGGTGTTTCACCACACATAGAGGTAGCATTGAATAATAGAAAATGTGCAGGTAGGTCTAAGGCTGTAATTCAGTCTAGGACCTTTGGTGATGTCTTAAGCAGAGAGTCAAACAGATTAAGTAGTTTACGACCAGCTGGAGAACTCCCTTGATTGAATTACTGCATAGGCATTCAATTGCATAAATGTATTGGTTTTTATACGGTGTGCCAAAGCCTGATTTTAAAGTTAACTGTAGCAGACTGCAACTAATGGAGAAAGAGTAGTATGGCATTACAGTGCCCCTTAAGCAAGGAATATGAATGATGTGCACTCTGTTCTGTGCTTATGTAAAAATAATTACTGTAGCACTGTAGGGAATGAATTCTTTCACATTCACGAAAGGAAGGATTACTTGACCTGTTAGTCAGAAATAGTTCCTGGCCCCTATATTAGACCACAGGACCTGAGCAATTTCCAGTACTTTTAGGGACCTGTTTATGGATAGGATCCACGTATTTTTAAAACTATGTTAGATGTAAAGGAAAAGAGATGAAACAGGGTGAAAATGGGCACAATAGAATCATAGAATAATTTGACTTGGAAGGGACCTTAAAGTCCATCCAGTTCCAACCCCATAACATGGGCAGAGACACCTCCCATTAGACCAGGCTACTCAAAGCCCCATTGAGCCTGACCTTGCACACCTCCAGGGATGGGGCATCCACAACCTCCCTGGGCAACCTGTGCCAGGGCCTCATCACCCTCACAGTAAAAAATTTCTTCCCAATGTCTAATCTAAATCTCCCCTTTTTTAACTGAAACCCACTATCCCTTGTCCAATCACTGCATTCCCTGATTAAGAACCCCTACCCAGCTTTCCTCTTGTTCTCCTTTAAGTACTGAAAGGCTGCTATAAGGTCTCTCTGGAGCCTTCTCTTGTCTAGGCTAAACAAGCTGAACTCTCTCAGCCTGTCCTCATATGGGAGGCTCTCTGATCATCTTCGTGACCCTCCTCTGGGCTCGCTTGAACAGATTCATGTCCTTCCTTTGCTGATTACTCCAGGACTGAACACAGTATGCCAGACAAGGTCTCATGAGAGCAGAGTATAAGAGGAGAATCCCCTCCCTCGACCTGTTGGTCACACTTCTTTTGATACAGCCCAGGATAAGGTTGTCTAGCAAGCTCACATTGCTGGCTCATGTTGAGCTATTCTCATCCACCAGCACTTGCAAGTCCTTCTCTTCAGAGCCATCCTCAGTTCATTCTCCATCCAGTCTGTAACTATGCTTGGGATTGCCTTGACCCAGGTGCAGAACCTTGCATGGTGTAAAGGATAAACTGTGTTTACAGAGGTCTTCCTGGCTGCGTACAGGAAAGGCACAGAGCAAGCACTGATCCCTATGAAAATGCTTTCACCAATAGGTGGGAGAAGTTTGCTGGTTGCAGCCAGCTCTGCTCTCTTGCATCCTCTCACGGGGCTGCAGTTTTTTATTCTCTTCTGATTTGCTGGAGACCTGGATAGCTTTACCAGCAGCTTTCTAGGGGGGTGACCAGAGAGCATGTACATTCAAATCAACCCTTTGCAGAGATGGTCAAAACTGCTCAATAGCAGTGCAGGCTGCCTGTATCATGGGCTGTCAAGGCAAATTGGAGCTGACAGCTAGAAACTGCTCACATAGATTTCCTATTGCTCCTTTTAACCAGTCTGTATTAAATTGCACCAAAAGGGCTGACAGCCTTAAAATCCATGCCATTATATCACATTAAGGGCTGCAGAAATCTGCCTGCTTTCACAAATTTCAAAGTCAATTGATATATAAGCCCAGGAGACATCCTAGAGCCTAGAGACACGGTAAAATGAGCACACATATGTGCATATTCGTTCTGTATCCAAGTCTATCTGCACTTCTCAACTATTGCCCCATATCAACATTCCTCAAAACGCTATACATAAAGGAAATTCTTTCAATATAAAAAAATAACCACATGCATGAATATTTCCTTCAGGAAGCCTTCTGGGATTTGAAAGTGCTGTTATAACTTATCTTGCATTCGTTAATTGCAAGAATAACCTGCATATGTATGAATACTGTGGAGGAAAATGGTGCTGCCTGACTTAGTAAGGAGTGAAGATGAGTCCTTGCATTTCAAGTAGAGTAAGGACTCAGTCCAGCATATAGTATCTAATGCATAACTTTTGAAAAATGTTTCCTTTGACACATCTCCATCACCTCAGCAAAAAAACTGGGCACAATAAGTAGCATTCCATCATCAGTTCAGTACAGAAATGCTCATGTCAATATGCTGGTCACAATATCATCTTTTACATAAAGCTTAGGATATACCACTGTTCTCCTTCCCTAGTTAATTGTGGTGGTGGGACTGGAGGGTGATTAATTATTTCTCTGCTTCCTTACTTTTTGTATCAAGCATGTTGCTCTTGCTATCTTGACTGTTATAGAGTCAGCAGACTGTCACTTTTTATACCAGCAGAAGATAATTTCCTTTTAGGTCTCCAGCTAGCCTCCCTCCAGATTCATGTGAATATAAATAACATACATCAAGGACTGGTAGATAAGCTACCTTTCTCACACATATAAACCCTTGGAAACTAATCATATTTCCTTCCTGAAAAGGAGTTTATCAGAAGACAGACAACCCTTAATTTGACACTCGAGAAAAAAAGCAGTTAAGGGCACTTAAACCATATTCCTCTTGTCTTCCTTCATCAACATGTAAGAAAGAAAAATATTCATGTAACCCATGTCACATTTTTAAAAATCCCTTACACAGTCAAACCTCAACACGTGTAAAAAATTTGTATATTATGATTTCATCATTTTCTTTGGTCACTGGACTTGGGAACAGTCTGATCCAAATCCTGAGACAAGCACTGGGACTTCGATAGGTCACTCCGGTCTGTAGCAATGGCAACCTGACCTTGGCACTACTTGAAAGGCAAGTGAAGATTGGGAGGACTGCTTCACTAACCTTCAAAACTCTGTGGCCTGATAAAGTAGACAGGCCATCTGCAGAGGAAAATAAACAACTAACAGAACTGGCTATGTCCTCAGCTGTGTTAGAGAGATTACATCATGATTTATATACACAAACACACACATTATTTAAAGATGTAGTCTATATTCATAATTTCTATCCAGAAATCTAATTTTCAGTCAATGTGCATTGGTCCATCTATTTATTTATTTTTAAAATACTGGGTTTGGATAGCAACAAAATGTGATTTTACTCACTATATCACTTTTACAGATTTAATATATTATCACAATCAAATGTGTCTCTCAGTGTCTCTTTCTGATTCTGAAATCTGTGTGTGGCCTTGAAGGTGATTTTTGATTTCTGAGATGTGTTTTTATTGTAAGGATTAATGTTGACTTTGTTGGGATGTGACAATTTCCACTGTGTGGTTCAATACCAGTGACAATGAAAGAACAAGTCTGTTGAATTTAATATTGCTAAAAAAATGATTCTTGCATTAAGCAAGATCGTCATGGCTTTCCTTCAGATCATTAAAATGGGAATGTCTCAAAAGCAGCCTGGGAGGTCATTTGTGACTCAGAGTCCTGCACTAGCAAATGCATTTTTTCTCCCTCGCTCATGAGAGCCATTGCTCTATCCAGGCTAAAGTCCCAGAGATTTAAGAGCATTTCCATTCAGAAGGCCAAAATTCTTTGGCGTCCTTTCTTTACATGCCCCACAAGGCACTTGAAATCACAGTGTCTGATTTTATGCATCAAGTCATGTAAACACATTCACTATTTATATCACTAGCAACTGCAACAAAGATTTAATCCTGAAGTTTCCAGAGAGGGCAGAGCCATGTTTGTTCCAGCTCCAGCTCTGCTGCCTTCAGTAGGCCTTCTCCAAACAGATGTGGGGCTGATGCCAAGAAAGTGGTTCATCCTTGACTGAACACCATTCACATAGCTTGGACAAACTTGTGTACAGCTGGTTCTTTCTACTTCAGGATTAATGGGGTATAAATGAGCCCATGGCTTAACAATCAGGGTGTTTCCATCAGCCATGACACTGAAAAGCCCTGTAGGAAACATGGTTATCAGACACCTATTATGGAAATATGAGGAACTGTTAAATGAACTAGCAAGTCTTAATGAAATTTATTTTTCTGTACTGCTTTCTGCAGTTATTCCAGTCTGAGTGCAGTCTGAGTATTTAGAATTTAATAGAATTAAATACGTTCTAATGTACTTGCATCTTAAACACTACTTTTTGCTAGAATGCCTAAGTTTCGAAAATGTTACAGCCCTCAGTATGCATAACGTTGCAGTAATTTTGCTACCTTCTTTTCTTTCTTCATAAATTAGTTCAAAATCTCAAATAATTTTGAAGTGGTAAATACATGATGATCAAGCAGGTTTTGCAGGAGTGAAATGAAGATACTGAAGTAACAGTGTTGAACAAAACTTCCAGGCTCTAAAGAAACTTGGAGGTGAATCGTTAAATCAATGCTGGTTTTCATTTTATTTTTCTTACAAAAGGATAAAAAAAAGTCACGATTTCTTACCAAGCATCCTTAAAGGACAGCTTGGCATTGGCTCTGACTTCTTAAAATTAAAATCATATTGATTTTCCATTTTAATAAATAAATGTTTCTCCCTGAGCTTGCTTTAGGAAAATAAAAATGTTTTCAGTGCAATTTTCTCTTCGGCTATTGCCTGGACTTTCACTGTGGAATACACGTCTATATCCAAATTAGAAGACAAAGGGATAACCCTTAATAGCCCTTGTTCCAAGGCCCTAGTGGCACAGTGCAAGTTTCACCCTCTCAGACTTGTAAACAAAATGCAAGTTCTCTCAGGTTACTCTGCGTGATACTTAATTCTAAAACTGTCCATGAATGTTTATGTTGTTTAGGAAAGAAACTGGTGTGATACTCAGATGCACTATAAAAGACTGTTTTCTCCCCTCATCCCCCTGCCTGTACACCTCATCGTGAATGGCTAGGAGCACAACTGTCTCTTGCAGCTTATTAGACACAAACCATGCTACTGCTAGTACTATGTTTAGTCTGCCTCCTGCTTGTGAGTTTGTTTTATATATACAGTGCTAAAAATGATGGTTGTATAAAAGTAGGACTTTAATGTTGTTGAATTCTTCTGGATTAAAACTGGTAACTTTTAAATGGGCTAAGTTAGGAATTCTGATCATTAGAGCTTGTTGGCTACTTTTGGATCCTGGTAGCTTAGGGAGACCAGAAAGACCTTTTCTAAATCTGTAAACTCTTAAAAGTGTCCCTTGACCTAAGAAGCAAAGACATATTTTCAAAGTAGAAGGTCTTACCCAGGCTGTCCTTGTGCTTTATACTTAGGATGGAGAAAAAGCAGCTGCTGAGGTGGAACGTGCAATAGAGTTTGGTGAAAGATCCCTTTTTTCTCTTCCTGGTCTTGTGCCTAGTTTTCCTGTAAGGTAAGGGAAGAGCTCCAGACAGGTCAGTATTGAATAAGATCACCTCCAAAGGAGGTATTAGTACTTTATGTACTGCTATGTGTGATTGGAAAGGAATAATTTAGTAAGATAGCTACTGAATTATTTGCATAAATGATTTTAAGACACAATTTTAACCTCACAGAGATGCCAAAATCCCTTTCCTTGTTTGAAAAGCCAGTTAAGACTGTTAAGCAACACAACATTCTTATTCCATCACATAATTTACAAAACTCAAGCACTCAAGAGCAAGAAAATTAATAATTTAGGAGATCATTAATCTCTTGCTGCCCACATGATAAACACGATTATCAATCTTATCAGCTACGGAGAACTGAACTTTTCATCACAATACAAGGACCTTCACTCTGACTATAGCTACACAATATTTCATTAAGAAACCAGAAACATAGAGTAAAACTGTCCTGAAACACAACAGTCAGCTATAAACACATTAGTGAAACAGACTAATAGGGCCACATGTAGGCCTAATTTCAGTAAGACTCAGTTTTGTGTTCCTTTTTTTGCTGTTTTGCTACATCTATTTTACTTTCAGACTTTGTTGTTTGTTCATTTTTTCTTATCAAGTTTATGTGGCAGTTAATAAACACAGTTACTAGATAACATTTATAAAGAAAAATCTTTGGATACCTAACTACGACTAAAGCAATTGAGGAGGACACTACAGCTAAGAGCCAAGGCTGTTTTTTTTGTGGTGCAACAGCAAATTCTTTGAAGTAGACTGAATAGTGGGTGATTACTGAGCTCACTGAAATCAAGAGGCATGATTCCACTCAGTAAAACTCAGCAAAATGGGAATAAGCCTTAATTCTGGCCATGGAGAGCTGAACTCTGAAAGCCTGGAGGACAAGGTCACCATGCCAACTGTTACTGCCAGAGTGCAGAGGACATGTTAGGATTTAATAAGTTACAGCTTTAGCCCACAACTGTGTTGGGAGCACGATATGGCTGAAAAGCATTGCTGTGGTACTGTCTGTGGCAACTAGCTCTTCAAGCTTCCTCAGTGTCTCATATGGGTAGGTAGATGGTAGGAGATCAGCTGCAAATGACACTATTTGAACTACCTGAACTTTTTACACCTACCTACTGGTCAACACAAAATGAACAGTGTCCTCATCACTTAATTTCCTTGCTTTTAAATGCCTGTCTTTTGCAAACAGCATGAGAGGCAAGAATTTTCTAGCGATTACATATCAACTATAACTAGCTTTTGAATCAAGATTGTATTTATTTTTTCTGTGTTGTTGTGATGGTATTTGGAGATAATGGCAGGTTAGAAAGTGCTTCCTGAAACTATGCTTTCCTGTCATAGATATGAGATGAATTTTTGGTAGAAGCAAAACAATACCACAAGATCTAATTTTAACCACATTTTGGAAGGAAAATATAATTCTGGTTTTTGAAGGGATAATAATGTCTTTCAAGATTCATTCCTTATCAGTGCAATTATGTAAGAAAACACCTTTTCTCTGACATTTCTACAGGAAATACAAGGAACTAAGCATTCCTTACCTTGTGGCATTTCCATAAAAGCATGCTTTCCTGCATTATTTTGTGAAGGAGCAGCAAAAATAGCTTTTCTTGTTACAGTGTTTTTAGCAAAAATCTTGAGAATATGCTCCTGGATTTATTAACCATGTGGATACTCCAAATTACACTTAATTTACTGTGCTTCTTCTTGCTACAGAGTGACATAGCTAAGGGCAGGCTCTGAAGAAGAGCTTGAAGATCTCTTGGCTCTTACTGCGTGCTTGTAGTTTACACAAAACTACTTGAAGGAAGGCAAGCGTGGACCAGAGTACCTCTTCCATCTCCAGGTAGCAGGGCAGGTTGTGGCATCCTATCCTGCGGCCCCAGCTAGGTGGGAAGGACAGTTGTGGGACACTGGGGGCTACCTCCCTGAGGATGGGCATGGGTTGAGGCTGTGCCAAGATGTGGGCTCATGGGTGGGAAACAGACAAGCTTAAGCAAGGGAACTCTGGACTGGAGATAGGGAAAGTAGTTTCATGATTAGAACGGTTGGATGTTGTCAGGGGTTCCCAGGAAGGCTGTGAAAGCCCCCTGTTTGGACGTATTCAAAGCTCAGGTGAAACAAGACTCATTTATGTTCAAAGCTGGCCATGGTATGGATAAGAGTGTTGGGCCAGATGCTTCCAAGAGGTCCTTCCCAACTAAACTGCTGAATGATTCTAAGTTGCACTACTGGCTTTGAGCAGTTTCTTGGAGTCAGTACAGATATAAATATGTCTTGCAAATCTATTTGACAATTACTGTTTGACCACCTGCTTTCCCCTCTGTACACTTCTCTTTCCACTGTTCTCCAAGATCACTCATGGACTGCAAAGAAAAGAGGGTGCAGAGGCTTCCTGTGGTGGGGCAGGCTAGCTGCAGGCTGGTATGTCATGTGCAGGGGAGGTTCTTCATCCCTATCAATGCTAACAAGTTTTGGTAAGGCTGGAATTTCTTTCCCAGCAGAAGGCTCCGCCTTGCAAAGCCCACTTGATCCTCTTACAGCCAAAATGGTATGAGGACTTGCAGTGTTCATACTGCAAGGCCATTAGCAATTCTTGTACCTCAGGTGACTTATTAATATCTTATTTGACAAGTCAGATTTAAATGCATGTTGAAAAATGACTTTATGCTGTCGGAGCTCATTACATTTTATGCACAAAACAAAATCATTATTCAGAGATTTGGAACTGCTTTACTAAAGTGGGCATCTATTGAATATCCCCAGTGCAATTCTTCCTTCTAATACGGTAATTCGTTATCTGTATTTAATTATCTGCAAGGTGAAAGGTTGCTGGGCAGTGTTGTTCAGCAATAGCCCAATGGAAATTTTTAAGTACTTTCACTCTGGGCTGACTGTCTTTACAGATCAATCTTACTGCTAATGACAACCAATACTTTCAGATGTGATTACAGACTAGCTCCATCTTTTCATGAGCCGAGACTCTTTGGAATCATATGTATTGATCTTTTTAATAGAAGTCAAGAAAAATGAAATTATCGTGGCTTCTTTTTGCAAAACTATGATAAATGGGAACTTGGAAAGTTACAGAAGATTTTTTTTTTTGTGGATTATTTTAATCACTAAAAATGATGGTCTTTTTAATAATGTTTGTCTTTCCATTATGCACATTTGCAGCAAAGCCAAAACTTATTTTTGTATTACTTTATATAACCACATTTAAGCAAAGACATGTCAGGATTGCCTGCTGGCATATTTAGGTAACTATCCAGTAGACTCTAGGCTAAAGGAGAAAACTGCTTTTAGAACCCAACAGTTTGTATTTTCTCAGCATCTGCAAGTTTAATCCAATTTCTAGAACAGTGTTTTGGGATGTCTGCAATCAATTATTCGTTTGTTGCTTGCACAGATCTTACCCTTCGTTGCATGTCCTATTGTGATAAGAGACTTTGCCTATGTACATTTTCTTTCTTTACATAAGTCTCATACTAACTTTTACTTATCCAGTTTTCAACATAAATGTCACATGGCTCTGTCTTTCACTTCATTCTCCATGTTCATAAACCTCTAGTCTTTTACAAGGAAATGTGCCTATTGCACCCTGCCCCTGGAGGCTAGAGGACAGTATTTTGGCTACATATTGTGCTATGAACATTGATGCATCTCATTGAAGACAACATTTGCTAGTTTAACTTGTCACTCTTGTGTCCATGAAGCGGAAATAAAAACATTAGATCCTGCATTAATTGTACCTTTTCCTCCTAGATTCGTTTTATTGCAATCGTAGTGGGTAAGATAAATCCTAGTAACAAAATGGCAGAAGAAAAGATATGGATAAATCATAGGAGTGGTGGAAGATATATGCTGGTATTAATGGGAGCTGGAAGATACACACATGACCTACAGATATTTAAAATCATAGGCACTGGCAAACTCTCCTCAGTTTGAAAGGCAGTGTGATGTTTTCTTATTGCCTGATTGATCCTCAGTTCTCTTTAATCTTCTGTACGTTGTAAATTCATGCTCTTTTCAGACTTATTTCCACAAGGCAATTTCCTTTTTTTCTAATCACACCCCCATAATTTTTTAACTTCCTCTTCACTTTTCATTATGCCTCTTGTCACAGCAGTCTTCAATACGCAGTCATTTGATTTTATTGCTATCCTTGAAACTCTCAATATTTTTTCAGTCAGATTGCTTTCTGAACACTTCGGCAACCTGTATCTCACTGTTCTTAGAGGTCCAGGCTTAACAATCTTTGTGCATATTGTCAGCTTCGGGAGTCTGTTTTTTTTTTAAGTCATGATACACAAAATCTACATTTCATTAAGAAAGTTCTTAAACAGTACACGACTAAGAGTGTATACCAGGTACTTTATGTCTGCCCTGTTTTGTTTCCTCTTGCTTCAGTTGGATGGTTTTGGATAGATGCAGTTTGAAGGTCCTCTAATGACATCTCTATCCCACAGATTCTGCCTCTAGCGGTTCTTGCTGTGCACATTTTTCTTTGGACATCCTGTTCGCACTGATTATTATACTGGCAATATTGGAAAAAACCTTCAAAATCTCATTGATTACAATTTTATACTGTGTCTTTTTGTGATGGACTAGACTATTAAAAGTAAGCTTTTATATTTTATATAGAATGAAGGCAGTCTGTACTGCAGATGGACTAAGCCCAGTGATAAAATAATTTTGTGATATGCTGCACTCAGCTGCACACAATCCAGAACTTAAATAAGAAGTCTGAATCAAAAAGAAAAAAAGCAACTATCTAATAATTGCTTTAGGTATGCCTAGGTATTTTCATTAAAAATATTGAATGATGTTTCAGCACGTATTGCAACCATTCATACTCAGTCAGGACCAGCCATTTTTTCTGTGTCTTTCTTAAACTTTAATTTATGGAATTATGTCTCACTGACTTTACCTAGGGAAGCTGTTGCTTTGTTATTTAATGAAGATGTAAAGTTAACAACCTTGAGAAGAAGACTGCAGAATTGCATTACAATATATTTCTTTCAGTTTATCTGGAAAAGTCAAGTTATTCTGCCAGTTCCGTTTTATTAATGAAAAAAACATTTATTTGGGAAAACAAACTGGCTTAAAGATCCTTTGTTTTGAACACTAGAAGCTAATTTGTTGGCATGCTGAAACAGAGAACCCTGAAGCTGTCATCAGAAAGATGGTTAACATTGTTGATGTAGTTTCGTGAAACACTGACTTTGTGAAAGATTTTTTTTGCCAGTGGATACCATGTAGTGTACAATACACAAATAACTGTGTATATGATTTCTTCAGCTCATTTCTTTAGATTACACACTTTTTTTTAAGGAAGCATGATAAGGTATGTGTACTAAAATTGTTTTAAGAGGTCCAAAGCAATCTGGATTAAATATTTCAACTATTCACTTCAGTTCATGTAACACTTATGCATGTAAGTGAATCTAGATCCCTTGAGGATTCTCCTTATTTACTTGAATAATCCCAATAAGATCTGTCTCGGTACCTGTATCATTTATATGTCAAAGGAAGGAGGACCTTGCTACTGCTTTGAGTTTTGGAACCCTTTCCTTCTTTGACATAAACTTTGTCGGATGAGCCTGAAACAAAGGTTAGCTGTACAAATAGTGTTTTACATGTAGAATATCTTGCAGGATCAGGCAGGATGTAATTTCATATTTTTTTCTTTAGTGTGGCTGAGTTTCTTATCTGGGCAAGAGGGAAAGACTAGAGTATTGAAGAGGTAGGATAAACCTCAAATTAAATAGGGTGATATAAGACATTTATAATAGAGACAGTTTTCAGCTTGTTTTTTTTCTCAACTCATCTTAATTATTTTTTATTCTATAGGAATTCTGTATAGGCTTTTTTCTGCCTACCTTCTTACATAATAAATGGACTAGCTTCTTTACTAGAGCAAGTAAGAGGCAGGAATGCACTGGTTTTGTGACTAACCATCGAGAAACTTGGCTCTACATCCTTTGCACAACTCAGAGGGAAAATTCACCAGTTTTGGCTGTCTAGAGCTTTATCCTCATTCTTTAACATCATTTCTCTTTGGTATGTGCAACACACAGATTGTGTGACAGCTACTTACTATTCCATTTTTATAAAGGATTTGCATGCTATTATGAAGTCTGACAGTTCATTACCAAATCTTATAGTACAGTCCAGAAGTAAGCAACAGTTATTGCTTACAAGTCAGCATTTCCTTGTGATTACCGTATAGTGGCATCAAAGATCCATGGTTATTTCTCATTTGAATGACAAACAGTTTATCTACCCATCTATCTACCTATAGATATCTATATGTAGTGCTGCTCAGCATTTTTTTTCAATTTTAATGTTTACCAAATTATAATAAGATCTCATTTTCTAATTTCAGGAAAAAAAGAATAATTGGGGAAAAAGGATACAAAGTACATAGTAATCTATGAATTAGGAATGTGAAGGAGGAAAGGAAGAGAAAGCAGACATTTAGCAAAAAAGAGATGAGAGACAGGGCTGGGCTGAGGATCTGCATCGACAGATTTGTCAGTTTTGTGTCCTACTATATTGAAGAGATAAACTGATTTCCACGGGGCATCTTGAGTGCTGCTGAAGCTTCACAAAGGGTTAGAGCAAAAAAGATGTCAGCTCTCAATGGGAGCCCTAGTTCATCTGAGACAGTCCTTCTCTGTTCAAGATTAGAGTTTTGGTTATCATGGAAAGATCTGTAATATACTGATGTGACAATGAAACAGTTAAATCTGTACTGGGTATCCCCAGAAGAATAAGTCAGAGAGTAGCTATTTAAAATGGCAAAATATTTGGTCTGGTAAAGAATTTTTTTCCATTCAACTATTTTTTATGGAAAACTTTTTTTGTGTTTTTTTTTAAAATGAGAAATCTTGAATGGAAATCAGTTATCTGATTTTTTTTTTTTTGTGTGTGGAAAGATCACTGTATTTGAATTGTAGAGGTAGCTCTTAATTGGTTAAATATTCTGCTATCTTATAAGTAATTTCCAGTGACAAATACCAAAGCTGGTATTATCCAAAAGAGCACTTGATCCCTTGCATATGTAAGTACAAGTGGTCAGAAGAAACACCTCTCTCTGGTGTGGTCTCCAACCTCACTTCTGCTGAAATAAATGAATGTATTCTTTTTCACTTCTGTACAAAGAGAAAGGGAACCTAGGATCTAGGGCTTTCATGAATATGCTGTGTGCTAAGGAAATGAATGCTAGGAAACCAGCTGCAGCTGATGGCCAACAAAAGGAATGTCTGCAGATGGAAGAATGACAATTGGCAATGAACTCTAACAGAAATTGTTTTCCCTCTGGAATTTGATAACTGTTAATTCTTCATGTACTTGGCTTCCGCTGATGAACACAGTACTTTTCACTGATAAGAAATTCATATTCTTAAACTCCACATGAACTCAAAAAATACTAACATATAAATGCTTACCAGCAAATATGAACAGCAAATGTCAGAGAAAATTTAATAATTGCGCCTAATAAAATAAGCTTGTTTTTGTAATCTTGCTTTATACATTTCTGAAGGAACAATCACTCTTATGAAACTAAGTAAAAAATGAAATGTAGTGTGTGGCTAATTGGGAAAGGATCAATGAATTTAGCAAGGCCAGAGGAGTCATTCTGAAGAAACAACAGTTTAAAGCAGTGTTGATTTAACTGTGTGCTTTGTTTATCTGCCCTTCTGCCTCATGAGGGACCAAATATGTCCTTGATATGGATAGTCAACCAATCTCCCGTGTGAAGTCCTGAGTGAGACAAGGTGGTGATTTGATATGAATGCTGAGAAAACCTTCCTATTACTGTAGCCTACCATGAAACACTCAATATACGAAACTGACTCCCCATTTATTTTGTTAGAAATAATATGTAGCATTGGAATACATGAATAACACATGACAACTCATTTCATTTAGCCTACCCTTGCTTCCCATGAAGGAGTAACAGACAGATAAACGGCAGCAGCTCCAGTCTCCTACTCCACAATCTGGCATATTCTGGTGAGCACAGCCCACAGGTGAAGGTGGAGCAAGGAAAGAAAGAAAAGGAAGGTAAGTATCACACGAATGGAGTAGAGAGAACAACAAATTGACATGGGGTATACTGCAAGTCACACATATATGGTTATGCAAATTGAAATAAAGGAAGAGAATGGGGGAGAAGAGACAGAAGCCTTCGAGAGCTAAGTAGAGGAGATAATGGTTGCATATGGTACTGGCAAGGAAGACAATGAAGACAAGCAAATATAAATACAGATCAACCTGGAGACGATCTACTTGTCAGATTCAGAGTTTCTGATGCAAATTATGGAAGTATTCCTGAAAGATGGCCCCAGCATTTCCTAGCATGGAAAGCAATAGGTAAATCTTTAGTTGCTACTCATGCTTTAATTAGTAAGGCTCAACAAACTGTCTGCAACAAAATATGCTTGGACCTGCTAGTGAACCAGCTCCAGCTTCCTAATAAGAGCTGCCTCATCTGTTCTGTGCAAAGGTGGCAGAGAATCTTGTCTTCATGTTGGTTCTGATGGAAGTCCAGCACGAACTTTACAACAGTGAAGATGGAACTTGTATTGCATTGCATTGCATCATCACATCAATCACGAATCACTTAGAGTCATAGAAAGGTTTGAGTTGAAAAGGATCTTAAAGATCATCCAGTTCCAGCTGCCCAGCTGTGGGCAGGGACACCTCCCACCAGACCAGGCTGCTCAAGGCCCCATCCAACCTGACCTTGAACACTTCTAGGGAAAGAATATCCTGTTCCAGTGCCTCACCACCCTCATCATGAAGAATTTCTTCCTATTATCTAATTTAAATTTTATCCCTTCCGGTTTAAAGCCATCCCCCCTTGTCCTGTCACTACATGCCCTTGTGAAAAGTCCCCTGTTGTGGAACCTCATGAGGTTCACACAGGCCCACTTGTCCAGGTCCCACTGGATGACATCCCATCCTTCCGGTGTGACAACTGCACCACTGAGATTGGTGTCATCTGCAAACTTGCTGAGGGTGCACTTGGTCTCGCTGTCTATGTCATCAAGGAAAATATTACACAGCACTGGTCCCAGTACTGACCCCTGAGGAACACCACCTGTCATGGATCTCCGTCTAGACATCAAGCCGTTGACCACTACTGTCTGAATGCAACTCTCTAACCAATATCACAACATAGCAACCAACATACCTCATCACACCTTACCTTTCTTAGCTGACTCATTGTATGCTCTGAAAAATGTCTTGCTTATGTCTCTTCTGGTTTTGTACTCAATGTAGGGTTAGGAAAGATACTGTCACTTCCATTTCCATACTAAAAGTTTTCATTCTCAGTGGGAACTTGTGTTATTCTGGTTACTTCAAAGACATCCTGTGCTGCTTATATGGCATGCATAATTCCCCAGTACTGCAATAGAAGAAAACACCCGCTCTCTTCTCACTTGTCCTGGACTGGGGTGAAACAGGATGATACAATTTTGTTTATACTGCTTCTCTTCTCTTGTTGATGAGTCTCTTTTTTTTTTCCTAGCAACATGTTGATGCAACAGGTGGCAAATATCAGAAAAGCATCTGAAAAATGTGATCCAAATGAAATCATCTTTCCTGTAACATCTCACAGTATCTGTTGACCATAAAATTTAGTTGGATGATCAAGAAGAGATGGATAACTTTGCATTTGACGTGATCTTTCTTTACATTTTACTTCTAATTATTTCCACATGCTTCTTACCTGAAAAGTGTTTTCATCTTTTTCTTTTGTATAGTATTCTTGAATAAGACTGATATAGCATTCTTGAATAAGACTGATATAACTTTAGCCAAAAATCTTTTTTTGTGACAATACATTGCTGGAGCATTCATTTAGCTGTGAATTGAGAATGCTGGGGATATCTAGAACTAGTTTTGGAGTAGCTAGAAACATTTTCTGTTCATGAACATGAAATGCAAGAAAATGAAATATGATTGACTTCAGAATCCCTTCAGTATGGCCTGATGTGTTACTCCTGAATACAGCACAGTTTCTATTCTTCTCTTTTTTTCTCCAAGGAGAATCTTCTCACAGGATTTCTGAATACTAGAAAATTTTGCATGTTCTACACAACAAGAATAGATTACCACTGCCAACTCTTTTATAGCTGCTTCAGACTTCAGTCTTCTAAAGGGTCATAACATCTGCTATACATTTACAGAATTTCTACTAATATATTTAAAAGAGTAGATTTATTATGTGAGTGCTGAATTGTGAAGATTTTTCCATGTGCTGAAATTGGTCAGTAGGTTATCCTGAAAAAGCTAAATATAGCTATTTCTGTATATTCGCATATAATTGCATGCACAGTGCTGCTATTTTGGTCACTCAGCCCAAACCACATTACACAGCAAACAATGGAAAAAATCCGTTTGCTTGCAAGACTGGGCCTCAAAACTTATTGTAGTCCCAGTAAAACCATGTGCAAGGAAATTTACTCTTGCAAATACAACTAGAAGTAGAATGCAAGTTGGCAGGAAAGATTTCAAGGAAACGCAGTCAAAACTTAAAATCAGGAACATTTTTTAGAGAGAATGAACCAATCTCAATAAAATATCTTTAATGAGAAAAGTTACTGAGGTTCAGGCTAGACTCTCTGGTTAGGTCTAAAGCTGGACATATCAGAGCTGCCTCATGGTTCAGGATCTCAGCTGAAGTGAATGATATACATCTTTTTTTCAGGCCCTGTGGATGCATTTTGTTTGAAGTATCTTTCTATTTCTCAGGGCAGGAACAGAAACTGTCTCTGCAGCAGTGTTTGAGGGTCAGTTGTGATTCAGGAGAATGAGGAGTGAGCAACCAAACTTGCATTCCTCACGTCTTGAGGATGTGCCGTGAGTGATGAACTTCTGGCTATTCTGATGGAGCATCCTTTTCACAGTCTGGGTTTTTTTTTGCCTCCTAAAAATGTTTGTGGATTGGGAAAACAGCTTCCCACTTGTACTCTAGTCACAACCCTTACTGCAAACAGCAAGGACTGGTAATCAAGTTTGCTTGTGCCTCTTCTGTTATGATCTTTATTTCCCTAATGGGTGGGTGCTGATGACATTTCCCTACAGGAAAATATTAACTGCATAACCTTTTCCCTCTCTTGGCTCAGCGTCATCAAGTGTTGTCAGATGTCAAGCGCCCTGGTTTGAAGTCAGCAGATACTCCTCCTGTCTGGGCACAAAATGCTGTGTTGCTGCCAGCAACGCCCTGGTGATCCCAGCCTCCTGAGTGCCACTCTTTGTATGTCTGCTAGCCATCTTTGACAAAAAGAAAAATGTTTTTCATGTACTACTAAGGAAATCCTTGGTCAAGATAAATAGCTTCCCCTCCTGCTTGTCTGCTGCCAGGAAGCTCTAAATAGAATCTCTGTAGTAGGTCTTTTTTTTTTTAATTACCTCACATTGGAGTTCAGTTCTAAACCCAGCCAGGAAATGTAAGCTGTGTTGGAGCTGCTGAAAGGCCACAGACCTTGCTAAAAGGGCAAGTATTACAAAGCCCTAAGAACATGTTGCCCCATTATTCACTGGAACAAGTTGCCCAAGGAGGTGGTTGAGTCACCTTCCCTGGAGGTGTTTAAGGGACAGGTGGACAAGGCTCTGAGGGTCATGGTTTTGTGTTTGATAGGAGTGGTTGGACTCGATGATCTGGTGGGTCTTTTTCAACATGGTGATTCTGTGATTCTATGATCATACATTTATTTGAGAGACAACAGCTCTGCTGATACCTCCAGTACCTCTTTACCTCCTGTAAGACCAACTTTGCCCAGTGACACATTCTCTGAAAAGTACTTTTTGCATTTTGTTGCCACCAACTCTCCATCAACTCCACCTACGCCCAGCAGTGCACAGCCAGTCTTGTGGCAGCCAGTCCTGCTGTCTTTACAAAGGCAGTAGCTTTCTAGCCTCGTACATTAGCAGGAGAAAAGGTGAAGAGCCAAGCAAAGCACTGACTTTTATTTTTTAAAAAACAAATCAATGCAAGCCTTTTGTGATCTTTCCATCCTGGCTTATGATTTCTGCGTGTTAATATAATTGAAGAGCTTGAAATACAGCTTTGCTGAACACCCCAGGTGTTTGGGTGTATGCAAATGGAGATAAAACATGTTGAAAGGAGGATCACCTAATTTATACTGGAATGTGTGTTGTCCAGCAGTATTTTTGGGGTGTTTTCTCTTAAAATTCAATATTTTTCAATGGATTCGGAAAAGACAAGAAATATGTCTGGGGAAAGGACAAACTTTTTTTGTTCCTTTGAAAAATTATTACCTCAAACAGTAATTTGTAACTGCAAGTAGCTGTGGGTGACTTCTTGCTAATTTTAGTAAACAATGACTGCATTAAAAACATTCCGGCACTCACCACAATGACACAGATGCAAGCTAACATGTAAAACCATAGTAGTGGTGTCAAACACAGAGGTACTGGCCTGAGGTGTGCACTGTTTCGGGTGATGCTGAGAGTATAGGTTGCCCCACTGTGGCTGTAAAATGACAGCAGGACATGGAAAACAGCAGAGTATCTGCAAGTGAGTTGAGGAGATAAGGTGGAGTTACAAGAAACTGAGAGACAGAAAAAGAAAAAAGACTTAGATGCTGGTTAGAGTATTGTGGAAAAGGAGCTAGGGAAAAGGATGTTAGGACTGGAACAGGGGGAGTGAAGTAGCTAGTGGTAATGGAAGCAGCTATGAAAAAAAGAAGTGTGATAAGAAGAGGATGGAGGACTAGGGACAAAACACAGAAGCATCTGAGAGGAGGAAACAGGATCATAATGTGTCTGAAAAAAAAAAGTTGGGGAATCAGTTCATCAGGAGTCCTCATTTTTCTCTCCCAGAGTTAGTTGCTATTAACAGATGTTGCACAATGTTGCACAATGCCCACATGTATTTGGTTTCCTCTATCCTGTTCCTGGCATAAATTGTTTACCTCATTGTGTGAGGAAAAGCTGCTTTGCTGTCAGCAGATGCCAGGAAAAACTACTAGAAACGTTTCCCCAGGAGAGAACTGGGGATGCTGTCTTCTCACCTGCACCAGACTGTGATCTCTGTTTATGTCAGAACCAGGCTCTCCTGGGGGATTTATTTGAATGCCTTTGTTAGAATTTTCATCTACAGAGATATTTTCCAATAGAAAGCTGTTCTTGCTGTTATAGATCATCCTAGTCAGCACAGTATTGCTTGCAGGTGTCCTGTTTCTCAGAGACATTTTCAGTCCCATACAACAATGAAAGACCTATGGCGAGTTTGGTTTGCTTAAACTCAGCCCTGGAGTGAGTACCCTAAGATTCGGTCAGAGTTGTGCTTTCCTTTTCAGGTGTTTTGCTTTGTTTAAGAGAGCGAGCACTTAGAGCAGAGAAGGATACAAGTCTTTCAAGCGCACGTGGTGGAATTGAGCTCCCCATCTTTCTGATCCCCTGATACTCCAGGGGATTAATCATGCTTCCTACAAAGTCTCACACTTTCAAACGCTGCCCTGCATGTGTATACAGGAGATTGATGCAACACATAAAAATCCAAACCAAACTCAAAAAGAGGGAGTTAAGTCTTTGTACATACTTTATGGTATTTCCTTTTGCCCAACCATTCAGTTAAAAAACAAATGAATATGTGAGAGCTGGCACATAGTTGTTCCTGTAGCTAGGGCCATGATTGAAATCAGTGACATGAAGGATTGGAGAAAGGAAGCATGTGTCAGACAGGAGAAGTATAAGAAAAATCTCATGTTTTGGAACTTCTAGTGAATTCTCAAAGGCTCAGTGCAGGTTTTCTTTGTCAGGGCAGGTAATTATCTCCCAAAGCACTCATCAAGTAGCACTATAATAGCACTGCCTTCTGGGGAAAACTGAGGTGAACTTTTTCTTGGGAAGGGCCATAAAAAAGCTTCCAAAATCATGCTCAGATTCAAGCATAGCAACAAATGCTGGTCTTGTGGAAACATTTTATTTTAATTCCACAATATCCTCTTACGTAAACACTGAAACATATTGAATCAATTTTTCAAACAAACTTGTAAAATCAGAAAATACATCAGCCTCTGATAGGCAGCAACATTAATTGCCAGGAGTACAAAGAGGCATTTAAACACTGAAGTATTTTGGCAAAAATACAAATGACTTATTTTCCTTCCATGCCCTTGAAAATAGCTTTTCTAAACCCTGAGCTTCCTATGATGGAGGGTTCACCATTAATCACCTTTATGACATCTCATATGTAAGCTGTGGATAAATCCATGGGCCCTAATCAACCACTTTCCTGAGGAAATTGGCCAAATCCCGACCCTTTGAGGAGGGAGGCGGGGGATGAATCACAACAACATTGCTATTCAGACAAATCTCTTTACAAGTGCCCTTAAAGCTTTTTTTCATATACAGTGAAGACAGCCCCACAGGAAACAATAATAGTTTAATCTCTTGAAAAATTTCCTTCCTGCGCTGTAGCAGCCTTTCAGACAGGTAGTCAAAGCACGCCAAAGAAAATTAGCAACAGCCGATGCCAAGAGCAGGCTGTTACTTTAGCCTTTTAGCTCTGTCCCTTTTCCTTGTGGGTAGAGAACAAGAAACCACTCATCTTCCCAACTAAACACCCTCTGAGCTACATTTAGCTGTACATTAGTAACACTTATGGGCCTGGGGAACTGATAATGGAGAAGACACAGAAGGATGAGTCCTGCAAACACTTACAGTGGTAACTTTACCATGAATAGTTTCACTGATTCACATCCCAGGCCTACAAAGAGAACTGTGTTTGTAGAGTCCCACATAAGTGCATACTTACCAGTAAGTGTTTGCAGAATTTTTATAAGTTGTCTGTTGCAGGATTTTTTCCTTCAGAGTTTTTCTTCCTTCAGCTTGAAATCCTTTTCTGCTTAATGTGAACTAAAGACAAATTAAAAAAAATATTTTAATGTAGGTCTGAGCATGAGTCAAGGTAAGGCATCAGCACATGGGGTTTCATTTTGCTTGGTTTTTTTTTTATGCTTGGGTTTTTTTGTGCACACAGCAGGCTCCATTCTAGAAATGTCCCGCAGTGGCATGGCAGGTTAGCGTGGGCCCTGAGGTAGAGAAAGAAATGAGACACCATCCCCAGCCAACAGCTAGTGCTTGCTTTTATCCTTGTAGACTCGTGCCTGGTATAATTACACTGCATGTTAACTTGATGATAATATCGCTGTTTGAACCAGATTTGACTGTTTATACACCTGCAGTGTTGTTTAAAGGGGTATGAAATAAAATAATTAATACATAACTCTGTACATGCTTGGCACAGAGAGAGCATAAAAGGATAGCAGAAAAAGGATAGAATGATGGAAAGAATTTTGTATGATATTTTAAAGGTATTTAATTTCAGACAACATAATGTAAAATGCAAGTATTTTCTTGCTTTCACTGTTGAGCTTTCACTTTAAGTTAACCCTATGTTACTCAAATTGTTGATAGACTTTCATAAGATCAACATGTAGAAACAGTTTTGTTTTCAGTTCATATTAAAAAGCAAAAAAAAGCATACCTGCTGAAGCATTTTCTAAGGCAACAAGAGTTTGTGCTTGTTTTAAAGGTAATCACAAAAAAACAAGGGTAAATCCTGTTCCCAGAAAACATGAGGATGTAAATAGATGAGAAACACTTTAGAGCAGGAGGAAAGACCTTTGGCAAAAGTGAAAGGCCAAGCCAAGCAGTGATGGCAACAGGAGAAGCAACAGTGATTTCTCCCTCCCACGATTTATTCTGGAGCAGCAGAAGAAATGGCTTTACGAAATTCTTATATCAGGGCAAAAGCTGGCATGCTCCATAAACCAGCTTCATTTTGGTCTTTGATGTTGCTTCAAGGCAGACTAGAACACCTTAGCTATACTAGGCCTGCTTACATGTCAGATAAATAAGGTCATGGATTCATCCTGAGTTCCGTGAAGGTCAAGTTTCCTGGTGGAAACAAACTCTACAAATGCTGTTGGAAGAAATGAGAAAGAGTCTGTCTTTGTTCAGCATAAATATATGTAACAGTGGCTTCACACCTGTGCAGTCTTTTCATATTTTAATTATACAGTGGTAGCAATAAAATATCTACATTTACTTGTTACTTCTACCACAGTGTGTCTAACTGTACTTCAGTTATGGGGAAAGTATACTCTTATAGTGAAAAATCTGACACAAGTCAGATGATGTGAGATGTTTTCCATCAGTATTTTTAACACTTCCTGTTAATAGAACAGTGTTATAAAACTGTACTTTATTTTTTTTTCCAGAGCTGTACTTTATTCTTTTCATAGACCATCAGCTTGATTTGCAAAACAATGGAAGAGAGTAAATAGCTATATCGGCCATGTCATAAAGGAAAATCTTCCCAAAGAGATAGGTTTTTCTTCCCAGAAAAAAAATGTCCTGCTGAGCAGGGGCCAGATCCAGTGCCCACAGAAGTCAGTGGAAGAACTCCCACTGATGACAGTGGATGTTGGATGAAGTCCCATCTCATTCTCATGTTTAAATGCTGAAAAATGAGTTGCCAAGTTCTAATGAGTACAGTGAAAGCCTTGTGTTATATAAGTTACTTACAATAGAGTATTACAACCATTAAGAAAGGCTGATTATTTTTATTAAAAGCATATTTTTGTTGGTTCCTTTTAAGTTGTTCCCAGAGTCTACACATATCTTTCTTCACTTTGCTTTTTTTGAATCTCTGTTTTATAAACAAAACACAAACAAAAACATGATTTCCTGTTGGTTGTTGAAGAAAGACTGTGGATTTATTCTTTACATGGGAAATCATTTGCTTGCTAAACACATGCGACTTGTTCAAACATCCTATCAAATTAAAAGCAGATTCCAGTTCTAATGTTCCAGATGAAGGGCATGAGGCTGGGACAGGCACTCACTTGAAATTGTGTTGCATTAAGGAGGACAGTGATCAAAGCAATGCACCTCATACAATGAGTGAGTGGTGAATCTGTCTTATCTGAGCAGCAAGGAATAATTATAGAGAATTATTTGATCTTACTCTAAGGTAAACCTCACAATTACAATGCTGATTGAACAGGTTCTCCTGTTTCAGGGAAGGCAACATGTATACTTAGCGCTGTAATGCACTTATCAGATGGTATTAAAATAACATCCTGATACTTCAGTAACTAACATCTTCCCAGTCTACTCAGTCCTGTCTTGTCCTGGCAACACAAGAATTACTTTCTACCAATCCAGGGTGAGCAATTCTAAATTCTCTGGGTATCTGGGTATGACAAAGGCAGTGTAAATGTCCATTTAATGGTACTTTAAAACCAAGTGAAGGGACTAGACTTTACCCTCAGTATATGCTTGTCTTTTGAAACACAGTTAACATTTGAAAGCTATAGCTTCATTTTGCAGATATATTGTGGAACAGAAAACTTAAAAATAGAATTCACCTCTGCTGTTAACAAGTTTTGACCTTTGCTCACATTTGTTGAAGAAAGTAGCTCATAGTACCAATTAACATGAATTATTAACTCCTACATTAATAATTAATTTATTAGAGGGCTAAAGGCATCAGTCTTTGCCAGCTAACACTATTGAAAGAAAATGAAGAAAACAACACAACCCTAATTATAACAGCTTAATGAGGATGTCTGGAAGATCTGATGTGATTCAGTCTCTCTAAATGCTCTTTGTTTCCTCTCTGAAACCACACAGGGTGCAAAGAATCAGGCAGTTAACTACAGTTCCTGTAGTGCAGGGTTTCTTCCTACTTACTGAAGAGAGGAAGCCCACTAAGGAGAGCTCAATTTAGATATTATTAAGGACTGATGAAGGACGCCATTGCCTAAACAATATGAATGCTGTCTCTCTCAATAATGAACTGTTCTAGTGGTGTCTGAATCATTAATGGCTTCAATAGTCTGCTAACAAAACTTCTGTGTCTCAGAATTGTGCTGTTCAGTGATTTCTTGATTTCGCAGGATGCTGCCTTTGTAATCTGTATTTGAACTTAAACTGCAAAGGTTGACTGGAATATGGTGGTACTGCTTGAGATCTCTCTATGCATTTTGGTTAGAATGCAACAGCAATGAAATCCTGTATAGCTTTTCAGGAAACATCAAGCAATGGAAAATTGTTGCTTCCCTGTACAGATGCTGGTGATGCCTGACCATCCCATCCCGTCTGTCTTAGGTAATTGCATCACATATCACATTAGCAGAACTGGTCACACCTTTCCTCTCCTACTGCTGTGACATGTTGAAACTTACCTGAGATTCTTTGCTGAAACATAATCTTTGCCAGTTCACACTTTCTATTTTTGTGTGAACATTGCTCATTATAATTTATCTTTTTTTCCTCCCTCCTGAAGTTTGTGGACAACAATTACAGGACCACATAGCATTCATTTAGTGATATTATAAAACTGATGTCTCTTAATCTGAATCATCTTGATAACACTGCTTTGCATATATTCCAGTCTAAATTAATCTTTCATCATCATGCCTCACGTGCTGTTTGAGACTAGCTCATGCTTTTCAGGAAATTCTTAGATACAGGAGTGGCAGCCATCAGATGGGCCACTGTTGTGTAGTACTGCTCCTTCCAGACATTGGCATTTTTTTCTTCAGAAATAAATTGCTATACTGAAAAAGCTAGGGTGAACCTACAACTTTTAGCATCTCCATGAGCCTTCATTTTTTTCTTTGATTTGAAGATGATTCCAGTTTAAAAAATACTGAACTATGCACTAATGATTCACTTTCTTTTGGACCTTGGCCTACAGACTCATCACAAAGGTTTGCTGAGCAGATAAGCAGTGTATGAATGACTTAGAAAGACTAAGATGAATATTAATTTAATCAGACAATGCTCTTGGGGGAAATTACCACTAATTTCAGAATTTTCATCTTCCAGAAATCAATTATTATTATGTTTATTGATAGTGTACTTGTCACTGCTTTCAGTATTTTTGCTATGGTGACAGAACTGAAGAAGAAAAAGAGGCAAGAAAAGATATAGTAAACAATGTATAGCTAATTCCTAAGGCATCAGAACTTAGTAACCAGATATGTGTGAGTCAATAACACACAAAGATTTTAGAAATGCACAAATCTTTCAGATGAAAAAAGATTACCCAGCTCTACTCACATGTTGTGTGAATTACAGCTAGACTTAAAAATGTTTGTGGCATGTCGTAAAACATTTATAAATTCATTTGATTCTAACACATGTAAGTTTCAGAACATTGTTAAACACTTTTTGTGAGTAGACATAGTTATAAGTTCTTTAAATGCCCTCCAGTTCACAAGTACTTCTGAAATATGAATAATATTCTTGAAGAAATAAATTGAAGTTTGGTGAATATGACAATAATTTAACTCTAAAAATAATATGATAAATATGCAAGGGCAAAATACAGTGTCAAAGACAACCAAAAGAAAGGTGCTCTCCAAGGGAGCGGTGTCAGGTCTGCTGTCAACACATCATTCACTAATGGCACAAGTTTTGGCCACGTGGTGACTAGTTCATGCTATACTGTACCTCTTTTCTCCCCTCAAGAACATCACAATGGCAGAACACAACAAATACCACAGATTGTGCAATCTGTTGCATGCACTGAGTTAGACTAGCTCATCTGAATGTTTTTTGAATCATTAAATTTTTCCACTGGAACATGGTTAGACTTGTTGAGGCAAGAACTCATTAAACTCTATAACAAAATATCAGAGTTTGGCATTTTGAAATTTCATTTGTTAGTAGGGTTCAGGACAAAGAAGAGTTAGTGTTATAATATTACAGTCATGACTTCTCATTAAATCAGGCTCCCTACTTTGTGAACATTAAGTTCAGCTTTGGAATCTAAGAAGATATTTGACTTTAATCATAAAATGGAGAAAATATTTCTATGGTAAAGACCATTACCGTGGCAGTCATTGAATGCTCCTATAAATCTTGTTAATGAAATCCCACTATTTAAGTCCTCCAATTACAACACAAGAGTTAACACAAGAGTTGAAGGCTTAACCTTTTCTCAGGACACAAGGTAGCTAAAGCCTGCTGCAAGTGAAGATGCACATCTATTAGATTTAGAAATTATCATTCAATTAAGTTAACATTTTTTTGTTTTAACAATATTCAATGTGTGCCCCAGTGGCACTGGCAGGAATATGTTCTTATTTGTCTGTATAATTATTTTAGAGCATGCCCATACTGTGTAACTGCGATCTGAGAAACGAAGAAGAGATTATGAGCTCATTACGGTTATGATACAGTCTTCTGCTAAGAGAGCTTCTGGGACCTAGGCTAGTAGCTCTTGCCTAGTACCTCTGCCCTGCATGTTATGAACATCAGCGTTAGCCTGAGGGATGCCAGAACCTTGGCTTCATGGGCTGAGTCAACATACCCAAGTGGGACAAACTTCTTATCAGCTTGGCAGATCAGTAAAATGTGTACTTACCTAGCATACTGAGTAGAATATTTCAGTTGTAAGGAACCTACAATGATCATCTGGTCCAACTGCCTGACCACTATAGGGCTGACAAAAAACTGAAGTATGTTGTTAAGGGCATAGTCCAAAGGCCTCTTAAAAAACAGTTTCTATGAGGAAAACTCAGTTTTAAGGAAAAGAAGATGCAAAGCTTAGAGAAAATGGCTTATTTGGAGCACAATACCACCTATAGAGATATCTGCCACATCATTTAGAGATTATTTCCATTATTACTATGTGGTTAGGAGGCATATAGCAAGGTACAGATCTCTTTCCTCCTGCTTCCAGTGTTTGATTTATTTTGACCTTGAATCTGCCATGAAACAAAGCCCTGAATAAAGCAATGCATGTAGACTATATTAAAAGTACTTCACCCATCAGAGGCAAAGTTCCCGATCCTCCTTTTCTCCAGACAGCATTAATTTTTCTGTGAGTTACCCAAAGGCTCTGCCACTTGTGCATGTATCAGCCATAGGGACACAGGAGAAAGGACAGTCTAGCACTATGTAAATTTTTCAAGCTTCAATCTTTGTTCACATCTCCCACAAGGTTCTTCATGAAAATGATGGGAACCCTGAAGTCAGGATTGTAGAACCATATTCTAAATCATATGCTGAAATACTACTGATACTCTTTGAGTAACAGTTGTTTGGCTAAAACTCTCCTTCCTCTTACTATATGCTGTGAAGTTAGATGTTGCTGTTAGAACAGACTTCTCTTCTGTGAGTAAAAGTTAAACAAAAGCCTGAACCTCCAGGATTATGTTGTGAAGAAATAACTCTCCAAAATAGTTATTTATCCATTTTTTCCTGGATGTAATTATTTTGGGGCACTGAAGTTTTCTTAAGATGGAAAGATCTCTTAGTTTCATTTGTAACCTCGACCTGCACTGATGACTAGCCAGCTGTGTAGTTTTAGTTGACATTATGTAACAGGGGTGTACTTCATGAGTCAAAGAAACGACTCTTTCCATTTGCCATCCACTATTTCTTTTAGAATAGTTGGATCTGGGCTATTTAACCTCCTGGACTTGTACATACAGTAGATGAGGGAAGAGGAACAGCCATTAACCACCTAATCACCTGTCAGTTACCTGAATCGGGTAGAAAAAGTAATAGCATTTTCCAGCTTGGCCATTCTAATAGATCTTCGCTGTAACACCTACATCACTGTAGGTAGAACCTTAACTATCTAAACAATGATGCACTGCAGGACTTCTCATCAGCACCAGAAGTGGATAACAACTGAAATATAAACTAAATGGTATATCATTGATGCTGGCAAGACAGTACTTGCAAAGACAAATAACATACTGGGCATAACAGTTATCTTTTCATTGGATATTTAGGTTTCAGCCATGAAATAGGAACACTAGTTAAGGTCATTTGGCATGGAAAGTTATGGAGGGGAAAAGGAGAGATTTTCTTCCATATTATTACAGAATATGGAGTAGTTAAAATGTCAGAGTGGAAAACTATTTTGTTCAGTCATCAGAATATCCCAGTTTGTAGATGTCTCAGAGGTGACAAAGAGTTGCTAACAGAAGTATCATATATATTTTTTTTCTTAAATTAAGATCTAAGTGGAAAATAAAAAATAAGAGGAGCAGAGAAAGAAAGAGAAACAGGCTGTCTGTTTGAGAGAGCAGAATGTTGTGCCAGCCACACACAATGAAGGACAAACATTTTCATTTACATTTTCATTGCAGAAACTAACTCCATGAAGAGTCGCTATGCAATCACATGATGACCAGCCATATCTGAGTTCCAAAAAAGTCTCCAGCAAACTAAAGGCATGTAAAGGGATAACAAGGGGCTAAAGTGGATTTTTAAATTAAGAAAGCCCTGTAAAAGTGGGTGGCTGAATTGTAAGGGTGAGTTTTCCCCATTTTTTATTAGAATCATAGAATCATATAAACATAGAATCATAGAATAGTTTGGGTTGGAAGGGACTGTATAGGTCATCTAGTTCCAACCCCCTGCCATTGGCAGGGACACCTTCCACTAGACCAGGCTGCCCAAGGCCATATCCAACCTGGCCTTGAACACCTCCAGGGATGGGGCAGCCACAGCTTCCCTGGGCAACTGTGCCAGTGCCTCACCACTCTCATGGTGAAGAAATACTTTCTAATGTCCAGTCTAAATCTGCCCCTCTCCAGTTTATACCCGTTCCCTCTCGTCCTGTAACCACGAGCCTTTATGAATAGTCCCTCCCCCACTATCTTTTAGGCTCCTTTCAGGTACTGGCAGGTCGCTATAAGGTCTTCTCTGAGCCTTCTCTTCTCCAGGCTGAACAAGCTCAACTCTCTCAGCCTGTCCTTGTATGGGAGGTGCTGCAGCCCTCTGATCATCCTTGTAGCCCTCCTCTGGACCCATTCCAACAGTTCCATATCAATCTTTCTCTGAGGCTTCAAAAACTGGACACAGTACTCCGGATGACGTCTCACAAGGGAAGAATAGAGGGGCAGAATCACCTCCCTTGACCTACTGGCCACGATTCTTTTGATGCAGCCCAGGACGCATCAAAAGAAGAAAAGTTTCTGAAAGTTTTGGGCAGCACTAAAGTAAAGAATCTTTACATTCTGGAGGGAGAGCCTACCCGTGCTTACAAGCAACATTTGGGAGGGGAGCTCTCTTCGAGCTCCGGCAGGCGTTGGTGGCCCAGGAGGGCGACGGGTGCGTGTTCCCCGGCTCCTTCAGCACCAGCCTTCTGGTGGACAGTTCCCGGCCGGGACGACCACGTGGGGCTGCGGGACCTCCTGCTCCCCGGCTGGTAGCCCGGGGCCAGTCCCACCCTCGGGCACAGCCAGAGCGAAAGAGGCCATCATGGTCAAAAGGGAAAGAAGTGCACAGAATCTAAGTTGACCTCTCCGCTCTTCTTTCATATGTGGATGAAGCAGAGAGAGAAATAAAATTGAGACCACAAGTACAAGGTTGGACTGCTGGTTGTGAGGAAGAAGCAAGGGAAACTGGACAAGTACTAGTTTCACTGGCACACACTAAGTTAGAAACGTCTTACTGATAGGAGAGGACAATGTTTGAGCAGAGCTGAGAGGAAATAAAATTATCTTGAAAAGAAGTTTTTTTCTGTGTGCAAGAGAATTAAACATCCGTTACAAGGAGGATGAAAACGCAATAGAAGAGGTTTTTTGTATAATCTGTCCCCTCATATTAATTCATGAGCTTAAATATCGTGAACTTGATTTAGTATTCATATTATTGTGAGGCTTTGGAACGCTGTTCTAATGGTTACACTTACAAAACCTGGTGCGAATACAGGTCTTCCTCTGCATCTCCTTCTTTAAGTGTTATAAGAGTTGGCATCTCCTGTGGAAATGGGCAGGAGTTAGAGAGTAAAGGTCAAGCATTTCTCTTACATCAGGAACATTACCTTTCCATATGTAATCTTAACATAGTCACCATTCTGTGGTGGGTGCACAAAGGGAGCTAAATGTACTTACCTAGAAACACCCAGAACCATTTTACCACTTACAGTGACTCAGGTACTGCCCATTCTAGACTCAGTTCAAATCTACTTGGAAAGTGGGGTCATCTTTCTAAATTAATTCCCACAACAAACTACCAAATCACCTCACCCACCATACACTTTCAGGCTGTGCCTTAACTCAGTCTCTCCAATACCTCTCTCAGCTTTCACCCCAGTCCACATGAGAATGGGAAAGCAGAAGACAAACTGCATGTCAATACTGCAATTGTACACACTCTTTCCCTTTCTGGCTCTGAAATCCCTATTGAATTTTCATTCATCATTATGAAGGAATCATTCAGCACTGCAAGGTGCCATTTAGATGTGAGCATATTCAGTCAAAGCAGCTAAAATTCTTAATTTATCGCTTGTTAAACACATCAGCTCTGCTATCAGAATCTCTTTTGCTGAGTTAGTACGGACTAGCTCTCACAGAAGACTGTTATAAGAGCCAGAACTAGAAAGCATGAAAATGTAAAAGCCTGTGTACCTCATCTCCCAGCCATGGAAGTGGATGTACATGGGAACTGAGTGTAAAAGAGCAGTGAGTCACACTAGTAGATTTCTAAAGCCTGTTTCTGGTGTAAGGGCATAACTGACACCAGAAGCATGGAACAATGGAAGGAAGCCCACCTCTTACCCAAGTGTCAACTTGCAGTTAAACCAACCTCCTACAGTTAGCCCTGCCAAATAATAACATTCTGTTCATTCTGTTTTGCTGCTGAGGGGTTAGTGTTGTCACACACTTATTCCATGGAATTCACAAGAATTCTTTGGAGATTCTTCCTTAAAACTATATTTCATATCCCAGCTTTTAATGAAATTCTTCCTTTTTTTTTTTTCTTGAAGGTCTTTACTTTTGGACAAAGAACAAAATACATTTAAATTCTGCAGGTAGACACCTTGCCTGACAGGGACTACTGATGTTTTTTACATGTGTGGCTCACCAGTGGTGGCCAGGGTGGTGAGTAAAGGACACATTAAATTCAGAGCCCATTTGTGGCTACTAAAGAGCAGGGGGAAGCTGCCCGTTGAGTATATGTAACCATATCTGTGCCATGTAACTTCAGAGCAGTTATACTTCTTGTTGGTTTGATTTGAGGTTGTGTCTGCTTTTTATTGGTTTCCTCTTTTTTTATCCACAAAACAAAGCTAAGGAGAAGTAGTTTTAGAGTACTATCAGACTGGCATAAGGAACAGTCATTCCTTGTGAAAGGAATGTCACCCCTTTTACTTTTGATTTTGTTTCCCTTGGAAAATGCAGGTGACATTAGGAAGGTGTTCTGGTTTGAGCTAAAGCAGAACCAATTCTCTAACTTTTCAGCAAAGTCTCCTCAAAACATCTCAGTTTTCTGAAAGTTACAAACACTTTTTTCAGACAGTGTCTGCCTTTAGAAGTGATAAGCCTGATTGGGGTAATAGCTGCACAGTTTAGCTGCTGTCCTGGCTGGGGGAGCAGAAAATGGGCTAAAGTAGGACAGAGGGGTTATAAGAGTCTCTCTACTTTCATTAGAAGTGACATGGAGTTGATTATAAACAGAAATAAAACTGTTAGTTCAGGCTGAAATGTATGAAGATAGAAGCTAAAGGCAAAACCACTTGAAAATAAATTGGTTTTAATGTCCACTTTGAAATAAAAAGTGCTGCTGTTAGCAACACATACAGTTTGTGCTTCTTAGTCTAAGAGATAACTTTACCTTGACAACATCCCTTTAATTCCAGAAATCATTATTGAAATTAAAAAGAACCTGCTTTAAGAAAGTGTGCTATAATGCACTGCTTTCATCATAGTTTTTAGCTCTACAACAAGTTTGTTTTGCACTGAACAACCCCCTGCTTGACTCTTGAACAGTGGCAAAGCTGTTTGAGTTTACAGCATCCTGTTCCCTAGCCAGAGGTTATTGCTGTCATGGGGTCATTTGCCTGAGTCAGAAAAAATACTACAGCTACTTTATGAAACTTCTTCAGATATTTTCTTCTAATGATCATTTACAGTTTTCTTTTTCAAGGCATTGTGCCTGTTTCCCTCTTGCTTTCAAAGAGACTCTCACATCATTCTGGGGTCAGTAAACGAATGTGGAACTTTTGCCTCTTCATATGCTTGAAAATCTTGCGGGTGATTGCTTTTGCCACTCCAGAGAGCTCC
Source organism: Clamator glandarius (assembly GCA_033459285.1). Taxonomy (NCBI): domain Eukaryota; kingdom Metazoa; phylum Chordata; class Aves; order Cuculiformes; family Cuculidae; genus Clamator; species Clamator glandarius. The sequence goes on along the minus strand of JAUNZM010000310.1, from coordinate 1,480,560 downwards.
TAATTCAAGCTTTATATACACACACATAAGTACATGCACATACACACACATTGATCCTCTTCTTCAGTGTCATAACTTTTAATGTAGTTTAACATACTGAGTTGTCACCAGTTTGATTTTCTAGGTCAAAGAGTTCAACCTCCTTTAATCACTGTGTCCATAGCTCTCCACTACAATGAAAGACCTCTTCTGTACAATTTAAACTGCCTACTGTTAAGTTACAATCTTTGCCTCAGCTTTCCCTCCAGTGTTGTCTTGGCTGAACTTCCTACATATTTCTGATTAGGGCTTTAAAGAGCAAATTTATGGTAAATTTGATGCTGCTTAAATGTATGCAATGAGTATGGAGGCATCCCATGCTTCAAATAAAAAAATGTATAACAGCTTGCAGCTTATAATTAAATATTCTACCGTATCCACATGTATTTGGGTTTTTTATCCTTTTCTCCCCCCCCTTTTTTCTATTTTTCTTTCCAGATATCTCCTTTATGCAGCTGTGCATAAAGGATTTTTTGGCAAAGACCAGATGACCAGAAATATACTATACTAACTACTACATATACGAATACATCCATACTACAACATAGCGATCTTCCATGTAGGCTGAAACGGAGTAACTTGGGCACTAGAAGATATCTAGCTGCATTTCATTCTGGTCTGTCTGGCATATATCCAAGACCTGGTAATACAGACAGCTTGTCAAGGGGGGCTTGCTGACTAATAATCTCAGATTTAGTTCATGTTGAGTTTAACAACCTTGGCCCAACTCGGAATTAGCATGGCTGAGCCTGAAGCTGATGTCCTCGTAGTCTTCAGTCTACTGTGCAATGCCTATACACCAAGAACAATTTGACTCCTATCCTTTGAAAATAAATGCAAAGTCACAGTGGTCTTTTCTGTACATCAAGGTAAGCTTGTGCGTGCAGACAAGCAGGCAGTGAGAATTCACAGCAGAAAGGGTGTGTCATCTATTTCAACAGCTTTTATAAGAGCACGGAACACTAGAAACCATTTAGTAAGAGAGGACCAGAGATCTTTTTGAACTGATTTAGCTCTATGAGAGTTTTGCAAAGCCATGTGGAGGAGAAGGAAGGGATTCGAACACATAATGTTGTATTTGTCTTTCATAGGCATCAATCAGCATCACAGATATTTGTAAGGTTTATTTTTCAAAATTTCCCATTTAGAATGGGTAACCTTCTACTGTAACTGTCAAAACCAGAACACCTGTGTCAGTTGTATAAAGTTTATTGGGAATCCAGTAACAATCCCTAGAAAGCTTAGGATGAAGCCTTTTGAAGAAAATAGCTGAACTCCTAGTGATGTGAGGTGGTTTGGACTTCTATTTTTAATGAACAACTCATGAAGCAAAATGCATGATATAATTTTCCAGCTGCCCAGCCATATAACTCTAAAATAATGCTTTCATCATTTTTGACTAGTATGATACCCTGGAACTTAGAATACAAATATGATTTTTGTGATATGGAGTCCAAACCCCACACGTAACAGCGCAGTAAATCTTCATTAACAAGAAGCATTTCTATTGATTTCATTTTGCAATGTTTCATATTACATATAACAAATATGTATGGTCACCTAAATGAATTATTGCAATTCAATTTGGAATGATTGCATAAGGTTATTGTATTATCTCTAGGATGCCTTAGTCTCTGGGTGTCAAAACTGTTTTTATTTAATGGAATAACATGGGAAAGTTAATCAGAGCAGGTTAGCCTCTATGGGACTCAAGGTCAAAAACACTCAGTCTCAGCTGTAAATGGGGAGCTTCCATTTTTTATTTATTTATATTTTTTATCTCATAGAATATATTTATGCAAGAGTAAAGGACCATGTGGACTTTCTTAACAGACTCACTTCTGGTGCAAGTTTTAATGGCTTTCCAGCACTATAACCTTCTGATTTTCTCCCCAGTGTCATTCTCTTTGTTTTTCATAGTCTTGGCTCAACAGTGATGGATGAAAAGGACTATGCAAAAAATTGTTGTTCTCTGTTCTTTGTAACAGTTTTTTCAGGCAGATAAATCCTGCCTCCCGAAGTATAAGTCTGATTTTGCTTCCCAGAATATCAACACAGTTATAGTATGTTAGAGCAACAGTCCATCTTAGCTCGATATTTGGTTTTGAGACTGACCAGTAGAATCATAGAATCATCAGGTTGGAAAAGACCCACCAGATATGAATTGACATCAGAGGAGTAGATAGATAGAGCAATACTCTCCTGGCATATCTATCCTTCCATCATCTTGGACCATCTCAGCCATGCCTCCCTGATTCCAGGCCAAACAGCCGGAGTTGCCCTGTTCTGTGCAGAGATTGTTGGAAAGAAATCAACAAAGTGCTTCTTGTTCAGACTCGGATGCTGTCCCTGCCAAATCTGTGGCTGCAGCCACCCCTCTCCAAAGACACAGGGTTTTAGGTAACCATCAATACTGAGTCCTCAGCTGATGACAATGAATAGACATGGATTCCCTGAGCTCTATTGCAAACAAAAAGGAGCTGCTGCTTGTCACTGTCATGCAATGAATGATTTCCATTCACCAGGTTTGACTGAATTTCTGTCACAGGCTTAAAGAGCCAGCCTTGGTTTACTCACGGGAATGGGGTTGTTTTCAGTGGTCAGCAAAAGGAAGACCTAGACTGTTCATTAATAATTTAAAAAAACAAACACCAAAATGACATAATGAATGATATATTGTCTCCACTGCCTCTACATTAAGACAGAACAATCAGGAGGTTTCTAGCTGAGAGTCCGTTAAAGGATCCCAGCAGTACTCAGTGGTTCTGTGAACAGATTTCTTTCCCCTGGAACTGGTGGCTGGATCCTCCACTGTTTTTCTTTCCTTTGGCTGCCGGGGAGCCAGTGCTTCTCTGCATAGTCTTTGAATGGTGTGTATCAGTCCTGTTTCTAGAGAACAGAAACTGCATTTATTGGTAAAGCTGTAATGTTTTGAATTAGACTCCCACATAGAATAATATCTTCTCATCCAGAAGCTTGCATAAGGATGGTGTTCACAACAGCAACTGTGCCTGCAGACAGCATCCAACTTGGGCTTTGCATCCTGCAAGCCCATCCTCACTGGGTCTGAGCTGGCCTGTCCACGCAGTCCTCAGCTGCACTGTCTGATATTGTGAGTGTGGAACATTCAGTGCCAGGGTTCCTGCACTGTTGCTGCACATTAGGTAATCCCTATATTACTCAATTCCCTTTCACTTGCACGGTGATTTCTATAATCCTATTAACCTAGATTCCTTTGTAAATGGTACACTGCAACCTTCTGTATCCTTAGGGACCTAGCTATGTTCACACAGAATCTAACTGTCTGTAAAGGTGAAAGCTCTTAATGACTGAATTAGAGTTTTTTTCTGACTGTGTGGATCATGAAGCCTTCTATGGTGGAAAATGCCAGTGACAAGAATGTTTAAACATCAAATATATGCATCTGAAGCTACAGATTTAGGTATACATTCCCAAATTTTCTTTATAAAGAGTTATCTACTAGGCAAGAAACTCTTCTGTCATAGTAGTATAAGGATTACTTTCTTCTTTGTAAGTATGGACTCTGAATATATAGCATTTTTACAGGACAAAAATATTGGCATTAAATCTCTGACATTATTACTGGCAGATTCAGGAACCTGACAGTTCTACATTTGCTTGTTTAATGAGATATAGATGGGTAGGCATTAAGATAAATGTTTCACAGAATTTGAATGATATTAATTCAATACAGTAGTCGATGACTGAAAACTACGGCATTATTTGAGAGCACATGGCTGAAGGCACAGAGACCTTGTGGAAAAGACTCTCTACCACCTGTGTGTCCACCTGTGTGGAGGTGTATAGGGGTGTGATTCCACTTCAGCATTCCTGCAGCATCTCCTAGACTGACCTTGCTCCTTTGGGTGCCTTGAACCACACATAGAACCACAACACTGTTCAGTGTTTGAAGCTGTAACATTTGTCTTGATTTTTAAAAGTAATACAAGCTACACCTTTCCAGAAAAACCACAGGCAAACACATGAAACAGAGTAAGAATGAAAGGAAGGGGTTTTTTTTTGTGAAAAATGATACCAAGGTGTTTCTATTAGGGGAAAACCAAAAGATTGTGAATGGACAGAAATTAGATTAATTGAGTCAAGTTGTTTTCCTAGTGGATTTTTTTTTTAAAGTGGCATACATCAGCATCAGGTGGAAATTCAATATGTAGAGGGAACTAATGGAAGGGGGTATAGCCTTGGCCTCCCTAGAAAAACAAAGTCTAAATCTGGAATAAAAATTTGGCTTATTTATTAATTCATTCTTGTAAGATATTTACAATGTCTGGTTCTATCTGTTGGGAAGATTTATCCTAAAACATTTTTATACCCTTAGAGGAAGTGTGCATAAGTAAGAAGAAGAGTAAAGTGATATCTCATTATTATAACAAATCCCTTTTTAAATGTATTCTGTGTACATGTATTGCACACAAAAGAAAAAGAAAAACTTCTCAGGGAATGTGATAGAAATCTGCAGATATATATTTACCAATGACAACAGCTTGCATTGTAGCTGATTCACCAATACCATTTTGCAAACTCTACATTTTTTGCATAACCACTGCAGTTTGAAAGAAGATTGGCTAGGAAGTTTATTAATGGCACTTGTCTTTTACTAGAAGAAAGTTACACTGAGTTCAGAGGCTTAGATGACACTCATCTTTGATCTGTAAACCCCTGTCTATTTGGACTGCATGAACCTAAATTTGGGTAGTTAAGAAAGCTAATTTTCATCTGAACAGACTAAGAACAAATAATTTAAAATGAAAATATTTCTAAAACCCATGGATAGACTCATATAAACATAGAATCATAGAATAGTTTGGGTTGGAAGGGACTTTATAGGTCATCTAGTTCCAAGTCCCCTGCCATTGGAAGGGACACTTCCCACTAGATCCGGCTGCCCAAGGCCGCATCCAACCTGGCCTTGAACACCTCCAGGGATGGGGCAGCCACAGTTTTTCTGGGCAACCTGTGCCAGTGCCTCACCACTCTCATGGTGAAGAAATTCTTCCTAATGTCCAGTGTAAATCTGCCCCTCTCCAGTTTATACCAGTTCCCTCTCGTCCTATCACCACAAGCCTTTGTGAACAGTCCCTCCCTAGCTTTCCTGTAGCCCTTTTCAGGTACTGGAAGTCTGCTATAAGATCTCCTTGGAGCCTTCTCTTCTCCAGGCTGAACAAGCTCAACTCTCTCAGACTGTCCTTGTATGGGAGGTGCTCCAGCCCTCTATCTTTGTAGTCCTCTGTTCATTCTTGTAGCCCTCCTCTGGACCCATTCCAACAGTTCCATATCAATCTTACTTTGAGGATTCCAGAACTGGACACAGTAGTCCAAATGAAGTCTCATAAAAGATGAATAGAGGAACAGAATCACCTCCCTCAACCTGCTGGTCATGCTTCTTTTGACAAAGCCCAGGATACGTTGGCTTTTTGGGCAGCAAGCACACATCTCTGGCTCATGTCGAACTTCTCATCAATCAGCCCTCTCAAGTCCTTCTCTGCAGGGCAGTTCTCAATGACATCATCCCCCACTGTGTACTGAAATCAGTGATTGCCCTGACCCAGCTGTAGGACCTTGCACTTGCCCTTGTTGAACCTCATGAGGTTCACACAGCCCCACTTCTCCAGCCTGTCCAGGTCCCTCTGGATGACATCCTGTCCTTTTGGTGTGGCAACTGCACCACTCAGCTTGGTGTCATCTGCAGACTTGCTGAGGGTGCACTCAAGTTCACTCTCAATATCATTGATGAAAATATTAAACAGCATTGGTCTCCGTATGGACCCCTGACAGACTCCACTTGTCAAGGATCTCCATCTGGGCTTCGAGATGCTGCAGTTACTCTCTTATAGGACTCACTGAAGTATGATACCGTGTGGTGACAGAACATATATTCTTCCTCACTCTGAAAAGCCCAACCAAAGCTGAAAATAGCTTCCTTTTCAGGAATGTAATCTATGTTGAATTTTTGGTTTTTTTCCAGACTGACTCCTCTATTTTCATTCTTTCCCTTATGTTTATTATCACTGTCCGACACAGATTACTCTCGCTTTCTCCATCTCTCCCCATCTTGCCTCTTGTCTGTGTCCACAACTTCCTGATTTGGTAGAGCAAACATTCTTTACCACTGATCTGCTGATTTTCAAAAATGTCACCACTTTTGCATCAGAGCACAGGAAGAAATACTTGGTTAAAACTTTATCCCTAGAAAAACAAACACTGTACCTAGTATGATAAGAGTCAGGATGCCCAGGAGAAGTTAAGATATGGGACTTATATCCGTCTCTTCCAAATGACTTGCAACACTACATAGCTTTGCCTTGGACTATCACTTCCTAATATCAAAAATCTGTTTAAAGTTTTACCTTCTCGTGGATAGGAGTCTTTCATTACAGATCTTGTATGACTGTTTGTGAGGCAGAATGGCAGCATCTATTATATTGTATATTTTCTTAGGAGAGTGTTAATAAATTATGTGGGCAAAGTCTCCAATATTGATTGCTGTATTGATTGTTAAAGATTAAATCCTGTACCCATGGAAATAATCAGCAAAACTTGACTTAATCTGAGCAGGCTGGTTTTCCTTTCACTGAGTATTAAGCCTCAGAGGCAGAGACAGGTGAATGCCAACATGTTTTTCTTACCTTGGAAGCCATGAACCATGCTTATTTTTTTTCAATGTTTCTTTGTATTTATGAGTTTCCAAAGGACAACCTAGCCAGAACTCCCTTCAGTTCCTCCGTAATAAGTGTCTTTGTTGTGTTTTCTATCACCTTTTCACAGAGTAGTTTTGTGATGTTTCACTTAAGTTTCACCACCAACCCTAAACTTAAGTTCTAACACACCTTAAAGACACTTCTCAACCTCCTCGGTCCTATTTAAAATGCAATAATTTCCTTGATTTTTTTTCAATCATGGAACTCCCCATTATGGTCCTATTACTTCTTCCATAGTTTAAGAAAAGAGTACAATGTGAAATTTCAGCAGATGAACAGATAGATCATTTTGTTCCAGGGTATTTCCTGAGAAATGAATGAAAAAATTCATAGGGAGGATAAATTGATCAATTAGTAAACATAATGCATAGAAGACTTCTCAAGATTTTGGATGCTGTAATCTGATGGGAACATCTACATCTCAAAAGAGGAATATGATGGAGTTCTAATTATTCTGCAGTTGAAAGAGCTGATAAATGAAACCATCCATCCCCAAAATATGCGGAATATCTAATGTGCGTCTGATCCTGAATTTCAAATCAATAGGGTTTAATATTTCACTAGCAATCGTGCATTTGAAAATCAATGCTGTCAGGGTTAGTAACGCTCTCTGGTAGAAGAGATAGTTACAAGTGAAGGAGACTGAAGGCAAACATTCATGGATGAACTAACAAAAGCTGTTCCAAAAGTCTTGCTTGTTTGTTTAAAGAAGTGGCAATTATTTTACATAATGACTTATAAAATTTTGGTCCTTGACTTTCAAACTTTTCAGTAGAGCAAAGTAAAGTGATTGACTTCTCTGAAAGGCAGCTGTACAAATCTATATGGACATTTTCTGGGGGAAAAGAACACCCTTGCTACAGACATTCAAAATTTGTAGCACTGCCTGGCACATGCCCAAACAAAGTAGAACTTCACTGTGAAACACTGCCATATTTTGGAAAATGAGTTAAGTACACAAGGGTTCCTAAATCTGTATCTCTCTTCAGACTGGCCTTTTTACATCACCCGATATGTCTTTGACGAGACTATATTAGCTCTGCAAGCCTTCCCCTTCAATGGGCTCCTCCTGTATCTAACCACGCAAGAGATGGGCTTCAACAATGATGGGATGTTTTATTTTGTTTTGAAGGACTGCTGACATGTTGTGATGGGTTGAGCCCAAATACTAATCCAACAGACCAAAGCAAAGCTTTCTGATACGTTTTCTTTACCTCTGTCACGAGTGTGTTGTGAAGAGAGGAAAGGATTTGTTTCTGGGTGCAGCTCATCTTACAGCCTGAGAGAGCCTGGAATTGAAGGAGTATCTTTTCCCATGTTTGGCTGAAAGAGGAATTTACTGTAGGAATTCTAGCAAGACTCTAAAAGAGTGCTGCAGAAGTGCAGAGCCTAGAAATCAGTTCTTGATTTCTATAACTGTATTACAGAAGGTACTCCTTCTACTTAGATACATTCCTTAAACAACATATTCTGGACTGTTGCAAGTCCTCAGATGCACGATAACTCACACATGTGGCAGTTGTAGCTTCAGATCCTGAATTCTCTGAATTCTTTCCAGAAAGCAAAGACCAGCTTGAGGACTCGTTCATTTCTTGCTTTCAAACAACTGAACACTGATATCTGATGGTAAACCAGAAGCAATGAGAATTTATTGTTTGGTTATATTTCTTCAATAACTATTTTGGTGTAACTACTGTCCTTGGATTTGATTTTTTTTTCCCTGGCTTTAATATTTTATTTCTCTGTATGTTAAAAAAAGCTGCTAAAAAAACACCTTACTGATTTATCTACTCTTCTGCTAACTATGACAAATAGCTAGGTCTCCTTAACCTAAGCAGACAACACAAATAGTGCATTCTTCTGGGAAGAATATCATATACATCTCTCTATTACAACAGAAGTAAGATTTTCTTAACTGCAAATAATTCCTAGTTTGAGAAACTGTTTTTTATGAGTTTCAGATTAATTCTACATTTAAACTTGACTCTACCACCAGATCTAATATGCTCTTAGCCTCGTTTGGGGCTGTCTAGCAGTCCATACTTGTGCTGTTACAAACAGTATGAAAATTTCTTCCTCGTATTCCCTATTTCTTAGGGATTGTAATGTGTGGAAAAGCCAATGGCAAGAACAATTTGAAAATCTCACTCTGTGTTAAGAGTTTTTCTGAACTCACACTCATTTCCTCAGATAAACAGCACTGTCTTTTTACTTGGTTCTCAGAAAGACAGCTTACAGTTACAGGTTGAAAAGGTGTGTATCCCTTTGATGGCTTTTGAGTGACCATGAGCACAATTTCTCATTGTGGTCACAGCTGTGATGTTTAGAACTGTTGTGCTGATGTGGCTATTGCAGCAATATCATAATATCAGTTAAAGTAAAGTAAAATCATGAAAGACAGTAAACAAGCTTGGTTCCTTTCTTGCTTTGCTTCATTTACTGTGTTATAATGTCTTAGTTTCCATAGCTTATAAGTCTTCTGTTTTGCCTAGTAACTTCAAGGCTCATCTGCAGCTAACTGACTGTGACTGTGGTCTGCTGGAGAATGGAAAGCATAAGTTTATTAATGCCCATGTGGTGCTTTCCCACGGCAAAAAGCCATTTTTAACCTGAGTACATTAATAATATGACTTATTTGTAGTCTTGTGGAAAGATATGATGGTCTTTGACATAGTTACACTCTATTGCCACTTGCAGAGGTACAGGAAAATAAAATCAGCCCTTGTCTATCTCTTTATGCTTATTTTGTGTTAGGCAGTAAACAAACAAGAAGTACTATACTATTGGTGAGTCTACAAATGGGAACTGCAGAGTGCAGTCCTCTGAATGACAAAGAGATGCAGAATTAAGGAAAATAATGGAAGAGCTATGTCACGAAATTTTTGCCTTGCACATCACCTGTTCTGTAATGTGTAATGACTACAGTGTCTGGACATCATTCACTCATGAGAAGCTAAGAGAATGCCTACACTAGTAAACCGAAGCTTACTAGATGGGTCCTGGACACTGAAATAAAATTATCCACACTAGCAAATTTTAAACCCGGTTGCTGGCATCATCTTGACATGGTGCATTACATATTTTCCAGGCAATTCCCAGCCACTGCTCAGATTTAGCATGGACAGAGGAACGCTTCCGCCTCATAGGAGAGAGGAGGCTGTGTCTCTCTGACTTTCTGGTGTGGCCTCCAACATTCTCCCAACAGGCCTGTTCATGTGTTCCCATCCAATGCCCCAAAAAATCTTGGTCCCATGCTATAGAAGGCCCACTCTTACTATTTTTGGGGCCTCAGATAAACAAAAAAAAAGCACCAAAAATACAGTGACTGGGCACTGGAGTGGGTGCACACAGTCTTGGTAGTGACAGCTGTCTGGCCATGTCTGATAAGGAACAAGAGGAAGGTTAAGAGGACTGAGTTCTGTCTGGATTTACTTTGTTTTAACTCATGAGGTTACCTGAGAAGGTGGCTACAAGAGCACCACCTGACGTGGGCGTACCATAAAGGAAACAGCAATGACCCCTATACAGAGGGCAAAAGCAGAATACCTTCAAACTAACTCCTCTTCCTGTAATCAACTTCAATCTCCCAAACTCAATTAATCAGTTTAGAAGATGAGAGCTGGAACAGGGAGGATTTTGGAGATCATAATTCAGTGAAAGTCCAGAATTTTGCCACAAATGTTTTAGATCTCTCCTGGTATTGTTCCTCCTCAAATATACTTGGATCACATCTGCCTTTCCACAGGAACATCAGCTGAATGAGTGACATTTAAATAGGTAACATATCAAGATTTCTCACCTTTTATCTTTTCTAAATCAATAAGTTCCTAATTCTTGGCAGAATTTCTTATTGTTGGTCTGTTGTAGTATTAATTTTTCTTTAGTTCATAAAACTGACCACTAAATTTCATCCTAACCCAGTTACTATAGAAATAATCCAGTTTTCCCTAGAAGATGTTCTAACCCTCCTACGGTTGTTTTACTAGCACACACACTATATTATACACCAGTCAAAGAATAGCAGAAATTGTACCAAGGTGGGTCCTTATTACAGCCCTGGTAATTTCTTGGCAATCCAAACAGTATTCTTTCAGGAAAGTTCATTATGAACTTTCTGTAAGTAGTTTCTTATGGTTCTGTAATAATCTTTATCTGCTTCTATTACCTAATAACTTTCCACACAGCACCAAAGCAAAGATTTTACTGAAATCTGAATACATTCAGCAGACTCCATTGACTTAAAGATGAATAAATCAGTCATCACATTATGTGAAAGGTATTAGATTAGTCTGGAATGGTTATATCTTCAAATAACATGTTGATTTAATAACATTTCCTATTGTCTTCCAACACTTTAATTATTCTTTTCTTCAAAATTTGTTATAAAGCTCCATGTGCTACTCAAGTCAGATTAATGAGGGCAGAGTTACCATCACCCTTTAAGTGATGCATTTGTTGATCTCTGAAGATTTTCTATGATCACCGATTTGACAGGTTTATTAAAATTCCTTCCTAACAATGTCCAACTGTCTGCAATTTCACCTGCCTATTCTTGCTGCATTCTGGGATGTACATTCCAGTATCTCTACTTGGAAGAAATTAAGAACTTTGTATCTTGCCTTCACCACAAATAGTGGCCATTTCATTTCCTACACAATTTTTCTCATTAGCTGTCCTTCATTTTCCAGTATTCAGTATCCAATGATCCTTACCAAATGCGAGGTAAAATATTCTTTTAATATTTTTTAGTTTATCTGTGTTACTTCTAATCCTTAATCCATCCCCAACATGCAATTGGCCCTGCTTCTCTCCTTACTACCCTTCACTCTTAATTTATTCATATAACTGCAGAAGGTTTTGCTGTTCTCCTTTACTTCACAAAGTTTAACTAAACTTCGATTTTGGCAGCTTTCTCTTCATTCCTACATTTCCTGACCTCCAGGATGCAGCTGTCTGTGCTTCAGTCCCTTTTTTCCTTCCTTGCCCAGGGCCTGTGCTTATGCAGTGAAACTTATACTTCTTGAGCTAAGCTGTTTGCTTACAATTTTATTTGCAATCCCCATGCTCTCAGAAAAAGGGTGTGTGGTTAGACCTCTCTGCCCTGCTATTGCGCACACTCTACTTATATGTTATGTCACACTTGTCAAGTGTATAATGATGCAACAGAAAACAACTATTTTCCAAAACCAAAGCATAAACCTTACAAGCATGTTCACCTCAGAAATTTGTTACTTGAGTCGTGACACTGACTTCTTCACTTAAAATTATGAGAATATGTTATTTCAGATTGATGACAAAGGCTGTAGAATCCCTATATGGGACAGTCAGAATCTGAATTTCAGGCCATAGATGAAGAATTTATGAGTCAGACTCTCACTATATCTTATCTTTTTTCCCCCATTTCTACCAATGCAGTCCAGGCTGAAGCCCAGCAGATCCATTTTTAATTCTCAGGACAGGACAAGGAAAATTCTATAGAGGTCAAGAGAGCTGCAGGGACATTAAAGGATTTCCATGAGAACAAATCCAAGCACAGTAGAATGCAACATTTTAAAAGAGAGTTTTTAAATCCTAATTTTTTTTTAAAAGGACCTTTCTTAGATGTAGCATTTTAAAGTGAGTCCAAGCAGAAAGAGTTAAGTTTGTTGAGGCTGGGTGTGGACATTAGAAGAAAGCAAATTGTCCTTTTACTTTAACTTGTTATAGTTGTGGCTGGGATGGAAGAAACAAAGTCTGTGTTAATATTACATAATTACTGCCTATTTTGGTTTACCTCCATTTTGGATCAGGCTCTTTTGACATATTCAGAAACACTCTACTGTAGAGGCTTTATTGTGTAACAAAGTGCTATTTGGAATGGGTTTTGTGGCTCAGCAGGGGGTGAAAAGCTATCTCACATTAAATCTTCCTTAATTTAGAGATACACCCAAACGTACAAGCACCAGTGGGCATTTTCTTATTGATCCACAGATTTCCCTTGCCACAGTGGTTATCAGTGGTTATCAGCCGTGTCCTTTGTTGCTAACCCGTTGTCATTTGTGGCTAGAAATTGAAGACACCCAAGTGTGCTATTTTCAGCCCCAGTCCTCAGCCAGATGGTAACACGGGAGCCTGAGGAAGCCCAAGTCTGCAAGCCTCTGATGCCTGGCTCCAAGAGCAATCCCAGTGCTGCCAGGCAGCAAGACGACAAAATGAATTTCTATTATGCAAAAATTAGATCTGATTGATAGGAACCTACTAATAAAATGTCATATCTTATAGATGTGGAAGGACCACAGTGCCAGTGATAAAGCGAGATTGGTCAAGTCTGACAAACGTGCACTGGAGCAGTATTATTGACGGAGGGGGAATAGTATTGATTGAGCTGCCAAGCTTATCATATTACACAATTATGATATTAGATTTGCATTTTTAATTCTTTTAGAAGAAATTGGCCCAAAGCAATTACAAGAGAGAAATACTGTGATGGAGCCTGCTGGTCCAGCAAGGAGGAATCATAAGCTTTTAGGAAGAAGCAGCCACTGTCAAAGAAAAGTTTTGCCTAGCAGAGGCATGACAAGGAAACAATGCAATCACAAAACCAATAAAGCTTTAAAGGATTTGATCCCAACAGTATTGTCTCAAGGGACAAAGGCAAAACCAGATGACTATTAAACCTGGAATAATAAAGATGAAATCTACAAGTTGTTTGCTTTGCACAGATCACCACCGCCATGGACGTGAAGCCTATGGAGTCCTGCAGAGTTTTCACAGACAATGTCTTCTCTTTATTACAGCACAGTATGCAAAGGAGTTTCCAAATATTTTAATCTTAGGCCTCATCTGTTTGCACAATACACCAGAGCTGGGAGCTGGACACACAGTTCTTTTGCAAGCCAGTGACTAGCACCCAAGAGAATGGATGAGTAGGACTTGATCTCTTCTCAGTGATTACATAAAGTCATTGCAGAAATTACTTCCCCTGGAATTCTAGTCCTCAAAAGAAATCTTTAAAGGATAATTAATTGGTCTAACACTCTCTTGGCTCATTACAGGTCCTGTGAACTGGATATGGGGTTTTGCTGCGTTCCCTGTTGTATCAGTAGAAAAGACACTGAACATAATTATTTCTAACTTTCACTATTATTAAATGGAAAAATTAAGGTTTTTGATGTGTCTAGAGAACTGTAGATGAGATGTTCTGAGAATTAGGTATTTGACTATCTCCTTTTTGGAGCACCTGCTTTTTCAAGAATTTTTCTGTAATGAGGAAGATAGATTCATCAATATTGTATTAAACAATCCCTCCTTCTCTGCAGATTCATCAATATTGTATTAAATAATCCCTCCTTCTCTGCAGTCCCAGTTTATCTGCACCCAGTTAGCTCATCTTTCACTTGTTAACAACCAACATGATTTGGAATTAAAGGATGATTTCTGTTCAGGGATGACTTCTCATTTTTCTGGTGACCAGAAATAAAAGAACTTTATGATCTTGTAAGGACTGGTAAATTTCAAGGGTAACTTTCCCTTTCGCAGATCTATAAAATGGCAGCAGATATTTCTTTGGAAGAACAGCTAAGTGAATGAAATCCTTAGGACATAAAGGAAAGGATAAAAAGAGGAAAGAAGTATGTAACTTTGTTTCAGAGCTCATTATAATTTCTGTCAGAGTAGGTCTACACCAGAGGCTACACCAGAGGCATGACCAAGGTCAGAAAGGCCTACACCCTGTATCATGATCACCCCCACAAGGAATAAAAGAAAGGTTACAGTTGTAAAGAACTCCCTCCTGAGGGGAACAGAAGATCCAACGCAATCAACAAGACCCTCCTCTTAGGGAAGTCTACTGCCTCCATGGTACCTAGATTAAGGACACCACTAGGAAACTTCCTAGATTGATATGGCTCTTGGACTATTACCCACTGCTGCTCTTCCATGGAGGTGGTGATGAAGCCACAATCCTTAGTCCAAGGATGATCAAAAGAGACTTCAGGGCCTCAGGATGGTTGTCAAGGGAATCTGGAGCACAACTTGTTTTTTCCTCTCACCTTCCAGTTGTTGACAGTGACATTGGAAAATGCAGATTCATCCAGCCTATTAATACATGGCTCTGTAGCTGGTGTCATCACAACAGTTTTGGGTTCTTTTCGGTAATGGAATGGCCTACATGATACCAGGCTTGCTATCTATAGATGGGATTCACCTTTCTCAAAGGGGGAAGAGGGTCTATGCTCAGTAACTTGCAGGACTCATTGACAGTGCCCCATCCCTGCAAGCATGGAAGGTCAGTTTGTACAAGGCTGTGAGCAACCTAATCTAGTTGAAAATGTCCCTGATCACTGGAGAGTGGCTGGACTAGAGAACCTTTAAAGGACCCTTTCAACCCAAATCATTCTATGATTCTATGGAAGGATGTGTTCAAACTAATTTGGATTGTTAAGGTACAAGCAAAGGTCAAAGGCACCCAGGAGCAAGGGAAGTTCCTGAAACTCATTTAAATGCTTCCATTTCCTTAATGATTTTTTTCCCCAGGCTGATGGCTTCCTTTTCTTATGAGAATGCTAACTACCATCACCATATTAAAATAGTTTTCACAGATGACAACTTAAAAATATCTATTATTTGTGTATCATCCATTTTACAAAATGTAATATGGTCCTTGTCCAGGGAAAATATTTAAGCTTTGAATTCAGCAGGACTTGTGAGGAATAACAAGGTTTAAGAGCTTTCTTAAATCATGACACTTTCTAAATTATGTGATTTTCTTTTGCAGGCATGGTATTCATATATTGTAGCAGGGAGTTTTAGTTGTTGTTGGGTACTTTGAACTTTGCAAACAATGGAATCAGCAGACCACAATGGAGAAATATCTATGATTACCCATCAACACATATCATGTAATGGCAAATCCGAAAAAGATAATGACACACTCTGTGCTTAGTTTCTTCTGTATTAATTCAGCTATCATAGCCTTTTGAGAAAAGTAATTAAAAAAAACCCCTACCTCAGACACTGATCCTGTCATAGATAGCAAAAGACCTCAGATGGCCTACTGGGAGACCCAAGCTCAGGTGAAGTTTTAATTATAAGTACAGCAATAGGGAACAGAAGCAGAGAGAAGCAGGAGGAGAGAAGCCTTAAATGACCTCTGTTTCTTATCCAGTCCTGTGAGGGATATTGTTTTTCCTTTGTTCTGTCTTTTGCAGCTTATCCACAGCAAGACCACAAGAAAGCTGCAGAAAGCAGCTGCCCAAACAAACTAAAGTATAAACTATAAATTGGCTTCATACACACATGCACACATACAGAAGAGAATGAACATGCATGAAATACAGACATTTCATTCAGAATCAGCTCACATGAAGAGATTTTTTTGCCAGAGCTAGTCAGAGAGTAAAAATTCATGTCAAGAATCTTCTAAGGTTCCAAAACGTTTTTGTTCTACACTGGAATGAAAACAAAACTTTTAGAACAACTTCCTGACTTGAAATGGTGTAAAAAATTACTACTTTCAGATTGAAAAGCTCCAGGTTTTGTACAGGCCTCCCTCTGCTTCTAGCCAGAAACCCCAGGCTTCAGAAATCTTTGTCAAAACCAATGTCTCCACAGAATAATTCAGCTTTGATAAACAACATATTTTAATGAAATGACATTTTGTTGAAAATATTCCAGCCAGCTCTAGCTACAGCCTTTGTGAGACTGGGCAATTGAGTATTATTAATGTTGCTAAATCTTTCTTTTCAAAGGCCACCATGCCTCTTGATGATCACTGGACATAAGGAAATAATTACTTGTGAAGAAGGGAAGATGGGGAGAGGGTGAGGGGCTTAGTGGTTTATTGGACCCAGGCATGGGGTGGTAATAAAGCTACCCACAGTCAGGTCACAAATCATACTTTGTGTTTTCAATGTATTTACTTGAAAAAAATAAGCACCTTGCCTCAGCTGGCTATGTGTTCCCACCCCAGATAAGAAGTAGGGCTCCTTCGATGGGCGTCTGGTCAGCAGAACTGGGGCAGCCCACCACTGGCCATGGGTCTGATCCTGCTACTTCTTTGGCTGTGGTTAACCACACAGCAGCCAAAGATGTTGCATAGCTGTGAAATCCCTGCATACCAGGAGCCTTTTTTCTTTCCCATCGTAGAACCATGGAATCATAGAATCACTAGGTTGGAAAAGACCTCTTAGATCATCAAGTCCAACCATTCCTATCTGCCACTAAGCCATGTCCCTGAGCACCTCATCCACCCGTCTTTTAAACACCTCCAGGGAAGGTGACTCAACCACCTCCGGGGGCAGCCTGTTCCAACACTTCACCACTCTTTCAGTAAAGAAATTTTTTCTAATATCCTATCTAAACCTCCCCTGGCACAACTTGAGTCCATTTGCTCTCATCCTATTGCTAGTTACTTGGGAGAAAAGACCAACACCCTCCTTTCTACATCCTCCTTTAAGGTACTTATAGAGAACAATAATGTCTCCCCTCAGCCTCCTCTTCTCCAGACTAAACAACCCCAGTTTCCTCAGCTGCTCCTTGTAAGACTTGTTCCGCAGCCCCTTCACCAGCAACATTCCAAATGGATTTAGCTCCTTTCACCACGACTCTCAGGGCTTGGCCTCCCAGTCAGATTTTTAGCCAGCAAAGAGTACACCTTTCTAAGCCATGAGCCACTAGCTTCTCTAGGAAAATGCTGTGGAAGACAGTGTCAAATGCTTTACTGAAGTCAATGAAAATAACAGTCATAGCATTTCCCTCATCCACCAGGTGGGTCATCTGGTCATTGAGGGAGTTCAGGTGAGTCAAACAGGACCTGGCCTTCATGAACTGTCTGTGTTTGATACACTGGTTGTCCTGCACATGCCTGATGAGTGCACTCAAGGTGTACTGCTCCATAATCTTCCCTGGTAGTAAGGTCAGACTAACAGTCCTGTAGTTCCCCGTATCCTTCTTCCTGCCCTTATTACAGATGAGAAATAATTTAGAATATAGTTAATGTGTACAGCTTTGATTGTTATAAGTTTACATACTGAGTTCATTGTAAGATATTCTTATTAGTTGGCTGTAAAAAAGCAGTGTGCTACAAGAACAATAGATATTTCCCTCTTCACCTTTTCTCTAAGTTAATTTGTAGGTAATTACTGGATCTTGAAACACTTTCATTTGCACAGCAGGAAGAAGTTTTTAAGAAGTTTTTTTTAAGATTTTTTTTTAAATTAAGTAATGATGACTCAGATCAGGAGCCATTTATCACCTTTTTTTACAAAAATAACTGACTAGATTTCAGTGTAAGTGTGTACATGGTGCTTACGAATGCACATACACATAGGTAAACCATTTACTTGGCTAAGAAACTGGCATGAGGGAAGTGGTTTTGCCAATTACGCCTTTGCTTTACAAAAGTAGAGGAGGTGGGCTGTTGTCAAGCCTCATCTGGCTCCAAATTATGACATTGTAATGCTCCTCTTGTCAGATGGAACACACTTATTTCCTATTGATAGCGTACATCTGATGGCAGGTAATTGCACTGACAGGCTTAGAGAGATCAGGCAGAGTTATGAGCTGGAGTGTTATGAAGAAAAAAACAGGAGGATCCTGTGTTTTCACTACAAGCAAAAGCCACAGGGAGACAGCCTTTAACTGGGTCTAGTCAGCTAACATCCATTTATGCCTTTGTCAAGCTCCTTCAAGATTTGTATTAGTTCACATTTCAACCATAGTGCTCAGTAGAAATCACAATAGGTACCTTCCATGAGCAAATAATCAGCTTTATGATGTGGTTCTATCTACAGACCAATTAATTTTCCTGTGACAAGAGATGGCCAACCAAAAAAATCATAGCTGTGCCAGCCCCTTTTGCTGTTGTTTTCTATAGCCGAGGATACAGGAGCACTGTGAGAAAGGATGATGAAAAATGGTTGCATCTATAGCACTTGTTTCATGAGATGAGACTGGCAGAACTCATAGCTGCCTCTATTTCTACAACAGTTCTAGTGAAAATGACTTTTAGCACACATCTAATTTACTGTCTATATAAATGTTTTGGCTAAAAACAGACACGCTTACTTATGTGACAGACATTTGCAGAAGTACCTTTGTGTAAGGTTGACTCTTTTGAGAGATGCTTGGGTCCTTACACAAATCAGCATCACTGAAGTAAATTGGGATGATGAGTTTTTGCCTGAAATGCTGCTGTTTTTTTTTTTAGGGCAAACAGAAAACAGATACAATTCAATTTCTGTTTAATTAATTCTTTTTTCCCCAGATAAGGTGACGAAATGACAATGAACATAATGCCTTCAGTCATTCAAGTCCTTTAAGTCCCAGTCAATAAGTTTATAGCCTTTCAGCTCTTTTGCTCTTAATAAAACTTGAAAGCGTTGGAGTGAAAATTTAGTCTAACAAGTGCTCCTGCTACAACAAGACTATTAGTTTTATTGATTTTCTAAGAGGAAAACCCCCAGTTAAAATTCCAGAAAGAGATTATTACAACTACCTTTTAATAATATTAACTTTCTTGAAATCAATATTTTTTCTCATATTACACTATACTTTGCTACATACCAGCTACTATACAAGTAATGATAATCAATACAGACCCTGTGTTTGCAATGATCTTTTCAAAAGCTGGTGTAAAGGATAAGGATCAGCCAAATCTGGCCTGAAAAATTCAGTGTGCCAGTTTGAACTCAAACAGCAGCAAGATGCTCTTTGAAGCTCCACATCCAGAGGTGTTTTGGGGTGCTAGCAGCTAGGCTCATTGTGGTCCTGACAACAACTAAATTGTGGTGATGGAAGTGACACCTGGCCATGATGGAGCCAATTGTTTCCGTAACAGCACTGTGCAGCAGAGGTCAGGTTGTAGACACTTGTTAAAATACTGCAACTGAGTTGATAGAAAGTTAGGGTGGTTTCCAGTCTTGAGCAGAGTTCACTGATATTATAGACACCAAATCACAGAAGAAAATTAGTTTGGAAGGGATCTCTTGAGGTCACTCGATCCAGTCCCTCTGCTCATGCAGGGCTACCTACAGTCGATTTCCCAGGACCATGTCCAAGAAGGTTTTAAGGATCCCCGAGGAGAGAGACTCCACGATCTCTCTGGGCAACCTGTGCCAGTTCTCAGATACCGTCCCAAGAAAAGAATGTTTCCCGGTATTCCGACAGTCTCCTATGTTTCAGTTTGGCAAGGACAAGTTTCACACACTGGTTAGTTACATTTGTTAAACCCCTCAATATTTAACTTATCGGCAAGTTTATGCAGGCCAAGGACATTAATTGTGACTTATAGGTTTACAGGAAACCTCAAATAAGGATCACTTTGTTAACTGCAATATAACACCATCTCACAGGGAGGCTGGTGAACCAGGACATTTCCTGGCCCCTGCCACATAGCCACAAAGAAACTCAAGGGCCTGGCATGTAACTATCACAGAACTAGTGACTGTGTGTGTGTTGGATAAATCAAGAGGAGTCCCACACTCAGGTTTCATCTGTTAGTATGTCTCACTATGTTAGAATTTGTCCAGTTATAGTAAGATTTTCAATGTTTTTTAATTGCCTATAGCCTTTAAGATGCACAAGGAATATGGAGAATGTGTGTTCATTGTTTTCTGAAGTTGATCACTTATGCTATCTAGTCAAAAAATTAAAAGATTTGGGTAATCTGATAAGTTTTGAGAAATCATATTGGGTTATTTATGGATTTTTTTTTTTTTCGAGACAGACATTCTAGCATTTGTGGTCCAGATCCAGAATTAGTCAAGGGAAGATGCCTGAATGTGCAAGGCCAGACAGCTCAGTGACCAAGGCTCCATGACAGAAAGCTCAGGGATCATGAAGCACCCATGAAGTGCTGAGGGCATCACTAGGGCTTTAAGAACTCCTTCCCCATGGGGCCCAAATTGCCAGCAAAAAGTGCAACTCTCACTTCAGTGCTTAACCAGGGTGGAAAGGAGGTGGACTTGGAGGCAGGGTCTAAACTGTAATCATCTGAATTTGGTGTCCATCTGCAACTCCACCACCAGGTTCCCTCTGGTTTTATGGAAACTGAGCTTTGGAAAATCGTCTGGAGAAGTTCAGATACAGTAAGCTGTGTCTTCTACATGTTCTGCCAACTTAGTCCCTTAATGGACAAAACCCACTTTGTAATGCCTGTCGAGGGTTACTGTGGAGGCTCCATATATCATTGCAGTGGACATTGGTACCTGATTGTAGACGTAGATGTGTATGTGATAGAGTTGCAGCTTGTCTCTAAATCTTGCACTGAGTGTTTCTCTTTCCTTTCCCTCTTAGTCTCAGATTGTCCATAGTAAAATATTCCCATGATGAAACTTAGAGAAGCCCTAGGAATGCAGTGTGAATTGACTGTAGGAGTAATGATGAGGAAATTCCTTGTCCTCCACACTGTTTGCCTTTCCATCTAAAAATGTGTGCAAAATATTGACAGAAAAGTTTTGCCAAAACAGATTTGCTTGAGAATGATACCTTAAAGAAGGTGAGATTTATGAAAATAGTTTTGTCAAGATTGTGAGAAATTAATCTGCACAGCCTTTAAAAAGTACTACATTATCAAGTTTCAGTTTTCTGAGAAAAGAATATTTCTGTCTTGTAATGCTTCTGTTTTGCATGAATGTCTTCTTTCATGAAACTTTGTTAGCTAGAACACTTGGGACAGAGACCCAAACGTCAAGGCATAGAGAACATGAAATGAAAAATATTCCTTCTCATTTGCAAGCATAAATTAGACATCTGAAGATAAACAATTATTTTAGGTATTGTTAGGCTATGCCAATGTTCCCTCATTTTCTAAATAAAATTTACTTTTAATTACCCTACCTATCAAAAGAGTAGTATTATATACACTACACTGTACATTTCTGTGCATAGCAGGGTAATTCTCATGTGGGTAGAATTGCCTGCCTCATCATGAACTGTCATCCAAATGGGCAGAACTGAGCTTTGAAAGAATGAATTTGTGGTTTTGGGAGCCTTCTCGCATTTTCCTTCACCACTGAGTGCATCTTGAGAGCAGGCAGTTAAACACTGGAACCAGGTACAGAGCTGGAAGTAGGAGGCCAGCTGCTGCTGATCCTTCTGCAGTATTTAACAGATAATGCTGTTTTCATGCATGAGCAAAAGTGAACAGTGAACAGTAGAGAAAGGGTTCATGGCAGGGTTGGGAAAACTTTCTCCTGGTCTTTATTCATAGTGTCTTTCTCTTTCCTGCTCCTTATTCCCAATTCCAGAGTACTTCTTTCTTCCTTAGTATGGCATTGGAATTGCAAATGGTTTTTGGGGGCCATGTGTGCGTGCTTGAAGAAATGGTTTAAGAAGAAGAAGAAAAAAAAAATTTGTTCCACAAGTGATTCTGATATACACACATCAAAGAGACTCTGCTGGCATTTTCTGTAAGATAAGGTTGGGCTGCTTTCATACCTTGTCAAGAAAATAATCCAGAAAAAAAACCCCAAAGGTAATTAGAGACTGTTTAAACATCAATCTGAGAGCCAGAGCCAGTAATGGTAAATCTGAGAGGCTTTTTTGTCATTTGCATCAGGATATTTGTTCATTTTTCCTAGTTTACCATCAGCATTCATGTGTCTTTACCTGCACTATCCCTTCTGCAGCAGCAGCAGATACCAGATCCCAGACTGTGAAACCACAAAGACGTGCCAGTCCCTTTAGGCTTCGTTATTTATTAACCTCTTCTAAACATGTCTAAGTATTTTTCACTTCATACTGCTTGCCGTACAGAAGACATGTGCTACCAGAGCCTAACAGCCCATAGGGGGTGGCACAGCACACACTAGGGAAGCCTGGTTGAGGAGCCGAGTGGTGACATGATGTGATATGTTGTAAGCATCTCCCACAGCCAGTGGGAAAGGCACAGGTCTCACTTGGGTGATCAGCACAGCTGCCTTTCCACGTTGGCTCTGGGGAACAGTGAGAAGGTTAAAGTTTTGCTGGGCCTCCTTCACAGCCTGAAATCCCAACACCACTCCACTTGGGGTAGGTCTGCAAGCAGCAGAATGTGGATGTGAATGGCAAGAGTTGGTGACAGGCTGGGCTTAATGGGGCTTGTGGCTGTGCCTAAACACAATGCCTGTGAGCACACATCCCCTGCTTCCCCCTGAAATTGAAGCTCTCCCTTTACAGCTTAGAAAAGCACTGTTCCCCAAATGAACGATTAATGCTTGAAAAAAACCTGAAAAATGGATATCCCTTTGACCTTTCTAAGGTTTGTCATTTAGTTGACATACCCATTACCTCAAAAATCAAATGTGTTTGTCTAAACATTATTCTGATGTTTGGTTTGGGCACCAGAGGTCAGACAGCTGACCACTAACTCGCTGACAGTGATCAATTCAGTCTGAAATCTTGTCACTTTCCCTGTTTATTCTGCTATCCATCTCTGCTTTGCCAGCCACCACCACCACTTTCTGCTGTTGAGGCGCTTTTAAACCTAACAATAATCCAATTTAGAATTGATCAATGGGAACGTGTGGTCAGTAAGCAAAATGACAAAGTCTACATACAACCGCTGACCACAATCTGGTGGTATTTTACATAGGGCTGATTGCAAACTTAATATATGTAAACAGCTCCCAACCGCAACTGTTCCAGCAGAGAGGAGGTGGTAGGGACTGAGGTTTTATGTGTTCAGGGCTGACACTTGTCTCATGCAACAAATCTGTGATGCCCTCGGCTTCCTCATGTGGCTGTCTACACTTGAACTTATGCAAAAGTGTTTCCCACTGGCCATGACAGTGTCCCAGGTTTTTTTGTGGTACTTTTCCAAAGAAATTCTGCTGTGAAACCCAGCCTTATTAGTGGGAGAAGTTTGTGGCAATTATGAAGAATATCTCAGAAGAACAAAAGCCCACCACCCCACACTTAGCTGTAAGCACAAAATCATGAGAGAGAAGAAGGAGAGTTAATTTTCAGTGTTTACTTGCTTTTAATTTAAAGGGAAGGAAGATGAAGTTCCATGGCAATGTTCCCTTAATTTTAGTCCAGTAACATGGAGTGACAGCATAACAGGAAGAAGGAACAAGAAGAAGGAGCAATTTAAAAACATCTTGGGCTAGCATGCAGAAGAACATAACGCCCAAATAAATGCATCCTAGATAGATAAAAATGGTATTTAGGTAAACAGCTGGGACAAAAGTCCTCCACAGCTTTCTAGGCACTTTTCCAACATTGTTTTCACCCCTTCTACTTTTTGTGAGAGACCCTTCAGTCTTTGGATTACAGCTCAAAGGCCAGAATGATGCATGGCAAATGATCAGAAAGTGAAACACTACTAAAAATTGTGTTTGACAACATTTTTCATTACGTGCTAAACCTAAACCTAAATCTACTTTGCTTGACTGCCTGCATAACTATGTGCAGGACAGAAGACTCCAGTCTTGGAAACACTACACTTAAGCCTTGACAAGGGAGATTGATTCATAAAAAGCATTCAGAACAGCTGTTCAAAGTGTGTTTAGAGGTTCTGCTGGGGAGGAAGAAAGAACTCTACTTCAAGTATTTGTTTTCACACATGTTCAAATTGTGAGCACATCTGTACTCAAGTGCTCTACACTGGACATGTGTTTTGTCTAATCAATGTATGCAAATTTTGAGCCTGTGTTACCTGGGGTGGTGTGTGTCCAGCTTATTTTCTCTACTGAGGTTAACTTTCTTTCACTGCTGAGAAACATTCTCTGCTATGGAATGACTTTTTCTGCCTCCTAAATGTCAGCTTTCATATTTCTGCTCCGACCCTCTCACTAGGCCTGCTAGATAGATCTAGATTTGAAGGAATTTTGTTCAGCTATCCTTCCACTTGTCTTGCAGGTTTCAACTGCCACCTTTTTTTTGTGACGGTTGCTTTATGAGGTGCATGTGCACTGGCTGTGCTACTTGTATACAAATCACCTGTCCAAGCACTGAATTGCAGCTTCACACCGCAGGTCCACATCATTGTGGACCTGTGGCAGTTTGCCAAGTCATGGTGAGGAATGGGGATTGTTCACAGATTTTAAGCCCTCAGCATGTCTCTTGGGAAATGCTGCTTGATAATGCTGGGATGCTACCATCTATCTGGCCAAGAGGCATGGCAAAAAAAGTGCCACACTAGATGGCTTCTCTTTGCTTTTGTTTGGAAGTGGAACAGGCCCATGGTCTGAGCCTTAGCTGCAGTTTCCACCCTCAGGCCTCCAGGATTGAGGAGATCTGTAGCTATGTGCTGTGATGCGCCCCTTCCTTGTACTAAAAATAAGGAGGGAAAACACAAAACAGAACGTAGAAGAGTTTCTCTCCTGGCAGCTCTCCAAGGAACACATTGGGAACATGAGCTTTTACCAGAGACACAGGCCCAAAAAGTTCTTAGATCTTCTACTCCAGCAGGTATGGTACCATCAATGATAGGAGAAGATGGTGACATTGGTATCATTTGGTCTGCCGCAGCTGCCTTTTGATGTACTACAGAGCACTGTTCCTGCTTGGGCTGTATTTTCCTTTAGTATGCTGCCTGGCTTTGCAAGAGACCTCAGGCTATCACACTGATTCCAAGCTCTTGACATGGAGGTCATTCAGTCTTTCAGCATCATTATGATTTGATGACAAGTCTCTTGTTGGCAGACTCAGAGATTTGATATGTCTTAGATCTTACCATGGATGATTTTGATAGGACATTTTCTGAAGGATGCTGGGAACAGTTTAGACTCCTCTTGAGAAGGGCACCCAAATTCCCCAGGGTGTTGTGGATCCTTGACTCATTCCTTTCTTCTGAAGCTGCCTTTTTATTGTGTCTCCCCTTAATCCTGCAATATTTATGAGGCAGACTCTAGCCTTAGTGCTGCAGCCAAGTTGAGGGACAGAGTTTCAGGCCTGGCAGTTTTTCTCTTTTTCTATTGTTTCTCCATCCTCCTTTGTCATGGTGAAGAGCAAAGGGAAAATTGCTCTTTCAACAGGCATGGCAGAGTAGCTTCAAATAAATAGATCCTTGATAAAATCTTTTAAGTCTCTTGTATTCAGTTCTTCATTTTTTTTCTGAACTCAGCTTCTCTCCCTATCCTCATTCCATTTGAGGGAACCTTTCCAGAACATCTTGCTGTGAGAGGAGGATGAACATTTTTACCTTTGATAGGATAAAATAAAATTGTTTTTTTATTTGAGCTTCCTCCTAAGATTTCAACAGCAGATGCTCTGGCTGAATATGCCAGAAAGGAAATCAACTGGATATCATTTGACTTCAGTACAGATAGGTGACTTTGATATCTGGGGATAAGAGTTGCCTTTTACTGTGGAATCAGTGTATTTCTGAATTATGTGCAGTAACATTCAAATGCTTCAAAAACAGCTCCTGAAAGGTGTACCTAGCAGAAAAAGACTTAGCTGGAGAATAATACAAAATACTTTTTTACAAATAAATTATCTGTTCAGTCTGAATTTGTGTGTGCATTCATGTGTACAGACATCTAAAACATTTTTTTGTTTATTTTCGTAGAAGTTTCCATGTTTATGATAAAACCACTTAAAAATGGGTTTACAACCTGCTCCATTGGATGTCAATTGAACTGTCTGTTGTTAGTATCATAAATGCTATTGAAATCACTACTTCAGCCAGAAAAGGAGGTCTCCTTGGACAGTAGTGGAAGATATACCAAATTTGCCGAGGTTTATTAAAAATAAGGAGGAAAAAATTAATGAGATCTGATTAACAGTTCTTACATAGAGATAATTTACTATGTGTTGCTTCATGCAGATTCCTGATGTGCAAGATCCATTGCTATTATTAATAAGTTAATGGAACACAAGGGTGTTATGTTAACAGATAATAATGCAGTGGCTCCAAGCTCCTGTATTTTAAATGGCCACCAGGTTCTTCACCATGCACCCCCTTTTCTGTCTTTGAAAAGATATTTTTAAAATGTAACATTTATTAATTAGGAAAGAACTCATGATTACTTGACAGCATTGTTATGCATATATTAACATTGCCAGAGATCTACAGATGGACTATGTATAAACAATGGCTTTCCAGGTATGGTTTCTTTTGTTCTTCATTTTTGAACATATTTCCCTAATTGAAAAATTCAGATAATGTTACAGTATAGCAGATTTAGATTCATATTAGCTGTGTTCATATAAAACTGCACTCAGATCATATTTTCATTCATTCTCTCCTACTCAATAGACATAGGTTTGTTGTTAAAATAATAACACATCTCAGCAATATAATCTTCCTTTAGCCAGTTCAATATAGTTTTAGACTGTAATTAAACCATATCACTACACTGACAGCAAATTGATGAACTTTTCACTATTTCAGGATAGCTGAGTACATAATAATTTCTCATATACCTTCAGAAAACAGAAAAAGCTTTGTGAATGAACTGTAAATTTATATTTGGCAAACCTGTTTTGTTTTGCATTTTTAAAAATATTACCTATTTCTTGCCATGCCTCAGGGAGATATGAATATATGTATACTCTGTCTCAACATTTGATTTAGAAGGACGTTTGTGTAGCTGAATCCTTCTACTCATGGAAACACTGCGAGCAATGCATGTCAGATGATTAAGATGCATGTAGACACATTTTTGTGGCCAGTTCTAAGTTTATACTATGGGCTATGAAGCTTTGGAGTGTGTGATCCCATACGACCGACCTCCACAAGCCATTGCTGATGAGGTTGTCACCTTCAGCACAGCTATAGTGCAGCATGGCCAGGGTCAGAGCAAGCTACTCACCCACTGTGCTCTGCAGGAGCACACTTCTCATAGCAGGACTATGGCCATGGTACTCGCACTTGGAATCCAAGCTGTATATGCAATGCAGACAGCAGCTGTGTATTCTGCAAAGCTTTTCATTTTTTTCTTGTTTTGTGGGAAGCCCAGATAAGAGTGGATGCCCAGAATCTCTGTTCAAATAAAGCTCCACACCCAAAGCAGTAGAAGCCTGAGCATTTGGTTTTTATCACCAGCACAGCTAAGGACAAGGGAAGATGATGTCCATTAATTTATCCTTTAGACTGTTACAATTGATACTGATCTGCACAGCTGAGTCCCAAAACTCTTGGGAAGTCAGCAGGCTCTGTACTGATGTGAGCATTAATACAATAAGAGTAATAGACCAAGACTTTTAAATACTTTGGGGAATAGCACTCCCTGAAACAGAAGTATTTCTAAAGGCTTTGCTTCATCAGCCTTTGACCCAATAACCAAGTACAGAGTGGGGGCCTGTACAACGCTGAAAAAAGACTGGGTGTAGGAGATGATGCCTTTTTCCCTTAGTGAAATTAAAATCAGCTATTTAATCTTTAGCAGGATTTTTAAAGTCATTAATTAATGAAAGAAGTAGGACTGTTTTATAACAAAGCACCTCAAGTAAGTGATCTTGATATATTGTTGTGTATGGAGAACATACACTGTGTCTCAAGTAGCTTTCTGCTGGATACACTTTATAAATGAATCAAGCTTATGATTAATTTTCATATAGTACACTAGGGTTTTGTTTCTGCTGAGTTTTTAAGTTTTTCTTTCTCTCCGCCATTTCCAGCCATTTGAGTGTTTCCATTGCACTGTATATGTCAAAGATTTCCATTAAGCGCATGCCTTTATGATGATATAGACTTTTACCTTTCTTTCAGGTGGTGGGAAACAGGCAATAGGGCTTACATGAAGAACAATGCCCATGCACTTTTACACATCAAAAAAACAGCCTTAGAGCTGACCCAGAGAAGAAAAAGACCAGGGGCTTCCCATATCATAGAATCATAGAATCACAAAATGGTTTGTGTTGGAAGAGACTTTAAAAGTCACCTAGTTCCAACCATCCCTGCCATGGACAGCAACACCTTCCACTATCCAACCTGGCTTTGAATGCTTATGACTTCAAAGACCACTACAAGTAAAAGGTGACCATCTTGATCCACTTATCCTCAATGAAAAAACATTGATTAGAGCTTTGTTGTCTGCAAACTCTAGCACTTTTAAGATTAACTGCTGAGTTTGTGTTGTTTTGGACTGGTTATCTAACTCATATGTTGTGAGTCAGGCCATGTGACATGCTTTTGGCCAATGCAAAGCTGTTAGCTAAAATGGCTATACAAGGAAAAACATTCTCTCCTTTGTTCCAGCAACTTAGCATTTATTTTCCACCAAAGGCAGCAAGCTGCTTACCACAGTTCCTTGCCCAAGCTGAAGGATCTGTACTTCAAACACTATCAGCTGTGCCCTACAGAGTCGCCACAATTCCTAACAGATGGTGGAATGCCTATACACTGTATTGTTCAGATTAAACTGCATGAGTACTGAATGTCAGTAATATTCCTCTTTGACTTGGTACCAACCAATCTGAGAAAATTCAGTGACAGCACTGAAATCAACAGTTCATGCTAAGTATTGCAGCCTATACAGTGAGGTACACAATATGATACACCCATCTGAACACCCTTGAAACAGGGAAGATGATAATGAAGTATCATAACTTTTTTTTTCAAAGTTCTGAATTTCCTTGCTTTTATTAATGCTTTTTGACCTGATCTTCTGTGGTTTAATTTCCTGTAGGTATCAAGTAACATTGAATCAAGAAGAGACCTTAACCTTTAGTCCCTTTTGCATTTAAAGCTGCCTCATCTTGACAGTGTTTAAACTGCTGTTAATTCTTCTCCTTTTTCTTCCCTCTCCTCACTTAACTCTTGCTCCTTAGTATTGTAGACTATCAGCCTACTCCCTATACTGACCTGAGCTACCTTTGTTAATTGGGCAGCTTATGAACACCACTGCTATAACAGAAAAAGTAAGTAGTCTTCTAGCTACAGTTTGACATGGTTTGTTTTGCTTTGGGATGGCTCTGAGCAAAAGCTTGCACCATGAAAAGCAGTGACTGCATTGTCTGAGGCAGAGGAGTTGCAGAACTGCTTTTTTGAGCTGTTTCACAGCAGTGCTTTGAGAGAAACTACGCACAGCATCAGAGACGTGTGTTTGAGGCAGGTTTACTCTCCTCTGATACAGCTGTGCTCTAGCTGAGAAAAGTCAAGCTTACAGCAGCATTCCAGGGTGATCAAAGATAGCACTTCTGTGAGCTGAGGAACCAAGAAAGTAGCAATTTCAGAAATCACTAAAAGATGAAGTATTTAATTTATGCTGCAGGAATGAAAAGAATGCATAATATAGTTACATCTTGCTTAATTTTCTTCTTTTTTTCAACACTTTGCTTTTTCTTACTTTTCTTTTAAAAATCTCTCCCTGGGGTTGACTGCCTAACCTGTCAACTACTTCATACCCTGCCAATTTTTTTATGTTTGTTTTTTTCTAAATAAAGTCTCTGAATATCATAACCTGTATTATACCAGTAAAATAATTTTCTTGCTTTCTTGCTTGCTTGTATCTAAGACAATACCTCAGGAAAACACATACCTGAGGCAGGGCTCAGGCAAGAGAACAGCACTTCAAATCAACTGATCTACCACATGTCAACATCTGTGCTAACAGCACTTATTCCCTTTCACATTCTTTGATTCAAGGGCTTCATATGTCTTGGAAAAGTTTAGCATGAGTGTTTAGAAAAAGTGTCTGAGGAGAATTTGTGCTATAGAACAGGAAAGAATATTTAGATGTTAGGCTTAATGCATTTTTTCATTTGTAGTTGGAAAGGTCTTGATGAAACCTCTGTATTCTAGGGAAAAAGCAGATTATTTAAAGTGATAGAAATTTTCAGAGTTAATACGTATGTGTATTATGTGTAGTAACTTGTAGACATACAGGAAACTTAGTTATAAGTCTTGTTGGGTGGGTTAGTCTGTGCTACCATTTTGGTAGCAGAATCCCAAATGTTCTGTGGGACTTGTCCTCCGGGGCTGGGATGGTTTTCTGTTGTGTGAGAAGAGTCAACAGAAGGGACTCTATGGGTGGCTGGTCCTTCTTTCTCCATCCCCAGCGCTGTGCTGCACTTTAATTCCATGGCAGCAAACTTCTTCAGATTAGATTTGCTCAGTCTTGTCACAGACATGTCTCCCTTTAGCTCCTTTCTTCAGATCTGTGGAGCCTGCAAGAGAGACCAAACTCAGGAGCCACCTCAGGACAGTAGCTGCCAGGACAGATGTCCTGGGATGAGAAAGTTTTGAGGAATTTGAGGGGGTTTTTGGGGCTATGGAGTCTGAAACAGCTTGGTATCTTCAGGCTATTGGCTTCTGTTTGTGTAGCCTGCAAAGTTTTTTAATAGGCATTTTCTACCAACCATATGTATGTTTTTTTAGAATATGTTGGGAGAGGGATCTGAGGACTATTTCTGGTTTTCTAAAAGGGAGTTTATACCTTTCACAAGGTTTTATGTTTCTCCTCTTTGCTGCTGTCAGGCCAGTTTCCACTTTACTGAAACAAGTCTGTTTGGATTCTGTTTTTTTACCTGCTTATACATCTGAAAACAGAAAACTAGACATTCTCTGAGACTCAGGGTGCTTGGATTCAAACTTTAAGGAGTGACTGAGGAAGGTTTCAGCACCTCCACCCCTTCACAAGCTGCTTTGCTTGTTTCTCTGCTGCAGTGGGCAGGGTGGTGCAGGGCAATGAGAGACGAGGCGGCAGAGTAAATCTCTGACTGGATGCTGCCTTTCCAAAGGAGCTTAGCACACATTCTCTGCCTGCATTTCTTCTTTTGGCCTTTTGGTGTCATTCTGTGACTAACAAGGAGAGTGAAAAGCCTCCTAAGTGCTTCTCCCTTCTTCCTTTCAGACCGAGGCAGAGTTAGCAAGTGATGATACCTGCTGAAAAGGCGTCGAGCAGAACCAATCTCATCAAACTTAAGGACAGAGTTAAGCCTGTATATTGGGCTTAGTTCCTATTAAAGTCACTTAAATAGGTGTGCTCTTCCCTTTCAGTCAGTGAGGTGGCTGAGCGAATAATTAGGTCAGGGATGCTCAGCTGTAAATGAAATGGGGCGCAAGATTCAACCAGCTGTGCCTTGGCTCAGCAGGTACCTTTGAAAGTACCTTTGAGGGTTGAGGTGGCTGGACCTGGTGGCACAGGGGACTGCTTGGTGCAGCCTGGATGAGGGGAGGAGGGCACCAATGCTGCCTAGTAGTGCAGGGCTGGAATGTACCAGTACTGCAAAAACTTTAACAAGGAAATAAAGAACAAGAAAGCCCATTCAATGCCCTGCTGGTAAAAAGGAGAACTCTTAAACTGAAGTAACAGATGAGTCAGGCATGGAAAGATCAGGTATGATACAACCTGCTGCAGGTTGTATCATAATGCAAATATGCAAGCAGGAAAATATCTTTCTCTGTGTCCCTGGGACCCTGGAAAGGATGGTTCTTGCTACACACTCCTGTGTCTTGTGGAGGGAAGCTCCACATGACAAGGCTGAGAACACATGGGGGGAAAAAAAAATGTTGTAGAGATGTACCAGGAACAGATACTTTTTCAGTTTGCTGATTGGTCTGGAAGGAAAAGAAATGAGTTGATAGAAAGTTTACCTAGCAATTTAAAAAAGAAGATAAAAAAAAAAAGTTCAAATGGACTGTTTCCTTTGGTCTGAAAGAAAGAAAATATTCCAGACCTCAGTGTATGTGTGTGTGTGTTTGGGAAGGCTGTTCAGGTTTGAAGGCAAGCTGCATCTGTTCTACCACAAGCAAAATCTATATTCATTTAGTAAATATTTCAGGATGTTTGCTGGTATGGATGACAGGGTA
The DNA here is from genome assembly GCA_033459285.1 of Clamator glandarius. Taxonomy (NCBI): domain Eukaryota; kingdom Metazoa; phylum Chordata; class Aves; order Cuculiformes; family Cuculidae; genus Clamator; species Clamator glandarius. The sequence goes on along the minus strand of JAUNZM010000310.1, from coordinate 1,448,121 downwards.
CTTCTCCATAACTACTGCCTCTTCAAACAGCAGAGATTGTAAATCCTGGATATTCTCAGTAAAACGCTTCCTGTCTGATCTAAAAACTGAGCCCTGTCTCCTTGCATGCAGGGTGGCTACTCATGCTGTTTTACGGGAGGAACTTCATTGTCCCTCTGCTTGAGCAGGGAGGCAACAAGGAGTTGCTGGCGGTCAGGAATGACTGAAGAAATGTGTCTGTTGCAGTGCATTCCCCTGTGTCTGGGGGTAGGGATAATTGTGGCTTTGCCATACAAGCTTCCTTGGTTTCTTTATGGCATTACTGACATGGGTTGAGATGCCGTTCCTACCTCAAGCTAAAGTTTTGCAGGATTTTACCTCCTTGATTAAAAGATTGTTAAAATTCCTTAAAGTGGTGTAAATTAATATAGTAGTGAGTGAATGGGAGCAGTTGTGCTATGTTTGCATGGATAGACCCGACTGCCCAGTCTGTGCACACTTCAACCAAAGTCCACTTTATGTCTGCAGAGAAATTATACAACATTTTGAGTCTGGAAAACTGGGAGGCACTTAAGAAATGATAATGCAATCCTGCCAGCCACTTTGAAAGGAATAATTTCTTTCCTATGGAGCTATCCTGCAGAAGACAATTTAGTCTGCCATCTTCCTTAAACCTGCTCTACCAGATAAAGGCATGGAGGAAAGCATTGCATTTGTGGCAGAGCATAAAAACATGTTTTATTTATTTTTCTAATAAGATGTCTACAAAAAGTGGTTTTGCTTTCTTTGAGTACAAATAGATATTTATAGTCACTAGTATGGTCTCTGCTTGAATATGTGTATTAAATACACCAGTAAGAGCTTCATTTTCCTTCAGATTTTCATTAACTGAAATTCTATAAAATTCAGAAATTATTCCTTTCTTCCTTCTTTCCCCCTTCCTTCCTTTGTAAATAAGTCTGTCTCTAGGAACAGGAAGTAAACTGATACAGTTGGATACCACATTTTGCAATGTGTCAGATTAAAAATACTGAAAAAATAGAATGAAACAAAACTTAAAGGAACTTGGACAAATCTGTGTTTTTACAGCCTTTATTTCACAATACTTTTGGATTTTTTTAATCTTGAAACTCTCAACATGGTTGAAAATAGTTATGAGATTCTTTTTAGAAAAAAAGAAATTAGCTTTTATTGAATTATCTTGGGAGATTTTTGTGGTGTACTAGGAAGGTTTGATACTGGCACTTCCTCTGCAATAACCAAGACTGAAGAATAAGAGTGTTGATATTGATTGCAAAGAATTTTATGACCCAAACACAGAATTGAGCAGAGGCATCACCAATTCAACTAGGTCTTGGTCAGAGCATATTTGAGGCTATTTCCAGACATGAAAGTCAGCCAGTCTTTCCTCCAAAATCAATGAGGTTTGAAAACCACAGGGTTTTAGCGCATGTGTAACACCGAGCAAGCCTGATTTCCCCAACACATTTAAAGAAATGACAAGGCTCTCAGTGACTTCCACAAGCTTTGACTCAGCTTCAGTCATTGTGGCAGGTATCTTTCCCCTGCACCAGAGTTGTCAGGAGCTGGGCTTGTAGGTTATTCTCCATGCCCATGCCAGTCCTGCAGAGATTGCTTGCTTTTGCTGAAATGCTACAAGATGCTGCAGTAGATGTCCCTGCTGCTGTTGCCAGGACAAGCTGGTGGATATGCTTCGGGAAGGAGAGCTTGTGTGGCATAACCTTGTTCTGGTCAAGCCCTTTTGCCTTTCTAGCTTTAGAAAATGCAGGTGATTCAGGACAGACAGCTTAACAGCTCTCCTTAGGTAAAACTTTTTGGATGTATTTATCTTTTGATTTTGAGGTCTTTCTTCTAGGCCTTCAGAGTCTTCTAGGCTGATAACAGAGTGACAACATGCTGATAACTGGTGTCTTTTGGAAGAACATTTTTATGCTTCCTTTTCAGTCTGTTTTTGAATGATCTGTCAGGCTGCAGAAAGAAAAAAATGTCTGTTTTTTTTTCTGTACCAAGGTGTTGGCCTCCCTCCATAAACCCTATTCTCTACAGAGACAGAAGACAGAAGTACTTTTCTGAACCAGTTCTAATCTTAAAGTATAGAGTTTGGTTTGAGGTTTTGTGCTGAGGTTTGGAGTGACTTGTGTTTTGCAAACAGGTCTGCTCATTCTCTTTGAGTTACACAACCTATTTAAGGTAGAAATACACAAGCTAGTACATAATGCATACTGCCTGCATGCTCCAAACCACAACTTACTCAAAAAAGACAGAGTGGTGAATCCTGCTGGGAAAGTTCAAAATAATGAAAGAACAGCCACTTCTTGCTCTTTTGCTGTCTATGACATTTATATTTGTGATGCCAAGTCACACAGGGAATGTGAAACTAAAATATAGTTAATAAAAGCCTTCAACCAGTGCTGGTTATTCAAACATTCTGTCAGTAGCTTCTACTGTGATTTCGGTGCTGTTGATTTTACAGAAAATATGTAGCCTATTAAAAGAGTGTAAATATTTTCTGTTCTTTACTCTTAATATTACTTTATGTCTTAGTATTCAGGATATTCTTATTCTACCTGAAATCTGATTTGTTCAACTATGAATGAATACATTACTATATTTTAGAATTGGTAACATGGAAAAAGTTATTTTATCTTTAAAGAGTTTTTTTGCTGCATAGCTCTAGATTTTGCAGAATGACAGCAGTAAAGCATCAAAAAAAAACAACACAGGAAAATGTAGTGCTAATGGAAACATATTTTTCCATGATCCTTAAGAAAAACAAAAGCAGCTGCCACTTTTTGTTGAATGGTATCTGTGATTGGATTGAACCTTTTCTGTGCTATTCTTTTGCTCTAATGGGGGCAAATAAAATATTCTTCTGTATAACCCAGGGGAGTAGTTAGCTATCTCCTCTTAATTTGAGTGATCTTTAGATTTCTTACATGAGGTTCTGAATCAGACAAAGTGCTCAGAGTCAGCTCTTATCTCTACATAGTAAATAAGGTTGAAATTTAAAAAAGGCCATTAGCAATCAATACAGCTGGGAGATTTAATTTCCAGCACATGCTTTTTTTTTTTAATTGTTGTGTACCCTAAGAGTTCCAAGGGATTATTTCCTTATTATTACATTTGCAACATTTTTCTATGTAACCTGCCCTTCTCTGCTCACACTGTTTGTTATTTGATCTGCCCTTGCAGTGTTCCTCCCTTTTTGAATGGATAAAGGAGAGTGGTCTTACAGGACCAGGGACGGGCTGTGCTGTTTTGTGGCTAGGATGCCAAGGGAATGATAGAAAAAAAGAACGGCCAGACCCCTCCCTTGAGATAGGAAGTGCTCCTTTTCTGCCAGCTTGTAAGTTAGAGCCAATTCACTGCTTTGAGCTTTACATCTATGGTAGAAAAGCGGAAGGCGTTCCAAACATAGCTGCCTCAAAACTGTTCTTAAGGATAGAAATGCAACTGTTCACTATAATGGTTTAATAATATACTGCATTTTCTGTGACTTAATAGACCAAACACTTTCGAGGCACGCATTGGAATTGCTCATCCCTGCCGTTCTCTTCAAGGATAGAAGCGCTTTGGCTCAAAAAGGGAGGAAGTAAGTCAGAATAAAAAAAAATAAACAAAATAAAAATAAAAAAATAAAAAAGGAAGACACAGTGGCAAAACTGGTGGTGAATTTGTGCTGTAAAGTTAGAGGTGCATCTTGCTCAATAGCTATCCTGTATCTCTTGCAATGAGAAAGTGGGTTTGCAGTGAGTTAAGAAAAATGAACAAAAGAACGCACATTGTTTTTTTTCCCCAGAAATATCAAAATTGCTTCTAATATGTCTTCCAATGTCCCCTCTTAAGGGGATTCTTTGTAGAGTTATTTTGGCTTTATACCTGTGGTCTTAATGAGATTCACAAGCAGGATTCAGCTTTCAAATCAGCTAGCCAATGTTAAAACATTGATTTGAGGACTAAGCATAAAAGTAGAGAGTCATAAAAAAGGAATACTTTGCTTATTCTGTATTCTGCAAGGGAATATTATGAAAGCCAAACAAAATTACAGAAAGTAAGATTTGGTTCATATGAATTTTATCTGTAAATTTGTATGAGAGATGTTGTACACATAAACTCAAGAATAAGTATTCTTGCTGTACATTGCACATTGTTTTACATATTGAATTTTGATGTAGTATATCAAACACTTCTAGAAAGAATATTCATTTAATTGAGACTATTTTGAAATGAAATATCATACAGTCCATTGAAACAGGGTTAGGTCAGTGTGTTCCTAAAACAAGAGCACAAACATTTTTCATTTGGAGTCTACAACATATCTAAAGCATAAAGTTGGTACAGTCTAAGGTATGGATCCTCTGTTCTGGTCTGTTTCATGAGACCTATTACACCTATATAAGAATATCTTAGATTTGCCTTTTTTTTAACAAAGAATAATAATAATAAAGAATACATCAACTAATTCATTATCACTTTCATTTCTGATACTTTGTCAAGACCTAGTTTAGAAAGACAATTAATGATATGAGCATGTGCTCATGTAAGCTGGATCTATGTATTTGCTATCACTTATAAATTAATCCAGTGATAAATATTATGCCACATATTTATCTAGTAGGTGGGCAGCATGTTCTCTCAGGAGTGATCTTTTAATGTGTTAATATGAAAAATTCGAGTGTGAAACATCTGTTCTGAAAACTCTTTTTTTAGATATCTCACCTATTTGAATTTCCAAGGGGCTTTTTCTTTCTGTTTGTAAGCAGCACAGACCATGAGAGGAGATTTGGAGCTTTGAATGAAAGAACTGAGACTATCATAGGTGAGAATGGACTGAAATGGTAGGTTTTCTGAATGACGTTTCTTGAACAAATGATAGTGCTGTATGTATCAAACATTTAAAGCACAATGAATGTTTTAGTTGTGGGTTAAAGTGAGTATTAATAGCTTATCAATATGGTTAGGATTTTTTTCTAAAAGCCCCCTTAGCTACAAGTACCATGAATTGCGCTTGTTCATTGTGAAGAAGAATTTCTTTTTAAGATTTCTCCCCTCTCCCTTTAGTATTTAGGTACTTGGTAAAATTAGTTTTTTTTTGTTTATTTATGCATGCATTATTATATGTGTACTGACATAAAGTGTTTGAAAATCCATCTCAAAAGACTTGTGGATTATAAAAAAATAATTTTATCTTTTTTTGTTCTTCAGATCTGAGCCAGTAAGATGTAACAGTTAAAAAAACCACCCCTGAATAAAAGGGTTCTTAACCTAATTAATGTTAATGAACCCCAAATAGGCACGAGTATTTAATTATCCCTAACAGAGATTAAATTTGCTGTTGATAATCTGGGAGAGGCTGCAAGCACACTATGAGTCAGTATTAAAATTGAACGTAGTCTTGATAAGTCGTATAATTAATCTGAAGAAAAAAATTAATTTGCTAAGGACAGAGGCAAATAGGAGCAAGTTTTTGCACAAGTGCAAGAGGGTAATTTCTGGCTGGGCAGCAGTATGGCAAAGCAGCATCTGGATAGTTGGTGACAGTAATAAAATGAAAAGAAGGCTGACTCAATTCCAGCCCTGCCTTGTGCCCTGAGGGCAGAGCGCTGAGGTCAGGTCCCACAGGTCCATCGTGGGAGCTGTCAGGCTCCCACAAAACCGCCCTGGACTTTGTCTGCTTGCCTCAGGAAACCTGTGGAAGCTTGTGGGCTGCAAGATGCTTCTCTGGTCTGAGATGCCTCCTCAGCAGCGAGCCATCTTCAGAGAGCTGACAAATCACCAACTTGGCATTTTGGGGTACGGATGTTGATATTTTAATGGTTATGTAAAACAGCTGTTTCTTTCTTTTAAATGAAATAGGCTGCTGGGCTAGAAGGCAGCATCAACTTCAGTTGGACCCTTTTTCTGGAGTATAATTTCTAGATTAAAACACTTGCTTATATTATTATTAATTCTCAAGCTGTTTCATGAGAAACTGAATCATCCTGTATCCTCCTCAGACTTAGGGGTACAAGGAAGGCCAGCTGATCACAACATCTCAACTAGTGTCAGTCTTTCTGCAGGTTTTATGTTTGAAACAGGCAAGGCAAAATGATCTGTCAATATAACTAAATTAATAATTCTGTATTCTCTCCAATCTCTGTGATTTTACAGTATCTAATTGATAAAGCTGCTATTATTCTACTGTAATTTCTTGCAAACCCAAGTATAATCTCTCAAAATTGCTAATATTTGCCTTGAAAGTTCGACTGATATAAAGAATTTTGATTAATATTTTGCTGCTTTCTCAATTTTACTTTATTACAAAGGCACATTTAGCATAGATACTAGTGCTGATACATGACTTCAGTAAAACATTGTAATATTTTTCAAAACAATAAAATGATAATAACAATGCTGATGTGATAAATTTCCATTCTAATACAAAACATCTTTTTAGGCAGAACTTTCCTTGACAGCAGAACCTGCAGGGTGAGATTCCAGTGTAGAATAACCGGTAAGAGTACAGCTTTCAAAAGTAGTTATAAAAATTGTGCCTTTAGTCTAATGTTATTTTTCAGTGCTTGGGAGGATGTTGAAAGAGGTATACAACTTTTTAGACGGAGAAAGATGCAGCTTCATCCTGGAAACTTAGAGATATTCCCCCAAAGCCTTTGTTTGCCCTAATATTCCATAATGTTAGGCTTTTAGAGTCAATAACCCATTAGTAATCAAGAGATGTATCATTTATTAATTATGCACCATATTAATATTTAATCTTTTGGGTTGCTGAGCATATTTCTAAATCTACTTTTTAATTACATTAAAAAAAAATAAATCTTCAAGGCAACCATTAGAAAAGTCATTCTTCTGCACATTATGACTTCAATTACTTTGAAACAGCTGTCTGTGAACTCTGTGTGATGGTACAGTACTTGGTAAAATGGCCATCTCATCTCATCCCGGCTTTTCACTTGTTTGAAAGCTAGTTGAATATTCGAGCAAAGGGAATGTTACAGAGAATTTCCTATGAGTACTGAAGTACTCTGGAATTAGACCTGGAAACATGGTGCCAACAGCCTGCTACTGCCTGCTCTGTAGGAGGGTGCTGCCTGGTGATAAAAAAAACGTCTGTCTCTAGCCTGAGCCCAGATTTCTGGCTTGGCATGCATGGTAAAAGCAGGGGTATTAAAGACCTTTTCTGCCCTTGAGGTTGGCCGCAGGAAGCACAGAGGACACATTGACTCAGCTTCATCCCTTGTAGGTGCCAGGGGGAGAGAGGCAGTTGGGTCAGCTCCCTGAAGTTGTCAGGATGCAGGACCTATCTCAGCCCCAGCACAGATGGGCTAGGATTGCTTCTAGGGGAGCCTGCTCTGGGGGGGCTTCTTACCCCTCATAACTCTCCCAGGTGGGCACAGAAAGTGGGATAAAGTCTAGGATTCTGAGTCTTGCACTCAGCAGACTGCCTGAGAGAACAAAGCTTTCCTACACAGCTTCACATAGATGTGTAATTAATAATGATAGATAAACATTATGATAGACTGGTGCCCTATCAAACTAAGAATGTACAGAGACGAAAGTATCAAAAGTATTTGAGTTTGGGAAGTACTTTAATTCCCAAAAGATCGAGTCTTATAAACTGTTTCACTTAAGTGCCATTTTTCCTTAGCACTCCTTGCATCTCTCAGTGGAAGCGTTAGCTGTAAGCCACTCACCAGAAGGTCTCTTATGGTTTCCTTTGCCAAAATTTGACTTTTAAAATGTAATAGAGGAAATATTTCCACTCCTCTCCTTTACCTCACCTCTTGCAGTATCAAAGCATTTTCCTATATATGATTTCCTATATATATTATATATATATGATATATATATGATTGGTTTAGTGATTGATAGGAATGGTTGGACTCGCTGATCCTGTGGGTCCTTTCCAACCTAGTGATTCTGTGATAACCAAACTCTGGTTATTTGGGTATCAATAAAGGAGAGTTGTTTGAAAGATGTGGATTTTGGAAGGAAATTTTCTATATTTATGCAATAATTTCAGAAACAGCCTTCAGAAATAAATCCTTTCAGTTACAGAAGAACAAGTTATCTACAAAAAAAGCCAGTGAAATTGTTTTGTACATTATGTTTATTTGAGTATCCAGCTGAATAAGGAGGGACAAACAGGGAAGTTTACATAAATTACCTACAGGGCTGAAGTTTGTGTATGTAAAGAATACACATTAAACCCCAAAGGGCACATTACTATTAGGAGCATAATGGCTTTAGTTCAGTGAAACTTTTTCTGTTTTATAGTCCAAACCAAGAAAGAGAAGTTCTGAATGTGTTTAATTTAGGCTAACATGCTCCTGAAATAAAAAGTGTCTGGAGTCTGACTCTTGCTGAAGCCCTGGGTATTGCATATGATTCTGGCAGCATTTACTAATACACTCAAAAGCAAATATAAGTAATGAAAAAGAAGTCTAATGCCTAATTCTTTGAAATATTTTACATTCAAATTCAGCTCTGATGATTACCCCTACTTTAAAACTAGATCCTGTGCTTTCTTCAAATGAGGCATTATTAGTGCAAAAAAGTCTATATAAAGATATTTAAAGTAGGTGTCATCTATGTAAGCAAAAGAAAACTACTCTCCCTTCACAAACATATTCTTGTGTCAATCTACTTAAACAAAATTCAAAAAACAAAAATAAATTTATATTCCTATCTTTTGCATATTTTTAAAAGACCTGCTTTTAAAACTATATTTTTATGGACATATTTGTCTTAGAGTAGATAGAACCTCTCAGAAGATATAACTTATCAAAGCGGATGATATTTTGTGGGTGCCGTGCCTTCTTGGTTGAATCCTCTTCTTCCAACCATTGATGATCTTTATCGCACTCAACAACTTCTTTTTCCCTCCATTTTCCCATGTGGGCCTATTAATTTATGAAGTGATAGTGAGTCACTTAATGATGCTGATGACGGGAAGAGTGCCATGGAAGTAGCCAAGCATGATCTCCCCAGGGAGGAGGTCAGAATGGGTCACGGGGGATGCTTCTAGCAGAGGACCAAGGGGGACGTTATCACAGTGAGCAAGTCTGGGACTCAGACGGTGCTCAGGGAGAGCATCTTCCCTGAGCCTGACAGGGAAAGCAATTCCTTAGGATTGTTAACTTGTCTCCTGACTGGTCCTGTTTTGTATCAGCATTAATGCTGTGCATACCTGAGAGGTAAAAAATATCAATACTTAATCTTCCATTACATACCTGATAAAAATGAAAGCTGAATTTTCCGTTAAGCAATGCAATAGCCAGTTCCTTGAGTTTCCACAAGACATTAAAGGAATGAAGCATTATCAAAAAGACATTCTGTTACAAAAGAACACTAATCAATGCTGAGAACACTGGTTATAAATAATTCAGATTTTGTTATAAACGACTCAGATCTTAAAAAGATCCAAACCAATTCCTCACAATATGCAACACTGACAGCTGGATAAGACAGCATGACTGCCTCACATGGGAAGTTCCAGAGTGATATGCTGCATCTTGCAGCTTCTGAATAGATGCAGCACAGAAATGCTTGTTTCAGAGGATTATAAGGAATAAATCACTGAGTGGCCTTGCCCTTGATAGAACCTGATTGCTGTAACTTGTTGTGCATTCTTCCTCCACCACACATTAATTTTTAATGAAACTATTTCAAAATAAAGTCATAATGTGAGTCATAAATCACAAAACGGTGGTAATAAACCACTTTGGTTTATATTAGCTCTGTGCAGACAATACTTAAGCATTTCCACCATTAGCAGGGAATATGTGAGCATTCTCCACACAACATTTCCTCTATTACTTCCATCTTGCAATGCAGAAATGTGGGAAGCAAAGACAGTTCCAATCAACCTCTGGGTCACTATTTATTCTCTTAATTGAATGATCATATGCTAACGAGTGAGGATTTTTAGCACTTTTCTGACAGCTGCAAAGTATTTTTCTGTGACTCAGAGTTATAAAAACAATGTTGCCAGCTGCAGCTGAGATGGAAAATGGAAAGAGAAGGGGGATGGGTTGGAATAAGGAGAAAAGCATGGTTAACTGCCGTGAGGGCTAGGTGAGGGTGAATATTACTACTTTATTATCACGTAGTGCACAGGCAGATCAACTGATCTTAAAGGGCCATCTCTTGTTGAAAGGATGAGCAATATTATAGATTTGTAATAAAGAATAAGAATTTTGTATTTTTAATTGGGTTTTTTTTTGTATTCCTAGAATTACTTTTGCAGGTTATGCTGAGCTCTTCTTCTTGCTAGTCTCTTCTGTGTGTATGTGGACATTAACAGGAGATATAATACACAGTAATTTGGAACAGTTTGAAAGAAGACAGACTGCAAGCCAACACCTCACACAATATGAGTATTTGGGATTCCTAGTGTCTCAAGACCTGCAACAGATCCACCTTTCATTGCAGAACTGCCTTTCTGGACACAGATCTGCTTGCAGGACATCTGTAAACATCTGGACATGTCCAGTGATGTGAGGCTTGTTCTGACCAGAGTAGGGAATTATAAAAGGCTAACATAGACTATTTCCTCTCATCAGACACCTTCTCTGTCTTAAACCTGGTAAAGTATCAGAGCTAAAATAGTATACCTTATGCTTTTGTCCAGTAGAAATTAAGAGTCAGTATTGTAATAAAATAGTTTGTAGCCATCACCTAGCACTTTATTAATTCTCAGGTTTAAAGAATTTACATAATAATTCCCTTGGTAACTTTTACAAGTGTTTTCTTCTCTACTTCCAAGCGTGCAAGAATCCTGGGGCCTATAACCCATGATCTCTTAATTGGGCAGAATGTAATTTTCAATTAGAGTTATCCTTGTGTGCTTCATGGCCCTGAACAGTAGGAAATTTGTATTCACACCTGCATTTATAGGTTTCTGAGGGACTTTGGAAAGGCTTGAGTAAAATTGACATTATTAATAAGCAAATGCATAATTTCTGGTTTTGGAGAGAGTCATAGAATCAGTACCTAGTGGAAAAAAGAAATATTGTAAGTTTGAATACACTGAAGCACTATGACTTATTGTGAAAATAGCTCTATCTTGGTAAAACGATGTTTTGATTCCTTAAGAATGTGTCTAGCTAAGTTAGACCCAGAAAACACCTTGTAAGTTGAGTTAAATGCTGTAGCAGCTGAGCAGTCATAAAGGTTTAAGACATTTAAATAGCCTGTTTGCTCTAGGCTAGTGTAACCTAGACGAGCAAACAGCAGAGCTTGTTTCTGCACACGGAGAGCTGACTGTGCCAGTTTGCCAACTGCCCTTCTGCCTCCATGGGGTCACTATTTCTGCCACCAGGTCTGGCCCCACCAGGTGCTGGCTCCACTGAGGCCATGTTTTCTCCAGGAAAGAACCACAGCAAGTGAAAGCTCTTGGATGGCAAATCCTCTCAGGCATACCTCTCCAGCCAGCAACGTGATGTGGGCTCATTAACTAATCACTTAGCAAAAGAATTGAAATGTTTATAGTGATTTTATGACAAGCACTAAATACAAAGACTGATGTAAAACACGCTGCCCTGTGGGGGAGTTTGGTCATAAGGTCAAACCTTCGCTTTCATGAGAAGGATAGGGGGAATAGGAAGATAGGAAGATGTGGTTGGAAGGTCCCTTAGGAAGCCCTCTAACCTACTCTCCAGGCTGGAGGAGGAGCAACTATGCCATGGCCATTTGCTAAGGAATTGTCTCAATCTGACAAGGTTTCACTGCTTCTCCTGGCAGCCTGATCTGCTTCTGTCTAGTAGCGTCTAATAGGCATCTTTCCTTCTGTGCTTATTTTTCTGCATGCTATGACAAAAACGTAGGAGGGTATTAGCCTTTTTGCAACAGTCGTGTTATGGACATGAGGGCAATCATTGTATCTTCCAATAGTTGTATCCTCCTGAGTAGACAGTCTAATCTTATTTTTCCCCATGATCTTGAGATGATAATTCTCAACATGAGATCTCTTCTAAACGTTAATCTTCTCCAAACTCTGCTCTGGATCTTTCTATAGGTAGTTCCCCAGCTTGGCTCTTCCATTTCAGCTGAGACTGAGCAGAAAAACTATTTAATCATCTCACAGACTTGACTGTATGTCCCAATACAAATTTACAATTTTTGCAGAAGGACAATGTTAATGCAGAAAGTCTGCCATGTGCTGTATTTCTTCATTCATACACAAACTACTAGACAGTATAGAGTCCTTCCACGATAACACTCTTGGGTGCTGAGTTTGTCACTCAGAATGAAGATTTAGTTTCAAGAATGTCAGCTGCTTGAACTCAAATCTTCACCGTGCAAATCTTAATTCTTCAGCTGTGTAAGCATCAACCTAACCTGTCCTAGGCTAGTGTCCTTATTCTTCCTTGTAGAAAGATTTAATTTAACCTACATAGAGCGTAGGGATTGAAGGAGAGGCAAATCTAGCTTGCAGGGTTCCTGTAGTAATAAATAGGAACGCAAAACACTCAACAGTGAAAAGAAGGACAAGGCAGGATCTCAAATCAGATTATTTTTACCTTAGGAAAGCAAAGCAGAAGAAGGAGACTGATGAATTTCTTTATTAAAATTAGAGAACTTGGTATTTCCTTTGAGTGCTGGAATAGAAAAGACGTACTTGAGTAAGCTATTTTTCCTCATCACCATCCTTAAGAAGAGAGGTCAGTGACAAACCCATACCAGATACTGGCAGGAACCAAATGTGGAATTCCTCTTTGCCCTCTTGACTTGCATTTCTTGTTGAAACATGAGCTTATTCCAAAGATCACTGTGAAGTGAACCTGTAAGCTTTGTTTGGCTTTGAGTCAGGCATGCATGGCAGTATTTTAAATGTGTCTTATAAAATTATTGAACAAATAAAAATCACATATCTTTTACATGGTGGTCTGGAACTGTTAACAAAGTTGTAATTTTCTCCAATGTAAACATTAAATTACTGATTTAAATTCTAAAGAGTGAAAACACATTTTACTAAACTCCAAACCTTTTTATAATCTAGTTGAACAGTTTAGTTTATTTCAATGTGTTTTACTTGCCTCTTTTGTTAAAATGTTTTAAGCAATACCTGGTATGTAGCAGAAAACAATTTCTGTGAATACATCCCAGCGCTGCTACAATTTTGAAGGAGGTTCTTTAAAAATACATATTTTCTCAAGATAACAATTTTGAAAATTATTGCAGGAAGGAAATATATTAGCAATTAAATTAGTGTGTTTTAGCACAACAAGCAATAAACTGCTTAACACTGTGCTCCTGTGAATTAAAAGCCGGAACAGCATTGGACAAAAGTCAAGGTTATGCTGACACATTTATTTCTCAGTAAATGAAGACTGTTTAGTTTTAATGCATTTGTGGTTAGCAATAGTTTCCAAAGATCAATGTAAATTCATTTTGAACTAGTAAATAATGTCTTAATGAGACTTCCGACAGCATGCTTTCACACCTTATGGTTCCTTACCTTTAAAAATGCCCAAAGGTGAAACCTATTTTTCCTGGAGTTTTACAATAAACAAATAACATCATGCAGTATTTTATGAGTTCTGTCTGAAGTGCATTTGAGGAAACTGCAGTTTGGTTTTAACAACTACAGAACTATGGTCATTCAGTCCACACTGTGTTACTGTTCTTCTCCTACAAGGGTTTAACTCTGACTCAGGGTAAAAAGCAGTTAAATGATTCCCTTTTTTCTTCTGTCACATAAAGTAGATTATACGAAACAAAGTGCGGGATTTTGCCATAAACCCTTGAGGGTATCATGATGTAAACCATGTGCCACACAGAAACATACTGGTGTTTATAAAAAACACTCCTCCATTTTCTAACTAGAAACTCCGTTTACCTGCAATGTGGGTCTGTCTGAGTCCTACTGGTATTTGATGGGTTTTGAGCCAGACACACAGTAAATCCATCATAATATGCATAAGGATTTTACAACATGAGTCTGAGATGGCACCATTGCTCACAGATGTAAGGCTCAAGGATGTAGTGCAGGTTGTCTTGAAAGAGCAATCACATTGTTTTTTTCTAATAAAGCATTGCTGAATATGCAGAATTTGAATCTTGCAGGAGGGCACAGGTTTTCCAAAAGTGCACCTTCATGTCTATCTGTTTGTCAAGCTACAAGATTTAGATTGCAACCCAGCAGCCATCCTGTTTGTACTAGTGACTTCTGTAGGGCTGACTGACAATAAGCAACTGCTTTCTGGCTCAGGGTGCAAGTTTGAGCCAACAAAAGTCAAAAGTGTGTCAAAGTCTGACATCTTGTAACTTGCTGGTTCTTTAAGGGAGTTCTCTGGCATTGATATATATAGAGATATTCCCCTTAGTAATGCTATAAAGCACCCTTATTTAGTGCTAATACAGTTGCATGAATAATAAACTGTACCTTAAAACTGTCATGTCCTTGTGACGTCTATCTATCCCTGACCTCAAAGTAATATCATTCAGAGGAAAGGATCATCAAATCTGGTAGGAAACAAGTATTTCTTTGGCTCTTGTCTTCTGGTGAAACAAGCTGCACTTTCATGAACCATTCCTTAGGAAAATCACATGTGTCCTCAAACTGTTGGTTCCTCTGCTGGTTCCTTCTCCAGGAGTGGTAGGATGGCAAGGTGAATTGAGCTCTTCCCAAAGCACTGATCTCATTGTCCTACAGATGTACTCTGAAGGCTTTATAGTATGTTTGTATTTTCCTGAACAAGGATTGCAGTGTGTTATTGCAGTTGATTTTATAAGTTTATTAATCGCCTTTAACAGATTTGTGATTGTGTCCTTGTCTCTTCAAGTAATCCATCCCACTGAAGTTGGATGCTTATTGGTATAGTGACTCAGAGTTAAGGTAGTAAAGGATCCAAACTCTGCATCTTAAACTGGGAAACTTCTGTGATTACCCACATCTGACATTTCCTTAATGTTTTCTAAACATAGTCATTTAGAATTACTTCCAATGCACTCATTCAAATCAATTGTATTTTAGAGGGTATCTTGAATAACCATGGTAAAATCTGCAGAAGTGTCTAAGCTCTTTAGTGCAAAATATATGGGTCTCAGAGGAGTTCCCCTGACTCCACAGGTGGTCTACCTATACTCACCTTTGAGACTACAGCTTGAGGCATGACCTACCCCTTGTAGAAAAGAATGAATGGGGAAGGAGTTAATAATGCATACATAATTTTACTTGAGTGGAAAAGCAAGTAGAAAGATTGTATAGGTGCAACTGTGTGAAATATACTGTTTTCAGAATCAAAGCCTGAGATCAATCCTCCACACACACCAACATCCAAAAAACTGGAAAGAAATGAATCAATCTAATCAACCTAGCAGAGAGAATTAAAATAGAGTCCATGAAACTTTACTTCTCCAAAAGCGTAAAGAGAAAAAGTCTTGAAAAGTGACCAAATAAAACCTGTGCCAGTAATTGCACTTAAAGAAAACAATTATCCTTCTCAAAGTGAAAAAGTCAGACTACCACCAGGGTGTTACAATAACAATAATAATGTGCAGCAATTCCAAGAGTCTTGCAGGAGATGAAAAGTAAAACAGAGGAAGTGATGTGGAAATGCTGGGCTATTTACCTAGATAAATTTTGTTTAAGAGATTTTCTCCATTTGACCTTTAGCAACCTTTGCATGAAGAGAAGAAGTAAGTTGTGTTTAAATTCCTTTCACAAATCCTTTTTTTCCCCCCTTGAAAAACTCACAACTTCTTCAGAAAACCAGTCATGAGAAGGTGTGCAAATAGGCCTCTTGTGGTCTCAGCAGTTTTTTTGTACATTTACCCTATTTTGCATCTTAGATGAGGTAGTCCAAACATGTAATCAAGAATGCACATAAACCTAAGTGCCATACAGTGTAAAACACTAAAAGAGATATCAAGCTGTCAACTGGTTTAAATAAGTACATCAAGCAGCCCAAGAAATGGCCACATGGTAATAAGAAAAAAAAGATCTGGCAGTATGCAACAGCAAGCTGTTTTATTCAAAAGGAGGATGAACTGCTAAAAGGTCCAAACCAGCTTTTGTTATTTCTTTTCTGTTATTTTCACCGTGACTGACTGCATTTAGTTAGACTTCATGATGATGATATCTTTCTCTGTCCCTAACCTTTTCCTGAACTTGACATACCATTGAAGCCCTTGTGTGGATGAATCATAGAATCACAGAATAAATAGGTTGGAAGAGACCCACCAGATCATCGAGTCCAACCATTCCTATGAAACACTAAATCATGCCCCTTAGCACCTCGTCCACCCGTGCCTTAAACACCTCCAGGTGAATCAACCACCTCCCTGGGCAGCCTGTTCCAGTGCTCAATGACCCTTTCTCTTAAAAATTTTTTCCTAATGTCCAGCCTAAATCTCCCCTGGCGGAGCTTGAGGCCATTCCCTCTCGTCCTGTCCCCTGTCACTTGGGAGAAGAGTCCATTACCCTCCTCTCTACAACCTCCTTTCAGGTAGTTATAGAGAGCAATGAGGTCTCCCCTCAGCCTCCTCTTCTCCAGGCTAAACAACTCCAGCTCTTTCAGCCGTTCCTCATAATGCCTGTTCTCCAGCCCCTTCACCAGCTTCGTTGCTCAAGGATGTTTTCCTATTGGAAGAAATGTAGACGGGTGCTTGCATGCTCAGCTCAACGGGCAGGGTTGCAGGCAGGCACCTTGAGAGGAAAAATTTCTTGTGGCAAGGGTCTTTCTGAGTGCTCTTTGGGGGTTCTGTTGTGTTCCCCACCTTGCCTGCTTGCAGAACAAGTCATACATTCTGTGGAGTTCAGTAGGTTTTGGATCAGCATCCTGGTCCCAGTTCGTTCTCCAAACCAGCTTTTCCTTTTAGTTGGTTCTGTATATTTTACCTGCATCTCTGGTGGCATGCACTTGATCCAAGAGGTCATGTGTTTTTAATGGCTTTATGACACTCCACCTCTAACCTTGACTTGTAGGGATGCAGGATTGTGAACCTGCCCCTGATGGTACAACTGGACCATAATGTTAACAAGACACCAGTGAATTTGCTAATGAACTTGCCCAGAAGGTACAGAGAAGGGTCAGTTCTGTACTTTTGCCAAGACAAATTGAACCATAAATATTACAAGCTTTTGTTGACATTAATTGGGTTACACTTGTGTAAGAAATTCTTCTTTCTTGCTCATTTGTCTTGCAAGTTGTTTGATGTGCCAAATACTTCTGCCATGCCAGTCACTCAGCCATGTGATTTCCAGGCTTAACAATTTCTCTGAGACACCACAGACTCAAACCTCACTGTAGTTTATTGCTCAATAAAAAACAAAACCTTCAGACATTTCACCAAACTACCCTTCTTGGAGGGTCAAAGTAAAACTCCCATTTAAAGAAAATTTTCTACCAGCCTCCTCCTTTTTTTATTAGTTCTGTATCCACATCTCAAAATCACTGGACCTTGAACAAAAGGCTCTTTTCAGAACAGTCACTTCTGTTCAACATTATTGAAGTGATTTATTACATTTATGTAGTGTTAGCCAGTGATCATGCAGATGTTAAATTAGCGGATGTTTCCTCATCAGTTCCTTGCCAGTTCCTGTGGTACTGTTAATGTACCATTTGATCCAGAATGCATGAAATAATCCCTTCACAAGCTCTGGAGAAAGAGCTGTCCTCTGTCACTGTTGTTAACCCCCAGTAGGGTGACTTGCCATGTCCAGTCATAGAGAGACTTGAAGGAGTTTTACATTCAAAGGTGCTTGTGCTGTGCTAAGCCCTGGGGAAATTTTGACACTTCTTGAAGGCACTCCAGTGCAGGGATTGGTGAGAAACCCTAGGAAACTGGGGATGGAAAGGCTGAAGGTACAGACTTTGGGCTTGAGTACCCCACTGCTGCACATTGGGACATTGCTGTTCCAGCTATTGCCCCTTGGGATCTGCAGACTCATTCTCTGAGGCATTGGGAAGATGCTGCTGCAGGAAAGTAAAAGCCAGAGGAAAGGATGGCTCCTTCACTCATAGGAGAGGTTGAGACATTTTCAGGAATGAATGTCTGCTGGGAAGAATATAGAAAGGACAGCAAACATAATTTTAGCTGCAGCTCTTTTAAGTGACATCCTGCTTTAAGTACAGCCACAAAAAAGGTTTCATCAGCTTGTGTAAGGACAATACAGTGTGTCTTCTCCTGTGTACCAAAAGCATAGGAACCCTAAAGTAATGCACTGCAAGTAACTGATTACTACTTATAGGAGAAAAAGTATTACACAGAGGGGTTACTTTTTGTTTTGTTGTTTTATTTGTCTTGGTACAAGCTTTGTTAAAGCCAAATTCTCCAGTCCAATGTGCCAGGTTACTAAATGTGTTTTCTCTTATCTGGAATAGCATTGATATTCTGCCATCCTTAAAAAATTTTCATTTCCGAATCTCTGTGATCTCTGTGCTTATCAGGGCAGAGTTCCAAGCAGAACTGTTTGGTCTGAGAAAAGATGACTGAGCGGTGTATCATCACATTGGATCTATCTGTATAAGATTTCAACTCAAAAGGGTACTTTTAGCAGTAACTTGCCATGACACAATGAAGTACCTTGGAGAGATGTCCAGGGTTGTATAGGTGCAACTGTGTGAAATATAGTCCTAGATGCTATGATTATGTTCCTGGAGGATAATATAGCCTTGGGAAGGCTCATGGTGTGCTAATCCTGGTAGGGTGCAGCTCTAGTGTGGTTTCTGCTACCTGAGCCAGCAGCTGTGGTGCCTGTGTGTGGCATCAGGCTCTGTGATCAGGGCTCTGATCCTGCTGATCAGCTCACAGCCATGCAGTTTTTTTAAACCTTTCATTCATCAAAGCCATTAAATGGAAATTGTCTTTTAGGTGTTACCTCAGCCTCTTCTTATTGAGTAAATTCACTTTTGCTGCATGGAACATGTTTGCAAAACAGCTGAAGCACAGGAGCTGTTAATTTGTGACAACTCATGTGGTCAGAAATGTATATTTAAATACTCCAAATTAGGTTCGTTTCCTGACTAGCAAGGCAATGCAATTGGGTGTGTGCTCAAATTTAAATATGTAGTTAGGTCCTATTCGTGTCAGTGAAATCTAAGTATGTGCCTAAAGTTGAGTAGTTTATTGAATTGTAGCAAAACTGAGCAGCCTTTGTAGAATTAATTAATGTATCTGAGCTACTTTTTATGTATATGACCTGAAGAGAGCTGTATGGATTCTGTGTGCTTTTAAAATCTATCTTTCAGTTAAATCAAGGATCCAGACACAAATGGTTGTACACATTATATGGATTTATGACATTCCCTGGAGGATTCTGGGTCAATAAAGCAGTGAATGGATTACAAAGAGGCCTCTAAAGTGTTTGCTGGAATTTAAAAGGAATGAATGAATTACTGTTTTACTGTTTGGTTTATGACTGGGAAACATCTTTCTATGGAGGCTGCAGATCAGGCTGACTGACAGATGTAACGTGCTTTTGCTGTGTTTTGAACAACCATATTTAATGTATTCAGAGGAGAAATTGAAAAATAAAAGAGAAGAAGAATATCATAGTAGAGTACTGTTAAAATAGACTGGAAAATAATATAGGTTCAATGCAAATGATTATTTATTACTCAGCATGGTTACTTTTCTTGTAAGTTACAGGCTTCCATCAGAACCAGTGCTTCGTTGTTACACAGACATGTTGTACACGATGCAAGGAGCTTGTACAACATGCAAACCTTATCTAAATATCTGTTGTACATAGATTTAATTTGAAAGCAAGCTTGGATTTTTCTAAATGGCTGGAAGAACTATTGTACAGCCCTATGTGAAGGAGGATGTTTCACCTCCAGCTGGCATAGAAATGTTGTGTGTAGGTACAACCAAAGACAAGACATAACAGGCAAGTTTAAAAATCTGAAAAACTAAGTTGTTGTGAAGGATGGGAGGACAAAGGAAGAAACCTCAGGCCTGCTCAACATTTTCAATGAGAATGAAGGCCAGTTTCCTTCCTATACACCTGGGCTCCTGAGCTCTTGACAGCCAGCTGCCTTACCTGCCCTTGCCATGCTGGTCAGATGGGCAGAAGAGATATGACATTGCTTGTCTAAAATGCTAATAAGTTTTGACAGTCTGTTTTGATCTCTGGATGGGGTAGTTCAAGGAGCAGAAGGACTAGGCTGCCCCCTTGCTCCTTGCCAGGCTGATAGTGATGAGAGTGCTGTTGCCCTCTCTTACCAGAAGCAATGGCATATTGTCAGAGGCTCTTTGCTAGCTTGGCCATCTGAAGTCACCTGAGCGTTAAGAGGGAGAGTTTAGTCGTCTAGGTAGATTTTTACTTTTCTGAGGTATGGCTCATGTCACCAAAAACACCAGCATGCCAAGACTTCGATTCCTGCCTTGTATTCGGTTCCTGGTTCAGGCAGCAAAGAAAGACTTGATGTGATTTGGCTGCCTGGCTTTTACTCCCATTTAAATTCTATATTCCACACCAAATTTACATTGGAAAGATTTCAGTGGTGCTTGCAAAACACATACAGCAGCATTAGTTACCTTGCAGTTGTCAAGAAGCAATAGTTTGTTCAGCAGTGATCACATTCAGCAACCACAAGATTCATTCAGGGAATTGGAACTGTCAGCATGTGATATTGGCACTCAATGACATATCTATAATAATTAATACATAATGATAATGCAAAGACTAATGAAATTAGTAGCGCAAGCACTATTAATAGTTTGCAAGCCTGCTTAATCTCTCACACAGCACCCACTGTCGTGTGTTTGGGGAATTTTCAAGAACGTGTCTCCTCATTCTACAGGGAGACAGTATTTTTGTCAACTTTGAAAAATTAAGGATAGGAGTGTCAGAGGAGAGAGAAAGATAGCTGAGAATAACAAGCATAAGAAAAGAACTGGTGGATCTGCATTACTGACTTTATCAACTTATCAGCAATGCTAGAAAATACACATTCTAGGTCAGTTAACTGAATGGAAAACATCCAAAAATACAGCAAATTAAATGAAAATAGAGGTTCTCTACCTTGAGTTCAAACACAGACAGTAGGCAGCAATGGAAAGTCCATTAAATTTTAATTTGCTAGTCATTAAAGTACCCCATTCATTTGTAACATTACATGGCAAGGAAGCCCAAGTACAGAAGTGTATGGCTCGCTGTTCTTAATGGTCTTCTTATAAATTTCTGTCTGTGATTATGATCAGTCTTTTCCTATTGTCCATGAAATTTATGAACCAGTCTATTACATCTGCTGAGTGGAAATATCAGATAATGCAATGCAATAAAAAGTAGATACTGATTTTAAGAAATCAGTGTGTCCTCCATGGTCTCCTGTGAGACGAACTAGAAGAGAGCACCTAATTACTTCAGCAACCTTAAAAACAACTGCATCATAATGGCGTATGGAACCATTTAATCAAAATGGACACACAACACTCTTGTAATTATATGAAAAGGTCATGGAAATCGTCAATTTAGATGACTATGATGTGAAGAATATGACTTAAAACTTCCAGTAAAGCTATCTCCTGGAGATTATTTGAACCACAAAAAAGTGGTTTGTATTTCCAGTTTAATAGCTGAGGGCACAATGCCATACTGTGTGTTTTGGCTTGCAAGATCTCAAAGCAGAAATTTCTTAATTGGAACTGCTCAGATACACAGCATGGAGGTTCATTTCAAGTAACATACCTGCTGCTGGAAAATATAACTGCATACAGTTTAATCATATAGAAGCTATACCCTGGGTTTTTGATTGGTCCTATGAATTTCTCCACAGAGCTGAAAAGCCAATTCATCTGCTTTAGTAGAAGCAAAGAAAAAGTGAACTGCTTTCAATTTCCTTTTTAGTACACAGTAATGGATAATTTCCAGCTCTGGAGAAAAAAAAGCTCTAGCCTATACCTGGGGGTAACCCAGTTCCACCAGGTAATATAATCTGTTTTCCTTGCAGCAGCTGAACAATGATTGACCTCGACATCTTGATTTTGGGCCAGACAATGGAGCAGGAAGAAAATCTGCTCCTGGAAAGTGGTAGATGCTTTGAAGTGAAAGGGAAATACACATTTATGTGACTGTCAGGGTAGGGCCAATTAAAGTATAGACACAGGGAATAATTTTACATGGCACAAAAAGTACCGTGCTCATACCGAAGCCTCGTATCGCTTTGGTACTGGAGAAAGAAAACAATAGTATTACAATTTGCCCATGCTCTTACTGCATTAATCCATTTTGCTGGGAGGATCCCATGAGGATGGCTTCATTGATGCAGCTGATCTGGTTCTGGTAGCTGTTTTGAACTAGTACTTTTATCTTTGCACAAGTTTTTCTTGTGCTCTCTGTGGGCATATGTCCACTTTACTGACACCTCCCCAGGAGCTGAGAAAGATGCGTTGACTTTATAACGTGATCTTTTTAGTCTCTGGCCCATTGGGACTGCCAAGGAGCATTTGCAAACCTGATGGAGGATGACCAAGAAGCTGCTCTGCTTCTCACGTGTATTTCAGCCCATGACTCCTGTCCATGGAGTTGCTGAGCAGGTACTGAGGGATGCCCCTGCTCCTAACCCTGCACTAAGTATAGAAAGAAAGGGGCCCTGGTGCTATTTCTGGAGAGCTAATGTATTGCAGAAAAGAAATGCCACGGACACTTGCATGCTTAGCATAGAGGCAGGTCCCTCCGCTCAGGCCTGGTGCCTTGCTGTGCTGTGTCAGGGAGTGTGGCTTGTGGTGCACCATCCCTGGAGCTGTGAATCTGGGGATAATTCACAACCAAAATAAGATGAAATGGCACAACTGTGAGAGAACACCTCTTTTCATATATGCATGTAGAGAAGATACTTTATCTGTGTCTAGCTACAAAAGAGTCTCCTTAAAGCCTGGTTACTCCAGTGGCCCATGCCAGTGAATCCAAAACAACTGAAAGAGTTCGATGAACCTCTGGCTGCAGAAGAAGAAAGACTGGTATGCAGACTGGCTCTTCTTCAGGGAAAAAGAGACAGGATTTGGAACATACTGAGCAGACCAGTTTTGCTGGAAGAAATCACTTTAATAATCTGTAATTTTAATTACAAAGTGAAAGGGAGGAAGTTAAATTCAAATATGAAAAGGGGCTGAAAATCTCTACAGATGCAGTTTCATTTTATTGAGTAACAATAAAAATATTTTTGCCCTTCATTATATTGATTTGAAATTGTTATTTGGAGTACACAATCAAATCTATCTGTGTCTCTGCTAAGAGCAATGATAAGTGTGAAAACTCAGTTATACCTTCTGAAAGAACAATTATTTAAAAGATGAAATAAATAGGAAGAGAAGATATTTACCAATGTATCAAATTTCAGTTATTTTTTATTATTAGGCACTTCTCTTTTCGAAGTATATGATGTAAACAAGTGAAACTATTTGCCTAGGCATGTGAGAGGTAAGAGAATCAAGCTTATATTTCCCATTTTAAGAGATAATTGTCAGTGGATTTATGAAAACTACGAATGAGATAAAACAAATTCACAGCAGTACAAAAAACCCACGACTGGGTCATGTAAAACAACAATCTAATGTGACAATTTGTTAGTATAAATGCTTAGGCCATTTCAGAAAATCTAACATAAAAGAACATTCACTGTCATTCTTTTTAACACACCAAAACTAAATGCTCCCAAATCTATAAAGGCAACTGGATGAACCTAACCACCCAGCAGCTCCTCCCCTGCTACATTTCAGAGAGGACAAATCATTGCGGCAGACTCTTCTGGAGCATATGAAGGGCTTAGAACATTTTCTGTCTCTCACACTCATATTTGCAGTCATGCTTAGGACTGTGCCTATGGCACTATATCCAACAGCAACAGGGACCATTACTTGATCCCGAGAGATACAGGCAGAGTTTGGATAATATTTAGCTTGTGACTTTTTGTACGCCTGTGATGACGTTACTGCCAGACACCTTTGACCCACACAGCTTGCTGGGGCACCAGCTCAAGACCCTCAGGTCTGCATCATGCATGATTCTTGTGGAAGACTACAGAACAATTAGCTGCAGTTTTTGCACTGGTGTGTGTTGCTGTACTTGAGTTTTGTGACTTTTGCCCAGCGTGAAGGTTAGCCAGCCTAATTTGTGCTATGCCTTATCTCCACTGGGGTCAGAGCAGGCAGGGAGGAAGGACACAGCCAGATGCTATGAACTGGGACCAGATGTTGTTGCCAAAGCAGGGAGGAAGTGCCTGTCCTGGCCCAGGGTGTCACCAGGACCCCAGGCAGGTTGACGTGCCCAGCTGCTGCTACCAGGTGCCATGGCTATAGGTGGTGCCCTTGAACTGAGGGGTGAGAGGACTGGCAATACTACTAGGGCTGTGTGTCTCATACTAGCACCATCTATTACTGCATGGTGTGAGACTGCCGAGCAGTTGCAGCTGGATTTGAGCTTCCTAACCAAGCTAGGTGAGTCCCTAGCCTTAACCTGGAGACATGGTACCAGAACGAATGGATGGATGGTGGTGAGGATTCACTGATGTCTCTCTGGCAGAAGTTAATGTTGCAGTCATCATGTATTATATTGCTGTATCAGCTCCAGCAAGGTCTCTAGCCTTACTGCAATAGCTGCATAAAAAAATCAGGGTGGCTTTTTTCTGCACATACATAGCATTTTCTTTTCCTCTCCTTCTCTCCTTCCTGTAAGCAGGAAATTTCTGCTTGTATTCACATGTCCAGTAATTTAATGTGAACCTCTTACCATCTATGTGAGTCTAGTCACTCATTGGAACTACTCTGGCTTCCAAGTCCATCTCTCCTTCTGCCAGCCTCTCAGCTGGGGCTCTCAGGGCTATTTGCCCTCCGAGACCAACATCTGCTGCCAGGGGTCCTGATCCCAGAAGGACCCTTTGAAGAAGAGATTTAGGCAGTTCTGTAATATTGTGAAAGTCAAATAAATACTGTAATGCAGGCTGGGGTTGCCCATCCCTGTTGTGCCAGACTGGGGTATGCAGGGGCGTTTCTGAGTGTAGTTCTGGTGTCTTTAGACCCATCCTGGAGGTGTGCCAGGAGAAGAGTGCATGCCTGCCTGCCGGTGTACCTGACAGGTCATGAGCTCTGTGCTTTGTGGCACTGCCTGCTGCCATCACACTGCTTAGCAGGCAGGGTTGGGTGTGGTGGTGGTGTTATGGCTGATAAGGAAAGAGTCTTTTGTTGCTGTGGCTTTATCTGCTGTGTTTATCACAGGAGGCTGCCAGTTTGAGAGGCTCCTACTGCCTGTTTCCTGCAGCTGTGAGAGCTGGTGAGCACCACAGGTCAGCTGTTACCCAGATTTGGTCCTTATTCCCTCAGTACTTAAAAGGAGATGTGATGGAGTGGTGTACCTGTGCTATTGCTATATACCTGTGCTTGGAGAAGGCAGACATCTGGACATCAGTCCCTCTCCCCATCCACTCCTTGCATGTCCCAGTTGCTGGTATTCCCCTGTGTGCACAGTGTCTTAGGGTCCTCTGGATGCTGGGTAGCTCCCAGCCTTGGAACTTTAGTTTGCAGGTTGCCAAAGCACAACTTCTGCACGAGAGACGAACACCTGGTGCAGCTTGTTACGGTACCCTCTAGAGTGCCAAGCTACACTGGCATGCCTCTTGGCATCCAGTGACTCTCTGTAATCAGATTTTTTCTTTCTGAAATTTGCCTTGGTGCCTCTTCTTGCTCTTGGTTTGTTTTCAGCAGAAGGCCCCCAGGACACCTTGGGACAAGTTGCCACCATCAACCTCTCCTGTCTTCTGCTTTTTTGCCCACCAGCCTACTCCTTCCAAATGGCAGTGGAGTATCTCTTTGCATTCACTTGCAGCTCTCTGGCAAGCTTCA